>OY740718.1:154604994-155897454 GCA_963513945.1 Hydrotaea diabolus
CGGCCATGTTGCGGTTATACCGAAATTAGTGGAATTTACCTCCTGAGTGGTATACAATCATCTGTTTGCCAACAGTGTTCGAAGAAATGAGGAAAGATAATAAGAGAACACGGATCAGTTTGCATCACGACAATGCGAGCTCTTGCACATCAGCTGAAACGATGAGCTTTTTGAGCACTCAAGATGTCGAATTGATTGATGGGCCATCCACCGTACAGCTCTGATTGGGCACCCAAAGACTTCTTTGTGTTCCCTAGCGTCAAGAAAAAAATACGTGGTCAACGTTTTTCATCGCCCGAAGCAGCTGTTGAAGCGTTTAAAAATCAAGTTTTGGAGGTGTCTCAATCGGAGTGGAAAAAGTAATTCGAAAATTGGTTTGTACGAATGCAAAAGTGTATTGATCTTAAAGGAGAATATTTTTAAAAACAATAAAACCTTTTGCAATGATAAATTATTGTGTTTTTATTGCCGGACCCGAAATATAAAAGGCAACCCTCGTATTTAGTCGTTGCATGTGAAGAAGCTTTTAACGCCTAAGCACTCTGGCACATGAAGTTTTTTGCCTGTTTGCCCGATACAGTATTGGCGTTTTTGTTAAACGACAGTTTCACAAAGACTCATTTTTTGATGTGATAGCATTCCTCAATGTCTGCTTAACCCAACTGTCTGGTTTATTCCAACTGGAGTCGGTTTTAGTCTTCATTTCAAATAAAATTATATTTTCGTTAATTTCATCCTTAGAATTTACGACGTTGTTATGAAGGCAGTTTGATCCGATCAAAATGCTAGAATTAAGACAAGATAAAAAACATTGTGTTAGTGCCTTTAGACTAACAACCCTACCGAGTTGTATGGCTCGAATGGGAGAGCCAGTCAGAATTAGGGACATTGATACGAGTATTATCTTCAACGACGATTTGACTTTCCGCGTAACTTCCCAAAACTTTTGTTATAGAATCGAAATGGAGTCGAAGCCGTTTAGGGCTTTAGAGTGTGGAATTCTGTAAATAAACCCCAAAAATGTAGTTCCAGTCCAAAATTTAATACAAAGGGAGTTCAATTCTGTATCATGTGGGCATAAGTGTTCGCTAGCCCTGAAATATAACCACAACACATCTGTGGGGTATTATAAAAGATAATCTGTATAGCCCAGGTACGTGCATATCCTGTGGATCAGAATCCTCACGAATCTGGGTCTTACATATGACTATAACATAAATAAATATCCTATCCCCTATAGGGTTTCGCCCGCAACCCTCGTATGGGTAATTTACAAATATATTTAACCTAAGTTTCCCTTAAGTTAGAAGCCTTAGTTAATTATTATGATCATTTTTAAGTTTAAGAAACATTGGATCAGTATTCAAAACAATTTGCCAAGAACTAATCCGAAGTTGTTGAAACGCAAAATAACCCTTCGGTTTGTCATCTTTGTACGTCTGTTGTCATTTTTCGAGTGTACGAGTATCCACGCAGCGGCCAAAAATCACAGCTATGAAATGCCAAAATAACCCCCCCCCCCTATTCAAACTACACAGCCATCCCCATGTGTCAGTATGAGGAGATTTAGTTTTTAACAGTGGCTTTAATTTCAACTACTGCAATTTTAACTTCAGCCAACTCTACTTCTTACCAATTTCGTTTAGTTTTTTTTCTCCTTTTCATTTTGTTTCGCAGCACACTTTTACAATTTACGACAAATCAGTTTTATGTATTTCCAGCTAACCAGAGGGGCCGACCGACTGCAATGACTGAAGGACTGAGTGAAGTGACTGCCGCTGCTGCTTGCCGTTTACATGGTCTGCCACATTCTCCGTCACCACCAACTACCACCGGTACCACTGAGAAGTCCTAAACTGACTTCATATTGGCCAAAAGCAGTAGAGCTCTATTTTGTTGTTGATTGTTTTTTTCTGAGGCTTAGGCTGGAGGTGGCTGAAGTGCGCATGTGTGACTGTCTGTCTAACTGCAAATTCACTCCTTCTTTCGCTCAGCATGTACGAGGTGCACTGTGGTTTGAGGCAAAGATTAAATTATATTTAAGAAGGACTTGTAATCGAAATATCCAATGAAACCCATAAAGGTGGCGATTTCTTAAAGTGTATATATATTCTGAATCGTAGTAAAATTCTAAGATGGTCTAGCCATGTACTTCTGTCTGTCTGTGGAAAACAAACAACAGGTCACACTATTGAAGGTACACGCGGAAAAAATGTATGGTTGTGGTGACAATATTCGAAGAGGATAATACTATTGTGGGGTATATGGTTGTGGTACAGCAATATTATGATCCTCACAACAATAGTATGATTCAAATACAACCATATTATGATCCTCACAACAATAGTATGATTCACACATAAGCATACTATGACCCCACAACCATAGTATGATTCACACTCAACCATACTATAATCTCCACAAGCATAGTATGATCCTCACAACCATAGTATGTTTCACATACAACCATAGTATGATCCTCACAGCCATAGTATGATCCTCACAGCCATAGTATGATTCACGCGCAACCATGGTATGATCCCTACAACCAGAGTATGATCCCTACAACCAGAGTATGATCACACAAAATTACACTCTAATCCCCAATATAATTTATTTGAATTTGTTTAAGTTGTCGACAATAGATTTGATCCCCAATATTATTTATGAGAATTGGTTTAAGTTGTCAACAATAGATGTGAATTATGAAAATTATTCAAAAAAACATTAAATTCAAAATAATAGGTGTGATTTTATTCAAAGTAGAAAAAATAAGTTTAAATAACGTTAAAATTTTTCAGTTAAACAAAGCCAAAGCAACTTGTTTAAAAAAATTAATTTCGATAGAAAAAGTACTAATATTGCATTAGATCCGTACCAATAACATTTGTTCTAAAAAACATATATAAATGAAGAAAAATTACAATCATACAGTATGATTGCCGTAATCATATCATTGTTAACATAAAACGAAAACACAATACTTTTGTCGCACCAACCAGATTTATATTGTTGCTATAACCATATTTTCATTTTTAAATTTGGCAATAATACTATTGTTACATTTCAACAATATTGATATTGCAGCAATAATACTATTGTCAAAACTAAATTCAGTTAATAATGCTATTGTTGCGACGAACATACTTTTATTGCGGAGAACCTATTATTATTGCCGTGACCATGTAGTAAACATGTTTTTTCTCTGCGTGTAGGTGGCTGAAGTTTTGCAGAAAAATGTGTTGTAAGACTGGGTATTAAACATAGACCAGATCGTTAAAGTGGTAAAAATTTCAACCTCAGGAAAAAACCCACAACCCGGTTTTAAAAAAATATGATATATCATGAACTATTAAATACATGAGATATTTTGAACATGTGATGTTGGCATGGATCTCAGCCATTCTGGAGGACAGGTGGGCGGTGACACTAACCCTTTAAAATCGTATTTATGACCGATACTGGGCCGATGATTCTACAATTTTAACAGGATAAAACCAATGGCTCTGCAATTCTTTTAGACTATGTTATGATAAAGTTAGATAGGAGGGCGTGCCACCGCCCACACAACTCTGAAACTAAAAATACAATATCTCTTAAACTAAGAGGGATATGAAGATGATATTTGGAACATATAATGTGTACATAGATCGAAACACGCCATGCCCTTTTAAAAAATCGCATTCATGGCCAAACTGATAGACCGATCCTTATAAAAATAAGCAAAATAAAATCACTGATTACCATATTAAAATAGATAAAGCTGAACAAAAGAGCGTGACTCTAGTGTTCTATAAGTCGATTGTTGACTTATCGATTAAAGTACTTTTGGGTGTAAAAAAAGTCATAGTCGGTGAGTTGACTTTGTGTTTTTAAAAAACTCTAAAAGTCGCTTTTTGACTACTTTTTTTAACTTTATTATATTGTCATAATTGTAATTGTCATCCAAACGAAGAGTTTTGCGTAAATTTATGAAGCGCTTTCATTTAGTTTCGCCGATTCGTCGAAAAAAATCTACTAGTTTACTTTTGATTTATTGTAATAGTAGACTTTTAGACTTTTTTGTAATAGCCGTTATCCCACTTTTTTTTAAAAAAAATAAGGTTAAAATGCACCTATTTGAAATGATAGAGGGGGTAGTGTGATCGGCTATTATAGCTATCTAGACTAAATGCCGAGTAAAAAACATAAACACACTTCTCTGCTTATTGCACAAGCCACTCGAAGTCAAATTTAATCTGTGATCCGTCCACTGTTCCTCAACCGTTGGAAGTGCCTAGTTGTTTTTCCAGGATTTTGAGTTATTTACATTTCCCGATGTATTGGGAAATTTTTACCAGCAACCCTGGAAAATTTGCAGGTCTACAAAACCGATTTTCTTCATTATTGTGTAGTGTATGAATATAAAAAAAACAAATTTTATATTAGGTAATGTAACTTGCTCGAATCAGGGTTTTAATGGCCACCAATTAACGAAAGGGTTTTATTGGTTTGGGGAAATAGAAAACATATTTGCAAAAATATGTTTTCAAGAAAACAATCTTTTGAAAAAGTTAAAAGTGAATCAATTCTTAATTTAATTAAATTCTTTCAGCAATAATCGCATTATACGAGGGTTGCTATATATATTTCTGGCCAAGGCAATACTTAGTGTTGCCTAGCGCTATCTGACATTTTCATTGGAAAGTTTGACATTTTTTAGCATAAACGTACTCAAAATGTTTTGGCGTACGACCATCATTTGTGTTGTTTACAGTGACTTGAAAAAATCAATTTGGAAAAAAAATGGAATTAACTCGTAAACATTTTCGTGCGATCATTTTTCACAACTTTCGACGTGGATTATCACGACAAGAGTGCATCGATGAACTTAAATCATTGTATGGCGATGAAGCGCCGTCCTATATCACTGTGAAAAACTAGTTTAATGAATTCAATCGTGGCCGACGCTCGCTCAAAGACGAAGGTCGTGAAGATCGTCCAAAAACGGCCGTTGTGCCAGAGAACATGACGCGGTGCGTGAACTGATAATGCAAGATCGTCATGTGACATACCGTGAGATAGAGGCATCCTTGGGCATTTCTTTCACCAGCATACATTCGATATTGCATGAACACTTGGCCGTAAAAAAGGTTAGTTCTCGTTGGATCCCGCACAATTTGACAATCGCTAAAAAAAAGGCTCGTGTCGATTGGTGCAAAGACATTTTGAAAAAATACGATCGCGGTGCTTTAAAAGACGTTTGTAAGATCCTAAAAGGTGACGAATCATGGATCTATGCGTATGAGCCCGAAACAAAACAGCGATCGACCATGTGGGTCTTCGAAGACGAGCCAAATCCAACGAAAGTTGTTCGTGGAAGAAACACTTCGAAGCAACTGGTCGCCTGTTTCTTAGGCAAAACTGGTCATGTGGCGACTGTTCCACTTGTGCAACGTAGGATGGTCAATTCTGAGTGGTACACTACAATTCGGAGAAATTCGAAAAACGAACAAGAGAAGACGAATCATTGTGCACCATGACAATGCGAG
This sequence comes from Hydrotaea diabolus, assembly GCA_963513945.1. Classification (NCBI taxonomy): domain Eukaryota; kingdom Metazoa; phylum Arthropoda; class Insecta; order Diptera; family Muscidae; genus Hydrotaea; species Hydrotaea diabolus. The sequence continues at coordinate 154,610,526 of OY740718.1, forward strand.
TTCTCACATATCGGCTCAAACCAGCGCCTTTTTTTCCGGCCAAAACGTCGAATTGATGGGCCATCCACCGTACAGTCCTGATTTGGCACCCAATGACTTTTTCTTATTCTCTAGCATCAAGATAAAAATACGTGGTCAACGTTTTTTATCGCCCAGATGCTGCGAAGCGTTCAAAAATCATATTTTGGAGGTGTCGCAATCGGAGTGGAAGAAGTGCTTCGAAAATTGGTTTGTGCGCATGCAAAAGTGCATTGAACTTAAAAGAGAATATTTTGAAAAACAAAAAAACCATTTCCAATGAAAAATTATTGTGTTTTCATTGCTGGACCCGAAATATAAATAGCAACCCTCGTAATCTAATTATAAAGGGTGTCCCAAGAAGAACGCAATTTTTAAATCTGGCAACATTCGAAGTGTCATTGTTTGACATTTGAACAATTGTTATTGTTTGTTAGTAGAAGGTACGAGGTTAGTAAAAATGGAGCGCTACACGAAAGGGAGTTCGTTAATTGGGTATTGTAGAGACAACATGAAAATGCTGATTTTGCCGATAAAATCATCTTCAGTGACGAGGCCCATTTTCATCTTGATGGCTTCGTCAATAGGCAGAATTGTCGCATTTGGGGTGCGGAAAATCCTCGAGTGATTCACGAGAAGCAAATGCTTCCTCAACGTGTCACTGTGTGGTGTGGTTTTTGGGCTGGAGGAATCATTGGACCTTTTTTTATGAAAATGAGGCAGGTCAAGCGCAAACAGTCAATGTTTGGTATCGTGAAATGATAACCAGTTTTTTCTTGCCTAGAATTGAAGAAATGAATGTGGAGGGCATGTGGTTCCAACAAGACGGCGCCAAATGTCATACAGCCAGTCAGTTAAAAATTGCGCTCTTCTTAGGACACCCTTTATTTAGGGATGTAATATTATATACAATTAGTATTAATCGATTTATATGTAGGTAAGGATGTAATATAAAATATGAATGCATAACAATAATTCCGTGATTTATCAAAAAAAAAACATTTTTTTTTGCAAAAAAAAAATATCTTTTTAGTTCAATACACTTGATCCAACGTTTATCTAAATTTTTTTTATCCCTTCCAAAAAAAATGGATTTTTCGAGGTCCATCAAATGGGCATTTGTTTTATTAGGCATTCGTTTAGGTTTGGAAATAGTCACTGGGGGCTACATCTTGAAAATATGACGGATGAGCCACCAATTCGCTTTTGCAGACAGCTTTTTTAAACCCAACTGATCATGTACAATCGAAACTACCTACACTGCCATATGAAATGAGTATGGCATCAACAACCTCACGCACTTTTACCCTCCGATCGGCCAACACCATATCGTAGATTTTTTTAGACATTTCGGATGGAATAACCTCAAATGGCGTTCCAGAACGTTCAGCGTCATTTGTTCTTGAGCGACCACAACAAAAGTCAGTATAAGTAAACCACTTTTTTACCATTGAAATCGATGGTGGAGAGGTCCCATAATATTTTTATCAAGCTTTTGCTTGCTTTGATTTTTTCTGCAAAAAATAATTTTTATTGAGCACTCGAAATTCACTTTTTTTCCATTTTTCACAAAATCCACGAGGTTGTATATTTTAAACAGCTATAAAACACAAACTAAATGACGGAACTCGCTCAAAATTTGACAGTACGGTATGGACAGATGGTACTTGATGGAAGCAGTGTTGCATTCCATGGAACTACGAAGGAAGTTAGTCAATTAAACTCATTTTACAACACACACACGTTGTAAAAGAAATCTATTGAATGCTCTCGATGTGGAGTCTCTTTAGAGGTGGCAAGAGTGAGTTGTATTTTCGTGGGCAATTGTGTGAACAAAACTTGAAAAGTAAGGTTTACAACAGTAGTTCTCATTCGTTTGGGGAGAGCCTGGCCTTATAGAGTTCGGTTTTACTATCAACAATTGCAGCAAGGCTTCCGAAGAGGGTTGTCACGGTCCCGAAATCATGATAATAGTAGTGTGCAGCCACGAAAATCAATGTCACTTTGCCATTTCGTAAAAAACTTGTCTTCTATTTAAATATAGAAGCAAGAGGTCTTGAGCCGGTTTAATTCCTGTTCAATGTGGAAGTTGGAAACGTCACGGAATTATTCATATGCCCTCGTACAATTAATTTAAGTTGGTTTTTCAGGTAAATGAGTCTTTACCTCAAACCCATAGTCAGATTATATTGAACCTTCTTTTAAAAAACCAAAAACAAACCTTTCAAAAAAACAGTCAAAAAACTTCAGTTGCACGCAGGAAGGAAATTCGGTCATCACTACTTTGCCGTTATCAGACTCCAACAAACAAATGTGTTGAAGCATGATCAGTGGCTATTCACTTAAGAGGCGACAGCTAAGCATATAGAAAACTTCTGGCGTAGAGTATTCCACCAAAAAAAATTAACATAATTAAATTTCCGTCACACTGCATTCTTTTCATCATTTTTTTTTTAACAATTTTCAATGTCTTTTTCGAAATATTTGGCAATCTTTTTATTTGTTTAAATCATAAGAGCGTCCCTTTCAGGTGAATTGAATGTAGACAAAATAGGTTCAGTGGAAAATATTTTTTAAAAAAAATTATTACAACGGCTGATCATTCTAGAGGTATTTTTTCAATAGGCTTCTTTTCACAGAATGTGTTAAATTTAATTTTTTTTCTTTTCATTATTGTTTGCCATTTCATCATGGAAAGACTTACACCGCAATAACCTCTCGGTGAATAACGTTTTTCGTGCGCTTTGACCTTTTTATGGTCGACCCATTTCTGGTTCAACGGCAACGTCAATAAACAAAATTGCCGCATTTGGGCTAAAGAGCAACCAGAAGTGGTTCAAGAGGTGCCATTATACCCAGTTTGTGGCGGATTGTGAGCTGGTGGAATCATCGATTCAAAATAATGATAGCCACGAAGGGTGTTCGCTATCACCCCATGATATCGGACTTTTTGCTACCTAAAATTGAAGGTTGTAATCTTAACGACATTTGGTTTCAACAGGACCTTGCCATTTGCTATACAGCTAATCAAACAATGGATCTATTGATTTCACTTTTTGGACCGGTGAGTTGGCCGCCGAGATCCTGTGAAATCAGAACTTCAGACTTTTTTCTTTGTGCCTACGTAAAGTATAAAGTCCATGCTGATAAAACAGCTATGATTCAGGTCTTTGAAGCCAATATCAGGCATGTCATTCACGCCATATCGGTCGAAATTCTCGAACGAGTCATCCAAAATCGAACTTTTAAAGGAAATTAAATTCAAAAAATAAATGGCATAAAATTTCCTTCCGGATGAACAATTAATCACAACCACACTTTATTTCAAATCTTGTGTTTTTTATTTTGAAAAAAACCTCTAGATTGAGCACCCTTCAGTAAGTGTTCTTTAATTTTTCAAACAAAAAGTGGTTTAACGCCAAGCACATCCCGGGAAAGTTAAAATGTTTCCCTCTTTTCAGGGGAAAAAAAGGCACAGGGAAAAACTCATGTAGTGGCTTCTAGAGCAGCCGGACCTTAAATTCGGGATGTGATCTTTGTATGAGAATAATTTTAAAGACTAGGCTGATAGGGTCGTTATTTACCAAAGCTGCTTAATGATCGCATACCAGATGTATTATGAGGCTTCTAGAGCTGCAAGTTCTGTAATCAGATAGGACTGTGTGTTACGTGAAACGAATATGAACCAATTGCTTCGTTTAAAACTCCGACCACTTCATTGGCGTTTCGAGCCACTGTGCGTTGCGAGTATGGTCGCTTTGTTGCCAAGTGTTATATTTCACACGAATTCTCTCTTTTTGCGTTGTACTCATACGAATCATAAGTTTTCCTCTTCGAAGTCTATCCCGCTGGCCACTGTCCACCATCCTGCTGTTCCCTTGGTCCGTGGTCTGTACCGCGTCGCTCTGCAGTCAGTCGGTCTGTCTGTCTTATGTCCATCCCATTTGGAACAGTGGTGAACTCAATGTGTGGCGGTGTCTTTCTTACTGAAATTTGTGATTGTTTAATGGCGCCTTCTGGGATTTATTTGCTTGCTCACGAGTGTACGTGGCGTGGCATAGAAGTTGTCTGTATTTCAGAATCTCTGTTTTCTCTTCTACTCCGCGAGAATTCTTTTACGACATCAAACGACTAAAAGAAGTGGTACAAGAGTAACAACTTTGTGGTTTTTGCGGTCCTTGCTGGATTTTTTGTTCTTTTTGGAGTTTAGTCTAATGACCGACCGGTAGGTAGGATGAGCTAAGCCGGTGGTACAATCGGGTGAGAAGGGAAAGTGGTTTTTAATTTATTTTCAAGTTTTAATTGAATTTTTCTCGTACCCCTCCTTCTAACGTTTTCGTAAAGTAAAAGTGGAGTTAGGCATATCATGAAGCGAAAAATAGATCTGTCACAATGTTTAACATTGTTTTACGTTGTATGTACTGGAGGAGTTATGGGAGCTTAGGTAGAGAGATAGAGAGATGTGTCATCTGCGCAGTAGGTGTCTTTCCTGGATTCTGGATCGTCTAAGATGATCTAGCAATGCCCGCTTGTATTTCTGTGGAAAGCAAACAACAGGTCGCATTATTGAAGCTAGGTGGTGTTAATTAAATGGTTGGTATTGCAAATGGGACAGATCGGTCAAGAGGTAGAAACTTGCCCCTCATAAGAACTGCGTCAGCCTCTGGAAAGTTAACAATCCAAAACTTAAACTTTTAAAGCGCAAAAAAATGGTACGAGGGCGACCGCAAAACTAACTGGCCTGGCACATTTTCTGTTTTACTAGCAACTTTTTTATTTTTGTTTTTTAAAAGCAATCTTTTATAAGCCATCTGTCAAAATTTCCGAAATATTTAATGATTATTTTCTTTGTTACAGGTGATTGAAGTAAACAAGTTTTATAATTTTTGAAAAATGGAAAATAAAGTTCGGTAATTAAACACTTTTATATGAAAAGTTATACGCCAGAATTAATCAAAGATGAATTGGATTCTGTTCAAAGTGATAATGTACCATCATACTCCACCATGAAATTCTGGGTTCAACAGTATAAAAAGGGTCGTTCAAGTACGGAAGATGAACAATGCCCTGGAAGACCGAAAACTGCTACTACTATTGAAAACATTAGAAAAATATTTAATAAAGTGACTAAAGATAGACGAATAAAGCTCATGGAACTTGCTGATATTGTTAAAATATACGAAAAACAAGTTTGGAGTATTTTACATGATGAACTCCACATAAAAAAGCTATCCGCAAGATATGTGTCGCGTTTGTTGACTTTGCCCCAAAAAATCGTCCGTTAGACCAATTCCGAAGAGCTTTTAGCGATTTATTAGCGTAATCCAATAGAGTTCTTGCGCCGATTCATAACTGTTGATGAAACATGGATCCATCACTACATTCCAGAATGCAAAGAACAGTCAAAACAATGGAGCTGGTAAAAGTGGTCCCAAGAAGGCGAAAACTGTTAAGTCAGCAGGAAAAGTAATGGCCACAATATTTTGGGATACAAGGGGTATAATATTTATTGATTATCTTGAGAAAGGAAAAACTATAAATAGTGAATATTATTGTGCATTATTGGATCGGTTGAGTGAAGAAATCAAGATAAAACGACCGCATTTAGAAAAAAAAGTTCTTTTTCATCAAGATAATGCTCCTTCACACACTGCATTTTTAACTCAACAAAAACTGGCCGAATTACGATTTGAAATTACTCCACATCCACCATATAGTCCAGATTTAGCTCCTTCTGATTATTTCTTGTTTCCAAATTTAAAAAAAATCTCGGTGGCAAAAAATTTTCGTCCAATAGCGACGTTGTTGCTGAAACTGAGGCATATTTTGAAGGTCTTGAAAAATCTTATTTTTCGGATGGAATTAAAAAACTTGAAAAAAAGTTTGATTACGTGCATTGAGATGAAAGGAGATTATGTTGAAAAATAAATAATAGTAATTCCAAAAAAAAAACGGTTCTTTTTATGTTAGGCCAGTTACTTTTGCGGTCGAACTCGTAGGTGTTTTAGGTGTTTCAGGACTTAAGGGACTTTAGGTACCTCTGTGAACAGTACTCTTTTTGATTAGTTACTTAACAAATCGTAATGTTTCGAGGGCAGACAATAGTTGAAATATGTAGAATTAGTTAGTTAGTTTCTTAAAAAAGTGCATAGTTGCTGGATTTTTGGGCTCATGTGGCCAAAAAAACGTTTCTTCCGAATATAAAGTAAGTTTAAATGGCTGGCTGATATTAGGGATGAACGCATGGACCGAAACAGACCCAACATATTTTGTGGACAGGCAATGGTAATGTTAGTGAGCACTTAATGTCTCAAAAAGGTGCACAGCTGCCATAACATGTTCAAAACCAACATGTTGCTTTCCCCAAATTACGATTGATATGTTTTAAAGCGAATCCTGAAAACTGTTGGCTCTAGCCGACGACATACGTGAGCTGTACAGGTTTAATACTTCAATAATACTTAGTAGGGACATAAATACTGTTACAGCATTGAACACACCCATTTGAATAGTAGAACTGAACATACCCCGTTAATGACATATGGGTTTTGAAAGCGAACCTCAACAGCGTTAGTCAGTAACGGGATTTTAAAATTGTTTCAACTTTCATCATGGAGTGGTCAGATAATGAGAACCGTATCGCTGTATTAGCGCTTTTCAAGTGTGAAATGAAAAAAGCGATATTTTCAAAACGCTCCGGCCATCTTTTGTGACAAACCTTGCCCTCTAAAACCGTCCACAATCCATAAATCCAATGGGTTCAAATCTGGACTACCTGAGGGCCATTCTTCACAGGAAATGAACGCTGGCAAATTGTTTCGAAGCCAGGCCTGGGACGTTTTAGCCTTATGGGCCGGCGTAGAATCCTGCTGGAAAGTCCATGGCTGGTTTTGGAACAGGGAATTATTAAGAGGCTTCACAAATGCTTTCAAAACGGTTTCTTGGTAAACTTTGGCCGATGTTTTGACTCCTTGTTAGCAGAAATGCTGGTCAATGACCCCATCATAAGAGACACCCCACCAAACCATGACTGAAGCTGGGTGATGACCCTTTTCCACCCTTGGGATCAATTCAGATGCTTTCTTAGATGACCGCGCATACACTCTATTAATTTGACTTGTAAATTTTTTTCTGAACGGTAAAATTTTTTTATTCGGTGAACAACATTTTTCTGTGCAAGTTATCATCGTGCTTCACCAAAAGACGTTTGCATTTTTTAATCCTATTTTTTTTTATAGCTGCAGTCAATAAATGTCCGGAACGTCGTTTGAAAGCCCCACGTCCCAAGTCATTAAAAATAAAAGATTCGACTCATGGACTTTTGCGTGATATTCATGTCACAGGCCATGAATTTCTGTTTTCGGAGCGGATTTCTGTGAATCCTTGATTTAACGGCTTTGATGACATGCGGTGTTCAAGCAAAGCGTGGGCGGCCCAACCGGTGACGGTCTATTACAGCTCAAGTCTCCTCAAACAGTTTGATGCATCGGTAGACGAACATGCGGCTAATCCCTAGTGGCCGGAGCGTTTTGAAAATATCGTTTTTTTCATTTCACGGTTGAAACGCGCTATTACAGCGATACGGTTCTCAGTGTCTGACCTCTCCATGATGAAAGTTGAAACAATTTTCTAATCCCATTACAGACTTACGCTCTTTTGGTTAGCTTTCATTGACGGGGTATGTTCAGTTCTACTATTCAAATGGGTGTGTTCAATGTTGTAACAGTATTTATGCCCCTTCTAAGTAATTTTCTATTTTCTTTTTACTCGTAACATCTTTTTTTCTTTGTATGGAAGAATCCGTTTTCTTAAGAATATCAAATATGAAAATAGATTTCTTAGAAATTGTCATTTTTTGGTTAAATGTAAACCCGTTTTTTAAAAAAGGTCGGTTAATTAATCACCCTACCTGCTTCATGCTTCTGGTCTGGTTAGTGTATAGGTAGTCAGTTACTCAACAATTTTTAAAGGGGTTTTTTAAGAGCTTGAGGACTTCAAATGATAATACAACAGAAATATTGTAGGAATGAGATTGTTTTTATAACAATTTGGTAATAATTAACACATCATGGCAATTCTTTTTCAAATATGATTTCCGGTATATATCCGCCTCGGATACGAATTAAAAAAACAATTTGATCAGTCCAATTCTTTAACTACTTTGTTCCAAACATTTTGCCGTATCAGTGGTGGCTTGAATAAAGGCTTTCAATACATCAAGGCTTGCTGGTTTGTCGCAATAAACTAATGGCTCTATTAAAAGTTATCCTACGGGGCCAGTGCACGGCCACACTTCTGGAAATAATGTTTTCACCAAATCGATTTTGCTATTGATCGTTAATAAGGCCCTTTGTACGGCAAATTAGGCCGTCTTGTTGGAACCAAAAGTCGTTGATGTTTAGCTGATTAATTTTTCAAAACAAAAATCCAGTCGGCAATGCGCATTGCAAAACACCTGCCAAAGAACGGAATTTCTAAAATTGATAAAAAAAAATAAAAAAAGGGTAAGTGTCCGCGAACCCTCTACTACGTATTCTAAGTTTCCAAAAAATAAAATTACTTCTTATAGTGTCCAGCAAATGTCAACCTATCAACAAGTTAATCTCCGTGGAACAAAGAGGTTTCTGTAATAGATTTAAAGATAATCAACGAGCATTTTCAATATTATTCTTTTCACCTTACCTATTTGTATTCGTATTACGGCACTAAACCTGAATGCGATTATGTAAATGTCATGCCACACTCATCCGACCATCAGTTTGCTTGAAATATATAAAAGATGACTTAATTAACTTAAAATTATAGAGAAAATATCAAAAAAAAACAGAAACAAACATAAAATCTGTAAATTTTCCCACACAAAGCCAAAACATAAATTTGATACGAACGAGTATTACAGAAAGAAAAAAAAATAAACAAAACTAATGAATATGTAAAAGGTCATAAAAAGTATAACATTAATTCATTTTTGGAATATAAACAAAGAGATTTTCTACAGAAAAAATGGCTGGCTTTGATTAACGTGAAGGTAAACGAATGGATTTTAAAGCTAAACGAATGGTTTTCGTTTACGAAAAACTGTCACTTTTTTGGGAAGCACGTTTTGATGATGATCTCTTGTTTGTAACCGATGGAATTATGGGAGCGCAAAAGAAGCTACTTTTATCCTAAATCGTGGCTGGTTCATTATCGTTCATTAATGAGAGTATTAATAAGTTTGGAATATCTCAACTATATATGTGACAGCGCATAGAGAAAGGGACCTAAGGGTAAAAAAAATCAATTTTCACTTTTTTTTTTGATGTGGACAACATCTGAGCATCGAATGAAACCGATCCCATGCCCCCAAAGTGTTCCCTCCCAAAGATATGCGCGTTTTATGAAAGTGATGGTACACCAAAGATACACGTATTTAAATCTTTAAAATGGCTCTCCTGAACAAATCTGGGTTTTACCCTTAGGTCCCTTCCTACTTTGCGAGTCACATATATTTAATTTATGCTCTTAAAATTCTAAGACGATCTTGCCATGTCAGTCTGTCTTTCTGTTCAAAACAGGATTTAGTCCAAACGAAAAGAGCTAGAGACTTCAAACATAGCAGATACTGGGTAAGTCATTCAAAATTTGAACCGGCTTTACAAAAATAGTACTGACAATTTTTTTCAAATTTCTGGTTTTATTAGAAATATTAACCTTTATTTATCATTTAATAATGAAACGCAATATCATTCATATGAATGCCACAAATGACTCGGCAATACCTCATCCGATCGACCCACTTTTGGGGATTAAAATAACCCTGAACAAATATGTAATATGCTATGTAATATTACTAACTGAATGCGAGTTAGAGAGTTAACTCTAAACCATGTTAAAATTTCTGCATAAAATGCATTAGCCGTTCGAAGCCGGCTTTAACCATTAGGTCCTGCTTAGTGAGTAAGAGGGCGGTTCGGAAAGTTCTTAGCCTATCAATGAAAGAGAATAGTTAGTTTTTCAAAAATATTTTTATTTTTCAATATAATCTCCTGAAACTTCAATACACTTAGTCCAACGCTTATCTAGCAATTCTATCCCTTGATTAAAATAGTTTTCCTCAAGGTCTTCAAAATAGTGGTTTACAAGGAATTTTTTTTAGATTTGGGAACAGGTAAAAGTCACTGGGAGCTAAATAAGGAGAATAAGGTGGTTGGTCAACTCGTACTTTAATTCGTTGATATTAGCCATTGTTAAAACACTCTTGTGCGCTGGTGCGATGTCTTGATGAAAAATTAATTTTTTTGTGTTGTAAGCCAGGACGTTTTTCTCGAATTTGTACATTTAATTGATCTAAAAGGTTGCAATAGTACTCTGAATTTATTGTTTTACCCTTTTGCAGATAGTCAATCAATAAAATACCTTTGAAGTCCCAAAAAGCCGTTGCCATAACGTTACCAGCCGATTGAATTGTTTTTGCCTTCTTTGGGGCACTTCCTCCAGCTTCAGTCCATTGTTTGGATTGTTCTTTTGTCTCTGGAGTATAGTGGTGGATCCATGTCTCATCAACAGTTATGAAACGACGCTTAAAATCCATTTTATTTCGCTGAAAACGAAACTTGAGAAATGTTCCAAACAACTTGAGAAATGTTCATTCTTATGCGTTTTTGGTCGACTGTTAACAAGTGCGGCACCCATCTTACGAAAGCTTTTTCATCTGTAGTTCTTCATGCAAAATTAAATGGACTCGATCATTTGAGATGCCCATGATATTAGCTATTTCACGCACTTTTATTCGTCGATCATATCATGCCATATCATGCACTTTGGCTACAATTTCTGTTGTTGGTGCTGTTTTTGAACGTCCACTACGTGGCTCATCTTCAATGCTTGTACGACCACGTTTAAATTCAGCAACCCAATTTTGTACTATTGCATATGAAGGAGCACTTTCACCTAACACATTCACCATATCATTATGAATTTCTTGTCCCGATAAACCTTTTTTATGTAAATATTTAATAACACCACGCGTTTCTAATTTTTCCATTGAAAAAAAATCGCGGATGCGTCATTTGTGAACAGCTGTTTCTATATGAAGGAGTTGCCAGATTGAAACAAAATTTAACATGTGTTCATAGCAGAGATGGAAGTTTCCAAAACACTTAACTTTTTTCTGATTATACCGCGCTTTTTGCGCTAGGCTAGGCTAAGCTTACTGATTCGAGAAAGGTGTCCCCTTCTTTCGAAATGGAATGTTGTGGGACTTAAGTATGTAAGTTATTTAATTAATTAACTTTTAAATCAGCTTATCTTCAAAAAGGTAAGTAAAAATGTTTTAACCTTTCCATTAATGGGCATCGCGTAATATTCGGGAATATATGCACAAAAAGAAAAAAAACTAAAACTGCCAACAAAAAATTAATAGGAAAACCTCTGATTAAAAATTTGTCGAGTACTTATAGGGAGGGTCATGACCGAAAAAAGGGTATGATTTATGATTACTGGCAGATATTTGATTAATTGATTGGCCTAAAGTCTGTTATAATCGAACAATTTTATTTTTTAAAACAACAAATGCCATTAAATAATTGGTTATAGCATTAAAATGTTTGCAAAACTATTGTTTATCACAATCACCAGAAGATAATTTACGCGCATAATCTGTATGACCGATCAATAAGTTGTAAATACAGTAGTAAGTATTCGAACGTTGTTTAATGAAAGTATTTCCGATTTCAGGCCTACAAAAAAATATTGTTTGTCTTTTATTAAAAGTATTTTTGTAATGAGGTGATAAATAATTTCAAATAAATACTGTTACAACATTGAACACACCCATTTTAATAGTAGAACATACCCCGTTAATGTCATACCTCAATAGCGTTAGTCTGTAACGGGATTTTAAAATTGTTTCAACTTTTATCATGGAGAGGTCAGATAATGAGAACCGTATCGCTGTAATAGCGCTTTTTAAGTGTGAAATGAAAAAAAACGATACTTTCAAAACGCTCCGGCCACTAGGGATTAACCGCATGTTCGTCTAACGATGCATAATAGTGTTTGAGGAGACAGAAGATGTAAAAGACCGCCACCGGTCGGGCCGCCCACGCTCTGTTCGAACACCGCAAGTCATCAAAGCCGTTAAATCAAGAAGTCACAGAACTCCGCTCCGGAAACAGAAAATCATGGTCCGTGAGATGAATATCACGCAAAAGTCCATGAGTCGACTCATTAAAAAAGACTTGGCATTTGGGGCTTTCAAACGACGTACCGGACATTTATTGACAGCAGCTTTAAAAAAAAATAGGATTGAAATATGCAAACGTCTTTTGATGAAGCACGCTGACAACTTGCACAGAAGAATGTTGTTCACCGATGAAAAAAATGTTACCGTTCAGGACAAATTTAACAAGCAAAATCATAGAGTGTATGCGCGGTTATTTAAGGAAGCATCTGAACTGCTCCCAAGGGTGGAAAAGGGTCATCACCCAGCTTCAGTCATGGTTTGGTGGGGTGTCTCTTACGATGGGGTCATTGACCTGTATTTCTGCGAACAAGGAGTCAAAACATCGGCCAAAGTTTACCAAGAAACCGTTTTGGAAGCTGCTTTGAAGCCTCTTTACAATTCCCTGTTCCAAAACCAGCCATGGACTTTCCAGCAGGATTCTGCGCCGGTCCATAAGGCTTAAACGTCCGAGGCCTGGCTTCGAAACAATTTGCCAGCGTTAATTTCCTCTGAAGTATGGCCCTCAGGCAGTCCAGGTTTGAACCCTTTGGATTACAAATTATGAACGGTTTTAGAGGACAAGGTTTGTCACAAAAGATACCCCAACATGGGATCTCTTAAGACTGCTTTGCTTCGAACTGTGGCCAATTTTCCAATGGACGAGGTTCGTGCAGCTATTGACGATTCGCCAGTGCGACTTAAGGCGTGTGCAAAGGCAAAAGGCGTACATTTCGAATAAGTAGATTCTTTTTGGATACAATATACATCAATAAATATATTAAAAAATATTTGGTCCAAAAACATTCAGTTGTTTTTATTTTACAGCATAAAACGTGTGTACCAGTATTTATGACCTTACTAAGAAATTCAAATATTTAAAAAAAAAAATGTTAGCCGTTTATTGAAAATAAATTCGTATGAGGCGGTGAAACAAACAGTTGTAAGACGTTTATTAAGTACAAATTCGTTTTAAGGCGATAATTAAGTTTGCATATTTACAAGAACAGTTGTAATAATTTTTCAAAAAGCAGTTGGAATGACTTTTTGTAAAAATCAGAAGTGGCCACTGTCAAACGACGCCATGCAACGAATCTGATGTAATTAAGTAAGTTGTATGGCAAATGTTTCTAACCACCAAAAATTTGTCAGTTAGACCCAATGTTTACCAATCGACTCAAAATCGCCAGCTTAATGATGTCTGTATGGCCGTCTGCTATCCATCTTAAGCGATTTTCATGAAAAAGTAAGGCAGAATTAAGGTTTTTTGGTCAAACGATGAAGGCTAATGAAATTGATGCAAATCGGCTAAGATTAAGAAGATATCGGCCCCCACGCATGTTTAACAGATTTAAGTCTTTAGATCTAGATCCATATATTTCATCCAATTTGGAAGTACTTTGGTAGTGCTCATGACTATCGATAAGTAACCAGCTTGGATAACAATGGGATATATCTTTCCGCGTTTTGACATAGCTACTGTATAAAGGTTCCCGATTTTATTCAATTCCTTTCGATTTTGTATGGATAAACTACCTATTTTAGACCATAAAAATACCTTTTCCATTAAATCTCAGAAGTGATCTGGAGACCAATAAATTGCTTCTAGTATTCAAGGACATATGTCATATAAGAATTAACAATAGGTCCAAATAGATAACAAAATATATTGCGTGTTTGTCTACATATGGGTGACGGACCCTAGGGCCGAAAATACGTCCCATTTAAACCTTTTTTGGTTACTCTCAAAGAGCATTTCTCACAAATGTTGTAATTGGCATTATTTTTTAGATCTGGCTAAATTTTGTTCAAGCAGTTCAAAATCTTTTTCGATTATACTTATATTTTTCTGCACATCGAGATATACAGTTATAAAATATAGTCGGCCACTTCCGACGTCATTTTTTAACTTGTTTATTTCAAAATAAATAACAAACCTTTGTTGGTTTAAATGCATTAATGCAGACTAAAATGGGGTAAATCTCTTTTCTGGATGTACGCAGAGAAACGATATGGTTACTATATGCTCACGGCAACAGTAATAAGTTTTCTACAATAAAATTACGTTCGTAGCAAACATAGTATTGTTTTTTTGGATTTCATTTTGACAAAAGTATGATTGGGGCAACGCTTATATTTTTGAAATGTAACAAAAGTATTATTGCCAAATTAAAAATGGTTGCAGCAACAATATAAATATGGTTGGTGCGATAAAAGTATGGGTTTTTTGGGTTTAATGTTAACAATAGCATAATGCGGCAATGGTTGTAATTTTGATAAATTGTAGATTTTCAGAACAATGTTGCGAATCTTTCGCAAAAATATACTCTTTATCTGTAAATTAAAATTTGTCAAAACAAACTGCTTTGGATTTGTATAACTGAAATATTTTCAATAAATGAAATACGGCTTTTAAGTGGAGTTTTGCTATTGTTAAAAAAACACTCCTATTATTTTAAATGAAATGTATTTTTTTGAATAAATAATTTACTTTTTAAAAATAACTATTGTTTAAAAATACCCTAATCCTTATAAATAATTTTGGAGATCATAGTCTGGTTGTAGGGATCATAAAACGGATGCGTGTGAAACATACAATGGTTGTAAGGATCATACTATGGTTGTATGTCAAACATACGATGGTTATGAGGATCATACTAAAGTTGTATGTTAAACATAGTATGGTTGTTAGGACTAACTATGGTTGTAAATAAAACATACTATGGTTGTAAGGATCTTACTATGTTTGTGAGGATCATACTATGGTTGTATGTGAAACATACTATGGTTGTCAGGATCATAATATAATTAAAAAGATCCTAGTATAGTTGAGTGTGAATCATAATATTGTTGTGAGGATGATAGTATGGTTGCGTGTAAATCATAATATGGTTGTGGGGATAATAGTATGGTTGAGTGTGAATTGTGATATGGTTATGGGGATTATACTAATGTTATGAGGATCATTATACTGTTGTGCCACAATCTACACCCTACAATAGTATGATGCTCTTCGAATATTTTTACCACAACCATACTTCTTTCCTACGTGTGGAAAAATATTTTCCATTCTAGGGCAATATACTACAGGGTGCGGCTAAAGTTACTATATGATGTAAAACAATTGTAACTTCTTTGCTTGCGAGTATTTAACTTTTTCTTTTTTCCTATTTCAGAAATTAAACTTGGGAGAATATTTAAAAATGGAACGCTATACAATTGCGCAAAGAACTAAGATTGTTTTTCTATTCATTGAAAATCATCGTTCGATAATTAATACTCAACGTGCATACAGAAGATTTTATGATGTAAGAACTGCTCCAACGGGTCCAACCATTCGTTCGTTGGTGAATACTTTTGCTGAATATGGGACTGTCGGAGATTCAAGACGTACGGGCAGACCCCGAACTGGCAGATCGGCCGAAAATATTGATGCTGTGCGACAGAGCGTCGAAGAAAATCCGGAGACATCAACGAGAAGACGATCTTCCCAGTTGCAGCTTTCTGACCGCACTCTTCGGCGAATTTTAAAACACGATTTGCACCTCTTCCCTTACAAAATCCAACTAGTCCAAAAACTAAATTCTGAGGACTTCGTATTGCGCTTGGAATATGCAAGAGCAGTTTTAAATCTCGTTGATCAAAATGAAATTTTTTGTCAAATTTAATGATGACCGACGAAGCGCATTTTCACTTGAACGGTTTCGTAAATAAACAAAACAACAGATTTTGGGGATCCCAAAAATCTTCATCAGAAATCTTTACACGCAATTCGTGTTACCGTTTGGTGTGGCATTACCGCCCAAAAAGTTTACGGTCCTTTTTTTTGAAAACGATCAAGGTGTATGTGAAACAATAAATGGAGAACGTTACAGAGTAAAGCTACAAAATTTTTTATTTCCGCAACTGCCACCAAACGCCAATATATGGTTTCAACAAGATGGTGCAACAGCTCATACAGCCCGTGCAACGATGGACTTATTAAGACAACAATTTCCAAATCGGATAATTTCTAAAAACGGCGATTTGAGATGGCCACCACGATCGCCAGATTTGACTGCACCGGATTTTTTCTTGTGGGGCTATCTCAAAGACAAAGTTTATGTGAATAAGCCCCAAACCTTGCAGCAACTAAAGGACAACATTCAAGGAGAAATTGATCGTATACCACAAGAAACACTCAACAAAGTTATGGAAAATGCCATAAAAAAGCACATTTTTGCGTTAGAGAAAACGGTTCTCATTTAACTGATATTATTTTTCATAATTAATGTAAAAAAATAACATAAAATAAACTTTCTTTTTATCATAAATTTTTTTGTTTTTTTCATTCCATTCAATAGTTATTTAAAAAACAAATCATATAGTTACTTTAGCCGCACCCTGTATAACTGGAATGTCGGTTAAGGCAGGGTTTTTACTAAAAATTAAACCCAACAGTCAGTGTTTTTAAAACACGTTTTAAAAAAGTACCTCAAAAAACCTGGTTTTCTAAGACCACGGTTTTTGGACCCTCTAAATGCTAAAAACCTTCTATTCTAATATTTTAATAACTCACAGAAATGAATATTGTCGGACACGCTATCTAGTGAAAAACTTTATTGCAAAATTTTAGAGCGCCTAATCAAATATTTCGAAATTTATCTTGTCGATCAGCCCTACAGACATGGCCTTGATTTGACATAACCCTGTAGACTAAGGTTCCAAAATGATTGGACCAACATTTTAACATCCTTATACACGGCTGCATATAACATTCAATGGTTTGAAGATAGCATTCATTCCTCTCACACATTGGCATCTGCTCAATAACCCTAATTGGTAATCGGAAACTTGTCCAACATATTGTGGTTAAATTATTTCTAAATATGTACTTAAGATTCTCGGTTACGATCCTTAATAAGGTTTCATTAAACAATTTGTGTGTATGTTTTGTGTTGGCAATTTCCCACTTCGTCTAAAAAGGGCCTATTACGAAAACCTTACAAATATTATATGGTGGCATAGTACGAGTATTATTTTACAACAACTGATAACTTTTAATTTTACATACCACATCAACACGAACGAGCCAGAGCAAAAGAAGGGCACAAAAGAAGGGAAGGCCAACTAGACACATCCTCAGAGTCAAATGATGCTGTACAAAACCTCAAAGAGTTGCTGATTTTATGGCATGGTTCTCCTGACCATATCCACTCTGTAGTCTTTTGAGCAAATGAGTTCACAGTCGGCAGCGGCAAAAGGCCAAATGACTACGACAGCCAATGGATGGACGGACTTGCCAATGCTGGCCATAGCGATGAATATGACGTCGGCAACCATGGCGGCCAGATGGAGTGTTTTGTTTTGTTTTTTTATTGTATTTTCTGGTTCCTCCTCTCGATGCCATTTAATCTTCTCGATCAAATCAACATCAAAAGAACAGAAACGTCAAAGCCATCACTCTATTACAGTGTTAATAGCAACACGTATGCAACTTGCAACATGTTGTTATAATTTCAGCAAAAAAAAAACATCTCAAAATAAAAGTAACGCCGAGAAGAAACCGAAACCGACACTGAGACAACATCAACGACCGACAAGTCAAACATCAAGACCATGTAGCTAACCTCACAATCAGAGTCAAGCAGCCAGCCTGCCAGTCAGCCAAGCCGACAGCTAGATGGCCAGCCAGCCAGCTAACCCAGCCAATCATCCTCATCAGCAACATCACAAGCAGTGCAACTGACAGTCAATCCGTCACCGACGCGTTGCTCGTACGTTAACCACATGCAGTCCCCCAAATGCCACAAACGAAGAGCAACACTCCGAAACCCCATCGCATCCCAAGATAGCAGGCAACAGCACTTGATCAGTTGCTGCAACTTTGTGGATGTGTAACGACCGACGATCATGGCATCGACGATGGGGAGGCTGCCCGCTTGGCTAAGGTATTACTTACTGGCTGACTTACTGGTACACGAGTGTACGAGTACACACATCATCTGCCATAGACAAGTTGTACAATTAACTAAACTTAACTTAATGAAGGTCATTAAAAGAGGTTATCACTTGGGCCGTAAATTGTTATAGTAAAAGGTATAAACTATTTATTGCACCTTGTTCGGTTGGCCATAAACCAATTTGAATCGACTCGAATCGAATTTCCTTTCCAACACGCGGCCGATTCAAAGAGGGGTGGCAAGAAGAAGTTCATTGATATCGTACGGCAAGGAGAAGCACAACATTGGTTTAAAATAAAAATTAGTTTTCAGATGGTGTTGTTGGGGACTTACGTTACAATTAGTTAACTTGAAGATTGATTGCTATTTGAACGGACGGACGGACATCACTAAATTAGTTTAATCAAAGTCTAAATATGTGAGTTTTAACAGGTGCGACTTGTTAGTGAATGGCCACACTTTTTTTTAGTGAACATCGCAATATTATTGTGATTGTTTCCTCGCAGCGTAGGAGGCAATCATCATTTGCTCTCGGTAAAAGTGAGAGTAAATAAAGGCTTCGTCGCGCAGAGCAACGAGATTGTCTGCCAGGGAATTGCACTAGTTAAGAACCTGTAATACCACTGGTCCCGAACTTAACAATACAAGTTCCACCAAGATTTTCCTTCTATGGTTTTAAGCTGAAGAGTTTAACCAGTGTTGCCATTTTGGTGCTTTTAGCACCGTTTTTGGTGCTTTTTTGACATCCGTACCCGAACATTTTTGTAAAATACCCGTTTTTAAAAAGCGGGTATTTATGGTGCTTTTCACATTTTCTCAAGGCGCTTTTAGTGATTTTTTTATTTCTCATAATGTACAATGACAACAGAAACTACATTTAAAGGGTGATTTATCTGTGACCCGGCCAATGAAAAGGTGGCTTATGACTCAAAAAAGAAATTGCGAGAAACAGCTGTTAAAGATAAACAATGCAGTTTTTCTGTTTCTTAGTACGTCTTGTAGTTGGTTTTTGAGTCATAAGCCACCTTTTTATAGGCCGTGTCACATTTAAAGGTATTTTTTTCAAAAATAAAAAAATACAAAAATTCAAATCAAGTTCAAAGGACATTACATGGCATTTATTTTTTGAATATAATTTCCTTCAAATGTTAGCCGCAACTACGTCTCAGGCTGTCCATTCTGAGGTTCCAATTTTGGAGACTCGTTCGAGTATTTCGACCGGTATGGCGTTAATGACACGCGTAATGTTGGCTGTCAAAACCTGAATCGTAGCTGGTATGTCAGCATAGACTTTGGACTTTAAGTAGCCTCCACACAAAAAGTCTAAACGTTTATCACACGATCTAGGTGGCCGACTCACCGGACCAAAACGTGAAAGAAGCTGCTCTTCTAAGATCTCTTGTTTGAGCATCTGTATGGCAAGTGGCACAGTCCTGTGAAAACCAAATGATGTCAAGATTGCAGCCTTCAATTTCGGGTAGCCAAAAGTCCGATATTACGGGCCATCATCATTTTTGAAAAAATATGGAACGATGATTCCGCCAGCCCATAAACCGCACAAAACCGTAATGTTTCTCTGGATATAAAGGCACCCTGTGAACCTCTTCTTGTTGCTCTTAAGCCCAATTTTGTTTATTGACGTTGCCGTTGATCTTAAAATAGGCCTTATCACTACACAAAATTTCTGTCGAAAACAGCGGATCATCTTCGAGCTTTTGAAGAGCCCAAACACTGAAACGGCTAAGCGCAGGAACATCGTAAGGCTTAAATGAAATGAAATGGCAAACAATACTGAAAAGAAAAAAATAAAGTTTAACATAACACACGCGTAATCTGTGAAAAAACCCCTATTTAAAAAATTACCTCTAGATGGATCACCCTATACTTAGTTTTTTAGGTTAAATTTTGGAAAAAGTACAAAGAGTGAATTTAGCCTTCGAAGCAGACAACGCCGATCACGTAAAATTCTATTATGTTTTTTTCTGTGATTCAGAGTCTTACAAACAGAATTATTATTCCTTCGGAAATTTTTAACTGTTTACAAGGTAATTTAGATGAAAGTATAAAGGAGTATTTAAAACCTTGGATATAATTTCAAAAAGTCTTGTAAAGGTTACAACATATGCAATAGCGACAAAAATACGACAAAAATATTATAGTGCAAAATAACTCAAATTAGCTGAGAAGCTTGTAACTGAGTAAAGGCTAAAGCTTCCAAAAAAATTTTATATAGTACAGAATTTTTCCTTAATAAGTATACTTAGTAGGGATTAAATACTGTTACAACATTGAACGCACCCATTTCAATAGTAGAACTGAGCATACCCCGTTAATGTCATATGGGTTTTGAAAGCTAACCTCCATAGCGTTAGTCTGTAACGGGATTTTAAAATTGTTTCAACTTTCATCATGGAGTGGTCCGATAATGACCGCTATAACGCTGTAATAGCGCTTTTCAAGTGTGAAATGAAAAAAGCGATATAATCAAAACTCCTCCGGCCACTAGGGATTAGCCGCATGTTCGTCTACCGATGCATAAAACTGTTTGATTCCGTTTCCGTTAAATCAAGGATTCACAAAAATCCGCTCCGAAAACAGAACATCATGGCCCGTGACATGAATATCACGCAAAAGTCCATGAGTCGAATCATTATTTTTTAATGACTTGGGACTTGGGGCTTTCAAACGACGTACCGGACGTTTATTGACTGAAGCTTTAAAAAAAATAGGATTGAAAAATGCAAACGTCTTTTGGTGAAGCACGCTGATAACTTGCACAGAAAAATTTTGTTCACCGATGAAAAAAATTTTACCTTTCAGGAAAAAAAATACAAGCAAAATGAAAGAGTGTATGCGCGGTCATCTAAGGAAGCATCTAAACTGATCCCAAGGGTGGAAAAGGGTCATCACTCAGCTTCAGTCATGGTTGTTTGGTGGGGTGTCTCTTACGATGGGGTCACTGACCTGCATTTCTGTGAACAAGGAGTCAAAACAAAGTTTTCCAAGAAACCGTTTTGGAAGCTGTTGTGAAGCTTCTTTACAATTCCCTGTTCCAAAACCAGCCATGGACTTTCCAGCAGGATTCTGCGCCGGCCCATAAGGCTAAAACGTCCCAGGCCTGGCTTCGAAACAATTTGCCAGCGTTCATTTCCTCTGAAGAATGGCCCTCAGGCAGTCCAGATTTGAACCCATTGGATAACAAATCGTGGACGGTTTTAAAGGACAAGGTTTGTCACAACAGATACCCCAACATTGGACCTCTTAATACTGATTTGTTCAAGCTGTGGCCAATTTTCCAATGGACGAGGTTCGTGCAGCTATTGACGACTTAAGGCGTGTGTAAGAGCAAAAGGCGGACATTTCGAATAAGTAAAAGTAACTGGCCTAACATAAAAAGAACCGTTTTTTGGAATTATTATTATTTATTTTTCAACATAATCTCCTTCCAACTCAATCAATACACTTCATCTAACGTTTTTCAAGTTTCTTAATTCCATCCGAAAAATAAGATTTTTCAAGACCTTCAAAATATGCCTCAGTTTCAGCAATAACCTCGCTATTGGACGAAATTTTTTTGCCACCGAGAATTTTTTTTTAAATTTGGAAACAAGAAATAATCGGAAGGAGCTAAATCTGGACTATATGGTGGATGCGGAGCAATTTCAAATCGTAATTCGGCCAGTTTTTTTTGAGTTAAAAATGCAGTGTGTGAAGGAGCATTATCTTGATGAAAAAGAACTTTGTTTTTCTAAATGCGGTCGTTTTATCTTGATTTCTTCACTCAACCGATCCAATAATGTACAATAATATTCACTATTTATAGTTTTTCATTTCTCAAGATAATCAATAAATATTATACCCCTTGCATGCCAAAATACTGTGGCCATTACTTTTCCTGCTGACTTAACAGTTTTCGCCTTCTTGGGACCCACCACTTTTACCAGCTTCTATCCATTGGTTTGACTGTTCTTTGCATTCTGGGATGTAGTGATGGATCCATGTTTCATCAACAGCTATGAATCGGTGCAAGAACTATATTGGATTACGCTGATAAATCGCTAAAAGCTCCTCGGAATTGGTCCAACGGACGATTTTTTGGGGCAAAGTCAACAAACGCGGCACCCATCTTGCGGATAGCTTTTCATGTGGAGTTCATCATGTAAAATACTCCAAACTTGTTTTTCGTGTATTTTAACAATATCAGCAAGTTCTCTGAGCTTTATTCGTCTATCTTTAGTCACTTCATTTAATATTTTTCTAATGTTTTCAATAGTAGTAGCAGTTTTCGGTCTTCCAGAGCGTTGTTGATCTTCCGTACTTGAACGACCCATTTGAAATTGTTAAACCCAGGATTTCACGGTGGAGTGTGATGGTGCATCATCACCATGAACAGAATCCAATTCCTTTCATATAAAAGTGTTTAATTACCGCACCAAACTCTTTATTTTGCATTTTTCAAAAATTATAAAACTTGTTTACTTCAATCACCTGTAACAAAGAAAATAATCATTAGATATTTCGGAAATTTTGATAGATGGCTTATAAAAGATTGCTTTTAAAAAACAAAAAAAAAGTTGCTAGTAAAACAGAAAATGTGCCAGGCCAGTTAGTTTTGCGGTCGCCCTCGTACATCAATAAATATATTAAAAAATATTTGGTCAAAAACATTCAGTACTTTTTATTTTACTGCACAAAACGTGTGTTACAGTATTTATGTCCCCCCTAAGTAAACCAAGAAACCGGAAATTTCCCAAATACCTCCAAAATCTGGAGTTACGGGTAAAAAACCGGGTTTTCGGAACTTACGCACTTATATGCCAGTAACTTGGTTGGATATCAACCGATTTTAAGTTTTTGATTTGGAAAGAAGAAACTACGGCCTTTCGAGTGGTGTATGCACTTTTAAAATCACACTGAAAAAAATCTGTGTATTTTTCCTGTAAACTCATTTTTTTTTAAATTTTGTTGTTGTAATTTTTTTACTTTGGATGCGTTTTTACACAGAATTTTTTAAAAGGAAGCGAACAATTTTTGAACTGTACAATAAAGAGAGTGCTCTTACCAATACAATTCGATGTCATTTTTAAAAATCCGTTAGAAATTGATTGAGTTTTTCAACTTTTATTAAAGCAACATTTTTTGAAAAAATACAATTATTGGCAATACTACTTAGAAATGTTTGTTTGGCCGTTTTCTTTTTAATTGAACATCATCAGTATTCCGTTTAAGTGACCAGCACTATTCGGAAATCATTTTTATTTTTTCTTTTCCTTCAAAACGTTTTTCCATTATAATTATTTCTTGATGAAAGTGTGCGCTTTGTTCATCACTGAACTGGCCCAGGTTTTGCGGGGAAGAAGTCTAGATGTGAACGGAGGAAATAAATTTTAATTGACATGTTGCAACCCATTTCACCATACGCACTCAAAAATTCATCAATAATCGCGACATAGTTGTCTCTTCTGTGATTCCCAAGAAATGAGTTATCACGTAGTGCAACAAAACTCTTTCATGCGCGTTTTTCAACGGAACTGAGCTACGAATTTAAGGTCCAATGAAAATACCTGAAATTCATCAGAACTGATAAATGCGATAACAAAAATTAGATCTATAAAGAAATTAATACCTTCATTGATTCTGGCGTCGCTTAATTTTGGGAACACCGCTCTAAGATAGCCAAAAACTTCACCGTTTACATCAAGTCTTTTTTCAAATTGTTTCATGTATCCTAACTTTAGATGCAGTGGTGGCAGAACAACCTTATCAGCTGTAACAAACGGGGCGTTTAAAACGTTTTTCCTGCCTATTAGATATGTGTCAAGAGATGACCATACCTTGCGACCATACCTTGTAGAAGAAGTGACCATGTCTGGTCACTTCTTCTACAGAAAGTTACACGAAAATCTTCTTCCACCAAATTCCACTGCCTTAATCGAGACCCAAGGATTTCAGCCTGTCGTTTTGACAAATTTAAATCGCGAACGAGATCGCAGAAATCCAAATTTGAAACAAAAAGTCGCTCCGTTGTAGATTTGAATGAAAGGTACTCTTCTTTCACCAAATATTTTTCAGCTTCAAAACCACATAAGCTCGTTGTCAGAACTTTATCATTACCAGAAATCGGTTTTGTAACACTTACAACATTTGCGTACTTTACATTTTTGCGGGTTTTAAAAGTGTGCCCTGAAATATTTGTTTCACAAAAGTAGCAATCATCCGCTTTATGCCAGAGCTGATGATGCCAAGTCATAGGCGTACAAAAGGGCAAAGAAACTTTGTAATTTTTTAATGTTGCACATCAATTTTCACAAACAAATTCTGGCTCATACCAGCGACTGAATTTGTAAGAACAATTGAAGACTTTGTTGTATACTTCGGCAACAGCATTATTTTTTTAAAGTCACGCCTCTGGCGGATATCCGTAAATAGGCCACAAATGTAACAAAAATTACATTTACTACTAATCAGACGGACGACATTGTTTTGTTAATGTAATTATTTTTCAAATATTGTGTTAATGTTTTGTTTATTAAATGTAATCATGTTTTATGTTTTGTCAGTGACAACCCCTGAAGATGATTGACGAAGTCAATCGAAATATTGGGATAAATAAAAATTAAACAACACATAGAACAACGAGTTTAAATAAATGACCTCAAGCCGAAAAATAATTTTGTAAAATAAAAGTTATTCCGTTTATCGCAAATTGCAAACTTTTTTTTAATACAGTTTCAAAGGAAAAAGAAGTGGTAAATCAAACATAACAAATGAACAAAAACTAAAACAATATGTTTACATGACAAACGGGATATTGAGATATTTAATATTAAAATACGGTCAAACTAATATTTCTCAGTAGTTTGGCCAAAAAATTTATTTTTTTCAAAAAATGTTGTTTTAATAAAAGTTGAATATCTCAATCAGTTTCTAACGGATTTTTAAAATCGAATTGTATTCGTAAGAACACTCTCTTTACTATTCAGTTCAAAATTCGCTTCTTTTAAAAAAATTCCGTGTAAAAACGCAACCAAAGTTAAAAAACTACAAATTTTTTAAAAAAAAAAAATGAGTTAACAGGAAAAATACAAAATACCAGGATACTGGCATATAAGTGCGTAAGATCCGAAAACCCGGGTTTTTATCCGTAACTCCAGAGTTTGGAGGTGTTAGGAAAATTTCAAAACCGGTTTCTTGTTGTACTCAGCAAGATCTACAAGAAAAATATCATTTCCCAGATATTTTTTCTCTGTCACACTGTGTTATTGGTACCAAAAACAAATAATTAGAACTTCATGTTATTAGTATAACCGAACATTCGTACTTTTATATTCTAAATTAGTCATCAAGTTTTGGTTATTGCAACTACACTAAAGACCCCGTTTAGACCGTCCCGCATGGTCTAAACGGGCGATTAATGGTCCATATTTACGTATGGGTACTCAAATTAAAGCAAATTTTGCTAAGAATCTAAATATGTGAAGCGCAAAATAGAAAGGGACCTAAGGTTAAAAAACAGTTTTGTTCAGGAGAGCCATTTTAATGATTAGGTCACTTTCTATTTGCGCTTAGAATCGTCGACTTCACTTTCATCAAACGCGCATATCTCTGGGAGGGAACACTTTTGGGGCATGGGATTGGTCTCATTCGATGTTCAGATCAAAAAAAAAGAAAAAGAAATGAAAATGGATTTTTTTTTTACCCTTAGGTCCTTTTCTCTATGCGCTGTCACATATATTCATTTTATAACGACGGACGCATGGGTCAAAAGGGTCCAAAAACGGAACATTTTTATTTTTTTGCACTTTAGTAGCGAATGTTATTTTGACATCAATTGCAAAACACAGACATTTTACGCTCTGGCCATTTAAAAATTCTTTTTTTTGTGAACTTTTTTGTTTCTGTAGATCTTAAACTCTGGCAGAATAAATGGCAATTTTATGCCCCGCATTTGTTGCTGTTTTAATTCGAAACAACATGAAACATAATTTATCAATTAGAATTTCCTGCAGCTGCGCCAGCTAGCTCTGCAGTCAGTGAGCAGTGATTGGAGTGACCAGATGAGATCACACCGTAAATGTTCTCGCAACGCTTCGTTTGTTGCACGCACTTTTAAGTCAATCTGCTGCTTCATTCATGTGACACATATTCACTTGCCATTCGTAAAGTTGTATGTTAAGCGTTCTTTTTTTCGGTGCGCAATTGGCCGCAACAAAAAATAAAAACAAAACAAGTAAAAACTTTGTTAAGATCGGCTAGGCCGAACCTTATTCATCCTCCACTGTATACCTTAGTGAATAGGTAGTTTTTGTAGTTTTTTTTTCGGATGTAATTTTAGTCCCTTAAAAGGAAAACTTTTTTCCCTATGGATCGATTTCGCCCATTTACAATCCCAAATCGCTAAAGACAATAAGCCATCTTAGTGCAAATCTTCAGGATCCCAGCTTAATTCATTAAGCCGTTATAGTGCTTTCAACAGTCCCCCGGACGGACTTGGGTAGTTTGTCTTAGGACTTTACGATGATCAATAATAAATTTTCTTCTAGGTTCTCCGATCAAAATTTCGAAGTGTTGCAAACGGAATGACAAACTGAGTATACACTCTAGCCTATGGTGTAGGGTAAAACAAGCTTTTAATGTGTTACAAGTTTAGTTGATAATGTTAGATTGTTTTTCGGTTTCGCTTGTTTGTTCTGGCCGATTATCCATTGAAAAAATCGGCGACCAGCCGGCATAACCAACCTAAGGCTCGCCTCACCTTGGGGCTATAGCATTAAACACTTATATAAACAATCTAATACTGCCCCTACTTAAACAGGTGGCATTTACCTGCCTTTTTTTTCAACTGCGATTCTTATTCTACGCACTTTGTGTGTTTGTGGCCATTTAACTGAGCGGTACTCCAGTGGGTATTTAGTGCCATTTAATGCGTGGCGTTCTGGCTTCGTCCGGTCTTTGACAACAGGTTTTTGGCATTTTGGTTCTCAAACCTTATTCCCATGATCACGGCAAGAATCGAAAGCCACACATCAAACGCTTGTGACTCATTCCGCTGACGTTTGAGCCAATTTCGTATAATTCGTGCGCTTAGCTTTAAAAGAACGATAGCAAGATTGAGCTGTAGCTGTGTCTTGAAGTGATGTGATGTTGTATTCATTTATTTTTCTTAAACGGAAGTTTTTGATTAAAAAATCAAGATTAAGATTGATATGTGCTAGAACGTATGCAAAAAAGTGTGAGATTGTATCAGATTTAAATACAACAGGTTTTTGGTAAATGTTGGTCGATTTCGATGTCTTTTTCACTGCATAGCACAGTGGTTCCACGCTATCGATCAGAGTTAAAAAATTAGGTCTTATCTTGTTTAGTAAGGAATAACTTTTTGAGAAACCTTAAATTGCATAGTCACATTTCCTTTATACTCGTAAGGCCGTATACAAATAAAATCTTTTACCATTCTTCAATCCTATTTTACACGATTTTCGCGATACCGGCTAATTGGCAAAAACTTTTGTGTTTCCATAACCCCAAAGTACACTAGTAAAAAGCTAAAGTTAAGCTTGGCCGACTGTATTATACCCTGCACTTCTGGATGTTTAGAAAATTCTGGACTCCCCTCCCCAGTCTCTAAATTTTCCCAGATTTAAAACTAAATTGCTATAAGCTTGATTGTTTCTCCATCGTCATCTACTGTACCAAATTTGAAAGAAATTGGAATTAAAATTAGAGCGGTTGTATGTAAAATCCAAAGGGCCCTTTCTACTGAGCCTATATAAAAACGTGGACTGTTATGACCCATTTTGTGACCGGTGGAAAAAATAGGCTACATTGATTTATAATATCTCAGGTGGACGCTGCCAAGCCCACATAGGTACGTAAGGTAAGTAACGAAAAAAGTAGAGAAAAGTTGCGGTGCCACGCCCCTTTTCTTAAAAGCGTTCAACGGTCTTGAAATTTGAGCAGTATACATTTAGGCTCAGGAGATTATAACAAACTATAAATTGATACTATTTTTATGACACCGCCCCCAAAATTGCGCATACGCTTTGACATTAACTGTAAGAGTTAGGAACTCCAGATTCGGACTACAACGTTTGGGGGAAAAAGTGGGCGCTATGGGTTACTGCTAGTAAATTAAAAAATCCAAATACATGCATATACTTAGTAGGGACATAAATGCTGTAAAATAAAAAGTACTGAATGTGTTTCGACCAAATAATTTTTAATATATTTATTGATGTATATTGTATCCAAAAAGAATATACTTATTCGAAATGTCCGCCTTTTGCTTATACACGCCTTATGTCGCACTGGCCAATCGTCAATAGCTGCACGAACCTCGTCCATTGGAAAATTGAACTCAGCTCGAACCAAAGCAGTCTTATGAGATCCAATGTTGGGATGTCTTTTGTGACAAACCTTGTCCTCTAAAACCGTCCACAATTTGTAATCCAATGGACTTCCTGAGAGTCATTGATCAGAGGAAATGAACGGCGGCAAATTGTTTCGAAGCCAGGCCTGGGACGTTTTAGCCTTATGGGCCGGCGCAAAATCCTGCTGGAAAGTCCATGGCTGGTTTTGGAACAGGGAATTGTTAAGAGGCTTCACAACAGCTTCCAAAACGGTTTCTTGGTAAACTTTGGCCGATGTTTTGACTCCTTGTTCGCAGAAATTCCGGTCAGTGACCCCATCGTAAGAGACATCCCACCAAACCATGACTGAAGCTGGGTGATGACCCTTTTCCACCCTTGGGATCGTTGTAAAAGACCGGTAGCGGTCTTTTACAGCTCCAGTCTCCTCAAACAGTTTTATGCATCGGTAGACGAACATGCGGCTAATCCCTATTGGCCGAAGCGTTTTGAAAATATCGCTTTTTTTAATTCACCCTTGAAAAGAGCTATTACAGCGATACGGTTTTCATTATCTTTAAAATCCCGTTACGGACTAACGCTATTGAGGTTAGCTTTCAAAGCCCATATAACGTTAACGGGGTATGTTCAGTTCTACTATTGAAAAGGGTGTGTTTAATGTTGTAACAGTATTTATGTCCCTACTAAGTACATGCAAACATATATTTCCCAGATGAGCAAAAGATATGTAACGATTACTTTGTTGTCCAAAAATAATCTTTTATGGATGCCTGTACAGCCGTTGCTATCTCCGGGTAGAGCTTAGTCTGCGTTGGTTTCTAGCATATCGAAACCGTCCGTGAATCATTACTAAATTAAAATACTTCTACGTAGTACCACGAAGATTGGCCTGAGTTCTCTAGATAACGTTTAATGTATGATTGGGGTCATAGTGTTGGAAGTCCTCATGCCCGCCTAGCTATCTCCAATGAACTAGTCACTTACGATGGTAACCCACTGAAAGATTGTGACTGGCTACAGTTTCTCACACAATTATGAAAAATGTATCTTTGATTTACAAAAAAAACTGAATTCATGTCAAAATTTGTTATTTAAAATCGTACAGTTCTAAAGAGACATAAATATTCAGTTCTTGACGACTGTATCAATAAGGTATTTGATGGCGGTAATTAAACAAATGACTTAACACAAAATCTAGGAATGAGATTTTTATAACGATCACAAATATCAAAAAGTGTGGTTTTTCTATTCTAAAACATATCCCAATCCAACGTGTCTTGAATCTCACACATTAGATAAAACCTACAATTGGACCAATTAATGTCGGGCTCGAAATTTGATGGGTCTGGTTAAAGGGTGTATTAAATGTCACTGATTGCAAGGTTGAGGATAATTCCAAAACAAAACAAAACCCAATAATTACTAAACTTTCAATTAACTTAAGACAGATTACAAGTTTTTAATGGTCATAAAAACGAGGTAAAAATGTTTCTAAAATATTTCAGATTCTTTTTTCGAATTTAGACTTTTCCTGTACTGGCATTTAGCCAACCAATACGAAGCCTTCCTCCGTGTTAAGCTTTACGCAAATAACACCATTAAGAGAAAGTATAGTGGTAGTTTCAAAAAATGGGGTCAGTAGCCTGGGGTTTACAAGGAACATCA
The DNA here is from genome assembly GCA_963513945.1 of Hydrotaea diabolus. Lineage (NCBI taxonomy): Eukaryota > Metazoa > Arthropoda > Insecta > Diptera > Muscidae > Hydrotaea > Hydrotaea diabolus. Next base: position 154,640,720 of record OY740718.1, read on the forward strand.
CTGCTTTGAAAACCAAAATCATGTTTACGTTTCTTTGGTCAAATTTGTGTCGTTTGCTAAAAATTTTCTTTCAAATGGCTTTACCCATTGTTTCTTTCCTAAAATTTGCTCTTTACTAATTATCATACCAGAAGACATTCTTTATATCCTATTTCATAAGTCTTCCTTGACAAAAAGTATCGTAAAGTTCAGCACGCCAGTTATCAGGAAAAAGGAAATTATGAACCAGTTGATTTGTACTCGTTTCTTTATTTTTTTTTGCCATAATCTTAAGAAATATTTATAAATGTGGCCCAAAGCCAACTAAGCACTCTTAACCAACCGAACAGCTGAACAAATTAATTTGACTTAAAAAAATACATTTATTTTTTATTTGCGTTTTGGTAGATTCATTTTGGCATGACTGAAGTTAAAGGGGAAGTCTATCAGAGAATACTTTTAATTGGCTTAGAGTGAATCCCACAGCTTGATTTTTAGCATTATACGTTTTGACAAGTTGGCTTAAGTTTTTGAGTTATCGGATCGTACATTTTTTTGCTTCAATGTGGATTTGTTGCACTTTTTTGATATATTGAGACGGCTATATCTCGTTGAACCAATAGTGGCCAGCTATTGAATGAAAGAAATTAATGAAAAAGAAACTTATCCGAGAAAAATGCATCTACTGCCTCAAAATCACACAAATGCCCTTTTCTCCCCATATTTCTACCTTTTTTGATCATTAACTTAGCTTAGTGGTCCGTCGTGGTGCTATGCCCGGCTATAATGCCAGTAAACAAGGATCAACCCCGGGTAAAAACATCTAACAAATTTTCAGCTGCGGGTTTTCACCTCGTAAATGGTGGCGGCTTTGCGAGTAAGAGATTTAACTCTAAGCCATTTAAAAAATACACTATAAAAATGAACTATTCGTTCGAAGCCGGCGTTTAACAGTAGGCCCCGGCTAGTGAGTGTAAGAGTTGGATCTTGCACAGCTCACTGATTTGAGTGAAGTTCCCATTGTTCCCTAATGTAATGTACTGGGACTTAAGTAATTAGGTAACTTGGCTGAACGTCCGCAAATATGTTGTTTTTTATTATAAACTTTATTTCTTTTTAAAACCCACAGATTAATGTGCATATTAGAGCTGTTGGTTTTGAAATGGAGACCTTTGTATTGGGACTATACGAAAATATGTAGCTCTGTGGACCAGTTTCTTCATAGTTAATTAATGGTCGCTCATAACGTAACATGCTAGATTTGGGCGATATCGGGGTAATTGGTGGCCTCTTGAACGACACCCATGTCCTGTAACGTTGCACCATATCGGTCCATGTTTTCGAATAGGTCACACACATAGGTCTCTCCCGATTTGAGGTCTTAAAGTCACAAATGAAACCCAATCACGCACAAATTGTGCATGGCACGTTATAAGCGGCCATTAAATAACCATGGTAAAACTGGACCACAAAGGTCCATATTCTCTTAAAGCCTCGACACAAAGATTCTTCCAGATTTTAGAATCTGCAGCTTCAGATGCAACAATTAACATCCGATTCCTACCAAAAATCGCATAGAGCCTTATGACCTAACAATACCCATGTCACCATATCATATCCGTTATCCAATAGCCCCTGCGCAAAGATCCTTCCCGATTTTAGGTCCTGCAGCTTTAGAAGCCACAAATTTCACCCCATTATGAGCGACAAATAATTAACAAAAAATTTCATATTGAGTCTGACCTTGCTCAATCTCCAGACAGAGATGCCTTATCCTTCTAATATCAGAGTGGTGTTGTGTTTCTCATAGTCGGCCTCACCCGACTTTATCTTTTTTACTTGTTAATAAACAAAAGGCAAGAACTGCAGGAAAAAATTAATGATCTGCAGAACGGTCTGATCTTCCGTCTAATTTAAGGAAGACCGATGGAATAAGAGCTAGAAACTTACTGCCATGTAACAAAAAAGTCTTGGGGAAATGAGGCGGTGCCACATCTCGTCTTTTAAAGCGGCTGAAATGCAAGTACTTAAAGGCCGGTCGTCTTGAAATTATTACAGTATGCTAATGTGGGCCCATAAGTTGCCAGGACGGACAGAATAAAGACGAACACGATTTAACATAGGGGCGTGGCTTCTCCCAAAAACTCTAAATGACCAGAAGGATAACTAAAAGTGGTAACATTTGATTCGAAATGTCAACTATTGTTGTGTCAAGATACAATTTCAAGGAGAAATGGGCTGACCCGCCTTTATTTGTAAAAGCGATGTAATGCATATGTGATCGTCGTGAAATGTACAGATTATGCTGTTTTGGGCAAAGAAATTGTGACAATGTATACCGATACGGGTTTACAATCAGACAAAAAGTAAACTATTAGAGTTCGTGTATTCGTTCCTTTCGGAAATAAACCCTGGCGAAAAGCAGGATGTGCTACGCATAATTATATATGCCGATCACCTTTAAATTTTTTGCTACTGTGTAAATTGTTATATAGGTACACGGATATAATTTTCCAAAAGAAGGTAACGCTGGCCTTACACTTAACAATTAAAAAAAAAACACACTTAACAACAAAATGTTTAAAATTACTAGAGATAGGAACGAAGTGGAAGTAAGTTTTGGAAAAAGTGGGCGATGCCATGTCTGTCTTTTAAATGGCTTCTGGAACTATCAAATTTAGGTGTACTTACGAGGGCGACCGCAAAACTAACTGGCCTGGCACATTTTCTGTTTTACTAGCAACTTTTGTTTTTTGTTTTGTTTTTTAAAAGCAATCTTTTATAAGCCATCTGTCAAAATTTCCCAAATATTTAATGATTATTTTCTTTGTTACAGGTGATTGAAGTAAACAAGTTTTATAATTTTCGAAAAATGGAAAATAAAGAGTTTCGTGCGGTAATTAAACACTTTTATATGAAAGGTTATACGCCACAATTAATCAAAGATGAATTGGATTCTGTTCATGGTGATAATGCACCATCATACTCCACCGTGAAATCGTGGGTTCAAAAATTAAAAATGGGTCGTTCAAGTACGGAAGATGAACAACGATCTGGAAGACCGAAAACATAAGAAAAATATTTAATGAAGGGACTAAAGATAGACGAATAAAGCTCAGAGAACTCGCTGATATTGTTAAAATACACGAAAAACAAGTTTGGAGTATTTTACATGATGAACTCCACATGAAAAAGCTATCCGCAAGTAGGGTGCCGCGTTTGTTGACTTTGCCCCAAAAAATCGTCCGTTAGACCAATTCCGAGGAGCTTTTAGCGATTTATCAGCGTAATCCAATAGAGTTCTTGCGCCGATTCATAACTGTTGATGAAACATGGATCCATCACTACATCCCAGAATGCAAAGAACAGTCAAAACAATGGATAGAAAGAAGCTGGTAAAAGTGGTCGGTCCCAAGAAGGCGAAAACTGTTAAGTCAGCAGGAAAAGTAATGGCCACAGTATTTGGGGATGCAAGGGGTTATAATATTTATTGATTATCTTGAGAAAGGAAAAACTATAAATAGTGAATATTATTGTGCATTATTGGATCGTTTGAGTGAAGAAATCAAGATAAAACGACCGCATTTAGAAAAAAAAAGTTCTTTTTCATCAAGATAATGCTCCTTCACACACTGCATTTTTAACTCAACAAAAACTGGCCGAATTACGATTTGAAATTGCTCCGCATCCACCATATAGTCCAGATTTAGCTCCTTATGATTATTTCTTGTTTCCAAATATAAAAAAATGTTCTTGGTGGCAAAAAATTTTCGTCCAATAGCGAGGTTATTGCTGAAACTGAGGCATATTTTGAAGGTCTTGAAAAATCTTATTTTTCGGATGGAATTAAAAAACTTGAAAAACGTTTGATGAAGTGTATTGAGTTGGAAGGAGATTATGTTGAAAAATAAATAATAATAATTCCCAAAAAAACGGTTCTTATTATGTTAGGCCAGTTACTTTTGCATACGCCCTCGTATATATCTTCGCACTAAATGGTAAAACTCGAAATATTCTAGATCTAAGAGTACTCCAGATAGATTTCAATAAGTATTTAAATAATGTTTACAGAGCATGTTTCATCTTAATATTTCTCTAAGGACATGTCTGGGCGGCGAAGCGCACCAGACTATAGCTTCCATAAAACTAAATTCGTCAAGTTAAAGAATCTATTCATTAAACCAATTAAGCTTATCTTGAATTGATGTAGAAATATTGAAGTATTTTTTCGTTGATTAAATGTTCATGTTTTTTTCAGTATTGCAGGAAACGAAACCGGCTAAGAGGCTTTGAATTGGAGCTGGCAAAACACGCAGGAGATAACTAGCGCCAAGCGTATACTACAGCCATGCGTAGTCGACACTGAACTCTTCGGGGCTCTAACTTTCCAACCTTTAAGTTGTTCGTTATAAGGCTGTAGTTGCAGGCTTTGGTGAGTACTCCAACAACATAATTGTCAATATTAATTAAAAATATTCATATTCAATAAAAATTTTTTCAAAATGGTTTGATAAAGAAATTCATATAATCAGCTCAGAAAATTGTAAGTTCAGTAAACAATTAACTAATTGTTGTATTGGCTGAAAGCTTTGTTAATTTTGGCTAGGCCAAACCTTATGTACCCTTCCCAGTTCCTACCCTACTAAATCACCAAGAAAAAAAATTCTGTTTGTTGGGCCTTTTCGGTCCATGCGTCTGATCCTATGATATCACCCAAAACTTTAAAGCTATTCTACATTTGGATTTTTGAATTCAATATTTTTTCAATTAAATTAAAAATAATTATTTTAAAATTACCAATTGTTATATTTAAGCAGAAAAAGGAAAAAACCTTAAACTCTTTTCATGTATATATTAAATTATAAACAAATCTAAAAATGCTATGAAAACAATAACATAGCATTTTTAGATTTGTTTATAATTTTAATATATACATGAAAACAGTTTAAGGCTTTTTCCTTTTTCTGCTTAAATATAACAATTGGTAATTTTAAAATGATTATTTTTAATTTAACACAGTAAATGGAGGTGAAAATTTCCAAAAATCCTTTGTGAATTTATTGTTTTTATATAAAAACTTAACCTTCTTAAAACTAGTTAAAAATTTTCAGACTGAAGCCAGCTCAGCGATGTGATCATAATCGGAAGACGAACATTTGGCGTTAAAATTTCTAGACAATTTATCTATTTTGGCGGCTACTAGATCAACATCCGCAAGCTGGTGAAGTCTTGCGGTAGTACATTTGGATTAGTATTAAAATTTTCTTTAATTTGAGTACCCATATGTCCATGGACCAAGCGGGCCTCATGAGCCAAAAAGTCCAACAGCTATGTCCTTTTTAATAATATTTAATGATTTCTAACTAAAAGTGAACATTTTAACCAGTAATTGTCCACAAAACATTATGATATGTTAAGCAAATACCCAAAAACTTGTTTTCCTCTGGGCCGATTTCGCTCATCATCATTATGCAAAATTTCAGGATCCCATGTTGATTCGTTTGACCGCTATCATGTTTTCAACAATCACACGGTCGGTTACACGGACGGACCAGAATATATGTACTTTATAGGGTCTCAAATCAATATTCCGTGGTGTTACGAACGGAATGACAAATTTAATATACCAGCCACCCTTCGGTAGGTGCAAAACTTCAAGTTCTCCATTCTGACTGGTCTATTTAAGCAAAACAAATAACATTACCAGCCACCCTTCGGTAGGTGCAAAACTTCAAGTTCTCCATTCTGACTGGTCTATTTAAGCAAAACAAATAACATTGCGCAGATTGAAAAGAATTCCTCTACTTCGCAATATTAACAATTTGTCATTCGCTAGGCAAACAAATTCGGACAACGAATCCCTTTACTGCATGCAGAAAGTACTTACGATTCGGTTGACAATATTGGAAGTGTATATGGTTGTGGCACAACAATAATATGAACTCCAGAACAATTGTATGATTCACACACAACCATACTATGACCGCTACAGCCATAGTATGTTTCACGGGCATATCTATAATTCCGTGACTTTTCAAATAAAACACTTTTTTTTGGAAAAAAAACATTATTTATGAGGAGATTGAGATCTTTAGAAATAGGTCTTGGAATAATCTTCTGTCTTAAATGGACAAAGGCTCTTCCCCTTTTTGGAATTTTTCAAAAATATTAATAAGGAAGTCAAATCGCCAGGGATCAAAGGCATCAGAAATATATGTTTGAAGGCCTTACCTAAAAGGGGCATAAAATACTTGACTGTTCTCATAAACTCCTGTCTAAAATTTGGATATTTTCCACGCGAATGCAAGGAATCGAAAGTAAACCCAATAAACCCAGTCACTGTCCGTCTTCAGTCAGGTTCTTCCGTTAGTAAAATACTAGAGAAAGTCATAAATGAGAAACTGTCACATTGCATAGATAATTTTAATTTCAACGAACAAAAATCCACCGGTATGGTACTCGTACTTTTAGATGTAAAGTCTGTTTTCGATTCTGTGTGTTATGATGGCCTTATATACAAAATGGTTAACCTCAATATCCCGCCTGTTCTCATTAAAATCATTCAGAGCTTTCTATATGCACGGACCTTTTAAAGTATAGATCAACATGTCTCATGTCTGTCCCCTGTGTTACATACGAGTAGTCTATACGCTTCAGATTTCTCAGTACTGGAAAGCTGTGTGACGTCCATTTTTGCAGATGACACTTATCTCCGAAATATTGGCTTCGGACGTGATATCGAACACACGCACTTCTCGCATATTTTCAGAAATGGAGAATATTAGTGAACGGTGAAAAATGTCAGGCAATATATTTCACTAGGAAGCGTAAAGAATATTTCATTCCACAGAGCAACATCATAATTAATAATAGAGAAGTACACTGGGAACAGAAGGTCAAATACTGAGGAATTTTACTGGACCCCAAAATGAAATTTAAGGATCACACTCATTATGTCATTCATTAGATAAATATCCTCACCAAATCACTCTACCCATTTATTACTCGTAACTCCTGTCTCAGTATATGCAATAAGATAACTTTGAAAGCAATATTTCACTCAACTCTATGTTATGGGGCTCCGTTATGGGCAAACAGTTCCAAATGTCACATGAATAAACCGCAAGTTGCCCAAAATAAGTTACTTAAATTAATTTTTAATCTACCCTTCTTCTATTATACGAGACGACTTCACGAACTGGCTAATGTGGAACTAGTTGTTGATAGGATAGATAAACTATCAAAACTATCATTCTTTGACGCCGGCTGTTCATGGCTTAGATATTAATCTCTGACTCGTGTAAAGTCGCCAGCATATGCGAGGTGGAAACCCGCCGCTGAAAAATTGTAAGATCTTCTTACCCCAATTTACTTGTATGCTAGTCGGGCACACTTACCACCAAATCTCGGAAGCCAAACCATAAATTTAACGAAGGATCGTTCTATCGAAAATTTCCAATAAAATTCCATCCAGTATTCATAGCACCGATTCATCGGCGCCATATACGCGAAGAGAAAATATATGGCTACTATATGGTCACCGCAACAATAATATGTTCCCTACAATAAAAGCATGATCCTCGCAACCATAGTATTTTTTTTGAGTTTTATGATTGCGGCAATATTAATATTGTTGAAATGTAACAATAGTATTATTGCCAAATTTAGAAATGAAAATATGGTTGTAGCAACCATATGAACATGGTAGGTATAACAAAAGTATTGTTTTTTAAAATTTACGTTAACAATAATATGATTATGGCAATCATACCGTATGGTTACGACTATGAACATAACAAAACAGGTTTTATAGAGCGTATATGTATGTGTGTGCGTATGTTTTTTGGTGTACTAAAAAATCACATGTACACGATACAGTGCATGGTTGTTGTCCATTATAAAAAAACAACAACAATCTGAAGGTAGTTCGAGGGATTTTTATTGTGTTTAATTTGTTCGGTGAAATACTCTAATACCGACTGGTACTCATTTATTTAAAATCTGCCTGCACTTAAGTATATAGCCATTGATCATGGATTAACCACATTCGTTACTTGGGCTCTACGGTTGATGAAGTAGCATTCACCATTGCTGGCAACTGAAAGTATTTTCGACTGCCGTTGGAATATATATTTTTGTTTCTTGAATGAAATGTTCAATAAAAGTATGCCCTCAAATCCGGCTTTGAACTAAGTGTAAACAGAATATTCTATTTTGTAATAACAACCAACCCAAACCAAATAAATAATTTTGGGGATCATACTATGGTTGAGTGAATCATACTATGGTTGTACGGATACTATTATGGTTGAGTGTGAACCATACTATGGTTGTGGGGTGAGTGTGAAGTATGTTTGAGTGTGAATCATACTATGGTTGTGAGGATCATGGTATGGTTGTATGAGAAATCTACTATGGTTGTGAGGATCATAATATGGTTGTGCACACAATAGTATGGTTTAGTGTAAATCATACTATTGTTGTGAGGATCATAGTATGGTTGTGGAGATCATAGTATGGTTGAGTGTGAATCATATTATGGTTGTGGGGATCATAGTATGGTTATTTGTGAATCATAATATTGTTGTGAGGATCATAATATTGTTGTGCCACAACCATATACCCAACAATAGTATGATCCTCTTCGAATATTGTCATCCCAACCATACTTTTTTTCTGCGTGTAGAAGCCCGAGCATCATATGTGACAGCGCATAGAAAAAGGGACCTAAGGGTAAAAAAAAATCAATTTTCACATTTTTTTGATGTGGACAACATCTGAGCATCGAATGAGACCGATCCTATGCCCCAAAAGTGTTCCCTCTTAGAGATATGCGCGTTTTATGAAAGTGATGGTACACCAAAGATACACGTATTTAACTCTTTAAAATTGCTCTCCTGAACAAAACTGGTTTTTACCCTTAGGTCCCTTTCTATTTTGCGCGTCACATATACTTAGTAGGGACATAAATACTGTTACAACATTGAACACCCATTTCAATAGTAGAACTGACCCATTTCAAAAGTAGAACTGAACATACCCCGTTAATGTCATATGGGTTTCGAAAGCTAACCTTAATAGCGTTAGTCTGTAATTGTTTCAACTTTCATCATGGAGTGGTCAGATAAGGAGAACCGTATCGCTGTAATAGCGCTTTTCAAGTGTGAACTGAAAAAACGTTATTTTCAAAACGCTACGGCCACTAGGGATTAGCCGAATGTTCGTCTACCGATGCATAAAATTGTTTGAGGAGACTGGAGATGTAAAAGACCGCCACCGGTCGGGCCGCCCAAGCTCTGTTCGAACACCTCATGTCATCAAAGCCGTTACATCAAGAGTTCACAGAAATCCGCTCCGAAAACATAAAATCATGGGCCGTGAGATGAATATCACTCAAAAGTCCATGAATCTAATCAATAAAAAAGACTTGGGACTTGGGGCTTTCAAACGACGTACCGAACATTTATTGACTGCAGCTTTAAAAAAAATAGACTTGAAAAATGCAAGCGCCTGTTGGTGAAGCACGCTGATAACTTGCACAGGAAAATTTTGTTCACTGATGAAAAAAATTTTACCGTTCAGAAAAAATTTATTAAGCAAAATGATAGAGTATATGCGCGGTCATCTAAGGAAGCATCTGAACTGATCCCAAGGGTGGAAAAGGGTCATCACCCAGCTTCAGTCATGGTTGGGTGGGGTGTCTCTTACGATGGGGTCTGCATTTCTGCGAACAAGGCCAAAGTTTACCAAGAAACCGTTTTGAAAGCTGTTGTGAAGCCTTTTAACAATTCCCTATTCCAAAACCAGCCATGGACTTTCCAGCAGGATTCTGCGCCGGCCCTGTGATAGCTGAAATATGACGAATAAAATTTTGATTCTATTCTATCTAAATAAAGTGAGAAAACAGTGTCAATTGTAGTTCCTTGGATAGTAGTTGGGGATTGTAACGGAGGATTAATAGTAAGCTTGAATTTATCGTAGAGTAATTTGATAAGAGGCAGCGTTTTTGCGTTTGAAAAATTCGTATTAAAGTCACCACCAATTATTATTGGTATTGAAAAATAGTCCGGCCCATAAGGCTAAAACGTCCCAGGCCTTGCTTCGAAACAATTTGCCAGCGTTCATTTCCTCTGAAGAATGGTCCTCAGGCAGTCCAGATTTAAACCCATTGGATTACAAATTGTGGACGGTTTTAGAGGACAAGGTTTGTCGCAAAAGATACCCCAACATTGGATCTCTTAAGACTGCTTTGGTTCGAGCTGTGGCCAATTTTCCAATGGACGAGGTTCGTGCAGCTATTGACGATTGGCCAGTGCGACTTAAGGCGTGTGTAAAGGCAAAAGGCGGACATTTCGAATAAGTAGATTCTTTTTGGATACAATATACATCAATAAATATATTAAAACATATTTGGTCCAAAAACATTCAGTCCTTTTTATTTTACAGCATAAAACGTGTGTAACAGTATTTATGTCCCTACTAAGTAGTTGCGACCACTGACTCATAATTTCAGTAGTTATTTTTAATGATTTCAAAACGTTGCTCGCACGACTTACTTACACTACATTAATATTGAAAGGTATAGATACGATATTGTTATATCCCTATTGGAAAAGCCTTTAGAAGCTCGAGCAGCTTGAATAAAAATAGTAAGTTTTGTCTTTCGAGGTCTGTCTCCTTATGCTGGTAACCGATCCCAACATCGTTCTCTCGGTTTATTACGCAATTGCAGTATACAAATTCCTCTACTTCCTTCGCTTTGAAAAATAACTGCTAGATGACAATTCTAATGCTGCCCTCTTTTCCATCATTCCTCACAAAACGACCCTCCACTTTTTTATGATATCTTAGAAAAAAGAAACACAACAAATGTGAACAACGCCAAATAACACTTAACAAAATTTGAAAGAAACATAAAAAGCAAAAACCAAGAAAATATTACAACTCAGCATGAAGCAAAGTGACTTTAGCCAAATGTATTTGCTGGCCATTGCTATGAACCAGAGTCCGAAGCGAAGCGTACTTTTCTTGTGGTTTGCTGTCGCTGCTTCTGCCGCCGCTACGAGTTATAGCACTTTCCATTTCAATAATGAAAGCCTACGGCTATGGACTGGGTGAGTCTTGACTCGGCACTGCAGCACGAAAAATCAGCCAAATAAGAAAATATGATTTCAACTTCATAGTTGAAGTAGTCGGCACATAGTGCGTTACCAGTTTTTATTTATTTTTTTTTGTCGTTTTCATTTTTATTTTACTTTTGTAGTCATGTCTGGTTGCTGTACGCTTGCAACACAGCGCGCAATTGTGTGTTGCAAGACACACTCGTCTGAGGCACCGACCGACCGACCGCAACAACGCGCCACGCACTTTGGGACCCGACAATGATATATAATGTGGCATAGGTAATTTCGTGCAATAAGATAAATAATTTTATACTTAAATGCTTAGGCAAGAGGAAAATGCAAGCATCTTTTTAAGCAATGGGTAATGGTCGATTAAGAAATAGCCTGCATGCAAGGGCGAAATCTGGCAATTGATGAAAGGTACGCCATTAATTTTCATCCACATAAATTAAGTGTTATTATATAAAATTTTATATTGCTGTAAGGCAATTTGGATTTACATTATATGTTTGCACAGAGGACCTAAAATGCTCTTCTCAACTTCGTCGTTGGAAAGGCTCATATGAGCATTTTTTTACAGTTGAAACTGCATACACGCAGAAAAAAGTATGGTTGGGGTAACAATATTCGAAGAGCACTATACTATTGTTGGTTATATGGTTGTGGCACAACAATATTATGATCATCACAACAATAGTATGGTTCACACACAACCATGCTATGATCCCCATAACAATATTATGGTCCTCACAACAATAGAATCATTCACACACAACCATACTATGATCCCCACAACAATATTATTATTCACATTCAACCATACTATGATCCCCACAACCATATTATGATCCTCATAACCATAGTTTGTTTAACGTACAACCATAGTATGATCCTCACAACCATAGTATGACTTACGCACAACCATACTATGATCGACAAAATTGTTTGTAAAGACTGGAATACGTTGTTATTCAACAACAAAGAATTTTATTAAGTAGGTTATGTAACGTTAGGAGTGATTTATTTAACAGTAAAAAAAATCATTTATTACAAATATTTTAGTTATACTAATCCGTAGTTTTTTTTTAAAATATAATTTTTATTACTATTATTGCGTAAGAATCGTAAAAATAACATTGTCAAATTAAAAAATAAATAAGGTTTTGCCGGTATGATTGCCATAATTATGTTATTGTTAACATAAAACCCACGAAAACAATACTTTTGCCCCACCAACCATATTTATATTGTTGCTACAACCATATTTTTATTTTTAAATTTGACAACAATACTTTTGTTACATTTCAACAATATTAATATTGCCGCAATTATACTATTGTCAAAATGAAATTCAAAAAACAATACTATGGTTGCGACGACCATACTTTTACTGCAGAGAACATACTATTGTTGCCGTGACCATATAGTAACCATATCTTTTCTCTGCGTGTAGGTGGGAATCCTCTATAAGTGAGACAGTTTTGGCGGTCTTTTCCCACTTCGAACAAAAATAATACAAAAAAAAAACACTAAGCAGGAATTTGAACCTCTTGAGTTTTTAGAATTTACTTCTGTAAGTGGGAATTTTTACTCGTTTACCTCTAAAAGTGGGATTTCACTTCTCATGCTGTTCCTCCAAAAGTGCGATTTCTGTCTTTGTTCTCTTTTCTCTCGTTTTCTTGCTACTTACTAAGGGCGTTTTTGGGGAATGCGACGCAGGATTATCAGGTCAGGCGATATCGAAGATTTTTGGCGACTTATATTTTGGTGATTTAGCGATTTGTTTAACCTAATGAAAAAGGTCTAAAAGGCCGAAAGTTTCAATTTTTTGTCTGCATCTTTGATATTTTGGCTCGTTTCCGATTGAATGACTCCGTTGTATGTATTTGTGTATCTTCCTTCATAGGATAGAAGGGCATAGATATTGGCAATATCGTAGTATTACTGCGGGCATGGCTTGGCAATTTTTTTTTGGTCATTTTGACTAACAATTTGGCGACAGATCCCAAAAAAACTGACTAAACTTTTAAATAAATATATGTAATCCAGTCGTATTTAATAAAATTACAGATTTGGAAATTTCTTAAAAAGAAATGAAAATGAAACAAACCAAAATGACAGATTTTGTCTAAAAAAATATATTAAGCAAAAAGCGTTTTGACTATTTTCCTAATTTATAATTTTTTATTTTATTAGAATTCTTTTACTTTTTTTGTTTATAACAGCATATTCCTCTGTTTGCAATCTTTTTAATTGAACTATGAAATTTGAATTATGAATAAATTATAAACAAATAAATAGATTTTAAGAAATTTTCTAAAAAAAACTGACATTTAAAAAAAATCAAAAAAAGATAGTATGCTTTACCTCTTTAAGTGGGATAAAAATCTAATTACCTGGATTAGTGGGAAACTGTATTAGTAAAAACCTCTTTAAATAGGACAAATACATCTTGAAACATTAGTAAATCATCGTGAAAAGCGTTCTATACAGTGTTTATCTGTGGCCTTATACAGGGTTGAGGTTGGTAATTTGCATATTTGAAAATAAAAAAATTATGAACCTTAGAAAAATTTATTTTATATTTTAATTATACTGAACAGTAAGGGTTTTAAATAGTGTATCTGGCAAATATCGGCCTTCGCTATCCTAAAGTATTTATGAACTCTAACAAGCATGTCGACTGGTAGTCTGACAATTTAAGCCTCAATATTGTTAATTAGGTCTTCCAAGGTGTTGGGACGGTTGATATATTCGACTTCAGCTAACCCCAAAGGAAAAAATAGCATGGGGCCAAGCATGGTGAGCTGGCCAGTTTACAGTATCCCTCAAAGAGATAAACCATGCAGGAAACATTTGCTTCGAACAATTCATGGTAACCCTCGCTGTTTGTGTAGTGGCACCATCCTGTTGGAACCATGTATCCTTCAATAGCATCGCCTCAAGAGCAGACTGAAAAAATTCTGTATCATAGTTAAATACCGTGTTCACAGTTACGGCCGAGCAGAGCGTGTCGGAGATTGCAGTACTGATGTTCTAACTCTCTTGATGTTTTGTGGTGTTGTAATACTTCTCTCAGGTCACCTTCGTACACATGACACATTCCCAGCTATTCTCAACGAAGTTACCCAATTTACAATTGATTGACGTCCAGGAAAACGTCCGTTTGGGAAAACAGCGAATAGACAACGAAAAGCACGCTGCACTGCAATGATCGAGTGCGCATTTAAAAAATACGCTTCAACACAAAATGACCTCCCCTCACGTGTTTAAAGCATGATGGCAACTGAAAGGCAGATGAATACAAATCTACCATCAGCCACTATTAGCCACGCACACTCCACTCTTTAAGACCAACAGTGCCGCCGTCACCGCCTGCAGTGCAAAAGCAAATTCCGCTCTTCACCCTGTAAATTCCACCTGTTAGACGTTTAGGACATAATGCATATTTTTATATTCCTGTTTATAGGGCAAGTTATTCCTCACACGAGCCTCTTGTGAGAATTTTAAAAAAATAGATTTAGATTTTTCATATTTTAATATAATTTTAATAAATTTAATGAAATTTTCGATAAAATATATTTTGAAATTAAGCTAGTTTGTAAGGATTGCAATTTCATAGAAATAAAAATAAATAAACATTCGGTCCCTCGCGATCGCATTTATCCAGGTTCGACTGTATATACTTAGTAGGGACATTAATACTGTTACACACGTTTTATGCTGTAAAATAAAAAGTACTTAATGTTTTTGGACCAAATTTTTTTTAATATTTTTTGTATATTGTATCTAATTTGATGTATATTGTATCCAAAAATAATCTACTTATTCGAAATGTCCGCTTTTTGCTTGTACACACGCCTTAAGTCGCACTGGCCAATCGTTAATAGTTGCTCGAACCTCGTCCATTGGAAAATTGGCCAAAGCTCGAACCAAAGCAGTCTTAAGAGATCCAATGTTGGGGTATCTTTTGTGACAAACCTTGTCCTCTAAAACCGTCCACATTTTGTAATCCAAAGGGTTCAAATCTGGTCTGCCTGAGGGTCATTCTTCAGAGGAAATGAACGCTAGCAAATTGTTTCGAAGCCAGGCCTGGGACGTTTTAGCCTTATTAGCAGGTGCAGAATCGTGCTGGAAAGTCCATGGCTGGTTTTGGAACAGGGAATGGTTAAGAGGATTCAGAACAGCTTCCAAAACGGGTTCTTGGTAAACTGTGGCCGATATTTTGACTCCTTGTTCGCAGAAATGCAGGTCAGTGACCCCATCGTAAGAGACACCCCACCAAACCATGCCTGAAGCTGGGTGATGACCCTTTTCCACCCTTGGGATCAGTTCAGATGCTTCATCGGGGAACAACATTTTTCTGTGCAAGTTATCAGCGTGCTTCACCAAAAGACGTTTGCATTTTGTATTCCTATTTTTTTTAAAGCTGCAGTCAATAAATGTCCGTTACGTCGTTTGAAAGCCCCAAGTTCCAAATCTTTTTTAATGATTCGACTCATGGACATGATTTTCTGTTTTCGGAGCAGATTTTTGTGATTTCTTGATTTAACGGCTCGAAGAGCAAAAGTGCGTAAGATTGTTGATGCCATACGCATTTCATATGGCAGTGTGGTTTCAATTTGACATGATCAGTTGGGTTTAAGAAAGCTGTCTGCAAGATAAGTGCCGCGCTTGCTCTCAATTGACCATAAACGTAACCGTGTGGCAACTTCAACGGAATGTTTGGAGTTGTTTAACCGCAATTCGAATAAGTTTTTCTGACGTGTTGTAACTGTGGATGAAACATGGCTCCATCACAACACTCAGGAGACCAAGAAGTAGTCTAAACAATGGGTTTCTCCGGATGAACCGGCTCCTTAAAAGGCCAATGTGATTCTGTCGGCAGCAGTTTTTTGGGTTGGACGCGGGATAATCCACATCGATTACCTTCAAAAGGGGGAAAAATAAACGGCGAATTTTATGCCTAATTTTTGGACCTATTTAACGAGGATTTAAAATAAAAAGACCCCAAGAAAAAAGTTATTTTTATCAAGATAAGGCACATGTGCAGTCTCAATGGTGAAATTTTATAAATTGGGTTACGAATTTGTACCTCAATCGCCATATTGTCCGGATTAAGCCCCCAGTGACTATTTCCTATTTTCAAACCATAAGAAATGCTTCGGTGGAAAGAGATTCAGCTCCAACGATGAAATTATTGATCAAAAAATGCCTATTTTATGGCCCTCGATAAATCCTATTTTTTTGGAAGAGATATAAAAAATTGGAGAAACGTTGGACTAAGTGTATTCAGAGGAAATTATGTTGAAAAATATTTTTTTGTTTGCAAAAAATAATGTGTTTTGTTTCAAAAGTCGGGGAATTATTGATATGCCTTCGTGTTAAGGTAATTTTTTAAAAAAAAATAAATATTTCCCAACAATTAAAAAAAGTTGAGAAATAGTCAAAAAATGAAATTTGGGCGCTGCGAAAATGTTTTCTGATATGTCGTAGTGGAACTTTTTTTTCCTCACGCCAAAAGCCATCGAAAAATTGATGGCACAATATCGATTGTTAAATCGACCCACCCTACTATATATACTTCTGTCCTATGGTGGAGAGTTTAAAAAGAGTATAGCTTTATTTTTATGGGATCAACCATCCTGAGTTTGATTTTAAAAATTTTAGAAAATGAAAAAAAAAATTTAACATGTGAACCTTTTCTTAATTTATGAAATACAATTTTATTCGTGTGGCTGCTTCGTCTACCTTCACAGTAGCACATTCTGACAAACAACCATCCCATGTTGGTGGCGGTATCAAAAAGTCGTCTCCAGCACAACTTTCGCGAAAACATGGGCCACTAAAGCCACCACTGCAAAATCCGCAACAATCTGTCCATCTCAAAGCATGCATTGGCTTCTCTACCGAATTTTACCGATACCCAAATGCTCCAGTTTTGGCTAGTAACAATAATAACG
The DNA here is from genome assembly GCA_963513945.1 of Hydrotaea diabolus. NCBI lineage: Eukaryota > Metazoa > Arthropoda > Insecta > Diptera > Muscidae > Hydrotaea > Hydrotaea diabolus. The sequence goes on from OY740718.1 coordinate 154,657,785, forward strand.
TAGCTGCTTTGCCGGAGAAATTTTTCGAGCAAAGTCGTAAGTGCTATTCGCTAGCATGACGGTGTCATGAACTGTCGCACAAACTTGCGTACAGGAGCCGCTGTGTTTGCCTAATTTCACCCAAAACTGCTCGTCAATAAACAAACTAGTTGCTCTACTGAGTTACAGCCCACTTGATGAACCTCCCTTACCATAAGTAAGCTCAAGTGCTATGCACTAGCATGACAGTCTCATTAACTTTTCGCACAATTTTGCGTACAGCAGGTGCTAAGTTTGCCACATTTCGCCCTAAACTTATCTTATAGAAACGCGCCGGTTAAAGAAGTTACTGCCGGCTTGATGAATCACCCTTGCCATGATGTAGCTCACAACCAGTGTAAAGATTTTCCAGCTGAGCGCTTCTTCCATATTTTTATTTTTTTGTTTTGTCTTTTCGCAGCAAAGGTGAAGAGTTGTAAAATTATCCTGTGCGTCGTTTTCTATGCATATTTTGGGGGCTTTCGGCGGAATTGCAAAATAAATGTTAAATTTTATAATTTTATGCATAAATTGTTCGAACACATCGGTTCGGGCTAGAAAAAGCCTCAATAACTTTAAATGCAAACGCGCAGAAATGAGTGCTACGAAAGGTGCACCACAAGGCGCTGTACTGTGCGAGCGGCATAATAAAGACATTTTGTTGGTGTTGTTGAGAAAATAACAAATGTCATAAAATTAATTTTATTTGCAAAGCACGGCGAATGCGATGATGATTTTGACGATGATAATCGTGATAATCATGAGATTTGCGAGTCCTACTTTTATTTTGCCTTCTCACCGAAAACCACACACACACTCAAAATTGTGTCAAGTTTGGTTGGCGTTTCTTTTTTTTGTTTGTTTGTTTGTTTTTTTTTATTAATTTACAACACTGATAACAAAAAGAGAAAGAACAGAAAACAGTCAGAACATCAAGTATTTAAACAAATGTACTCAAAATATAAACGGCCGAGAAAAAAAAGAACATTTTATTCGGAACATGGCCACCTCCATCACATACAGGGGGCTCTGGGATTCCTCTTTATGATCACCAACCAACCAGCCAGTCCCGTCCCGTCCCGCCTTTCGTTAAGCCAAGCACAGAACAGAGAATCATTTCATCACTCCGTAAATAATGGATTGAAAGTGATCATCATCATCAGACGGGTACGGGTAAATCGTTTGTTTTTAGGTCAACGCTTTCAATTTGAGTTCTTGAAATTTTGTAAAAAATAAACAGAATTCAATGCAGAACCAGACAACAAGATCAGAAGCTCATCTTTTTCATTCGTTGCGGTTCTCTTGCATTTTTTTGCGAAATGAAATTGTGTATTTAAATTGGCGTATTAAGAATATTTCAGAGGAGATGCGGCCAACAGTAGTTGATTGTTACCTGAGGCTAATCAAAACGATGTTGTGTTGTGTTTTTTAAGAACGTGTCCGAAAACAAATTGTTGGAGGAGTTTAATTTGTAGAATCCTAAAAATTTTTAGTGGTGGTTTCCCTTTTAAGCACCCTTAATTTCGCATATACATAAAAGAAATACTATCTGTTTATCTAGAATTATTTGATTTGTTCACACGCAGATAATCGATTCGCTGAAATGAACGTATTTTTTTACCAAACGAATGATTAAGGTTACATGCACCTCGAATATTCCATCAATACAAACGAATGTTAGTTGGTGCTCTGTAAGTTTCAGTTATTATAACTGTAGTATTGGTGCAACATGCCATGTATCTAGACTTTAAGAAGCGAATTTTGGGATCTAAAAATCTACATAACATACGAGGGCGACCGCAAAAGTAACTGGCCTAACATAAAAAGAACCGTTTTTTTGGAATTATTATTATTTATTTTTCAACTCAATACACTTCATCAAACGTTTTTCAAGTTTTTTAATTCCATCCGAAAAATAAGATTTTTCAAGACCTTCAACATATGCCTCAGTTTTAGCAATAACCTCGCTATTGGACGAAAATTTTTTGCCACCGAGAAATTTTTTTAAATTTGGAAACAAGAAATAATCAGAAGGAGCTAAATCTGGACTATATGGTGAATGCGGAGCAATTTTAAATCGTAATTCGGCCAGTTTTTGTTGAGTTAAAAATGCAGTGTGTGAAGGAGCATTATCTTGATGAAAAATAACGTTTTTTTTCTGAATGCGGTCGTTTTGTCTTGATTTCTTCACTCAACCGATCCAATAATGCACAATAATATTCACTATTTATAGTTTTTCCTTTCTCAAGATAATCAATAAATATTATACCCCTTGCATCCCAAAATACTGTGGCCATTACTTTTCCTCCTGACTTAACAGTTTTCGCCTTCTTGGGACCCACCACTTTTACCAGTTTCTATCCTTTGTTTGACTGTTCTTTGCATTCTGGGATGTAGTGATGGATCCATGTTTCAACAACAGTTATGAATCGGCGCAAGAACTCTATTGGATAACGCTGATAAATCGCTAATAGCTCCTCGGAATTGGTCCAACGGACGATATTTTGGGGCAAAGTCAACAAATGCGGCAGCGTTCTTGCTGATAGCTTTTTCATGTGGAGTTCATCATGTAAAATACTCCAAACTTGTTTTTCGTGTATTTTAACAATATCAGCAAGTTCTCTGAGCTTTATTCGTCTATCTTTAGTCACTTCATTGAATATTTTTCTAATGTTTTCAATAGTAGTAGCAGTTTTCGGTCTTCCAGAGCGTTGTTCATCTTCCGTACTTGAACGACCCATTTTAAATTGTTGAACCCAGGATTTCACGGTGGAGTATGATGGTGCATTATCACCATGAACAGAATCCAATTCATCTTAGATTAATTGTGGCGTATAATCTTTCATATAAAAGTGTTTAGTTACCGCACGAAACTCTTTGTTTTCCATTTTTCAAAAATTATAAAACTTGTTTACTTCAAGCACCTGTAACAAAGAAAATAATCATTAAATATTTCGGAAATTTTGACAGGTGGCTTATAAAAGATTGCTTGTAAAAAACAAAAAAAAAAGTTGCTAGTAAAACAGAAAATGTGCCAGGCCAGTTAGTTTTACTGTTGCCCTCGTACATGTTCAACAAAAATCAAAAAATTTAGTCAGAGACAAAAACTTATTTGCTGGAAATTGACCCTTCTGCTACCTTTGGGTCAAATTGACCTAAAAAAAACGTTTTAAGACAAATTTTACCAAGTTAATTTATATATCGTAACAAAATTTTTTTATATTGTAAGTAGGACTATAAACTTCAAATTCCCTTAGAAAACCAGTATTTTTTTTATAGATTAAACGGTATAACTGATTACATTTTTTTGGACATATAACACCTTTTGGGTCAAATTGACCCAATACTAAAAAGTAAAAAATTTTTCAAATAAAGATTGCTTTTTTACAGTTTAAACTGTTAAAATGATGTAGTGTGCCATGCCTTTCTAATCAGTGGGATTTTCTTGAATATTCTTTTTATATTTGGTTGCATTTGTAATTTTGTGCGAATAGTGTGAATTCGGTATACTATATAACAATGGCACAAAGAAAAAAGGTAAGGCTTATAATTTTTTAACAAACTTCCTGTTTCTATAAACGTTTGTGTAGTTTCTTAGTAATAAGTAGGACTCTAAGTAATAAACAGATGGAACAGCTTCTAAATGATGACGAGGATATTTTTGGTGAAAGTGATGAAGATTTTGACAACAGTGAAGGGGAACTTCGTATAAATTCTGACGAGGAGTACGAGTCGGATACATCATCGAGTTCATGTCGCACCACGGATGAAATTCTGTCTTTGGATAATGTCCCCAATCCGAATCTGCGTCATTTTTGTCAAAGGATAAGTCTGTGCTGTGGCAAGCAAAGCCCCCACCACAAGAAAGTGCAAGAATGCGAAAGCGTCTAATACTGAACTACAAACCAGGACCAACCTGAAAAGCTACGTCCTTGGTTACGAACATCAAGTCATCTTTTGAACTATTTATTTCAAATGGAATAAAGAACATAGTGATTGAAATGATATATAATAGGATCACAGATGTTTGGAAAAAACTGGAAGCCCATAGATCTCATATAATTTGATGCCTATCTTGGGTTTCTCATCATGGCAGGAGTAATGAAATCCCATGGTGAAAGCTTAGCAAATTAATGGGACGATAAGAACGGGAGATCCATTTTCCGGTCAACCGTGTCCCTCAAGAAATTCATGGAAATTTCCGCAAGCTTGCGGTTTGACAACTCTGTAGATGGAACGGAACGCCGCCCGCGTGACAAACTTGCGCCTATCAGGGATGTTTGGTATAAGTGGAATAATCAGCTAAGAATTTTCTACAACCCACATATCAATTGCACAATCGATGATCGATGATGATGGTTCCATTTCGGGGAAGGTGCAACTTCAAAAAATATATTCCATCTAAGCAGGCAAAATACGGGCTAAACATTTGGGCATTATGTGACTCTACAACCAAATATTCGTGGAACATGGAGGTTTATTGCGGTCGTGCTACACGCAGAGAAAAGATATGGTTACTATATGGTCACCGCAACAATAATATATTCTCTACAATAAAAGCATGTTTGTCGCAACCATAGTATTGTTTTTTGAATTTCATTTTAACAACAGTATGATTGCGGCAATATTAATACTGTTGAAATGTAACAATAGTATTATGGCCATATATGAAATGAAAATATGGTTGTAGCAACCATATAAACATAGTTGGTGCAACAAAAGTATTGTTGTTTAAAATTTATGTTAACAATAATATGATTGCGGCAATCATACGGTATGGTTGCGAATATTTTTGTGTGTGCGTATGTCTTTTTTTGATATACCAAAGAAAAACGCATACACGCGATACAGGCATGGTTGTTCTCCATTATAAAAAACAACAACAATCGGATGTTAGTTTGAGGGATTTTTATTGTGTTTACTTTGTTTGGTGAAATACTCTACTACCAACTGGTTCTCGTTTATTTAAAATCTGCCTTCACTTAAGTATATAGCCATTGATCATGGTTTAATCACATTCGTTACTTTGTGTCTACGGATGGTGAAGTAGCATTCACCCCTGCTGGCAACTAAAAGTATTTTTGACCGTTGGAATATATATTTTTATTTCTTGAATGAAATGTTTAATAAAAACATGGCGTCAAATCAGGCTATAAACTAATTGTAATGTAATTTAAAATAACTTACTTGATAAAAATCTATATTTTTGAATAACAAAATTACCCCATCCTAATAAATAATATTGGGAATCATAGTATGGTTGAGTGTGAATCATACTACGGTTGTGGGGATCATAGTATGGTTGCGTCTGAATCATACTATGGTTGTGAGGATCATACTATGGTTGTGGAGATAATAGTATGGTTGAGTGTGAATAATACTATTGTTGTGAGGATCATAGTATGGTTGTGGGAATCATAGTATGGCTATGTGGGAATCATACTATTGTTGGGAGGATCATACTATTGTTGTGCCTCAACAATATACCCAACAATAGTATGATCCTCTTCGAATATTGTCACCCCAACTTTTTTTCTGCGTGTAGGAACACTCAACCTTAAAAAATCAAGTTATTTATTCTCCTTTTATATTGGAATATTTTTTGTGAGTTGTATGTAAATTGTTTTATAGGTGAAAAAGTAGCTTTGTCATTGTCAAATCCACTTCATTACATGTGACAATTTTTCACCACATACAATCTTGTTCTGCAACTACTGGCCCGAAACATAACTCTTGTAGGAACTGTCAGAAAAAACAAAACCTTTCTTCCATTGAAAATAACTGTATGAAGAAGAAGTAACTGTTGTATCGTATGTACCGAAGAAAAACAGGAACGTTCTCCTCATAAGTTCCCTGCACCATAGCATTGAACACATCACAGCAACTTTATAAAAGGGGACGTTGATGTCGTTGACCAGTTAGTTAGCAATTATACATGTAACCGAATGACGAACCGTTGCCCAGTTGCGCTGTTTTCAAATATAATTGATGTGTCAGCGTATAACTCTTTCGTTATATGGACGGATATAAATACCAACTGGAACTGCACCAAAACATTCAAGCGTATAATATATTTGGTAGAACTTGCAGAACAATTGATTCATCCACATATCCTAAGACGGGAGAGGCTACCATACGGATCATCGTCAAAATCTCTCGTACAAAACTTTCAAGCTACCCTAACGGTTCCTGTTGGTCCGAGTACATCAGCTTCGTTTAAAAGAAAAGCTAAACCTCAAGAACCAAGTCCCGGATCAACGAAAAGGAAGCGATGTTTCTACTGTCCTTAAGGACCAAATTCAAATAAATATTCAACCAAAATAACTTTATGCAACCACTGTCAAAAAAATAATTAACGTTTAAAATTTTATTCTATTAAACTTTTATATACGAGGGCGACCGCAAAACTAACTGGCCTGGCACATTTTCTGTTTTACTAGCAATTTTTTTTTTGTTTTTTAAAAGCAATCTTTTATAAGCCATCTGTCAAAATTTCCGAAATATTTAATGATTTTTTTCTTTGTTACAGGTGATTGAAGTAAACAAGTTTTATAATTTTTGAAAAATGGAAAATAAAGAGTTTCGTGCGGTAATTAAACACTTTTATATGAAAGGTTATACGCCACAATTAATCAAAGATGAATTGGATTCTGTTCATGGTGATAATGCACCATCATACTCAACCGTGAAATCGTGGGTTCGACAATTTAAAATGGGTCGTTCAAGTACGGAAGATGAACAACGCTCTGAAAGACCGAAAACTGCTACTACTATTGAAAACATTAAAAAAATATTTAACGAAGTGACTAAAGATAGACGAATAAAGCTCAGAGAACTTGCTGATATTGTTACAATACACAAAAAACAAGTTTGAAGTATTTTACATGATGAACTCTACATGAAAAAGCTATCCGCGAAAAAGGTGCCGCGTTTGTTGACTTTGCCCCAAAAAATCGCCCTTTGGACCAATTCCGAGGAACTTTTAGCGATTTATCAGCATAATCCAATAGAGTTCTTGCGCCGATTCATAACTGTTGATGAAGCATGGATCCATCACTACATCCCAGAATGCAAAGAACAGTCAAAACAATGGATAGAACCTGGTAAAAGTGGTCCCAAGAAGGCGAAAGCTGTTAAGTCAGCAGGAAAAGCAATGGGTACAGTATTTTGGGATGCAAGGGGTATAATATTTATTGATTATCTTGAGAAAGGAAAAACTATAAATAGTGAATATTGTGCATTATTGGATCGGTTGAGTGAAGAAATCAAGATAAAACGACCGCGTTTAGAAAGAAAATAGTTCTTTTTCATCAAGATAATGATCCTTCACACACTCCATTTTTAACTCAACAAAAAATGGACGAATTACGATTTGAAATTGCTCCGCATCCACCTTTTGGTCCAGATTTACCTCCTTCTGATTATTTCTTGTTTCCAAATTTAAAAAAAAAGTGTCGGTGGCAAAAAATGTTCGTCCAATAGCGAGGTTGTTGCTGAAACTGAGGCATATTTTGAAGGTCTTGAAAAATCTTATTTTTCGAATGGAATTAAAAAACTTTAAAAACGTTTGATGAAGTGTATTGAGTTGGAAGGAGATTATGTTGAAAATAAATAATAATAATTCCAAAAAAACGGTTCTTTTTATGTTAGGCCAGTTACTTTTGCGGTCGCCCTCGTATATATAAAAATATTATAAATTCTGGAGAATTTTTTATTTTTTTCCTATAGAAATATTTTTTTTATCAGCCTGAAGTCTGTGAATATACTTTTTATACGATTTTTCTGTGGTAATTTTATTTAAAAACTGATAAAAGACTGAAATCGTTATATATAAAAAGTGTTTTTTTAAGTAAAATTAGTATTGGGTCAATTTGACCCAAAAGATGTTATTAGGGGTATATATCGAAAGGTAGCGCAAGGGTTAAAGTCAATCATACGAAGGTTGCTATTTATATTTCGGGTCCTGTTAATACTAGTGTTCCCAGATGCAAACTGGAACTTCCATTGGAAACTTTGACATTTTTGAGCATAACTTCACTCAGAACGTTTTGTCATTTGGGGGCGAATTGTTTTGTTTACAGTGTGGTGAAAAAGTCATCTCAGTCAAAAAATGATTTTTTACGATTTTCGGCGTGGCTTATCGAGACAAGAATGTCTAAATCAACTTGTTTCGACTTTTGGCGATGAAGCACCATCAAAAACCACTGTTAATCGCTGCTACCGCAGCCTCGGACGCCGTTTGCTCCAGGATGAATTTCATAAAGGACGCCCAACTTCGGTTACTTTTCCAAAAATCATCGGTACTGTGAGTGAACTGATTAAGCAAGATCGACATGTGACATACCGTGAGATTGAGGCATCTTGGGCATTTGCATGACAAGCAGCAATAAGATATTGCATGTTCCTTTGGTCGCGAAAAAAATTTGCTCTCGTTGGATCCCACATAATTTGACGAATGCTCACAAAATGGCTCGTATGGATTGGTGCAAAGATATGTTAAAAATGTATAACTGCGGTAACTCAAAGGCAGTGCATAACATTGCCACAGGTGACGAATAATGGATCTATGCATATGAACCCGGAACAAAACAGCAATCGACCGAATGCTATCGACCGTATGAATCTTTCAAGACGAGCCAAATCCAACAAAAGTTATTCGTGGCAGAAGTACTTCGAAGCAAATGATTGCGTTTTTTTCGGTATAACCGGTCATGTTGCCACAGTGCATTTAGCGGAACGTAGGACGGTTAATTCTGAGTGGTATACAACCATCTGTTTGCCAACAGTGTTCCAAGAAATGTGGACATATACTAAGAGGAGACGGATCATTTTGCATCACGACAATGCGAGCTCTCACACATCAGCCGAAACGATGAGCTATTTGGCCACTCAAGATGTCGAATTGAACCGTACAGCCCTGATTTCGCACCCAATGACTTCTTCTAATTCCCTAGCATTAAGAAAAAATGCGTGGTCTACGCTGTTAAAGCGTTCAAAAATCATGTTTTGGAGATATCTCAATCGGAGTGGAAAAAGTGCTGCGAAAATTGTAAAAGTGTATTGATCTTAAAGGAAAATATTTTGAAAAACAACAATGACCATTTCCAATGATAAATTATTGTGTTTTTATTGCCGGACCCGAAATATAAATTGCAACTCTCGTTATCGACTTATTTTTATATTATTCGTATATTTATATTTAATATATAATGGGTGATCCATATAGAGGTATTTTTCAGAACAAAAAAAAATATAAAAATTCAAATAAAGTGTGGAATCTTTATTGGTAATTTGAAAGGACATTTTATGGCATTTATTTTTTGAATATAATTTCCTTCAAATGTTGGCCGCAACTACGCCTCAGGGTTTCCATTCTGAGGGTCCAATTTTGGATGATTCGTTCGAGCATTTTGACCGGTATGGCTTTAATGACACGCGTAATGTTGGCTTACAAAACCTGAATCGTAGCGGGATTGTCAGCATGGACTTTAGACTTAACGTAACCCCAAAGAGAAAGGTCTGAAGGTGTGCTATCACTCTATCTAGTCGGCCAACTCACCTGTCCAAAACGTAAAATTAGCTGTTTTTCGAAATGACCTCTCAAAAGATCGATTGTTTGAGCAGCTGTATGGCAAGTGGCACCGTCCTGTTGAAACCAAGTGTCGTCAATATTACGAGTTTCTATTTCAGGTAGCATAAAGATCGATATCATGGCGCGATAGCGAGCACCATTCACGGTTACGTTCCGGCCATCAGCCCAAATGCGGCAATTTTGTTTATTGACTTTGGCGTTGAGCCAGAAATGGGCCTCATCACTGAACAAAATTTTGGTCGAAAACAGCGGATCTTCCCGTTTCTCACCAAACGCTCATTTCCATAATACTGTTGCCAACATTTGAAGGTAATTATTTTCAAAAAATAAATGCCATAAAATGTGCTTTCAAATTACCAATAAAAATTCTACACTTACACTTTAAATTTTTATATTTTTTTTGTTCACAAAAATTACATCTAGATGGATCACCCTATATTACACTGTTCGAACGTTCATATTACGGACAGTATACGTCTGAAGTAGGAGGCCAATTGGCGTAAAACTTCATTTACAGTTTTTCATTGGCATCAAGATTCCGTTTTCAATTTTTTTCTTTTAAATGAATTTTAAGTTTCAAAGGATTAAATTTTTTAAAAAATATTTTAAAATGCTTTTGTTCATCCTATTAAGTTCAAGTTGGTGTCATATGAAAGAGGATATTCGGGGCTATTTTTATCACTGCAAATGATGCAAATAATATCCTTCAAAAATATATATCTTTCAGTGTCCTTCGGAATTTCCATTCGTATTTTTGAAAAAAATATGCTGGCGACCATCATATATATTACTAGTATGAAACACACACCAACATTTCATACTTCTAGGTATATTTGTTAAATTAGTACAAATGTAATGTACAGGGTGGACAACACGTTACCATGGGGCTAAAAATTTAAATAACTTTTTGCTTATTAATTTTATTTTATTTTTTGTTTTCTCAGATTATAAAGAGTGCCGATGTCGCGCAAAAGAGCCATTGTGTCGTTAGCTGTGTGGCAAGTGGCTCCGTCCTGTTGAAACCACATATCGTTTACATCCATATCTTCCAATGCAGGCCATAAAAAGTTTGTTATCATCTCACGATAGCGATCACCATTCGCAGTAACTGCCTGAGCGGCCTCATTTTGGAAAAAATACGGCCCGATGAAGCCGCCAGCCCATAAACCGCACCAAACAGTCACTCTTTGTGGGTGCATTGTTTTTTTGACAATCACTTTTGGATTATCATTCGCCCAAATGCGGAAATTCTGCCTTTTGACGAATCCACTGAAATGTGCCTTATCACTGAAGATGATTTTCATCGAAAATCGATTTTTCTTTTTCATAATAAGCCTAAATAACTTTAACGCGTTACTCGCTTGTGTATCTTTCCATGATTTAAATTGAGTTAGTCTCAAATTAAGAAATATTAAATGAAATGCAGAAAAAACTTGACGTTTAGGTGTGGGTCGCATTCAACATCGGCCCTTAATATTTAACCACCCTTTACTTTGTTTGCTCATACTTATAATTTTTGATTAAACAAAAGAGAATGGAACTTATATTGATAAATGTTTTATTTAATGTCGGCAATTCTGTATGGAATACAATATCAGATAAATATCCGCCTCTGTTAGCCTCACAAATGCGAGCCCTTTTGAGGACATTCTTCATTGCATTCTCAAACATTTCACGCGGTATTTCATTAATTTCATCACGAATATTTTGTTTGACTTGCTCAAACGTTTCTGTTTTGATTGCATAAACCTTGCTTTTCAGATATCCCCACAAAAAGAAGTCCGAAGCAGTCAAATCAGGCGACCGTGGAGGCCAATCAACATCACTATTTCTTGAAATAACTCGTTGTGGAAAGATGTCTTCTATTCCATTGCAATCCTGGATGTATGCGATGTGGCACCGTCTTGTTGATACCACATGTTAATCAAACCAAAGCATGCAGTTCTGGCGTTAAAAAGCTTTCAATTATATCACAATATCGCTCCTCATTGACAGTTAGAAGTAAGGTCCAATGATTCCTCCTGCCAAAATTGCACACTAAGGGCGGTTCGGAAAGTTCTTAGCCTATCAATGTTCTTAGCCTATCAGTTTTTCAAAAATATCTTTATTTTTCAATATAATCTCCTGAAACTTCAATACACTTAGTCCAACGCTTATCTATCAATTCTATCCCTTGATTAAAATAGTTTTCCTCAAGGTCTTCAAAATAGTGGTTTACAATTGTAATTGCATCTTCATTTTTTTAGATTTGGGAACAGGTAAATGTCTCTGGGAGCTAAATCAGGAGAATAAGGTGGGTGGTCAAACAACTCGTACTTTAATTCGTTGATTTAAGCCATTGTTAAAACACTCTTGTGCGCTGGGGCGTTGTCTTGATGAAAAATCATTTTTTTGTGTTGTAAGCCAGGACGTTTTTCTCGAATTTGTACATTTAATTGATCTAAAAGGTTGCAATAGTACTCTGAATTTATTGTTTAACCCTTTTGCAGATACTCAATAAAATACCTTTGAAGTCCCAAAAAACCGTTGCCATAACCTTACCAGCCGATTGAATTGTTTTGCCTTCTTTGGGGCACTTCCTCCAGCTTCAGTCCATTGTTTCACCTAACACATTCACCATATCCTTATGAATTTCTTGTCCCGATAAACCTTTTTTATGTAAATATTTAATGACACCACGCATTTCCGTTGTAAAAAAATCGCGGATGCGTTTTTTGTGAACACCTGTTTCTATATGAAGGAGTTGCCAGATCGATAAACCTTTTTGATGTAAATATTTAATGACACCACGCATTTCTAATTTTTCCATTGTAAAAAATTCGCGGATGCGTCTTTTGTGAACACCTGTTTCTATATGAAGGAGTTGCCATATCGAAACAAAATTTAACAAACGAAACAAAATTTAACAAATAGCAGAGATGGAAGTTTCCAAAACACTTAACTTTTTTCTGTTTATACCGCGCTTTTTGAGCTAGGCTAGGAAGTTTCCGAACCGCCGTAGACTGTCACTTTTAATGGAAGCAAATCACTCATTATGATTTTTTTTATGAAAATCGGGGTTGTCATGGGCGAGCTTTAACATCCTATTGGCATATGTACGGCAGCGTAAATGCGCTTGTGGAAGAAGCCCTTGTATCAATTGAATCTTAAATAAAAACAAATGCAAATCCTTGGGCAAAATTGTGGCCAGAGTTGTTCTTTGAAGACCAAGCTCCTGAGCACTGCGTCCAATTGAGGTTGGTGGATTTTTTTGAACACTTTCTTGAGCAGGAATGTTCTCAGCTTGCAATACGATGTGGTCCATGCTTGGGTCTATCAGCTACAGACCTCTTTCAGCTACAGACCCTCTTTCTTCGAAATCCTTCTCCCAAATCGTCACAGTAATCGATGATTGATTTTGATAAAATTAATCATTAAAATACGTTGGTTTATCGAATATTTTTCCAAAATAAATTTGCCACGTCTCTACTTCAGGACTGCCAAATATGAACTGTCAAGAGTAATGTTTACGAAAATGGCGGCAAAACAAAGTAGTATACCTTCCCGGCGGACACCCTATACTTTCGATTGGAAATTAACAAAATAGAGTGTAAACGAAATTGCCTCCATTGCCGGTGTTTGGCAAAAAGGTTGACTGGAAAACTGTAGCACATGCAGTCAACTTTTATAAATTTAGCATTGCTAAATGCATCTACTTAGTAGGGAGAGCATAAACGTGTGTAACAGTATTTTACACACGTTTTATGCTGTAAAATAAAAAGTACTGAATAGTTTTTGGACCAAATATTTTTTAAAATATTTATTGATGTGTACTCGTATTGTATCCAAAAAGAATCTACTTATTCGAAATGTCCGCCTTTTGCGTTTACACACACCTTAAGTCGCACTGGCCAATCGTCAATAGCTGCACGAACCTCGCTTATTGAAAAATTGGCCACAGCTCGAACCAAAGCAGTCTTAAGAGATCCAATGTTGGGGTATCTTTTGTGACAAACCTTGTCCTCTAAAACCGTCCACAATTTGTAATGCAATGGGTTCAAATCTGGAACGCCTGGGGGCCATTCTTCAGAGGAAATGAACGCTGGCAAATTGTTTCGAAGCCAGGCCTGGGACCTTTTAGCCTTATTGGCCGGCGCAGAATCCTGCTGGAAAGTCCATGGCTGGTTTTGGGAACAGGGAATTGTTAAAAGAATTCACATCATCTTCCAAAACGGTTTCTTGGTAAACTTTGGCCGATGTTTTGACTCCTTGTTCGCAAAAAAGCAGTTCAGTGACCCCATCGTAAGAAACACCCCACCAAACCATGACTGAAGCTGGGTGATGACCCTTTTCCACCCTTGTGATCAGTTCAGATGCTTTCATAGATGGCCGCGCATACACTATCATTTTGCTTGTTAAACTTTTCCTGAACGGTAAAATTTTTTTCATCGGTGAACAAAATTTTTCTGTGCAAGTCATCAGCGTGACGTTTGCATTTTTCAATCCTTTTTTTTAAGCTGCAGTCAATAAATGTCCGGTACGTCGTTTGAGAGCCCCAATGATACGACTCATGGACTTTTGCGTTATAATCATCTCACGGGCCACGATTTTCTATTTTCGGAACGGATTTCTGTGAATTCTTGATTTAACGGCTTTGATGACATGCGGTTTTCGAACTGAGCGTTAGCGGCCCGACCGGTGGCGGTCTATTACATCTCCAGACTCCTCAAACAGTTCTATGCATCGGCAGACGAGCATGCGGCTAATCTCTAGTGGCCGGAGCGTTTTGAAAATATGGCTTTTTTCATTTCACACTTGAAAAGCGCTATTACAGGGATACGGTTCTCCTTATCTGACCACTCCATGATGAAAGTTGAAACAATTTAAAAATCCCGTTACAGACTAACGCTATTGAGGTTAGCTTTCAAAACCCATATGACATTAACGGGGTATGTTCAGTTCTACTATTGAAATGGGTATGTTCAATGTTGTAACAGTATTTATGTCCCTACTAAGTATAAAGTCTTGGTCATTCGTGGCGCCTTTGGCAATATATGTAACGCGCCAAATAGAAAGGGACCTAAGGGTAAAAACCAGTTTTGTTGAGGAAAACCATTTTAAAGATTGAAATACCTGTATCTTTGGTGTTACATCACTTTCATAGAACGCGCATATCTCTGGGAGGGAACACTTTTGGGGCATGGAATCGGTCGAATGAGACCGATGTTGTCCACATCAAAAAAAAAGTGAAAATTGATTTTTTTACCCTTAGGTCCCTTTCTCTATGCGCTGTCACATATAAGCCTTCGTAAATTCCCTTGCATTCTTTTAAAAACCACAAAAATATTTATTTGACAATTAAAGGGAGTACAGCTACAAAAATATTACTGGGCTTTATGTGCGCTCTAAGTGCGGTCATAAGGCCCAACAAATTTTGGACTAAGTGTTGGTATTTTATTGGGTCATTTGACTTGGATCTACCAGAGCCCTCCTTTTGAGAATTTACTGTAATCACCTAGACCTTTCTTTCAAGCATTTAACCTCCGAGAAAGTTCGACATTTTGTTGCGTTTTTCTTAAAGTCGGTACCCCTAAAAAATGTACAACTACTAAACCGATTCTCTAAAAATTTAAACACTTGTTCTGAAAAAAAGCTACGTGGTAACGTGGGAGAGTCTTGCTTTTAAACTTTTTAATATGTTCTCGATTAAAATACCAGATTGGCTGATTTGTTAGAAAAAATCAGAGCGTTACCAAAATTTCGAACACGCAGAAAAATAGTATGGTTGAGGTGACAACATTCGAAGAGCATCGTTCTAAATGGTTGTGGCACAACAATTCTACGATTGTGGGGATCATGGAACGGTTGAGGGGACTCTAATATTGTCGTCACAGTCATATAGTACGATGTACTTCGAATATTGCCAGCCCAACCATAATTTTTTCTGCGTGCGTCTTTAGCTTCTGTAGTAGTTTTAGGTCGTTCCGATTTCCAAACAATTTTTTTCTCTGTGTGTGTGTGTAATAAAATTGAAACCCTCCTCAAACATAAGCCAACGCATCAAGTCCATCACCACGCTTCTGGCGGAATTTCAGTCAATTAAATTGATTGTTTACATATGAAAGAAACACAAGTTTAACATCACAGTTTGAGTAATGATCAATTTATCACCAATGATGGTGATGATGTTGGTATTGAGAATGAAATATTAATTTTCAACAAAGTTAAACAAACGAAAACATATGCATAAATTATTTCGAACAAAACCAGAACAACATTTGTTGATGGTGGAACGAAAAGAAAAAAACAAACGCCAGACTGACCAGTCAAAAACGACATCAAAACATCTCACTGAATTGAAATTCCTCTGAAATACATAATAACTATGGCTAGTAGATACAATGAGATAAATTTTCGGTTTATTAAATATTTGAAAATCGCCATGTACGAGTCTACGAGTATTGCCGATTAAACGGTGGGGGCTTTTTCAAAATCATTGTTTTTTGTTGTTGCTGTTGTTGTCGGACACAGTCGAAGTATTTTGACTTTTGTAACAACACACAAAATGTAATCAATTTCAATTATGGCTCGATTGTCTTACGAGTGCCGCTTTTTGTTTGCTAGATTTTTAGATGTGTTTAAGTCCGCCGTTTTGCCATAAAAGTCGCAGGTTAATGCTTTTTCCAATTTTTTTTTTCAATTTGAAATAAACAACAACAACAATTTGGCTCGAGTGCCGACTAAGTTCCGTCTTTAAACAAAATGTTAGTGAGCTTTTGTTTTTGGCTTGTTTTGGAGCTGGTAAATTGGCGTATAATAGTTTATAGTTTTACTTTTTGGCATTGTGAATTAAAAGCACGTGTTCATTGTTTGGCGTTTTTTTTGCAATTTCAATCGACCGTTGGTGTTGTTGCTTAGCTTTATCGAATTAAGAAATCAACTACAACAATAACAATGATATTAACTTCAATTGAATTAAAGAATTGTGGCCGCTCGAAATACGAGTACACACGTAAATTCATAATATGCGGCCAAATATGGCTGAAGAGTACAATTTTTTTTTAATGAAATCATCCCACACTTTGCAAATTTAATGTTTTCCAATTGAACCGCTCGAACTGTGTTCGTTTTGCTGCAAAATATTAAATTTAATTGAACGCCGTACTCATATCTTAGGGTCGATGTATGAGTGTTGTTTTATACCTGATTATAGTTTAAACAGAGTTTAAGCTTGAAATTAAGAATTCAACATTTCCCTGTTCATGTCATGTTAACCGTTGCATGCACGCAGGGAAAAAACATGGTTACTTCATGGTCACGGCAATAATAATATGTTCTCCGCAATAAAAGTATGTTCGTCGCAACCATAGCATTGTTAACTGAATTTATTTTTGACAATAGTATAATTGCTGCAATATTAATATTGTTGAAATGTAACAATAGTATTATTGCCAAATTTAAAAATGAAAATATTGTTATAGCAATAATATAAATATGGTTGGTGCGACAAAAGTATTGTGTTTTGCGTTTTATGTTAACAATAATATTATTACGGCAATCATACTGTATGATTGTAATTTTTCTTCATTTAAATATGCTTTTAAGAACAAATTTTATAGGTACGGATCTAATGCAATAATAGGATTTTTTTTATCGAAATAAAAATGTTTGAAACAAGCTGCTTTGGCTTTATTTAACTGAAGTATTTTTAATAAAAACGCTTACGTTTATTTTAACTTATTTTTTCTACTGTGAAATAAATCACTCGTATTATTTTGAATTTAATGTATTTTTGAATAATTTTCGTAATTCAAATCTATTGTTGACAACTTAAACCAATTCTAATAAATAATATTGGGGATCATAGTATAATTGCGTGTGATCATATTATTGTTGTAGGAATCATAACATGGTTGCGTGTGAATCATACTATGGTTGTATATGAAACATACTATGGTTGTAAGGATCGTACTATAGTTGTGGGGGTCATAGTATGGTTGAGTGTGAATCATACTATGGTTGTGGGGATCATAGTATGGTTATGTGTGAACCATACTATTGTTGTGAGGATCATAGTATGGTTGTATTTGAATCATACTATTGTTGTGAGGATCATAATATTGTTGTACCACAATCATATACCCAACAATAGTATTATCCTCTTCGAATATTGTCACCACAACCATACTTTTTTTTGCGTGCACGCAGAGAAAAGATATGGTTACTATATGGTCACGGCAACAAAAGTATGTTCTCGGCAATAAAAGTATGGTCGTCGCAAGCATAGTACTGTTTTTTAAATTTAATTTTGACAACAGTATGATTCCGCCAGTATGATGGTATGATTGATGCCAAATTTAAAAATGAAAAAATAGTTGTAGCAACAATATAAACATGGTTAGTTGGTGCGACAAAAGTATTGTTTTTTGTGTGTTTATGTTAATATTAATATAAATACAACAATCATACCCTCAAAATCGTATATTTTTAAATTTCACAATGTAACTATAGGGTGATCCATCTAGAGTAATTTTTCAGAACAAAAAAAAATATAAAAATTCAAATCATGTGTGGAAACTTTATTGTTAATTTGAAAGGACCTTTTATGGCATTTATTTTTTCAATATAATTTTCTTCAAATGTCGGCCGCAACTACGCCTCAAGGTTTCCATTCCGAGGGTCCAATTTTGGATGACTCGTTCGAGCATTCCGACCGGTATGGATTTAATGACACGCGTAATGTTGGCTTCCAAAACCTGAATTGTAGCTGGTTTGTCAGCATAGACTTTGGACTTTACGTAACCTTTACCTCGATTTAGGCGGCCAACTCACCTGTCCAAAACGTAAAATTAGCTGCTTTTCAAAGTGACCTCTCACTCGATCCATTGTTTGAGCAGCTGTATGGCAAGTGACACTGTCCTGATGAAACCAAGTGACGTCAAGATTACGGACTTCAATTGCAGGTAGCATAAAGATCGATATCATGGCAATATAGCGAGCACCATTCACGTTCACGTTCCGGCCATCATCATTTTTGAGAAAATATGTACCGATGATTCCACCAGCTTATAAACCGCACAAACCGTGGTTTTGCCTGTGTATGATGGCACCTCTTGAACCTCTTCTTGTTGCTCTTCAGCCAAAATGCAGCAATTTTGTTTTTTGACCTTGCCGTTGAGCCAGAAATGGTGCTTATCACTGAACAAAATTTTCCCACCAACGCTCATTTCCATAGTACATTTGCCAACATTTGAAGTTAATTACACTGTGCGACAGCCACAATCGGTTTGGGATGAAACCACCGGGGAAAGTTATATCGGTCAAAAAAAGGTCATACGTGTCCCAGCGTTTCGTTGGGTCTCATCTAGGAATCGAGATATATCGATTTGAAGTTAGTAAGTATCGTATAGGGGAATTTGTCACGTTTTTGGCTCTTTTGTTTGACATAACTTGAGAACCACTCGTCCGATTTAGCTGAAATAAATTTTAAAAAAACCAAGAATTACAATTCTCTTAATCTGTTCATATATTATTTTCCTTTACAAGTAATAGTTTCCAAGTTAAAAATAAGCGCATGAAGAAAAAATTTTTTTTTTTTTATTTTTTTTTAAATACATTTATTTTCGTTTTCTTATGTGACTTTACGTGAAAGTAATAGGACTTGACACTTTTTTATGAATTAAAAAAAAAAAAATTTAATTTTTAGGCAAAAATAATTTTTTTTTTTCATACATTTATTTATAATTGCGAAACTGTTGCTTAAGTAGGAAAACGGTTTAAGAACAGATTAGAGGAATTGTAATTCTTAATTTTTCTAAATTTGTTTCAGCTAAATCGGACGAGTGGTTCTCGAGTTATGTCAAACAAAAGAGCCTAAAACGTGACAAATTCCCCTATACGATACTTACTAACTTCAAATCGATATATCTCGATTCCTAGATGAGACCCAGCGAAACGCTGGAACACGTATGACTTTTTTTTTACCAATATAACTTTCCCCGGTGGCTTCATTCCAAACCGATCACTGACCCTTACCATTTGTCGCAGAGTGTTATTTTCAAAAAATAAATGCCATAGAATGTCCTGTCAAATTGCCAATAAAGATTTCACACCATATATATTTGCTATAAAGTATATATCTTTTCTGGCCTAGGCAGAAAAGATATATATATATATATAGTGTTTTTTTCAGAAGGCACCAGACAACACTGGTGCCTTCTGACATTTCCATCGGAAAGTTTGACATATTTTGGCATAAACGTACTCAGAACGTTTTGACGTACGACCATCATTTGTGTCGGTTACAGTGACTTGAAAAAATCAATTTAGCAAAAGAATGGAATTAACTCGTGAACATTTTCGTGCGATCATTTTTCACAACTTTCAACGTGAATTATCACGACAAGAGTGCATCGATGAACTTAAATCTTTGTATGGCGATGAAGCACCATCCTATAGCACTGTAAATAACTGGTTTAATTGGTTCAATCGTGGCCGACGCTAGCTCAAAGACGAAGGTCGTGAACTGATAATGCAAGATCGTCATGTGACATACCGTGAGATAGAGGCATCCTTGAGCATTTTTCCACTAGCATACTTTCGATATTGCATGAACACCTGGCCGTGAAAACGGTTTGTTCTCGTTGGATCCCGCACAATTTGACTATCGCTTAAAAAAGGCTCGTGTTGATTGATGCAAAGAAATTTTGAAAAAATACGATCGCGGTGCTTCAAAAGACGTTTGTAAGGTCGTCACAGGGGACGAATCATTGACCTATGCGAATGAGCCCAAAACAAAACAGCAATCGACCGTGTGGGTCTTCGAAGACGAGCCAAATCCAACGAAAGTTGTTCGCGGAAGAAGCACTTCGAAGCAAATGGTCGCCTGTTTCTTCGGCAAAACTGGTCATGTCAGCGGTACACCATTGTGCACCATGACAATGCAAGCTCTCACCCATCGGTTCAAACCAGCGCCTTTTTTACCGGCCAAAGCTTCGAATTAATGAGTCATCCGCCGTACAGCCCTGACTTGGGACCCAATGACTTCTTTTTATTCCCGCACATCAAGAAAAATGCGTGGTCAACGATTTTCGTCGTCAGAAGATGCTGTTGAAGCGTTTAAAAACCTTTTTTTGGGGGTGTCTCAATCGAAGTGGAAAAGGTGCTTCGACAATTGGTTTGAGCGCATGCTAATGTGTATAAATCATGCTGGAGAATACTTTCAAAAACAATATTACCATTTTTGATGATTAATATTTGCATTTTCATTATAAGGTCTGAAATATGGTGTCCCAAGAAGAGCGCAATTTTTAAATGACTGATGCAGCAATTTAATTGTTTCTCTGGCTGTATGACATGTGGCGCCGTCTTTTTGGAACTACATGCCCTCCACACTCATTTCTTCAATTCTAGGCAAGAAAAAACTGGTTATCATTTCACGATACCAAACACCATTGACTGTTTGCGCTTGACCTGCCTCATTTTCATAAAAAAGGTCCAATGATTCCTCCAGCCCAAAAACCACACCACACAGTGACACGTTGAAGATGCATTTGCTTCTCGTGAATCACTCGAGGATTTTCCGCACCCCAAATGCGACAATTCTGCCTATTGACGAAGCCATCAAGATGAAAATGGGCCTCGTCACTGAAGATGATTATATCGGCAAAATCAGCATTTTCATGTTGTCTCTCCAATACCCAATTAACGAACTCCCTTCGCTGTCCATGGTCAGCTGGCTTCAGTTCCTGAGTAAATTGAATTTTGTATGCATGAAGATGCAAATCTTTCGTCAAAATTCGCTGCAAAGTGGATTTGGAGACACCAATTTGCTGAGCTCGGTGTCGAATTGAGGTGGATGGAGTTTGAGCGACATCATCACGTACAGCTGCGACATTTTCGGTCGATCGACCTGGTCGATGGCGCGTTGTTGTCTTTACATCACTAACAGACCCAGTTTCGGCAAATTTATCCATTAATCTCTTTACAGTTGACTCTTTTGGAGCATTATTGTGACCCCAAATTGATCGCAATTTGCGAACTGTAGCCGCAAAACTTTCACCATTTTGGTAAAACAATTTCACAATGAGAATGCGTTGTTCATTCGTGTAGCGCTCCATTTTTACTAACCTCGTACCTTCTACTAACAAACAATAACAATTGTTCAAATGTCAAACGATGACACTTCGAATGTTGCCAGATTTAAAAATTGCGTTCTTCTTGGGACACCCTTTATATATAGCAGATATCGTACGCCAGGTCCCTTTTTAAACATTGCATTAATCTTTTAAACCAACATTGATTTCCTTATGCCTTATTAACAAAAAATGAAGATTCAATTTTAAGGCACCATGGTCTGCTTCTGTGGAGGAATTTTTTGGAATCTACGAAATGTTCTTTATTTCCAAGTAACCTTATACATCGCCGCAAACATATTTTATATATTGTTTTATAATTTTGGGTTTATATTAAAATAATCAATACTAAGATGCCTCGAAAAAAAAGTTTTTGGAGTATTTGCTTAACAAATCTTAATTGTGGACGAACAAAAGTTAAGAAGAGGATAGTTAGTTGTCTCGTTTTGACTATTCTGCCCAAATAACAGACCGTATGTTGAAAACGGACGATTAATAGTTATGGATATATGAATGCTCATATTAAAGCTTATTTTGCGATGAATCCACATATGGATATATTGAAAGCTTTGGCTGAGATTAGGATCGGTCATATAAGGCCAATAAACGGCCTTTTTTTAAAAAAGAAATCTCTCGTAAATATGCGCGTACAAGTACTCCACTTTAAGCCAGCTTTCTTACGATTGTGGTACATCTGGCAAACAGTTTGGGTCGCCTGATAAGTAAAAATTTTGAATGTCGAAGATAACTCGCATAGACATGTTATATAACTTATTTTAACTTTATTAGGTAGATCGCTATTGTTTCGATTGAATAGTTGTAAATATTACGTTATAGTTTACCTTTAAAAGAAGTGTTTTTCAAATGTTACAGTCACAATTAAATGTTGTCACTGTAGTAAAATCGATTTCAAATAATTCTTTCAATATCTCCTCAAAACATATGTTTATCTGTATTGAAATTTCGTCATAAATCAAATAATTTAAACATTTTTATATGCTTTCAAATATGGTAGTCCTATTATGATACATCTGCTACTGTTAATATTGCATATTTGATTTGTGCACAATAGTTAAAAGCATTTTTATTGTTTTCGCAAAAACTAACTAAATAGTTTCCAAAAAATAAGCATTTTGTTTAACATTTCTAATAAAAGTATGTTTAAAGAAATTACTTATGCTTAGTAGGAAAAAATCTGTATAAGAAAACAAATTTGCGTAGGAATATCTGGAGAGTTAAAAAATATTGCGATCACATTTTTTGTCTATGGCCTTATAAGGACAAGCGTCTTGTATATGCAATTCCATTTGGAGAATTAAATACGTCATTTTACTTTCAATACGTCACAAGTAAGAGGAATTGAGTGAGTAAGCTTTTCGGGTAAAATTTGATTTAATTTCCAACGTACTCGTAGATGGTCTTAACGCCGCCTGCCGGTTTATTAGACAGTGCTAAAGGCTGAACTACGTTGGTTATTGCTTATAAAATCTATTTTTAGATTGAAATTGCGTTCGCTTTTAAAATGCTATTACTTGAGCCCCGGCTCGGTCTATCGTTTTCAAATCTAAATTAAATTAGTATTTCCAAATGTTACAGAAATACATTCAGGTCTTGTACTAAGTATTAATATAAAACCAACATTATTAGATATCATTTATCGACCATAATGCCCAATTAGAAATTGGAACATATGTAAAGGGTGTTTTTTATTGGGGTATAGAACTTTAAGTTGGCATCACTTTTTTTACCATTTTGTCTGCTGTCAAGTGATTAACATTTAGTTTGGTTTGCCATTTCATCATGAACAGGTTGACAAAAGAACAACGCTTGCAAAATGGGCCGAAAATGAGATTCATCTCGATGCTGATTTTCATCACAAAATTTTGTTCAGTGATGAGGCTCATTTTTGGTTGAATGGCTACGTCAACAAGCAAAATTGCCGCATTTAGAGTGAAGAGAATTCACATGAGACCCTTGAGACGCCATTACATCCACAAAAACTGACTGTTTGGTGTGCTCTATGGGCTGGTGGAGTCATTGGGCCATACTTCTTCCGAAATAATGCTGGAGAGACAGTTACCGTTAATGGAGACCGGTATAGAGCCATGATAACCGACTATTTTGTTCCCGAATTGGATGGCATGAATGTGGATGAGTTGTGGTTCCAACAAGACGGCGCTACATGCTACACAGCGCACGTCACAATCGAATTATTAAAGGAAACATTCGATGAGCGCATAATTTCGCGGAATGGACCTGTCAATTGGCCACCAAGATCGTGTGATTTGACACCATTGGATTATTTTCTTTGGGGATATGTGAAGTCGCTCGTCTACGCCAACAAACCAGAAACGTTAGGGGACTTGGAAGCCAACATTCGTGGCGTTATTGCCAACATACGGCCCCATATGCTCGAAAAAGTGGTTGAAAATTGGACCTGTATAATTGGCTTTATTCGAGCCAGCCGCGGCGGCCACATGCCCGAAATCATATTTAAACATTAATGGCATAAAATTATCCTTCCAATAAAGCCAAATTGATGGACATTAAAACGATTTTCTTGTGTTTTATTTCAAAAACGAAGTTCTATACCTCAATAAAAAACACCCTTTATAAGTACACAGAGAAAAAGTACTAAACTACTAAAATTCCGTTACAAAAAGAGAATTTCGGTTGCAATCATTAAATATTTGAAATCATAATGGTTATCCGGTTCGAAATACCACAAGATGATAATTCGGATCCTCGTATTGTAGACGCAGCTAATAGATCGGTCATACCAATGACACGCATAAAATGTATTAAGTTGCCGTAACTGATGGTTGTAGCAACCAATAGTTTTTCCAACATTTTGTTGTTGTAACCGAATATTAGTGATGATATCTAAACTTTCATTATAACCAAAAGCGACAATAATCCTATTATTACTGCCTTAAGCAAATCGTTTAATCAACTTTGTTAATAAAACTCTTTTATCATATAATCCCCCCCACATGACCCTACCCATGTTTAAAGTACTTCAAGTATGAAAAGAAACAGTCCCTACTGAAAATAAAAATTTTTTTAATACTTTTTAAAAAGGAATCACTTTATTGTTTTCGTTAAACAATTACAGCCTGTGGACTTTTAGATTAAAAAATTCTTACCTGGAGGTTCGGATAATGTGTATTTGCTACGCTTCTTCTGTTATACGAGTAATTACTGAATGTTAGAGAGCACCTGCTAACATTCGGTTGTACTGATGGATACTCGAGATGCATGCAACCTTAATCATTCGGTTGGCAAAAAATTCGGTTGTGGCAACCAATCTATTATCTGTATCTAATGTTTTACATTCCAGACATTGTTTTCTTCAACCGACAGGCCACTGATTACGGCTGTAGTTGTCGAAATATGAATTGGTTATTTTTTGCCAAGTTACTACGAAATTAACATTAGTCGAATTTCGGCAGCGGCAACCGAAATCACTGTCTAAAAATCCATGAAAACTGTTCTGGGATATTTTATTACGAGCTTCAGCTTAATTCAGAGAAAATGGAATATAAAATCATGTAAATATCCCCAGCGGCTTCGCTGGTTGGTGCACATGACTCTGGAGTATATATCAGACTGAGCTTCACCGAACGTTATGTTACCTTTGAGGGCCGCAGTGCTTTGTGGTTTATTCGCACTGCGGCCTTAGAAAACCACAAAAGTATAAGTCTAACGGGGTCAAAACATACGGTCCCGAAAGATCTCTCGATCTATTGTAAAATGGGCGAAGCACGAGCAACATTGCCCGAACTAAACACGCATTTTGATAAAACTACAGGGCGGCTGATGAATATTGCTACATTAAGAAAATCAAAAAAACTTTCTTTTCAAATTAAAACTCATTCAATTTTATAAAATAGAGCTTAATTAGTCCTGTTCAGGCAGAGAAAAAATATGGTTACTATATGGTCACGGCAATAATAGTATGTTATCTGCAATAATAGTATGGTCGTCGCAACCATGGTATTGTTTTTTGAAATTTTGATAATATTCATATTGTTAAAATGTAACAATAGTATTGTTGCCAAATTTAAAAATGAAAATATGGTTTTAGCAACAATATAAATATGGTTGGAGGAACATAAGTATTGTTTTCATGGGTTTTATGTTAACAATAACATGATGACGGCAATCATACCGGCAAAATTGTATTTTTTTTTAATTTGACAATGTTATTTTTACGAATCTTACGCAATAATAGTAAAAATAATTAATTTTTTTCGAAACAAATTACGAATTAGTATAACTGAAATATTTTAAATAAATACATTTTTACTGTTTAATAAATCACTCCTATTATTACATAACTTACTTAATAAAATTCTCTATTGTTCAAAAACAACTTAACCCAATCTGTACAAAAAATGTTGGGAACCATAGTATGATTGTATGTAAGTCATACTATGGTTGTGAGGATCATACTATGGTTGTACGTTAAACATACTATGGTTATGAGAATCACAATACTGTTGTGGGGATCATATTATGGTTGAATGTGAATAATAATATGGTTGTGGGGATCATAGTATGGTTGTGTGTGAATAATTCTATTGTTGTGAGGACCAAAATATTTTTATGGGGATCATATTATGGTTGTGTGTGAACCATACTATTGTTGTGATGATCATAAAATTGTTATGGGGTCATATTATGGTTGTGTGTGAACCATACTATTGTTGTGATGATCATAATATTGTTGTGCCACAAGCATATAACCAACAATAGTATGATCCTCTTCGAATATTGTCACCTCAACCATACTTTTTTTCTGTGTGTTGAAACCACATATTATCCACATCCATATCTTCCAATTCGGGCCATAAAAAGTTCGTTATCAACCGACTAACTGCCTGACAGGCCTCATTTTGGAGAAGATGGTGCCGCCAGCCCATAAACCGCACCAAACAGTAACTCTTTGTGGGTGCATGGTTTATTCGACAATCACTCTTGGATTATCATTCGCCCAAATGCGGCATTTCTGCTTATTGACGTATCCATTGAGGTGAAAATGTGCATCATCACTGAAGATGATTTTCGTCGAAAATTGAGTTTTCATTTTCATAATAAGCCTGAATTACTTTAGCGCGTTGCTCGTTTGTTTATCTTTCCATCGTTCAAATTGAATTAGTCTGAAATATAGAAATATCAAATGAAATGCCAAAAAAAAAACTTTATGTTTAGATGTGGTTCACATTCATTATCGGCTCTTAAAATTTAACCATCCTCTAGAAAAAATGTTATTAAATTTTGCTTTGGTTTGGCGGATATCATCAGTCTACCTGCAATTCTTCCATTGATCACCCCCAAAAATATTACACATTTTTGCCGGGATTGAGCGGGGATGTTTCCCGAGATCCTTGCGCTGGGTAAATATTTGCTAGAAATTATAGAATATAGAAGGGTATAGAAATTTGCATTTATTCAGTCATATAAATGCAAATTTGTCAGAAGAAGCATAAACAGTATGGAAGTTCCTATTGTTCCTACAGTCAAACTGCATACAAATTGTGAATTAGGTCGTCTTAGACTGGACATATCAGTCAATAAATGTCTTAACGACATGGTTAAGCATACACTTATTGGGATGCTGGGCAACAGCGATATACCAGAAATCTAAAGACTCTGGACACCTGCAGACTTCATCTGCCGGAAAGAACAAACTTTATAGATGTGGCTCTGTTGGGTGCGAAACGCTCTCACATACTGCTATCGCTATCATGGCCGATGTCGCACTGAAAGTGGCCATCACGATAGGATCCTTTCTGCGTAGAGATCAAGTTGTCTGACTAAAATTGTCGACCGGCGACACCTGCTGCAAAAAAATGGGAAATAGACAAAGGGAATAAATGTATTTTGGAATACGCATTTGGAATTCGCATTTTCGTATTAATAACTAAGCTGAAATTTCGAAAAAAGCTTTTGATAATTTCCACAATATCGGTAAGCAAAAAAACGATGCAAACTTAGTAAATATTTCAAAAGCAGATTGGATGTGACAACTGTGACAGCTTCTTAATTCTAACATTTGGAAAATCTTTCCGTACCTTTTTCTCCTGCCATGCTTTATAAACTCTCATCTTACCTTCCATAAACCAATTTTTTGTATTGTTTTTTTTTTATTAGTTATAAATAATATTCAACAGCGTATAAAAAATAAAATCCCAAAATGTATGACTTCATGAAGATTATGAACACATCAGTACCGAAATGGTAAATTACCCACTACAAAAACAATCAACAAAAACTACTCCATTATATCCGTTTTCATGGGAACGTCCAGCTAATCTAACAATAATTAACATTTTGGCGAATCTGAGGGATGGATATGATTTATTAGGGTCCAAGTGAGCACATGTACCTCCGAAAACAATGTTTTTTTTTGGAACATACATAAATTATTATTTCATTTGTAGGAATCTCAAAATAATTTAGAATTTAATTGCATGGCGTGTATGACTCAGAACCGCAAATTAATACTAGATACTAGTACTATTGTTTCATTGCATTGCGCCGTTGATTACGTGTAATTAAAGGGTGGGTCATTTAAAATTTGAATCGGCTGTAAAAAAAATACTGATAATATTTTCAACTTCCTCGTTTTATTGGACAGGTTGAACTTTGTTATTAACTATTGAAATCGGCAGTACCTCATACGATCATCCCAATTTTTCAGTACATTTTCGTTTGTTTCGGATCGAATCTTTTCAATGGCAACTTCGATTTTATATTTCAACGCTTCAATTGTCCTTGTGTGCTTTGCGTAACATTTATTCTTAATGCCTCCGCACAAAAAATAATCCCTATGGCTCAAATCACAGCTCCGAGGCGGTCAGTTGACATCACAATTTCGACTAATTATTCAATTTTTTAAAACTGTGCGCAAAATTTCGATGGTTGCGTTTTTGTGTGACATACGGGCCCGTCTTGTTGAAACCAAAAGTCGTCTATTTCATTTTCATGAATTTTTGGAAACAAACATTTGTTGAGCATTACGCGTTAAGGCTTCGAAGAAAAATGGCCCAAAATCCAAATTACAAAATGACTCTTGAATGCATTAAAAATTCTTCATCTAATGCCAAACAGTCTTCAGCCATTGGGCGGCGCGAAAACGCATCGGATGGTGTTCCATTATTAAATGACATAGTTCAACCTTTCCAATAGAACCAGAAATTTAAAAAATGATCAGGACTTTTTTTACATCCGATTCAAAGTTAGAAGTACTCATTTAATTTGGTTCTTGCTTCCGCACGCAGAAAAAAAGTATGGTTGGGGTAACAATATTCGAAGAGGATCATACTATTGTTGGGTTTATGGTTGATGCACAACAATATTGTGATCCTCACAACAATAGTATGATTCACACATAGCCATACTATGATTCCCACAACCATAGTATGATTCACACTCAACCATACTATGATTGTGGAGATCACAACAATAGTATGATTTTCACTCAACCATACTATTATCTCCACAACCATATTATGATCCTCACAACCATAGTACGTTTCTCATACAACCATATTATGATCCTCACAAGCATAGTATGATTCACACTCAACCATACAATGATCTCCACAACCATACTATGATCCTCACAACAATAGTATGATTCACACTCAACCATACTATGATCCCCAAAATTATTTATTGCGCGCAGAGAAAAAACATGGTTACTATAGGTCACGGCAATAAAAGTATGTTCTCTGCAATAAAAGTATGTTCGTCGCAACCATAGCATTGTTAACTGAATTAAGTTTTGACAATAGTATAATTGCTGCAACATTAATATTGTGGAAATGTAACAATAGTATTATTGCCAAAATTAAAAATAAAAATATGGTTATAGCAACAATATAAAAATATGGTTATAGCAACAATATAATATGCTTTTAAGAGCAAATGTTATTGGTACGGATCTGATGCAATAATAGTACTTTTTTTTATCGAAATTAAAATTTTTTAAACAAGCTGCCTTGGCTTTTTTTAACTGATTTTTTTTTAATAAAAACGCTAACGTTTATTTAAATTTATTTTTTCTATTTTTTAATTAAAATCTATTGTCGACAACTGAAACAAATTCTAATAAATTATATGGGAGATCATAGTATAATTGTGTGTGATCATACTATGGTTGTAGGGATCATAACATGGTTGTGTGTGAATCATACTATGGTTGTGAGGATCATACTATGGTTGTAAGTGAAACATACTATGGTTGTGAGGATCATACTATGGTTGTGGAGATCATAGTATGGTTGAGTGTGAGTCATACTATGGTTGTGGGGATCATAGTATGGTTATGTGTGAATCATACTATTGTTGTTAGGATCATAGCATGGTTGTATTTGAATCACACTATTGTTGTGAGGATCATAATATTGTTGTACCACAACCATATACCCAACAATAGTATTATCCTCTTCTAATATTGTCACCACAACCATACTTTTTTTCTGCGTGTAGGATAGTGTAATGTTGTTATTCAAAACTATAGATTTTTATCAAGTACGTTATTAATAATTCATTTCTATTAGATCATGATCAGATTTGAGGCCATTTTTTTATTGAACAATTCATTCAAGAAACAAAAATATATATTCCAACGGCAGTCGAAAATACTTTCAGTTTGCCAGCAATGGTGAATTCTACTTCACCATCCGTAGACCCCAAGTAACGAATGTGATTAAACCATGATCAATGGCTATATACTTAAGTGCAGGCAGATTTTAAATAAACGAGAACCAGTCGGCATTAGAGTATTTCACCGAACAAAGTAAACACACTAAAAATCCCTCAAACTACCTTCCGATTGTTGTTGTTTTTTATAATGGACAACAACCATACACTGTATCGCGTGTATGTGTTTCTCTTTGGTATATCAAAAAAAACATACGCACACACAAAAATGTTCGCAACCATACCGTATGATTGCCGCAATCATATTATTATTAATGTAAATTTTAAACCACAATACTTTTGTTGCACCAACCATGTTGATATGGTTGCTACAGCCATATTTTCATTTCTTAATTTGGCAATAATACTATTGTTACAATTCAACCATATTAATATTGCCGCAATCATACTGTTGTTAAAATGAAATTCAAAAAACAATACTATGGTTGCGACAAACATGCTTTTATTGTAGAGAACATATTTTTTGTTGCGGTGACTATATGTAACCATATCTTTTCTCTGTGTACGCGACCGGCTATTAACTGGACCACCAGTAGGTAGAATTTTTTGGATTCGTTTATCTGATCGTAATAAAAACTTTTCAAAATATTAATTGCAATGTTTGAAATATGAGCACATTTTTAAAAACTTGGGTTTTGCAGTCGGGTGATTTTCTGCATCAAATAGTTATTGCGCACACAAATTTTGGTTTTACAGTAACAAAAGTAATTTGTAGATAAAGCAGATTATACGAAGGCAAATCAATAATTCCGTGACTTTTCCAACTTGTCTCGTAGCTATATGAAATGCAACACTGCTCCCCTCAAGTACCATCTATTAAAAGACTACTGTCAATTTTTGAGGGAGTTCCGTCATTTAGTTTGTATTTAACAGCTGTTCAAAACATACAACCTCGTTGATTTTGTTAAAAATAGAAAAAAAGTGATTTTCGAGTACTCATTAAATATTATTTATTTGTGGATTTTTTGTCAATCAAAGCAAGTCAAAGCTTGAAAAATACTATTGGGACTCTGCACTATCGGTTTGAATGGTAAAAAAGTAGTTTACGGACTTTTGTTGTGGTAGCACAAGCCTAAATGACCCTGAACGTTATGGATGGCCAATTAAGGTTAATACACCCGAAAATGTCGCAAAAATCCGCAATATTGGGTTGAACGGTAGAAGAGTAACAGTGCGTTAGATTGTTGATGCCATACGCATTTCATATGACTGTGTGGTTTCGATTTTACGTGATCAGTTGGGTTAAAGAAAGCTGTCTGCAGATGCGTGCCGCGTTTGCTCTCAATTGACCATTAACGCAATAGTGTGACAACTTCAAAGGATTGTTTAACCGAAATTCGAATGAACTTTTGTGGCGTTTTGTAATTGTGAATAAAACATGGATCCATTAGAACAATCCAGAGACCAAGCATCAGTCTTAACAATGAGTTTCTCCAGGTTAACCTGCTCCGCAGAAGGCAAAGGTGACTTTGAAAACAGTTTTTTGGGATGCACGCGGGATAATCCACATCGACCACCTTCAAAAAGGAAAAACAATAAACGGCGAATATTATGCCAACTTACTGGACCGATATGTTCTTTTTCATCAAGATAATGCACGGTTGCACACGTGTGCAGCCTCAATGGCAAAATTGGATGAATTGGGTTACGAATTGGTACCGTATCCGCCACATTCTCCGGATTTAGCCCCCAGTGACTATTTTCTATTTTCAAACCCAAAGAAATGTCTCGGTGGAGAGATTCAGCTCCAACGATAAAATTATTATTTTTTAGAAGGGAACTATTAAGCTAAAGAAGATTATTCGAAAAGTCACGGAATTACTGATAGGCCCTTGTACCTGGTAAATTAGAATAATATATTTGTTAAACGAGATATATAGGGTGATCCAAGTAGAGATACTTTTTCAATAGACTTTTTTGACAGATCACGTGTGAGTCGTGTCATGCTGTCATGTTATTTTTGTTTAGTATACTTTTGCATTTCATCATGGAACAACCATTACAAATCGTTCAACTTTATTGCGAAAATTCACGTTCTGTAAGGAATGTGTTTCGTGCGTTTTCGAGCCAAATTTTGTTCAGCGATGACGCCCATTTTTCAATGGGTATGGAAACATGCAAAATTTCCGCATTTGGGACGAAGAGCAACCAGAAAAAAGTTTAAGAGCTGCCACTTCATCCAGAAAAAACAACGGTTTCGTGTGATTTGTGGGCCGGTGGAATCATCGGTCTATATTTCTTCAAAAATGATGCCGGTGAGAATGTAACCGTCAATGGCGACCGTTATCGTGGCGTGATAACCGACTATTTGATGCCTGAAATTGAAGCTCGTGATATCGGCGACATTTGGTTTCAACAAGACGGCGCCACTTCCCACACATCGCATCAATCAATGGATTTATTGAGAGAACACTTTGGTGAGCAGATAATTTTTCGTTTTGGGCCGGTCGATTGGCCGCCAAGATCGTGTGATATCACACCGTTTGACTTTATCCTGTGGGGATAGGTAAAGTCTAAAGTTTATGCGGACAAGCCCACTTCAATTTAGGCCTTGGAGCAAAACATCACGCGTGTCATTCGCCAGTTACCAGTCGAAATGCTCGAACTAGTCATCTAAAATTGGACTCAACGGATGGACCATCTGAGACGTAGCCGCGGCCAACATTTGATAGACATAATCTTAAAAATATAAATGCCAAAGAATGTTCTTTCAAATGATAATAAACGTTCCCCATTGAGTATGAATTTTCGGTGTTTTTGTCTTTAAAAAATTAGGGAACCTCAAAATTAATCACCCTCTATATACATAATAGGACCGCAGAAAATAAATACAGCTTTTGACGAAGCAAAATCAACTTTAAACGAAGGACCTGTACAATAAAATCCATTTTTGCGGTATTTAATTTTTGCGAAAAAATTTTCCCCAATTCTGAAATACTCTTTTTATATAAGGGGTGAATCGAACAACTTTTTTTAGCCCTGGCATCGACCCGCCCTAGTGTAGATTATAAAAATGCTTCCAAGAAACAGAGAAGCGAGAAACTTTATATTAAATGTACAAAAAATCAACCACAAAAAAATTGACATTGAAATTTGAGCATTTTTTATAGGAACAAAATTGCAAAAAAGGGGTAGACAAATTACTACGATACTTTACATGAAGAAAAAAAATAAAGAAAAACAATAAAAATGATATCTATAACTTAAATGCTGAGAGAAACTCTGGCTACAACACGCAAAAAATAAAATTAATATAAATTGCCCGACCATAAATCATGCTTCATTTATTGCAATTAAGATTTTTAATCGTCATTTTGTGTGTGTGTGAATGAATTTCAACTTAAAGCAATGAACATTTTTTGATGCTCGTATTGTAGTTAAATAAATTCTACTCCCAAAATTACGAATGCCCAACACAAGTCGTGTTGTTCTTGACGCAATTCGATGACATGCAATTTAGTAATTATTTAATGAATTAAAACAAGAACGTCTGTTCTCAGCGATGTTCGAAAATACGTACAAGTAACAATGACTTCGTCTCCGAAAGTATTTAAATTTTAATTTAGGTCATTGTGGTTTATTAACAAGTTCAATACCGCAACTGATGACAGCATAATTTCAAATACTCTTATTAAATTGATAGCGTTTGAGGAATATAATAAGCCACAGCTACGTAGTGCAAATTTATAATATACATTGATGCAGGTTGAATTTTAGCAAACCCATTTCAAGAGTTTCCAGTTTGTAAATATTTTTTTATTGCGATGATCACAGGCTCACTCTAACTAGAAAGACAAACATAAGCCATTTGGGGAGGATTATAAATTAAAATTTAACTTTTCACCTGGCTACGTTGTTTATTTAGCGAATTTCATCACAAAGAACGCTACAAACAAAACAAACATGGATCAGGTCAGAAAAAAAAGATCTACTCCACTAAAGGTCATAACTTGTTATTCACAAGGGACATCACAAAAGCAAACTTAAACTGTCATCGGCAATATAAAGATACAAAACACTATTCACAAGCATATGTTGGATTTTTCATCCTTACTTCGAACTACAAGGGCATATTAATAATTTCGTGACTTTTCGAATAAAACCCAATTTTTTTTTTTCAAAAAAAAACAAAAAAATATTTTTGAAAATAATCTCCTCACGTACGTAGTCCAACGTTTCTCCAATTATTGTATCCCTTCCAAAAATTAGGAATTTTTAAGGCCCATAAAATAGGCATTTGTTTAATCAATAAGTTCATCGTTGGAGCTGAATCTCTTATCACCGAGACATTTCTCTAGGTTTGAAAATAGGAAACAGTCACGGGGGGCTAAATCCCATTTCTAACCGAATTCATGCAATTTTGTACTTGAGACTGCATACCTGTGCACCCGTATATTATCTTGATGAGAAATAAATTTTTTCTTGGCCATATGGGGTCGGGTTTTTTAAATCCTCGTTAAATCTTGGCATAATATTCGCCGTTTATTGTTTTTCCATTTTGAAGGTAGTCGATGTGGATTATCCCTCGTGCATCCTAAAACGCTGTTGCCATCACCTTATGGGCCGGCAATATCACCTTGGCCTTCTTCGGACCCGGAGTTACCCATTGTTCAGACTGCTGCTTGGTCTCCGTATTGTTTTAATAGATCCATTTTTCATCCAGAGTTACAAAACGCCACAAAAACTCATTTGAATTGCGGTTAAACAACTCTAAATATTCCTTTAAACGCGGCATCCATCTTGCAGACAGTTTTTTTAAACCCAACCGATAATGTAAAATCAAAACCACACTGCCATATGAAATGCGTATGGCATCAACAATCTCACGCACTTTTACCCTTCGATCGGCCAACACCATATCATGAAACTTTCCGACATTTTCGGGTGTATTGACCTCATTTGTCCGTTCAGAACGTTTAGCTTCATTTGTACTTGTGCGACCACAACGAAGGTCACTAAACCACTTTTTGACCATTGAAATCGATGCTGCAGAGTCCCCATAGAATTTATCAAGCTTTTCCTTGGTTTAATTGACGTTTTTTTTCACAAAAAAAATAATGTTTAATGAGCAATCGTAATGCAGTTTTTTCATTTAAAACAAAGTCCACAAGTCGTATTCCAACTGTGATTCTAGCTTAAGTTAACTCTGTGATATTTAGTTTGTAAATTTGATTATTTTTGCCATTTTTTACACCATTTTGAATTCTATGTGGTACTGTCCGAGTGTCGTTCATCATAAAACTTTAACTAAGTGCAAATGTAACAAATAAAAAATTAAATATTCAATAAATGTTTAGCTCGTTTATTTAATTTCGGTCTGTTGCTTTTACGCATTGAACAGGGATTAACCGGCTCAAGACCTCTTGCTTCTATATTTAAATAGACAAGTTTTTAACAAAATGGCAAAGTGACATTGATTTACGTGGCTGCAAACTGTTTTTATCGTGATTTCGGGTCCCTGACAACCTTCTTCAGAAAGCTTTGCTGCAATTGTTGAAAGTAAAACCAAACTTTATAAGGCCAATCTATTGATGGCTCTCGAAGTGGAGTCTCTTTAGAGGTGGCAAGAGTGGGCAATTGTGTGAAGAAAACTTGAAAAGTAAGGTTTACAACAGTAGTTCTCATTCGTTGGGAGAGAGCCTGGTCTTATAGAGTTCAGTTTTACTTTCAACGATTGCAGCAAAGCTTTCTGAAGAAGGTTGTCACGGACCCGAAATCACAATAAAAACAGTTTGCAGCCACGTAAATCAATGTCACTTTGCCATTTTGTTAAAAACTTGTCTATTTTAATATAGAAGCAAGAGGGTTGCCACGGACCCGAAATCATGATAAACGCAGTGTGCAGCCACGAAAATCAATGTCACTTTGCCATTTTGTTAAAAACTTGTCTATTTAAATATAGAAGCAAGAGGTCTTGAGCCGGTTAATCCCTGTTCAATATTCAATAATTTCATTCCTAAAGATGCTCGAAAAATTCCAACGAAACGTCGGATGTGAACAATGAAATATATAATATTTTATTTATTTGCATCATATATGACCTTAAAAGCCCGAGTAGGATATAAACTGAAAATATACTTATACTTAGTAGGGACATAAATATTGTTTACACACGTTTTATGCTGTAAAATAAAAAGTATTGAATGTTTTTGAACCAAATATTTTTTAATATATTTATTGATGTATATTGTATCCAAAAAGAATCTACTTATTCGAAAAGTCCGCCTTTTGCCTTTACACAAGCCTTAAGTCGCACTGGCCTATCGTCAATAGCTGCACGAACCTCGTCCATTGGAAAATTGGCTACAGCTCGAACCAAAGCAGTCTTAAGAGATCCAATGTTGGGGTATCTTTTGTGACAAACCTTGTCCTCTGAAACCGTCCACAATTTGTATCCAATGGGTTCAAATCTGGACTGCCTGAGGGTCATTCTTCAGAGGAAATGAACGCTGGCAAATTGTTTCAAAGCCAGGCCTGGGACGTTTTAGCCTTATGGGCCGGCGAAGAATGCTGCTGGGTTTGGAACAGGGAATTGTTAAGAGGCTTCACAACAGCTTCTCTTGGTAAACTTTGGCCGATGTTTTGACTCCTTGTTCGCAGAAATGCAGGTCAGTGACCCCATCGTAAGAGACACCCCACCAAACCATGACTGAAGCTGGGTGATGACCCTTTTCCACCCTTGGGATCAGTTCAGATGCTTCCTTAGATGACCGCGTATACATTCTATCATTTCGCTTGTTTAATTTTTCCTGAACGGTAAAAATTTTTGCATCGGCGAACAACATGTTTCTGTGCAAGTTATCAGCGTGCTTCACCAAAAGACGTTTGCATTTTTAATCCTAATTTTTCGAAAGCTGCAGTCCATAAATGTCCGGTACGTCGTTTGAAAGCCCTAAATGCCAAGTCTTTTTTAATGATTCGACTCATGGACTGCGTGATATTCATCTCACGGGCCATGATTTTCTGTTTTCGGAGCGGATTTCTGTGAATTGTTGATTTAACGGCTTTGATGACATGCGGTGTTCGAACAGAGCGTGGGCGCCCCGATCGGTGGCTGTCTTTTACATCTCCAGTCTCCTCAAACAGTTTTATGCATCGGTAGGCGAACTTGCGGCTAATCCCTAGTGGCCGGAGCGTTTTGAAATATCGCTTTTTTTCATTTCACACTTGAAAAGCGCCATTACAGCGATGCGGTTCTCATTATCTGACCACTCCATGATAAAAGTTTAAACAACTTTAAAATCCCTTTGCAGACTAAAGCTATTGAGGTAAGCTTTGAAAACCCATATGACATTTACGGGGTATGTTCAGGTCTACTATTCAAATGGGTGTGTTCAGTGTTGTTACAGTATTTACGTATGTCCCTACTAAGTACACAAAAAAGGTCGATGAACAGGGTTAAACGAGGTTGTGTGTTTTGAACAACTGTGAAGCACAAACTATATGACGGAACTCTCTCAAAATTTGACAGTAGTCTATTAACAGATGTTACTTGATGGGAGCAGTGTTCCATTTCTTATAACCACAAGGGAAGTTGAAAAAGTCACGGAATTATTGATATGCCCTCGTATAAAATACTCACTGCTTTAAATGACGGACAAATTCTCGTGGGCTGCTGCAAAACATATGTTATGTTTGGAAGCTCACAGCTGTTCAAACATTAAAATAAAAATACAACAAAAATACTTATGAACTCAGTCATCATTAAATTAAGTAGCGCTAGATAGGCCGTTTCATTAACTGTGCTCTGTTTCGATTTTGATTTCAATTCTAAACATAACTTCTTTTTTAAATTTTATTAAAAAATTATTTTTTTTACAGAATGCTTCACGTATTAGTTTCACACTTCGTCAGCTATACAACACCAAATTAGTTTTACCTCTTTGGGTAAAAACAAAACTGGTTCATGGCTTAATTATGCCAAATATTTTGTACTGCCTAGAGGTATATACAGGAACTACTCAAAGTAATATGAATATAATAAATTCAGTGTTTCATAGAGTTATGCGCTATTTATATTCTGTAAAACCGTATGCTCACATAACACCGTTTGTGAATGACATTTTAGGCTGTTCCTTTGTGGAATTTGTGCACCTTCGGTTGATGTACTTTTTTAAAATATATACAAAATTCAATCTCCTTTGTTCCTAGCAAATTCATTTGTATTTAGTCATTCAATTCGCAACAGACAGTTGATTATTTCAAAGGTAACACCACTTATGGATCTATTTAACATTTTACCAATCAGTTTAAAAACGTTTAATTTGTCTTCCATGACATTTCGTAATGCTTTATTTTAGATGTTTTTCCATGGTTTCTTGATTATCACTTATATGCTTTCATCAGGTTTTTTTCTCTTTTATTAGAAAAAATTAGGATTATTTTAATTTATATTTTTCTTTTATTTTATACTGCATTTTTCCTAGTAGTTGCTCTAGTAGATGCTCTATTTAATATTTTTATGCATATTGTAATTTAGCTTTAATAGGCCCCCAATGAGCTTCGAATTACATGTCAATAAAGAAATGAAATGAATGAAAACGGCCAGTTTATCTTGAATATATTCTGATTTTATTTAATACTATTTTAGACTAATATTGGAAGTACAATATTTTAATCCTATGTCAATGTGTTATACAATACCTTAAGATAGGTTACGCCCCAACTGAAATTATTTGCACAACATTTTTGTATAACTTTAAAATTCTGAAAATCCCCTGTAATGAATATTTTGTTCACTTTTTCCAAAAAGAACTAAAAGAACAGTCCAGTCTAAGGGATAGAATGTTAAAATGTTCAACGAAAACACAAGGAAAAAATGTATGGTTGCGGTAACAATGATTGAAGAGCATTATACTATTTAAAAACGTAAAAATATTTCTGTTTTACAAATCCAAAGCAGTTTTTTTTTTTCAATTATGACTGCATTAGATCCGTAACAATAACATTGTTCTAAAAAGCATATTCAATTGAAGAAAAATTACAGTCATACATATTGTTAACATAACAACCAAAAAACAAAAGTTGTGTCGCACTTACTTGTTGTTACAACCATATTTTCATTTTTTAATTTGGCAATAATACTATTGTTACTTTTCAACAATATTAATATTGTCACAACCATACTATAATCTGAAATATTGCGGGCATATATTGTTGTTGCCGTGGGCTTTTCAATAGGGACTTAACAATTTCGTATCTTAATTTTTATGCACTCTCAAACATTTTTAATAATCCTTCAGTATCAAAACGTTAGTCGAAGTCCACATTGTTATCATGGGTAAGTTCACTTACGAGCAACGAATGGAAAACATTAAGAGCGCTTACTCCAATTTTCGGCCGTAATAATCGTCCCATCCGACAGGCTGAGCTTGCACGCAGAAAAAAAGTATGGTTGTGATGACAATATTCGAAGAGGATAATACTATTGTTGGGTATTTGGTTGTGCTACAACAATATTATGGTCCTCACAACAATAGTATGATTCAAATACAACCATACTATGATCCTCCCAATAATAGTATGATTCACACATAACCATACTATGATCCCCTCAACTATAGTATGATTCACACTCAACCATACTATGATCTCCACAACCATAGTATGATCCTCACAGCCATGGTATGTTTCATATACAACCATAGTATGGTCCTCACAACCATAGTATGATTCACACGCAACCATGCTATGATCCCAACAACTATAGTATGATCACACACAATTAAAATATGATTCCCAATATTATTTAATAGAATTTGTTTGAGTTGTCGACATTAGATTTGATCCCCAATATTATTTATTAAAATTGGTTTAAGTTGTCAACAATAGATTTGAATTATGAAAATTATTTAAAAATACATTAAATTCAAAATATAAGAAGGGATTTATTTCACAGTAGAAAAAATAAGTTAAAATAAACGTAAGCGTTTTTATTAAAAATATTTCAGATAAACAAAGCCAAAACAGCTTGTTTAAAAAATTTTAATTTCGATAAAAAAAAGTACTATTATTGCATTAGATACGTACCAATAACATTTGTTTTAAAAAGCATATTTAAATGAAGAAAAATTACAATCATACAGTATGATTGCCGTAATCATATCATTGTTAACATAAAACGCAAAACACAATTCTTTTGTCGCACTAACCATATTTATATTGTTGCTTTAAACATATTTTCATTTTTAAATTTGGCAATAATACTATTGTTACATTTCAACAATATTAATATTGCAGCAATTATACAATTGTCAAAAATAAATTCAGTTAACAATGCTATGGTTGCGACGAACATACTTTTGTTGTGGAGAACATATTATTATTGTCGAGACCATGTAGTAACCATGTTTTTTCTCTGCGTGTGCCATAGTGGATAAATTTATAATCAAACTTTGTCTTTTGAAGCGACGAAGATGTCGCAGCCGTAAGTGTTCTTTATAAGGATACGTTTAAAGTGAGCCAAATCAGTCGATTCCTAGTCATTCTCAGGACTTGGCATCTCTTAAACCACAATGTAGGGTATTTTGCGACAACATATTGGCCTTCATCCTTAAAGATCAAACTGACTCAAGAACTAAAGACACTTGATCATTTAAAACGCCAAAACTTCTCCGATTGGGCTCTGGATAAGTTTCACGAAAATCCAGAATTTCATCGAAAAATTAAATTTAGCGATGAAGCTTATTTCTGGCTGAGTGGTCAATAAACAAAATATGCGTTATTGGACAGCAACAAACCCACATGTGCTTCAAGAGACACAATTGCAACCTCAAAAAACTACTGTGTGGTGTGGTTTTCATGCCGGAGGCGTGACTGGGCCATATATTTTCGTCGATGAAAACAATCGTCATGTTACCCTCAATGGCGAGCGCTATTGTGCCATGCTAAAAAATTATTTTTGGCTAGAATTGGATGAGCTAGACATCGCCGATATGCGGCTTTAACAAGACGGTGCCAATAGCCACACAGCATGCGTTATAATCGATTTACTGAAAGGCAAATTCGCTGAAGGTGTTATGTCGAGAAATGGTCCGGTCGAATGGCCACCTCGTTCATGCGATTTAACGTCACTGAAAATCTTTTTATGGGGTCACATAAAGTTATTGGTATATGCCAACAAACCAACAAATTTAGACGAGCTCAGAGACAACATCAAACGCGAGATTGCCAACATTTCGGTCGAAATGTGTGCAAGAGTGATGAAATTGTTCACGGGCTCGTTGTGGTCTTATGAACGAAATCGAATTTCATTCTTAAAATGTAACATTAGCACTACACCTGGAATAAATTTGTACTCTTTACTCGCATATTAAATATTCTGTGTTTTATTAACATATAAAATTGTTATGTCCTTAATGGAAAACCCTGTAGTAGTAATTTTGTAGAATATTTTAACCCAAAAACTACAATTTAAAAAAAAACGTATGCAATCTTTTGTTGGCATTTAAGTATAGTTGACTTTATTTAATTTATTTATATATTTTTTTTTGAATTGTCTCTCTCGAGTCATCGATTTCGATGTTCCCTACTTTTTTTTAAAGAAAAAAAAACACAGAAAATTCAAATTGAATGGGAAATGCTTATTATCATTTGAAAGAACATTCTTTGGCATTTATTTTTTGAAGATTATGTCTATCAAATGTTGGTCGCAGTTACGTCTCAGGTGGCCCATCCGTTGAGTCCAATTTTCGATGACTTGTTCGATCATTTCGACTGGTAACTAACGAATGACACACGTAATGTTTTGCTCCAAGGCCTGAATCGAAGCGGGTTTGTCCGCATAAACTTTAGACTTGGCATATACCCACAGCAAAAAGTCTAACGGTGTGAAATCACACGATCTTGGTGGCCAATCGACAGGCCCAAAACGTGAAATTATCTACTCACCGAAGTGTTCTCTCAATAAATCCATTGATTGATGCGATGTGTCGGAAGTGGCGCCGTCTTGTTGAAACCAAATGCCGCTGGGATCCAGCTTCAATTTCAGGCATCAAATAGTCGGTTATCATGGCATGATAACGGTCGTAATTGACTGTTACTTTCTCACCGGCATCATTTTTGAAGAAATATGGACCGATGATTCCACATACCACACCAAACCGTTGTTTTTCTGGATGAAGTGTCAGGTCTTGATCCTCTGTTGCTCTTCGTCCCAAATGCGGCAATTTTGCCCATTGAGCAAGAAATGTTGGCCGAATATGTTGACCGTAAGTTGAACGAAGTGCACGAAACTCATTCCGCACAGAAAGTGAATTTTCGTAATAAAGTTGAACGATTTGGCGAATGTCTTTCCATGATGAAATGCCTAACAATACCAAACAAAAATAACATGACTGTCAAAAAAAAGGCTATATAAAAAAGTATCTCTACTTGGATCACCCATTACAAATCAAAAGATGGCGGTTTTTATTTATTTTGTTTATTCTATTTATTTTCCAATATTTCAATCGCCTTCGACGAACGTTATTAGGGAATTACAATTTTACTAACAAAAAATGAACCGGAACGCTTAAAGATTATTTTCTACAACTGCATTAGAAAAATTGACGCCCAACTGAAATTGATTAAACAACATTTTCGT
Organism: Hydrotaea diabolus; assembly: GCA_963513945.1. NCBI lineage: Eukaryota > Metazoa > Arthropoda > Insecta > Diptera > Muscidae > Hydrotaea > Hydrotaea diabolus. Next base: position 154,700,824 of record OY740718.1, read on the forward strand.
ATAACAAAAAAATATTGAAACTATCCTTAAAGAATAATTTTTCACTTTTTTACTTTTTCAATAAAAGGACTAAACGAACACTCCAGTCTAGAATCTTCAAATGTTCAACGAAAATAAAAAACAAATAGCAATATTTACTTCTGTTAACGGTATAGCAGTGCAAAATAGATATTTCCTCGGGTCATTTAAACTAAGATCTAACAGCAGGGTCGTCCTTACCGAAGTCTTTAATTTTCAGAAGAAATCATTAACCCTTCGAGAAAGTCCGAAATTTTGTTGCATAGTGAAATATGTTACAACAGCGAACTAAACGCGATTTGGTTACTAAAGGGTAGTGATATTTTAAGGGCCGATGTTGATTTTGAATAAAACACATTTTTTTTTGAAATTGTTGTCATTTCTTTTTATTATGATAATATTGGTATGGTTCAATTATGTATGGAACAAAATATCGGCCAAATGGCCGCCGCGACCTCGGCGGCACACCTCAATCCGATGGTCCAAGTTTTCGATGATGCTGAGGCATAATTGAGGTTCTATGCTTTAATGTGCCGAATTATCTCATGCTTTAGCTCTTTAATTGTTGCTGGCTTAATGGCGTAAACCTTTTCTTTCAAATAACCCCCAAAAAATAAGTCCAACGCTGTCAAATCACATGATCTTGGCGGCTAATGAACATCGCCACGACGTGAGATAACACCAACATTGAATATGTCAAGCAAAAGAGCAATTGTTTCGTTGGCTGTGTGGCAAGTGGCACCGTCCTGTTGAAACCACATATCGTCCACATCCATATCTTCGACTTGGGCCAAAAAAAGTTCGTAATCATCTCACGATAGCCAACACCATTCACAGTGACTGCCTGACCGGCTTCATTTTGGAAAAAAAATACGGCCCGATGATGCCGCCAGCTGTGTGGCAAGTGGCTCCGTTCTGTTAAAACCACATATCGTCCATATCCATATCTTCCAATTCGGACCTTTAAAAGTTCGTTATCAGCTCACGATAGCGGACACCATTCACAGTAACTGCCTGACCGCCCTTATTTTGAAAAAAATACCGCCCGATGATGCCATCAGCCCATAAACCGCACCAAACAGTCACTCTTTGTGGGTGCATTGTTGTTTCGACAATCACTCTTGGATTATCATTCGCTTATATGCGGCAATTATGCTTATTGGCGAATCCACTAAGGTGAAAATGTGTCTCATCTCTGAAGATGATTTTCTTCGAAAATTTTTCATCCACAACGCCCATTTTTATAATAAGCCTCAATAACTTTAACGCGTTACTCGCTTGTGTATCTTTCCGTTGTTCAAATTGAGCTAGTCTGAAATTGAGAAATATCAAATGAAATGCGGAAAAAGCTCGACGTTTAGGTGTGGGTCACATTCAACATCGCCCCATAAAATTTAACCACCCTTTACTACGAATTTGTCTGTCGTGACCATTAAGCAAGCAATGTGACGTTTACTTTATAATTGATTGGTTTTCATAACCACCAGTTGTGAGAACCAAAAGTTCAAATTAATTCGATTGGTACAACAGGCTTATTGGTTGTAAGTTTCGTAATATTATTGTAGCTACCATTTTATGGTAAGTCGAACCATGTAAACTTCAATACCAATGAATGTTGGCGATTGCAACCGAAAGTATGTTGATCCAACCGGTTCTTACCGATTTGCAACTGATTTTTTCTCTGTGTGCATTTGAAAAAAAACTATTTTGTACGTTTTCATTCACAAAACATCAGCTTGATTTGAATACTTTCAAAAGGTCCACTGAATACAAATCCAATTAAAAGCTTCCTGTCCCGAACCCGTAGTTTAAAAGATTGGTTTTTTGTCGGTGAGTATCATTCATCAAAACATCGGTGCATTTTAGAATATTTCCTCCAATTTTCGTCATTTCATGGTGAATACACACACACACACACCCAACGATGGCCGTTTACAAGTTTTCCCCCCAAATAAGAGTAGAAAAAAAAGAGATTTCCTGTATTTTCAGTGAGCCCCGGCCAAACAAATGGAAAAACTCGAAAACCAGTGGATTGAAAGATAATGATTATTACATGCTACCTATTTTTTTTATTTTGGTGCTCTTGTTGTTGTTATTATTTGATGTAATATAATTATGTTGTTGCCATAGTGCGTTTCTATTTGAAGTTGAACTGACTCGGCTGACTGAGTGATGGAAGGACGGACGGACAGACAGACGAAGGCCTGGACGTTTGGTTCGAGTAACAAGAGTGCAACAATGTTGTTTGCTTATTTTTTAATGCTGCTGTTGCTTGTGTTGTTTTTGTTGGTCGTTCGTCGTTGACTGACGTTTGAATAGTGCAGCTAACCAGCCAGCCAAGCAACCAACTAACAACAACAACTACCAGCGCCATAAAAGCACGTTTCCTGTTTTATACTATTTTCCAAGTCTCCTCTTGTACTCCAGCGATTTTGAAAAACATAGCCGAAACAACAACAAACAAAAACATGAATTAATGAACCAATCATGCAGAACTTAACTCCGATACTCGTGTACTCGATCAACAAAATCCAACCGGCAACAAAGTCGAAAAACAAACAACCTGGCGTGGCGAAATCGAGTGGCGAGCAGCAAACATGATTAACAAAAAAAAAAACAAAAGGAGTGAGTTAAAAATCGTCTATATTCGTTATTATTAAAGATTGTCTTAGCATTTTATGCATTATGATTCAATAGCGTACAAGAAAAAGGAGTTGCCTCGAAAACCCGCATTTGATTTTGTTTCTAATACATCAAATGTACGAGGATCGCTCTGGAATTCATCGTATATGAAACGAAAAGGCTCATGGTTTGTTTTTTTTTAATGCACAGTTAAAAAACCGGACTATTTACATAGTAGGAAGGTCAATTCTGAGTGGTACACCACAATTTGTTTGCCTAAAGTCTTCGGAGAAATGGTCTAAATGGCCGCCGCGACCTCGGCGGCACACCACCCTCCGATGGTCCAAATTTTCGATGACGCTGAGGCATAATTGAGATTCTATGCCGTTAATGTGCCGAATTATCTCATCCTTTAGCTCTTTTATTGTTGCTGGCTTATCGGCGTAAACTTTTTCTTTCAAATATCCACAAAGAAAGAACGGTGTCAAATCACCTGATCTGGGCGGCCAATATACATCGCCAAGACGTGAGATAACACGGCCATTGAATTTGTCGCGCAAAAGAGCCATTGTTTCGTTAGCTGTGTGGCAAGTGGCACCGTCCTGTAGAAACCACATATCGTCCACATCCATATCTTCCAATTCGGGCAATTAAAAGTTAGTTATCAGCTAACGATAGCGAACACCATTTACAGTAACTGCCTGACCGGCCTCATTTTGGAAAAAACGGCTCGATGATGCCGCCAGCCTTTAAACCGCACCAAACAGTCACTCTTTTGTGGGTGCATTGTTGTTTTGACAATCACTATTGTACGAGGGCGACCGCAAAAGTAACTGGCCTAACATAAAAAGAACCGTTTTTTTGGAATTATTATTATTTATTTTTCAACATAATCTCCTTCGAACTCAATACACTTCATCAAACGTTTTTCAAGTTTTTTAATTCCATCCGAAAAATAAGATTTTTCAAGACCTTCAAAATATGCCTCAGTTTCAGCAATAACCTCGCTATTGGACGAAAATTTTTTGCCAGCAAGATTTTTTTTTTAAATTTGGAAACAAGAAACAATCAGAAGGAGCTACGAGTATAAAAAGTATTGTGTTCGTCTAAATTCTCTTTCTTCTATTACTTTTTCCATATATATTAGAGCACCCATAAAACAAAAAGTGCTATTTTTTCCGCTCCCTATTTTTTTCAAACGTTTATAAAAAAAAATACTAATTTACGTTCGAAAAAATTTTGACTCAAATTTGAAGTTTGACCTCTGAAAACACCATGAAGGGTCATAGCTAAGTCAAAAATTGTGTAAAAGAAAATTTTCCATTTTTCAAAATTTATAAAACTTGTTTACTTCAATCACCTGTAACAGAGAAAATAATCATTAAATATTTCGGAAATTTTGACAGATGGCTTATAAAAGATTGCTTTTAAAAAACAAAAATAGTTGCTAGTAAAACAGAAAATGTGCCAGGCCAGTTAGTTTTGCAGTCGCCCTCGTATTATCATTTGCCCATATGCGGCAATTCTGCTTATTGACAACCGGGCTCCTTACATAGTGACACAAACACATTTCTAATGGGTGCCTATATACCGCGAGGTCCATTTAGTGATTTCTTTTTAAATCTTACTACCTTACGTAGGCTGGCTCCTCACCTTTTGGGCTCCGGCATCCTCAATAAATGATTTATAAGTTCTTTGGTCTTGACCGTGATCCCATGGATCTACATATCATCATCTGCTTGGTCTCCCCACCGGAGTCTCCATCCTTCCTGAAACGCCATTTAAGTTACAGTAAGCGCTACACTGACATAAAAACCTTTTTTAGTCGGCTTTACAGACATGGATTCGAACGATAATTTTTTTTAGCAGGATGGCGCGGCATTCCGTACAGCCCATGCAACAATCGATCCGAAATGTATCCAATAACAAATCAGGCCATTGGCAAATATTAAGAAAACCATTGCATTAGAAACCGTCACCAAGGTCAGGAAAAATAAGGTTTACAGGTACGCTACTGCAAATCCAACTGTGGCAGCAACATGAATGATATCGTATTTCATTCAAGCTTTAATGTCTTTAGAATAATTCTCTTACCTGGATTTAAAACTCGGGCCACTTGTAGCGGGATTTCTGCTGAGGACATAACAATTAAATATGTTAATAAAACAGAATATTTAAGATATAGAGTTCAAATTTATTCCAGGTGCAGTGCAAATGTTACAGTTTAAGAATAAAATTCTATTTCGATCATATGACCACCACGGTCGATCTATTCTTTGGACCCAGCGATTTATTCTTTGGATCCAGTTTCCCTCCACTCTTGCACATATTTTGATCGGAACGTTGGCAATTGCACATTTGATGTTTTCTCTGAGCTCTTCTGAAGTTGTTGGCTTGTTGGCATAGACCAATGACATGATGTGGCCCCATAAAAATAATTCCAATGCCGTTAAATCGCATGAACGAGGTGGCCATTCGACCGGACCATTTCTCGAGATAACACCTTCACCGAATTTGCCTTTCAGCAAATCGATTGCAACGCGTGCTGAGTGGCTAGTGGCACCGTCTTGTTGACACCACATATCGGCGATGTCAAGCTCACCCAATTCTGGCCATAAATAATTTTCTTGCATGGCAGCGCTCTCCATTGACGGTAACATGGCGATTGTTTTCATCGACGAAAAAATACCGCCCAATCACACCTCCGGCATGGAACCCACACCACATAGTAGTTTTTTGCGGATGCAAATGTGACTCTTGAAGCGCATGTGGGTCTGTTGCTGTCCAATAACGAATATTTTGTGTACATATATATTATACGGACCCAAAAATCGTCCACCTTGGACTATGGGTATTAAAAATCAATAAAATTTCGTCACATATCAGAAAATCACATTAATTTTTAGAAATTTAGGATCTTGACCCCTGGCGCCAAAAAATTCATCGTGTAATAAAATTTATTGATTAATTTTTAGGATTGCATTTTTCAAAACAAAATTTTCTCGTTGACAATAATAAAGAGTGGTTAAATTTTTAGGGCCGATGTTGAATAGGAACCAAGTTTATTTTTCTGCATTTCATGTGATATTTCTCAAACTCAGATTAACTAAAGTTGAACCATGGTCATCATCAATGGCCAGAATGGTGATTAATTTTCGAAGAAAATCATCTCCAGTGACTGCTTATTGACAAATCCACTGAGGATTTGTCATAACCTCAATACACCTCATTGAATTCGTCATTTAGCAGAATTGCCGTATTTGGGCGAATGATAATCCAAGAGTGATTGTCGATAAAAAAAATGCACCCACAAAGAGTGACTGTTTGGTGCGGTTTATAGGCTGGCAGCATCATCGAGCCGTATTTTTTCCAAAATGAGGCCCGTCAGGCAGTTACTGTGAATAGTATTCGCTATCGTGAGATGATAACGAACTTTTTATGGCCGGAATTGGAAGATATCGATGTGGACGATACGTGGTTTCAACAGGACAGTGCAACTTGCCACACAGCTAACAAAACAATGGCTCTTTTGCGCGACATATTCAATAGCCGTGTTATCGCACGTCTTGGCGATGTAAATTGACCGCCAAGATCATGTGAATTGACACCGTTAGACTTCTTTCTTTGGAGTTATTTAAAGGAAAAGGTGTACGTCGATAAGCCAGCAACAACTAAAGAGCTAAAGGATGAGATAATTCTGCACATTAACGGCATAGAACCTCAATTATGCCTTAGCGTTATTAAAAATTTAGACCATCAGATGGAGGTGTGCCGTCGAGGTCGTGACGGCCATTTGGCTAATATTTTGTTCCATAACATAATTGAACCATATCATAATAAAAAGAAATAACAATAATTTCCTAAATAATTTGTTTTTTATTCAGAATCCTTTCGAACATGGACATGTGGGTAATCAGAAACAGTAGAATTTTCTGTATAACCTAAATGGCGTTGAACGATGAACGTGATCCAGGGGGACTGGGGCCCAAATATTCCCCTAATATTCGGGGATATTTGGTTATCCACAAACGGTGATTTCTTTTTTCAAATTTAAATGTATAAGTATACCTATTTTTATGATTTGGAGCAATTTGCGATCTGGACCCACCTGTGGACATTTGAGTATTAAAAATCAATAAAATGTCACAAATCAGATAAAATCAAATCAATAAAATTTCACAAATCAGAAATCACACTTATTTTCGATTATGAGAAACCAAGGTTGCCCATGGGCCTACGTAGCCCAGGGCGCCAAAAAAGTTTAGCGTGTTGCAAAATTTTTTGACGAATTTTTTTAAGATTAAATTTTGTAAACAAAATTTTCTCGTTGACAATAAAAGTAAGAAAAAAATATAAAAATCCTTTAATATGGCGCTAGTCACAAAGTTTGTCTAATATCGAGTTACTCTCTTAATATTGTTATCCTCGGATGGGCAAGTCTTTTTCATTTCAGCTTTTAGTTTGAGTTTAACAGCAAAATATTTTTTCAAAAGTAAATAGAGTATTATTTTTTTATTCTACGCCGAACGTATCCTTTTGGAATCACACTTTTCGACTAAAGTTGAATATTTTCTTACTTAGCAGGGACATAAATACTGTTACACACGTTTTATGCTGTAAAATAAAAAGTACTGAATGTTTTTGGACCAGATATTTTTTTTAATATATTTATTGATGTATATTGTATCCAAGAAGAATCTACTTATTCGAAATGTCCGCCTTTTGCCTTTACACACGCCTTAAGTCGCACTAGCCAATCGTCAATAGCTGCACGAACCTCGTCCATTGGAAAATTGGCCACAGCTCAAACCAAAGCAGTCTTAAGAGATCCAATGTTGGGGTATTTTTTGTGACAAACCTTGTCCTCTAAAACCGTCCACAATTTGTAATCCAATGGGTTCAAATCTGGACTGCCTGAGGGTCATTCTTCAGAGAAAATGGACGCTGGCAAATTGTTTCGAAGCCAGGCCTGGGACGTTTCAGCCTTATGGGCCGGCACAGAATCCGGCTGGGAAGTCCATGGCTGGTTTAAGAACAGGGAATTGTTAAGAGGCTTCACAACAGCTTCCAAAACGTTTTCTTGGTAAACTTTGGCTGATGTTTTGACTCCTTGTTCGCAGAAATGCAGGTCTCAGTGACCCTATCGTTAAAGACACCCCACCAAACCATGACTGAAGCTGGGTGATGACCATTTTCCACCCTTGGAATCAGTTCAGATGCTTCCTTAGATGACCGCGCATACACACTATCATTTTGCTTGTTAAATTTTTCCTAAACGGTAAAAATTTTTTCATCGGTGAAAAAAATTTTTCAGCGTGCTTCACCAAAAGACGTTTGCATTTTTCAATCCTATTTTTTTAAGCTGCAGTCAATAAATGTCCGCTACGTCGTTTGAAAGCCCCAAGTCTTTTTCAATGATTCTACTCATAGACTTTTTCGTTATACTCATCTCACGGGCCATGATTTTCTGTTTTTGGAGCGGATTTTTGTGAATTCTTGATTTAACGGCATTGATGACATGCGGTGTTCGAACAGAGCATGGGCGGCCCGACCGGTGGCGGTCTTTTACATCTCGAGTCTCCTTAAACAGTTTTATGCATCGGTAGACGAACATGCGGCTAATCCCTAGTGGATGGAGCGTTTTGAAAATATCGTTTTTTTTTCATTTCACACTTGAAAAGCGCTATTACAGCGTACGGTTCTCATTATCTGGCAACTCCATGATGGAAGTTGAAAAAATTTTAAAATCCCGTTACAGACTAACGCTATTGAGGTTAGCTTTTAAAACCCATATGACATTAACGGGGTATGTTCAGTTCTACTATTGAAATGGGTGTGTTCAATGTTGTTGCAGTATTTATGTCCCTACTAAGTATTCAAATACTATGATCTGTGCATGGATACTGAGCTGGGTTGGCTACATATCTCCGTATTTATAAATTACTTCACTTTTGGTATGACCCTCGTATACGTTTACATGGTAAGGGTAAATGACCCTTTGCCTATAATGGTTAATAAATAAGTTAGGTTACACTAATCGGTTTAACTACTCTAAAACACTTCACACGCACTTTCATTTTTTTGTGTTTTTTTATTGTTGTGGATATTTTCATATTTGTTTTAGTTAACATTTAAAAGAAGACAAAAACTGAGTTTTTAAATATTCGATTTGTTTAAAATACAAATAAGTGCATGTACTGCTAGCTATGTACGTGCTGGCGAAAAGGTCAACGACTTTCAACGTGTTTCGCTCACCCTGGTCAGTCGACTAACCCAGTAATATGTTCATACATATGTACATGTCGCACTTGTTCAAAAAAATATATTAACTCAAAATTTTATATTTTTAGTAAAGGCAAAAAAAAAACGTTTTTCTTATGCTTTTGCAGTACGCTGAAACATTGAGAGCATCATGTCGTTAATCTCAGAAAGAAAAGTGAAATGGAAATGATATTGCGCGTTGAAGATTGTTCTACGCACAGTTCGAAGACTATACGCAACGGATAATTCTCATTAATAAAAATGAGTCTCCCGTATAAGTCATTTGATTTGTGGCCGAAGTAATCGTTGCCAAAGACTGCTGAAGAAAAACCTTGGCGGGTTTAGAAACAGCTGTACAGTCTGCCTGGCAACCGTAGCAAATACATTTCACCAATGTATTTCTTCTTTTTAAGTTGATTCTGAAAAGGAAACAACATAAAGGTCTCGAACCAGAATAAAGAACTGCTCAAGTCATGATATCGATGTAAGATTTTTACACTGGGTACAGATGTCCACTTTGAGTAGATCTTTTACCAAAAATAAAATTCTGAAACTTTTGAGTTAATACCATTTTGTTAAACAAGTGCTACGTGCTATGTATTGTTTATATCCACCAGTAGTATTTTGTCATGGATCACACGGTGACTGTATTTGGGTTTTTAAAAACGGTAGGGAGGTGTGTTTTGTGGCAGTTGCTGATGGTGGTAGTGACCAGGGGGTCCGGGTATCGACAACTACTGCTGTTGTTGTCTGTTGTAAGTACAACCGTTATTATTGGAAACGCACGCAAGTGATTCGTTCTCACTCGGTACTGGGCTATTCCATAAGACCCACACGTCGCCAAAGTAGCTTTTTGTGGTTGTCATTTTGTTGTTGATCTACACCAAAAAAACAACATAAAACAATTTCCGCCATAATAACAGCCACCATCCGTCTATTCGTTCGTTCTATTCTTTTATAAACCAGAAGTTTTTATGCTGTTGTTTCTGACATCCATTTTGTATTGTTTAGGATGTTAAACAATTTTACGCTTCAGGTAACAATAAATTCACAAAAAAGTATAAAGTGTCTTTTTTCGGTAGATAAACTAAATATCACACATAAGGAATGGAGAGTGGCCCGCCGGTAGTTCGTGGAAATTGTACAAACATGAGGAAATTACTTTGGGGCCAAGTTAAATCTGTTCCAAACACAGGAAATAATCTTATGTCGAAACAAGTACAAAAGTCGTTAAGTTCGGCCAGGCCGGAATTTATATGCCCTTGTACCTATGCTACAAAACCTCAATATAAAATTGTTCGTTTTTTGGACTCTCTCGGGCCTTGCGTCCGTTCCTCCCTAATCTCAGCCAAAACTTCAAAATTACTCTATTACAAATTTTGCTTTATATAAATCGCCTGTTTCGACAAGCCCAGCAAATATGCCCTTTTTAAAATATTTAGTTCGTCCCAACTTTCAGTATTTATATTAACAAAATATTATGATTTGTTAAGAAAATATTGAAAAAGTGTATTTTTTACCTAGGTATCATCAATGAAAAAATTGTGTTCATACTATTTACTGAACGTTATTCCCATAATGATATTTTTACATTCTTCATATTAGGGGAATTCGAAAATTCTTCGACCCAGTCTGGCTTTTGACCATTACTGATTTTAATGTTTATAGCATAGTTATCGAGATATCGTGACTTTTGTCATTAATTTGCCTAAAACTTCGGCAAATCTTATTCGATTTCGATATGTTTCACACATATTATTTATGTATACAGTTTAAAATACTTTCCAAATAATTGGTGGGGGAAGAACCTAACAGTTTTTAGGATTTTGTGCAAAAGGAGTGCAAGAGTTTCAGAATTGGGTTTGAGCAGTTGAAAGCAAACAATGCAACAAAAAAACAAAATTTGGACTTCTTTTGGCTGTAACTTCCACAATTTTAATTTGGGTTTTCTTAATTATGATTTATATGAAAGATGCATTTCTTAGCACTTAACATTGCCAATTTTTAAGAATTGCAAACTTTTAGGCATAATAATGAGAATTTATAGAAAACTATACGTGATGGGGCAATACGGACACTCAGGGAGTCAAACAATCGGCTATTGAAATGGGTTTGTTCAATGTTGAAACAGTATTTACGTCCCTACTAAGTAGAACTGAACATACGCCGTTAATGTCATATGGGTTTTGAAAGCTAACCTCAATAGCGTTAGTCTGTAACGGGATTTTAAAATTGTTTCAACTTTCATCATGGAGTGGTCAGATAATGAGAACCGTATCGCTCTAATAGCGCTTTTCAAGTGTGAAATGAGCAAAGCGATATTTTCAAAACGCTCCGGCCACTAGGAATTAGCCGCATGTTCGTCTACCGATGCATGAAACTGTTTGAGGAGCCTGGAGATGTAAAAGACCGCCACCGGTCGGGCCGCCCCGCACACGCTCTGTTTGAACACCGCATGTCAACAAAGCCGTTATATCAAGAATTCACAGAAATCCGCTCCGAAAACAGAAAATCATGGCGCGTGAGATGAATATCACGCAAAAGTCCATGAGTCGAATCACTAAAAAAGACTTGGGACTTGGGGCTTTTAAACGACGTACCGGTCATTTATTGCCTGCAGCTTTAAAAAAAATAGGATTGAAAAATGCAAACTTCTTTTGGTGAAGAACGCTGATAACTTGCACAGAAAAATTTTGTTCACCGATGAAAAAATGTTTACCGTTCAGAGTATATGTGACGCGCAAAATAGAAAGGGACCTAAGGCTAAAAACCTGTTTTGTTCAGGAGACCCATTTTAAAGATTAGGTCCCTTTCTATTTGCGCTTAGAATCGTCGACTTCACTTTCATAAAACGCGCACATCTCTGGGAGGGAACACTTGGGGCATGGGATCCGTCTCATTCGATGCTCAGATGTTGTCCACATCAAAAAAAAGAAAAATGAAAATTGATTTGTTTACCCTTAGGTCCCTTTCCCTATGCGCTGTCACATATGCTCTCTATTCAGAGTATATGATAGAGTATACGAGGGCAACCGCAAAAGTAACTGGCCTAACATAAAAAGAACCGTTTTTTGGAATTATTATTATTTATTTTTCAACATAATCTCCTTCCAACTCAATACACTTCATCAAAAGTTTTTCAAGTTTTTTAATTCCATCCGAAAAATAAGATTTTTCAAGACCTTCAAAATATGCCTCAGTTTCAGCAATAACCTCGCTATTGGACGAAAATTTTTTGCAACCGAGACATTTTTTTAAATTTGGAAACAAGAAATTATCAGAAGGAGCTTAATCTGGACTAGTTATATGGTGGATGCGGAGCAATTTCAAATCGTAATTCGGCCAGTTTTTGTTGAGTTAAAAATGCAGTGTGTGAAGGAGCATTATCTTGACGAAAAATAACTTTTTTTCTGAATGCGGTCGTTTTATCTTGATTTCTTCACTCAACCGATCCACTAATGCACAATAATATTCAGTATTTATTGTTTTTCCTTTCTCAAGATAATATTATACCCCTTGCATCCAAAAATACTGTGGCCACTACTTTTCCTGTTGACTTAACAGTTTTCGCCTTCTTGGGATCGACCACTTTTACCAGCTTCTATCCATTGTTTTGACTGTTCTTTGCATTCTGGGATGTAGTGATGGATCCATGTTTCATCAACAGTTATGAATCGGCGCAAGAACTCTATTGGATTACGCTGATAAATCGCTAAAAGCTCCTCGGAATTGGTCCAACGGACGATTTTTTGGGGGCAAAGTCAACAATCGTGGCACCCATCTTGCGGATAGCTTTTTTATGTGGAGTTCATCATGTTAAATACTCCAAACTTGTTTTTCGTGTATTTTAACAATATCAGCAAGTTCTCTGAGCTTTTTTCGTCTATCTTTAGTCACTTCATTAAATATTTTTCTAATGTTTTCAATAGTAGTAGCAGTTTTCGGTCTTCCAGAGCGTCGTTCATCTTCCGTAATTGAACGACCCATTTTAACTTGTTGAACCCAGGATTTCACGGTGGAGTATGATGGTGCACTATCACCATGAACAGAATCCAATTCATCTTTGATTAATTGTGGCGTATAACCTTTCATATAAAAGTGTTTAATTACCGCACGAAACTCTTTATTTTCCATTTTGCAAAAATTAAAAAACTTGTTTACTTCAATCACATCACCTGTAACAAAAAATATAATCATTAAATATTTCGGAAATTTTGACAGATGGCTTATAAAAGATTGCTTTTAAAAAACAAAAATAAAAAAGTTGCTAGTAAAACAGAAAATGTGCCAGGCCAGTTAGTTTTGCGGTCGCCCTCGTATGACATTAACGGGGTATGTTCAGTTCTACTTTTGAAATGGGTGTGTTCAATGTTGTAACAGTATTTATGTCACTACTAAGTACATTGGCATATGTGACAGCGCATAGAGAAAGGGACCTAAGGGAAAAAAATCAATTTTCACTTTTTTTTTGATGTGGAAAACATCTGAGCATCGAATGAGACCGATCCCATGCCCCAAAAGTTTTCCCTCCCAGAGATATGCGCGTTTTATGAAAGTTATAGTATACCAAAGATACACGTATTTAAATCTTTACAATAGCTCCCCTGAACAAAACTGGTTTTTATTCTTAGGTCCCTTTCTATTTTGCGCGTCACATATGGCTTTAAAATAACTTTTTAACTTTACTCACGAAGTCAACTTCACATAAAAATTATTGTAGGACATATCAAATCTACAGAAAATCGGTTTTGATTGATTTCCATTCAATAAGCAGACAATTTTCTTTAAATCAAATCATAATAAAATAAAGAAAGTAGAGTTATGAAGTCAGCCGATTCCCAATATTTTCTCGTAGCAATTTAAACTTTCAAATTTGAAAGTTGACAATGGCAATTCTTGAAGTTTGTAAAACTAAATTCCTGTATCAAACATTCATAATAATCATCAAGCAATCACAACAATGTATTTTTGGAATTTTTTTCCTCGTTTTTATTAAAATTTTTAAATTTGACAAAGACTTTTTCCTTAAATTTGGAAAGCTTTATTTCTGAATCAAACATTCACAAAAATCATCAAATATTTACAATTTCTTTTTTTTGAATTTTCTTCCAAGTGATTTTGACAGCGAACTGTTTATTTGTGACTATGCCTTGTTTATTGTACCACGCACAAAATTTAATGAAAAGCCGAATTTTTTTCGTCTTCGGAAAAAATATTTTAATATCGAATAGAAACAACATTAATCATTATAAAATAGTAAAAAATCAAAAAAATATATGTATACACTTCTTTAAGGATTCAGCAACTTCTTAATCATTTCATCGTTTGCCGATATATCCATGTTATAGAATTTTGACCTTCTTACAGTCCTGTCCTCGTCCTCATCCATGACATAGACATCCTCTATGGGCAAAGATATTTCCATTTCGTTTGGTGTCAACAGTTTTCGTGCATCTTTACGGAATTTCTCAATCTTCTTCGTCATATCGTCGTGGGCCATAATAAACGACCTCAGCGCTATAATCTCACTAGTCCTATTGTTGCGCAGATACTTTGCCTGAACCTTATCGATGTCGGCTATCAAACGCAGGAACAGAAAGTCGGCATAGCGTTTTTTCACTTCCAACTGCGAAAGTTCATCGATCCAATTGTGCGACTTTCGGTTCATCGCAATCACTAAGCACACAAAGATGATTTTCAGCAGTAGCAGGAGCATGATTACGATGAGAGCAAAGTTTTCCATGTCATTGTAGACGTAGCTCAGCATATCTCTCCAATAAATAAGATCACGATTATTCTTTTTCAGCTCGAAGTGAAAAAAACCCACCAGAATTAACGTAAAGATGGACACAAACCAAATGCGCAGGTAATGCTCTTGGAAGAATTGATGCACTTGTAGGTAGAATTTCCGAAAGCTCAACATATTTTTGAGTAAATTGGAGAAAATTTCTTTTGTTTTCTATTTTTATTTTTATTTTTAATTTTTATTTGTTTTGGTTTGAAATAAAATTCAGGTATGAGTGGCAGATTTTGACAAAATTTTTAAAGACATTAGTATTATGTACACCTACAGAGAACAGATTTGTTGTCTCAACCGAGTTTTTTGACAACCGAACGCTGGTGCAATGGAAAATCAGTATGCAATGGAAATCAATCAAAAACGATTTTCTGTCGATTTGATATGTCCTACAATTATTATTTTAATTTGACTTCGTGAGCAAATTTTATAGTTATTTTAAAACCATATGTGACGCGCAAAATAGGGACCTAAGGCTAAAAACCAGTTTTGTTGAGGAAAGCTATTTTAAAGACTAGGTCCCTTTCTATTTGCACTTAGAATCGTCGATTTCACTTTCATAAAACGCGCATATCTCTGGGAGGGAACACTTTTGGGGCATGGGATCGGTCTCATTCGATGCTCAGATGTTGTCCACATCAAAGAAAGAAAAAAAATGAAAATTGATTTTTTTACCCTTAGGTCCCTTTCTCTGTGCGCTGTCATACACACGAGTTTTATGCTGTAAAATAAAAAGTACTGAATATTGTTGGACCTAATATTTTTTAATATATTTATTGATGTATATTGTATCCAAAAAGAATCTACTTATTCGAAATGTCCGCCTTTTGCCTTTACACACGCCTTAAGTCGCACTTGCCAATCGTCAATAGCTGCACGAACCTTGTCCATTGGAAAATTGGCCACAGCTCAAACCAAAGCAGTCTTAAGAGATCCAATGTTGGGGTATATTTTGTGACAAACCTTGTCCTCTAAAACCGTCCACAATTTGTTATCCAATGGGTTCAAATCTGGACGGCCTGCGGGCCATTCTTCAGAGGAAATGAACGCTGGCAAATTGTTTCGAAACCAGGCCTGGGACGTTTTAGCCTTATGGGCCGGCGCAGATTCCTGCTAGAAAGTCTATGGCTGGTTTTGGAACAGGACATTGTTAAGAGGCTTCACAACAGCTTTCAAAACGGATTCTTGGTAAACTTTGGCCGATGTTTTGACTCCTTGTTCGCAGAAATGCAGGACAGTGACCCCATCGTAAGAGACACCCCACCAAACCATGACTGAAGCTGGGTGATGACCCTTTTCCACCCTTGAGATCAGTTCAGATGCTTCTTAAGATGACCGCGCATACACTCTATCATTTTGCTAGCCAAATTTTTTTTGAACGGTAAAAATTTTTTCATCGGTAAATAGAATTTTTTTGTGCAAGTTATCAGCGTGCTTCACCAAAAGACATTTGCATTTTTCAATCCTATTTTTTTTTAAAGCTGCAGTCAATAATTGTCCGGTACGTCGTTTGAAAGCCCCAAGTCTTTTTTAATGATTCAACTCATGGACTTTTGCGAGATATTCATCTCACAGGCCATGATTTTCTGTTTTCGGAGCGGATTTCTGTGAATTCTTGATTTAACGGCTTTGATGGCATGCGCTGTTCGAACAGTCTCCTCAAACAGTTTTATGCTGCCGAAGACAAACATGCGGAAATAATAGGAAGGAGCTAAATCTGTACTATATGGTGGATGCGGAGCAATTTCAAATCGTAATGCGGCCAGTTTTTGTTCAGTTAAAAATGCAGTGTGTGAAGGAGCATTATCTTGATGAAAAATAACTTTTTTGATTTCTTCATTCAACCGAGCCACTAATGCACAATAATATTCACTATTCTCAAGATAATCAATCATTATAATACCTCTGCATCCCAAAATACTGTGGCCATTACTTTTCCTGCTGACTTGACAGTTTTCGCCTTCTTGGGACCACTTTTACCAATTTCTATCCATTGTTTTGACTCTTCTTTACATTCTGGGATGTAGAGATGGATCCATGTTTCATCAACAGTTATGAATCGGCGCAAGAACTATATTGGATTTCGCTGATAAATCGCTAAAAGCTTCTCGGAATTGGTCCAACGGACGATTTTTGGCGCAAAGTCAACAAACGCGGCACATATCTTGCGGAAAGCTTTTTCATGTGGAGTTCATCATGTAAAATACTCCAAACTTGTTTTTCGGGTATTTTAACAATATCAGCAAGTTCTCTGAGCTTTATTCGTCTATCTTTAGTCACTTAATTAAATATTTTTCTAATGTTTTCAATAGTAGTAGCAGTTTTTGGTCTTCCAGAGCGTTGTTCATCTTCCGTACTTGAACGACCCATTTTAAATTGTTGAACCCAGGATTTCACGGTGGAGTATGATGGTGCATTATCACCATGAACAGAATCCAATTCAACTTTGATTAATTGTGGCGTATAACCTTTCATATAAAAGTTTTAAATTACCGCACGAATCTCTTTATTTTCCATTTTTCAAAAATTATAAAAGTTGTTTACTTCAATCACCTGTAACAAAGAAAATAATCATAAAATATTTCGGAAATTTTGACAGACGGCTTAGAAAAGATTGCTTTTAAAGAACAAAAAAAAAGTTGCTAGTAAAACAGATAATGTGCCAGGCCAGTTTGTTTTGCGGTCGCCCTCGTACAAGGTGGCCAGGATTCTAACACGATTATATGGTTTCCAATAAGACTCCAGTAGCAAAGTTATATTAATCGATTTGCTACTCATTGATTAATGAGAAGGTTTGGCTAACTTGACCTTGTTCTACACTGAGGTCGTTATGTTTAGCCTTTAATCTTTCAAGGAATTAGTATGCAGGTTTAATTATTAATTAATTATTATACCAAATAAAAACATTTGGTGTGCCTTGAAATATTATACTTGTATACTGCACATTTTCAAATAGCCTTTTGTTTGCATGCCTAATAAATTTGGTCTTTAATTTGGCTAAAAACCTCAAATCTGTGCCATTTCTATCATTACAAAGACTTTATAGCAGTGACTGCTCGCTCACTCGGCGTCAACCCCATATCACATACTTCACATTACATTCGAGGTTAGACAACCTTTTAACTTCTGTCAAGATGGAGCAGTAAATGCAATTAAAATATATCATATGTAAATAACGATACGAGTATGAAATAATTCAGCACGCAACATTTTGTGTCTGAAAACGTGCGAATGGCGGTGAGATATTTTCCATTAGATTTTAAATCTAATTTATTTTTTATTTTATTTTTGTTAAAAAAAAACGTTGCCAGCGCATTAACGCTCGGCATGTGTACGTGAACGCGTGTACATACATTTATTTGTCCAAAGTAATTATGATTTCAGTTTTTTTTTTGGCTGCCTGCTAAACCGCTTCAACTTTGGTTTCTTTCAGCTGAGACAAATAGCCGCGACAGCCAGCCAGACAAACGAATTCATTTGCAGCCTCAGTGCTGCTGTTGTTGTCAGATTTGGTTAATGATAATAAATGTGCTTAGAGAAAAATTAAAACAGAAAAAGAAAAATATATAATAAACTGCAAACGTGTTAATTCGCTTCATAAAACACCTGCGTTTGAAGTCTTCGCAAAACTACCATATGTGACAGCGCATAGAGAAAGGGAGCTAAGGGTAAAATAATCAATTTTCAATTTTTTCTTTCTTTGATGTGGACAACATCTGAGCATCGAATGAGACCGATCCCAAAAGTGTTCCCTCCCAGAGATATGCGCGTTTTATGAAAGTGAAGTCGACGATTCTAAGCGCAAATAGAAAGGGAACAAATATTTAAAATGGCACTCCTGAACAAAACTGGCTTTTAACCTTAGGTCCCTTTCTGTTTTGCACGTCACATATGGATTAACCATATTTATAGAGTGTTTTTCGTTTTCCGGAAAAGCGGGAAACATTTCCAAAATTCGAGGGTTCCCCGCCGGGGGGAAATAACAAATGTATTTTTTTTGAAAAAATAAAGAATACAATCCACACGCAGAAAAAAAGTATGTTTGGGGTGACAATATTCGAAGAGGATCATACTATTGTTGCGTATATGGTTGTCACACAATATTATGATCTTCACAACAATAGTATGATTCACACATAACCATACTATGATCCTCACAACCATAGTATGATTCACACTCAACCATACTATCATCTCCACAACCATACTATGATCCTCACAACCATAGTATGATTCACACTCAACCATACTATTATCTCCACAACCATATTATGATCCTCACAACCATAGTATGTTCCTCATACAACCATAGTATGATCCTCACAACCATAGTATGATTCACACGCAACCATACTATGATCCCCACAATCATAGTATGATTGACACTCAACCATACTATAATCCCCAAAATTATTTATTAGGATTGGTTATTGTTGTTATTCAAAAATAGAGATATTATTGCATTACTATTCGTTCATAGCCAGATTTGATGCCATGTTTTTATTAAACATTTCATTCAAGAAACAAAAATATATATTCCAACGGTCGAAAATACTTATAGTTGCCAGCAGAGGTGAATGCTACTTCACCATTCGTAGACCCCAAGTATCGAATGTGATTAAACCATGATCAATGGCTATATACTTAAATGCAGGCAGATTTTAAATAAACGAGAACCAGTCGGTATTAGAGTATTTTACCGAACAAAGAAAACACAATAAAAATCGCTTGAACTACATTCCGATTGTTGTTGTTTTTTAATGGACAGCAACCATTCACTGTATCGTGTGTATGTGTTTTTTTTGTATATCAAAAAAAAATACGCACACACATCTATGTATGCTCTATAAAACCTGTTTTGTTATGTTCATAGTCGCAACCATACTGTATGATTGCCGTAATCAAATTATTGTTAACGTAAATTTTCAACAACAATACTTTCGTTGCACCAACCATGTTTATATGGTTGCTACAACCATATTTTCATTTCTAAATTTGGCAATATTACTATTATTACATTTCAACAATAGCAATATTGTCGCAATCATACTATTGTCAAAATAAAATTCAAAAAACAATACTATGGTTGCGACGAACATGCTTTTTTTGTAGAGAACATATTAGTGTTACGGTGACCATAGTGTAACCATATCTTTTCTCTGCGTGCAAATAGCAAGAAACGCTTACTGCCTGTACCACGGTGTCGAACGAATATCTAAGCGAACAAAAGTCAGTCACTCACTTTCGCCCAAAAAAGCGTCCCACTATCTTTCATGTGTTAAAAGTCGGGACATCGGAATTCGTTTTAAAGGTATTGTTTATCGGGCAAAGTTTATTATTTAGATGCCTAGAAAACGATGTACCATGTCACATGGGCGGTTTTTAAAACGACCCGCCCTAGTAATGGGTGATCCAAGTAGAGATACTTTTTTTCAGTAGCCTTTTTTTGACAGATCACGTGGGAGTGTTGTCATGCTGTCATGTTATTTTTGTTCAGTATTGTTTGGCATTTCATCATGGAAAGACTTACGCCTGGACAACGTTTACAAATCGTTCAACTTTATTACGAAAATCCACGTCCTGTGAGGAATGTGTTTCGTGCACATCGTTTAGCTTATGGTCAACATAATCCGCCTACTAAGCGTAATATTCGCAACACCATCACCCATCTTGAGACCCAGCATTCATTATTGGATAATATTCGAACGGATAGACCACGTCCAGCACGCAGTAAAGAAAATGTAGCGGCCGTAGCTGAGAGTGTACACCAAGAACGTCGAGAGTCGATTCGGCGCCGTTCGCAGCAACTCGGACTGACGTATACAACGACTTGAAGCATTTTACGTCGAGATCTTGTGCAAGAACTGAAGCCGCCCAACATTCCCAAGCGACATCGCTTCGCTCTATGGGCTCTTGAAAAGTTCCAAGAAGATCCGACGTTTTCGAGCCAAATTTTGTTCAGCGATGAGGCTTATTTCTGGCTCAATGGGTAGGTACTTATAAACAAGCTAAATTGCCGCATTTGGGACTAAGAGCAACCAGAAGAGGTTCAAGAGCTTCCTTCATCCAAAAAAAAAACAACGGTTTGGTGTGGGTTGTGGGCCAGTGGAATCATCGGTCCATATTTCTTCAAAAATGATGGCGGTGAGAACGTAACCGTCAATGGCGGCCGTTATCGTGTCATGATAACCGACTATTTGATGCCTGAAAGTGAAGCTCGTGATATCGGCGACATTTGGTTTCAACAAGACGGCGCCACTTCCCACACATCGCATCAATCAATGGATTTATTGAGAGAACACTTCGGTGAGCAGATAATTTCACGTTTTGGGCCGGTCGATTGGCCACCAAGATCGTGTAATATCACACCGTTAGACTTTTTCCTGTGGGGATAGGTAAATTCTAAAGTTTATGCGGACAAACCCGCTTCGATTCAGGCCTTGGAGCAAAACATCACGCGTGTCATTCGCCAGCGGCCAGTCGAAATGCTCGAACGAGTCATCGAAAATTGGACTCAACGGATGGACCATCTGAGACGTAGCCGCGGCCAACATTTGATAGACATAATCTTCAAAAAATAAATGCCAAAGAATGTTCTTTCAAATGATAATAAACATTCCCCATTGAATTAGAATTTTCTGTTTTTTTTTCTTTAAAAAAGTAGGGACCTCGTAATGGAACACAAATTGAGCAACTCAAACAAAATATTCGTGATAAAATTGATAACAAATCGCGTGAAATGTGTGAGAATGTAATGAAAAATGTACTCAAAAGGGCTCGCATTTGTGAGGCTAACAGAAGCGGACATTGATCTGATATTGTATTACATACATAATTGCCGACATTAAATAAAACATTTATCAATATAAGATCCATTTTCTTCATTTAATCGAAAATTATAAACAAACAAAGTAGTATACCTTCCTGGCGGACACCCTGTAAAAATAATAATTTATTCATTCACGACTGAATAAATGTCACATCGTATCCATTGGTTCATTTGACGGAAACATGTCCATCTACGACCATGTCCGAAAATGCAAGGGGGCGAAATGGCAGCGGTTTGAAAGATTTTGGATTGGTAATCGGAGGGTACTAGGGTAAAATTGCTTAGGTTTTTTTTTGTTTTTTTACAACAAAAAAATAAATGCTGTTATTTCACTTCCAAAAAAAAAACAATTGCTTTTTAGTCAAATAGTCATAACTTCGGTACGGCAGGACCTCTGGGCTTCGTTTACAAAACAAAGCAAAAAAATCCGAATAATCCAACCACCAATCCAAAAATTTTCAAACCGCTGCCATTTCGCCGCCTTGCATTTCCGGGCATGGTCGTAGATGGACAAAAATATTTTTGTATTTGGCTTAATAGTTACTTGCTACGAGTATAATACATCAGAGAGTGGTTGTGCAGTCTCAATCACACTTAGTAAAAATTCAATCGGGACTATATCAACATTGCCATTGTGTTGTTTACAGTGAATTGAAAATATCATTTGGCAAACTTTCGACGTGGATTATCACGACAAGAGTGCATCGATGAACTTAAATCTTTGTATGGCGATGAAGCCAAATCCTATAGCACTGTAAAAAACTGATTTAATGAATTCAATCGTGGCCGCCGCTCACTCAAAACGAAGGTCGTCCAAAAACGACCGTTGTGCCAGAGAACATTGATGCCGTGCGTGAACTGATAATGCAAGATCGTCATGTGACATTCCGTGAGATAGAGGCATCCTTGGGCATTTCTTCCACCACCATACATTGACAAACGCTCAATTTGACAAACGCTCACAAAAAGGCTCGTGTCGATTGGTGCAAAGAAATTTTAAAAAATTACGATCGCGGTGCTTTAAAAGACGTTTATAAAATCGTCACAGGTGACGAATGATGGATCTATGCGTATGAGCCCGTTGGATCCCGCACGATTTGACAATCGCTCACAAAAAGGCTCGTGTCGATTGGTGCAAAGAAATTTTCAAAAAACGTACGAGCGCGGTGCTTTAAAAGACGTTTATAAAATCGTCACAGGTGACGAATGATGGATTTATGCGTATGAGCCCGTTGGTTCCCGCACAATTTGGCAATCGCTCACAAAAAGGCTCCTGTCGATTGGTGCAAAGAAATTTTCAAAAAAGTACGATCGCGGTGCTTTAAAAGACGTTTATAAAATCGTCACAGGTGACGAATCATGGATCTATGCGTATGAGCCCGAAACAAAACAGCAATCGTCCGTGTGGGTCTGCGAAGACGAGCCAAATCCAACGAAAGTTGTTCGAAACAAATGGTCGCCTGTTTCTTCGGCAAAACTGGTCATGTGGCGACTGTTGCGCTTAAGCAACTTAGGACAGTCAATTCTGAGTGGTACACCACAATTTGTTTGCCTGAAGTCTTCGGAAAAATTCGAAAAAAAAAATTCGAGCTCTCACACATCGGCTCAAACTAGCGCCTTTTTGACCGGTCAATTGAATTGATGGGTCATCCGCCGTACAGCCCTGACTTGGCACCCAATAACTTCTTTTTATTCCCGCCCATCAAGAAAAAAATGCGTGGTCAACGATTTTTGTCGCCAGAAGATGCTGTTGAAGCGTTCAAAAATCATGGTTTAGAGGTGTCTCAATCGGAGTGGAAAAAGTGCTTGGACAATTGGTTTGAACGCTTGCAAAAGTGTATAAATCTTAATGGTGA
Source organism: Hydrotaea diabolus (assembly GCA_963513945.1). Classification (NCBI taxonomy): domain Eukaryota; kingdom Metazoa; phylum Arthropoda; class Insecta; order Diptera; family Muscidae; genus Hydrotaea; species Hydrotaea diabolus. The sequence goes on from OY740718.1 coordinate 154,724,207, forward strand.
ATACTTTGAAAAATAATAAAATCATTTTTGATGATAAATATTCGCATTTTAATTATTAGGCTAGAAATATATACTTATATAGCAGACCACGTAGGCCCAAGCGTGGACCACAACGTACTGCAAGATCAGCTGAAAACATTACTGCTGCCCAAGAAAGCGTTCAAAACAATCCATCAGCCTTAATTGTAACGTAAAATGTGCTCAAAACGGCTCGCATTTGTGAGGCTAACAGAGGCGGAAATTTATCTGTTATTGCATTCCATACATAATTGTCGACATTAAATAAAACAATTATCAGTAGTATACCTTCCCGAAGGAGACCCTGTAGTATACCTTCCGGGCGGACCCCCCGTATCTACTTATATATGACCATTATTTCAACTTGATAACTTGACATACGAGGGCGACCGCAAAACTAACTGGCCTGATACATTTTCTGTTTTACTAGCAACTTTTTGTTTTTTAAAAGCAATCTTTTCTAAGCCATCTGTCAAAATTTCCGAAATATTTAATGATTATTTTCTTTGTTACATGTGATTGAAGTAAACAAGTTTTATAATTTTTGAAAAATGGAAAATAAAGAGTTTCGAGCGGTAATCAAACACTTTTATATGAAAGGTTATACGCCACAATTATTCAAAGATGAATTGGATTCTGTTCATGGTGATAATGCACCATCATACTCCACCGTGAAATCCTGGGTTCAACAATTTAAAATGGGTCGATCAAGTACGGAAGATGAACAACGCTCTGGAAGACCGAAAACTGCTACTACTATTGAAAACATTAGAAAAATATTCAATGAAGTGACTAAAGATAGACGAATAAAGCTCATAGAACTTGCTGATATTGTTAAAATACACGAAAAACATGATTGGAGTATTTAACATGATGGACTCCACATGAAAAAGCTATCCGCAAGATGGGTGCCGCGTTTGTTGTCTTTGCCCCAAAAAATCGCTGGTAAAAAAGCTGGTAAAAGTGGCCCCAAGAAGGCGAAAACTGTTAAGTCAGCAGGAAAAGTAATGACCACAGTATTTTGGGATGCAAGGGGTATAATATTTATTGATTATCTTGAGAAAGGAAAAACTATAAATAGTGAATATTATTGTGCATTATTGGATTGGTTGAGTGAAGAAATCAAGATAAAACGACCGCGTTTAGAAAAAAAAAATTCTTTTTCATCAAGATAATGCTCCTTCACACACTGCATTTTTAACTCAACAAAAACTGGCCGAATTACGATTTGAAATTGCTCCGCATCCACCATATAGTCCAGATTTAGCTCCTTCTGATTATTTCTTGTTTCCAAATTTAAAAAAAATTCTCGGTGGCAAAAAATGTTCGTCCAATAGCGAGGTTATTGCTGAAACTGAGGCATATTTTGAAGGTCTTGAAAAATCTTATTTTTCGGATGGAATTAAAAAAAAACTTGAAAAACCTTTGATCAAGTGTATTGAGTTGGAAGGAGATTATGTTGAAAAATAAATAATAATAATTCCACAAAAACGGTTCTTTTTATGTTAGGCCAGTAACTTTTGCGGTCGCCCTCGTACTTATATATGACCATTATTTCAACTTGATAACTTGACATATCTAATCTATTTTAATTCCCTTTAATTCTAAACTTTTGCTACCACCTTCGCATAGATTAAAACAAGAATAACAAACAAAATAAAAATAAACCACAAAATTTCGGACCGTTTCAAATTAATTACGATAATGTTGTGCAAAAAGTCGTTTAACACTACCGAATTTGGCCAAACTAAAGCAATAAATGTATGACTGAATGGCTGTTAGACACATAAATATGTACTCGTATGTCTGCAGCTGCAGTTGCGGCTATTAAAAATTATTATTATAACGGCCTTGTCAAGGCAACTTCGATAATCGGATATAAAGCAGTCGCTCGCATGCGGGTCGCATGCTGCAGATACTACGAGTACATACGAGTATTTACCACCGATACTAGTGACAAGCACTCGATACAAATGCGATTTATCAGCTATAAAAATTAATTTAAATTTTGAAACACTGCTTGCTCTGACTCGGACTCTTACTCTGGCGGTTCTGCTTGCCAAGCGGCCAATGTGAAAAAGTTGTTTGTTCATGTGTCATTATAAGGCTAGACCTCGTAGTTTTCGTAGTTGTTTTTGAAGTTGTTTCTGGACAACCATAACAACATGTCATAAATTTTAAAACAAATATAAATCGAGAGCACAAACCGAATTTTTCTATGGGGCAGCAGCCATGGCTTGTGAGTGTGTGTGTGAGTGTTAGTGGCACACCGGACAGATAGACAGCCTTTCAGATCTTTGCAAGTGCAACAGCGGCTAGCCAAAAGTGGTCGACAACGACGACCTATTTGAACTGAGCTGTGAAATATGAAACATTGCTAGCCATTATGGGCAACAGATCGTTATGGATAGTTATTGCTTGTGATTTGAATAAATACAAATAGTTCGTTTTCTTTGACAATAATCATTAAGAAAGGTAAGCAGAGAACCCGTTGTTGGTTCAGACCCTCAGCACTGCTGAAATTAGCTTAGGGGAAATGTCTTAACGGTGACTACGAAAAAACTACTTTTTTAATATTTTATAAACAAATCTTAAATTTTTGTGGAATTTTAATGTTAAAAATGTAGGGTGATCAATTAACCACCCTCATTTAAAGCCCGGTTTTCGGTTTAACCAAAAAATAACGCAATGACAGACAAAGCGGTTGCTTAGGTTTTTAATTTTTAATTTTCTTATTAAACGGTTTTTTCCATACATAGAACACTTGATTCTAAAGAAAAACGATAATTACTGCTATTGTACAGGGTGGGCTATTTAACTTTTTTAATTTGAATCGGCAGTAAAAAAGGACTGCTAATTACGATAATAACTGCTATTGTACAGGGTGGGCGATTCAACTTTTTTAATTTGAATCGGCAGTAAAAAAGAGGACTGATAATTTTTCAAATTTCTGGTTTCTTATAGGTTGAACTATGTCATTAAATAATGGAACACAATATCATTCATATGACTACCATAACTGGCTAGGCAGTACCTCATCCGATCAACCCATTTTTTCAGTACATTTACGATTGGTTCGGGTCGAATATTCTTCGCGTTCATATTTCAATTGTTTCAATTGCCTTTGGAGGCTTTGCGTAACATTGATCCTTAATGGCTCCCCACAGAAAATAATCGAAAGGGCTCAAATCACAGCTCCAAGAGGGCCAATTGACATCACAATTTAGGCAGATTATTCGAATTTCAAAAACATTGCGTAACATTTCGATGGTTACGTTGGCTCTTTGACATGTAACCCCGTCTTGTTGAAACCAATTTCCGTCCATGCGATTCTCTGCCTTTTTTTGGAAACAAAAATTCATTGAGCATGACTCGGTAACGCTCACTGCTGCCGATTACGGTGGCTTCTTGCTCATTTTCGAAGAAAAGTGGCCCAATAATGCCGCCAGCCAAAAAACCACACCAAGCAGTGACTCCTTATGGATGCACTGGGTTCTCAATAGTCTCGTGTGGGTTTTATGAACCCCTTATGCGACATTTTTTTTTATCTCAACCCCCACCCCCCAAGATGAAAATGAGCTTCATCTCAAAACACGATTCCTCGGTAAAATTCTTCATACCCTGCCAAACAATCTTCAGCCCACTGGGCGAAGCGGAAACACCTCGGATTGTGTTCCATTACACATTGTGACAGAGAAAAAATACCTGGGAAATGGTATTATTTTTCTTGTAGATCTTGCTGAGTGCAACCAGAAACCGGTTTTGAATTTTCCCAAACACCTCCAAAATCTGGAGTTACAGGTAAAAACCCGGTTTTTCGGATCTTACGCACTTATATGCCAGTAACTTGGTTGAATATCAAGTTACTGGCATAAGAAGAAACTGCGGCCTTGCGAATGGAGTATACTTTTTTAAAATCACACTGAAAAAAATCTGTGTATTTTTACTGTAAACACATTTCTTTTTTAATTTTTTTTTGTAATTTTTTAACTTTGGATGCGTTTTTACACAGAATTTTTCAAAAGGAGCCGAACAATTTTTCAAGTGAATAATAAAGAGAGTGTTCTTGCGAATACATACGGTGTCATATTTAAAAATTCGGTGTCATATTTTAGAAACTGATTGAGTTATTAAACTTTTATTAAAATATTTTTTTTTTGAAAAAAATACCATTTTTGGCTAAACTAAATTAAAATCGGTTGATATTCAACCAAGTTACTGGCATATAAGTGCGTAAGATCCGAAAAACCGGGTTTTTATCCGTAACTCCAGATTTTGGAGGTGCTGGGGAAATTTCAAAACCGGCTTCTTGTTGTAATCAGCATGATCTACAAGAAAAATAATATTACTTCCCAGGTATTTTGACTTCATTCTTTTTTCTTACACTGCGTTATTAAATGCAAAGTTCAACCATTCTAATAAAACTAGAAATTTGAAAAAAATTATCAGTACATTTTTTTACCTCCGCTTCAAATTTAAAATGTTACATCGCCCAGCCGGAAATAATTAGGTTTTAAATTGCACATTCATACTTCACTTCACTTCGATAATATAACATAATCCGCTATATTTTGAAATTTTTTAACACTTAAGTATCCAAATTGACTTTCTTGGACTTACTTTTTTACCTATTTGATGTATAAAATCTTTGCACTTGTGCATATAAACTTTATTAGATTCGAAAGTAAAAAACTAGTTTTAAGAAACCTGCTCATATTACAAATAACGGAATAAATAGTTTTTAATCGTTAAATAAAAAAAATTAAGTGTATTTCGGTCGGATAACCGAATACACTTACCATCCGTTGGTTCAGTTAACAGATGCTAGTTGTAACGACAACCGACATTCAAATAGTGCTTGTAGCCAATAATTAAAAACAACATCCAATACATGTACAAACTCAGTTTCAATAATCAACCTAATTACTTAGTAGGGACATAAATACTGTTATAACATTGAACACACCCATTCCAATAGTAGAACTGAACATACCCCGTTAATGTCATATGGGGTTTGAAAGCTTAACTCAATAGCGTTATTCTGTAAAGGGATTTTAAAGTTGACTTAAAGACTGCTTTGCTTCGAACTGTGGCCAATTTTCCAATGGACGAGGTTCGTGCAGCTATTGACGATTAGCCAGTGCGACTTAAGGCGTGTGTAAAGGCAAAAGGCGGACATTTCGAATAAGTAGATTCGTTATGGATACGATATACATCAATAAATATATTATAAAATATTTGGTCCAAAAACATTCAGTACTTCTTATTTTACAGCATAAAACGAGTGTAATAGTTTTTATGTCCCTACTAAGTATAAACTCATTACAAAAGAGGCAATGAAATATCTTAAAACTCAAATGTGTTGACTGATGTAACTGAAAAAAAAGTAGACAAACAATTTTTTGGGGATGATTTTTTGGAAATAAAAACAATTAATTAGAAATGAAAAATGTGCAGTAACGGATTAAAGAACAACATTTCTATTGAATTTCCTTCATTACGAGTACGTACATATATTTCGTCCTGTATATCGCCATCTTAAATCAAAAATGACGTAACACACATTTTCATAAGTTTTAAGGAGAAGCAAAAAAGGTTCTAAAATTGTAAGTACATAACGTATTTCCGCCATTTTCTTAAATCTGGTTTAAAATACAAGTGATATTTTTTATCACATTTTATGATTTATGTGGGATACGTCTTTTAGTTTATAATGAAAAAAAGACATAACAACGATGACAATGAATTTCTTTTTTTATTAATTAATTATGAAAAAAACGTGTTAAATATAGTTTTTTTTATAAATATATTTATTAGAAACGACTTTAGGTAACAAAAACAAAAAATTGGGAATAAAGTAATTTATTGAATTATCAGTGAGGGTTCGAATGGTATATTATCATAAAAGGATTTCCATTTCTTTTTAGATATTGCTAAGGGTACCCAGTCAACATTCGGTTGTAGCGCTGGAATGCCTGGATAGTAAGGACAACCACTAACATTCGGTTGGCAAAAAAATCGGTTGTGAAACAAGTCTGTTCTCTGTGTGTATAATAAATTTCACTTGTGTCTAGTTTATTTTGCAAAAGTTACTCCATTTTTGGTTAATAAAAGGGAATAAAAATAATTCCGCGACTTTTCCCACCTCTCTCGTAATTATATAAAATGCAACGCTGCTCCCATCAAGTACCATCTGTCAATAGACTACTGTTAAATTTTAAGATAGTTTCGTCGTTTAGTTTGTGTTTAACAGCTGTTCAACACATAGAACCTCGTGGATTTTGTTTAAAATTGAAAAAAGTGAATTTCGAGTGTTCATTAAAAATTATTATTTGCGAAAAAAAAAAAACGTGGATCAAACCAAGCATACCAAGCTTGATAAATAAAATGGGGACTCTGCACCATTGATTTCAATGGTAAAATAGTGGTTTACTGACTTTTGTTGTGGTCGCACCAAGTACAAATGACTCTAAACGTTCTTGACGGCCAATTGAGGTCAATACACCCGAAAATGTCAAAAAATCCACGATATGGCGTAGGCCGATCGAAGAGTAAAAGTTCGTGAGATTGTTGATGTCATACGCATTTTATATGACAGTGTGGTTTCGATTTTACATGATCAGTTGGGTTCAAGAAAGCTGACTGCAAGATGAGTGCCGCGTGTGCTCTCAACTGACCACAAACGTAATCTTGTGACAACTTCAAAGATTGTTTGGAGTTGTTTAACCGCAATTCGAATGAGTTTTTGCGGCGTTTTATAACTGTGGATGAAACATGGATCCGTTACAACACTCCGGAGACCAAGCAGCAGTGATCCATCTTGAGGTATTTTTTTGCAATAGCCTTTTTCACAGATTTCGCTTGCGCTGTGTTCAACTTTATTTTTTTTTTCTTCTTCTTAATATTGTTTGCCATTTCATCATGGAAAGACTTACACCGAAAGCAAGTCTCAAAATTGTGCAACTGTACTTTATAATGGAAATGAGCGTTCGGTGAGAAACTGTTTTCGAACACAATTTTGTTCAGTGATGTGGCACATTTCTGGCTCAACGACAACGTCAATAAACATAATTCAGAGCAACCATAAGAGGTTCAAGAGGTGTCATTTTGCCCAGAGAAAACCACGGTCTGGTGCGGTTTATGGGCTGGTGGAATAATCGGTACATATTTTTTCAAAAATGACGATGGTCGGAACGTAACCGTGAATGGAGCTCGCTGTCGCGCCTTGATATCGGACTTTTTGCTTCCTTAAATCGAAGCCCGCAATCCTGACGACATTTGGATTTAACAGGACGGCCCCGCTTGCCATCCAGCTGCTCAAACAATGGATCTATTAAGAGGTCATTACGAAGAGCAGCCAATTTCACGTTTTGGACCGGTGAGTTGGCCGCCTAGATCGTGTAATATCACAGCTATAGACTTTCTTTGGGGCTACGCAAAGTCAAAATTCTATGCTGACAAATCAGCTACCATTCAGGTTTTGGAAGCCAATATTACAAGTGTCCTTAAAGTCATACCAGTCGAAGTGCTCGAACAAGTCATCCAAAATTGGACCCCCACCAGAATGGACACCCTGAAGCGTAGTTGCGGGCAACATTTAAACGAAATTATATTCAAAAAATAAATGGCATAAAATGTCCTTTCAAAAGAACCACAAATATTCCACAATTTATTAGATTCTTTTGATTTTTTTTCTTTTTTTGAAAAAATACCTTTAGATTGATCACCGGATATAAACAATGGGTTTCTGCGCCATATTCTCCGGATTTAGTCCCCAGTGACTATTTCCAAACCGAAAGAAATGGCTCGGTGGAAAGAGATTTAGCTCTAACGACGAAAATATTGATCAAACAAATGCTTATTTTATGGAAATCGAAAAATCCTATTTTTTTTGGAGCGATACTAAAATTGGAGGGACGTTGGGCTAAGTATATTGAGCTAAAAGAAGAAAATGTTGAAAAATATTTTTTTTTTGTTTTTGCAATAAAAACTGTATTGTATTCAAAAAGTTACGGAATTATGGATATGCTCTCAAAGTACAATTAATTACTTAATCACTTTTCTACCTTCTGTAATTATTATTTATGGTTTTTGGCTATACTCGATTGAAGTTTATTACTCTGCCTCATGTCGTCTTACAGATTTCTATCTCGGTTTTGGCTTCTTATGGCAATTTTCGATGAATTCTCAATTTAATAACATAAACGCGGAACACAGTCATGGGTTTGCGATAGCTGGGGTGTTCACTTCATTTTCGAATTAGAAAAATCAAACGTTGACATTTTTTTTTGATTTGGATTTGAAGTCATGCACTTTTATGGCCGATACAACAAGCAAGCGAGCATTTCTTTTTGTTCGTACTCGTTTTAACGTTTCATGACATGATTATGTTTTCGCTTATATAAGTAATTAAACACGATTTTTAATAGTTGCGTTGTACTTTTGCGTTTGCGTTTTATTTTCGTTCGATTCGATTTCATGTTGGTGGCGTATGAGATGACAATCGTTAGTTGCGCTGCATTCTAAAAATAATTTTAATGATATAATTTTTGCTTTTCGCTTTGTTTCGAAAAGTGTTTGTTTTTTTGTCATGCGATATGTTCTTGGCTTTATTATGTCATAACGGTTTAGTAATTTCGTTTTTTGTTGTCGTCAACATAGATTTAGTGTGTTTAATGAGTTTTGAAATTAAACATTAACAAAAAAAACACACAAAACTAGAATGACGGAAGTTGCACGCAATTGTTAGTTTTTATTCTTTGCTGTTCGTTTTTGTTTGTTTAAATGTGAAATTAACTTTAGAAATCATTTCACACTCCATGAATATCTCGGGCTGTGATGGATGAAAAACGCAATTAATGTTAGAACATTTGAAATCCCATGCATCGCCGATATGGAGACATAATGTTGGATTGTACGTACACGTATGAACTAATAACGGGTTCTATAACACAGGAACTTACGAGAGCTGCTATTTATATTTGTGGCCTTATAATGAAAATGCGAATATTTATTATCAAAAATGGTTGTATTGGTTTTCAAAGTATTCTTCAGCATGCTTTATACACTTTTGCATGCGCTCAAAGCTATTGTCGAAGCACTTTTTCTGCTCCGATTGAGACACCTCGAAACCATGATTTTTGAACGCTTCAACAGCTGTTTCGTGCGATGAAAAGCGTTGACCACGCATTTTTTTCTTGAAGTGAAAAGAAGTCATTCAGGGATGTATGCCAAGTCAGGGCTGTATGGCGGATAACCCATCAGTTCGACGTTTTGGCCGGTCAAAAAGGCGCTGCACAGTGGGGTATTTGACTACCATAACGGCGCTTAATTGAAAAATGAAAATAGATATTTCCGATTATATATTGGTACTCCATAATTGTAAACCAAATTTCTACATAATAAATTGATAGAATGGATAATATATGTTGTTTGCTTCTTCTTCTGTATTCCGTCAAAAGTGGGCATTTTTTCGATTTGTTTAAACTCTCTCAGAAAGTGACATTTCAGTTGTTTCAAGTGATAATTTTTCTATTCAACCATTTGAAAACAATATTATTGCTATGGAACCTTCAACTTCTGGTATTTTAGAACTAAACTACATAAAGGTTGTCAGTGAATATGTAGTACAGTCAAACCTGGATAAGTGGAATCTTCAAGGGACCGAACTTTTCGTTCCATTTATAAGGGTGTTCCACTTATTGTAGTTTCCACTTATAGAGGTTGTTTTTTCTTAACGTTCCACTTAAATGGGTTTTAACTTTTCTAATTTTTTGGAAAAAATAAGTAATTTAAACGGAAAGTGTTCTATAAAAACAAAACAGAAACTTTATTTATAAAAAAAATCATGTTGAAATGGAACAAATTAAAAAGAAATGCCATGAAAAATTCATATAAATTGAACGACAAACATGCATATTCAAAATTTACGTATAATTGAACTGAAAACTCGAGCCATCGTGTTTACGAAAACAAAAAAGCTAACGGTAGTTTAACGATTTTTTTTGAGTTTGTATTTTTTTGTATTTGATACATTAGCAGACTTTCCGTAACAAAAACCTTGTTTTGATTTTTAGTTTCGAGTAGAGCAAAAGTAAAAACAAAACAAAAAAGTTCCACTTACAGAGGTAAAAAAGTCAAGAATTTCACTTACAGAGGTTAATGTTTTTCATTTTTGAGTGAAATTAACAAAAGTGTTCCACTTGCAAAGGTAAAAAACAGCGGAATTCCATTTACAGAGGTAAATTTAAAAAAAAAACGATCCATTTATGTGGGTTTTCTATTCCACTTAAAGAGTTTTTTTGTATCCCGGGGGGTGGGACCAGAAAAAATGTTTCACTTATGGAGTTATTCCACTTAACTGCGTTCCACTTATCCAAGTTTATGTATAAGTATTTTTAATTATTTTTGGAAAAATGGTCTTAATTTAACGCATTTTTAGTAAATTTGTAGATTTTTAAAAGGGTTTTGATTTATTATTTTTAAGTACAAAGCTAAGGTGACAATTAAAACGGGTGTTCCAAAAGGAATATATAAGGATTTAACCCCGTTTTCTTTTCACAGCAACATTAATAATTTTAGGAATACCATTGAGTTATGAAGCAAAAATTTTCAAAATTATAAAATAATTTACTTAGTAGTTCTTAATTAAAAATATCAAAATATTATTTTATAAAAATATAGCTTTTATTTCATTTGTTCATAACTAATAGTTAAGTATTACATAACACAATGTTAGCATTATTATTATTACATAATCTCATGTTAGTTCTAATTTATTTAAGTTACGGCCAACACATAATAATATTTTGTTGAAATTTCTGTAAGGCTTTAAGAAGCCGGTCAAATGTTTGCGGATTGTATAGTATGCTACAGCGACTATATTATATATCATTGTCGAGGCATTATTTTGGTATCTAAGAGGTTTGCATTCACAGAGTTATATTGATATAGCCTTAAGTCGGCTGAAAAGATTTTTTCGGCTGTCGGTTTTAATTTTTTTTTACTCTTTTCTCGGCCGATTTATTTAAATTAACGTTAAAAGATGAACCTCTTTGAGGGCTATCATATTGATATTTTAAGGTTCCACGTAAGATATACACATCGGAAGATATAGCACAATATCGGATGTAAATATATATTTTTGAAATACTGTCGCCAGTTGATTACCGAATTTAATAAAATTAACTGCAATATACAGATCTCAGTTAGGGCTATCTAATTGATATCTGAAGGCTCCAGGTGGGATATACATATTGGTAGTTATAGCCCGATATCTGCCGTAAATGTTTTTTTTTCGACGTAATATCGCCGATAGTTAGGCCATTTTTATTGCGATTTTTTTTTGTAATCAACCCCTCCCCTTCACCCCCTAATTTTAGGCTAGTTGTAAGTTAACTATTAAGCTAAATTCTAGGATATTTCACTCCTAAAACCACTTTGGCCTCGGAAGCAAGGGCGAACACACTTATCAGAGCTACATACAAATTAAAAATATTTCTATACACAGAAAAGGCTTGGTGCCGTTAGCTGCACGTTATTGGTAATTTAGACAATACATTATAGTCATAAGCAATTTCTTGGTCATAGATCTAGTATATGTCTGTCATTGTCTTTGAAAAAAGTCTCAGTAAAGTAAACTAAACATAAAAAAACTAAGTGCAAAGGACGCAGATTGTTGAAGGCTATAATTTTAGTATTTGATGGTGGCACGTGAAATGAGGTTATAGCCCAATATACGTTAAAAAATTATATTTTTGGCATATCTTTTCCGATGTTTCGGCCATATCTAAGCTATTTTAAGGCCAATTTTTATAAAATCAACTGAAATCGGCTAATAATCTCAGAAATAGTAAATATATATAAACATTACATCTCCGGAAAGCGTCCTTTAATTAATCTCCATTTTGGGGTACAATACCCCACTGTGCGCTGGTTTGAGCCGATGTGTGAGAGCTCGCAATGTCTTGGTGCACAATGATTCGTCTTCTCTTGTTCGATTTTCGAATTTCTCCAAAGACTTGAGGCAAACCAATTGTGGTGTACCACTCAGAATTGACCGTCCTACCTTGCTCAAGCGGAACAGTCGCCACATGACTAGTTTTGCCGAAGAAACAGGCTACCATTTGCTTCTTCCACGAACAACTTTCGTTGGATTTGACTCGTCTTCAAAGACCCAAACCAAAGTAACATGTAAATTATTTGGTTGTCGTAAACAGCGGTTGTAGCAATCAATAGTTTCACTGAATTCGGTTGGTATAACCGACTTATTGTCTGTAATAATAATTCACACATTATTGTAGCTACTCCAACCATATTATGGAAGGTCGAACCATGTAACCATAAATACCATGGATCGATTTGCAGCTAATTTTTTCTCTGTTTAAAGAGGACCAAAAATAGGTCGAACGATTTAAAGTGCACATTGGAGCTGTCAAACTATCGATAGTCGCCCCAATTGAAAGTTTTCTTAAATACCATCGATAGTCGGATATTTTTTTACAGATAAATATGATTAATTGTGTTATTATACAAAATCCATCTTTTAGAAGCAAAACACTCCACAAACAAGTCTACTCTTGTTTGTTGAGTGTGATTTAGAAAGAAAAATGTATTTAGTAAGAAAAATGTGATTTAGTAAGGAACATGTATAAAAAGCAAACTAAACCCCTTATTCGTTAGTCTGGCTGCGCCAACTCTCAGATACCCTACACCACCGTAATATTTAGAGAATTAAGCACTTCTGCCTGGAGCTTGTGCATGTTCGGGCTTAATATCTTAAAGGTAATTTTTGGTTACTCATAACGTACCATAGAAAATTTAAGTTTGATCATGTAATATTTGAGGCTTCTAGATCTGCAAGATTCTTTTGTGAGGAGGTTCTTTAAAGTCACGTGTCGATATGGTCCAATATTACAGGGCTTGCGTGTTGGTCGCTCGTTACTCTTTATGCGAAATTTGGTGGGAATCGGATAAAAATATGAATTCTAATGAGACTGATTCTGAAATCAGAAAGGGTGTGTGGGGTCTTTTGACGGGTGATCACTCTAGAGGTACTTTTATAATAGGATTTTTTTCACAAGTTCCGCGTGAGTTGTGTTAAAATTTATTTTTTTTTTTTCATTATCGTCGCCTTTTTTTATCAATGAAAAACTTAGACCACAACAACGTCTCCAAATTGTATTACACAGTACAACATTTTTCAGGTAATTGATTCGGGACTCAATTCTGATAATTGTTTGTCAAAGTAGCCCCAAAAAGAAGAACTTCTGCATCATTCGTTTGGTCAAGGTACATCAAAAATAATTTAATAATTAATTTGAAGTTAGTAAGTATCGTATATGGGAATTTGTCACGTTTTAGGCTCTTTTGTTCGTCATAACTCGAGAGCCGCTAGTCCGAATAAGCTGAAACAAATTGAAAATTACAATTCCTTTAATCTGTTCATACAACGTTTCGCTACATAAGCAACAGTTTTTTTGCCTAAAAAATTAAAGTTTTTTTTTAATTCATAAGGAATACAAAACGGTAAAAAGTGTCAAGTCCTATTACTTTCACGTAAAGTCACATAACCTATGAATAAAATGAGACATACGAGGGCGAAAAGTTCTTAGCCTATCAATGAAAGAGAATAGTTAGTTTTTTAAAAATATTTTTAGTTTTCAATATAATCTCCTGAAACTTCAATACACTTAGTCCAACGTTTATCTAGCAATTCTATCCCTTGATTAAAATAGTTTTCCTCAAGGTCTTCAAAATAGTGGTTTACAACTGTAATTGCATCTTCATTTGAGGTAAAACGCTTGCCAGCTAGGATTTTTTTTAGATTTGGGAACAGGTAAAAATCATTGGGAGCTAAATCAGGAGAATAAGGTGGGTGGTCAAGCAACTCGTACTTTAATTCGTTGATTTTAGCCATTGTTAAAACACTCTTGTGCGCTGGTGCGTTGTCTTGATGAAAAAGTATTTTTTTGTGTTGTAAGCCAGGACGTTTTTTTCGAATTTGTACATTTAATTGATCTAAAAGGTTACAATAGTACTCTGAATTTATTGTTTTACCCTTTTGCAGATAGTCAATCAATAAAATACCTTTGAAATCCCAAAAAACCGTTGCCATAACCTTACCAGCCGATTGAATTGTTTTTGCCTTCTTGGGGACACTTCCTCCAGCTACAGTCCATTGTTTGGATTGTTCTTTTGTCTCTGGAGTATAGTGGTGGATCCATGTCTCATCAACAGTTATGAAACGACGCTTAAAATCCATTTTATTTCGCTGAAAACGATCCAAACAAGCTTGAGAAATGTTCATTCTTATGCGTTTTTGGTCGACTGTTAACAAGTGCGGCACCCATTTTGCAGAAAGCTTTTTCATCTGTAGTTCTTCATGCAAAATTAAATGGACTCGATCATTTGAGATGCCCATGATATTAGCTATTTCACGCATTTTTATTCGTCGATCATTTAATACCATATCATGCACTTTGGCTACAATTTCTGTTGTTGTTGCTGTTTTTGGACGTCCACTACGTGGTACCACGTTTAAATTCAGCAGCCCAATTTTTTACTGTTGCATATGAAGGAGCGAGCACTTTCACCTAACACATTCACCATATCATTATGAATTTCTTGTGCCGATAAACCTTTTTTATGTAAATATTTAATGACACCACGTATTTCTAATTTTTCCATTGTAAAAAAATAGCGGATGTGTCTTTTGTGAACACCTGTTTCTATATGAAGGAGTTGCCAGATCGAAACAAAATTTAACATGTGTTCATTGCTGAGGTGGAGTTTCCAAAACACTTAACTCTTTTCTGAATATACCGCGCTTTTTGTGCTAGGCTAAGAAGTTTCCGAACCGCCCTCGTAGATCATAAAAATCGATTTACGCGTTTCGCTTTTATGCACAATTAAGTGAAGGTATGAATTTTAAAAAATTTGCTCGAGTTATGCACAAAATTCTTTGGAAAAAACATTGATGACTTTTTTATTGATTCTTTATTTTGCATGAAAATAAACATTTCGATTCATATTACAGCTATTCTTACACAGAAATTATGAGATTTTCATATGTTATCTATGCATGGAAATAAAATTTAGAACATTTTCAATTATTGTGACTATCCGTCCTCGTTGAAGTTGGCGCTTGTGGTTCTGATGACCTTATTTTCTTTGTAGGTTGTTCATATTCATGTTCTGAGTCTGCACCATCATCCGTGATAGTCAAAATATTCAAAAGCATGTTTTGTTTAGTGTGTCTACAAATTTCAGTATCAAGATGAACTTCGGTGCTTTCATCTTCAAACTGCATAATTTTAGAACTCCACCAACAAACCACCGCAAGCAATGCATCCAATTGTTTGCCTTTGAATCGCTTTCCTTTGACATGGTCACCTGGTGGAACCTCTCTCCTTGTTCGTCCGATTCATGAGGTAATTGTGCCAAAAAGGTATCAAGGTGGAAATGCATGAAATGTAATTTTAACGTCATGGATGCATTGATTTTTTCAAAATAATACAGCAAGTTGTCCACTCGTGTCTGTATGTCATCGGGCTGTACACGGTTCTAAAAACGGTTTCTAAAACGCCTTCGATGACTTGTTGCAATGCGTTCCATGCACAAAGGTGGTTATAATGGTTCGAAAGCATATTTGTGAAAGATTCGCTTTTCATTAATTTTCGTATATCCGGTCCATTGAGAATACCTGTTTGAAATATAAAAAAAACATTTACAAAACAATTATTGGTAATGCGAATATATCGAAGTGAACAAATTTAGATATGAAAATATTAAAATACTGACAACGATATGTACCTTTTCTAATTTTAGCTTAACTGAGTTTTGGAAAAATGGACTTCAAACAGTCATAGGCGTCATCAATATCCTTGACTACCACTTTGACGAATTTCCCAGCTGTTCCTAATTTCGTGTGGAACGATGGCAACAAAATATCATCTAGATCCTTATTCAGAGGTTTATTCCGTAATTTTAATTGTTTCTCTAGCTCAAGATCTTTATATTGATTTCCTGTGTATCGTGAATCCCAATTTCAAAGGAAGCAGAAGTATATTGGAAAACCGCCCTTTAATACAATGCCTTGTATTATATTGACAACCTTTAGATCACAACAAATCTTCATTTTGTGTACACTGTATAAATAGTTGATTTTCTTTAAAATCGAAATCAACGTTTTTTCCAAAGAATTTTGTACATATCTCGAGCAATTTTTTTTCACTTAATTAAGCATAAAAGCGAAACGCGTTAATCGATTTTCATGATCTATGTCTCATTTTGTTCATAAGTTATGTGACTTTACGTGAAAGTAAAAGGACTTGACACTTTTTACCGTTTTGTATTTTTTATGAAATTTATGAAGCTGTTGCTTATGTAGCGAAACGTTGTATGGACAGATTAAAGGAATTGTAATTTTTTATTTGTTCCAGTGTTTCGAACTAGTGGTTCTCGAGTTATGACAAACAAAAGAGCCTAAAACGTGACAAATTACCCTATACGTCACTTACTAACTTTAAATTAATTATTAAATTATTATTTGATGTACCTTGACCAAACGAATGATGCAGAAGTTTTTCTTCTTTGGGCTACTTTCACAAACAAATATCAGAATTGAGACCCGAAATCATGTGTTGTACTGTGTTATGGAAAAGAGCGTTCGGTGGAAAACTTTTTTCGTGCGCTTAGGACATTTTATGGTTGATATCGGCCTATTGAACGCTTTAATTGGATGACCATCGCTAACATTGAAAACCAATTTTCTCTATTGTATAATATAAATACTAATAGACCACACCCAGCACGAAGTATTGAAAACATAGCGGCAGTAGCTGAGAAAACGCCCAGGAATCGATTCGGCAATGTTCTGAACAAGGATCTTGGTTTTAAAGCGTACAAAATACATCTCGTGCTGGAATTGAAGCCTTTTTTCTTTACGTAAAGTCCAAAGTCTATGCTGACAAACCAGCTACGATTAAGATTTTGATAGTCAACCTTATACGTGTCATTAACGGCATACCAGTTGAAATGCTCCAAAAAGTCATCCAAAATTGGACCCTCAGAATGGACACCCTGAGGTGTAGTTGCGGCCAACATTTGAAGGAATCCTTCACTTAATTGTAAATAAAAGCATTGTAAATAAAAGCAGAACGCGTTAATCGATTTCTATGATCTATGTCGCATTTTGTTTATTGGTTATGTGACTTTACGTGAAAGTTATAAGACTCTACACCAGGGTTAGTCACTTTTTTGATTTTTGTCGAATATCGAATTGCTCTCGCAATATGATGTAGGGCATGAAAAACCATGAAGAACTGCATGTTTACTTTTTTGATATGGTAAAAAAACTTCCCCCCCAAAATGCATTTACTTTTGCTGGAAATCGGTTTTTTTAATTTCCATTTTTTGTGATATTAAAAATTTAAAAAGAAAATTTCGTAATTGGACCTTCAAAAGTCGTTTCTTACATAATTATGGTACGCTGAACACGAATCAATAATTGAAGATAGCTCCTGTAGTTTTCGAGATATGGCGATTATAAAATTTGCAAAGATGTTCTTTGTGAATAATACAAAACCTACAAGTTTGTTTTTTAATTTCTACGAAGTAGGCTTTGTATACTTTGGCTTTTGTGTCAATTTATAGAGATTATGTAATATTATTAAAGTAGGGTCTTAAAATTTAATGTTTAGACAAAATGAGTTTAGTATATTTTGAAACTTCGAATCTGATATCATAATGTCGTTCAAAATAAGTGGAAATTGTGCGCAAAAAAACCGCGGCAAATGGAAGAAGAATTTCAATGGAAGTAAGACACCAATAATTCAACAAGTGAAAGTTCCGCTCTTTTACAACAATGAAATTCCTAAAGAAAGTGCTATAATCAGGAGATATATTGCATTAAGTGACCTTCACAGATTTAAGAATAAGAGGGTTCATATTATATCGGGAGAATTAAATACGCTGTGGACAAGTACAAATAAAGAAGCCGTAGAACTTAAAAACATATATAAGAAAGTGCTGAAGTTGATTAACACATATTATAAATCCCAAAAAAGGAAAAAATTCAATAGTTTCGAAAAACCGTTCGATATTTCTTATATGAAAAAAAATTGTGTGACAAATAAAACTAAATCGCAAAACATAGTTTATGATATTGATTCAATTTCTGAGATTAGTGACCAAGAAGAAAGTGGAAGCGAGGACTATATCTCTACTTACACGCAGAAAAAAAGTATGGTTGGGGTGACAATATTCGAAGAGAATCATCATAGAATCATATCATTGTTGGGTATATGGTTGTGACACAACAATATTATGATACTCACAACAATAGTATGATTCACACATAACCATACTATGATCTCCACATAGTATGATTCACTCACAACCATACTATGATCCTCACAACAATAGTATGATTCACACTCAACCATACTATTATCTCCACAACCATATTATGATCCTCACAACCATAGTATGTTTCTCATACAACCATAGTATGATCCTCACAACCACAGTATGATTCACACGCAACAACACTATGATCCCGACAACCATAGTATGATTCACACTCAACCCTACTATGATCCCCTAAATTATTTATTAGGATTGGTTATTGTTGTTATTCAAAAATAGAGATTTTTATTAAGTATGTTATTTTAAATTGCATAACTATTAGTTCATAGCCAGATTTGAGGCCATGTTTTTATTGAACATATCATTCAAGAAACAAAAATATATATTCCAACGGTCAAAAATACTTTTAGTTGCCAGCAGGGGTGAACGCTACTTCACCATCCGTAGACACCAAGTAACGAATGTGATTAAACCATGATCAATGGCTATGTATTTAAGTGCAGGCAGATTTTAAATAAACGAGAACCAGTCGGTATTAGAGTAATTCACCGAACAAAGTAAACACAATAAAAATCCCTCGAACTACTTTCCGATTGTCGATGTTTTTTTAATGGACAGCAACCATTCACTGTATCGTGTGTATGTGGTTTTTTGTATATCAAAAAAAACATACTCACACATATACATGTATGCTCTATAAAACCTGTTTTGTTATGTTCATAGTCGCAACCATACTGTATGATTGCCGTAATCAAATTATTGTTAACGTAAATTTTAAACAACAATTCTTTTGTTGCTCCAACCATGTTTATATTGTTGCTACAACCATATTTTCATTTCTTAATTTGGCAATAATACTATTATTACATTCCAACAATAGTAATATTGTCACAATCATATTGTTGTCAAAATGAAATTCATAAAACAATACTATGGTTGCGACGAACATGCTTTTATTGTAGAGAACATACTATTGTTGCGGTGACCATAGTGTAACCATATCTTTTCTCTGCGTGTATAAAGCAAAATCTACAATATCACCAATTATTGCAGCTTCCTTGGTAACTAATTTAAATATAAGTACTTCAAAGGCATCCTTGATTTGTAAGCAGTTGTCAGAGGCTGGAGTAAGTATAGCAACGCCTCCACAGAAAACAATTCACCGCCCTGTGAAAAAGAATGCAGAGCGAAAGGAAACTGTCTATATACAGAATTTGAATTTTAATCAATGGGCTCTTCATTTCGATTGCAAAAAAATCAATAAGAAGGAAGTACAAGTATTGGTTCTTAAAAATGAAACAGAAGAAATAAAATTAGGAGTACTTGTCCTTGAAGATGGAAGAGCGTGTACAATATTCAATGGTATCAAAGAGTTACTTGACAAATTTAATTTATGGGCATCTGTCAAAATGATTATAAGTGATACTACAAGCGTTAACACTGGTAAAAATGGCGGAGTTGTTCGACTGCTGCAAGACCACGTCAAGTCTCTTTCACTACCCCCACCTCAATATATTGGGTGCCAGCATCATATACTGGACTTAATATTGCGACATGCAATGGATGAAATTTTGGGAGGGAAAACTTCTTCCCCCAATATTGAATATCACTTCGTTCCGGAGATCGTGAATGCTTATGAACACTTGATAAAAAATTACAAACAAAATGAGGAGAGAGTTGAATTAAAAAATATTAAATGGCGTGATGACATGCAATATTTATACGAACTTTGTGTATATTTTAAATATTACATGACTCATGGAAAATTCCCATACATAAAGTTTAAGGCGATACCTCCTATAAGCAATGCCCGGTGGAATTCAAGGGCAATTCTTGCAATTTTGGCCTTTGTACTCCTTCCAAAATATAAAAAGGATTTGTATTCAACATGTGTATTGATTACTGGCGCCTGGTTTGATGTATGGTTTTCTGACCATCGTTTCAATGTGAATAACTATGAAAATTTGAAACAAGCCACAATTCCTTTTAAAAAGACTCACGCTTGCTTTCTAAAACATTGGGTGAAGGAAGAATCAGCAATTCCTCAGCAACAAAGAAGCAACATATGTGCAGAAAGGTCTATCAAAGTGGTTCAAGATATTTTCCCACTATGTAAATCTACACGAGCTTTAAATCTGAAGTTTATATCTCACAAATAAATATCATACATACATTTATAAAAAAAAACAATAAATTAAACTTTATACACTGTACCTATTTAGTTGGTCAACCAAATGGTGCTCTCTGTATTGCTTGCTAATACCTTCATTAAAGCGTAAGTATTTGAGGTATTTGGTTTATATAAAAGATTTAAATGCTGTGTTTCTACATAAAAACTCAGCTAATTATTTCAGCATAAATCTTGAATTTAGTTAAGTTTTATGGAAAAATTTTCATGCAAAAACATAAAAATAAGAAAATGCATTTCTACAATATGCAGTTTGTTAAAAAAATATCCTTTTAAATAATTACCTTCGGACGGTTTAAGTGCACATATAGCAAAACAAGTAACATCTTTGCAAATTTTGCAATCGCCATATCTCAAAAACTACATGAGCTATCTGGAATAAAATAGCAGATTCGTGTTCAGCGTGCCAGAATTATGTAAGGAACGATATTTGAAGGTCTAACTTCGAAAAAAAAAATTCTCAAATTTTTAATATCACAAAAATTGAAAATAAAAAATCGGTTTCGAGCAAAAGTAAATGCATTTTGGGGGGGAAGTTTTTTCACCATTTCCAAAAACTAAACATACTGCGAGAGAAATCTCCGCAAAAAAAGTGACTAACCCTACTCTACACGTTTTTCCGTTTGGGATTTACATATGTTTTTAAAAAAAAAATTTTTTTTTTGCAAAATTTTCTTCATAAATTTATTTCTAATTGCAAAAATGTTGATTTGGTAGAGAAACAGTATATTAATGGATTAAAGAAAATGTAATTATTAATTTTTCTCAATTTATTTCAGCAAAATCGAACTAGTCGTTCTCGAGTTATGTCAAACTACGTTTTTGGCAACATTTTACAACTAAGCGAAAAAACATCAAGATAAGGAAAAAATGTAAAAGGTCATAAAAAACTGGCACATACGAACGCAAAACCCTTTGAGGGTTTTAATATACTGACCTAGTACCATCACCCTGACTTGGAATTTCTCACCCCCCAGACAATAACCCCAAAAATGTTCCACAGTGTTATTAAATGACAAACTTCAACCTTTCCAACAAAACCAGAAATTTGGAAAAATTATCGTTACATTTTTTTACAGCCGATTCAAATTTACAATTTTAAATCGCCCTTTGCGAAAAGGGTAGACAGATTCCACACTTGATTTGAATTTTTGTATTTTTTTCTTGACCAAAGTTTCACCGCAGTACATTAAGGGTCGCTTCCAACTTACCATGCAAAATTTGGACAAAATCAGGTGAATTTTGTGGCTGCTAGAGCTGCAGGACCCATATCGGGAGGAACCTTTGTGTTGGAGGAGGACTTTCCTAGTTCTAAAAAGAGAAACTCTTCCAACATCTTAAAGTAACGGTCTCCATCGGCCGTTGCAGTATTCATCAGCCATCCTGTAAAAAAGTCCAATTTTAACGGCCTAATCAACTGTACGAATTATGTGACTTCTATGGTATCATTTGGGAAACTTCATTTTGCATTACTCAGTTCAAAAAATGTGGGTTTTGAGTTGTGACGGTTTTGCTCATTAAGACCAATATTAGTTCTTGTCTTTTTTTTAGAATGTCAAATCTCTCATTGTTCGTTTACAATAAATTCTCATAAAAACTTCACATTTTATACTATTTAGAACAGCAGCGGCAACACGATTAACACTACCGTCGGAATTAAATCCAGCTAGGATTGTAAATTTTTCAACTCCACCCAAAAAACAAAAACCAAACAGAATTGAATGGAATCACATTTTAATGCAGACACTAAAAGTCATTTCAATTTAATACCGCTGGTATTGAGTGAATGCGCCGGAGAAGTGACTAATTTATTATCGCCGACTCTATGGTCATGCGCCCGCTCGTTCGCTTTCAAGTACACAGACTCTTGTCGTTTTAGTTTTATTGTCCATATTGTCAACTGAACTGAATGACGGAGTGAGGGAATGACTGAATGCAACAAATGACGAAAAAAAACCCCAAGCCAGTGTACGATGAACATTTATGGTCAATTATAGTTTATTGCACTTTAAACGACACCGTAAATAATGTCGTTTATAATAAAGAAAATTAAAAATGAATTTAAATATTCGCCGTGCCAATGCAAATAACAATAATTGCAGTGATAGTGTCACACGGATAGACAGACGGCCTTCCAGTTTGTCAAAGATATCTTTTTATTTTATTTTTTTTTTGTATTTATGGTGACAATTATTTTTTAATTTTAATGATTAAAAGCAAATAACAATTAGATGATGTCGTCGAATGGCCTGTGCATCTGGAGCTGTGTAGGCAATCGGGCAGACAACTTAAAAAGGAAGTGTTTAATGGAAAATACTTCAGAGTTGAGAGTGCTTTAAAAAGTACAGCGCACTGTGGTGAAATTTCTTAGAAATTGATGACGACATCCACTATTACTGTATATATTGGGTGGGTCATTTAAAATTTTAAATTAGAATTGACTGTAAAAAATAAAGTACTGATGATTTGTTAAAATTAATTATTTATTTATTATCGCCGACTCTATGGTCATGCGCCCGCTCGTTCGCTTTCAAGTACACAGACTCTTGTCGTTTTAGTTTTATTGTCCATATTGTCAACTGAACTGAATGACGGAGTGAGGGAATGACTGAATGCAACAAATGACGAAAAAAAACCCCAAGCCAGTGTACGATGAACATTTATGGTCAATTATAGTTTATTGCACTTTAAACGACACCGTAAATAATGTCGTTTATAATAAAGAAAATTAAAAATGAATTTAAATATTCGCCGTGCCAATGCAAATAACAATAATTGCAGTGATAGTGTCACACGGATAGACAGACGGCCTTCCAGTTTGTCAAAGATATCTTTTTATTTTATTTTTTTTTTGTATTTATGGTGACAATTATTTTTTAATTTTAATGATTAAAAGCAAATAACAATTAGATGATGTCGTCGAATGGCCTGTGCATCTGGAGCTGTGTAGGCAATCGGGCAGACAACTTAAAAAGGAAGTGTTTAATGGAAAATACTTCAGAGTTGAGAGTGCTTTAAAAAGTACAGCGCACTGTGGTGAAATTTCTTAGAAATTGATGACGACATCCACTATTACTGTATATATTGGGTGGGTCATTTAAAATTTTAAATTAGAATTGACTGTAAAAAATAAAGTACTGATGATTTGTTAAAATTTCTGGTTTTATTGGAAAGGTTAAAATTAGCCATTCAATAATGTAACACAATATCATTCATATGAATACTCAACTGGCCTAATCCGACTAAGACAAATTTTCAGTAAGTTTTTGATTTTTTCGGGTCGAATCTCTTCAATGGCAACTTCGATTTCATATTTCAACGCTTCAATTGTTCCTGTATGCTTTGGGTTTATTCTTAATGGTTCCCCATAAAAAATCCAATTCAAATTCATGGTTGCTACAACCGTATCACGGTAGACACAGCCAATAACACAGTTATACCAACCGAATTTAGTTTAACTGTTGGTTGCGACAACTGGTGGTTAGACAACCAACCAGTTGTGATGTACATGCTACTTTGGTGCCAATAATTGGTAGTGACAACAGATTCGTTCTTTGTAGTTACTAAATCCTATTTAGTTCGCTGTTGTAACATAAAATTTTTCATTTCAACATCAGCATATACTCGTAAACCCTATAATATTTTATCGGTTCTAGCCACAACAAAATCTTTGTTTATGACGAAAATATATTTCGAAAAACAAAAATAAAAGGGGTCAAACAGATTAAGTTCGGGTAAGTAGATTTACGATACTGCCATATAAATAATCGAATAATATATTTTGCAGAATGTAGAAACTGTCTTAACTGTAATTTAGCGACATTACTCAGTCTTAATCAGAATTTTCGCCATAGATAGACCTCCATATTCAAAACAACAGCCAATTTTTTTTGGGGGAGACCCATATTTTCGGAGTTTCGGCCAGTAAAGCTTGACTCTAAATTGTTGTTAATTCTTTTCAGATCGGGGCATCATTGCAATGCTTATCAAAACATCTATCCAGGATGTACGAGTATTAATTTTACTGATTAGTTGACCCATTGCAAGGCGGTAAAATATTAAATTTTTTCAAACAAACTTAAAACCAACAATCTTTTACAACAACCAACACATGCACAAATTCAGTTCCAATAATCATCTTAGTCTGTTAGGATTACCGATAATTATTTTCACCAACCGAAAGTGTCAGTTTTCTTTATTGAAAATTGCTGTCCTCCCAATCAACATCCATTTGTACCGATGGAATACATGGATAGTACGTGCAACCACCAATATTCGGTTGGCAAAAAATTCGGTTGCGGCTACAAATTTGTTCTATGAGTGTGTAGATCTTGGCCTCAAAAACACGAAAGAATTTTAAAACATTTTCTTCTGATATGTTTTCAAGATAGATTTTTTATGGGATATCTCAGTTTTTTATACCATAACTCCCGAACACTATTACCGATTTGATCAAATGAAAGGAATTTGCCAGGACGTGTAACTCTACCATTTGTTGCCCAATTTTTATAGACGATAGCTTATTTTGCTTTTTATACTCAAATTATTTTTATATTATTGTACGAGTATATATAAGTACTTATACATATATATTTTTTGTTTCAGTTTAAAATCGTGAATTTTACTATTAGATTTTCAAATACTAAATATTTTCAAATACTAAATTATCGACATTTATATTGGCTTTGTGACATGTGGCCCCGTCTTGTTGAAAGCCAATGTTGTCCATGTTATTTTGGGAAACAAAAATTCATTGAGCATTTCGCGATAACTTTCACCGTTGATTTTTTTTTAGCCGATTCAACTTGATTCAGTATATACTCCACCGTACGATTAATAAATTTCTGTTGCAATCAGTAAATGTTAATAATCATAACAAGGAGGTTGTGGCGACCAATAGTTTTGCAAACTTTTTGTTGTACGCAAATACTAGTAATGATAGCAAACACCTCATCATAGCCAAAAACGGGTTGTTTAACGGATTTTTTTAAAATAAAATATTTCGATTATTACTGGCTTTAAGCCCATCGCTAAACCACATTTTTTCTGTAAATATCAAGCATATCTTTTCCACTTTCCCCAACAAGTACTTCTATTGTGTAATCAAACAGTTTTTTTTGACTCTGAATAAGATTTTTAGCTGTTTTTTTAAAACCAAAAATGACTACAGTTCCAATAACTGAAAATAACAGAGCACCAACTAACATTCGGTTGCACCCATGAAATATTCAGGGTGCATATAACCCAATCAATCGGTTGGCAAAAAAGCTCGGTTTTGGCAGCGAATCTGTTCTCCGTGTGTGGAATCTAGTGGCCTAATAAAGGCGTCTAAAGATGTTTACTGATAAACATGGAAATAACGTCATCCAAAATTATTCAAATTTCATAAAAATTCTTAATTTAAGTTTACGTTTTACAAGTATTCTATAGACGGCCGCAATGATCAAAATAGGCGATCACTAGTAAATACGGACTTGTGGGTAGGCAAATTAATAGACATTTTATTACAAATCTAAATATGGAATTATTCATAAGATTTGGCAAAAAGTATGACTCGTAACCATGGACCCTAGGAAACGAAAAATGCGGTCCACCAAATCGAAACAATCTATGATTGCTATTTGAAAACATGCACCGATATGGTCCAATTTCTCCAGCGATGGGCGCTGGGTTCTCGAAAAGCTCTGTGCGACGGACATCGCTTAATGGATCCCTAAAGTGTTTCTGAAACAATTGGTATACATTACATGGGATCTATTTTCATTCCGTTAGGGTGTCACATACATCAAAATTAGCTTGTTATACCCTTCACCACAGTATGCGAATTGTTAAAAATATGGAGAAATGGACACTAAAATTAAAGAAAACTTCGCTGCGAATTAAAATACGATTTTTTCCTTCGCAGTATCGCATCCTTCCTAAGATCTTGGGGCGGATTTCTGGCTCTATCTCGTAAATATCTTGCTCGATATTCACCGAAAGCGCCAGAATCGTTTAAAATTATTCGCAGAACATCGATCCGCCAAGGTACACCACAAAAAAGACTGACAGCCAAATGACATCATTTGATTTTCGCCTTTAGCGCCGTAATCGTTAATGACTTGTTTGCAGAACGTCGATCCGTCAGTGTACACCTTAAAAAATATGATAAAAATTCACATCAAGTGTGGCATATTTACTTGTATTACTCATTTGAGAGGACATATTATGCCATTTATTTTTTAAATATAATTTCCTTCAAATGTTGGCCGCACCAACTTCCAGGGTGTCTATTCTGAGGTTCCAATTTTGGATGACTTGTTCGAGCATCTCGACCGGTATGACGTTAATGAGATGCGTAATGTTGGCTTCCAACCCTTAGCTCGTTTGTCAGCATAGACTTTTTTTTTTAAATAACCAACACTCTGGTGATGCCCCCTATAAATGCGGTGCATTGCGTTGGCGAGTGGAAAGTAAAGGATCGGAGGGGGGAAAGAGGTAATAATGTTTATTGACACTTGTCTTGAACTTCTGGATGTCGCAATTAGTGGGAAACGCATTTGCCGGATTAGATTCCACTTACGGACTGTACGAGCGAAAAACGAATTTGATCTGTAGTGTATAGTGCGGTCAACTGGCCAATCGATAACAAACGGGTGTGAATTCCTAGAAAGTCGCGTATCCCTGCCGAACATCCTCACGTCAGGAATAGGGCGACGGATGTCTGATGAACACACACCATTAAAGTAACGATAGAACAGAGTCACGCAACCCGCATTCCGACGATGCTCAAGGGAAACAATAGAGTTGGATACCCTACTGTCACCTATCAGCACCATCGCTCTCCTTTGAACACGGTCAAGTAGCTCCAAGGATGATTTTGGAGCACCTGCCCATATTGTATTCCATCCTCGGCCTGATGTAAGTTGTATAGATATTGAAAAGATCAGAAGGAGTGAAATATTTCTTGCACCGCTTTAAAATGCCTATGCACTTGAGTGCTTCTTTCGACACTTCGAATACATGTCTCGCCCAACGAACGTCACATTGTATTTTCATGCCCAGAACATCAAGAGCTTCTGATTGTTCAATATCCGTACCATCGATCTGTGATGAGGCCGTTGGGCCTTTCTTATCTTTAATATGTGAACGAAAACTGTAAACTTTATCGAAATACAATCTTTTAGTTTACTAGAAACGGATCTCCCTTTTTAAACCGTTTTTTAATCTAGAATAGATACAATAATGAATTATTTATTTTTTCCCAGTTTTTACTTTGAAATCACAAACTGCATCAAACATTTTGACAAGTTTAAAAACATCACTATTCATTTTTGTAATATCGTAAAGCTTTTATTTGTAAAAAAAAAACTTAAGACTCCATTGGTCGCTTTTCAAGTCTACATAGCATGCCTCAATTTAATTCAATGCCCAAATTTGTATTCAAATGTGCATTTTTGTAATTTTTTTCGTTTTAGCTAACTTCTGGTAAACACGAAAAGCCCAAATTATTAATGGAACCAAAATGATTGGCTTTTTTTTGGTTTAACAATAGAAAATGTTATCACAATATTGCATGCATTCAAATCATTGGATACACCACCACTCCAGCCAAAGCAGCATTTTAACAATACGCCCTGGAAAAAAGTGACCGAAAAGCATAAAATCCCATAGTTACGAATAATATTATGTTTCCTAAGTACTGTGGGTAAAATCAACAGAAGATCCGATGCGAATCAAAGTAGGAGAAGTACATGTTTCCCTTTACATACCATTAAGGAAAAAAGGAAAACTTTAATCCACTTATAAAAATTATGGCAGTATAGAGGAAAGTAAATGCAGCTACTACTACGTTAAAAACTCTGAAGAGTCGGATAAACCCAGCATGCGGGGACGTACAATATAATGAAACATATCAAATATCAAGGACCTAAATAAGGTACTGACTGAAAACTGAAAAAGGGTGGTGAGGGTTTATCGAAGGTCCTAGTCAACAAACAACAAGCCTTCGAAAATCTGTACACGTAAAGAAAGACCCTTACAGCGGGGAAATGACCAAGACTGAATAACCTGCATCAGACTTGTTCTTAAATAACCCAGTACTGGCTTAATACATTTGGCCTCTTATTATAGGAGTTTGGAACACTCGCAGCATTTCATAGGACTAGAAAACAGGCAAAACCCAACAAAAACGTGGTAAGTAAAAGTCATTTTCATTTAGTCATATGTCTTTAGTCTTAGAATAAATTCTAAGCAATTCATATTTTGAATATAGGATATTTTGATGAACGTGTAACTAGTAATCATTCTTCATGTATGTTTGTGTTGATTTAAATATACGTATTAAGTCCTCTTACATTTAGGTAAAATAGTTTTTGTTATATCTTATAAAGCGTTTTTTTAGACGTGTGGTTTTCAAGAAGAAATAAAAACGTATATACGAGCAATTTAATGGTTTGGCCAAGAACTTATCTTTTTTTTATAAAGATAAGGATTTGCCGTTATGATTTGATTTAAGCATTCTCTAAGATTGGAGTGCCCTTTTCATCCTTTTTTTTCTTCTGGCGACAAAAATCCTTGAACATGAATTTTTTTTTTGATGTGCGGGAATAGAATGAAGTCATTGGGTGCCAAGTAAAGGCTGTACGGCGGATGACCCATAAATTTGACGTTTTGGCCGGTCAAAAAGGCGCTGGTCTGAGCCGATGTGTGGAAGCTCGCATTGTCATGGTGCACAATGATTGGTCTTCTCTTGTTCGTTTTTCGAATTTCACCGAAGACTTCAGGCAAACAAATTGTGGTGTACCACCAGAATTGACTGTCCTATGTTGCTCAAGTGGAACAGTCGCCACTTGACCAGTTTTCCACAAACTAGTTTCGTTGGATTTGGCCGTGTCCAAAGACCCACACAGTCGATTGCTATTTTGTTTCAGGCTCATACGCATAGATCCATGATTCGTCACCTGTGACGATCTTATAAACGTTTTTTGAAGCACCGCAAACGTATTTTTGCAATATTTCTTTGCACCAATCGACACGAGCCTTTTATTGAGCGATTGCCAAATTGTGCGGAATCGAACGAGAACAAACTTTTTTTACGCCAGGTGTTCATGCAATATCGAATGTATGCTGGTGCAACAAATGCCCAAGGATGCCTCTATCTCACGGTGTGTCACATGACGATCTTGCATTATCAGTTCACGCACGTCATCAATGCTCTCTGGCACAACGGCCGTTTTTTGACGACCTTCGTCTTTGAGCGAAAGTCGGCCACGATTGAATTCATTTAACCAGTGCTATAGGATGGTGCTTCATCGCCAAAGAAAGATTTAAGTTCATCGATACACTCTTGCGTGATAATCCACGTCGAAAGTTGTGAAAAATGAACGCACGAAAACGTTCACGAGTAAATTCCATTTTTTTGCCAAATTGATTTTTTCAAGTCAATGTAAATAACACAAATTATGGTCGGACGTCAAAACGTTCTGAGTACGTTTATGCTGAAAAATGTCAAACTTTTCAAAGGAAATGTCAGATGGCGCCAGGCAACACTTAGTGTTGCATAAAATTCAAAATAATAGGAGTGATTTATATAACAGAAGAAATAATAAGTTTAACAAAACGGAAGCGTTTTTATTAAAAATATTTCGGTTCAAATATTTTTGGAAAAATTTTAATTTCCATAAAGAATGTACTATTATTGCATTAGAATCGTAACAATAACATTGTTCTGAAAAACATATTCAAATGAAAAAAAAAATACAATGATATATAGGGCGATCCATCTAGATGTATTTTTTCAGAACAAAAAAAATATAAAAATTCAAATCAACTGTGGAATCTTTATTGGTTATTGAAAGGACACTTTATGGCATTTATTTTTGAAAATAATTACCTTCAAATGTTGGCAACTGAGAAACGGGAAGATCCGCTGTTTTCGACCAAAATTTTGTTCAGTGATGAGGTCCATTTCTGGCTCAACGGCAAAGTCAATAAAGAAAATTACCGCATTTGCGCTGAAACGCAGCAAGCAGAGGTTCAAGAGGTTCCATTAGACCCACGAAAACCACGGTTTGGTGCGATTTATGAACTGGTGGAATCATCGGTGTATATTTTTTCAAAAATGATGATGTTCTGAACGTAACCGTGAATCGTGCCATGATATCGATATTTATGCTACCTAAAATTGAAGCCCGTAATCTTGACGACACTTGGTTTCAACTTGTCATACAGCTGCTCAAACAATGGATCTATTGAGAGGTCATTTCGAAAAGCAGCTAATTTAAAGTTTTGTACAGTACGGGTGATATCACACCATTAGACATTTTTCTTTGGGGTTACGTAAAGTCCAAAGTCTATGCTAACAAACCAGCTACGATTCAGGTTTTGGAAGCCAATATTACGCGTGTCATTAAAGCCATACCGGTCGAAATGCTCGAACGAGTCACCCTCAGAATGGAAACCCTGATGCCACACAATTACCAATAAAGATTCCACACTTGATTTGAATTTTTATATATTTTTTTGTGCTGAAAAAATACCTCTAGACAGTTCAACCTATACCACCAAGGTAAGTTGGTGCTCTGTAATTTGTAGTTATTGAAACTGTAGCATCGGTGCAACATACCAAGTATCCGAACCTTCAGATGAGAATTATTTTTTTTTGACAAATACCATTAAATATGGTTAGAGCAACAAAATGTTTTCAAAACTTATGGTTGCCACTACCACCACTACATACCTTTTTCGCGTTTCATTCGCAGGGCCGATCAATTAGTTGTGAGTACCGTACGATGATCATACAGGTTGGGCGATTTAACATTTTAAATTTGAATCGGCTGTAAAAATAAGTACAGATAATTCTTTCAAAACGTAGACCGAGTTTTCCAGAAATTGAAGACAGAAGGCGAACTATGAATTAGCCACTTGGCCAGGATTTACTGGCCATTTCCGAATGGGGTCATGTGAATAGAGTAGATTTCAGTGCGCCTGTTGTCTCCCAAACGATGGTATGAATATTGAACAGATGCTCTTGATGTTCTGGGCATGAAAATACAATGTGACGTTCGTTGGTCGAGGCATGTATTCGAAGTGCCGAATGAAGCACTCAGGTGCATAGGCTTTTTAAAGCGGTGCAAGAAATATTTCACTTCGTCTGATCTTTTCAATATCTATACAACTTACATCAGGCCAAAAATGGAATACAACTCCCATATATGGGCAGGTGCTCCAGAAGCATCCTTGGAGCTACTTGACCTTCTTTAAAGGAGAACGAGATGCTGATAGGCGACTGTAGGGTATCCAACTCTATTGTTTCCCTTGAGCATCGTCGGAATGCGGGTTGCGTGACGCTGTTCTATCGTTACTTTCACGGTGTGTGTTCATCAGACATCCGTCGCCTTATTCCTGACGTGAGGATGTTCGGCAGGGATACGCGAATTCACACTTGTTTGTTATCGATTGGCCAGTTAACCGCACTATACGCGGTCATAAAAGCCATACCGGTCGAAATGAGTCAATCAAAATTGGAACGAACGAGTCATCCAAAATTGGACCCTCAGAATGGAAACCCTGAGGCGTAGTTGCGGCCAACATTTAAAGGAAATTATATTTACAAAAGAAATGCCATAAAGTGTCCTTTCAAATTGCCAATAAAGATTTCATCCACACTTGATTTGAATTTTTATATATTTTTTGTTCTGAGAAAATACCTCTAGATAAATCACCCATTAGTTTGGTTGTCGTAATCATATCATTGTTAACATAAAACATAAAAAACAATACTTTTGGCAATAATACTATTGTTACATTTCAACAAAATAAATATCACGGCAATCATACTATAAGTATTGTCAAAATAAAATTCAGAAAACAATACTATGGTTGCGACAAACATACTTTTATTAACCATGCTTTTTCTCTGCTTGTGGGCTGAACTAACTCTTCATGTTTAAACTCTGTTTTAAACATATTTCAAACTAGACCAGATTCTTAAATCATTTAACTCTTTTGGGCAAATTCGAATATAACGGCCAGTTGTTTTTTTTTTGTCTCCAATGGCCCACTGTGCTCCTGTTACGTTTTCAAACATCGTTTGTGAATCAAGACTGAGACCGTGCAAAACCTCACAAAGTACTCGTTATGTGGTAATAAGCAATTTTAACTGTTTCTAAAACAATTTTTTCCCCCTCTGACAAACAAACGAGCACTTAACACAACTAGCCATAAACATGCATAGACATGTTAATATGTTAATTTCCGTTTAAGGCAGCCAATATGTTAGGCGGGTAAGGAGGGGAAAAAATCAAAATTGCTTGTTAAACGCCAAGGAACACAAGTCGTTGAGTTCCATGAACACCAAAGAAATACGAAGCAACTGCAGGCAATCGCGGAAAATCTCAGAAGTCTCAGCCCGGCAAATGCGGTAGCAAATCATTTTGTGCAACAAAATAATAAGACACAATTTGGAAACATATGTGCCCCCCCCCCCCCCCCCCCGTATACCATAACCGCCAAACCGTACCATAACCGAAACACCAAAACGCACTATGAACGGAATGGGAAATCTGGCGCGGCCAGGCTCTGAGTTCGTCGTACATATTTGAGAATTTATGTTAAAATCCACAAATCCATCGGCCGACCGCTACATGCATTGGATTTGCTTGTTGTAACATACGCGAGGCCGCTGCAGATGTTGTTGTTGGCGGCCACAAATTGTTAACCACAAATGATTGCCGGTGTTGCAATTGCCGAGAAGACAATACAAAAAGCTTAAAGGGTTTCAGATTTCTTATTGTTTCGGCTAAGAAACCCATGCACATAAAACCCCCAAATTTTGTAATTCGAAGATAATCAACTTTTAGTGCTATTCCCCTTCATGAGCAAATGGCCCAACGAAACATTTAACATTTGTTGGAACATTGTTGTCGGCGGATGCAGTTTTATTACCCAAAAATATCCAAATGCCACCGCATCGAGGAGTCTGCAATTGCCGCTTGGCGTGATTACTGCTGCTGCTGCTTTTGTTTTTATTGTCGTTTCCAGTTGTTGTCTTGCACGGCCATAAATCAATGTGTAAATTGCATTAAATTCCAAAATTGACATTTCGATTTATTTGTTGGAAATTGTATTTCTCGCACCCCCTCTCACGGCACTCACACTACCTTGTTAAATAATCTTTGGGTTATTGTGTAAATTTTCACTACGCTTTAGCAGTGGCTTAAATAAATATTTGTTACTTTGTCCAACATCCGCCAAGGCGATGAGAATTTTATTGTTTTATTGGCGTTTGGCATACGGGGAAAATTTAATAAAAGAAAATATTTATTTTACGTTACTGTAGCATTGTGCCTTTGGGGAATTTTCAACACTTATTACTTGCATATAGGGTTCCTATACTGGAAAAAATTCCCGGGAATTCCCGGGAATTTTTTTTTCAAAATTCCCGGGAAATTTTCATCGGGAATTTTCGGGAGTTTTTATTTTAAACTTTAAGGTAGAAACACAATTGAAACGAACGACGAATTTCGCACAGCACGACGAATTTGTCGGTACAAACTCGTCGCGTAAATTCGTCGTATGAAATACAATAACGACGAACAAAAATAAACGTCAATAAACGTATTTGAAGTTATTTGCAATTTGTATACACAAATAAATAATCGCAAAATATGAATCAAAGAATTTTGTGTTTTGTAAAAGTTGTGAAAATTGTAAACATCATGTTCATGATGATACAAGCTTTTGTTTTTGTACGGCACCAATTTATACGTCGTTCGTCGGCGTAAGAAATAGAAATAAACCTATCGCACAGTTCGTTACGCACGACGAATTTCGGTCGACGCACTGATTGTGTGCATTCTCATATAAACAAATGTGTTTTATTTTCGACGACGAATATTCGCAACGTAAAATTCGTCGTTCGTCCCAATTGTGTTTCTACCTTTAGTATTTTACTTTTTATTGGCAACCCGGTTCATTGTTTTGGTACGAAAAAATGCAACACTAAAACACAGCTGACTGTCTTTTGTTATTGTGTGTTGTTCCATTAATGTAAATATGAAGGTTTTGCTCTTTTATTACAAGTGGATAGGTGTTCTTTTATAAAATAAATTACTTGATTTTCAAAAATAAATGTAAATATTCTCAAGTTGTGCAAAATAATACATAACTTTTTTTAACAAGCGATAATTTTTAGACTGCTATGGATCGTGTTCAATCTCCAGCTTGGAAGTACTTCACCAAGAAAAACGATTTAGCACAATGTTCCCTGTGCCCTAAAACACTGACGTATAAAGGTGGAAGTACAAGTGGGTTAACACGACATTTGGAAAATGTTCATAAAGTCAAGCCAGATGCTGTTGATGTGATTCCTTCAAAAAAGAGCAAACCTGATTTAAGCATAAAACAATTTTTGCAACCAAATCAGTCCATGGAAGAGATAGTTTCTCGAATGGCTGCTTTAGACGGATTCACAATTAATGCCATTACTGAAAGCAGTTTTATAAGAGAATCTCTACAAAAAAGGGGCTTCAATCTACCAAAAAATGTTTCATCGGTAAAAAAATTAGTTTTATCATACTTTGATACTGCTAAGAAACAAATAATAATGGACATACAACAAATAATTGAAAATAATGGAAGATTTTCTGTTGTATTAGATGAATGGTCTAGCATTAAACAACGAAGATACCTCAACACATTTTTGTATGGGCCATCAGATAATTTTTTTAACTTGGGCTTAGTATATATCCCAGGGAAATGTGGAGCTATAGAAATAAGAACTATGATCGAACAGCAGTTGCAAGAGTTTAATATTAATTTTGAAAAACATATTATATGTACAATTTCTGATGGACCTAATGTCATGAAATCGTTTGTCAAAAATAGTCCAGTTTTGGGTATTTTTTGTTTAAATCACGGTATACACCTTGCTGTTATTGACGTGCTGTATAAAAAAAGAGAACATTTGGAAATGTCAGAAGAATCCGATTATTCAGAATATGATGATGAATTTGAAGTTTCAAGTTATAGCATATCTCCAAACTACTGTGAAGTTTTAGACAACACAAGAAAAATTATAAAAGTATTTAAAAAGAGTCCATTAAAGACAGCATCATTACAACAGTATGCTAAAACAGAACTTGGAAAAGAAGTTCATTTATGCAGCGATGTAAAAACTCGATGGAACTCGATAGTTGTTATGATTGAAAGTTTTTTGAAATTAAAAAATGCCATTAAAAAATGCCTAATAGACTACGATTTGGCTGAGATGTGGAATGAAGACCATATTCCAGTTTTAAAAATGTTGTTTGAAGTCCTTCATCCAATGAAAGTAGCAGTGGAGGCTCTTAGTCGAAGAGATTGTAATCTAATCATTGCAGAAATTATTCTTTCTAAACTTTTGGAAGAACTTCAAAATAAGAATAATTCATTATCAATTAAAATGTTGACTTCATTAAAAACAAGAGTAATTGAAAGACGAGACATACAAATTTATTCTTTGGTAAAATATCTACACAATTCAGATGACTACAATTCCAAATTCTTTTTTTACACTCCAAAATCAAGTCTTTTTATAATTGCTGAGGAGATTTTTAAACGACTTTTTGGAGACGAGCCAAGCAGCGGTAATGATTCATCATCTTGTGAAGAAGATTTTCCGGTTTCATTTCAAGACCAACTGGAAAAGGCTATTTGTAGTACTAGAGATAAAGTAACTAAAAAAAGAAAGCCAGATAATGTTTTAAAAAAAGAGCTTAATGTATATGAAGCTACTGGTAACAGAACAACCAACTTGGAAAATTTGTATAACGCTTTAATAACCATAAGGCCGACATCAACTGAAAGCGAACGTGTGTTTTCTGTTGCGGGCAATATAGCAACAAAAATAAGAAATAGAATGTCTGATGAACTGTTAAATGCTCTTATAATATTGAAATTTTTTTATTACAAAAAAAATAATTTAAAACTTTGTTTTTATACTTTAAACAATGTACAAATTGCAATGTACGATCTCATAATTTAAACTTTTTAATTTATATTTGTTTTGTTGATACCAATGATTTTTTTTTTTTATGAATAAAGGAAAAATCTTTATTTTTATGTTGTTAAGTGTTTTGTGCATTTTTTTTATTTTTGAAACTTAAAAAGGTAATTTTGTAAATTTTTAAAAATTCCCGGGAATTCCCGGGAATTAGCAAAAACAATTTTTTTCTCCCGGGAATTTAAAAAGTTCGGGAATTTAGGAACCCTACTTGCATAACATCGGGCAGCAATTTTAACTAAGAATCAAGTAAAAAAGTTAAAGTCGGGCGTTGCGCACCATAAGATACCCTACACCACTCTGCTTTTTAAAGGAGTAAGTACCTCTGCTTAGAGCTTGGTCCAAGTCGGACTCAATATGTAAGAGTTAATTAACTATGACCTACAAAATTTGAGGGTGAGAGGGTAAAATTGTCAAAAGTATTGAGCACCTCTGTCTGGAGCCTGGGCTCGGACTTAAAAAGTATGTTAGAGTTAACTATTATCATAACGTATCATACAGAAGCGCGATGACGTTTAACCTCTAAAGCTGCCGAACCTCACATTGAAAGGGACCTTTGTGTGGGGGGCTATTGAAAAACATGGACCGATATCGTCCAGTGTTACAGGGCATGCAAAATTTTGAATGAATCGGAGGTAAAATGTGATTTTTAAAGCTGCGGGTTCCACAATCGGGCAAGACCTAAGGGCTATTGCAAAATATGAAACTACGAAGTACAGTTCACCACAGTTGTTTAACGGTTGCTCAAAGCTATCCATACAAAGTTTGGGCGTGTTCGAGTGCAGTTTGTAGTTTCTGAAGCTGCATGACCTCAAAGTGGGAGGGACTTTTGTCCAAAAAATAAACCGATATGGGCAAAATTCAGCACACGCAGAGAAAAAACATGGTTACTACTCGTACATGGTCACGGCAATAATAATATGTTCTCCGCAATAAAAGTATGTTTGTCGCAACCATAGCATTGTTAACTGAATTTAGTTTTGACAATAGTATTATTGCTGCATATTAATATTGTTGATATGTAACAATAGTATTACTGCCAAATTTAAAAGTGAAAATATGGTTATAGCAACAATATAAATATGGTTGGTGCGACAAAAGTATTGTGTTTTGCGTTCTATGTTAACAATGATATTATTACGGCAATTATACTGCATGATTAAAATTTTTCTTCATTTTAATATGCTTTTTAGAACAAATGTTTTACGGATCTAATGTAATAATAGTACTTTTTATATCGAAATTAAAATTTTTTAAGCAAGCTGCTTTGGCTTTGTTTAACTGAAATATTTTTAACAAAAACGTTTACATTTATTTAGACTTATATTTTTTACTTTGAAATAAATCACTCCTATTATTTTGAATTTAATGTATTTTTGAATTATTTTCATAATTCAAATCTATTGTTGACAACTTAGACCAATTCTAATAAATAATATTGGGAATCAAATCTGTTGTCGACAACTTAAACAAATTCTAATAAATTATTTTGGGGATCATAGTATAATTGTATGTGATCATACTATGGTTGTAAGGATCATAACATGGTTGCGTGTGAATCATACTATGGCTTTGAGGATCATACTATGTATGTGAAACATACTATGGTTGTGAGGATCATACTATGGTTGTATGTGAAACATTCTATGGTTGTGAGGATCATACTATGGTTGTGGGGATCATATTATGGTTATGTGTGAATTATACTATTGTTGTGAGGGTCATAGTATGGTTGTATTTGAATCATCCTATTGTTGTGAGGATCATAATATTGTTGTACCACAACCATATACCCAACAATATTATCCTCTTCGAATATTGTCATCACAACCATACTTTTTTCTGCGTGCAGAGATGGAGGTTGCTTTGTGAGAAATTTGGTCGAAATCGGGTCTATATAAGAGCTGTAGTTTATGAAACCTCTGTTTGATATCAAAATATGTACCGATGTGGACCAGTTTCACTAGGGCTCTCTTTTGGCCCAAATCTAAATTATGGACCTAGTTCCACCGAAATCGGTTCAAATTTCCTGTAATTTAATATTACAACAGATAGACAGATGGACATCACTCAATGAAATTTGATAATAGTTGTGTTTTTTTGGTTAAGCTTCAATACTTAAGACTGGATACCAGAATCGCTATAGTCACTTCATTTGTCAACAAAAGGAGCCAATTTTGAAAACGTCGGACTGCACTCTATTTTAAAATTTTTTTTAGAAAAATAATTTATTATGACTTAAACAGTTTTTATTCTGGTTCATGACCTTTTTGTTGTTTCTTTCTCAGAATCAACTACAAAATTGGTGAAATGTATTGGCTACGGTTTTTAGAATCAACTACAAAATTGGTGAAATGCATTGGCTACGGTTTAATAATTTATTAAGTATTTGCCGTTCATAACGTACCATACAACATTTGGGCGTGTATTTTGAGACTTTCAGAGTAGCAGGTAGTGACCAATGTGTTCTTCTAGAGCTGCAGGACTTTAAAACGAGAGCGAGCCGAAAATTTAAACAGATATGGACAAATTCCACCAGAGATAGATGCTGGTCACTATTTATGCTCTAAGCGAAATTCGGTTGAAAACGGGTGTAATCTGCGTCTTTTAAGCCTGTAGATTTTGATATCGGGAAGGACCCTTGTGTGGGGGCTATACGTAAGCATGGACCTACACGTTTCAGTATACCACAATTGATTTATGGTCGCTTCTAACGTACCATGCTAAATTTGGTCGTGATCAAGTGTAATTTGGGGCTTCTAGAACTGCTGGACCTTAAATCAGAAGGGGAGCTATTTGAAAACATAGACCCATGTGAACATATTTTACTAGATATGTGAGCTGGTACTCGTAATGTTTTGTGTCAAATTCGGTCGGAATCGGGTGTAATATGTGTATTTTAGACCAGTAGGCTTTGAAATTGGGAAGGACCTTGGTATAGGGGCTATACGAAAACATGAAAACCAACACGCTCCAGTTTCCTACTCTTGATTAGTGGTCGCTTATAAAGAACGAAGCAAAATTTAGCCTAATCAGGTTCAATTTTTAGCTTATAGAGCGGCAGAACCTTAAATGGTTAGGGTCCTTTGTGGAAGCTATATAGACAAAATTTAAACAGAGATGGCTGCTGGTCATTCGTAATGCTCTGTGCGACATTTACTCGAAGTCGAAATCTTTTAGAGCTGTAAGTTCTGAAATCGGGAAAAAAAATTTTATTTTTGAATAGGGTTTTTTCACAGTTTACGTGTGAGTAGTGTTAAACTTTGTTTCTTTTTCTTTTCAGTATTGTTTGCCATTTCATTATGGAAAGACTTACACTTTTTCCTGCGCTTTACCATTTTAGTGTTTTGGCTCTTCAAAAGATCGAAGCAGATCCGCTGTTTTCGACCACAATTTTGATAGGTCCATTTTGGGCTCAACGACAACGTCAATAAATAAAAATTGGCGCATTTGAGCTGAAGTTTCATCGGTCCAAATTATTCTAAAAATAATGAAGGCCGGAATGTAACCGTGAATGGTGCTCGCTATCGCGCTATGATTTCGGACTTTTTGATACCTGTAATTGAAGCCCTTAATCATGACGACATTTGGTTTCAATAGGACGGTGCCACTTGCTATAGTACAGCTGCTAAAACAATGGATCTATTGAGAGGCCATTTCGAAGATCAGCTTATTTCACGTTTTAGACATCAAACCTTTAGATCAATCTAGAGGTATTTTTCAAAATAAAAAAATACTAAAATCCGAATCAAGTGTAGAATCGTTTTTGATCATTCGAAAGGACATTTTATGCCATTTATTTTTCGAATATAATTTCCTTCAAATAGTGGCCGCAACTACACCTCAGGGTATCCATTCTGAGGGTCCATTTTGGATGACTCGTTCGAGCCTTTCGACCGGTATGGCTTTAATGACACGCGTAATGTTGGCTTCCAAAACCTGAATCGTAGCTGGTTTGTCAGCATAGACTTTGGACTTCACGTAACCCGAAAGAAAAATGTCTAAAAGTGTGATATCACTCGATCGAGGCGGCCAACTCACCTGCCCAAAACGTGAAATTAGCTGCTCTTTGAAAAGACCTCTCAATAGATCTATTGTTTGAGCAACTATAAGTACTATGGCAAGTGACACCGTCCCGTCGAAACCAAATATCGTCAAGTTTACGGGCTTCAATTACAGGTAGCAAAAAGTCCGATATCATGGCGCGATAGCGAGCACCATTTAAGATTACGTTCCGGCCATCATTATTTTTTGAAAAAATATGCACCGATGATTCTACCAGCCCATAAACCGCACCAAACCGTGGTTTTCTCTGTGTATAATGGCACCTCTTAAACCTCTTCTGGTTAATCATCCGCCCAAATGCGGCAATTTTGTTTCTTGACGTTGCCGTTGAGCCAGGAATGGGCCTCATCACTGACCACCATTTTGGTAAAAAAAATCTTCTTTGAGTTTTTGAAGACTGAAACGGCGACGCGCTGGAACATCGTAAGCCTTCAATTCTTGCAAATGGCAAACAACTCACGCGTAATCTGTGGGATTTTTTTTGTTTTTTTTTCTCTTAAAAGATAGCCCCACTTCTTACCTTTCCAAAATTATGTAAACGAAGCTTAGAGGTCAAAAGTTATGACTATTTGAGAAATGCAACATTTATTTGGTGTTAATTTACAAAAACAGATAAATGTACTATACTGTGATTTCGCTTACAAAAAAAATGTCAATTTTTGTCATATGTGACAGCGCATAGAGAAAGGGACCTAAGGTTAAAAAAATAAATTTTCATTTTTTTCTTTTTTTGATGTGGACAACATCTGAGCATCGAATGAGACCGATCCCTTGCCCCAAAAGTGTTCCCTCCCAGAGAAATGCGCGTTTTATGAAAGTGAAGTCGACAATTCTAAGCGCAAATAGATACGGACCTAATCTTTAAAATGGCTCTCCTGAACAAAACTTTTCATCAACTTTTCACTTTTTTTTTTGATGTGGACAACATCTTAGCATCGAATGAGACCGATCCCATGCCCCCAAAAGTGTTCCCTCCCAGATATATGTGCGTTTTATGAAAGTGAAGTCGGTGAGTCTAAACGCAAATAGAAAGGGACCTAATCTTTAAAATGGCTCTCCTGAACAAAACTGGTTTTTAACCTTAGGTCCCTTTTTATTTTTCGCGTCACATATAGTCATAACTTTGAAACGGTAAAATCCGACCACTAGCTCAGAATTTTGCAATTTTAACCTAGTACGAGGGTTGCTATATATATTTCTAACCCAGGCGCCAACTGACACTTCCATTGGAAAGTTTAACATTTTTTAGCATAAAAGTACTCAGAACCTTTTGACGTACGACCATCATTTGTGTTGTCTACAGTGACTTGAAAAAATCAATTTGGCAAAAAATTGAATAAACTTGTGAACATTTTCGTGCGATCTTTTTTCACAACTTTCGACGTGGATTATCATGACGAAAGTGCATCGATGAACTTAAATCTTTGTATGGCGACGAAGCACCATCCTTTAGCACTGTGAAAAACTGGTTTACCGACGCTCGCTCAAAGACGAAGGTCTTGAAGGTCGTCCAAAAACGGCCGTTGTGCCAGAGAACATTGATGCAGTGCGTGAACTGATAATGCAAGATCGTCATGTGACATACCGTGAGATAGAGGCATCCTTGGGCATTTCTTCCACCAGCATACATTCGATATTGCATGAACCTGGCCTTAAAAAAAAGGTTTGTTCTCTTTGGATCCCGCACAATTTAACAATCGCTCAAAAAAAGGCTAGTGTCGATTGGTGCAATGACATTTTGAAAAAATACGATCACCGGTCTTCAATATACGTTTGTAAGATCGTCACAGGTGACGAATCATGGATCTATGCGTATCAGCCCGAAACAAAACAGCAATCGAACGTGGGGGTCTTCGAAAACGAGGAAAATCCAACGAAGTTGTTCGTGAAAGAAGCAGTTCGAAGCAAATAGTCGC
This sequence comes from Hydrotaea diabolus, assembly GCA_963513945.1. Classification (NCBI taxonomy): domain Eukaryota; kingdom Metazoa; phylum Arthropoda; class Insecta; order Diptera; family Muscidae; genus Hydrotaea; species Hydrotaea diabolus. Next base: position 154,766,787 of record OY740718.1, read on the forward strand.
CTGTTTCTTCGGCAGAACTGGTCATGTGGAAACTGTTCCGCTTGACCAGCGTAGAACGGTCAATTCTGAGTGGTACAACACAATTTTTTTGCCTGAAGTCTTCGGATAAATTCGAAAAAGAAACAAGAGAAGACGAATCATTGTGCAACAATGCGAACTCTCACACATCGGCTCAAACCAGCGCCTTTTTGACTGGACAAAACGTCGAATTGATAGGTTCCCCCACATCAAGAAAAAAATGAGTGGTCAACGATTTTCGTCGCGAGAAGATGCTGTTGAAGCATGAAAGTGTCTAAATCGGAGTGGAAAAAGTGCTTCGACAATTGGTGTGAGCGCATGCTAGAGAATACTTTGAAAAACAATAAAACCATTTTTGATGATTGATATTCTCATTTTCATTATTAGGCCAGAAATATATATAGCAGTCCTCCTAATCTACAAAAACAGATAAATGTATATTGTGATTTAGCTTACAAAAAAATAAAATTTATTTGATCCAGCCACTTGTCCAATATAATTTTTAAAACATAATGACAAACCTTTATTTATATATCAAAGCTAAATTCTTTTCCATAACATTAAAATATATACGTTATATTTCTTCTTGAAAACCACACGTCGAAATAAACACCCTTTCTGTTAGACGAGAAGACAATCAGTTGAAATCCCCAAATGCTAACAATCGTAATGGAAATTCGACAATTGGTTTGAGCGCAAGAAAATGGAGCGCATGCTAGGGAATACTTTGCGTCGACGATTCTAAGCGCAAATAGAAACGGACCTAATCTATAAAATGGCTCTGCTGAACAAAACTGGTTTCACATATGTGACGGGCAAAATAGAAAGGTACCTAAGGTTAAAACCCAGTTTTGTTCAAAAGAGCCATTTTAAAAATAAGGTCCCTTTCTATTTGCGCTTAGAATCGTCGACTTCACTTTCATAAAACGCGCATATCTCTGGGAGAGAACACTTTTGGGGCATGGGATCGGTATCATTCGATGCTCAGATGTTGTCCACATCAAAAAAAGAAGAAAAAAAATGATTTTTTACCCTAAGGTCCCTTTCTCTATGCGCTGTCACATATTGTGATTTAGCTTACAGAAAAAATAAAATTTATTTGATCCAGCTACTTGTCCAATATAATTTTTCAAACATAATGACAAACCTTTATTTATATATCAAAGCTAAATTCTTTTCCATAACATTAAAAAATATACGTTATATTTCTTCTTGAATACCACACGTCGAAATAAACACCCTTTCTGTTAGACGAGAAGACAATCAGTTGAAATCCCCAATTGCTAACAATTCGGAAATTCGACAATTGGTTTGAGCGCAAGAAAATGGAGCGCATGCTAGGGAATACTTTGAGTCGACGATTCTAAGCGCAAATAGAAAGGGATCTACTCTCTCTTGAACAAAACTGCTTTCACATATGTGACGCGCAAAATAAAAAGGGACCTAATGTTAAAAACCAGTTTTGTTCAGGAGAGCCATTTTAAAGATTAGGTCCCTTTTTATTTGCGCTTAGAATCACTTTCATAAAACGCGCATATCTCTGGGAGAGAACACTTTTGGGGCATGGGATCGGTCTCATTCGATGCTCAGATGTTGTCCACATCAAAAGAAGAAAAAAAATGAAATTGATTTTTTTACCCTTAGGGCCCTTTCTCTATGCGCTGTCACATATTGTGATTTAGCTTACAAGAAAAATAATTTTTATTTATTTATTTAGTCATAACTTTAAACCGGTAGGACCTCTGGGATTCGTTTAGATATTTGGGAAAGGTAAGGAATAGGGCTACCTATTATGCGAAAAAGATCCGACCACTAGCTAAGAATTTTGCAATTTTACCCTAGTATCCTTTGACCACCAATCCGAAAATTTTCAAACCCCTTGCCTTTTCGGGCGTAGTCGTAGATGGACATTTTTTCATTAAATGTGCCAAGAAATACGCTGGTGAAATTTGTTCAGTCGTGAACGAATCACCCTGTATATTGTCCATAATATGATCATACTCGTATCTAGCAAGATCTGCTTTTATCTGAATTATATCTGCCATATATGATCGGATCTAACGAGATCTGCTGTAAATGAGTGGATCCTAACAGATCTGGTCCTTCGCTGACTATATGCTCCATTTGAGAAACTTCAAGAACTGCGATCATATAGCTTGCGAGAGTATTTACGAAAATAAAGTTATCGTCTAATGTGATAATTGCCTTACTTATGTGTGACAATTTTACGATGATTTACATTCAAAAATGGCGATTTTGAAGATTTTTTTATTTGTCAATTTTTTTTATTGGCTTTGGTTGGCGGCTTCGGTTTCATCTTTAGTGTGTTAACCGGGAATTTGTCGAGCCTGCTTAACGAAATGCGGGGACTGCTTAGCAATGGTAGGTACTTGATTATCCGCAGGTACTTGGTAATACCTCAAAATAATTCCTATCCAATCAATTTTGTTGATCCAAAAAGAATTGTAACTCAAGTCAATATTAATCATTGATAATAAATAGCCATTGGGTTTTGTCCAGCTAGTGCCTATTTAACTTTGTCCTTAAAAAAAATGAATCAATGTACGAGTATAAGAGTCTAAACAACAGAAACTGAAGTTATGCCTGCCATGCCCTCCCATAAAAATCCCTTCACATTATCTGGTGTTTTTTTCCTTTTCTCATAAACACTCAATTACTTTTACAAATCTGCAGCAGCAGTGGCACAATTACCATTATTCACCTTAACCGGGAGGCAGGCCGGCAAGTCAGCCAGCCAGCAAGCCATCGAGAAATGATGAACCGGCTGGACTGCCGGCAACACAATGAAGGCATCGCTTCGACGAATGCATATGAAATGTTCAAATCACTATTGTACTCATATGTTTCGTTCGAAATGAATGCCGCCACATACGGGCTGGGGCTGGGGCTGCACACTCGTACGGGAAATTTATGTAAAATATTAAGAGCGCGCAACAATGTTGCATGAAATTTTTATGAATGCCTTAAATTTATGTTTGTTCATGCCATTTTTCACTTCATTTCGGTATGTGTGTGGTGGTCTTTTTTTGCCGGCGCAGTGCGGTGCAAATGATGCTGGTGTTGGATTTCCCTTCGCTTGCACCGTCCAATGATAAATTTGTATTTAAAAGAAAAATAAATACTGCTCATGCAGTGATTAAATTGCATTTTGTCTTCTTAGTTTTCATTTAGTTTTATTTTTTTTTTATTTATTATTTATGTTGACCAAAATGTACATTGTCATTGATTGAAGTGCTTCGAGTGCAATTGGAAATTAGTTTTTAGTTTTTTTTTTCATTATTAAATCTTTAGTAGTTGAAAAATAATGTCATCGAATATACGAATTTACGAGTGCCGGCTTTAAAGCGCATAGGAATGCAGAAAACATTCCATCTTTATGTTGGGTGATCAATATAGAGGTATGTATTTTTTCAATATGTGACGCGCAAAATAGAAAGGGACCTAAGGTTAAAAACCAGTTTTGTTCAGATGAGCCATTTTAAAGATTAGGTCCCTTTCTATTTGCGCTTAGAATCTTCGACTTCACTTTCATAAAACGCGCATATCTCTGGGAGGGAACACTTTTGGGACATGGGATCGGTCTCATTCGATGCTCAGATGTTGTTCACATCAAAAAAAGAAAAATAAAATGAAAATTGATTTTTTTACCCTTGGGTCCCTTTCTCTATGCGCTGTCACTTATACCTATAAAAAAAAAACAAAAATTCAAATCAAGTGTGAAATCTTTATTGTTCATTCGAAAGGACATTTTAAGCCAATTATTTTTTAAATATAGGGTGATCTATCTAGAGTTATTTTTTCAGAAAAAAAAAAATCAAATCAAGTGTTGTATCTTTATTGGTAATTTGAAAGGACATTTTATGCCACTTATTTTTTTAAAAATATAGGGTGATCCATCTAGAGGTATTTTTCAGAACAAAAAAAGATATAAAAATTCTAATCAAGTGTGGAATCTTTATTGGTAATTTGAAAGGACATTTTATGGAATTTTTTTTTGAATATAATTTCCTTTAAATGTTGGCCGAAACTACGCATCACGGTTTTCCTTCTGAGGGTCCAATTTTGGATGACTCGTTCGAGCATATCGATCGGTATGGCTTTAATGACACGCGTAATGTTGGCTTCCAAAACCTGAATCGTAGCTGCTATGTCAGCATAGACTTTGGACTTTACGTAACCCCAAAGAAAAATGTCTAAAGGTGTGAGATCAGTCGATCTAGGCGGCCAACAGAAATTAGCTGCTTTTCGAAATGACCTCTCAATAGATCCATTGTTTCAGCAGTTGTATGGCAAGTGATACCGTCCTGTTGAAACCAAGTGTTGTCAAAATTACGGGCTTTCATTTCAGGTAGCATAAAGATCGATATCATGGCGCGAGCACCATTCACGGTTACGTTTCGGCCATCATCATTTTTAAAAAAAAATTTGCACCGATGATTTCACCAGCTTATAAACCGCACCAAACCGGGGTTTTCTCTGGGTATAATGGCACCGCTAGTATCCTCTGACCACCAATCCGAAAATTTTCAAACCCCTGCCATTTCGCTCCCTTGCTTTTTCGGGTGTAGTCGGAGATGGACATTTTTTCATTAAATGGGACATTTTTTCATTAAATGGGCTTTAATTTCAGGTAGCATAAAGATCGATATCATAGCGCGAGCACCATTAACGGTTACGTTTCCGCCATCATCATTTTTGAAAAAATATGCACCGATGATTTCACCAGCTTATAAACCGCACCAAACCGTGGGTTTCTCTGGGTATAATAGCACCGCTTGAGCCTCTTTTTGTTGCTCTTTAGCCCAAACGTGGCAATTTTGGTAATTGACTTTGCCGTTGAGCCACTTGCCATTTTATTAAAAACTTGTTTTCTATTTAAATAGAGAAGCAAGAGGTCTTGAGCCGGTTAATCCCTGTTCAATGTGTAAAAGCAACAGACCGAAATAAAACAAACGAGCTAAACATAGGTAATTATTTTCAAAAAATAAATGTCATAAAATGTCCTTTCAAATTACCAATAAAGATTCCACACTTAATTTGAATTTTTATTCTGAAAAAATACCTCTATATGGATCACCCTTTATATTTTCCTTCAAAAGATGGCAACTGTATTATGGAAATGAGCGTTCGGTAAAAAAATTCCGCTTTTGGGTTAAAGAGCAACCAGAAGAGTTTTAAGAGGTACCTTTATACCCAGGAAAAACCTCGATTTGGTGCGGTTGATAGGCTGGTGGAATCATCGGTCCATATATTTTGAAAAATGACGATGGCCGGAACGTACCCGTGAATGGTGCTCGCTATCACGCCATCATATCACACTTTTTGCTACCTTAAATTGAATCCCGTAGTCTTAATGACATTTGATTCCAACAAGACGACGCTACATGCCATACCGTCCACAAAACATTCAATTTATTTGGGAAGTTTTGGCGAGCGCATTATCTCGCGTTGTGGGCCTGTGTGGCGTAGCCATCAAGATCGTGCGATTAAACACCGCTGGACTATTTTTTGCAGGGTTATGTGAAGCGGCTGGCAAAGAAATTTGGTTGTGGCAACGAATCAGTTCTCTGTGTGTACTTTTTTATCTAAACGAATTTTGTTATTATATTATGGAGATTTTTTTCGTAGATCATTTAAATATCGTTCTTTTACGAAAAAGTGAAAAAATGACTCTTTAAGTTAAGTTATTAGTATTATGTTCTACTACAATGTTTCACTCTTGATTTTAGTAGGGATCACAGAGGACGTAAAATCGATTATTTTAGGGTGTCCGTTTAGACCTTGTCTGAAAGACATTGTATTAAACTGCAACGAAAGTACAACTATTTGCAATTTATTAAGGGTCGCCTTAAAGATTATTAGGGCCAAGTGAGCCTAAACGTCTAGCAACTTTGCCTTTTTTTTGAGGTATTAAGTGCATCCCAACTTAAAAAAGCAGAGACTCCGGGTTTTGGAGCTACTCCGGCCTCCGACTCCTTATACGAGGCTATATATTTCTGGCCTAAAAATTAAAATGCGAATATTTATCATTAAAAAAGATTTTTATTGTTTTTCAAAGTATTCTCCCGCATTATTTATACACTTTTGCATGCGCCCAAACCAATTGTCGAAGCACTTTTTCCACTCCGATTGAGACACCTCCAAAACATGGTTCCTAAACGCTTCAACAGCATCCTCTGGCGACGAAAATCGTTCACTACGCATTTTTTTTTCTTGATGTGCGGGAATACAATGAATCCATTGGGGGTTAAGTCAAGTCTATACGGCGGATGACCCATCAATTCGACGTTTTGGCCGGTCAAAATGCGCTTGTTTGAGCCGATGTGTGAGAGCTTACATTGTCATGGTGCACAATGATTCGACTCCTCTTGTTCGTTTTTCAAATTTCTCCCAAGACTGCAGGCAAACAAATTGTGGTGTACCACTCAGAATTGACCCTCCTACATTGCTCAAGCGGAACAGTCGCCTCATGACCAGTTTTGCCGAAGAAACAGGCGACTATTTGTTTCGAAGTGCTTCTGCCACGAACTTTCGTTGGATTTGGCTCGTCTTCGAAGACCCACACGGTCGATTGCTGTTTTTTTTCGGGCTTATACTTATAGATTCATGATTCGTCACCTGTGACGATCTTAAACCCGTCTTTTGATGCACCGCGATCGTAATATTTCAAAATTTCTTTGCACCAATCGACACGAGCCTTTTTTTGAGCGATTGTCAAATTGTGCGGGATCCAACGAGAACAAACCTTTTTTACGGCCAGGTTAATGTAATATAGAATGTATGCTGGTGAAAGAAATGCCCAAGGATGACTCTATGTCACATGACTATCTTTCATTATCAGTTCACACACAGCATCACTGTTCTCTGGCACAACGGCCCTTTTTGGACAACCTTCGTCTTTGCGTCGGTTGATTGAATTCATTAAACCAGTTTTTCACAGTGCTATAGGATGGTGCTTCATCGCCATACAAAGATTTAAGTTCATCGATGCACTCTTGTCGTGATACTCCACGTCGAAAGTCGTGAAAAATGATCGCACGAAAATGTTCACGAGCTAATTAAATTTTTTTTGCCAAATTGATTCTTTCAAGTCACTGAAAACAACACAAATGATGGTCGTACGTCAAAACGTTCTGAGTACGTTAATGCTAAAAAATGTCAAACTTTCTAATGGAAATGTCAGATGGCGTCAGGCAACACCTAGTGTTGCCTAGGCCAGAAGTATATACGAGTATATATGAACCAGTACTCAGCAACAAAATATATTTTTTTATTACATTTAACTATACTGAAACCAATTATGTTTACGGAATTTCTAAAAAAAATTGGAATCCATTGACATTTATAAACTGAATAGAGCATCAACAATTTTAAGTCGGAGAGCATCTTTCAGTTGGGTGGACCTTCAAATTTGACTTTATAACTATTGCTCTGCCATTGGTAAGGTACATACAAATCATCTGTTGCTTCTTTAACATGAGTTTTTTACAAAATCCATTTTTTTGCTGAAGAGTTACCGATAGCCAAGATTTCATTAATAGTCTATAGTCCCCATTTCAACCCACGGACCAATAATGAAAGTATCAATACGTAAACATGACCTTTAATGGTGACCACTTAAAAAAAACATTATCTTTTAAAAATGAGACTATTAATTAGTGCTTTTCTGCCTAATTGGTTAATCAACTTATAAAGGGTGTTTTTTATTGAGGTATACAACTTCGAATTGAAATAAGACACAACAAAATCGTTTTAATGTCCATCAATTTGGCTTTATTGGAAGGATAATTTTATGCCATTAATGTTTAAATATGATTTCGGGCATGTGGCCGCCGCGGCTGGCTCGAATAAAGCCAATTGTACAGGTCCAATTTTCAACCACTTTTTCGAGCATATGGGGCCGTATGTTGGCAATAACGCCACGAATGTTGGCTTCCAAGTCCCCTAACGTTTCTGGTTTGTTGGCGTAGACGAGCGACTTCACATATCCCCAAAGAAAATAATCCAATGGTGTCAAATCACACGATCTTGGTGGCCAATTGACAGGTCCATTCCGCGAAATTATGCGCTCATCGAATGTTTCCTTCAATAATTCGATTGTGACGTGGGCTGTGTGGCATGTAGCGCCGTCTTGTTGGAACCACAACTCATCCACATTCATGCTATCCAATTCGGGAACAAAATAGTCGGTTATCATGGCTCTATACCGGTCTCCGTTAACGGTAACTGACTCTCCAGCATTATTTCGGAAGAAGTATGGCCCAATGACTCCACCAGCCCATAGAGCACACCAAACAGTCAGTTTTTGTGGATGTAATGGCGTCTCAAGGGTCTCATGTGGATTCTCTTCACTCCAAATGCGGCAATTTTGCTTGTTGACGTAGCCATTCAACCAAAAATGAGCCTCATCACTGAACAAAATTTTGTAATGAAAATCAGCATCGAGATGAATCTCATTTTCGGCCCATTTTGCAAGCGTTGTTCTTTTGTCAACCTGTTCATGATGAAATGGCAAACCAAACTAAATATTAATCACTTGACAGCTGACAAAATGGCCGCCAGTTAAAAAAGTGATGCCAACTTAAAGTTCTATACCCCAATAAAAAACACCCTTTATGTATAAATTAGAAGCAACAGAGAGTTTCATAATTATGTATCTCTCCAACGGTAGAACAGAATTGTAAAAGGCAAAGCAGAATTTTTGAAATTTCTTAAAATTGTTGTCGACTTAGAAATCTTATTTATGCCACTATCCTTAATGTCTATCAAGCCTAAGTACCAAAACGGGTACAACACATTATTTTTACTAAAATTTTCTTAAATTCTAGTGCTGTTAGACCTTTTGTTTGTATATAGACTAAATTCATGCTTTTTGTAAGTAATGAGTTTTTGCTATCAGTCTTAAATGTCAAGGCATCTCTTGAAATCTATTGTTTAGCTTTACAATTACTCGTATTGGGTAAATCCATTTTTTTGTTGAGAAACAGAAGCATATCAACATTTTTGGATTTCAAGCAAGTTCTTCTGTTAGAAATTATAGAGCCAGCTTTGCTGAACATTCTTTCAGATTCCGTCGAAGTTGCTGAAATGCATAAATATCTTGTGACGCAGGTTTTAAGTGTTGTCATCTTGTTGGCATGACTTGTAAAACCGTCATCTGAACTGTAGGTTTACCTATTTTAAAATAAGAATTAGACAAAATTTTTTATTTAATATTCTTATATTTTACTTGCCAAAATTCGCAGTGTCCCAACATATACCCGTATGCAAGTAATGACATTTGTACCGATACTATCAGTAGTCATTAATAACAATCGATATCGGCGCAAAAAAAATTTCGATACTATCGATAGTTTTACAGCTATGCTTCTGCTAGGAACTACGACGATACATCGTTGGTTTTTATGGTTATTCTTATTTGATCGGTAACCTTAAAGACGGGTGTAGCTCAAATTTATAATTTCCGTACTTTAAACTATTAATTTTCTATGATTTTACTTATACATTCAACAAAAAAAAAACCGAAAACCCCGCCAGCAAAAAACCGGGTAAATTGACATGTCGGATTTTAGCTATTTGCGAGAAACAGACTGTCTAATCCGAACGTCTAATGCATTTAATTGACATGGCTAAAAAACTTTAAAATTTCCCTTGCATATTCTTAAGACCACAAAAATCTTGTCGGTTTTTTGACATTTTGCCGGCCAACGGCAAATTAAAAAAATCTTTTCCAAATAAATATTCATCGACAAAGTAAGGCTTTGGTTTTTTATTTCACAAACACCAATTATTATAGCCAAAACAAATAAAATAAAGTTCAACTCTATGTAATAACAACTTTATTAAGGTCGACTTAAAATTAAATAATGCATACTTTGTAAACTCAAATTACGAATAATAATTTAATCGTATAAAACTGATCACTGCCACTCCTTAATTCTGGCAAAACATATTAAGAAATAATCAAATTTTGTGTTTATTTTCTTTAAAGCCAAACTGCAAATTAGGTAGTATTAATAAACAACTACAATATGGAGACTATAATCAATAAATATGGGTTGTTCCATACTGGGATAGTTAAACTAGCGTAAAGGAGACAAAGTCTGTTCCCTTACACCAACAAACTATGCAAAACTGCGCGTGTACAAAATAGTTACGAAATTTCTATCTGGTAAAACCTACGAGGGCTTATCAATAATTTTAAGACTTTTCGAATAAAACAGTTTTTTTTTGGCAAAAAAAAACACTTATTTTTCAGCATAATATACTTCTAGCTTAATACACTAAGTCCAACGTTTCTCATATTTTTGTATTCCTTGCAAAAAATAGGATTTTTCGAGGTCCTTAAAATATAAGTAGATACTTTTTTGAAAAATAATTTAATTGTTGGAGCTGAATCTCTTTCACCGAGCTATTTCTTTAGGTTTGAAAATAGGAAATATTTAATTGGGGCTAAATCCGAAGAATATGGCGGATAAGGTACCAATTCTTAACCCATGCATTTTTGCTATTGAGACTGCACAAGTGTGCACCCGTGCATTATCTTGATAAAAAGAAATTCTATCTTGGCCATACGGGGTGTTTTTTTAAATCCTGGTTAAATCGGTCCAATAAGTTGTCATAATATTTGGCGTTTATTGGTTATCACTTTTAAAGATGATCGATGCGGATTATCCCGCGTGCATCCAACAAAATTTTGCCATCACCTTAGTGGCCTACAAGTCACCATGACCTTCTTCGGAGCCGGTTCACCCGCAGAAACCCATTGTTTAGACTGCTGCTTGGTCTCCGGACTGTTGTAATGGATCCCTGTTTCATCCACAGTTACAAAACGCCGCAAAAACTCATTCGAATTGCGGTTAAACAACTCCAAACAATCCTTTGAAGTTGTCACTCGATTACGTTTATGGTCTATTGAGAGCAAACGCGGCACTCATCTTGCACACAGCTTTCTTTAACCCAGCTTATCATGTAAAGTCGAAATCACACTGTCATATGAAATGAGTATGGCATCAAAAATCTCACGCAGTTTTACTCTTTGATCGGCCATCACCATATCGTGGATTTTTTTCGAATTTTCGGGTGTGCTTTATTGACCTCAATTAGTCTTCCAGAACCTTAAGCGTCATTTGTACTTGGGCTACCACAACGAAAGTCAGTAAACGACTTTTTTACTATTACCCATAGTACTCGTATATATCAAGCTTTTACTAGGTTTGATTGACGGTATTCTTCCGCAAGAAATAATGTTTAATGAACACTCAAAATTCACTTTTTCCATTTTTAACAAAATTCAAGAAGTTGTTTGTTTTGAACAGCTGTTAAACACAAACTAATTGACGGATCTCTCTCAATATTTGACAGTAGTCTATTGACAGATGGATGGTACGAGAGAAGTCGGAAAAGTCACAGAATTATTGATATACCCTTGTATTATCCATTATAAATATTTATACACGAGGGTTGTTATATATATTTCTTGTTATATATATTTAGTGTTACCTGGCGCCATCTGACATTTCCATTGGAAAGTTTGACATTTTTTAGCACAAACGTGCTCAGACATTTTGACGTACGACCATCATTTGTGTTGTTTACAGTGACTTGAAAAAATCAATTTGGCAAACAAATGGAATTAACTCGTGAACATATTTGTGCGATCATTTTTCACAGTTTTCGACGTGGATTATCACGACACGAGTGTATCGATGAACTTAAATCTTTATATGGCGATGAAGCACCATCCTATAGCACGGTGAAAAACTGGTTTAATGAATTCAATCGTGGCCGACGCTCGCTCAAAGACAAAGGTCGTCCAAAAACGGCCGTTGTGCCAGAAAACATTAATGCCGTGGGTGAACTGATAATGCAAGATCGTCAGTGACATACCGTGAGAAAGAGGCATCCTTGGGTATTTCTACCACCAGCGTTCATTCCATATTGTATGAACCTGGCCCTAAAAAATGTTTGATCTCGTTGGATCACGCACAGTTTGACAATCGCTCAAAAAAAGGCTCGTGTCGATTGGTGCAAAGAATTTTTAAAAAATACGTTCGCAGTGCTTCAAAACACGTTTATAAGATCGTCAGAGGTGACGAATCATGGATCTATGCGTATAAGCCCAAAACGAAACAGCAATCGACAGTGTGGGTCTTCGAAGACGAGCCAAATCCATGACCATTGCTTCGAAGTTCTTCTTCCACGAACAACTTGGAACGTTGGATTTGGCTCGTCTTCGAAGGCACACATGGTCGATTGCTGTTTTGTTTAGGGCTCATACGTATAGACCCATGATTCGTCACCTGTGACGATCTTATAAACGTCTTTTGAAGCACTGCGATCGTATGTTTTCAACCAACGGCGAGTCGATGCTCCAAGACTATGTCACACACTCGGCTGCAGCATACATTTTGTTACCCTTATGGAACACCCCATATACAGCTCTTACGAGAAATATTATTAATCAAACCACCACCAAATGCAAATGCTTGCTGTACAATCTGCATGATTGTTTTTCGCATAGTTCGAAGACTATAAGCAAAAGGTAATTCTCATTAATCATAATGGGACTCCCGTATAAGTCATTTGATTTGTAGCCAAAGTAATCGTTGCCAAAGACTGATGAAGAAAAACCTTGGCGGGCTTAGAAACAGGTGTACAGTCTACCTGGCAACCGTAGCCAATACATTTCGCCAATTTTTTAGTTGATTTTGAAAAAGAAACAAAAAGGTCTCGAACCAGGATAAAAACTGTCCAAGTCATAGTAATGAAAAGAGACCGAATAAATGTAAACAAAACAAAAACGTAATTATTAGGTTAATTTAATATTAATAATTGTAACAGTTACTATATTTCTGGTTAAAAGAGTTAAGTTAATAAGTTAAGTTAACAATAACAATGATTTCTATAACAATCTTCATAGTAAATAATATTAGCAATTTCATTGTTAAATTGAGCACGTATTGTTTCAATAAATTAACTATGAAATTTTAATATTAACAATTTTCATGCTTAAAAACAACGCATTGTTAGAACAACAATAATTATTTTAATATTAAAAATTTTCATTGTTCAAAACAATGCATTGTTGAAACAACAATAATTATTTTAATAATAACAATTATAATGGTTAAAAAAATAACTATGCATTGTTAAAACAACAATAATTATTTTAAAGTTAACAATTTTCATGGTTAAACCATTCAACCATAGAACAGTTAAATTAACTTTTATTATTGTTAACTACCAGTGAACAAAAAAATGTTCAAATTAACCTTATATGACGTAGATTTCAAATCATGTTTATTTATGGTTAAGTTAACCTTATATGTATAAGGTTATTTTTTCTTAAAAGTGTACTATTTTTTATTTTGTGAAATCTCGTGTTTATGCGAATAAACCAAAAACAATTTCTAAGCTCAAATCCGAGATCCAACGCGTCATCGGTAAGATACAGCCACATCTCTATGAAGAAGTCATGGACAATTTCCTGAAAAGAGCTATGGCCTGACATCAGAGCCGTGGGGTTGGTTTGGCGGATATTTTAATTTTATTTGGAACAATCAAAAAAAAAACTCCCAAAAATGCAGGTATTTATTTTAATATAAAAAGATCACTCTTACTGAGACACCCTTTTAAACCATGCCAGAAAAGTGAAATACGAGTATAACGTAGACTCCAAATCATGTTAAGTAAACCTTACACAAGGTTATCTTTCTTCTCAGTGTATGGTCCAAATTCACCAGAGATAGGCTTTTTTTCGTTAAGTGAATGATGCGAGTAGGTGAGACTAGTGGCGAGTCGATGCTCCAAAACTATGACACATACTCGGCTATAGCAGACATTTTGTTATCCTTATGGAAAACTCCATATATGCCAAGTCAGGGCTGTACGGCGGATGACCCATCAATTCGACGTTTTGGCCGGTCAAAAAGGCGCTGATTTGTGTCGATGTGTTAGAGTTCGCATTGTCATGGTGCACAATGATTCGTGTTCTCTTGTTCGTTTTTCGAATTTCTCCGAAGACTTCAGGCAAACAAATTGTGGTGTACCGCTCAGAATTGACCGTTCTACGTTGCTTAAGCGGAACAGTAGCCACATGACCATTGCTTCGAAGTGCTTCTTCCACGAACAACTTGGAACGTTGGATTTGGTTCGTCTTCGAAGGCCCACACGGTCGATTGCTGTTTTGTTTAGGGCTCATATGCATAGATCCATGATTCGTTACCAGCGGCGATCTTATAAACGTCTTTTGAAGCACTGCGATCGTACTTTTTCAACCAAGGGCGAGTCGATGCTCCAAAAGTATGTCACACACTCGGCTGCAACATACATTTTGTTACCCTTATGGAACACCCCATATACAGCTCTTACGAGAAACATTATTAATCAAACAGGAACCAAGGCAAATAAAAAACCGGCGAATAACATGAATATGCTGACACATGCACAAATGTGTTGAATGCAATCCAAAGCCTAGGGAGATCGCCGCTAAAGTTTCTTGCAGACCAAATGGGGGAAACACACACGAACAAATAAAAAGAGCCAGTAAAAAGACTGGACATAGAAAAAAATAACAAAACTATGTATAAAATAAAAATTATAAAAATCACGTTAAACACGATTAATGCAAAGAAATCACAACACCCGATCAAATAATGATTTACAGCGTGAGCCACCACATGAGTACAAACTGACACCCCGAACACCCAGCAAACACTCTGGAGAGACAGCAACAGACAAAACCCCAACAAATACATGCGAATATGATAATTAATATTTGATCGAAACGTCCACCATCTGGTCATGTCTGATATGTTGTCCGTCTCTGTGGCTAAGACCAAGGTAAAACAAAACGACAGACAGATAGACAGACCGAGCGATATACATGCACATGGCATATGTTGATCAAATAATTATTTAACAAAAGAAAGCCAAAGCACCGAATGAAAATCCAAATCATGTTCAAAATTTGCTTTGCTTAATTGTTTGTATTTTGCTCAATATAATCGTGCATAATTAAAAAGAAACGATAGACAAAAACGGAAATTGGATATGAAATACAGAAATACGAGTACAAAAAGAAACGGCAAATGAAATTCAAATTTGTTTATTTATTGCAGTGCATATTTTGAAGTTTTACGTATTATTGTGAAACTAAGCCGACAACAAAAGACCCTCAATTAATTTGAAGATATAATCCAATAATTAGCATTATTTTATAGCTGTACGAGTATATGTAATTTAATGTTCTTCCACTTATAACTTTATGATCCATGATCCATTAGGAAGCAACTTAATTAACTGAATTCATTTAGTATTTTAAAGCTAATTGTATTCTTTTGCTAAAAACTATTAATATTAGCATCGTACGAGTATGGTCCTTGAACCCATAAGACAGACCAGACCGACTGATGAATGATGCTTCGATTACACAAGGGAAAAAGCTTTTTGTTGATTCCACCAGTTTACAGCCATTTTGTTCCAGAGTTCTCAATATATTTTTTCCTTCTCAACACGAAAATGAATTTTAAAAAAGTTTCCTCTGATTAGTTTTCAAGGTAGAATTTTCGAAATGTGCTGACAATTTTTTTATGAGATATCTGTGCTTTCTGGACCGTAACTCCCAAACCCTAGTACCGATTTGTTCAAGAGAGTTTCTTAAATGAAACAGTTCAATAGTTTTGACGTTAGTGGCATTTAAAATTTAAAAAAAATTATTATTATTATTTTTTTTAACAAAAATCACGATTTTTAATTGAAAAAAATATATAAACAATTATTAAAATATTAAAAATATTAAAAAATTATAAAAATATATAAATAAATTAAGCATAAGCTTGGATTTTCGGTTTTTTGAAATACACCGTTATGTCAAAAATGAAGGCACTTTCATTACATATACTTATATAAGAATAACTTCAAAACCATTCATCATATGTGACAGCGCATAGAGAAAGGGACCTAAGGGTAAAAAAAATCAATTTTCATTTTTTCTTTTTTTTGATGTGGACAACATCTGAGCATCGAATGAGACCGATCCCATGCGCCAAAAGTGTTCCCTCCCAGAGATATGAACGTTTTATGAAAGTGATGGTACACCAAAGATACACGTATTTAAATCTTTAAAATGGCCCTCTTGAACAAAACTCCCTTTCTATTTTGCTAGTCACATATTAAGTTTAAAAAAATCTCGCCAACAAAATCGTTTATATATTTCTGACCTAATAATGAAAATTCAAATATTTATCATCAAAAATGGTTTTATTGTTCTTCGAAGTATTCTCAATTATGATTTATACACTTTTGCATGCGCTCAAACCAATTGTCGAAGCACTTTTTCCACTCCGATCGAGACATGGTTTTTGAACGCTTCAACAGCATCTTCTGGCGACGAAAATCGCTGATCTCGCATTTTTTTTGATGTGCGGGAATAAAAAGAAGTCATTGGGTGCCAAGTCAGGGCTCTACGGCGGAAGACCCATCAATTCGACGTTTGGTCCGGTCAAAAAGGCGCTGGTTTGAGCCGATGTGTGAGAGCTCGTATTGTCATGGTGCACAATAATTCGTCCTCATTTGTTTGTTTTTCGAATTTCTCCGAAGACTTCAGGCAAACAAATTGTGGTGTACCACTCAGAATTGACCGTCCTATGATGCTCAAGCGGAACAGTAGCCACATGACCATTGCTTCGAAGTGCTTCTTCCACGAACAACTTTGAACGTTGGATTTGGCTCGTCTTCGAAGGCCCACACGGTTGATTGCTGTTTTGTTTAGAGCTTATACGCATAGATCCATGATTCGTCACCTGTGACGATCTTATAAACGTCTTTTGAAGCACCGCGATTGTATTTTTTCAAAATTACTTTTCACCAACCGACACGAGCCTTTTTTTGAGCGATTTTCGATTTGTGCGGGATCCAACGAGAACAAACCTTTTTTACGGCCAGGATATCAAATGTATGCTGATGGAAGAAATACCCAAGGATGCCTCTATATCACGGTATGTCACTTTACGATCTTGCATTATCAGTTTACGCACGGCATCAATGTTCTCTGGCACAACGGCCGTTTTTGGACGACCTTCACGACCTTCGTCTTTGAGCGATCGTCAACCACGATTGAATTCTTTAAACCAGTTTTCACAGTGCTATAGGATGGTGCTTTATCGCCACACAAAGATTTAAGTTCATCGATGCACTCTTGTCGTGATAATCCACGTCGAAAGTTGTGAAAAATGACCGCACGAAAATGTTCACGAGTTAATTCCATTTTTTGCCAAATTGATTTTTCCAAGTCACTGTAAACAACACGAATGATGGTCGTATCCCAAAACGTTCTGAGTGCGTTAAAGCTAAAAAATGTCAAACTTTCCAATGGAAATGTCAGATGGCGCCAGGCCACACTAAGTGTATAGAAATATATATAGCAACCCGTATTTTTTTATGACAGAAGGATCTATGACAATTATGTGTGAAATAAAAAATTGACTAAACGCTTGCCACAGCTTCGGTGGCATGCCTCTATCCGGTGGCATGGTCCATAGTTTCAATGACTCTGCGACATAATTGAGGGTGAATGTCGTTAATGTGCTGAAGTATTTTCTCCCTTAGCTCATAAATTCTTCTTGGCCTATTAACGTACACTTTTTCTTTTAAATATCCCCAAAGAAAGATGTCCAACGGTGTCAAATCATACGATCGTGAAGTAACAAGTAACATCGCTATGGCCTGAGATACATTGAATTTCTTGGGAAAAAGAGCCATCGTTTCGTTGACTGTGTGGCAATTGGCAGAGTCCTGTTGGAAAGACATATCTTCCCGGCCTATACTCGCAATTTCTGCCCGGAAAAAGTCCTTTATTATCGCGCGATAACCGTTTACGGCAACTGCTTGGCCGACCTCATTTTCGAAAATGTACGGCCCGATGACGCCTCCAGCCCATAAAGCTCACCAAACAGCCACACTTCTTTAACAACCACTAGTGGACAGTGTTGCCGCAGGGCAATTTTTTTCGACCATAATATTACCACAACCCGACTAAAACGGTCCGAAATCGCACATATCCGAACAAATCGCTAAAAAGTCATTGATATATTAATGATAGTGATGTTTAGGTTAAGCCTTAACCTAATAAAACTGGCTTCCAAAACCGCAACAGTTTAGTCATTTAATAACAAAAAGTGTCTATGCTGTTCGTGACTAAAGTCCAGAAAAATTAGACAAAAAAATAAAAATGTTGTAAAATTATTTTTTGTAGCCATTTTAACTTAACCTGGGTAACTACGAGTATCATGCCTCTATTCATGCTAACTACTATCAAGACGCCAACAAATTATTTTTCTAAAACGCTTTTTCCAGAATCGAGACATGCTGAAAAAAGGCACTTTTTGTTTAAAAATGACTTAACTGTTTAATATTTTTATTTTTTTTTAATTGACTTTGCAAGTATTGTAATATTTAGTCTTATAAAGGGTGTTTTTTATTGAGGTATAGAACTTCGAATTGAAATAAAACACAAGAAAATCGTTTTAATGTCCATCAATTTGGCTTTATTGGAAGGATAATTTTATGCCATTAATGTTTAAATATGATTTCGGGCATGTGGCCGCCGCGGCTGGCTCGAATAAAACCAATTCTACAGGTCCAATTTTCAACCACTTTTTCGAGCATATGGGGCCGTATGTTGGCAATAACGCCACGAATGTTGGCTTCCAAGTCCCCTAACGTTTCTGGTTTGTTGGCGTAGACGAGCGACTTCACATATCCCCAAAGAAAATAATCCAATGGTGTCAAATCACACGATCTTGGTGGCCAATTGACAGGTCCATTCCGCGAAATTATGCGCTCATCGAATGTTTCCTTTAATAATTCGATTGTGACGTGCGCTGTGTAGCATGTAGCGCCGTCTTGTTGGAACCACAACTCATCCACATTCATGCCATCCAATTCGGGAACAAAATAGTCGGTTATCATGGCTCTATACCGGTCTCCATTAACGGTAACTGACTCTCCAGCATTATTTCGGAAGAAGTATGGCCCAATGACTCCACCAGCCCAAAGAGCACACCAAACAGTCAGTTTTTGTGGATGTAATGGCGTCTCAAGGGTCTCATGTGGATTCTCTTTACTCCAAATGCGGCAATTTTGCTTGTTGACGTAGCCATTCAACCAAAAATGAGCCTCATCACTGAACAAAATTTTGTGATGAAAATCAGCATCGAGATGAATCTCATTTTCGGCCCATTTTGCAAGCGTTGTTCTTTTGTCAACCTGTTCATGATGAAATGGCAAACCAAACTAAATATTAATCACTTGACAGCTGACAAAATGGCCGCCAGTTAAAAAAGTGATGCCAACTTAAAGTTCTATACCCCAATAAAAAACACCCTTTATATTGAGGCTTAACATATGAAAAAAAACGACAAAAATGCCCAAAAATCCGACCAAACTACAAATTCTTTATTGTTCCGACCCCATTTGGCCGAAACCAAACGAAGGTCGAGACCAAAACGGCAACACCGCTCGTGGATTCTCATTTGCCCAAAAGCGGTCATTCTGTGTGTTAACAAATCCACCGTGGACACATTTTGTCGATTATGTTAACCAAAAAATCAGGAAGTTCACAAAATGCATTTTGATTTCAACGCCCATTTTCGTAAAAGGCTTTAACAATCTTAACGCGCTGCTCAATTGTGTACGAGGTATGCTATTTATATTTCGGTTCCGGCAATACAATCACAATAATTTATCATTGAAAGTGGTTTTATTGTTTTTCAAAATATTTTCCTTTAAGATCAATACACTTTTGCATTCGCACAAACCAATTTTCGAAGCACTTTTTCTACACCAATTGAGACTCCTCCGAAACATTATTTTTAAATGCTTCAACAGCTGCTTCGGGCGATGAAAAACGTTGACCACGCATTTTTTTTTATATTGCTTGGGAAAAGAAAAAATCATAGGGTGCCAAATCAGGGCTGTACGGCGAATCAATTCGATATCTTGAGGGGCCAAATAGCTAATCGTTTCAGCTGATGTGTGAGAGCTCGCATTGTCGTGATGCAAAATGATCCGTCTTCTCTTATTATCTTTCTTCATTTCTTCGAACACTTGGCAAACAGATGGTTGTATACCACTCAGAATTGATCTCCTACGTTTCACTAAAGGCACTGTGGCAACATGGCCGGTTATACCGAAAAAAATGCAATCATTTGCTTTGATATACTACATGTCACATGTTGGTCTTGCTTAATCAGTTCACGCACAGCATCGATGGTTTCTGGCAAAGTGATTGAAGTTGAACGTCCTGGAGCGAACTGCGTCCGAGACTGAATGCTTGGTACCAGCGATTAAGAGTGGCTTTTGATAGTGCTTCATCGCCAAAAGTCGAAACAAGTTGATTTAAACACTCTTGTCTAGATAACCCAAGCCGAAAATCGCAAAAAATCATCGTACGAAAATGTTCACGGGATAATTCTTCACGAAATTAATCCTGGAGCGAACGGCGTCCTAGACTGAACTCTTGGTACCATCGATTAAGAGTGGTTTTTGATGGTGCTTCATCGTCAAAAGTCGAAACAAGTTGATGTAAACACTCTTGTCTAGATAACCCACGCCGAAAATCGTAAAAATCATCGCACGGAAATGTTCACGGGATAATTCCATTTTTTGAATTTTTCAACACACTGTAAAAAAAACAATTCGCTCTGAGATGACAAAACGTTCTGAGTGAAGTTATGGTAAAAAATGTCAAAGTTTCCAATGGAAGTTTGAGTTTGCATCTGGGAACACTAGTATTGTCAGGGCCCGAAATATAAATAGAAACCCTCTAATGAATTTTCAGGGTCGTTAATGTGCAGAATTATCCTTTAGCTCTTGAATTGTTTTTGGCTTATTAGCGAACACTTTTTCTTTTAAATATCCTCAAAACGGAGGTCCAATGGTATCAAATCACATGATTGTGGCGGCCATTAACGTCGCCAGGACGTGAGATAACACGGCCATTTAATTTGTTTCGTAAAAGAGCCATTGTTTCGTTGTCTGTGTGACAGGTGGCATTATCCGGTTGGAACCACATATCGTCCAGATCCATACCCTCAATTTCTGGCCACAAGAAGTCCGTTACCAGTTTGCCGTCCTCGTTTTCGAAGAAGTACTTTCCGATGGCGCCGCCGGCCCATAAACAGCACCATACAGTCACTGTTTGTGATTGCATAGGCTTAACAATAATCGCTCATGGATTTTTATTCGCCAAAATGCGGCAATTCTGCTGGTTAACAATCCACAGAGGTGAAGGTATGCCTCGTCGCTGAAGATGATTTTCTTTATAAAGTCACCATTTACTTTTATCTGTTCAAAGAATTATTCGGCGTATTTACTACGCTTGCAATGGCCAGTAGGTTTTGGCTCTTGAGTCAATTGCACCTTGTAAGCGTAAATGTAAATTCAAATCTAGGCGAGCATGCACAGGTGTTTTCACTATTCCTACAGTTTGCTGAAAATTGCGCACAATGCTCCCGATTGCGGTGATACGAGTATTTGATCGATTATGCTGACCACAATTAACATGGTGCATTATGGTTGGGCCACTCTTTATGTTATCGGCACTTAGTTGTAATACCCTGTATGGTGTAGGCTGTAGATCGTGGACTTATTTCATGTCGCAAGAGCATTAATTAACATTAAATTATATAGCTAGCGCCTTATCCAAGATCTAATGTATTTGTAAGAGATAGTATAGGGTGATCAATCTTGAGGTATTTTTTTCAATAGGGTTTTTTTTACAGATTATAAAGGGTGTCCTAAGAAGAGCGCAATTTTTAAATTTTAAATAAAACACAGATATTTAAGAAAAAATCGTGAAACTTTATTATATCGTAAAGTAGACAGAATGAGGTTATGTATGGAACAATATATCGTGCAGATGGCCGCCGCGGCTTTGCTGGCATGCACGCGATCTTTTAATGAAATTTTCAATGACCGTTTTGCATTAATGCTGCGGTATTTCATTAATGCAGCGTCCAATTTCGTCTTTTATGGCTTGAGTCGTCGTCGGCTTATTCGCGTAAACCATCGACTTCAAAAAACCCCAAAGAAAAAAATCTAATGGTGTTAAATCGCACGATCTAAACGGCCAATTCTGATCTCCAAAACGCGAAATAACACGACCGGGAAATGACTGATGCAGCAATTGAATTGTTTCTCTGGCTGTATGACATGTCGCGCCGTCTTGTTGGAACCACATGCCCTCCACATTCATTTCCTCAATTCTAGGCAAGAAAAAACTGGTTATCATTTACGATACCAAACACCATTGACTGTTTGCGCTTGACCTGCCTCATTTTCATAAAAAAAAGGTCCAATGATTCCTCCAGCCCAAAAACCACACCACACAGTGACACGTTGAGGATGCATTTGCTTCTCGTGAATCACTCGAGGATTTTCCGCACCCCAAATGCGACAATTCTGCCTATTGACGAAGCCATCAAGATGAAAATGGGCCTCGTCACTGAAGATGATTTTATCGGCAAAATCAGCATTTTCATGTTGTCTCTCCAATACCCAATTAACGAACTCCCTTTCGTGTAGCGCTCCATTTTTACTAACCTCGTACCTTCTACTAACAAACAATAACAATTGTTCAAATGTCAAACAATGACACTTCGAATTTTGCCAGATTTAAAAATTGCGTTCTTCTTGGGACACCCTTTATAAGAGAAGATACACATTGGAGATGCTTTACATCAACGACGTTTCTACATCTAAGAGAATGAACTTTAAAACTGACACGGAAAGATGTGCACATCCATACAGACATATTGCTAATAAGTACCGAAGGAAAGACATATATTAGTTGAATATTAGAAGTACAACAGGACAGAAGTAAAACAATTATTTAAATGTAATTATTAACAAAAATTATGTTATTCGTGATAGAAAATTGTGTATTGTTGTTCTCGGTTTTGTTTTAGTGATTACCCCTGATGATGAACGACGAAGTCAGTTCGAAATATTGGGCTATTTAAAATTAAATAAATTATAAAAACACCAACATCTGTTTTTTGCTTATGACCTCAAGCCTAACAATAACTGAAAAATAGATTTTTTTTTTCAGTATTATTTGCCATTCCTGTGCTTCTCCGTTTCAGTGTTTGGACTCTTTAAAAGCTCGAACAAGATCCGCTGTTTTTATCGACCAAAAATTTTACAGTGATGAGACCTATTTCTGGCAGTAAATGGAGCTCGCTATCGCTTCATGATATCGGACTTTTTGCTACCTAAAATTGAAGCACGCAATCTTGAATATATTTGGTTTAACAGGACGGTGCCACTTGCAATACAGCTGCTCAAACAAATGATTTATTGAAAGGTCATTTCTAAGAGCAGCTAATTCCACGTTTTGGACCGGTGAGTTAGCCACCTAGATCATGCGATATGACATCTTTAGAATTTTTCTTTAGGGCTACGTAAAGTCCAAAGTCTATGCTGACAAACCAGCTACGATTCAGGTTTTAAAACTCAACCTTTCGGGTGGCATTAACGCCATACCGATCGATAGGATCGAACGAGTCATCCAAAATTGGACCCTCAGAATGGACACTGTGCGACTAACATTTGATAGAAGCTATATTCAAAAAATAAATGTCATAAATGTTTTTTCTAATAAACAATAAAGATTCCAGACTAGATTTGCATTTTTGTATTTTTTATTCAGAAAAACCACCTCTAGATTGATTTCCCGATACACTATTGCTGCAGCCTGAAAACAAACTGCTTAAAGCCCACAATGGGAGACAATAAAAATTTTGTTCACTTGTATTTTAAATTCACCCCCCTCCCCTAATTACATTTTATCGATATACACTTACGACATAAGTTGTTATTATTTTTATGATTAACTAACTTTTGTTGCAAATAATCACTTTTTTCTTAATTTCTTTTTGTGCAATATTATTATGCAATTCCTGAAATTACACCATAGACTACTCATATATTTATTATAATATTTTTATTTGATTTACCACAAATACACTCTAGACCGTAAACATAAACAAAATTTGCCATACTTTCATTTTTTATTGTTATTCAACTTCGTTTCATTACATTTCACGGTCAATTTACTGTAACTGGCCAAACTGATCGAAGAAATGTACGAGTGCGGACTTTCAACTCTCTTTCATAGTTCGCGCACTTCACCACATCACACCACCTGGCAATTATTTTTTGGCGTTCGCCAAAAGTCGAATAGGATTGTATTCGATACGACCACAATGGATGCTTACATAAAAAAAAATCATCAGCCCCATTTACTACGACCATCTTTGGTATCGGCTACAAAAGAAATTAAATTTTGCTAATTTTCAGCATTAAATAAGTGCCTATAAACGCATCGAATCAAGAGTAAAGAAAAATGTAAGAAATACTCGTAAAATCGTAAAAATATCAAATGCTTCGGGCTACGGACTATGAACGGGCCGGCAAATGCGATTGCAAACACAATGGAACAGCTTGAAAGCGTGAAGTGAAAAAAATCAAAATAAGAGAAATGTGTGCACGCGTCGTAGCCTTAACAAAAGGAAGCTCAATTAACTGTCGAAGTCGCGGTGGGTAGATGTAATTTTGTGTTGTGGTCAATTGAACCGAATGGTGGCCCTTCATCGACTGATGGAGCCAAACAGAAGAAATCGGTATAGTAAAATCGCTTATATCGGTTTGCTAGAAACTCGTCTCATCTGTACGAATTTCAAGCTAGATTGATTTGAATATGTGGTTTCCAGAGCCACACAGTCTTAAATCAAGATAAATGTTTCTTGGGGACTATTCTAAAAAATGAACTGAAATAAGTCTAAATAGTTGCGATAGTTGATTGCCGTTTGTTGGGCTTAGCCCAATATATATGGTGATCCATCTAGAGGTATTTTTTCAGAACAAAAAAAAAATTTGAGTATAAAAATTCAAATCAAATGTGGAATCTTTATTAGTAATTTGAAAGGACATTCAATGGCATTTATTTTTTGAAAATAATTTTCTTCAAATGTTGGCAACTGTATTGATGAATTCAATGTAAAAATCGAAATGCATTGAACCCGACCCCCTCAGATATCGATGAAATTTTGTTCATAGCTAAATTTGATCAATACAAACAAACTCTCATTATTAGAAATGACTGTTTTGGGATTTTTTGGGCGTGGCACAGTGGGAAAGTTTTGGAAAAAACGCGAAAATGGTCGAAAAGAGCTCCATTTAAACTACAATAACTCAGAATGGGCTGAACCGATTTGCATGATCTTGGTATCATTAAAAAGATATTTTAAAAGGCTTTATGACACGTTTAAAAAACTGTAAAATTGTACACTGTAAAAAATTTTATAAAAAAAAAATAATTTTAACTAACGAAAAAACCAAAAAGACCAAGGGTTTTTTTACAGTGTTTTATTTTTTTAGAAAGGTTTATCCTTCACCTATACCATACCAAAAAATAAAAATGGGTTCTTTTTTAGTTTTTTTTATATAATTTTTTAAGTAGTGTCACTTCTAGTAATTGCCCTTATATTTTATAACAAAAAAAATTTTAGGTAACGAGAAACGAAAAAAGATCAATGATTTTTTACAGTGTATTATTTTTTAGAAAGGTTTATCCTTCACCTATACCATACCAAAAAATAAAAATGGGTTCTTTTTTAGTTTTTTTATAAAATTTTTTAAGTAGTGTCACTTCTAGTAATTGCCCTTATATTTTATAACAAAAAAAAAATTTTAGGTAACGAAAAACGAAAAAAGATCAATGATTTTTTACAGTGTATTATTTTTTTAGAAAGGTTTATCCTTCACCTATACCATACAAAAAAAATAAAAATGGGTTCTTTTTTAGTTTTTTTTATATAATTTTTTAAGTAGTGTCACTTCTAGTAATTGCCCTTATATTTTATAACAAAAAAAAATTTTAGGTAACGAAAAACGAAAAAAGATCAATGATTTTTTACAGTGTATTATTTTTTTAGAAAGGTTTATCCTTCACCTATACCATACCAAAAAATAAAAATGGGTTCTTTTTTAGCTTTTTTTTATATAATTTTTTAAGTAGTGTCACTTCTAGTAATTGCCCTTATATTTTATAACAAAAAAAAATTTAGGTAACGAAAAACGAAAAAAGATCAATGATTTTTTACAGTGTATTATTTTTTTAGAAAGGTTTATCCTTCACCTATACCATACCAAAAAATAAAAATGGGTTCTTTTTTAGTTTTTTTTTATATAATTTTTTAAGTAGTGTCACTTCTCGTAATTGCCCTTATATTTTATAACAAAAAAAAATTTTAGGTAACGAAAAACGAAAAAAGATCAATGATTTTTTACAGTTTATTATTTTTTTAGAAAGGTATTTCCTTCACCTATAACATATCCAAAAAGTAAAATGGGTTCTTTTTTTATTTTTTTTTATATAATTCTAGTAATACGTACCGAAAGTTTTCGAAATAATTCGAATAACAGCGAAAATATCAGGTCACATTCCTATACATTTACAAAATAGTTCAACAATTCTAACATTTTTTAATTTAAGGGCAATTACTATAAAATATAAGGGCAATTACTAGAAGTGACACTACTTAAAAAATTATATAAAAAAAACTAAAAAAGAACCCATTTTTATTTTTTGGTATGGTATAGGTGAAGGATAAACCTTTCTAAAAAAATAATACACTGTAAAAACAACCTTGATCTTTTTGGTTTTTTCGTTAGTTAAAATTCTTTTTTTTTTATACAATTTTTTACAGTGTTTTTTTTTTTTTTTTAAACGTGTCATAAAGCCTTTTAAAATATCTTTTTAATGGTACCAAGATCATGCAAATCGGTTCAGCCCATTCTGAGTTATTGTAGTTTAAATGGAGCTATTTTCGACCATTTTCGCGTTTTTTCCAAAACTTTCCCACTGTGCCACGCCCAAAAAATCCCAAAACAGTCATTTCTAAAAATGACAGTTTGTTTGTTTGATCAAATTTAGCTATGAACAAAATTTCATCGATATCTGAGGGGGTCGGGTTCAAAATTTCAGTTTTATCTCGATTTTTAAATGAAATTCATCTATTATGGAAATGAGCGTTCGGTGAGAAACGGGAAGATCCGCTGTTTATACCAAAATTTTGTTTAGTGATGAGACCCATTTGTGGCTCAACGGCAAAGTCAATAAACAAAATTACCGCATTTGGGCTGAAAAGCAACAAGAAGAGGTTCAAGAGGTGCCATTATACCCAGAGAAAACCACTGTTTGGTGCGGCTTATAAGCTGGTGGAATCATCACTGCATATTTATTTAAAAATGGTGATGGCCGGAACGTAACCATGAATGGTGCTCGCTATCGTGCCATGGAATCGATCTTTATGCTACCTGAAATTGAATCCCGTACTCTTGACGACACTAGGTTTCAACAGGTCGGTGCCACTTGCCATACAGCTGCTCAAACAATGGATCTATAGAGAGGTCATTTCGAAAAGCAGCAAATTTAACGTTTTGGACAGGTGGATCACCCTATATAAGCACTTATCAGTATACCCTGTACCGCATTGTGGTGTAGGGTAAAAAAATCTTATAAAAGCAAATTCAAAATCACTGTGAACCCAATTATGGATTTATTATTGATTAATGACTGAGGTAAGGGGCGGACTCGTAAACTGAAGCGGGATAAAAAAAACGGCTCTTATTTGGAAAACTAAGCAAATTTCATTGCGAATTCAAACTTGGATTCATTTTGAAGATTAGGCTGCAATTATGCTTAAAAAAAGCATCTACAGGTAAATATGGATACATGGGTACTCAAATTGAAGCACATTTTACTATGAATTTATTTTAAAGATTTTGTTGAGCTTTGGGCGTTCAAAGCCCCTTGGTCAAAAAATGCGACCGCTGCTAAATATGGACATATGTGTACTAAACCACAAACGGATATGGTTGCGATTAATTCGATTGATTCTTACTCAAATCGGTCCGCATTATTTTGAACATTCGACAGAGATTAAAGTCGAACTCGTGATCCCAAGGGGTCCAAAGAACGGACTATTTCAGCACCGAATCCACTATAAAGGATATAAAAGAGATTTACCTCATAAATTTCTAATGTTGCAGGTATTTTGGGCATCCATTTTCAATAAGCGAGTAATTTCAACAATGAATAATTACCTCGTGTTTTAGGAAAGTAATAAAAATAATTTAGTAGTGAAGCTATGGTACAATAGATAAGGTATAGTCACTGACCCGACAACAAATAAACCGCTCGCTGTACTGTTAAAGTCACTTGAAAGGAAATGCTATTAATAAATTTTTAGTGAATGCTTGATGATTATTGCGAAAGTTTGGTATTGAAATATATGTAGAAATTTCAAATATATGTAGAAATTTCAAGAATTGTCTTTGTTAAATTTGTAAGCATAAATTTCTACGGGAAAAACTGTAAATCATCTGACTGCATAAAACTACCTTCATTATTGTAACTTGAGTGAAGCTCAAAAAACACATATATAAATTTGTTTTGAAACAAAAAAAAATATTCCCACAACGCCTTCAAAATATTTAGACAACTCTTAGGAATATTTAAAGAAATGTTAATTCTGCCTACTGATAACACTACTCAACAAAATGAAAAAAATTTCATGTACTCCGGATGCGATAATTTTTTCTGTGTAGATAACCTTGACATGAGCTCGAAAAACGCAATAAAAAAATTTTTTTTCGTTTGGTTTTTGTTTTATTTTTTTTTTTTAAATTTTAAATTTTTTTTTTGGTTAATTTGTTTCGTCCGGCATAACTCGGGAACCACTAGCCCGATTTAATTGAATTAAATTTTAAAAAATTTAAAATTACAATTCCCTTAATCTGTTCATATATTGTTTTCCTATACAAGCAACAGTTTCCAAGTTAAAAATGAATATATAAAGGAAAAAACTTATTTTTTGCCCAAAGATTTAAATTTTTTTTTTTAAAAAATCCATAAAAAATCCAAAATGAAAAAAAATGTCAAATCTTATTACTTTTACGTAAAGTCACATAACCTATGAGCAAAATGAGACAAAGGGGTGACAAAAATTTGTTGGGTGACAAAAATATATGACTTTAAATTAATTTTTGAAATTCATACCTTTACTCAATTGCGAATAAAAGCGAAACGCGTGCATCGATTTTCATGATCTTTGTCTCATTTTGCTCATAGGTTATGTGACTTTACGTAAAAGTAATAAGATTTGACATTTTTTTTCATTTTGGATTTTTTATGGATTTTTTAAAAAAAAAATTTAAATCTTTGGGCAAAAAATAAGTTTTTTCCTTTATATATTCATTTTTAACTTGGAAACTGTTGCTTGTATAGGAAAACAATATATGAACAGATTAAGGGAATTGTAATTTTAAATTTTTTAAAATTTAATTCAATTAAATCGGGCTAGTGGTTCCCGAGTTATGCCGGACGAAACAAATTAACCAAAAAAAAATTTTTTAAATTTAAAAAAAAAAAAATAAAACAAAAACCAAACGAAAAAAAAAATTTTTATTGCGTTTTTCGAGCTCATGTCAAGGTTATCTACACAGAAAAAATTATCGCATCCCGAGTACATTTTGACTGTTGACTAGTGTAATAGGAACTTTCGACCAAACCTGAACAATTTATCATAGAACCCTTCTTTGTGCAACATTAACAACACCATCAATATGGAATACCTTAACCGCATTTTCGGCATTTTCTTTGTTGTCCAGCAAGAACCATTAACTTAATGAAAACTGCAGCATTTCCTCTCGCTCTCTGTCTGTGTATCTTCCTCGAGGCTACAACAGCGAAGTGAAAAAACACCAATATTTTCTCCTTTCATTTCTCTGCCACACAAATCATTAATTTTAGAAATTAATTTCAAAACTTAATTGGAGGCCATAGCATGGAAAAACGATCAAATGTTTTCTATGATTTCTTTCTTTGCGCAAAAAGCCTTTAAACATTCATCTAAAAGAGGGCATTACAATGTCGTTTTCTTAGTCAAAATTGAATGATACCAAATCGCTTTGAGTGCGAGCGTATATTGGAAAAACTGAAACCATTTCTTGTTTGTGGTATTTGTCAAGCCCGCAGCCATTTGAAATTGAAAATAGATTTGATAGAAAGTTCAAGTTTTGTGTGTTGTTCTAATTTGTGCCTGCTGCTGGTATCGCGCTAGAGTCTAATAAATACCAAACCTCAGTAAAATTAAACAAAATTGGTTACAAACACGCTTCCGATAATCGGTAACTATTATATCAGAGAAGTTGGAAAACAGCAGAAATTATAACATCAATCAAAATTTCAAAATCTTATAACATAATTTTCGTATAATTGTCATAATTTATATATAGCGTGTTTTAAAATGTCTGCAGTCGTGTGTTGTAGTTTGAAAACATTAAATAATCCATCTCTCTACCTTCTTATTAAGGGCCTTTTCTAAAGGTACATGCTTATTAGGGTGGGTCGGTTTCATACATACTATACGAGTATAACATGAGTTGTCCAAATGCAATTCTTTTACTAACTAAGCACGATTTACTGGTTAAAGTCAGCTGCGACCTATAGTTGAATTTATTTCTGGCACACTGAGCCGAAAATACATTAATTTTTTTAACCATGTGTCTTGTTAAATTTTTCATGGAAAATGTTTGATAAAGAGGACAAAATAACGTTGTATAAACTCAAATATACATACAAAATAGTTGAGTGAAAAATATATAGGGTGATCCAAGTAGAGATACTTCTTTCAATAGCCTTTTTTGACAGGTCACGTGTAAGTCGTGTCGTGCTGTCATGTTATTATACCCATGTATATTAGTTTTGTCATTCTGTCTGTAACACCTTGAAATAATCATGGGAGACCCATCAAAGTATATATGTATATTCTTGATCCTAAAATTCTAAAACGATCTAGCCCGGTTGTCCGTCTGTTGAAAACAAGATAGAGCCTGCATGAAAACAGCTAGGGAGCTAATATTTGGCACAAACATGTGTAAAAATGGGCTATATAGCTCTACGGGAAGTTGGTGTCGGAGGCCCTCAACCGACACTACCTCATAAAAATTAGTTTTTTATTTGGAAATATCCGTCCAGTTTCTTGAGCAAAATCACTAAAATTTTGCAAATTATAATCTCTATATAGGCGCAATCATCTATGTAAAAATGGTTTAGATTGGGCCACCATTTCTTGTACCTCCCATACAAACGGCCTACTGGGCCTTGAGAAATAATATGACTATAACTCACCACAAACTTGACCTATGGTAATGAAATTTAACACATCAAGATTTCTATATGCAGATCGGAAAAGTCCTACTGGTACCTCCCACACTAACGGTCTCATGGGCCTTGAAAAATAATATGACAATAACTCACCACACACTTGACCTATCGAGACGAAATTTTCGGCATAAAGATTAATATGTAGAACAGACGCTTGCCCTAAATTTGGCTAAGTTGGGAAAGGCCCTACTGGAACTTCCCACACAAACGATCTCATGGGCCTTGAAAAATAATATGACAATAACTCACTTCAAACTTGACCTATCGAGATGAAATTTTCTACATAAAGATTTATATAGAACACACATCTGCGCCAAATTCTGTTGAGATCGGAAAATTCCTACTGGTACCTCCCACGCAAACGGTCTCATGGGCTTTGAGAAATAAGATGACGATAACTCACCACAAGCTTGACCTATTGAAATGAAATTGTGCACATAAAGATTTCTATATAGAACACACTTCCGCACCAAATTTGGTTTTATTTGGGAATCTGGTGGAGGGTATCCAAGGTTCGGCACAGCCAAACTTAACATTTTTAACTTGTTTTTGTTTAGTATTGTTTGGCATTTCAACATGGAAAGACTTACGCCTGAACAACGTTTACAAATCGTTCAACTTTCACGTTCTGTGAGAAAAGTGTTTCGTGCACATCGTTCATCTTATGGTCAACATAATCGGCCAAAATTTCTGGCTCACTGGGTATGTAAACAAGCAAATTTGCAGCATTGGGACAAATAACAACCAGAAGAGGTTCAAGAGCTGTCACTTTATCCAGGAAAAACAACGGTTTGGTGTGGTTTGTGGGCCGGAGGAAACTTCGGTCCATATTTCTTCAAAAATTATCCCGGTGAGAACTAAACCGTCAATGACGACCGTTATCGTGCCAAGATAACCGACTATTTGATGCCTGAAATTGAAGCTCGTGATCTCGGTGACATTTGGTTTTAATAAGACGGCGCCACTTTCCACACATCGCATCAATCAATTGATTTATTGAGAGAACACTTCGGTGAGCAGATAATTTCACGTTTTTTTCTTTGGGGCTACGTAATGTCCAAAGTCTATGCTGACAAATTAGCTACGATTCAGGTTTTGGAAGCCAACGCTGCGCGTGTTATTAACGTCATACCTGTCGAAATGCTCGAACGAGTCATCGAAAATTGGACTCAACGGTTGGACTATCTGAGACGTAGCCGCGGCCAACATTTTATAGACATAATCTTCATAAAATAAATGTCAAAGAATGTTCTTCCAAATGATAGTAAACATTCCCCATTCAATTTGAACCTCAAAATTAATCACCCTATATAAGGTTGGTTTTTTCAAGAAAGAGGCAGAAAATTGTGCGATAGAAACAAACATTTAAAGATCATTCGGCTCTGTTGTATCGAAGTTATACAAGGTTCAGAATTAAGTTACACGAAGTTGCAACGATTGCGACTGTCTTATCCCCCCCCCCACTCTTTTTCCTTTTTTCCACAGCTCTGAACGTTTGTTATTGTTAGAAAGATCATAAGGCAATGTATCGCTCTTTTAAAAACCACCAGTAAATGGAAATGCTAGCTGTACAATCTTGAAAATGAAGATGAAGATTACTTTTCGTACAGTTCAAAGACTATACGCAAAGGGTAATTCTCATTAATCATAATGGGACTGCCGTTTAAGTCATTTGATTTGTAGCCGAAGTAATCGTTGCCAAAGACTGCTGAAAAAAAACTTGGCGGATTTAGAAACAGCTGTACAGTCTGTCTGGCAACCGTATCCAATACATTTCACCAATTTTTAGTTGTTTCTGAAAAAGAATCCACAAAAAGGTCTCGAGCCAAAAAAAAAACGGTTTAAGTCGTAATAATGAAAAACGACCGAATAAATGTAAACAAAGACGTACTTAGTTGGTTAATTTAACATTAAAAATTGTAACAGTAACTATATTTCTGGTAAAAAGAGTTACCAATAATTAGTTAAATTAACAATAAAAATGATTTCTCTAACAATCTTCATAGTTTATAATATTAGCAATTTCATTGTTAAATTGAAGACGTATTGTATTTACAAATTAACTATGAAATTTAAATACAGTCAAACCTGGATATGTGGAATCTTCAAGGGACCGAACTTTTCGTTCCATTTATAAGGGTGTTCCACTTATTGTAGTTTCCACTTATAGAGGTTTTTTTTCTTAACGTTCCACTTAAATGGGTTTTAGCTTTTCTAATTTTTTGGAAAAAATAAGTAATTTAAACGGAAAGTGTTCTATAAAAACAAAACAGAAACTTTATTTATAAAAAAAATCATGTTGAAATGGAACAAATTAAATAGAAATGCCATGAAAAATTCATATAAATTGAACGACAAACATGCATATTCAAAATTTACGTAAATTGAACTGAAAACTCGAGCCACCGTGTTTACGAAAACAAAAAAGCTAACGGTAGTTTAACCATTTTTTTTTTTGAGTTTGTATTTTTTGGTATTTGATACATTAGCAGACTTTCCGTAACAAAAACCTTGTTTTGATTTTTAGTTTCGAGTAGAGCAAAAGTAAAAACAAAACAAAAAAGTTCCACTTACAGAGGTAAAAAAGTCAAGAATTTCACTTACAGAGGTTAATGTTTTTCATTTTTGAGTGAAATTAACAAAATTGTTCCACTTGCAAAGGTAAAAAACAGCGGAATTCCATTTACAGAGGTAAATTTAGAAAAAAAACGATCCATTTATGTGGGTTTTCTATTCCACTTAAAGAGTTTTTTTGTATCCCAGGGGGTGGGACCAGAAAAAATGTTTCACTTATGGAGTTATTCCACTTAACTGCGTTCCACTTATCAAAGTTTAACTGTATTAACAATTTTCATGGCTAAAAACATTGCATTGTTAAAGCAACAATAATTCTTTTAATAATAACAATTTTAATGGTTAAAAAACTTAGCAGTGCATTGGTCAAACAACAATAATTATTTGTTTATGTCGTTTTTGACTTAATACCAGTCAACAACAAAATGTTCAAATTAACCTTATATAACTTAGACATCAAATCATGTTTATCTATGGTTAAGTTAAACTTATACTCGTATAAGGTTATTTTTCTTCTCAGTGCATATAGCTCAAGAAAATACTAAAGTGGGCCCAGATAAAAAGGAGTCGCGGCCATGTTTTAAATTCATTGCAATAAATTCTAAAATGAGTAAAGATATCAAACCACTAAGAAAAAGAGTCGATGCTCAAAAAAGTCTTTTTTCATGTTCTCGAGTCACCAACGACAACGTTCCAAATATTTAAGTTCGTTGGTAAAAAAGGGCACATACGAGGGCTGCCATATATATTTCTGGCCTAATAATAAAAATGCGAGTATTTATCATCAAAAATAGTTTTACTGTTTTTCAAAGTGTTCTCCAGCATGATTTATACACTTTTGCATTCTCTCAAACCAATTGTCGAAGCACTTTTTCTGCTCCGATTGAGACACCTCCAAACCATGATTTTTGAACGCTTCAGCAGCATCTTCTGTCGATGAAAATCGTTGACCACGCATTTTTCTTCTTTTCTTGATGTGCGGGAATAAAAAGAAGTCATTGGGTGCCAAGTCAGGGCTGTACGGAGGATGACCCATCAATTCGACGTTTTGGCCGGTCAAAAAGGCGCTGGTTTGAGTCGATGTGTGAGAGCTCGCATTGTCATTTTGCACAATGATTCGTCTTCTCTGTTCGTTTATCGAATTTTTCCGAAGACTTCAGGCAGACAAGTTGTGGTTTACCACTCAGAATTGACCGTTCTACGTTGCTTAAGCAGAACTGTCCCCACATGACCAGTTTTGCCGAAGAGGCGACCATTTGCTTCGAAGTGCTTCTTCCACGAACAACTTTTGTTGGATTTGGCTTGTCTTCGAAGACCCACGAGGTCGATTGTTTATTTGTTTCGGGCTCATACGCATAGATCCATGATTCGTCACCAGTGACGATCTCATAAACGCCTTTTGAAGCACTGCTATCGTATTTTTTCAAAATTTTTTTGCACCAATCGATACGAACCTTTTTTTTAAGCGATTGCCAAGTTGTGCGGAATCCAACGTGAAGAAACCTTTCCTAGGTCCAGCTGTTCATGCAATATCGAATGTATGATAATGAAAGAAATGCCCAAACATGCCTCTATCTCGCGGTATGCCACATGACGATCTTGCATTATTATAGTTCACGCACGGCATCAATGTTCTCTGGCACAACGGCTGTTTTTGGACGACCTACGTTCATCGACGCACTCTTGTCGTGATAATACACGTCGAAAGTTGTGAAAAATGATCGCACGGAAATCTTTACAAGTTACGTGAAATTTTTGGGAGAAACAATGTGCTAACAAAACGCACTATTTGTCTTATAGTGAATGATTTCGAAGAAAGAGGGTCAGTAGCTAATAGGCCCAAGCATGGACCACAGCATACTCTGCCAGATCGGCTGAAAACATTAATGCTGCTTAGGAAAGTGTTTAAAACAATCCATCCATCTCAATTCGACGCCATGCTCGGAAGCTTGGTCTTCAAAGAACAACTTTGGCCACAATTTTGCACAAGGATTTCCAATTTGTTTCCATTTAAGATTCAGTTGACACAAGAGCTTCTTCCACTCGACCATTTACGCCGCCGTACATATGCCAATACGTAGGATGTTACTGGTCAACCCCGATTTTCATGTAAAAATCATAATGTGTGATGAGGCACATTTTCATTTGAATGGATATAGTCGGATCTGGGCAATGGAAAACCCTCAAATTATTCATCAGTCACCTTAGCATCCATTAAAAGCGACAGTCTGGTGTGCAATTCGGTCAAAAGAAATCATTGGACTTTACTTCTTTGAAAATGAAAACAGCGTTACGGTAACTGTCAATGGGGAGCGATATCGTGATATGATTGAAAACTTTTAACCGCCAGAACTGTATGCTTTGGGCTTGATTAACATGTGGTATCAAAAAGACGGTGCCGCATCGCATACAGCCAGGCTTACAATGGAATTACTGCGAGACCTCTTACCACAACAAGTTATTTCAAGAAATGGTGATGTGGATTGGAATCCTCGGTCGCACGGTGATTTGACTGCTCCGGACTTCTTTTTGTGGGGATATCGGAAAAGCAAGGTTAATGCAAACAAACCAGAAACGCTTGAGCAACTCAAACAAAATATTCGTGATGAAATTATTTAAATACCGCGTAAAATGTGTGAGAATGCAAGGAAAAATGTGCTCAAAAGGGTTCGCATTTGTGAGGCTAACAGAGGCGGACATTTATCGGATATTGTATTCCGACATTAAATAAAACATTTATCAATATGAGATCCATTATGTTTCATGTAATCAAAATTATAATATAAACAAACAAAGTAGTATACCTTCCCGACGGACTCCTTGTACGTGGGTTGCTATATATATTGCTGGCCTAGGCAACACTTAGTGTGAAAGTTGGAAAATTTGACATTTTTTAGCATAAACGTAGTCAGAACGTTTTGACGTACGACCATCATTTGGGTTGTTTACAGTGACTTGAAAAAATCAATTTGACAAAAAAAATTAATTAGCTCGTGAACATTTTCGTGCGATCATTTTTCACGACTTTTGACGTGGATTATCACGACAAGAGTGCATCGAAGAACTTAAATCTTTGTATGGCGATGAAGCACCATCCTATAGCGCTGTGAAAAAATGGTTTAATGAATTCAATCGTGGCCGACGCTCGCTCAAAGACGAAGGTCGTCTAAAAACGGCCGTTGTGCCAGAGAACATTGATGCCGTGCGTGAACTGATGATGCAAGATCGTCATGTGACATACAGTGAGATAGAGGCATCATTGGGCATTTCTTTCATTAGCATACATTCGATTTTGCATGAACATCATCTGGCTGTAAGAAAGGTTTCTTTTCGTTAGATCCCGCACAATTTGACAACCGCTCAAAAAAAGGCTCGTGTCTATTGGTGCAAACAAATTTTGAAAAAATACGATCGAGGTTCTTCAAAAGACTTATAAGATTGTCACAAGTGACGAATCATGGATCTTTGCCTATAAGCTTGAAAAAACAGCAATCGACTTTGTGGGTCTTCGAAGACGAGCCAAATCCAACGAAAATTGTTTGTGGAAGAAGCATTTCGAAGCAAATGGTCGCCTGTTTCTTCGGCATGTCGGCTTCATGTGGCGACTGTTCCGCTTGAGCAACGTAATTCTGAGTGGTGCACCACAATCAATTCTGAGTGGTACACCACAATTTGTTTGCCTGAAGTCTTCGGAGATATTCGAAAAACGAACAAGAGAAGACGAATCATTGTGCACCATGACAATGCGAGCTCTCACACATCGGTTCAAACCAGCGCCTTTTTGACCGGCCAAAACGTCGAATTGATGGGTCTTCCGCCGTACACCCCTGACCTGGCACCCAATGACTTCTTTTTATTCCGCACATCACGACAAAAATGCGTGGTCAACGATTTGCGTCGCCAGAAGATGCTGTTGAAGCGCTCAAAAACATTGTTTTGGAGGTGTCTCAATCGGAGTGGAAAAAGTGCTTCAACAATTTGTTTGAGCGCATGCAAAAGTGTTTAAATCATGATGGAGAATACTTTGAAAAACAATAAAGCCATTTTTGGTGATAAATATTCGCATTTTCACTATGAGGCCAGAAATATATATAGCAGCCCTCGTATTAATAAGCCCAATCAACCTGCTCATATTTGTTATAACTCAAAAATTAATAAAGCATTCTATAATATTATTTTATTAACATTTTGTTCCGCTTTAACTTATAAAAACAAATCGTTGTTTAGGTTTTTTAATTAAATTAAAGCACTTGGTAATTTTCACAATTACCCGCTTTTTGGGTTAAAACAACGCAACCACAAAACACTCGTTAAAATGCGGAAAACCAAAAATGTGGAACATGCCATAGTTTTCACTAACTCTCGATCTACTCAGCTTAGGCAAAAAAAAACTTCCTGCTGTTGTTAACATTTCGAAGACAATTAAAACTGCAGTAAAAGTAAGTTAGAGGTGGGTTTATAAAAAAAATAAAAACTCGTAGCAACAGCAACGCGGCCAGCGATAGCGAAAATTACGCTACGGTGGCTATCAATTACTGGCGAATATGCATTATTATTACAAACATTGTAAAGTTCTTGGATTACAGAAATCAGAAAAACGAAAGACTTAAGACACAAGCGGGTTTAAGCTCACAAAACCTGTTGCGGACTGTCACAAAATCGACGCCAAGAAGAGAAAACAGCAGACAAAGCCAATAAAAGCAAACAAACCAAATAAAAATCCCCCCCCCCCACAAACCACAAAACGAGAACACGGAGTGTAGAGCTCAGAAAAAAGCAAGGTATATAAAAATTCTCACGTCGAAGTGTCATATTTCCTGAAAAATTCCTCAAATATCAACAACATTGTTACAAGTCAAAAGGAATACGCCGTTCTGGGATGGACAGACCCTCCACTAAACCGAGACAAACAACGCTAAACAGTTCAGCATTTGTGGACACGGAGACACAGTAATTTAGATCCATGGATGTTGTCAGTCCATGGCTCTTTCGCTTAATGGTATTGTTTACACGCTTAAAACATTTGCGGCATTTGTAAGAGTCCGCTTACAGACACTGAAATGTCTGTTGTTCTTCTTCTTTTTTGTGTTTTTTCTTTTGCCTTTTTTGCAATTACAGGTAGGTACGCGTGCTATAAGACAATAACTGCCAGCCAGACCATGGGTTGCGCGTCAAGAACCCCCTTTTTAAACAAAAGGTGAGAGTGTCAACAAACTTTTTTTCTTTTTTGTAAAGATAAATTAATTGTTGTTTGTTTGCTAGAGTGTCTTTGTTATTGTTCTTTTTGTTTTTTGTACGTTTTTTTTATTTTGCATCAACTTCATCAAAAACTAATAAAGTCTTTATGTAAAGTTTGCACATATTTTTGCTTACATAAAATGTGCTTTGATGTCGGAAAACTGCAAATAAAAAAACAAAAACATTAAAATGCAAAACAAACTTATCGATTGAAGTTGATAAGTCGAATTAAAGGTACCCTACATCATTGGGTGTGGTATGACCTGTCATTTATATAAGTGTTTTTTGGGTTATCTGTCGATAAGAAGGCTTGATGGCTTAACTTAAACCAGGATAATAACCATTATAAATGACGAGGCTAAATCTATTGACTCTTTTATACTTAGGGATTATACAGGGTGGAGCGCGGTAATTTGCTTTTTTGCACTACAGGCTGTGGCGGCACTGTTGGTCGAAGAGAGTGTGCGTGGAGATTTGTATTCGTCTGCCTTTCAGTAGCCATCATGCAGTGGACACCTGAAGAAAGGTCATTTTGTGTTAAAACGTATTTTCAAATGTGCACATGATCAGTGCAGTGCAGCGTGCTTTTCGTTAACGAATCGCTGTTCCCCTACGCGGACGTGTTCCTGGACGGCAATCAATTGTATTTTGAGTAACTGCATTAAAAACAGCAGGGAATGTGTCATGTGTACGAAGGGGACCTGAGAGAAGGATTACAACAAAACATGAAGAGAGTTAGAGCAGCAGTACTTCAATTTCCGAAACGCTCTGCTCAGAAGCAATCACTTGCTCTTGGCATTTCCAGGATTTTTTTCAGCCGGCTCTTGATGCAATGCAATTAGAGGATACATGGTTCCAACGGTATGGTGCCACTGCACACACAGCAAGGGTTACAATGAATTGTTTGATGAAATGTTCCCTGGACGGCTTATCTTTTTAGGGGTGATGTGAACTGGCCGGCACGCTTACCCGACGGTTTTTTCCTTGGGGGTTACCTGAGGTCAAAGGTTTATATCAACAGTCCCAACACCGTGGAAGACCTAATAACAATATTGAGGCTGAAATTGGCAGAATACTAGTCGACATGCTTGTAAGAGTTCACTAACACTGCAGAAAACGCATGCATCAGTGTGTGGATAGCGAAGGTCAACCTTTGCCAGAGTCACTATTTAAAACCATGTAATTTAAAAATTCCCTTACTATTCAATACAATTAAAGTAAAAAATAAATTTGTCTAAGGTTCATAATTTTTTTATTTCATTCCCAAATAAGCAAATTTCCGCGCTCCAACCTGTATAATCTGAAAAACAAAATATTTAAACGAAAAAGTTATCAAATTTTTTAACCCCTTGGTAACTTTTGGCCCACCCTATAGTCAATTGTGAAAACTCAACGTGCTTTTAAAATATTAAAAAATGTGAGAAGTGCGCCTTCTAAGAAGACCATTAAGCGTTTATACGAAAAATTTTCGACTGGTGAGGCTCTTTCTAATCCGAAGAGGCCAAATAAAAGTCGACCAAGGCGATCGGCCGAGAATATCGCTGCCGTACGAGCCAGTGTTGAGAGGTCCCCAAGAACATCCCAAAAACGCCGTTCTCAGCAGTTGGGCATGGCTCGGTCCACTTTACAACGGATTATTCGCGTTGATTTGCATTTGTTCCCGTACAAAATTCAATTGACTCAAAGATTGTTGCCTGTGGACAAGCCTCGTCGATTGGAATGGGCCCAAAGAGTCATCGAAATGGCCGAAGATGACGAGCAATTTTGGAACAAAATTATCATGTCCGATGAAGCCCATTTCACATTGAATGGGACCGTAAATAAGCAAAATTGCCGTATTTACGCCACTGAAAATCCTCAGGAGATTCAAGAAGTGCCTCTTCATGACGAAAAAGTCACAGTTTGGTGCGGCGTTAGTGCGAAAACGGTCATTGGGCCGTTTTTCTTCCAAAATGAAAATGGCCATGCTGTTACCATCAACCAGGAGCGTTATCGCGACATGATGACCAATTTTGTGATGCCAATTATTCGTCGAAAGCGTATGAGGCAGTTCTGGTTTCAACAAGACGGCGCTCCACCACACACAAGTCGCATAACAATCGATTTTCTGAAGAATTTGTTTCCGGGCCGTTTGATGTCGAAAAGTGGTGATTTGGACTGGCCACCGCGTTCGCCCGATTTGACGCCGCCTGACTTCTTCTTGTGGGGATATTTGAAGTCAATGGTTTACGTTAACAAGCCAAGGACCGTAGAGGAGCTCAAGGACAACATTCGTGAAGAAATAGCCGCTATTCCGGCCGAAATGTTGGCGAAAACGATGGAAAATGCTGCAAAAAGGGCACAATACGCCATCAACACCAGAGGCGGCCATTTGAGAGATATCATATTCAAAAATTGATGTAAACAAATTTACTTGGAAGATTGCCAACCGCCAAATTTTTATTTTTTTCTTTGATTTTTTTAAAAAAAACATGGGTCCGTCGAATATGGGCAACCCTGTGTACATACAAAAGCTCTAGAACATCCAATTTTATTCCGAATTCGATCAAATTTGTTATAGAATATTACGATAGACAAATTACCAACGTTGGCCCAATTTGGAGCATATACGAAGGTTGCCTAGGTAACACTAAGTGTTGCCTGGTGCCATCTGACATTTCCATTGGAAAGTTTGACATTTTTTAGCATAAACGTACTTAGAACATTTTGACGTACGGCCATCATTTGTGTTGTTTACAGTGACTTGAAAAAATCAATATGGCAAAAAAAATAAATTAACTGGTAAACATTTTCGTGCGATCATTTTTCACAGCTTTCGACGTGGATTATCACGACAAGAGTGCATCGATGAACTTAAATCTTTGTATGGCGATAAAGCACCATCCTATAGCACTGTGAAAAACTGGTTTACGGAATTCAATCGTGATGGTGAAGGTATTCGAAAAACGTCCGTTGTGCCAGAGAACATTGAAGCCGTGCGTGAACTGATAATGCAAGATCATCATGTGACATACCGTGAGATAGAGGCATTCTTGGGCATTTCTTCCACCAGCATACATTCGACATTGCATAAACACGTGGCCGTAAAAAACTTTTTTTTCTCGTTGGATCCCGCACAATTTGACAATAGCTCAAAAAAAGGCTCGTGTCGATTGGTGCAATGAAATTTTGAAAAAATACGATCGCGGTGCTTCAAAAGACGTTTATAAGATCGTCACAAATGACACATCATGGACCTATGCGTATGAGCCCGAAAAAAAACAGCAATCGACCGTGTGAGTCTTCAAAGACGAGCCAAATCCAACGAAAATTGTTCGTTGAAGAAACACTTCTTTTCTTCGGCCAAACTGGCCATGTGGCGACTGTTCCGCTTAAGCAACGTAGGACTGTCAATTCTGAGTGGTACACCACAATTTGTTTGCGTGAAATCTTCGGAGAAATTCGAAAAACGAACAAGAGAAGACGAATCATTGTGTACCATGGCAATGCGAGATCTCACACATTTACTCAAACTAGCG
Organism: Hydrotaea diabolus; assembly: GCA_963513945.1. Lineage (NCBI taxonomy): Eukaryota > Metazoa > Arthropoda > Insecta > Diptera > Muscidae > Hydrotaea > Hydrotaea diabolus. The sequence goes on from OY740718.1 coordinate 154,809,453, forward strand.
CCTTTTTGTCTGCCCAAAGCGTCGAATTAATGGGTCATCCGCCGTACAGCCCTGACTTGGCACCCAATGACTTCTTTTTACTCCCGCACATCAAGAAAAAACTGCGTGTTCAACGATTTTCGTCACCAGCAGATGCTGTTGAAGCGTGCAAAAACCATGTTTGGATGTGTCTTAATCGAAGTGGAAAAAGAGCTTCCACAATTGGTTTGAGCGCATGCAAAAGTGTATAAATCAGGCTGGAGAATTCTTTGACAAACAATAAAATTATTTTTGATGATAAATATTCGCATTTTCATTATTAGGCCAGAAATATGTATAGTAGTCCTCGTAGGCACACAAAAATTGTTCAAGGACCAAAAAATGGATTCAAGTGTACAAGGGCGACCGCAAAACTAACTGGCCTAGCACATTTTCTGTTTTACTAGCAACTTTTTTTGTTTTTGGTTTTTTAAAAGCAATCTTTTCTAAGCCATCTGTCAAAATTTCCGAAATATTTAATGATTATTTTCTGTGTTACAGGTGATTGAAGTAAACAAGTTTTATAATTTTTGAAAAATGAAAAATAAACAGTTTTAGGCGGTAATTAAACACTTTTATATGAAAGGTTATACGCCACAATTAATCAAAAATGAATTGGATTCTGTTCATGGTGATAATGCACCATCATACTCCACCGTGAAATCCTGGGTTCAACAATTTAAAATGGATCGTTCAAGTACGGAAGATGAACAACGCTCTGTAAGACCGAAAACTGCTACTACTATTGAAAACATTAGAAAATTTTTTAATGAAGTGACTAAAGATAGACGAATAAAGCTCAGAGAACTTGCTGATATTGTTAAAATACCCGAAAAACAAGTTTGGAGTATTTTACATGATGAACTCCACATGAAAAAGCTATCCGCAAGATGGGTGCCGCGTTTGTTGACTTTGCCCCAAAAAATCGTCCGTTGGACCAATTCCGAGGAGCTTTTAGCGATTTATCAGCGTAATCCAATAGAGTTCTTGCGCCGATTCATAACTGTTGATGAAACATGGATCCATCACTACATCCCAGAATGCAAAGAACAGTCAAAACAATGGATAGAAGCTGGTAAAAGTGGTCCCAAGAAGGCGAAAACTGTTAAGTCAGCAGGAAAAGTAATGGCCACAGTATTTTGGGATGCAAGGGTATATTTATTTATTGATTATCTTGAGAAAGGAAAAACTATAAATAGTTAATATTATTGTGCATTATTGGATCGGTTGAGTGAAGAAATCAAGATAAAACGACCGCATTTAGAAAAAAAAGTTCTTATTCATCAAGATAATGCTCCTTCACACACTGCATTTTTAACTCAACAAAAGCTGGCCGAACTACGATTTGAAATTGCTCTGCATCCACCTTTTAGTCCCGATTTAGCTCCTTCTGATTATTTCTTGTTTCCAAATTTAAAAAAAAATTCTCGGTGGCAAAAAATTTTCGTCCAATAGCGAGGTTATTGCTGAAACTGAGGCATATTTTGAAGGTCTTGAAAAATCTTATTTTTCGAATGGAATTAAAAAACTTGAAAAACGTTTGATGAAGTGTATTGAGTTGGAAGGAGATTATGTTGAAAAATAAATAATAATAATTCCAAAAAACGGTTCTTTTTATGTTAGGCCAGTTACTTTTGCGGTCGTCCTCGTATCTTCACATACGTGTACCAAATACCTAAAACATTTTTTCACGTAGCCAAAAAAAAAATAAGTTTTGCAATTTGGAAAAATTTGGCAGTTTTTAATAATTTTTTAAATACCAATTTTTTTTAAAATACATTATTTTTAAGGTAAATTTTGGAAATGCCACAATTACGAACTCAACCTAAGTTTTGCTTTTGTAGGAGTTTTTGTGCAATCGTTTTTCGATTTTAAAATCGTCGAAAAAGCTTTTGCGGCACAACTGGGCACAAGTCAAGCACCACAACTTTTGTTTTCTTTATTATCGATAATGGTGGTCCTAATAATTAGTACATGACATAGATTTGCGGATAGAGGTAAAACTCTGGTAGGCGAGTTCGACAGCAGCGGCCGTCCGAGGTTCGGATAGACATACTACGAATCCCTGAGGAATCTTGTATATAACCAACGCGCAAAGGTCGAAGCATGTAAAGTTCTGGCCTTTAATTTCACCTAAAGACCTGTTTAGGTTATGAACTATAGCCCTTTGTCTATCCGTAGGATACCAGCGATTCGTTATAGACCACTCATAATTCCCATACTTGCTTATTTAACATATCAGCCGCTTTTATAACTTTTTTGCTTTTTTGCCTAATAAACAACATTCACATGCACACTTTCCATTTCAATACATTTGTGGGCATAGCCGCCATCACCATCGCCACCACCAGCACTTCAACCAACCACGTCCAACGTAGCGAGGAGCAATCGTCGTAATCCTTTAATTTATGTTAGCATTTGTGCAATTTCGTGCACAGACTACCACGGAACATTTTGGAGCTGCAGTTTGTCCGGGTGTTTGGCATTTGCGTATAGACACTCTTGGCTTATTAGCCACAGTCGCAAATGCCGCTGCCACAATAGTCTGGGCCAGACTTCGTAGCGTCAAAATAGCCAGGCATTTGCAGACAGCTGTTGTGTGTTGAAGACGTAAGCAAAAAAATCACTTGGGGAGTTGAAGTTAACGATTTTTGTTTCTTGCCTTTTCAGTTTTATTTGCCCGGGTTTGTTTGTTGGTCCATACTCGACGTACAATCGTATGAGTAGAATTATGCTTTTTATGAGTTTATTTTTATGCATATTATATTTTGCCATTTTCAGTTTCGTTTTACACTATTTGTTGTCTGCTTTTCTGTCTGTGGCTGTTATTACGGCTATAATGTCGATTTTCAATATTTTTTTTTGTTGTCTGATTATTTTTGGTTATGCTGGCCTCTGACTTGGTTGTCCAGCTCGGCCCATAACTGTGTGTGTGTGTGAGTGTGTGTGTAGGGGGTCTGCATCAGATAACCAATTAAAAGGATGTAAATGTCCATGTTAAACATTCACGTGTCTTTTTAGTGTGACCACCACCACAACGACTCTTAAGTGGGAGAGTATTTTGACCAAAACGTATTCCAAGTAATTAAAAATTACCTCGTTGCGGTAATTGATACTTATGGCACAAAGCCTCTCTTTATCAGATTCTATTAAAAAATTAAAGTTCGCAAAGTGTTGTCACATGACGACCGGCTATATGACCGTATGCCATAGGAATTTGTGCGATAAAACAAGGATATTTACACAAATTCGCATAACCGGCCTGTCTGCCTGTTACCGACTTGACAATCTCTCGATCGTATTTTAAGAGTTCATAATAAAAGGCACAGTTTCAAAAGCACCAGTTGTCTATGACTCATATACTGATATCGATTTTGTGATGCTCATTAGATTCTGCCATTTAATGATCCTTGTAAACGGAGTCAATAAAAGTCAAAAACAATTGATGATAATTGCTATGGGGTTGCGATATTCACAATTATTGGAAAATGTTACTATTGCTATTTAAAGGGGAATACTAACTGACTTACAGAATTCTCTTGATATTTTAAAAAGGGATAAAGGGGGAACTTCCCTAGAATCAGTGAGCAGTGCACGACATAATTTTTACACTTACTGACTGGGACATGCTCTTTGTCGTAGGCTTCAAATAATTTATACAGGGGTTTCCATTAAGGGCGTAACAAGGGCATAGCATATTCAAGATATACTTAGTAGGGACATAAATACTGTTACAACATTGAACACACCCAGTTCAATAGTAGAACTGAACATACCCCGTTAATGTCATATGGGTTTTGAAAGCTAATCCAAATAGCGTTAGTCTGTAAAGGGATTTTAAAATTGTTTCAACTCTCATCATGGAGTGCTCAGATAATGAGAACCGTATCGCTGTAATAGCGCTTTTGAAGTGTGAAATGAAAAAAGCGATATTTTCAAAACGCTCCGGCCACTAGGGATTAGCCGCATGTTCGTCTACCGATGCATAAAACTGTTTGAGGAAACTGGAGATGTAAAAGACCGCCACCGGTCGGGCCGCCCACGCTCTGTTCGAACACCGCATGTCATCAAAGCCGTTAAATCAAGAGTTCACAGAAATCCGCTCCGAAAACAGAAAATCATGGCCCGTGAAAATCACGCAAAAGTCCATGAGTCGAATCATTAAAAAAGACTTGGGACTTGGGGCTTTCAAACGACGTACCGGACATTTATTGACTGCAGCTTTAAAACAATGGGATTGAAAAATGCAAACTTCTTTTGGTGAAGCACGCTGATAACTTGCACAGAAAAATTTTGTTCATCGATGAAAAAATGTTTACCGTTCAGAGTATATGTGACGCGCAAAATAGAAAGGGACCTAAGGCTAAAAACCAGTTTTGTTCAGGAGACCCATTTTAAAGATTAGGTCCCTTTCTATTTGCGCTTAGAATCGTCGACTTCACTTTCATAAAACGCGCATATCTCTGGGAGGGAACACTTGGGGCATGGGATCAGTCTCATTCGATGCTCAGATGTTATCCACATCAAAAAAAAGAAAAAAAAAATGAAAATTGATTTTTTTAGCCTTAGGTCCCTTTCCCTATGCGCTGTCACATAATATGTGCATATTATGTATACATAATATATACATAATATGTGCATATTATGCTCTCTATTCAGAGTATATGATAGAGTATACGAGGGCAACCGCAAAAGTAACTGGCCTAACATATTATTATTTATTTTTCAACATAATCTTCTTCCAACTCAATACACTTCATCAAACGTTTTTCAAGTTTTTAATTCCATCCAAAAAATAAGATTTTTCAAGACCTTCAAAATATGCCTCAGTTTCAGAAATAACCTCGCTATTGGACGAACATTTTTTGGCACCGAGAATTTTTTTTTAAATTTGGAAACAAGAAATAATCAGACGGAGCTAAATCTGGACTATATGGTGGATGCGGAGCAATTTCAAATCGTAATTCGGCCAGTTTTTGTTGAGTTAAAAATGCAGTGTGTGAAGGAGCATTATCTTGATGAAAAAGAACTTTTTTCTAAATGGGGTCGTTTTATCTTGATTTCTTCACTCAACCGATCCAGTAATGCACAATAATATTCACTATATATAGTTTTCCTTTCTCAAGATAATCAATAATAGGTAATAGGTAATAGACCTTTCAGTCTGTTGTTCCGAATACTTAAAATCCCTGTTTATTTTTAAGTAAATCTTATGATTTTTTTACCACATCTATCTCAAACAACTAATATCTATTAATTACCTAGAATTCATTCGGTATGACGGTGATTATGTAAACTCTGATACTGAAATCGTATACGAGGAGTAAAAAACACAGCCGCGTCAATAAAATATTGTGATTGTCTGGAAGCGCGAATTAAGCCTTAAGCAAGTTTAAAGAACATCGACAATAACAACAAATCCAACAACAACACCACCAACAATTACCCCAATAGGATGCCAAGAACCAGAACGAAAAACGACAACGCCAACAGGAACATGCTGATGATGACTAATTTGAAGATACTCTCAAATTAAAGTGAATCAAAGGCATTATTAATATAACTTTTATTCGAGGAAAAAATCACTGGACTAAAACTAAAAGCATTGTAAAGATAAGTTTTAATAACCATAAAAAATCCCAATCGAATTGGGATTTACCCAAATATGATGTGAATGTGACTGTTGGATTATTAACATCAGTATGAGGAATAAAGAACTCATGGCGGCATATGTGGACTGCGGGATACACTATTTAACTTAGTTGCATGTGGATTGAATTTCTTAAAACAAGGGGATTAAACATATTATTCTACATATGCAAAAGTTGTGTGACCTTATCGGTCGTTTTGATTAAAGATCTTAAACTCGCAGAGAAAAAAATTGTTTGGAAATCAGGCCGAACTATAAACATTAAATTGGACGATGATACTTTTGCTGAAATTACAAGTGCGAGTTATTTTTATTGTGCTCGGTGGAATACTCTACTGCTGGTAGTTTCTCATTGATGGATGATGCCTTTGATCATTGTGAAAACAAATCCGTTGCTTGGGGTCTGAGGATGGTGAAGTAGCGTTCACCAAATCTGCAGTCACCCCTGCTTGCAACTAGAAGTCTTTTCAACTGTCTTTGAATAACTTTTTGATTTCTCTTTGAACAAAATGTTCAAAAAAAACATGGTCTCAAATCTGGCTATGAACTAAGCATACGAGAGTTGCTATTTATATTTCGGGTCCGGCAATAAAAACACAATAATATGAAAATGGTTTTATTGTTTTTCAAATATTCTTCTTTAAGATCAATACACTTTTGCATGCGCACAAACCAATTTTCGAAGCACTTTTTCCACTTCGATTGATACGCCTCCAAAACATGATTTTTGAACGCTTCAACGGCTGTTTCGGGCGATGAAAAACTTTGACCATGCTTTTTTTTGATGCCACTGTGACAATGTTTTACTCTGCATTTCAGCTACCGCAGTTATGCTATTCCAACATCTCTTTGCACCAATCCATACGAGCATTCGTCAAATTAGGTGGGATCCAACGAGAACAAACTTTGTTCACGACCATAGAACAACAATTATCTTATTGATGCTTGTCATACTTATGCACAAGGATACCTCAATCTCGCGGTATGTCACATCTCGTTCTTGCTTAATCTGTTCACGCACAGCATCGATGGTTTCTGGAAAAGTGACCGAAGTTGGACGTCCCTCACGAAATTCATACTGGAGCGAACGGCGTCCGAGACAGAACTCTTGGTACCAGCGACTAACAGTGGTTTTGATAGTGCTTCATAGCCAAAAGTCGAAACAAGTTGATTTAAACACTCTTGTCGCGATAACCCATGTCGAAAATCGTAAAAAATCATCGCACGAAAATGTTCACGGGATACTCGTAACGGAAAATATGAAGCTACTTTCACAGAAAATGTTTTTAACTACCAATAATTTTAGATCTTTGATTGTACCATTCGACACCGAACTATCAGTTGATTTAATTAAACGATGTCTAACTGTCCGTTTGTCTGCGATCCTTTTAAAGATTCTTATCAAACACAGGTCTCTTGCTGCCCGACTTGTATTAAATATGGCAGAAATACATTTTTTGGACTGACGTTTTTTAATTTTACAAAAATCGGTTTAGATATAGCTCCCAATCATATGTAAGTATGTTCAATCGTTTTTAGGTCTTTGGTCGAAACATGACAACCAATTAACTGTGCGCATGCAAAAGTATATATATCTAAAAGGAGAATATTTTGAGAAACAATAAAAACATTTGCAATGATAAATTATTGTGTTTCTATTGCTGGACCCGAATTATAAATAGCATAACTCGTAATCCATTTTTTTGACTGAGATGAATTTTTCAACACACTGTAAACAAAACAATTCGCCCACAAATGACAAAACGTTCTGAGTAAAGTTGTACGAAAAAATGTCTAAGTTTCCAATGGAAGTTTCAGTTGCGTCTGGGAACACTGGTATTGTCAGAACCCGAAATATAAATAACAACCCTCGTATACCCAGAAAAGCAAATTGCTTTACAATTTTTGTTAAGTTTTAATTCAGTTTGGTAGGATTCTTGAAAAAAATTGTTTGTCATTAGCAACACTCTATTGGACTACGGCGCCCACTGTCACTTTGCTTAAAATTCCTGCCATTTAAGTAAAGCAGCTCTAAATTTCTCTCATTTAAGACACTGGAATCTCATTTTAATTGGATAGCTACAAATCTTGTGAGAAACGTACAGATTTTTTCTGAAATCGGATGAACTACGATAAGAGATCCTCGATCAACTAGAATCTTGAATCGGTTTGGCTCTAGCCTACTTATGTTTACCAAATCTTGGCCATTTTTTTTGTTTGAACTCAGTCAAGGTTCTTTAAACCTTCTTTTCCACATCGCCAAATTCATTGCTTTTCTGCTCCACCAACACCACCCTTTTTAAGGGTACGAGTATCACAGTAGGCCCCTAAATCTTTGCCTTGTAGACATTGACCATATCCTTTAGAACTTTATAAGGATAGCACGATCCAAGGCAAGGCTATAGAGTACACCGAAATGGAGTTAAAATCATCTCAAGCGAACCACTAAGGAAACAAGACATCCATTATTAACACCCCACACATTTCTTTTGAAATGAGAGCCACCACAACTGCTTTGACAACAACTCAGGTGTAGTGTTTGTTCGTTCCACGTAAATTGCTTTCAAATCGTTCAATCTTCGCTTGTTGGCCGGCAGTTTTCTCCACGACTACGGAGAAGTTACGGCGGAGAAAAAGTTTAAGGTGTTGTTCTTTTTATTGTACTCGAGTTCTAACAGTGGGCAGCAAGAGGAGGCAGTGATACGATCGAGTGATGTTGTACCTTTCTGTCTGTCCGTCCGTCTGTACATCCCTCCGTTTGCACTGCAGTAAATGATGATGATCATATTTTTACGAGCGGTGGCCGGTAATTGCCCGTCCGTCGGCGGTCTGTTATTTTCGTTAAGTGAATTCAATTCATTCAGTTATTTCGTCTGTTTGTTTTTCGTTCAGTTGCGAGTATATTTCAATCCCACGCATCTTCTTTTCATTTCCAGTGCGAATGCGTTGTACTTCATGAAATTAAATCGTATTTGATCTTCTTTTTATGGCTTTGTCTTTCATGATTTTTATTATTTTTATTTCTACTCGTATTATCGTTTTTTTTGTATTCTTTCCTTCTTCTGGGATAAGACATCAAAAGCGTAGCTGTTTTATTGTTTTCGGTTCAGAATTCACACGCAATGTCAAAAGCGAAACAAAAACGAGACGAACCGCACCGAAAATAATTTGAAGAGGATGTGCTCGTAGGCCTCGTCAGAAGAAGTGCGGCCGGCCAGCCATCATTGTCTGTTGTTTTGAGCCTCACTCAAGCATTAGATTAAAAATAAAATAATTTGTGATAAAGTAAAAAGGGTTGAAGACGTTTTGAATTTAATTGGAATTGTATTTCATTGCTTCGCAATTAGATTTTGATACGAAGGCGATAAATGACTCATTTTAAAGAATTTCCGTTTGAAATCTCAAGTTGAATATATTTTTCAAGGCTGCAGATTTGAGAAACCCAAGTGTTAGAACTAAAAGCCTACATAGAATTTTTTGAGTTCTTACACAGAAAAAAAATTGTTTAGTTTAATTAAAAATTCCAAGTACGAGTATTCAAACAAAAAAATTGATCAGGGAATCTGTGATAAAAAATTTTAGGTATTTTTTTTCAAGTAAAAAATTTTCTTATACAAAAATTTAAATCAAGTGAGAAATCTTCATTGATCACTCGAAGGGACAGTTTATGCCATTTAATTTTTAAAAACAATTTCATTCAAATGCTGGCCGTAACTTCACCTCAGGGTGTCCATTCTGAGGGTCCAATTTTGAATGACTCCGATGATGACCGATGATTCCACTTGCCTATTAACCGCACTAAACAGTGGCTTTCGCGAAAAAACCCTAATTGAAAAAGTACCTCTAGATTGATCACTTTACAATTCCGTTTTCAAGCCGTCGTTTATCGAAAATAATGTCGTATCAGACGATGCAAAACTTAAATATTTAATAACAAAGTTTTACGCCGTTTTTGAAAATATTTTTGTTATGAGGCGATGAAAAAATTCACATATGTGACAGCGCATAAAGAAAGGGACCTAAGGGTAAAAAAATCAATTTTCATTTTTTTCTTTTTTTGATGTGGACAACATCTGAGCATCGAATGAGACCGATCCCATGCCCCAAAAGTGTTCCTCCCAGAGATATGCGCGTTTTATGAAAGTGAAATCGACGATTCTAAGCGCAAATAGAAAGGGACCTAATCTTTAAAATGGCTCTTCTGAACAAAACTGGTTTTTAACCTTAGGTCCCTTTCTATTTTGCGCGTCACATATTTACAAAAAAAGTTTTAAATTTGTTTCAAAAAGCAGCTAGTTATAAGCAGGGTGACTGTAGTTTTGGTAATAGCCACTTTATCACCATAAGACCCTAAGCAACGAATGTGCTGTAACTATGTTAAGTGGCTATACACTTAAGACAATTTAGTGAATAGGCTAAACTATTTATCAGACTAGAAAATAAAGATGATGACGATTGCTCCTTAGGCTCTGCAGACGATGAAGGTGCTATCCTCGGCAAAAAAAAGTTAAGCTTAATTTTGCAGAAGTAAATGAGCCATTTTTTGTCAGCGCTTTTGTGACTCCAAAAACAAAAATCGTTTTCCAACGCTTCAACCTAATGTTCACACAGAGAAACAGTAATTTTGAAATGTGTTTCACAATTTCAAAAAAAAAAAACATTGTTTTCAAACTTTTACTCATATAACTTAAGACATAGTGGAGATATCTTGACACTCAAAAGAGTGGTTTGCACTTAGGGTTTAGTAGAGTGGAAGTGGTAGCTTTTCTATCAGGATGTGTTTCTTTTGACATTAGCCGACATATATACCCACTGTCATCATATCACGAAATATTCAAAGTTCAGGGTTGTATGGACTCCCGTCCACGCCTGTTTCTTTAATTTTTACACAAAATAATCTATAAAATATGCCAATCATTGATTTCATTCTATTAAAACTTTGTAACGATCGGGCCATTTCTTTATCCATAAATGCGACTTTTTTAAAGGGGTGTGGCACCATCCACTTTTCATCCGGCATGTGTTTTAATCCACGCCTTTATCTATTAGTTCATGACATATAGTCTTTTTAAGTTCAGGGGCTAATTAAACCATAAAATAGGCTTAAATAATCGCCCGACCTAACCTAGATTTTCCGATGTCGATGTCTAAAAAGGGGGCGTGGCACAGCCCCCTTCCACCTTGGAAGTAATTTGAACTGTACGAACAACATACGAGTACTTTCCAAATTCCATCTTCATACTTCTGATTGTTTATGAGATATAGCCGTGTGAAATTTAAAGTTATATACCCCTCCCACTGAACGAATACCGCCCATTTTCTGTTGGATCACGATTTTTTCTGTCTTAGAGTAGAAACATAACACTGCGGCTGCGGCGACGGAAATCGGTGCGGCAAGAAAATGTAAATTAAAAGACGACGGGCGCGGCGACGGTTTTTGTTGTCCTTTTGCAGCTGTTTTTATTTATTATTTGGCCTTGAGTGATTTTGAAAAAAATACAATAAATTTATTTGCAAACTAAACAAGTATTATTTTGAAATTTTCAATTGTAAATTGTATGAACAATCAAAATAATTAATATTTTATTATAGTTTTCTTATTTTGGTCAATTTTATTAACTTTTAAAATTTATGATTTCTTCTTCTTACTGCAAATATGCACAACAACTTTTAGCCCATACGGCTTTTGTTTACAAAAAACATGAAAATATGGCAACACATAGAGAGAGGCAGTAGCAAAAATTGAGAGCGCAAGAAAAACCGCTGAGAAAATAGAAATAGATTTAATTCCGTGCGGTTTTGCCTCTCAATTTTTCATATACTCGTATATTTGTGTGTTTCTACTCTTATTCATCTACACAACTTTTCAAGGCGATAGGTGCATCATTCATCTAGATATTGCGTTCTAAAAAATAGGGTCAAATGGGCAGTACCACACCCTCGTTTCCAAAAAAATTATAGCCTATGTTACTCTCCAGGTGATTCTGAAGATTCCCTGAAAATTTCATCAAAATCGGTCCAGCCGTTTTGTATTAAATAGTTTTGGCCAAGAAAAGTGGTCCGCTGGACCATAGGGCATTGGTTTCATCCTGTTAATCATAAAAGAATTTTTTTAAGGGCTCATGGCACCTCTCACTTTTCCCTCACGGTTTGTTTCAATCCATGCCAATATCATATGTTCCAAATCTCAGCCTCATATCTAAAATCGTTAATCAGATAAGGCGTTTTTTAGTTTAGGATTGTTGCTTTTTCCAAATGTTGACTCAGTCCTTCTGAGGGAAAATATTTACCTCTTCACCGATTATTATTACCAACCGTTTAATTCCCCCAGCTCATGTTTCTATAAAATTTCTGCCACCTAGCTTCAATAATGTGCTCTGTTGTTTACTTTTCGCAGATAGACAGACGAACATGGCTTTATCATCTAAGAACTTTGCGACGATTCAAAATATTTTATTTATAGGGTCAAACGGAATGGCAAAGAATGAACCCTCAATTGGAAAGAATCTTAAATAAAATTAAATATTTGGATTTGTACGAAAATTTTATTGTTTCTGGTTACTCAAACCGTCCCCAAATATTTTGGGTTGGTTTTTATGTCCCTGGGTCTATAGACCAATTCCTTAAGCAAAATTTTTAAATCAAGGAAACTAAGATCCTTTCGTTTTAGATTCAAAATTAGTCGAATCGTAAAACTAACACGATATTTGGATTCGTGATGCAATTTTAATGTTCCTTTATAACCACATGTCCATAGATTAAGCAGGATGATTTTTTGGACCTTAGGTCCTAATGGGCCGGCCTGAGTTTAAAATTAGCACAAATCTTAAATAAAAGTACTTATTTGAATTTGTTAGAAAATTTCACTGTTTCAGGATACAAATTTGTCCCTGAAATTACGGGACGATGTTTGGGCCCTTTGACCAATAGACACAATTTAGCCAAATCTTCAAATGTATGTCAAATTCAGATTCGTCAGATAATCCCACTGTTTCTAATTGCCTAAATGCCATTTCCATTATAGAAAGACCATATTTTTCTGCGTCTGGCCCTACCCCCATAGGAAAAGGCCTCGAATTTCTTTAAATCATAAAATGCAACATTCTTATTCGTGACGATATTTAATTTTTTTTAATACACATAGTCCATAGTTCAACGAGGCTAATTTTTGAGCCCAATCGTAGAAAAATTTACATATTTGTATTTGCGAAAAAATTTCAACTTTTCTTGTTAGCCATTTGTCCCCGTACATCAAATAACGTTTTTACCGCGCCAATTATGAAGAGGCCAAAGCATCTATGACTACCACTTCCAAAAAACTGATTAAAATGCTAAATATCTAGATTACATTGCAAAAATGTGAGGAGAGGTCATGTTGTGTCAAAGCGTATTTTTCAAATGCGCACTCGATTGTTGCAGTGCAGCGTGCTTTTCGTTTATGATTCTCTGTTCCCCCGCGTGGAAGTCTTCCTAAACGCTAATAAATTGTTAATTGGGTAACTTCATTGAGAACAGCAGGGAATGTATCATGCATACGAAGGGGACCTGAGAGCAGGATTACAACACCACAAAATATCGAGTGAGTTAGAGCAGCAGTACTGCAATCTCCGAAACGTTCTGCTATGAAGCAATCACTTGCTCTTGGCATTTCCTGGATTGTTTTAATCCGACTTTTGAGGCAATGCAATTAGAGGACACATGGTTTTAACAGGATGTTGCCACTGCACAAACAGCGAGGGTTACCATTAATTGATTGAGGAAAATGTTTCCTGGACGGCGTATCTCTTTAAGGGGTGATATGAAATGGCCGGCATGCTCACCAGACATAGCCCCATGCAATTTTTTTTCTTTGGGATTACCCGAAGTCGAAAGTGTGTATTAACCTTCCCAACACCTTGAAAGACCTAATTAACAATATTGAGGCTGAAATTGGCAGAATACCAGTCGACATGCTTGTTAGAGTTTATAAAAACTTCAGAAAACGTACGTATGTTGCAGTGAGTGGATAGCGAAGTTCGACATTTGCCAAATACGCTATTTAAAACCATGTAATTTAAAAATTCCCTTACTGTTCAAGATAATTAAAATATAAAAGGTCCATTTTTTATTTAATTCCAAAATAAGCAAATTGCTGAGCTCCACCCTGAATGTCTTAAATTAAAAATTGGACTCTAGAGTATACGAGGGTTGCTTTATATATTTCTGGCGCCATCTGTCATTTCCTTGGAAAGTTTGACATTTTTTAGCATAAACGTACTCAGAAAGTTTTGACGTACGACCATCATTTGCGTTGTTTACAGCGACTTGAAAAAAATCAATTTGGCAAAAAAAATAGAATTAACTCGTGAACATTTTCGTGCGATCATTTTTCACAACTTTCGACGTGGACTATCACAACAAGAGTGCATCGATAAACTTAAATCTTTGTATGACGATGAAGCACTATCCTATATCACTGAAAAACTGGTTTAATGAATTCAATCGTGGCCGACGCTCGCTCAAAGACAAAGGTCGTGAAGGTCTTCCAAAAACGGCTGTTGTGCCAGAGAACATTGATGCCGTGCGTGAACTGATAATGCAAGATCGTCATGTGACATACCGTGAGATAGAGACATCCTTAGGCATTTCTTCCACCAGCATACTCGTACATTCTATATTGCATGAACACCTGGCCGTTAAAAAAGGTTTGTTTTCGTTGGATTCCGCACAATTTGACAAACGCTCAAAAAAAGCCTCATGTCGATTGGTGCAAAGAATTTTTGAAAAAATACAATCGCGGTGCTTTAAAAGACATTTATAAGATTGTCACATGTGACGAATCATGGATCTATGTGTATGAGTCCGAAACAAAACAGCAATCGACCGTGTGGGTCTTCGAAGATGAAGAAGCACTTCGAAGCAAATGCTCGCCTGTTTGTTTGGCAAAACTGGTCATGTGGCGACTGTTTCGTTTGAACAACGAATGAGGTCAATTCTGAGTGGTACACCACAATTTGTTTGACTGAAGTCTTCGGAGAAATTCGAAAAACGAACAAGAGAAAACGAATGATTGTGCACCATGACAATACGAGCTCTCACGCAGCGGCTCAAACCATCGCCTTTTTGACCGGCCAAAACGTCGAATTGATTGGTCATCCGCCGTACAGCCCTGACTTGGTACCCAATCACTTCTTTTTATTCCCGCACATGAAGGAAAAAATGCGTGGTCAACGATTTTCGTCGCCAGAAGATGCTGTTGAAGCGTTCAAAAACCATCTTTTGGAGGTGTCTCAATCGGAGTGGAAAAAGTGCTTCGGCAATGGGTTTGAGCGCATGCAAAAATGTATAAATCATGCTGGCGAATATTTTAAAAAACAATAAAACCATTTTTGATGATAAATATTGGCATTTTCATTATTAGGCCAGAAATATATATATATCAGCCCTTGTCCTAGAGCGGTACATCCGGTCAATTTTAGTTTCTTTTAATATTTTCCAAATTTTGCTATGTGCATCTAAAGTGTTGAAATTTCTGTGAGGTCCTACGTGGGCGACCGCAAAACTAACTGGCCTGGCACATTTTCTGTTTTACTAGCAACTTTTTTTGTTTTTTAAAAGCAATCTTTTATAAGCCATCTGTGAAAATTTCCGAAATATTTAATGATTATTTTCTTTGTTACATATGATTGAAGTTAACAAGTTTTATAATTTTTAAAAAATGGAAAATAAAGAGTTTCGTGCGGTAATTAAACACTTTAATCAAATTAAACACTTTAAACAATTAATCAAAGATGAATTGGATTCTGTTCATGGTGATAATGTACCATCATACTCCACCGCGAAATCCTTGGTTCAACAATTTAAAATGGGTCGTTCAAGTACGGAAGATGAACAACGCTCTGGAAGACCGAAAACTGCTACTACTATTTAAAACATTAGAAAAATAATTAATGAAGTGACTAAGGATAGACAAATAAAGCTCAGCGAACTTGCTGATATTGTTAAAATGCACGAAAAACAAGTTTGGAGTATTTTACATGATGAACTCCACATGAAAAAGCTATCAGCAAGCTATCCGGCTCGTTTGTTGACTTTGCCCCAAAAAATCGTCCGTTGGACCAATTCCGAGGAGCTTTTAGCGATTTATTGGCGTAATCCAATAGAGTTCTTGCGCCGATTCATAACTGTTGATGAAACATGGATCCATCACTACATCCCAGAATTCAAAGAACAGTCAAAACAATGGATAGAAGCTGGTAAAAGTGGTCCCAAGAAGGCGAAAACTGTTAAGTCAGCAGGAAAAGTAATGGCCACAGTATTTTGGGATGCAAGGGGTATAATATTTATTGATTATCTTGAGAAAGGAAAAACTATAAATAGTGTATATTTTTGTGCATTATTGGATCGGTTAAGTGAAGAAATCTAGATAAAACGACCGCATTTAGAAAAAAAGTTCTTTTTCATCAAGATAATGCTCCTTCACACACTGCATTTTTAACTCAACAAAAACTGGCCGAATTACGATTTGAAATTGCTCCGCATCCACCATATAGTCCAGATTTAGCTCCTTCTGATTATTTCTTGTTTCCAAATTTAAAAAAAATTCTCAGTGGCAAAAAATTTTCGTCCAATAGCGAGGTTATTGCTGAAACTGAGGCATATTTTGAAGGTCTTGAAAGATCTTATTTTTCGGATGGAATTAAAAATTTGAAAAACGTTTGATGAAGTGTATTGAGTTGGAAGGAGATTATGTTGAAAAATAAGTAATAATAATTCCAAAAAAAATGGTACTTTTTATGTTAGGCCAGTTACTTTTGCGGTCGCCCTCGTATAGAGGTCGACAATTGTTCCATCGTAAGTGATGGATAAGTAACAAATCAACATATCAAATCAAACACGCTGATTGTAAGGTACCTAGTCGATTCTGGAACAAATATTTTATTCGGATACGTGGAAACTGTGTTAATTATTATTCACAAAAAGATTATTTCAATTTTTTAATCCCCCATTTAAGCGTCACGCCAATTTGTATAACAAGCAAACCCTAATCCCTTTCACCATAAACAGCACAACAGGTTGGACAACAAGTCCCATGCATTGGTGGCAGTGGCGCGCCATGAAGATTGCATAATGCCAGTCCTTTCATCCAGTCGCAATACAGAAAATGACAAGCATTGTCTTGTAAGTCTAACACCTTTTTTGTCTATTTCTCTGTACGCCCGTCCGTCTGTCTGTCCGTCGGTCTTTCTGCTGCTGCGTGCTGATGTGGATGCTGCTGTGGAAGTACTCATCTGTGTGACATGTACGATTTGATTTCAAATAAATTCAGCTTATGAAGGTTCAGGTTCTATTCCATTGTCGCCCCAAACATTGTAAGCGATTATCACCTGCAGCGTGTGATTTTCCTCTGCTACCAAATCAAACTGACAACTGCTGTTGTCTATTATGCCGAAGTCTTCTGCTCCTTCTGTGCCGCCTATTACAAAGTCGTACTTGGTCGGCCTTACATGTCGGTATACAGCCAGCATGTGTATCTAAAGATAGTTGACTTAAGTCCCCCTTTTTTTCAAACAGCAATGTTTGTGTGGCTATCTGACCGACTGCCTGGCTGGCTGGCTAGCTGGGCTAGGCTAGGCTGTGCTATGATGATGACGCCACAGGGGTACAATGTTAACATATTCTCTAGACAAATACGAGTACGAGAGTACATGGCCGGTAGTCAGAGTCAGTTGGTGTTGGCCACATATGAGATACGTTTGTTGTTCTACCGGAGGAGAGCAGCGCACCGGCGAGTGGAGTCACTTGGCCGTCCCGCAGAATGATATCATTCTGAGGGTAGGAATGTGAACGACATACGCGGATGAATGAATGAACGTAATCGTATGTCTGAATGAATGATCGTATTTGAATTGATGACGGTAAATAGATGGATGAGATGGGTTGGGATGCGGTGTGCTGTGATGACTGGGAATTGATGGCTGCTGTTGCTGGTTTTGTAGCAGCGCTACGAGCCAGTGATACGCTAATCAAAAATGCATTAGAAAATTATTTATGTAAATAACAAACAAAAAAGAAAAATGAATACCCCCAGAAACTGAACTTGATATGATTACAACAAATGTGTTTACACGTGTTTTTACTTAAACTGAATGCGGGACAGTGACTCGAAAATGTAATTATTTAGAACGTCGCGTTGGAGGAATTGGAAAGATATCCAAACGTTTCTGTAATGCATTATTACTTTCTATTAAAGGACCTGTAAAAACTTAACCAATGGCTAAGTTTTAGATGGGTTTAGAGTTGTTCCATTGTTGCAAGCTTGGTAGTACGAATTAAAGAACTATAGTGAAGGTCGGATCGAAATGGGTAATGATAAATATGATAATGATAAACACAAAAAAGCTTTTTAAGCGCTTAAATATGCGCTTTAAGTTCGAAAATACTCCTCAAATATGCAGTACAGAAGATAACTATGCACGAAATATCCAAAAATATGCACTATAAATAAAAAATGTTAAAACTTGTAAGTACAAGTGCAGATCAACGATTCCTTGACTTTACCAACTTTCCTCGTAGTTATAAAATATGCAACACTGCTACCATCAAGTACCATCCGTAAGACTACTGTCAAATTTTGAGAGAATTCCGTCATTTAGTATGTGTTGTCATTTACAGCTGTTCAAAACATACAACTTCGTGGATTTTGTTAAAACTGGAAACAAATTAATTTCGAGTGCTCATTAAACATTATTTCTTGAGTAAAAAAACCGTCAATCATACCAAGGAAAAGCTTAATAAAAACTATGGGGAATCTGCACCAACGATTTCACTGGTAAAAAAGTGGTTTACTGACTTTCGTTGTGGTCGCACAAGTACAAATGACGCTTAACGTTCTGGACGGCCAATTTAGGTATATACACCCGAAAATGTTGAAAATTCCACTATATGCTGTTGGCCGATCGATTGGTAAAAGTGCGTGAGATTGTTGATGCAATACACATTTCATATGGCACTGTGGTTTCGATTTTACATGATCAGTTGGGTTTAAGAAAGCTGTCTGTAAAACGAGTGCCGCGTTTGCTCTCAGTTGACCATAAACGTAAGCATGTGGATTGTTGGAGTTGTTTAACCGCAATTCGAATGAGTTTTTGCGGCGTTTTGTAACTGTGGAAGAGACATGGATCCATTACAACACTCCGGAGACCGAGCAACAGTCTAAACTATGGGTTTCTCAAGATGGACCAGCTCTGAAGAATGCCTAAGTGGCTTTTTCGGCCAATAAGGTGATTACAACAGTTTTTTTGGGATGCACGCGGGATAAACCGCATCGATTACATTTAAAAAGAAAAAAAACAATAAACGGCGAATATTATTCCAACTTAATGAAGCGATTTAACGAGGATTAAAAGAACGACCCCTCATGGCCAAGAAAAGTTTTTTTTATCAAGATAATGCCCGTGTGCAGCCTCAATAGCATAATTGCAAGAATCGGGTTACGAACTGATACCTCACCCGCCATATTCTCCGGATTTAGCCCCCAGTGACTATTTAATATTTTCAAACCTAAAGAAATGGCTACATAGAAAGAGGTTCAGCTTCAACGCTGAAATTATTGATC
Organism: Hydrotaea diabolus; assembly: GCA_963513945.1. Lineage (NCBI taxonomy): Eukaryota > Metazoa > Arthropoda > Insecta > Diptera > Muscidae > Hydrotaea > Hydrotaea diabolus. The sequence continues at coordinate 154,828,718 of OY740718.1, forward strand.
AAACAAATGCATATTTTATTGTCCTCGAAAGAGCTTATTTTTTGGAAGGAATAAAAATATTGGAAAAACGTTGTTATACGAGGGTTGCTATATATATTTCTGGCCTATGCAACAATAAGTGTTGCCTGGCACCATCTGACATTTTCATTGGAAAGTTTGACATTTTTATTATAACGTTTTGACGTACGGTCATCATTTGTGTTGTGTACAGTGACTTGAAAAAATCAATTTGGCAAAAAAAATGGTATTAACTCGTGAACATTTTGGTGCGATCATTTTTCACAACTTTCGGCGTGGATTATTACGACAAGAGTACATCGATGAACTTAAATTTTTGCATAGCGATGAAGCACCATCCTATAGCACTGTGAAAAACTGGTTTAATGAATTTAATCGTGACCGACGCTCTCTTAAAGACGAATGTCGTGAAGGTCGTCCAAAAACTCAGTTTTGTCAGAGAACATTGATGCCGTGCGTGACCTGATAATGCAAGATCGTCATGTGACATACCGTGAGATAGAGGCAGTCTAGGGCATCTCTTCCACCATCATACATTCGATATTGCATGAACACCTGGAAATAAAAAAAGTTTGTTCTCGTTGGATCCCGCACAATTTGACAATCGCTCAAAAAAGAGGCTCGTGTCGATTGGTGCAAAGAAATTTTGAAAAAATACGATCGAGGTGCTTCAAAAGACGTTTATAAGATCGTCAAAGGTGACGAATCATGGATCTATGCGTATGAGCCCGAAACAAAACAGCAATCGACCGTGTGGGTCTTCAAAAACGAGCCAAATCCAACTAAAGATGTTCGTGGAAACAGCACTTCGAAGCAAATGGTCGCCTGTTTCTTCGGCAAAACGTCATGTGGAGACTATTCTGCTTTAGTAACGTAGGAGGTCAATTCAGAGTGGTACACCACAATTTGTTTGTCTGAAGTCTTCGGACCTTTGTGCACCATGACAATGCGAGCTCTCACACATCGGCTCAAACCAGCGCCTTTTTGACTGGCCAAAACGTCGAATTGATGGGTCATCCGCCGTACAGCCCTGAATTGACACCCAATCACTTCTTTTTATTCCCGCACATCAAGACAAAAATGCGTGTCAACGATTTTCGTCGCCAGAAGATGCTGTTGAAGCGTTCAAAATCCATGTTTTGGAGGAGTCTCAATCGTAGTGAAAAAAGTGCTTTGACAATTGGTTTGAGCGCATGCAAAAGTGTATAAATCATGATGGAGAATACTTAAAACAATAAAAACCATTTTTGATAATTAAAATTCCCATTTTTATTATTAGACCAGAAATATGTGTAGCACTCGTAAGTGTATTGAGCTAAAATAAGATTATGTCGAAAAATAATTTTTTTTTGCTATAAACTGTGTTTTTTTCTCGAAAAATCACGGAGTTATTGATATCCCTCGTATACCAACTTGGACCATATGATACCATTTTTTGATATAAGGAGTGGCTCAACCATAATGCGAGATATAAATTGTGAGTCACACATTAACATTTAGTTTTTTCCTAACAAAATTTTATATTTTTTGTGGCAGTTTTTGACAAATTCAAACATGGATAGTAGGTAGGGTGGTTCGATTTAGCAATCGATATTGTGCCATCGATTTTTAAATAACCTTTGGCATGACGGAAAAAAGTTCCATTACGACATACATAAAATTCATTTCGAGGTACCCAAATTTAAGTTTTTTTACTTTATGTCTTTTTGTGATAATAAAAAAATAATGTTTTTAAAAATATTAGTTTTTTTTAAATGAAAAAGTCACGTCGACACGTAGACTGATCATTTTGCATCACGACAATGCGAGCTCTCACACATCAGCTGAAACGATGAGCTTTTTGACCACTCAAAAAGCCCTGATTTGGCACCCAATGATTTCTTCTTATTCCCTAGCATCAAGAAAAAAACGCGTGGTCAACGTTTTTCATCGCCAAAAGCAGCGGTTGAAGCGTTTATAAATCATGTTTTGGAGGTGTCTCAATCGGAGTGGAAAAATTGCTTCGAAAATTAATTTGTGCGCATGCAAAATTGTATTTATATTAAAAGAAGAATATTTTGAAAAACAATGAAACCATTTTCAATGATTAATTATTGTGTTTTTATTGCCGGACCCGCAATGTAAATAGCAACCCTCGTATGGACCATCATATGTGACGCGCAAAATAGAAAGGGACCTAAGGATAAGAACCAGTTTTGTTCAGGAGAGCCATTTTAAAGATTAGGACCCTTTCTATTTGCGCCTTAAATCGTCGATTTCACTCATAAAACGCGCATATCTCTGGGAAGGAACACTTTTGGGACATGGGATCGGTCTCATTCGATGCTCAGATGTTGTCCACATAAAAAAAAAGTGAAAATTGATTTTTTTACCCTTAGGTCCCTTTCTTTATGCGCTGTCACATATAAAGTTATGCCACCGAAGTCGTGGTGAGCTTTTGGCCAATATTTTGTTTCACACACAATTATCAAAGATGCTTCTATCATCAGCAAAATTAAAATTACGACAATTCTCTGAAAACATCGTGCGCTTCAGTTGGACCACCCTTTACTTAAGATTTGGGACAGTGCCCAAAAATTGGCTTCCTTTAACTTTGGGAATATGGGTATGGAAAATAACATTAACTCTACGTTTTGACTATACTTATTTATACGAGAATATGAGTGTTGATCCATACTCGTACGACGAAGGCCCCTTGAACATCGACATACTCGTATGCTTACTCAGACAATGCACATATGAGTTCCCGAATTCATGTATCTGGGAGAACAAAGTAATGTTACATAGCCAAGGCAAACAGTCGAATTTCGACTTTATTTTTAAAAAAAAATATATTAAAAGTCGACTTCTAACTTTTTGGAAAAGAGTCAATTATTCGACTTTTCCCTTATGAAGTTTTACCACAATTTTTTTACCATCCAGCAATGGGTGGATGGTATACTAAAACGGTTATTCCGTTTGCCACTCCATGAAATATTGGCTGAATACTTTATAAAATATTTTAATTTATTATTGATCGGCGTAAATCTAAGACGACTTAGCCATGTCAGTGGTCTGTTGAATTCACGAAAGCGGTCAACGAAATTAACCAAAGACCCTTTAAATTGGCATGATCGTAAGTAGCCGAAATCGGCCTAGGCCTTCGAATCACTGTGTGATGTTCAACACTATAAGGAACCGAAGAGCAATAAATACCTGGAGTAGACGTTTCTCTCTCTCATGGTAAACATTTGTTCTACTGAAAGAATGTCATAACTATTTTCTTTGACCCTTGTTAAAATCCATATTTTGAAACAAAAATAGTTTCTCGAATTCAAAGAAATTATAGTTTATTTAGGGTTTTTCTTTTATTGGTTACATTTACATGGAGTGAGAGATTTTTCAACTTTCGTTATTCACTAGTCTCTTCGAACTCTGTATCAATTCCACCTATCCGGGCATTACCAGCACATTGTGTATTCTTCATCCTAATCACAGTTCTACACTTCTTGTGGCCGAATGCTTGACATTCTCATTATTCTTCGACTTCAACTTCGACTTGAGAAATATCAATATTTGAATACAACTTTTGATCGCATTTTAATAAGTAATCAACACGATTCGAATGGTATAGAATGTGTCGATCGGTATGTAATCGACACCACTCATTCCATTCCAATCGCTCTCGTATTTACACACACATTAGTGGCCGATTCACTTCACTGCGGCAGTTCCTCGATCGCTTCTACTTCTCGCTTTTTGTGTTTGAAACCCAAGAGCCCAATATGAGGTGGATGGTGATGATGACAGCGTCTATGGTGGTGGAGGGCTTTCTTGGTAATGCATTCTTTCCCGAATGTGCCGTCGTAGTAGCATTTGATCTAGTATTCATGGTGGTTATTGTTGTTGTTGTCGTGCTCTGTTGGCGTCTTGACACTTTTTCCCCCCGACTGTCTGTCATTTGTTTAACTTTTCGTATTTGATGATTATAAATCTTGTGTTTATTTTTCATTTTACTAGGTTCGTTACGTTCGAAATACGCATATAAGACGGCGGGAAAACTGATGGTAAAGCGAGGGGGGGGGGGCGAAAATGTTCTTAGATACCCAGTCAGTGGACTTAATATACTGTATCGCTTTATCATCTCTGTGTATCTGATACCTTTTTTCCTTATTTGTTTACTTATTGTTTGTAATTCCGAGTTGTTTTGCTTCCTACTGTATGTGTGCGCGCGGCGTTGGGTGGGATGTTTATTATAGCAGAACTCACTAAACATTTTTGTGGGAATTCTAGTGTCATCTTTCCGGGAGAGTTCTTAAGGTGAAGTTGAGGTAAGGAAAGTGCGGTAATGATTCCTAATGTGTTTGCTTTAGAACCAACTGAAGTAGCGTCTATGCTACTTCAAACGAAAATTATAACGCGTTATTTACACACTGGAAAAGTCGTCGAATATAATCAGAAGATTGTGGGCGGTAGTGATATTAGTAAGATGATGCATGGTTCCTTCGAAAGAGTTCCAGAATATAATAATGACTAATGGTTTCTTGACACCAATGTGCCTATTAAATCTCATTGAACAAAATATGATATACGATAGGGAAGGACCATAAAAGATATAGAAGTTTTGACTGTAGGTAAGCTTTAAGCAAATTCTTGGATTTCCACTTTTTGTTATTTTTGTTTTGTAGTTTTAGTTTGTAAATAATAGTTTTGAAGTTAGATGTAGTTAGCTATAAGTAAAATATATCCCAGTTATTTTCCATTTTTTACGGGAAATGTATGTAAATGTGGCAAGTGTCAAAAATTGTTTCAATAGAAAATTTGGCTGGCCTCAGGTCAATATCTAATTTTAAGTGAAAGTGTGATTTATTCTAGATAAATACTTTGTATACTAGAAATAATTATCTTTTAAAATTCTCTTAATTATATTTATAATAAAATCCTAATGGAAAATAAATACCCGCTATGGGCGGTCGGTGTATGGTAGGTAGTCTAGGCGACTGGCTTAAAAAAAGCAAGTTCAAATCCTGATAGTATATCTTACATATTTGGTTACATAGATTGACTTTGGTAAAAGTCAATAAGCATATGAATATTAGAGCTTAAAGTCATAACGACATTGTCGTTACCTTACATCTGTTTTTGAATTCGATCATGACATGGTATTTTAATTAGATTTGAATATTAGACAAGGTTTACAGAATACCGGAACAGGTCCTTAGCTGAAAATCCTTAAATTGACATCCTTTAGCAAGGAGGATAAAAATATAAAATTAGCCAGAGCTCAAATGTGCCGGAGTTTGCTTTGACATTGTCTGTCCCCTCACTGATGCAGTTCTAAGGAAAGTTGAATAAGTTAAAAATATCGTTAAGCTGCTATCGCTATTGAAATGCCAAAAAATAGCATTAATTACACAGTACAACAGCCAATCTGGGGGGTGAGAAATTCCAAGTCAGGGTGGTGGTACTAGGTCAGTATATTAAAACCCTCAAAGGGTTTTGCGTTCGTATGTGCCAGTTTTTTTACCTTTTACATTTTTTTTATTTATCTTGATGTTTTTTCGCTTAGTTGTAAAATGTTGGCAAAAACGTATTTTGACATAACTCGAGAACGACTAGTTCGATTTTGCTGAAATAAATTGAGAAAAATTAATAATTACATTTTCTTTAATCCATTAATATACTGTTTCTCTACCAAATCAACATTTTTGCAATTAGAAATAAATTTATGAAGAAAATTTTGCCAATAACCCCAAGAATGTTCCACAGTGTTACATTTACAATTACTGTAGTCGTTTGTTTCGTTCAAAACAACAGTATTTCTTTGGTCCCTAAAGTCCACCGTAAAAACATTTTCAAACTTGTTCTGTTTACAAAACTTACTTTAGTTTGAGTACCCACATCCATATTTGCTAGTGCACATAAGACTCAGTCTCAATTTAAGCCAAATCTTTATATTTAATCCATACTTGAATTTGTAGTGATTTTGATTTTATTTAAGTACCCATATGTCCATATTAAATATCGATCGCTTATTTGAAATACGGGCTGTTTTGTGGACCAAAGAGTTCTAACGTCCGAACAAAAAAAAAAATATTAGATTTTATAAATTTATGATTTGATTAACCATACCATTACCCTATAACCTTCTATTTATGTTTCTTAGAATCACGGGACAGTTTTTTGGCCAAAAGAGACGAAATGTCCAGCAATCATGCCCCCTTATGAGGTAGGAGAGAGCGTCTCAAATTGCAGTCCCCATTTAAGCTATGGATCGTCCACAAATAATTCGGCTGAGCAAAAATCCTTAAACAAAAGAGTACTTTTTCCGAGCGACATTTGATGAGGACTATTTGCAATCACAAACAACTTAGACTACAAGTCATCATAATACAACATTTTTTCTCTATATTTCGCTTCCAATCAATATTTCAAGGTCTTGCCAACGGATTGACAAATTCTTTATTACAGGTGATCAACCTAGATGTATTTTTCTCAATAGTTTTTTTTACAGATGACGTGTAAGTTGTGTTAAACTTTATTATTCTAATTTTTAGTATTGTTTGCCATTTCATCATGGAAAGACTTTAACCGCTACAACCACGGTTTGGTGCGGTTTATGGGCTGGTGAAACCATCGATCCATATTTTTCAAAAATGATGATGGCCGGTACGTAATCGTGAATGGTGCTCACTATCTCGCCGTGATATCGGACTTATTGCTACCTGAAATTGAAGTCCGTAATGTTGACGACATTTGGTTTCAACAGGACGGTGCCAATTGCCATACAGCTGCTCAAACAATCTATTGAGAGGTCATTACGAAAAACAGCTAATTTTACGTTTTGGACCGGTGAGTTGGCCTAGGGTTATATACCTAAGACTAAAGGTCGACTTTTCAACTATTACAAAAAAAAATCAAAAGTCGACTTTTAGACTTTTCGTCTAAAATCTTTATTGTTCATTTGAAAGTACATTTTATGGCATTTATGTTTGAAAATAAATCACTTTAAATGGAAATTTGCGTATTATGGAAATTTGCGTTCGGTGAGAAACGGGAAGATACGCTGTTTTCGACCAAAATTTTGTTCAGTGTCGAGGCCCATTTCTGGCTCAACGGCAAAGTCAATAAACAAAATTGCCGCATTTGGGATGAAGAGCAACAAGAAGAGGTTCAAGAGATGTCAATTTACCCAGAGAAAACCACGGTTTGGTAAGGTTTATAAACTGGTGGAATCATCGGTGCATATTTTTTTCAAAAGTAATGATGGCCGGAACGTAACCGTGAATGGTGCTCGCTATCGCGCCATGATATCGATCTTTATGCTACCTGAAATTGATGCCCGTAAGCTTGACGAAACTGGGTTTCAACAGGACGGTCACACTTGCCATACAGCTGCTCAAACAATGGATCTATTGAGAGGTCATTTTGAAAAGCAGCTAATATCACGTTTTGGACAGGTGAGTTGGCCGCCTAGGTCGAGTGATGTCACACCTTTAGACATTATTCTTTGGGGTTACGTAAAGTCCAAAGTCTATGCTGAAAAACCAGCTACGATTCAGGTTTTGGAAGCCAACATGCGCGTGTCGTTAAAACCATACCGGTCGAAATGCTCGAACGAGTCATCCAAAATTGGACCCTCAGAATGGAAACCCTGAGGCGTAATTGCGGCCAACATTTAAAGGAAATTATATTCATAAATTAAATGCCACACATGATTTGAATTTTTATATTTTTTTGTTCTGGAAAATACCTCTAGATGGATCACCCTATACAACCCTAAATTGGCCGCTTAGATCATGTAATGTCACACTTTATACGTCTTTCTTTGGGGCTACGTAAAGTTACCCTTTAGGTTTTGATTAACGCCATACCGTTCGAAATGCTTGAACAAGTCATCCAAAGTTGGACCCTGAGGCGTAGTTGCGGCCAACATTTGAGGAAAATTATATTCAAAAAATAATGGGAAAAAGAGTTCCTTTCTTACGAACAATAAAAATTCCACACTTGATTTAAATTTTTTATTTTTTTTTTATTTGGAAAAAAATACCTCTAGATTGATCACCCTATACATATCCTACGATGGAGGGTGTACAAATTGTCTACTATTGTAATCATACATTATTTGTTATTGGCAAAGGCCTTCCGGAAAAAGGCGACTGAAAATGAATATCTGAAGAGAATAAAAATAATGCCTTCATGCAGGCATTCTCAGGTCTACGAGGCTGCTTCTGGGAACCCTTTTTATTTTTTTTTGGAAAATTCTGTACGAATGTGGTTTGGATCTATAAAATGACACGCAGTGTTCCAAATGAATTTTCTTTTAAAATGGAAATACCCCACTCAATTACAAACATACTCGAATTTCAATCTAAGGGGTCTATCTATACCCACCTACAGACTCGAACATACCTAAATAGGTATGCAAGCGCACATGGAGCCGTCTTCGCAATCAATAACAATAAACCAACGATTTTTTTCTGTTAATGTTTATTTCAACACCCACCGCCAACAACCCTTAACCCCCCTCCGAGTGCACTACTATTAAATTTTTGTTTATATTTTTCCTTTTACAACAAAATGTAAACAAATAACAAGTGTTTTTTTTTGTTTTGTTTCTTCGTTCATTCAATACATCACTCTAATACTCAAATTACCACTCAAACGCAAATGAAACACTTGTTGCTTCACCACGAGAAACCCCACCGCCAAGAAATACTCAAGCGCTACACAAGAGAGAGAAACTGTGTGAGTGTTTGACTCCAAAACAGCGGTCGGCAAAGAGCGCCCATGGGCGGCTCTCTCACACCTACATGCGCTCACATATAGAACGTAAACAAACAAATTCATTCAGTCTCGCTTGAGCGTTCGTTTGATGAGGTGGTGTTATCGCAAAATATTTGGCGTTACACTGAACGAAAGGTTTGATTTAGATTGTAGCATATAATCTGTATTGTTTCTTGACGAAAATATTACCGATACATTTCTATCAGTGCATTGAGAGAGAGAGAGCAGAAGCTCACCCATACAAGTACAAAGTAAGGCGGTATGAGTGTGCCGATCCCTGCTCCAAAACGATTAGCCTCCAACGCTCTCCCCCTTACCCATTGCTATGACAACAAATAAAAAAATGTGTTTGTTTACATTTCTCAGCGGAGTTTGTGCTCCCTGTGACGTTTATTCAGCCAAGCTGACAAAAATATGCTGAGAGTCTGAGTGTGAGACTTTTATTTCTCCGATTCTTGTGAACATAAACAAATGATACATCCAGTATTGCCATTATATTAGTAAAAGCACCGATTTTTGCGGTGTTCCCAGTTACGTTAGGAATCTGTGGTTTTATGAGTTGACCATTAGTTATTTGTGAAAACCAAAATAATGAAGTTGGGAAGAAATATTTCGTTGTCCAACAATTATTCAGTACTTAGTAGGGACATAAAAACTGTAACACACGTTTTATTCTGTAAAATAAAAAGTACTGAATGTTTTTAGACCAAATATTTTTTAATATATTTTCTGATGTATATTGAACCCAAAAAGAATCTACTTATTCGAAATGTCCGCCTTTTGCATTTTTTTACACACGCCTTAAGTCGCACTGGCCAATCGTCAATAGCTGCACGAACCTCGTCCATTGGAAAATTGGCCACAGCTCGAACCAAAGCAGTCTTAAGAGATCCAATGTCGAGGTATCTTTTGTGACAAACCTTGTCCTCTAAAACCGTCCACAATTTGTATTCCAATGGGTTCAAATCTGGACTGCCTGAGGGCCATTCTTCAGGCCAGGCTTGGGACGTTTTGGCCTTATGGGCCGGCGCAGAATCCTGCTGGAAAGTCCACGGCTGGCTTTGGAACAGGGAATTGTTAAAAGGCTTCACAACAGCTTCCAAAACGGTTTCTTTGTAAACTTTGGCCGATGTTTTAACTCCTTGTTCGCAGAAATGCAGGTCAGTGACCCCATCGTAAGAGACACCCCTCCAAACCATGACTGATGCTGGGTGATGACCCTTGTCCACCCTTGGGATCAGTTCAGATGCTTCCTTAGATGACCGCGCATACGCTCTATCATTTTGCTTGTTAAATTTTTCCTGAACGGTAAAAATTTTTCATCGGTGAACAAAAATTTTCTGTGCAAGTTATCAGCGTGCTTCACCAAAAGACGTTTGCATTTTTCAATCCTATTTTTTTTTAAGCTGCTGTCATTAAATGTCCAGTACGTTGTTTGAAAGCCCCAAGTCCCAAGTCTTTTTTAATGATTGGACTCATGGAGTTTTGCGTGATATTCTTCACGGGCCATGATTTACTGTTTACGGAACGGATTTCTGTGAATTCTTGCGGCTTTGATGGCATGCGGTGTTCGAACAGAGCGTGGGCGGCCCGACCGGTGGCGGTCTTTTACATCTCCTGTATCCTCAAGCAGTGTTATGCATCGGTAGACTAACATGCTGCTAAACCCTAGTTGCCGGAGCGTTTTGAAAATATCGCTTTTTTCATTTCACACTTGAAAAGCGCTATTACAGCGATACGGTTCTCCTTATCTGACCACTGCATGATGAAAGTTGAAACAATTTTAAAATCCCGTTACAGACTAACGCTATTAAGGTTAGCTTTCAAAACCCATATGACATTAACGTGGTATGTTCAGTTCTACTATTGAAATGGGTGTACGACAATCAATATTTACTTTATAGGTATCCAATCAATATTTCGTGGTGCTGCAAACGGAAAGACAAATTTAATATTCTCTTCCGTGAAGGGTATAAAAAAAATACAAATATCAAAAGTCGGGCATGGCAGACTATATTATACCCTGCTCTACTGGATGCGCAAATGAGCCAACTGAAACTAGGCTTTTGGGCTCCTTGAAGTCATGAACCGGGTTCTTAATATATCCAGATTTTAAAAATAAGTTTATATGGATTCGTTGGGTTTGTTGTAAAATTTTAAACTTTGGTACCCATTTGCCCTTGTATGAATGGGCCGGATTTTCGACCACCTCGAATCAAGGTTGCAAAAGATGATACAATAGAACTTTGTTTATACATTTTCGGCATCGAATGGACCGTGATAACCGCGGCTCATTTATGGATTACTTGATACATTTTACAAATGTTCCAAATTGTTGGCATTTTTACCCTAAAAGCACATTGTCGTGAAGTCTATTCTACGAAGCATTTAATTAAAGTTACTGATCAATACTAATGAAATGTTCCGAATTTCCTAAAGATTGGATGTAATATGTGCTCTTCAGAGGTGTGCGGCGGGCCGGTTTGGAAGTTGACTTCGCAGCCGGTATACAACACACATATACATAGATGCTCTGACACACTACTACGATTACCCATAATACCTAGCGTAAGCGCCAGGTTATAACCAAATAAATTATGGTAGTTTTCCCCGGAGCAACCCTTAACCCTAGAAATAAGAATACGCGTATCTTTTAAAAGCATGCACACATTTCGAGTTGTGGAAAGTAAAATTTCAAAAAGTGGCAAAAAAGGGGATTCTGAAAAAGCGACAGCAAAAGTTGCATGGCTTCCAAAAAGGGTCAAGTTGCCAGTTTTGTCGCACAACGGTAACGCTGTTTATGGTCATAAGATGTTTGGGATTGTACTTATATATGGGCGAAATCGGACCAGTAGTAAAAACCTTCCCTTTCATTGACTAAACATACCTCGCTAAAATGTACACTTATTTCAGAATATGCTTAGCAAATAACAATTTCGTGCGAACGGACACTGGTTAAAATGGGTACTCTTGGTAGGGACGTACTAAATACCTTGAAAAAGGGCATAGTTGCGGGCCGCCCGATGGCGGTCTTTTACATCTCCAGTCTCCTCAAACAGTTTTATGCATCGGCAGGCGAACATGCGGCTAATCCGTAGTGGCCGGAGCGTTTTGAAAATATCCCTTTTTCATTTCACACTTGAAAAGCGCTATTACAGCGCTGACCACTCCATGATGAAAGTTGAAACAATTTTAAAATCCCGTTACAGACTAACGCTATTGAGGTTAGCTTTCAAAACCCATATGACATTAACGGGGTATGTTCAGTTCTGCAATTGAAACGGGTATGTTCAATGTTGTAACAGTATTTTTGGCCCTACTAAGTAGAGAAAATGTAATGCTTAGAAAAGCTAATGGCTCAAAACCTTAATGTTTAGTAGCAAAAACATTCAAACAAAGAAGTTCATTGTTCTGTATTTTTTGTGTTTAGTATTTTATCAAGAATCATCGAAGACAATCGAAATATTGTAAATAAATAAAATAAAGCCAATTACAAGAAAACATCTATTTTTTTAAATTTGTTAATAACTTCGAGCCATACAATAAGATCAAAAAATATATATAAGTATGTGGGTATTTCATGTCTTGACTTTTTGCAATCGATGTGTTCCGATCGGGATGAAACTGCACCAAGGTTTGTCCTATTAGATAGTAGTTTAGACACAAACTTTGAACGAGATCGGCCTTGGACACTCTGAGTTAGAGGGTGTGGAAATTTGACTTTTTGGGCTACTGGTTTAATTTCGCATTCAAAAGAAAACTCGTAAATAAAAAAAAAAGCTTAGGTCTATTTCGTTATGGTCTCGTAGTGGGATGAGACCTTTTTAGCTGGCCAATTTGTGCTGTTTTGAATAATGCAGCTATTGTGTGCAGCCAAAGAAAATGTCTTGTTGATTTCAGTATTGCAGATCCTATGACAAGCATTAAAAATCGCGGTTTCCATAATGGAAAATTTAGCAAGAAATATTTCTATACTTAATTGTCATATATTGTACAAATATATAACGTTTATTTTGCCAAACAAGAAAAAATTAAAGAATTTATATGCATTTGTTGTGACTGCTTACGACTTTATCATAATAAAAGTGATCGTTCTTTTAAGTTCAGCTAAGTTGAATAAACTAGTTTAGTATTTTAGTTCACTAGTTTAATTTCGTTCATATCAATTTTGTTCACTGACGCGTGTAAGACAGTTTCGGGCACTGATTCGTTAATGTAATATTATTTTACTGACTTTCAAGTCAATTTCGGCTAGCATTTTAGCTTCGTCAGTTGTGCTAAACAAAAGAAGCTTAAACAAAAAGAAGTATTTTGGCAATATTTTCTATCCTCTATGCATATTTATAAAATCTTACAGTATTAATAACAGAACAAAAAGTTTCGGACAAAATTATAAAGTGCTCTCTGTGGTCCCGGTTACCATAAAGATTTTTCGGATTGCAGGACATCTGTGCCAAAAAAGGAAGACATTTACAAAGATCCCTTAGAACGAAGAACATATTAAAAATTAAAAATGACAGTAACTGGAGAAAACACAAATTTTTTTCTGATCACCAATTCAATATAATTTTGTTAATAAAAGGGTGATGTCTTATCAACATGTATAGTGCATATGGATAAAAAAACAGAAACAAATTACACAACTTTCAAATAAAATAATTTTAGGGCGATGGGCGAAATAAACATGTCAAAACTAAAATAATAGTGTTAAGGGTTAGAGTCATCCATAACTTAGACTGAATAGCAAAACCGCAAATTGTTGATGACTCGTTCGAGAATTTCGACCGGTATGGCGTTCACAACAAGCGTAAAGTTGGCTTCCAAAACCTGAACCGTAGCTGGCTTGTCAGCATTGACTTTGTACTTTACGTAGCCCCAAAGAACAATGTCTAAAGGTGTGATATCACACTATCTAGGCACCCAACTTACCGGTCCAAAACGTTTAATTTGCTGCTCTTTGAAATGACCTCTCGATTGATCCATTGTTTAAGCAGTTCTATGGCAAGTGGCATCGTCCTGTTGAAACCAAATGTCGTCAAGATTTCGTACTTAAATTTCAGGTAGCAAAAAGTCCGATGTCATGGCGCGATAGCGAGCACCATTCACAGTTCCGTTCTATAAACAACACCAAAACGTAGCTTTCGCGGTGTAAGTATTTCCATTAGGAAATGGCAAACAATACTTAAGTAAAATTAACAAAACTCACGCGTTAGCTGTAAAAAACCCCTATTGAAAAAATACCTTTAGATTGATCTCCCGTTACATGTAGCAAAAGCAAACAAAATTTTCGTTTTGAAAACTCTGTTCATGAACTTTCGTTTGGAGCAGCTGAAACGAAAAGGTGCTGGTTCCGGTTCTGGTAATTGCTTGGTCAAGGAATTTTTGTTATTTGCAAATAAAAAGTATCAGGCGATGTGAAGACATTGCAGAGAGTGTTTTTTTAAATATGATCAAAATAATTCAATTGAATAGAAATAACGTCCTTCTACACTGCTCTACACGTTATGTAAAACTGCCAAGCAAAAATTCCATTTAAGGTTAATACTAGACTTATAAGAAATAACATACTGAGCATGAACTAGTTGACATCCATTTAAGTGAATCTAAACTAGTTTGCTTCACAAACGATAGAACTTTATCTACACCAAACACCATTAGTTTTTAAAACTTTAGGCGATTAAACACCAAGTGTACTTTACCCTTAAAGCGCTTTCTGAACCCTTTATTAAGAAGTGGTAACTCTGGACAAATCCCCCTTTAAAAGCGAAACACTCACACGCTAACACCCGAACTGGAGCGAACAACAAGAGAGAGCGAGTGAGAGCAGCAACCAAACAATTTGTTGTTTGTGCACATTTCACGTCGAAAACGAACGAGGAGTAACGAAAATGTCTGTGTATTATTTCATATTCATACGTTTGCATTGTTCACATTTGTTTCAGTTGCTTTACGCCGGTCGTGAGATCAACGTGTGACATCATCAGCGCGATAAACATAAAAAGTAATCAAGTTAAACAAAAAAAAATATATTCCGTCGAAAATTCAGTACAAATAAATTTTTAACGAGTTTTGCCTATTTGTTTCGAATAAATTAAATTGCATATATTTTCAAAGAAAACAAAAGAACCAAACGTGTTTTTGGAATAACAACAAAAATAAATAAATAAATAATTTATATACACAAAACAAATATTGTATTGTGGAAGTAAAATTTGAAAACTAAAGAAAAATAATATCTGTGTCTCGTGAATTTTTCCGCAACAACAAAAGAAGTATTGGGAAAATACAACAAAAATCTTCCAACTACAGTCCGAGAAAAAGGTGCATTTTACTGAGAATTCAATCAATTTAAAGCGAATTTAAAAGTTATTTGTATTTACACCATAAAGAGAATTAAACAATTTTTTTCGATATCATTTCAATTAAAGTGTGCATTTCTGTTTTTGTTAGTGTTGAACGAATTTCTTTGCTTTTTTTAAAAAAAAATATTTTTACATGTGCATAATTTTCTTCGTGGAGGAAAAAGATAATTATTTTTTCAAAGTGAGTATTTTTTTTTTAGTTTTCCTTTATGTTGCTGTAACTTAATTACGGCGTAATTTAGTATAGTTATCTTAACGTGTTCTGTTGTTGTTTTCGGTTCTTTTGCTTAGTTTAACGGTTGTTTTGCGTATATTCATATCCACCATCCATCCGTCTGTCTGTCGTTATGTCTATCACTCCGCCTGGGTGTCGTTTCATACCCACCAACAGAGTTATGTTCCTCTTTGCACTTCATTTTCTACTTCACTTCAGTTAGTAGCAGCGGCATCTATCATCGTGATTCTTTTGTGATCACCCTACCTGCGGTCATAGAAAGAGTGCAAAATGCAATTCGGATGGTTGGTCCTAAAATATCAGTCCGTTTTATCAATTCAATTGTTAGTTTCTGGGTCCAGATTAAAGCCATTGGATATTTTAAATCTTTTTTCGCTGGTTACGGAATAAAAAAAAAATACTACGAGTATCGTAGTTGATTCTTCTCAACAACTTTTGTAAAATTTGTATATCACTGGAAAGGTGATTGAGATACAATTCAGAATGCAGCCATTCGGGAAAGAATAATGAATATGGGCGCGTAGCGTCCAGAGGTTCCTCAGAGCCTTGAAATTATCCCGTTCATATTCAAATTAGTGTGGAATTTGGGAAAATTAGTGGAGATTCAATAAAAACTGAGTTTTTTTAAAAAAACAATATTATCACTGGAAAGAAGCCGCGCATAAATAAATATTTTCCAAAACAAAATGCGGCATTTTTTTTTTTGGGAAAAAGTTTAATTTTACTACTTTAATTTTAGTACTAGCCGAACCTGACCCGCGTTGCTGGTCCTTAAAACTACCGTCACACATTGTATTATGGATTCATTACACAGTACAACAGCCAATCTGGGGGGTGAGAAATTCCAAGTCAGGGTGATGGTACTAGGTCAGTATATTAAAACCCTCAAAGGGTGCCAGTTTTTTTTTATGACCTTTTACATTTTTTCCTTATCTTGATGTTTTTTCGCTAAGTTGTAAAATGTTGGCAAAAACGTAGTTTGACATAACTCGAGAACGACTAGTTCGATTTTGCTGAAATAAATTGAAAAAAATTAATAATTACATTTTCTTTAATCCATTAATATACTGTTTCTCTACCAAATCAACATTTTTGCAATTAGAAATAAATTTATGAAAAAAATTTTTTTTTTTTAAAACAAATAAATCCCAACCGGAAAAACGTGTAGAGTCTTATAACTTTCACGTAAGGTCACATAACCTATAAACAAAATGCGACATAGATCAAAGAAATCGATTAACGCGTTCTGCTTTTATTTACAATTAAGTGAAGTTACTTAATTGTAAATAAACTGGCACATACGAAAGCAAAACCCTTTGAGGGTTTTAATATACTGACCTAGTACCATCACCCTGACTTGGAATTTCTCACCCCCCAGACAATAACCCCAAAAATGTTCCACAGTGTTATTAGTCTTGCAAGTGCATTTTGTTCCAGTGACTACTATGAGAGCTGCTATATATATTTTTGGCCTAATCATGAAAATTCGAATATATACATATTTGACGCGCAAAATAGAAAAGAAACCTAAGGCTAAAAACCAGTTTTATTCAGGAGAGCCATTTTAAAGATTAGGTCCCTTTCTATTTGCGCTTAGAATCGTCGACTTCACTTTCATAAAACGCGCATATCTCTGGGAGGGAACATTTTTGGGGCATGGGATCGGTCTCATTCCATGCTCAGATGTTGTCCACATCAAAAAAAGTGAAAAGTTTTGTTCAGGAAAGCCATTTTAAAGATTAGGTCCCTTACTATTTGCTCTTAGAATCGTCGACTTCACTTTCATAAAACGCGCATATCTCTGCGAGGGAATACTTTTGGGGCATGGGATCGGTCTCACTCGATGCTCAGATGTTGTCCACATCAAAAAAAGAAAAAAAATGAAAATTGATATTTTTTCCCTTAGGTGTCTTTCTCTATGCGCTGTCACATGATATATGATTTTATTGTTTTTCAAAGTATTCTCCAACATGATTTATACACTTTTTCATGCGCTCAAACCAATTGACACCTCCAAAACATGGTTTTTGAACGCTTCAATAGCATCTTCTGGCGACGAAAATCGTTGACCACGAATTTTGTTCTCGATGTGCGGGAATAAAAAGAAGTCATTGGGTGCTGTACAGCGGATGACCCATCAACTCGACGTTTTGTCCGGTCAGAAAGGAGCTGGTTTGAGCCGATGTGTAAGAGCTCGCATTGCCATGGTGCACAATGATTCGTCTTCTCTTGATCGTTTTTCGAATTTCTCCGAAGACGTCAGGCAAACAAATTGTGGTGTACCACTCAGAATTGACCATCCTACGTTGCTCAAGCGGAGCAGTCTCAACGTGACCAGTTTTGCCAAAGAAACAGGCGACCATTTACTTCGAAGTGCTTCTTCCACGAACAACTTTTGTTGGATATGGCTCGTCTTCGAAGACCCACACGGTCAATTGCTGTTTTCTTTCTAGCTCATGCGCATAGATCCATGAATCGTCACTTGTGACGATCTTATAAATGTCTTCTGAAGCACCGCGATCGTATTTTTTCAAAATTTCTTTGCACCAAACGACACGAGCCTTTTTTGAGCGATTTTCCAATTGTGCGGGATCCATCGAGAACAAACCTTTTTTACGGCCAGGTGTTCATGCAATATCGAATGTATGCTGGTGGAAGAAATGCCCAAGGAGGCCTCTATCTCACGGTATGTCACATGACGATCTTGCATTATCAGTTCACGCACGGCATCAATGTTCTCAGGAACAACGGCCGTTTTTGGACGACCTTCGTCTTTTAGCGAGCGTCGGCCGCGATTGAATTCATTCAACATGTTTAGGATGGTGCTTCATCGCCATACAAAGATTTAAGTTTGTCGATGTACTCTTGTGATAATCCACGTCGAAAGTTGTGAAAAATGATCGCACGATAATGTTCACGAGTTAATTCCATTTTTTGCCAAATTAGGTTTTTCAAGTCACTGTAAACAACACAAATGATGGTCGTACGTCAAAACGTTCTGAGTACGTTTTTGCTAAAAAATGTCAAACTTTCCAATGGAAATGTCGGGTGGCGCCAAGCAATACTAAGTGGCCAGAAATATATATGTGACGCCCAAAATAGAAAGGGACCTAAGGGTAAAAACCAGTTTTGTTCAGGAGAGCCTTTTTAAAGATTTAAATACTTGTATCTTTGGGTTAACATCACTTTCATAAAACGCGCATATCTCTGGGAGGGAACACTTTTGGGGCATAGGATCATTCTCATTCGATGCTCAGATGTTGTCCACATCAAAAAAAAGCTGAACATTGATTTTTTTTACCCTTAGGTCCCTTTCTCTATGCGCTGTCACATATATAGCAAAGTTCGTAAGAATTTTTATTAGCTGTATATTGATGTTCATTCTTCTTAACACTTTATTATTCGGGACGCTGTCAGTTCATGGAATTTTGAACATTGACTGCCGGTACATTGATATTTTAAATGTATTTAGTCTTTTTCCATTTACTGCAGTTAATTTTCATTTCTAAACGAATCCAAAAATGGATTTATTTGGATGATTTGGCTGATGTTATGGTTGTGGGCCCATAAACGGCTCAATATTTTTGTAATATTTTTAAAGCGAAGTCACGGTGGAAGTTATATTAGGCTCTGTCTGACTGAACTTAACCACGCTTTGCACAGTTGTTGATGTCTAAAAATCGTACCTTAATCTTTAAAGCTCGTTTTAATGCACCCCAGTGCTATAGAGCACCGCGGTTTAAGTCATCGCGTTAAACGACAAAAACTATGAATAGTTGGACTTCGGCGATGTATAAATCATTTCTGGATTGTTATGTTAGTGAAATAATTTTTGAAAAACAAATGGTTGCAATATTATAATCACCTCTCAATGGGTTAAAGAATTAAAAGGTACTGTGCAACAATCTAATAAGAATTCACACTGGAAATAATAAGAAGTAAACACTGGTTTAGACTTCTTACTAAACATATTTTATATAAGTATGTTTTTTATTATGATAAGTAATGGAACCTTTTGCAAAAAATTCCAAACTCTCAGAAAACAATATTAAAAGAGACAGAGAGAGAGAGAGAGAGAGAGCGAGAGTTGGATTAATTTTTAAATGCCGTAATGATACTTATATTGTCGTTTATTATTATCCTACACAAATCTATTATGTAACACACAATCATAGCATGATCCCCACCATTATATTATAGCCCCAATATCACTCTAGTCAACCATACTATGATTATGTGGTTTCATATTTCGTTTCCAGAATAAAATCATCAAACGCAATCATATGATCGGCTTGGGTGATAGTATTCAAATCATAATATGATTGGAAGGAACAACATATGATAATGTGGGATCATATGTTGGTGATAACTTGGTCACTAAGAATCATGATGACTTGCACATGGGCGTCAATAATCGTAGTAGAAGTGAAATTTCAATTGAGCATGCCAGACCAATAAATTGATAACATATTCTATGTTTTTAATATGTTGTCTATAAAGGGCACAACTTGTTCGTGGTACACCACCCTTCCAGTCGTCATATTTCATTCTTGTTTTTTTTTTGTTTTTCTCAACAGAAAATTGTCCGTTTTTTTATGAATTATTTTTTCTTCCTCTTTTATCGCGTCTTTGGTTGGTGTTCTTATGACTGTTTGGAGTTTTGCGGTTGGTTTGCCTGACTGTTACCATTACAATTTTCACGCAAATCGTCTGTCAAAGATCGCGAGTGAAGAAGAACATTATAAACTGTTACTTTACGCCCCTCTTCCCTTGCTCGGCGGCACCCGTGATGCAGCGGCCACAGCCTCTGCTGTATAACTTAACTTCAGTCAGTCTTAGTTAATTACAACTTAAAAGTAAAAACTGCGCGCTCTTTTTTCCTCCGCTTCTTATTCTTCCCAATGTGCGCTGCGCTGGTTCCGCCGCTCATCCTCTGGATTCGAGTTAATCAGGTTTGGTGTAGTAAATCAGAACATCTTTGAAAGACCAACTCTATGAATACGTATGATGACTATGAATTGTTTATGCCATTTAATCAGTTATTCTGAAGTCATTTCGTTGTGAGGTGCCGGCATGGTATGAGTTCTTCTTGACATGGAACGAGTATAATGTGCCGTGGTAGATTAGAGTGGGAAAATGAAAATCAAATTCTGGGTAAATGGAAATAAAAGAAATGATTTAGTTTTTTTTTTTGGAAATATGTAACATGAATATGCAAATTAAATTAGTCAAGGGGGGGATGTAAGTAATGACTAGGGATCGTTATTCTATGCCAATGCATATTTGTTGTCGTAAGCAGGGTTTAAAATGCTAACGCAATTTTAGTCAAAATTACAGAATTTGTCAATTAGTTTTAGCATAAAAAAGTCAAAACTAATATGCGAACAAATGCTAAAACTAAATTAGTCGTAATATTCAGTTAGCGTTAGCAAAATAAACTAACGCTAACCAAAATATGCATATATTATTAGCAATGGAAGAAGAAGCAACTGCTGATTTTGCTAACGTCTTTGCTAAATTGTGCTAATTTGGTGACTAATTTCGACTTGTGTGTTTGGTTCGGTTTTTGTGTGTAACCGAAAATTGTGTTCGGCTCGAGTACGGTGTTGCCTACCTTTGATAGACAATAAGTTGTGTTTTTAAAAAATCGCATGAAACAATATTGCTGTGCGTTTCTGTAGCTGTTAAAGGTATATATATAAAAACAAGTGAAATTAATAGCACAGAAATAATTCGAGGTAGGTACTCGTATATATTTACATATTGTTTATACATATAATATAATGTTATGTACAATGACTAACAAATCACTGCATAATGGAGTCCACATGGTTAGATCCGTTTAACTTCCAACGGGAATGTTATATGTTCCACATTTAACATTGGATTGAGGAGATGCATAACGAACTCTGAAAATGCTGAAATAATAAATATTCGTAGAATAAATAGTATGACTGTTTATCCTAATATTCTCAATATTTTTCAAACATACATATTGAGCGTTTTAATAGAAAAATAGTCCATCATTTCGCGTTTATTTAGGGCATTCGTTCAGAAGTTATTGACACTGTTCGAAAACGGACAAAGAGAGAAAATAGAAACACTACGAAAGCGTGCTATTGCTCTTTTGAAGGCTATTTATTTAAAAAATCTTGTATCAGAAATCCCCACTACGGTACCACTATTGGATACTTTGCGTCATGTTCCGTTGACAACACTGAAACCAGCTCAAATTTTTTGCTAACGAAAAATGGTTAGTCAAAATTAGAAAATTTTTAGCAGCACATTAGTCAATTGTGGTTAGCAGAGGTGTGTCATTTTTTTGACTAACGCTAACGCGAGCTAACGTTAGTCGGACATTAGTTTTAGCTCTGGCTTGTGGAAAAGATTGTTAGCATTAGTTTAGCAAAATGATGCTAATGGTTAGCGGACTGGTGCTTTTAAACCCTGGTCGTAAGTCTAAAAATTTATTTGAGTTAATATCTTTGCGACACTATTATTTTGCAATAATATGCCATTGATTTGTTAGAGCATATTTTTCTGATTTTCCCCATTTTAGTAATAAATTTATTTTTTAAAGCTTTAATGATTAAATACCTTCTTTTAATCATATTTTTCAGAAACCCAATTGTTTATCCCACTTAAAAACAACGTCAATAATAATAACTACGAAAAAGTCTTTACCAAAAATTAAAACAATTTTTAGTAAAATTATTTTTACATAGCACTCTTAAATTGTGGATTTATAAGACAGTCAAGGACAAGGGGGATTTTAATAATTAGCGACGGAAATGAAATTTGCGGCTTTAGAGGCCACAATTCTAGATTCCAGAAGATTGTGCAACTTGCAGATGTTCTCGATATTAGTTTGTAAAAAACAACGTCAATAATACTTTTTTTTAATTATAATAATTAATTTAATAAAAAAAATCTTTAAAACAATTTGAATGAAAAGAATCTCATGTCCTATATTTAAATTTTCGGTTTATTAAACAATGAAGGACAAGAGGGATTTTATTTATTAGACATTTTTAAAACTAAACGAAATAAATTGATGATTTAAAAATTGGCTTTAGAGCCAACAATTTTTGATTCTAGAAGATTGTGCAACTTGCAGATGTTCCCAATATTAGTTTGAATGCGGATAAAAATGCAGAAAAAGTAATGAATGTTTTTGGACCAAATATTTTTTAATATATTTATTGATGTACTATATTGTATCCAAAAAGAATCTGCTTATTCGAAATGTCCGCCGTTTGCCTTTACACACGCCTTAAGTCGTACTGGCCAATCGTCAATAGCTACACGAACCTCGTCAATTGGCCACAGCTCGAACCAAAGCATTCTAAAGAGATCCAATGTTGGGGTATCTCTAAAACCGTCCACAATTTGTAATCCAATGGGTTTAAAACTGGACTGCCCGAGGGCCACTCTTCAGAGGAAATTAACGCTTGCAATTGTTTCGAAGCCAGGCCTGGGACGTTTTAGCCTTATGGACCGGCGCAGAATCCTGCTGGAAAGTCCATGGCTGGCTTTGGAACAGGGAATTATTTAGAGGCTTCACAACAGCTTCCAAAGCGGTTTCTTGGTAAACTTTGGCCGATGTTTTGACTCCTTGTTCGCAGAAATGCAGGTCAGTGACCCCATCGTAAGAGACACCCCACCAAACCATGACTGAAGCTGGGTGATGACCCTTCTCCACCCTTGGGATCAGTTCAGATGCTTCCTTAGATGACCGCGCATAAACTTTATCATTTTGCTGTTAAATTTTTCCTCAACGGTAAAAATTTTTTCATCGGTGAACAAAATTTTTCTGTGCAAGTTATCAGCGTGCTTCACCAAAAGACGTTTGCATTTTTCAATCCTATTTTTTTCTTAAAGCTGCAGTCAATAAAGTTCCGGTACGTCGTTTGAAAGCCCGAAGTCCGAAGTCTTTTTTAATGGCTCTACTCATGGACTTTTGTATGGGTATGTTCAGTTCTACTATTCAAATGGGTGTGTTCAAAGTTGTAACAGTATTTATGTCCCTACTAAGTAGTTCTCAGTTCAGTTCTGAACTTTCGTCCGCAAAGCGTACAATTATTTTTTGAGAAAATAAATTTCGTCTTATTTTTAAAAATTGGAAAAAAAAACATCACTTAATAAATGAGAAAAAGTCATCAATTAATAAATGAGACTGAAGTAAGATTTATTTCATAGTTTTTTTTTTTAATTTAAATTACAAAAACCCTTTCACATTAATTGATCTCAAGAAATAGTTTAAGTCCACATGTGACGCGCAAAATAGAAAGGGAGCTAAGGGTAAAAGCCAGTTTTGTTTAAGAGAGCCATTTTAAAGATTTAAATACGTGTATTTTTGGTGTACTATCACTTTCATAAAACGCGCATATCTCTGGGAGTGAACACTTTTGGGGCATGGGATCGGTCTCATTTGATGCTCAGATGTTGTCCACATCAAAAAAAAAGTGAAAATTGATTTTTTTACCCTTATGTCCCTTTCTCTATGCGCTGTCACATAAACATTATAACGTTTTTTTGCTGCTTATTTTTAAAATTTTTCTTTGCATGCTTTATGGCATATTTTTCGATTTAATAGCGCATATTTATGTGTTTCAAGCGCGATTTTTATGTGCATACAATTCCGATCCCTAGTAATGACATTAGAGTGTCCATAAAACGGAGTTTTCAAACAACCGGCATTTCGTGTTTTTTTCAAAACCGTGTATTGAAAAACCGACTGTCAAGTTTTGTTAAAAGTAAAAAAATCAGCAGTAACCGACATTCCAATTAAAGACTTTTATCTTAGAATGGAAATTATTTTCCGAATCAGAAGTAAAGTAAAGGTGCCCTGGAAGAGCTCTTAATTTAGCCAGATTTTACAAATAAGGTCATATTAGAATTTTAGCTTTTGGTACCCATATGTTCACGTATAAATTTGTCAGACTTTTAGGAATAGACCGTATTTGCACTGGGGCTATATTATAACTTGGACTGCTATGACCGTTTTTTGTCTGAGCTGATTACTGATCGATCGTTATAAACTGTACCCAATGATGTACTTTGTGGATTCTAGAGCTAAAGACAATAAATTGGTTAAATTTAAACCGATTTTCATAAAAGCTTACAGCCTCTATCCGAAAAACTTTTTTTTGCAAATTTCATGAAGTACGGACAACAATTGCAACCTCTTATTGGAAAACAAGCTTTAGAAAGAAAGCGGAAGGACGGACAGACAGATATCGTAAAATGGAATGAACTGGTGATTCTGAGTCGAGCTTACAATTAAAGTGGGGGTAGCTCAAATATTTTTAATATTTACTTTTACATACAACAACCAAATAACCAGAAAACCCCTATAGCAAAAAACCGGGTAAACCGGCATGTCGCGTTTAGCTATTTTTGAGAAACCGACTGTCTGTGCTGCAACATCGACCATTAAACATCGATGTTTTACAACATCGATGTTTTAAATCAAAGGCGTCGAAAAAATATAAAACTTAATACTAGAGTTGTTTTATTTATGTACTTATATTACTAAAATAAAATTATATAAACGATTATTGGCCAAGGTTCCAAAACTTTGAGTTGACAGTTTGTAAAAATAGAATTTTTTGGAGCTTCTCAACTGAGGTAGAGCTTCTTCTGCTTGAAGCGATATTTCCAGCAGCCGAGAACACTCTCTCAGAGGGGACAGAAGTGACCATAATTGATAAATATTTTATAGCCGTCTGCATCAACACTGAGTTTTTAGGCACATCATACACCTGTAGCCATGCCTTCAGGGGATTTTCATGTAGTCTCGACAGAGGACTTTTCAAATATGCAGCCAATTCTGTCGGCATTTGAGCAGTATCCATTTGATCTAATGTACACATTCTTTATAATCGTTTGTCTCTTTTTTTTCCTAACCTAAAAGCAAACCATACGAGACAAAAATACAAGATAGAACAAATTTTACAGCACTGGGCACAATCACAGTAAGACAGAAAAACATCGATACAATACGAGGGCGGTTCGGAAAGTTCTTAGCCTATCAATGAAAAAAAATAGTTAGATTTTCAAAAATATTTTTATTTTTCAATATAATCTCCTGAAACTTCAATACACTTAGTCCAACGCTTATCTAGCAATCCCTTGATTAAAATAGTTTTCCTCAAGGTCTTCAAAATAGTGGTTTACAACTGTAATTGCATCTTCATTTGAGGTAAAACCCTTGCCAGCAAGGATTTTTTTTAGATTTGGGAACAGATAAAAGTCACTGGGAGCTAAATCAGGAGAATAAGGTGGGTGGTCAAGCAACTCGTACTTTAATTCGTTGATTTTAGCCATTGTTAAAATACTCTTGTGCGCTGGTGCGTTGTCTTGATGAAAAATTATTTTTTTGTGTTGTAAGCCAGGACGTTTTTCTCGAATTTGTACTTTTAATTGATCTAAAAGGTTGCAATAGTACTCTGAATTTATTGTTTTACCCTTTTGCAGATAGTCAATCAATAAAATACTTTTGAAGTCCAAAAAAACCGTTGCCATAACCTTACCAGCCGATTGAATTGTTTTTGTCTTCTTTGGGGCACTTCCTCCAGCTTCAGTCCATTGTTTGGATTGTTCTTTTGTCTCTGGAGTATAGTGGTGGATCCATGTCTCATCAACAGTTATGAAACGACGCTTAAAATTAATATTTCGCTGAAAACGATCCAAACTAGCTTGAGAAATGTTCATTCTTATGCGTTTTTGGTCGACTGTTAACAAGTCCGGCACCCATCTTGCAGAAAACTTTTTCATCTGTAGTTCTTCATTCAAAATTAAATGGACTCGATCATTTGATATGCCCATGACATTAGCTACTTCACGCACTTTAATTCGTCGATCATTTAATACCATATCATGCACTTTGGCTACAATTTCAGTTGTTGTTGCTGTTTTTGGACGTCCACTACGTGGTTCATATTCAATGCTTGTACGACCACGTTTAAATTCAGCAACCCAATTTTTTGCTGTTGCATATGAAGGAGCACTTTCACCTAATACATTCACTATATCATTATGAATTTCTTGTCCCGATAAACCTTTTTTATGTAAATATTTAATGACATCTCGCATTTCTTATTTTTCCATTGTAAAAAAATCGAGGCTGCGTCTTTTGTGAACACCTGTTTCTATATGAAGGAGTTGCCAGATCGAAACAAAATTTAACATGTGTTCATAGCAGAGATGGAAGTTTCCAAAACACTTAACTTTTTTCTGTTTATACCGCGCTTTTTGTGATAGGCTAAGAAGTTTCCGAACCGCCCTCGTACATCGATGTCGGTAAAACATCGGCACTAAAAAATCGATGTTAAAAGTAATCGATGTTTTGTTTTACAAACATCGATGTCGATGTTGCAGCCCTACTGTAGGGTTTTCACATTAAAACCGGAATGTCAGTTTTGGTTTTGGGCACTCTAAACGACTTACGTTGGTTATAATAACAATCTAATTAGTTTAGGTTCAAGGGCTTGTGCAATGCTCCGAGACCGAGTTTAAGGCCGATATGATATCGGCGACAGTGTCTTCATTTAACTGAGAGTTTTGCGAACCGGCAGCGGTTTGAACATCAGTCCATTGTTTTTCTATTGAAATAAAGTAATTTGGAAAACTTTCATTACAATCTGGTCACCCTTAGAGACAGCTAGATTTGATTTATTTATTTCAACTTTCGCTAAGGCACCTCTATGAATACGTGTACGCCGTTACTTTGAGAATATATAATCACAATTATTGACCGCTCCCTCCACTTCTAAAATGATAAGAAAATACGAGTGCTTTAAAGACCCGAAGAAATGTTTGATTTTGTTATCTATTATTTAAAGTATAAACTTAAAAGCAACAACAACAAAATTAAAAACGACCAGCAAAAGTTATCAAAAAAATAAAATACCAAAAAAAAAAGAACAAAAAACTGCAGTCAAATCAAATTTCTTTGTAAATAATTTTAGAGAAAAACTTCCCAGTTTGTTCGTGTTCTTTTTAAAATATTCTTTATCGCTGCTTATCAGGCCAAGTAAATACGAAAAATATAATTTTTTAGCAGTTGTTGGCTTTTGTTTGATTTCTAGCTGGCCTTTATCTTCTGCTGGCGTTTTTGCTTTTTGTTAACCAAATAATTTTGTTTATCTAATTCTTTAAGACGTGTTTGCGATACAAGCCATAGATATAGACGGAGCATACCGAGCAGTACATGTTGGCATATCTCAACACAGTTTATGGAGATTCTTTGGTTTGCGGTTTTCCATGAGGAAATCGTTTTTAATTAGTTGTTGGATATTTGTGGTTTTTTGTCTTGTACGCATATTGCTCTTCTGCTTAAATCTCGTTTTGTGTTTGTTTTTCCATTTTTTCAATTAACACTTCAATTCTTCAATAGCTTCTACTGACAGAGGGTAGTACGAGTATCAATAAAAAAATTTAATTTTTGTTCTTCTGTTTTATGGCTGGCTATTCTCACGCACTTACACTTCTTTGCTGTTGATGTTGTAGACTTTTGGTGTGAATTACCAAGAGATCATTTGCACTTGTTCCTCTTCGTAGGCATTTTGGGGTTTTGGATATTCACACAACTCAAGCGCGTAAGAGTTAACCCATTGAGGGTTAGTTTCATGGGGATTTATCATTGAACAAGAAACTTGTGTCTGAAACATGATAATCTGAAGAATTCACTTTATGTGTTTAAAATTTAAATTCTGAAGATTTACTGCAATGACCAGTCCCTAATGGAGCGTTTTTTCTACGTAGGTGTGGCAGATCTATTATGTCAAAAAAAAATTGTAAATTTTTTTTAATGACAAATATTTAAGAAAATAAATAAGAATTGCACGCTGAATATAAAAGTTTACTTAATAACGATATGAAGATCAATTAACGCTTTAAATTCGACGAGAAATTTAAAGGAAATATGAAAAGTTATAGCATTAAGCTATTGTTCCTATGTCTATGGAACTACAATCCATATCCAGAAGGGATATTAACGAGAGACTGAAAATAGATAAAACTAAATTTTGGTGGATAAACAACTAAATTGTACCTCTTTCTTTTACCAACCTGACCCTTTTTAACCCCATAAATACTTAAGCAGTGTTTTTTAAAAAAAAAATTTTTTTCATAACATATCGAACCAAAAACGCATAAGAATGAACATTTCTCAAGCGTCGTTTCATAACTGTTGATGAGACATGGATCCACCACTATACTCCAGAGACAAAAGAACAATCCAAACAATGGACTGAAGCTGGAGGAAGTGCCCCAAAGAAGGCAAAAACAATTCAATCGGCTGTTAAGGTTATGGCAACGGTTTTTTGGGACTTCAAAGGTATTTTATTGATTGACTATCTGCAAAAGGGTAAAACAATAAATTCAGAGTATTATTGCAACCTTTTAGATCAATTAAATGTACAAATTCGAGAAAAACGTTCTGGCTTACAACACAAAAAAATAATTTTTCATCAAGACAACGCACCAGCGCACAAGAGTGTTTTAACAATGGCTAAAATCAACGAATTAAAGTACGAGTTGCTTGACCACCCACCTTATTCTCCTGATTTAGTTCCCAGTGACTTTTACCTGTTCCCAAATCTAAAAAAATTCCTTGCCTGCAAGCGTTTTACCTCAAATGAAGATGCAATTACAGTTGTAAACCACTATTTTGAAGACCTTGAGGAAAACTATTTTAAACAAGGGATAGAATTGCTAGATAAGCGTTGGACTAAGTGTATTGAAGTTTCAGGAGATTATATTGAAAAATGAAAATATTTTTGAAAAACTAACTATTCTCTTTCGTTGATAGGCTAAGAACTTTCCGAGCCGCCCTCGTAGAAGTAATTTATTTGAACTGAAATTAACACTAGTTTGGTTATTTTAAATAGAGAATAAAATATTTTGGTAAAAAAAAAGAAAATTAATACTAAAATATTAATAACAAAAATATTTTTTTATTTTTTAAAGGAGCTTCTAGAATAAATTTTGGTTAACCGAAATAAACACTAGGTTGGTTATTTCAAATAGAGAGTATTTGATAAAAAAAATATCAATATTAAGTTGTTAAACCATTTTTTTGACGCTTCAATGAAAACCAGTTTCTTTGTTAAGAAAGCTTTTAAAACAAATTTAGTTAAACTGCAATAAACAGTTGTTTGGTTATTTCAAATAGAAAATATGAATGAAAATATGAATGAATGTAAGAAATTTCATAACAGTTATAATTTGTATTGATGTAGTTTTTACCCATTTTTTTTTTTATTTTTTGAAAACTTTAACGAAAAGCAATTTTTTTCAAAAGATGCTTTTAGAATAAATTTAATTAGGCCAAAATAAAAACTCGTTTGATTATATCAAGTAGAAAATAACATTTTTTATGGTTTGAAAAGTAAGAAATATAATAACAATAATAATTTTTATTATGAGAAAAATATTTTTTTTTTTTTAAAAAAATAACGAAAGTCCAATTTTTATCAAATGAAGCAAAATATTTATGTACAGGAAAAAATTGTTGTGGATTATTTTGTTTGATGTTTTAATGCCAAAGGGAAATGTATGTGTGTATATCTTGTGTTTTTTATATTTAATTTTTTTTTTAATACGCGGCTACCAAAGAATATTTTTTTAAAGCAGCCTTCAATAAACAATTTTTAAAGGAGGTACAAAATATTAAGGAGAAAAATTATTTCGTATTTTTTTAATTTTGTATAAAAAACCTTTATTATTTTATACTTGTTAAAAAGATAATTGCAATTTGTTTTTAAAAAACAATAAAAATAATCCGATACTTTTTATTTCCGGCTGTAAAAAATGTAATTTTTTTGAAGATAAAGTCAATTGACCAATTAGCCCAGTCAAAAACGAACGAAATCGCAATTTATTTCAAAATTAATTTCTATTTAATTTTTTTTGCTTTTTTTAAATATTTCTTTTTTTTAGAAAAAATACATTTTTATATATATTTTATTAAAAAAAAAATTACTTTTTTATAAAAAAAAATTTACTTTTTTATAAAAAAAAATTTACTTTTTTATAAAAAAAAAATTATTTTTTATAAAAAAAAATTTACATTTTTAATAAAAAAAAATTACTTTTTTATAAAAAAAATCCTTTACATTGGTTGTTAAAACCCATAGGAAAAATTTAGTTTTCGTTAAATAATCTATCGAACAGGTTTTTTGTATTTTGTATCAAAAATTTTTATTCAAGTTAATATATTAAAAAAAAACAATTGTTTCCTCTAGTTTTGTTGGTTGTTTAAACCCCCAGGAAATATTAGTAGTCCCTAAATGGTCTGTCGAAATGTTTGTAATTTACTTTAAAAATGGGTTTTAGATTTAATACCTAATTTTTTACTAAAATATTTTTGATCTACTTTTTTTTTAAACCATTTTCAATGAGTTTGAACAATGTTATAAAGAAGAGTTTTCCTATACTTTAAAGCTCAACAACAAATTTGTTTTTGATAACTTAACATTAGAATTTTCGTTTTAAAATTTAATTTTGTCGTTTTTCTAGAAATTACTTCTAGTCAGACGTTCAAGATCATTGGCGATAAAATGCATTATTCCGTTTTTTCCTTTTCGACGTTTTATACCATTATTTTTTATTGGAGTTTCCAAACAACTTCTAAGATGACATTTATTAGAATAAAAATGTAATCTTCTTCAATTTCACATTTAAATTTTGTTTAATCGGTTTTACAACCTGAAAAAATCATTACGACAAAAACACAAAATATTCAAATATAATTGTAAAACAGTAAAATTAAATATTACTGTAGTTATCTTCTAAAAGCTAGGTTTACATATGAAAGTTGTAACTAGACTTGATCTGTGGATGGAAATCAAAAAAAAAAAAAATAAATTTGGCAACAATTTTTTTTCAAGAATATTTTGTTTTTTTTTTCTCCCAAAATACTGTACATTTTAATTGCATTACAAACTTTTACTTTCCGAAAAACTTTTCTAGTCATTCGATTTTTTTCTATTAAAAAATAATTAAATAATATTTAAAAAAAATAGTCAGCTTTCGCTAAAAAAAAATATGCTTTCAAACAAATTTTTTCTCACAGTGTTGAAAATCTTTCATTTTGAAATTTCAGTTTATGTGTTGTGATTTTTATTATTTTTTAAATGCACGCATGCTTTTAATATTTTAATCTGTTTTCAAATACCACCAATTCTCAATGTTACGGAATTTCTCAATATTCCAAATGCAGTTGCCTTAATCTAAGAACATTTTCAATTACCGTTATCTCGCACATAAATCTGCTTAGCTTCCGAATGTCATGGCAGGCAGGCAGGTGATGGGAGACGCTACGGCCGCAAGTTTAAGTAGCATAGATCGTTAAACCTGACGTTTGACAATTTGATTGCATTGCTCTAAATTCTCAAAACAAATTGCCAGACGAAGACGACAGCGACAGACGGACACGTACAAATAGACAGGCAGAGATGAACCACTCCGTCAAGACCCAATAACCGGCAGACGTTTAAAGATACACGCACACACACATACACAGACCGACACAAAAGCCATAAACATTCAAATTACTTGAGAGATGCACATGCACTTTACAACGTCGCTGATGCACTTTTCGAATCGATTTGAAACAAAAACGCCAACCGAAAAACACGTCAACACACAGTGCCCCGAAACCAGCACTTCAGTCAGACAGACAGACAGACCGACCGACAAGCAGAATGAAGAAAAATCAACCGTCTTTAATCTGATGTTGATTTGGTAATTACACTCTGTTTTGTTGTTGTTGTACGTAGAACGACGAAACGACAAAATTACCACAAGACATGTGACATTTTTCAAAGTTGCGTGTGCCTCTCCTCTCCCAGGCACTCAGTCATGCACCAGCATCATCA
The DNA here is from genome assembly GCA_963513945.1 of Hydrotaea diabolus. Lineage (NCBI taxonomy): Eukaryota > Metazoa > Arthropoda > Insecta > Diptera > Muscidae > Hydrotaea > Hydrotaea diabolus. The sequence goes on from OY740718.1 coordinate 154,860,985, forward strand.
CCCTACTCCATGTCGGTCGACGCTAATGGATCTTTGTAACTGCTGCTCGCTCGCTAGTAGGTACTCCACAAACAGTTAGATTCTTTAAGTATTTGTCTCACTTTTCAAAGATTAACTGAGCTCTGCATTTAAAACCCACAAAAAAACTGAAAAGCTGAAATGGAACTACTTTTTTTTGGCCAGAAGTTGTTTTCCTTGAAATCTGTAAAGGCTGTGCCTCTGTGAGATGTTTGATGTGTCTTTTGGCTCGTTGGTTTGCTATGAGTTCGAGTTTTGGCGCGTTGTTGCTTTTTCTGGAACTTGTCGGTCGGTCTCTGTCCGTCGTCTTGGTCTTTTCAAGAATGACATACTCACATTGGCTTTGACTCCACGCCACGTTCATGCTTCATGTTGATATTATTTCATTTCTCTATGAGCTGAGGTTACTGCTTGCTGCTCAATTGAAAGCCATGGATGTTGGTTGAATGCTGTTCGCTCGTCTGTCTGTCGGTCGGTTGCATATGAATGTGCGGTTTCTGTTGTGTGTGTTTATAAATTAATCCATATAAAGCGACAAAAGCTGTAAACTAGCCGCCTGATATGATGACCAGCATAACTTTTGAAGGAGTGTTCCCAGTAGGGCTTAAGTCAAATTTTCGACTATAAAAAAATTCAAACGTCGATTTTTTGAATTTTTAGTATAAAAAAGTCAAATTTTTCTTTAGGGAAATCAAAATGCAATATTTTCGGATGAAAACAATTTTTTTAACTTTATTTCAAAAGTAATTGTGATTAGAAAACTAATAAACATCTGTTAGTTTGTCAATTAATTTTATTCAAGTTTTTAAAAACTTTCAAAACAAAGCAGTCGAATATTTTTATACACGGAACCAAGTGTACGCATCAATTGATCGCAAAAAGATATCATAGTTAATTTTATTAGAGAAATTTGGACCCGAATTAGAGTAGCAATAAGTCCTTAATGCGAAAATAATCTCCCAAACGGTACAGAAGTGGAGACGATTGAAAAAAAATTTTATTAGATAGTGCGTCAATTTTATTGGAACACCATTTCCATCATTGTGGCATTTTTCGCGCCCAGTGCTTACATCTTTGTCAAAGAACCCCCATATGCAATCCTCTTCCTTGGCCTTGAAACCCACAATCTCTTCGGTCACATCAACATCGGGTACATGACTTTCAACAGTTAATCTAGAATTTCCGATTTCGGTGTTTATCTGTTCGCCTTCAAAAATTAAAAAAACAAACTTGTTACAGAGCAGAATATAATTTTAGTGTAAGTATACGAGGGCTGGTATATATATTTATGGCCTAATAATGAAAACGCGAATATATATCATCAAAAATGGTTTTATTGTTTTTAAATATTCTCCAGCACTTTTGCATGCGCTCATACCAATTATCTAAACACTTTTTCCACTCCGATTGAGACACCTCCAAAACTTGCTTTTAGAATGCTTCAACAGTATCTTCTGGCGACGAAAATCGTTGACCACGAATTTTCTTCTTGATGTGCGGGAATAAAAATAAGTCATTGGCTGCCAAGTCGGGTCTGTACGGCGGATGACCCATCAATTCGACATTTTGGCCGGTCAAAAAGGCGCTGGTTTGAGCCGATGTGTGAGAGCTCGCATTGTCATGGTGCACAATGATTAGTCTCCTCTTGTTTGTTTTTCGAATTTCTTCGAAGACTTCAGGCAAACAATTTGTGGTGTACCACTCAGAATTGACCTCCTACGTTGCTCAAGAGGATAAGTCGCCACATGACCTGTTTTGCCGAAGAAACAGGCGACCATTTGCTTCGAAGTGCTTCTTCCGAACAACTTTCGTTGGATTCGGTTTGTCTTCGAAGACCCACACGTTCGATTGCTGTTTTGCTTCGGGCTCATACGCTTAGATCCATGATTCGTCACCTGTGAGATCTTATAAATGTCTTTTGCTGCACCGCGATCGTATTTTTCAAAATTTCTTTGCACCAATCGACACGAGCCTTTTTTTGAGCGATTGTCAAATTGTGCGGGATCCAACGAGAACAACCCTTTTTTTACGGCCAGGTGTTCATGCAATATCGAATGTATGCTAGTGGAAGCAATGCTCACGGATGCCTCTATCTCACGGTCTGTCACATGACGATCTTGCATTATCAGTTCAAGCACGGCATCAATGTTGTTAATGTTGTCAGGCAACACTAAGTGTTGCCTAGGCCAGAAATATGTATTGCAACCCATACTTACCGACATGATTAATTTCTCTGAACGAATCTAGAATATTTTTAAAGGCAAACGTTGCCACTACAATGAAATCAAATTATATGTATTTGTCAATAGCCGAAAATTAATGAAATCGCATTATAAATTTAAGCAATACGCATTGTATTTATATCAATTAAAAATATTTGAAAGTTAAAATAAAGAGTCGACATGAAAAAGTCAGCTTTAAGACTTTTTTAAAAACAAAGAGCCGACTTGCCCACTTTGACTTTTATATGGCAAAAGGTCGAATAATTTCTTAGTCACAAATCGTTTTAATGAACCCTATTAATTTATACAAAGAACATCATATTATTGTTAGGTATGTGGATGTGGTACAACTATATTATGGTTATAGGGATCATAATCCAACCCCATGAACTGAAATTCAAAATATTTCATTTGAAATTCAAATTACATCAAAAGTCATCCATTGAAATATTTTGTTTGAAATTAACAAATTACTTTTCGGTTATTGTAAGGCTTAAGGTCATAAGCAAAAAACAGAGTTTTATAATTTGTTTTATTATAAATATCATTTGATTACGAACAGACTTCGCCCTTCATCATCAGGGTTAATCAATATAACAAAACCGTGAATATTCCCTTAAAAATTTAGAAAATTGTATATAAAATCAAAACTTATCATTTGTCAACTATACAACTATAGCAATATTTCCAAATTGCTTGGGGACTAAGAGTATTTCCTTTGAATTTCAATATTTTTTATTTGAAATTCAAAAATTACTTTAAAATTCAAAATATTCCATTTGAAATTTAGAAAACATCAATTGAAATTTAAAACACGCTAATAGAAAATCAAAGGTCATCAACTGATATTTAGAAAAGTCCATTTGAAATTTAAAAATTTATATTTCAAATTAAATAGCTGTCAATTGAAACATCGAAAGTTCCATTTGAAATTTAAAATATTCCATTAGAAATTTGATATTTATATAATTTGATATTTATAAAATTCCGTTAAAAATGTATACAAATCCCTTTGAAATTATACCGGACTTTTTACTACCTGAACTTGAAGCCCCGTAATCTTGACGACATTTGGTTTTAACAGGACAGTGAAACTTGCCATGCAGCTGCTCAAACAATGGATCTATTGAAAAGTCATTTCAAAGAGCAGCTAATTTCACTTAGACTTTTTTCTTTATACGAGTATGTCAAAACGTTTACAAATAAAATTGCTAATTTACGTTTGAAACAAATTTTGATTACAATTTAAAGTTTGACCTTTGAAAACACCATGAAGGGTCATAGCTAGGTCAAAAATAGTGTAAGAGAAAAATGTTTGTCTGAATATTTGCAACACAAATGCTTAAGGTGTATTTTCCGAAAGTCGTCTGGCTAACGTCGTCTGGCTTGCTACTAGTTTTACTCCATTCTTAGGGCTTAAAGTCGAGACGGACAGGCCGGTTTCCATCCGATTAAACATTTTTTGCACTGATATTATTTTTGATGCCAAATATACTAGAAAATGAGCAGGGAGCGGAAAAAATAACACTTTTTGCTTTAAGGGCGCTGTAATATATATGGAAATCCATTTGTTGGGCCGTGTTATATGACGTCGTGTCGATGTTAATTGGCCACCACCATCATTTGATTTGACACCTATGGACTTCTTTCTTTGGAGATATTTTAAAGAAAAAGTGTACCCCAAAAGCCAAGAACAATTAAAGTGCTAAAGGATGAGATAATTCGACACGTAAAATAAATTTAGCCTTCATTATCAGAGTAATTGAAAATATGGACCATCGAATAGTGGTATGCTAGCGAGGCCGTGGCAAGAATTTGGCCGATATTTAGTTTCACACGCTACATAATAAAAATAATAAAAAAAAATATTAAAATAATTCTCTGCAAACTTTTTTTTTTATTTAGAAGCAACCTCGTGCGTTTTAGTTGGACCAACCTTTTGACGTAACTTTAAAAAGTTGTTTTAGTGTTATTTCAAATCCATTTTTTGTTACCACAGATAACTTTTACGGGGACTTTATCAAAAAATATGTCTACATGACTTAAATTGGTCAAAAATTAGTTTTTTGTCAAAAGAAATATACCAAATTCGATTAAAATCAGAATTCAAATGATTGTTCTAGAGCGGTTGTATGTTATATCGGAAGAGATCTATGCAATGGGGCTATATTAAAACGTGGACCGGTACTCGCAGAGAATAAATATGCTCACGGAAATAATAATATGTTCTCCGCAATTAAAGTATGTTCGTCTCGACCATAGTATTGTTTTCTGCATTAAATTTTGACAATTGTTTGCCGCAATATTAATATTGTTGAAATGTAACAATAGTATTATTGCCAAATTTAAAACAAAAATATTGTTTAGCAACAATATAACTATGGTTGGTTCAACAAAAGTATTGTTTTTCGGTTTATGTTAACAATAATATGATTACGGCATAGTATGGTTGAGTGTGAATCATACTATGGTGCTGGGGATGATAGTATGGTTATTTGCAAATCATACTACTCTTGTCCGGATCATAATATGGTTGTATTTGCATCATACTATTGTTGTGAGGATCATAATATTTTGGTACCACAACCAGTGTAATGCTCTTCGAATATTGTTATTCCAACCATACTTTTTTCTACGTGTGTGACCCATTTTTATCTAAGCTGATTGCTGATCTTTCGTAATGAACTGCACCCAACTTCATCACTATTTGATGTACTATGTGGATTCTAGAGCTAGAGACAAAAAATTGATATAGCATATGTGTGGGCGCTTATTTAAATTTCAGCCGATTTTCATGAAAGTCAACAGCGTTTATCCAAAAAAATCATGAAAAAATGATGAAACAATTTCATGCAGATCGGACAACATTTGCGACCTGTAGTTTAAAAACAATATTTAGAGAGACAACAGACGGGCGGATGGACGGGCAGACAGATTTCGTAAAATCGAATCAACTGGTGATTCTGAGTCGAGCTGTACACTTAAAGGTGGGTCTAGCTGAAATATTTTTTTATATTTACGTGTTTCGTAGTTGAACATTATGAATCTTTGCTTTTACATACAACAACCAAAAAACCGAAAACCATAAAACCCGAAAGCATAAAACCGGATAACCCGAAAGGGAAAAACCGGGTAAACATGTCGGGTTTTAGTTATTGTTAAAAACCCTACTATTGGTTTTGGGCATAAAACCATAATGTATGTTTTCGGCTTTGAACAATCTAATCACATGGTTTGCTGTGTTACGCTGCAATTTTCATTGCATTCATCTCCGTCTGTTTTTCTTTTCAAAACCATTTCTATATGTGTCACTTCACTGATCTATCTGTCCGTCCGCCCGTCTAACCATACGCAGTATGGCTCCAGAACCGCCAAAGAACATTTCTTTCTTCATCATCTGGAACATATGATTGGTATGCTCTGCTGCTAGCCTACAGATGGTTCATAGCATTTGCTGCCCGGTATGGTATGGAATGGATAAAACTTCTGCTCGCTACACTCTTTTTGTAGGAAAAAATGCCGTTGTTTGTTCCACTAACTTCAATATCTGTTTTAGGGTTAATACGAGTACAAACGATAGTGGCCAGGCAGCCCGGATAGCTGTGGTTCGTTCGTTTGGAACTGTTGGTAAGCTTTAGAAAAAGGTCTTTAAGTCACTTTAACGCTTATTTTACATTCAAATTCTAATTGTGATTCTAAGTGACAGACGACGACCGAAAGGTTTAGGCAATAAGAAAGACATAAACCAAAGCGAAGAAATCATTTTAACCAAACGAGTTTATTTTTTTTTTTAAATAAAACAACAACAAAAACTCGAAACTTTAACAAAAATTGTGCTGCTCGTTCGAGTCTGTCCGCTTTGATTCATTGTTTAAATTTCGTCTGTGGTTAATTGTTGTTTTCAGTTGTTGTTTTTTTTTTTGTTGCTGTTCGTTCCTGCCTTGATTTTTAGTTTTCTTGTTTCAAAAAAAGGTTTTCGGTTTTTCTGTTTTCTGATGTTTTTGTTGCTGTGACCATTAATTCATATGTAAATTAGTATGCTTTTGTTTGCCTGTCTTTTTTTTGTTACTGTTTCCCTGCACCCTCCTAGGCCCCGAAAGTCGAGAACATTTAAAAGATCGCAGTTTTAACAGTCCACGCACAGATCTGTAAAAAATAGTCTTACGATCAAATAAATCTTGCGCCGCTTATTGTCGTCTGCGTCGTCTAGTGGGGTGCCAATTTCAAGTTGTAAATGTTTGGAATACAAAATCAATCTCATTTTGGGAAGGCACAGCAAACTTTCAAAAAAAAACATTTAACATGATCTAATTTTTTTTTTGAATAAATGAACAATTCTATTGAAATTGATTTTTTTTCTAATACTCGTATCTCATTTGACTTGACGTTGTTGGTTGCTTTGTATTATTTTGTTTTAGACATTGTGTTGTAACAGAGTTTTGCGCCAAAACCACTCAGCCATTAATAAATAAGTCGTCAAAACTTGTATCGTACGAAAACATTAAGTCGAATTGTTCAATGTTCGTTAAGTGAACCATATTCAGGGTCAATATTGAATTGACGGCTGGAGGGGAGCAAACAGAATGTTTAAATCATACCCACTAGTTCATAAATGTTCATGCGAACATGAACTGAATATATACAAAAACATATTCAAATTAGACTTTATGATACCCTACAAATACGAGGGCGGTTCGAAAAGTTCTTAGCCTATCAATGAAAGAGAATAGTTAGTTTTTCAAAAATATTTTTATTTTTCAATATAATCTCCTGAAACTTCAATACACTTAGTCCAACGCTTATCTAGCAATTCTATCCCTTGATTAAAATAGTTTTCCTCAAGGTCTTCAAAATAGTGGTTTACAACTGTAATTGCATCTTCATTTGAGGTACAACGCTTGCCAGCAAGGATTTTTTCAACTCGTACTTTAATTCGTTGATTTTAGCCATTGTTAAAACACTCTTGTGCGCTGCTGCGTTGTCTTGATGAAAAATTATTTTTTTGTGTTGTAAGCCAGGACGTTTTTCTCGAATTTGTACATTTAATTGATCTAAAAGGTTGCAATAGTACTCTGAATTTATTGTTTTACCCTTTTGCAGATAGTCAATCAATAAAATACCTTTGAAGTCCCAAAAAATCGTTGCCATAACCTTATCAGCCGATTGAATTGTTTTTGCCTTCATTGGGGCACTTCCTCCAGCTTCAGTCCATTGTTTGCATTGTTCTTTTGTCTCTAGGGTATAGTGGTGGATCCATGTCTCATCAACTGTTATGAAACGACGCTTAAAATCCATTTTATTTCGCTGAAAACGATCCAAACAAGCTTGAGAAATGTTCATTCTACTGCGTTTTTGGTAGACTGTTAACAAGTCCGGCACCCATCTTGCACAAAGCTTTTTCATCTGTAGTTCTTCATGCAAAATTAAATGGACTCGATCATTTGAGATGCCCATGATAATAGCTATTTGACGCACTTTTATTCGTCGATCATTTAATACCATATCATGCACTTTGGCTACGATTTCTGTTGTTGTTGCTGTTTTTGGACGTCCACTACGTGGTTCATCTTCAATGCTTTTACGACCACGTTTAAATTCAGCAACCCAATTTTTTACTGTTGCATATGTAGGAGCACTTTCACCTAACACATTCACCATATCATTATGAATTTCTTGTCCCGATAAACCTATTTTATGTAAATATTTAATGACACCACGCATTTCTAATTTTTCCATTGTAAAAAAATCGCGGATGCGTCTTTTGTGAACACCTGTTTCTAAATAAAGGAGTTGCCAGAAACAAAATTGAACATGTGTTCATAGCAGAGATGGAAGTTTCCAAAACACCTAACTTTTTTCTGTTTATACCGCGCCTTTTGTGCTAGGCTAAGTAGTTTCCGAACCGACCTAGTAAAGACTTCGTTCCACAGTTCAACACCAAACCCCCCCCCCCCCCCCCCCCCCTACACTCCTGCTGGTCTCCTTTCCAACGCTATTCTTTCGACATTTAACATATTTTATGCCCATAAATTTAAATTAGACAATTTCTATTCATAATTGTCCATGTTATGAATATGTCCACCGCCACATGTCGATATTTATTTGTGTCCCCCATAGCCAGAGTCCCCCCGCTCCGTATTAAAAAAAAAACGAAAACTGTCATTCATATTTCAAAGCTTAGATACAATTGGCAAAGGAGTCTGAGTTGAGAGATAGATACGAGGGCGGTTCGGAAACTTCTTAGCCTAGCACCTTGTAAAGACTTCGTTCCAATGAGGTTTTTAAATTCTTTAGGCGGGTTAAGATAACTAGTGCTGTAAAGTAAAGTATTTCTTATTTTAAAAGCCAGTTAAGAAAATTAGTTTCAGCCCTTTTTAATGGTTAAACTACGTTTAACATCCTATTTTGTTTCTCATATTTTTAATTGTAGTTTAACTGTCCAAAAATTGGCAGTTAAAACTCAGTTACAGATGACAAAATGATAATAGCTCACTTTCCGTTTTTTTTTTGAGGATAAATCATGAGGACGTTGAGACAGTTTTTTATAATCTCTTGTGTTTTTACATTTTTTATAAAAAGAAATCGAGTATGTTTTATTAGTTTCATTAATTATGTTTGTGTTCTGATATAATTTTTATAAAAAACTTCTTTTAAATCAGTTTTTATAGCACTTTAGTACTAACTGTAAGATCTGAGGCAGTAAAGTCAGATGTCCGGTATCGATACGAGTACTAACTGACGCGATGCTGGCGCCACACCCCCTTTAAAAATCGCGTTTATGGCCAAACTAATACAGCAATCGTTCTAAATTTTAAAAATCAATGAATCCATTTGGACATTAGTATTATGAAAAAATGGACTAGGTGCAAGGCACCGCCCACTCAACCCTGAACTAGAAAATAAAATATCCCATGAACTATTAGAGATATGGCTATGATATTTGGAACATAAGACGTTGGCACTTGAAACTACAATATCTCATGAACTATTGATCTAGAGATATCACTATGATTTTTCGCACTTATGATGTTTAAATGATTCGCACAACATCCGGGAAAAAAGTTGACGGTGCTACGCCCCTTTTAAAAAATAACGTTTATGGCCAAACCATATGGTCAAGCGTTCCAAAATGTTAACAAAATAAAATCAGTGTCTTGGCAACTATTATAGACTATATTATGATAACATTAAACAAGGGGGCGTGGAAACGCCCACTCAACTCTAAACTTGAAAAGGCTATAGTAGTTGGAATACTTAATGATGGTACTAAATGGGGTGTGTTTTTTAATTAGTACCAACATCAAATATTCCAACTGCTATAGCCTTTTCAAGTTTAGAATTGAGTAGGCGTTTCGATAGAAAAGGACTATAATACATGGTGGAGGGTATATAAGCTTTGGCACGGCCGCACTTATTTTGTCAGTTGTAAGCTATAGAAGACACCGTTTTATACAATCTTGATGAAATTTTGCACGAGTAAGTGTTTTGGGCCCAGGAAGAACGCTATTGAAATTCAAGAAAATCGGTTCACATTAATAATATTTATCATCAAAAATGGTTTTTTAAGATTTTCATAATATTCTCCAGCATGATTTATACACTTTTGCATGCGCTCAAACCAATTGTCGAAGCACTTTTTCCACTCCGATTGAGACATCTACAAAATATGATTTTTGAACGCCTTAGCAGAATTTTCTGGCGACTAAAATCGTTGACCACGCATTTATTTCTTGATGTGCGGGAATAAAAAGAAGTCATTGGGTCAGGGTTGAACGACGGATGACGCATCAGTTCGACGTTGCTCAAACGGAACAGTCGCCACATGACCAGTTTTGTCGAAGAAACAGGCAATGGCTCGTCTTCGAGGACTCACACGGTCGATTGCTGTTTTGTTTCGGGCTCATATGCATAGATCCATGATTCGTCACCTGTGACGATCTTATAAACGACTTTTGAAGTACCTCGTTCGTATTTTTTCAAAATTTCTTTGCACCAATCGACACGAGCCGTTTTTTAAGCGATTGTAAAATTGTGCGGGATCCAACGAGAAGAAACCTTTTTACGGTCAGGTGTTCATGCATACTGGTGGAAGCAATGCCCAATGATGCCTCTATCTTACGGTGTGTCACATGATGATCTTGCATTATCAGTTCACGCACGGCATCAATGTTCTCTGGCACAACGGCCGTTTTTTGAAGACCATCGTCTTTGAGCGAGCGCCGGCCACGATTTAATTCACTTAACCATTTTTTCATAGTGCTATAGGATGGTGCTTCATCGCCATACAAAGATTTAAGTTCATCGATGCACTCTTGTCGTTATAATCCAAAATGTTCACGAGTTAATTAAATTTTTTTGCCAAATTGATTTTTTCAAGTCACTGTAAACAGCACAAATGGTGGTCGTACGTCAAAACGTTCTGAGTACGTTTATGCTAAAAACTGTCAAACTTTCCAATGGAAATGTCAGATGGCGCCAGGCAACATTTAGGGTTGCCTAGGCCAGAAATATATACAGCAACCCTCGTATTCTTGATCATCATAAAATACTAAGACAACGATAGCGCTCAAACAAATAACGTTAGGATTCTGAGAGTTTGCATGGCGATGGCTTTTGTTCATAAGCAGTTTGGGATAGTAAATGCTCGACATCGGCTTAGGGGTATAAAAGTTTTCCTTAAAGGCACTAAAGGTACCTCGGTAAAAAGTTCACTTTTGTCAGTATTTCAGAAACTATTTGTGTTCGCAGAATATGTACTATTAGTTGGGACGCAATAAGAACCTTAAAAAAAGAACATAGTTGATTTTTTTGGCTTATGTGGACCAAAAGACGTCCCGCATGGTCAAAACTGGCGATTAACAGTCATTATGGACTACTCACATGTAACACATGTCGTGTCAAATACAATCAAATTTTGCTTCGAATCCAAATATAGTAATTTTGAAGTTTTGGTTCAGATTAGGAAACTGATTTTTTTGCAATTTAGTTGCGGTGGAGGATAGATATAATTCGACCAGGCCAAACTTAACGACATTTCTACTTGTTTTAGTTGACTGACAATTTGTTATTTTCGATGTTTATCTAAAATCTATTTACCAATTTTGGTGTCTGACAATTTTTTATTTTCGATGTATATCTAAAATCTATTCACCAATTTTGGTGTTGAACTGTGTAATTCAAATTAATTTTTTTTACTATTTTGTTTACAGCCGCTTAGTGTGACCTTCTTTCCACAACCTTTTCATTGACTGTCGGCCTGACATCCATCATAAATTGTTCAATTTGCTATTGTATGTAGCCCCCAACACTCTCGCTGGTCCCCTTTCCAACGCTATTCTTTCGACATTTAACATATTTTATGCCTATAAATTTCAATTAGACAATTTCTATTCATAATTGTCCATGTTATGAATATGTCCACCGCCACATGTCGATATTTATTTGTGTCCCCCCATAGCCAGAGTCCCCCGCTCCTTATTAAAAAAAAACGAAAACTGTCATTCGTATTTCAGCGTTTAGATACGATTGGCCAAGGAGTCTGAGTTGAGAGATAGATATATATAGTGCTGAGGCAGCATAAATAATGTTAATAAACAACAGCAACAAGAACAACACAAATAAATAAATATATCTACAAAATGTCAATTGTCAGATCGCGTTTCGCGTGTCAAGTCATTTAGCACAAAATAAATACATGTCGGGGCTCCCCAACATTATTTGCTGATGTCGTTTGAGCTGCTTCGTATTTCATTTAGTTCCAGTTTTTATAGCCATTAAATGTTTGTATTTCAATTAACTTTAATAAAATGTGATAGTCTGCCACACCATGAGGAAGGGTTCGAGAGTCTTTAATTTCAGTTTTGTCGAAAAATGTCTTGATTAGCAAAAATGAATCGTTTTGTTGTGCAAAAAAAAAAATACCGAACTGATAGTAATCAAATTGTGTTTTAATTGGCGAAATGGTCTTTAAAAATATTCTCAGATATCAGCGAAGAGTTATTTAAATAAATGACGATTTTATTAAACGATTAAAAGGGATTGTTTTGAATTAAGTTTACATTTCGGACATAAGAAGGGAGATGAACTGATATTTTAAAAAAAATAATACAGAATCTGGCTTAAAGTTTTCTTGCAAGCTCTGCCCTCATTAAATAAATACAAGGTTGCCAACCATTCTTTGTTTTATATGAAAAAGTTTTGTAAAATTAATGTTCACCCTTTAGCTTTGCCATTCTGAACTTCATGTAGGGCATTTACAATTGCGCCAACAAACAACATTTTCTAAATGTAAATATTCCCTTAACCCTCTAGAGCCCCAATTTTTTTTCGTAGAAAAAAATTATTTTTGAATTTATTATGTCTTCAAAGTAAAGGTTTGTTCTGGAAAAAATTTTACTTTTGCGCGAATCGGGTTTTATAGGACTAAAACCTTGGACCGCCTAGAGGCGGCTTTGGGAAAGTAGACCAAAAAAAGAAAAGAAATTACAATTAACAAAAAAAAACTCACGTATCCATAAAAAATTAACTTAACTTTACAAAAATACAAAATATTTGTGTACAAAAAGGACGTTTACTTATTTATGATGAAAATCGTAGAAACAGTCTTTTTGCTGGGAAAGGCACAGGTTTATATTACATTTACGGCATACAATTTGAGTTTCGGAAGTGCAACCAGGAAGCTTACAGGTTTTTTTGCCAGCGCGTGATAAAAACATCGGAAAATGCTCGACGCCATCATAACGTACATCATTAGGCGGTATGAAAGTTTTCTTCCCTGTGTCTTTCTTTTTCTTTTCAGCAACTTGTCGTGGGCGGCCTGGTCCTTTTGACTGAGATGTAGTTTGTAGCATACAAAGCACGTATGCGACCTCTGATCGGAAGTTTGGCAGGTGGTATTTTGCATTATTAGCGTCGGGCATGTTGATTCGGTGGAATAAAATGTAAGCGTTTACCATGGCTAAATCAAGCATATGTGTAAATAGTCGATTTGTGTATTTGTTGCTCTTTACTGGAATTTTATATCGACCAATAAGTCCGTCCATTAAGTCGACGCCACCCATGTTGCTGTTATATTCGTGGACTACATTGGGGCAATCTATGTCAACGTACTTTTTTTCTGAACGATCAAAACGTGAAACCTTACCTTTTGAATTCGTTTCATTCAGGAAAGGCTTTGTGCCTGCGTAAGTCGAAGCAAGTCGTACTGCCTTATTGTCCTTCCAAACCGTCAAAGACATTTCGACTCCTGATGCAGATCCACAAAATTCGGTAGAATATCCACGCACTTGTTTCTTGATGTCGCTGTCAGTTGGCAGCTTACAATTTGGAATGCGATTCGAGCGAATAGTTCCCAAAGAAAATATTCCCCGGGATTTGAGATATACAAGAAGGGGAAAAGAAGTATAATAATTGTCGAAGTAGATAATCTGGTTTCTGAAATCCGGAACGTTGCGTGACAATCGAACGACTACATTTGCTGACGCACCAAGATCTGGTGAGCCAGTTTGCACAACGTTGTCTCCTGCGCCGCAATATATCTCAAAATTATAGCAAAACCGAAGGAGTCACACAAATTGAAGAATTTCGCTCCCCATTTGTGTGGTTTGTCTGGTAAATATTGTCGAAGGAAGGTCTTCATCTTCGTTGCACACATTTGTTCATCCACAGATAAGCGTTGGGTCATCGGAACTGACTGAAACTTCTCATTGAAGTGATTCACGATAGGTCGTTTTTTGTATAAAGGATCGTGGTCGGCAGAATCCTTTGAGGGCAACTTACTATTGTCATTGAAATGCAAATTGCTTCGAATTTGTTCAAAACGATTTTTTGACATTGTGATCTGAACTGTTCCAAACGCATACTCACCCCAATATGATCGAACATTTGGGTAGCGAAAAACTGACATAAAAAATAAAATGCCAATAAATTGTCGAATTTCTAACTTGGTCGTTGAAAACGAAGTATTGACATCTTTTTGGGCAGCATACAAATTTGTTTGCTGAGTAATATGCTCAATGAAAGTATCATTCAAAAAGTATTCAAAACACTTGAATAGCGTATCAAGCTTTTTGAGATCTCCGAGGTCAATCTCAGTAAAGGAAATCGCAGATTTATCCAAGACTAAGTTATTTTGGCGCCACAATATCTTTTTGAAAATCGGTGATTTTGGATCTATATCCAAAACAGATCCTACAAATTCGGTTATTGTACTTTCTTCAGCATGAGCAATATCATGCTCAGCAGCCGCTTTGCGTTTGCGTTTTTGTGCTTGAGGTGAATTCGATGCAATCGAAGTTGAGGGTGACAACAATTTCGCCAACGGAGCAGAACTTCCGCTTGAAGTTACACAAATCTCTGAAGCCAACATCGAATCTGACATATTTACCGCTCTTTCCATCGCTTCTTGATCTTGATCATTGACAGGAAACGCTGCCTCGCAAACATCATCAGCCAAATCGTCCTCCGATTCTTCTTCTCCATCCGTATCAAAGTCAAAATCCATCGAATTCAAATATTTCTCAATATCCACATCTGAAAGAGCTGATAGCTTATGCATATGTCGTCATTCCATGCCTACTGAAGCAATTATTTGGACTTAAATATGTCTTGAGTTGTTCCACTTTCAAACTTACCTAATAATTTTTTTCCCCGAATTGTCCCAAGACCGCCTCTAGACGGGCTACCTTGCAGAAGCAATAAAAAGCTTACGCAAACTTTTTTTATACCTAAAGCACTGTATTGCGTCCTTGACACTGTCAGCAACCCGCCAATATTTTTTTTCCGAACTGCGACTTTATAAAATATTTTTTTTTAATTTTTTAAATTCGCACTTTTTGCAAAATAATTATTGCTTCCGAACTACACAAACTTTCAACTTCAAATGACTGCAGTAGCTGACGCAAGCGCTGGAACGTATTGCAAACGCAACGAAATTAATTGTTGGACTTCCCCGAATTAGACAAACGCAAAACGATGACAAAAAGGAATGCAGAAAGCGAGTAAGGCAGTTTTAAATTTTACCCGTCTAGAGGCGGTCTTGGGCACTAGAGGGTTAAAGGGTTAATAAATCGCCACCTGTACGTTTGTTTAGTTCAAAATCAACATTTTTAAAATGTAAATATCTTCTTAAAGGGTTAACTAACCGCCACCTGTACGTTTGTTTAGTTCAAGATCACACCGACACCTATTGCCATAAATTACCCCACAAGGTTCTTCGCACATATTTTGTCGTGAAAAGCAAAAACACCAACAACAGCAAACAATCCAACAAATAGATTTTGTTGTATTTTCGCTGTCATTAAATAGACAAATACCTCGGAGCATAAATTAATGTTTTATGGTACTTTTTATGCCTTTTGGTTCGGTGCTTTGGTGATTTTATTGGCCTACCCCAGATGGTGTGTGGATGAGTCGTATTCGTCGTCCGCTTTGTTGTGACCGTTCAGCAAACCGTTTGGCCCATAAATAACATTTATAGTTCTAAGAAACTATTGATTAATTCCGAACTCAAAAACGAGCTCTGCATATTGTGTAGTATCAGCAGTAACTACTCTGCTTACCCAGAAGCTGTTTGGTAAGTAAGAGTTGGTTTGGTAATAACTTTTCAGACTGGTTATATAGTCACTGAGCAAACGAAATTATAAGCTTGTCAAATAAAACATGCCTAATAACACAGTTCTTGAAGTTTTTTGAGAAATAAACAAAAAATAACATAGATTTGGTAAAACGCTGGATTTCTTTAATAATACTTAGCAATTCTGAACCCTATATCAGGGAGACTCGTGTGGTAACCGCTCTTGGTGTCGACCGCATAGATTCAACAGTTTTGAGTACAGAATGCGAACTTCTTTCAAATCTGTGAGCTTTAAAAAGCTAATCGATGCATAAAGAAATATTTATGTAAAATCGTCAGTATTTCCTTATTCGTGTATTGAACCGCGCACTGCCTACCACAACAGGACCTGCCAAAAAGATACCGACAACTCTTTATACAAACAAGTTGGGCGATTAACATATTAAAATTGAATTGGCTGTAAAATAAATTCAGTTTTTTTGGAAAGATTGAACTTTGTCCTTTGATAACGGAACACAATATCATAATCAGATCAACCCAATTTTTTTTAGTACATATTCGATTGTTTCGGGCTACGAGGAGTCCAATTGAGCATTCACAATTTTGCTGATTATTCGATTTTCAAAAACAGCGCGTAAAATATCGATGGTTACGTTGGCTGTGTGACATTTGGGCCCGTCTTGTTGAAACAAAATTTCATCCATGTCATATTCTTGAATTTTTGAAAACAAAAATTCGGCTCCTTGCTCATTATGGCTAAATGATGCCACCAGTCCAAAATCCACTCCAAGCATTGGCTGCTTGTGGATACATTGGCTTCTCAATAGTTGGTGTTGGTTCTCTGGACCCCATATGCGCCAATTTTGCTTATTGACATTACCACCGAGGTTAAAATGAGCTTCATCTGGTAACATTTTCCATCTCCAGCCAAACAATCTTCAGCCCGCAAAAACGCATCGGATGGCGTTACAATTTAACTGCCGATTTAAATTTAAAATTTTAAATGGCCCACCCAATATTAACTACATTTATAATATTTTTAAGGATTCAAATCCTATTAGAATTGATTTTAATGATATTCTTATTAATTCATTTAAGATTTTAAAGGATTTACTCAACATTTCAATTGATTAAATTTTTTTAAGTGTTTAAATAGTTATTTCTACTGATAAGAATATTTAGATTAATTTTTTCATTACTTATTTATATCATAATATTTTTTGGTTAATGTTTTTTTTTTATATATTTGTTATATATGTTTTAATTAATTAATTATCAATTGAATCATCAAACTATTGGATTATTGAAAATTGTCAATTGAATCAAGAAAAACATTGACTAATGCAATTATTATTTTAATTGTTAATTAATAAATACAATCCAGATTTTAATTGATTCAATTAATATTATATTTACTTAATTAATATTATTCATTGATATCTTAATTCATTCTGTTAAGATTTTAAATGATTCACTCTTTGTTTTAATGTATTCTATTTGTTTTAGTAATTTGTCCTGATAAGGAAGTTTAGTTTCAAATATTTAATTGGAAATTTAGATTTCAAATTTTTTTTAAAAATAACTATTTTATTTTTTGAATTTTTTATTTTGTCAATATTTTATTTTAATTAGTTTCATATTTTTGTTATATATATTTGAATTAATAAATAAATTGATTAATTATCAACTAAATCAAGAAAAACATCGACTAATGCAATATTTATTTTAATTGATAACACTGTGGAACATTTTTGGGGTTATTGTCTGGGGGGTGAGAAATTCCAAGTCAGGGTGATGGTACTAGGTCAGTATATTAAAACCCTCAAAGGGTTTTGCGTTCGTATGTGCCAGTTTTTTTATGACCTTTTACATTTTTTCCTTATCTTGATGTTTTTTCGCTTAGTTGTAAAATGTTGGCAAAAACGTAGTTTGACATAACTCGAGAACGACTAGTTCGATTTTGCTGAAATAAATTGAGAAAAATTAATAATTACATTTTCTTTAATCCATTAATATACTGTTTCTCTACCAAATCAACATTTTTGCAATTAGAAATAAATTTATGAAGAAAAATTTTTTTTTTTTTTTATTTTTTTATTTTTATTATTTTTTATGGCCAGAAGTCTGGAGTTATTGGGGAAAATTTATAAAAAAGGCGATAAATGACACTTTTTTGAATAAAAACATATATCAATATTCTTGTCAGAATGGGATGGGATACCTTCACTTAATTGTAAATAAAAGCAGAACGCGTTAATCGATTTCTATGATCTATGTCGCATTTTGTTTATAGGTTATGTGACTTTACGTAAAAGTTATAAGACTCTACACGTTTTTCTGTTTCTGTTTTTTTTTGGCAAAATTTTCTTCATAAATTTATTTCTGCACATACGAACGCAAAACCCTTTGAGGGTTTTAATATACTGACCTAGTACCATCACCCTGACTTGGAATTTCTCACCCCCCAGATTGGCTGTTGTACTGTTTAATTTATAAATTCCATCCAGATTTAAATTAGTTCAATTAGTATTAAGTTACTTCAATTAATAAGTAAGTAATGGCCACTTATATTTGAATTGATGGCATAAAGATTGGACGTTTATTTTATTCCATCAATTTAAATATTAGTTGCCATAGTTAAAAAACTAATAACAGTAGTGAAATTTGTATGCATCATTTAAAGAAATAGTTGCATTGAAGTCTTTTACAAATTATTAAACTCAATTAATTTAATTAAAAACTGAGTTGAATTAACAACAATAATGACTATCTTATAATAATTTCAATTGGTTCAATAGTTGTTAAATTAATGTAATTAATATGTTAATTACGACAGCTAATATATTTATTGATAGAGTAAGAATTTAAAGTTTGGATACAAATACTTTCTCATTCAATTAATATTATAATTTATTCAACAAATATTTTAACCCGTGCATTTAATATTAGTATAAATTAAATAAAAAATAAAATTATTATTTATTAAATAAAAACAAATAAAATATGTATGCTTAAATTATTGAAATATTCATTGAATGCACATAAATATTAGTTAAATAAGTTTTAATATTAATTGAATAAGAAAGTATTTGTATCTAAAATTTCAATCTTTATTCTCTCAACTAAAATATTAGCTGTCTTAAGCAATATACAAATTACATTAATTTCTTAATTAATGAATCAATTAAAATCATTGTAAAAAATATATTATTGTTGTTGATTCAACTCATAGTTTAATTTATGTAGGTTATAATTTAATTAATGAAATTAATTGAGATTAATAATTTGTCGCTAATGCTTTTAAATTAAATTTTGGTTCTTAGTATTTTAATTAGTATATTTATTATTAAAGACTGCTGTAAAAAAACCTTTGCGGGAGGTTTTTTTAGCAGTGGTTGTCAGGCAGACTGTACAGGTGTTTACCAATTTTCACCAATTTTCACCAATTTTTACAAAGTTTTTAGTTGATTCTGAAAAAGAAACAACAAAAGGTATCGAACCACTATAAAAACTGTTCAAGTCATAATATTGATAAACGACTGAATAAATGTAAATAAAGCAAATGATTATGGAAACTAATTATTTTATTGATATTAAAAAAGGTAATTTTAGATAAAAACTAATATGTGGAAAAAAAGTTCAAATATTATCAAATATATTTTATTTGGAAATGTGCTTAGTTCATAGTCAGATTTGAAACCATGTTTGTTTTACACACTCTGTTTTTGAAGAGAAACTAAAAAAGTTATTTAAAAGGTAGCTGAAATGAATTTTAGTAGTGACTGCAAGATAGGAGTGACTGCAGTTTCCGTGAACGCTACTCCATCATCCTAGAACACCAAGCAACGAATGTGTTTTTACAATGATCAAAGGCAATATAATGAGAAACTGCCGACAGTAGAGTAAAGTATTCCACCAACAATACATGCTAGAAAACATTTTGAAATATTATTGACTTAGTTTACCATTCGTCATAGCATTCACAAGCTTAATTTTTGAATTTTCTAAAATTTCTCCTCAGTACCTTACACAAAATATTTCGAAGCCACAATTGATCTTTTGCGCGCCATTTTCGGTAATCGTGGTACGTGTATTAGTCGGCCATGTCAATTAGCCTATGTGACACTGTGAGTTATTTTTGTGGGATACATTGAACGACAGATGTTATACGAACAATCGATCAATAATTCCTTTGAAGAAGAAATTAAGTCATTTACGTCGCCTAGAAAAATTGGGTTGACTAGCTGATCTACTGCAAAGCCATGCGAGACAGCTACCTGAATAAAATTGTGTTTTATTAATAAAAATAATGTTTACTTTTTAAATAAGGTAGTAATATTCTTAATAAATAAATATTACAAGACATCACTTGCAGACCTCCTTGGACATTGTGTGCACGGGATCATTTGTTATGTGCTAACAAAGCCTTTCAGAAAGTCTAATTTTTAAAGGCATTAACGAATGTGTATTGAATCGTAACAGACGGTCTTTTATAACGTCCTTTATGAGAAAGCTTTGCTTATTTTCTTGCTCGGTTGTAGAGGTTCTCAGTTTGTTTTTAAACATTAAAATCTTTTGGAACAGTCAAGCTGGCCGGGGTCTTTCCGTATTTGCCTGAGAAGTTTATTGAACCGAATGTGATTACAGCAGTTACAATTCAATATATAACAGTAGTACCCCAATTCCATAGAAAAATCAACTTAACACAGCTTTAAGTAATTCAATCACCATAAAACAGCAAAAAAAAACTATCCAACCTAAGCACTCAATATTCTAATACTAACATTACTAAGTACAAGCCGCATGTAGTCTTCCACTAAAGTAATAAATTCCCAATGTCTCGAGCACTTTTAGCAGCGCAATATTGCATATTTATTGTTGGTTGAACTTTAGTCTTTCCTGCAACACGTTGCACAAACTCCTTTGAGTCTTTTTCATCGATTACAAGAATTGACTTTGTTTGGGTAGGGGGGTTTAAAAAACGTGTTCGAAATGTTAAATCATAATTTGTTTTCTTCTTTGTCTTCGCTATTTACTGTATGAAAATGCTGGTTTTTTATTTTAACAGTTCTTTTGTATAAAAAGAATAAAAGGGGCGTCTCTTCAACCGTCAGTCAATTCAAATATGATGATTTACTAGCACACAAAATGATTTCACGTTTATTAACAAATCATCATTTTTCATCGCACAAATATATTCGTTATATTATATAAATATAAAATAAAATGTGAAAAAATACAAGAACCCCCGTTTTGAGTTTTCAGTGCGAGATCATTGAACTTATGCCACTTGTATGATAGTTTTCTGAAATCCCACAAAACCGAACGTAATCATCGTTTGTGTTTTGTGTGCAGCGTGTGTTGGCGCAGCTCTTGGCCGGGCAAAAACCTCCTCCTAGAGTGCCTCCCATGCTAGGCGACCGACTGCTACAATATCTGGCATGTTCTGCTGATAAAATAATTATATTAGTTGTGCTATGTATTTGGTGTCTTCGAGGTTTATGGTGTTGCTGCTGCTGCTGTTTTTATTTAATTATTCTAGACTGCACTCGACGAGCTAAACTTAGTGTTTTAAAATAACTCATACTGTGCAAAACGAAAGCAAACGGCAAACAACTTGCTATGGATTTTTTTGCGTTAGATTACATGCAGAGTGGGTAAAACCGGAGCACCCGGGGAGATACGGAATTTATTTATGAACAAGCTAAAACGTTGTTAAGTTTGACCAGGCCGAACCTTATATACCCTCTACGGTTCCTACGCCACTAAAGCGCAAAAAAGTCCGTTGTTTTTGGCATTTTCGGCCAATTTTTAAAATGAAAAAGTCCCTCATTGTCGAACTGGCGGATTTATAGTCAATATAGACATATGGGTACTCAAATTAAAGAAAATGTTGAGTAATTTGGCTGCGGTAAGGGTAATCCGTCCCTCTCTAGTCTCAGCCAAATTTTCTCTATATTTGGATTGGTGGCAAAATTTACTTTAATTTGAAAGACATATGTCCATATTGACTATAAATCCGCCAGTTCGACCATGAGGGACTTTTTCGTTTCAAAAATCCACATTGACTATTAATCGTCCGTTTTGACCATTCAGGACGTTGTTAGGGCTACATGATCCATATGGCCTTGTTTGGGGTATTTAGTGCGTCACAGCTAATATTGCCCATTTTAACCATTGACCGTCCAAAAAACAATGTGGATTTGTTAAACAAATACTCAAAAAATTTTACATATTACCGAGGTGTATTTAGACCCTCAAAGGGAAACTTTGTCCCTGGGTCGATTTCGCCCATTTACTATCGCCTCAAAGGGAAACTTTGCCCCTGGGTCGATTTCGCCCATTTACTATCGCAAACAGCTTATGGCCATCAGCCAACACCTTCAAAATTTTTTTGATCCTAGGTTGATTTGTTTGACCGCTTTCGTGATTTCAACAGACACACTGACGGACGGAGGGACGTGGCTAGATCGTCTTTGAATTTTATGACGATCAAAATAATATAAAGGATTTCTCTGTAATAATACACTTGCATAAACCAGAGATTTCATAAAACCCTAAGGAAAGAAATCGCACGGCGTTTAATTGTATGATCATGAGGAAGATTTTTTTTTTTAAAAACTGTCAGCGACTTTACTTTGCTCTATTGCCCATTGGAGGAATTGCCTGATGGATCTGCTGTTTTGAGCTGCTGATTAAGCTGAATTTTTTGCAGGTCTTTTGTCAAAATTCGCTGCGTGTGTTTTATGAAACTAGAAGCGTTACAAAAGGTACCCGCTAGATCAAAATTCTTAAAATTCAGCCCTAGACTGCATTCACAAAGACACGGTTTAAACGGCCAAAAATTCCCTCCGTGTGCATGCTACTCTCGAAGGAGTTAAATTAAATTCCAAAAATATATGAACGAGATCAATCGGCGTTTAATCACCTACTGATTTCATTTAACAATGTTTGTAAGTCCGTCCGTCCGTCCATCATAAGCGACAGTTCGGTCGCAACTGTTGTCCGATTTTTATTAAGAGTAAGTTTTTTTGGACCAAGGACAAATGCTTTTGAAATCAACAAAAAAATCGGTTCAGGCGTTAGCTTTTTTGGCCAAGGAAGGACATTATTAAAATTGAAGAAAATCGGTTCAGATTTAGATATAGCTCCCACCTATTTGTTCGTCCAATTTTTATGTTTTTAGCTCTAGTAACCATTTAAAATGATACTTAGCGCCAGTAAGTTTTTTTGGGCCAAGGATCACCACAACTTCACTGAAATTCAAGAAAATCGGCTCAGATATAGCTTTCATACATATAATTTCATCCGAAGCCATCTAGAAGCCAAATATTATTATCTTAAAGAAATTTGACATACGTTAGTTTTTCGGACCAAGGAAAAAGGTTATTAAAAATTTAGAAAATCGGTTCAGATTTTGATATAGCTGCCATACAAGATGTTCATTCGATTTTATGTCTTTAGCTCTAGCAACCACTGCTTTCATCTTGATCTCGATGAAATTTAACACGAGTAAGTGTTCTAGGCCAAGGAGAACGCTATTGAAGTTGAAGAAATCGTTTGAGGTTTGGATATAGCTCCCAGATATATGCTTAACCGATTCAACCAAGCGCAATGATATTTTCTCAGAGATTCGTATATGACTATGTTTGTAAATCTGGAGAAATTGGGTCTTAAAAAAAATTTTCAGTTGGCTTTTTTAAACATCCAGCAGTGCAGGCTAAAATACAGTCGGCCATGTCCGTTTTTAGATTTTTTAACAAGTTTTTTTAGAGAAATGAAAGACAAATTCTTGCAAGTCTTGCAATTATACTTAAGATTCGTATACTTATTGTTAGGCTCCTTTGGAGCAGATTCAATATTTCAAATAAAGCGTATATAAAAAAAAATTCTTGCAAGTAGCTTCATCTATTTAAAGGTTCATTCCCAAACGGCCCTCCGTGCTGTGAGAATTGATGCCTTTTCAGATTGGCGAAAACTGGTGCTTTTCCAGGTCGTTTTCCATAACAAACTTGCAATTAATGGGCACCTCTAAATTTCGTATGAAGTAAACGGGCTCCAAAACTACTAGCTTTGTCAGTCTACTAGCTTTGTCAATCTGAAGCGACTATAGCATCTCAAAGTCAAATTTAAATCTAGCAAAGCATATCTAAAATTCAGCAGCGGCTTTTCTATTCGTAAATGTCGGCAACTTTACGTGAAGAAGATCTACATATCTCCGAGTCAACGTTAAAACTTTCCTTAGAAATTGTATGAGCCGTTCGAAGCTGGCCTGAAATAACAGATTTCGATCAGTGAATATATCGTGCAGTATGTTAAGGTGAAAACGTACCTATCCTTAAATGTTGCCCACTTTCGATGGCACTACAAAATGCCTCCACTCGTGTGGGCTCCCAAAAAAGGTACCCCATTTCCGACTTTACTCAATGGGTTTTATTTTGCTTTCGTTATCATACAGTGTCGTCTTTCTCTTCCTCTTCTTTCGTTTCTACAGAGTTCAAACATACATGAGTACACACATTTATATACTTTTATATATATAAATTTATTTGTTTTATGATGTTATAGTACATTTTACTACTACTACTTGTTAGTGTTGTTGCTTCGTCGTTGTAGTTGTTGCTGTTGTTGTTGACTTGCAACTAGTACTACTAGCACGGAAGACGATGATGATGTTGTTGGCGATGACGACGACAACGGCAACGAATGAACGGCAGTAGCAGCCGAGTATTTTGGCCTACATTTAATCACGAACTGGTTGTTGCTCCGCGATATCTGCTGCCGTTTGCCCGGTGCTGGTGCTGGTGTTGCTGATGTTGCTTCTTTTTCAGTCGCTGATAGAGGCACACACAATGCAACCGACAATTATGTGACTAAAGCGAAAAGAAACTAAAAACATATGGTGAGTAGTAGGGATATGCTGATTCCAAATAATGATTGACAGCTAAAAGCACATTAATCATTTTTAATGTGCTTTTGGTATAGGGAATCCTATATAATTAATTTTTATTAGCTTTTGGCATGAGTACGTGATGTGACCCTTTTTTATTTGGTAATAGGAAATCCTATGTGGTTTTCAGATAGTCCTAGGTAATTAATTTTTATTACCTTGGGGTATGAGTACGTGATGTGACTTTTCTTTATTTGGGTATAGGAAAATCCAATGTGGTTATCAGATACTCCAAGATAATTAATTTTTATTAGCTTGGATGAGTACGTGATGTCCCCCCTTTTTATTTAGATATATAGGGAGATGATAATACATTTTTATTAGCTTGTGTGTGGGGATCGTGATGTGACCCTTTTTTTATTTGATATGGTGTATAATTAAACATCGAGTGCAGTCATTGCTTCATCGATCGTCATAGTTCTGAGCCTTTCTTTGAAATTTTTCCGTTAAGATGGTGCTTGTGTTTAGAAGTATTCAAGTTAGTGTTTTAGGGTTGCACGTGTTCATATGTTTTGTCGTCATTGTTTTTATGAACCCTATTTTCCTTTTTTTGCTGTCTGATGGAAAATCCCTTATGTCCATCTTGTGTGTGTGCTAGAGTTCTGTTGTGTTCGTCATAGTTCTGAGCCTTTCTTTCGAATATTTTCGTCAACACGGTGCTTGTGGATGTATGTGGTTTCTTAGCGATCGTTCATTTCTCTTTGTTAAAATTCGTCAATTTTCTGAGTCTTTCTTTGAAATTATCATCGTCAACATGGTGCTTGAGTTTAGAAGTATTCAAGTTATTGTTTTTGAATGTTCGTTTTAGGGTTGTACGTGTTCGTATGTTTTGTCGTCATTGTTTTTATGAACCCTATCATTGCTGTCTGACCCCTTTTGCCATGCTTTATGTGTATTTTAGCGATCGACAATTTCTCTTTGCTCGATTTCGTCAGAGTTCTGAGCCTTTCTTTGGAATGTTTCGTCCACATGTTTTTGATTTTCTAGAGGGGATGTACTTGATTTTGAATGTATGTACATATGTACAAATTGTGGCTGTGAAAGGTTCATTGCGTGCGTGTGTGCTATTCTGGTGTGGGTAGTCTCATTAGTAGTTTCCGTTAAAACGGTGTTTGTTTAAAATTTCACTAGACTGCCGCATGTGAAGTTATCTTGCGTTTTCATGTGGAAAAGTACCAAGAGAACCCATCTTTATTTTTTAATATAGGAAATCCCTTGGAGTTTTCAGATTGTTCAAGGTAGTTAATTTTTATTAGCTTTAACACGTGATGAAACCCCTTTTTATTTGATATGGTCCTCTGTAAAGTCCGATATTGGGGGGTGATTAAATATCGAGTGAGGTCATTGCCCATGAAGCTGTTGCTTTGTGTGTGGTATTTCAGCGATTGTAATTATTTATTATTTTGAAATGAGGAATTGCTTTACAAGGTAAAAAGATCAGGTTTGTTGTTATTTGTTATAGAGGAAAGGAAAAGTAAGTCTGCGAATTTAAAGCAATTACATTACCATCTGGTAGACGCAAGTTTCTCCGTTGTTGTGGGCGGCTTATCGACACCATTATGTGTGCTGCCGACTAAGTCTCTGCTCGTTTAACGATCTATACAAAACATTGCTTTGATTTTGCATATGCGAAGTATTATTGTCGAAGAGTGCGGATACAAGCGACTCACTGACGCAATTCCCACCATATTGACCGACTGACGTTTTTTTCAGTTGGTGATTTGAAGTTTCTATTTATAGAACAACGATGTTGTTGATGAAGGCGGGTGTTGAAGGCAGGCTTTCCACTAACACCACTATCTTATAAGATCAGGTTTGTTAATGTTAGTCATAGAGGGAAGGAATTCATGCAATTTCGTCAGAGTTATTAACCTTTATTTATAATTGTCCGTCCACATGGTAAACATTTTCGTTTATGCATTGTACGTGATCGTGTGTATAATTGTCACTATTTTTATGAACCCTGTCTTTAGAATTGTGATATTTTAATTGTGACAATTTGTTGCAACGTTTTGATTTTCAAGTATGGATGTACTTGGTTTGAATATATGTGAATAGTGTGCTTGTGACCTTGTGGAACGTTTTAAAGGTGCAGTGCGTTTGTGTTGTATTCAGGTGTTGGACAATTTCATTGGAATTTTCCGCTAACCCGATGATTGTTTAGATTTTTTCTAGACGCATGTGAAGAAATCTTGCTGTAGCTTTCATGTGGTAAAGGAAAATGATAAGCTCTTTTTATTATTGGTATAGGAATGCCAATGGGGAAAGCCGAAGGTAATTCATTTGTATTGGCATTGTTAAAGGAGGTGATGAAATCCCTTACCGTAAGCGGTAGCTAGGGGCTTCTCACACTCGGGTGGCGAGGGAGCTCTCCCCTTGTTTTAATGATAGGGTTTTGTAAAGGTTTTGTTGCTTAATACATTTGTCTCCCTATTTCTTATACAGTGAGAGTGGGCACAGAGTGGGGTCCCCATTTTCAGTCACTCTGCTGTGTGGGGGTTTTGTTTTTTCTAATGTGTCTTAAAAAGGTCGTTACTATTTACAACATGCATTTCATAAGACTTGAGGACGTAGTGAGGGCCTTATCCCACTTGTTTCAATAATGGGGTCTTGTTAAGGTTTTGCGGTTTAGAGGCATTTGTCTCTCTTTTTGACTTTTGGCGCCTGATTTTCGGGGAGTAAATTGCTGTGTGAAAGTTTTTCTTTAATGTTCTTTAAAAGAAAGTTTGTTGCTCAGTTGAATTTTAAGAATTTTACTTTTCGTTTATTAAATGTTATCTTTTACTCTTATCCATTAAGTGTAATCGCATTAATTGTTAAGAGTTCACCCTCCTTTTAGGGTATTATGTACGGGTGTGGGAGGTTTTGGGAATTTCGCGTGCTCGAGTGTTTCCATATTTTCTGGTCTCTAGCCTATTTAAATGCTAGAATTGTTCGATGATACCATACATTGTTTGGTAGACTAGATTATCGATCGATTGGTAAATGTTAATTAACTATTTTCATATGTAAATTTCGTAGTAATAAACTATATATTTTTTTTTTAATTGGTGTCCGCTTTTTCTTCTTGGTGGTTTGAATAAGGGTTTCGTGGTTGGGACATCAGTGGGAGGCGAGGTAAATAAGAACCCTGTCATTCTCTTATCTGTAAGAGTGTGATCGCGGAAATTGTTATGTGTCACCCCGTTTTTGTGAATGTACGATTACTGTGTGGTGTTGTTTTAGTTCTTAACAGGAGTTAACTAAACCATTGTCTTTTAAATTTTCTTTCGAAAACGTATCTGAAGAACACCTTGTTAACGATTTTTGTAGTTTACGACAAAAATATTTTTTTTTGGCACATCCAATGCCATCACTTTTTTTTGTGGCAGGTCGATTGATAATAAACGTTGCTTGATGGCTGTAACAATTATGAAAAGTAATTTTAAAGTTATAATACTCTTTATGTAAATTGATTGAAAACACTTTATAACTTATGAATTAGAACTACAATTTATTAGCGGAATACAAACACTTCGATGTCAACAGAATGATAATGTGATAAATTCCATAGAAAAATCTGTAAAATTGCAGTGTGTTTGATGAGTATCTGGCACATTGTATACAATAGAAGAACTATTTTTGGGTTCCCTGGAAAGAAATACCCATGTCTATTTTACATTCGAAAAATCGTTACAAACCCAGCATTTAGAGTAATTTTTGGGCTATTATTATTTTTGACATGAACGAACTTAGCGAAAGCCCTTAATTAAAAACCATCTGCTTAATGTATGTTTTGCTGATGTACTTTATTTATTTAATAGAGAATATACAATTTTAGATTATAAAAATTTCTTATGATAATTTAATAGTGAACATCTAATCTGGGTGATACAATGTGTCCTCCTTGGTGTGATGATTGGAGGCTCGACTATCATACATTTCTACCTACGGGTAAGAACATCAAACAATTTTTCAGCGGCGGGATTTTCAGCTCGTAAATACCGACGGCTTTATAAGTAACAGAGTAATCATTAAGTTATCTTTATACTACTCTGTAAAATACATTAGCCGCTTGGAGCCCTCGTTAAATAGCAGGTCCCGGTCAGCTCGTAAACGAATTATATCGTACACAGCACTAGTTTGAGAGAATCTAATGGTATGCGCTCTGTACAATGATCAGGGTCATAGCAATTAATAAAAATATCAGTAAATGACGTTCTGGCCGCATCTCCTTCTGAGTCTTGAAAATCTATACATTTGTCATGTTTTCTCAGTGTTGGTTAAAATTTCAAACGATACTTATTTCAAATATTGAAGTTCGAGCTCTTCATGTAACTGGATGATTTGGGTAAATTAAATAACGTTTCTGACCATGACACAGGCTCTTGAAAGAAGTCTTTTTAATATTGAAGTCTTAAGCTGTAATTCCCAAAACTGTAATACATACACACTTTTCCAGAAGACAGCCAGAGTAAAGTTTTTTTCTTTCGAAATTTATTAAATATGATTTATTAATGCATAACATGTAACAGAAAAGTACATGACACAAACAACAAAAAGAGGCACACCTAATTTTTCTTCAATAAGAACCAAATTAAAATTTAAGTGGAACAAAATTCTATAAAATTTACAGAAAAACTATTTAAAAATCTTACTATGTCGAAATTTAAAATAATTTCAAATTCGATTCTTCTCTAAATATATCTGTATAGTTTTGTCTCCACCTTTCAACTCTAAAACTAAAGCCATTTACATGTCGTTTTAGGAGTGGTATGAAAACCACAAAATTACAATTTTTCACAATTTTAGGTCATGTTCACTATTGCTTACATTTTCGTTTTTAGTCAACCAATTCTTGACATTCTCTTAAATTTAAAATACTAATCGAAAAGGATATCTAATAATATTGTAAGACCACGGATTGGGATATTTATAATAATGTTTTTAAAACGTACTCGGGAGTAGTACTCGGGATTTGCACTAATGTGGAATTTTAAGTAGAAATCAGATATGATACTCATATTCGTTTTAATTTATTTAGTATCTTTGTTGGTCGTATGTCAGGTTTAATTCCAATATATTTTACAGCGTATTATTTAGCAATTTGACTTTCATTTGATACTTTTAAGAAATATGTTGCTTCGTCTGATAAAAACGTTATTTGTCTTTACTCGCTAGATTAAAAAATCGCTTAAAAAAGCACAGTTCCATATTACTCAATATCATAAGAGCTCTCATTGTGGACCCTTCTTATTGTGGAAATACAAATGTTATGCTTAGTCTAAGTGAAAGTCCGAACGGATTGAAATTTAAAAATATTTATCTGTAGGCAAAGTCGTTACATCAACCGAAATATGAGTATCAGAAACAGATTGTTCACCTATAAAAGGGATGGAATACACATTTATAAATGGAGAAGATTTTATTGAACCTGAATATGCCAACTCTGATTCAATACTCATATTTGAGATATATTGCATGCAAAAACAAAACTATTAAAAGATTATACTTTTGTAAAGGTCGACATCGCCATATAGATTCATTCTTATTATATCAAGCATATAACCATATTCCAAAACATTTAATTCGCGAAAACGCATATATTTAGCCGTGAGCGTTGGTGAAATAAACATGGATTAATTAATAAATAAAGAAGACGAAATTCGCTGTGGACGTTATAGAAAAGGTTTCGATTAGTACATTCATATCTTGTAATAAATCAGCCTCTGATTCCAACAGACGTCAAAATGTTAAACATTCTAGTTTAAATATAAAGCCTACCAGTTGAAATAAACAACTCCACCAGTTGAAATTTACAGCCTACCACCACCAGTGAAAATCAACAGCCCCACCAGTTCAAACTAACAGCCTACCAGTTCAAACTAACAGCCTACCAGTTCAAACTAACAGCCTACCAGTTGAAATAAAAAGCCTACCTGTTGAATAATCTTTCCACCAGTTGAACAAATTAACCTTTAAGCTATAAACATGTCATAGAGGAAACCCTTCTACAAAAAAAAAATAGCATTTAATTAGGGGAAGCGGAAAAAAATAATATAGAAATTTAATAGCATAAAGGTAGGGAAAGCTAAAAATGTGATAGAGTATCTTAAACCTTTATGCCAGTGATCGAACCATTTAATCAAATATTCA
The DNA here is from genome assembly GCA_963513945.1 of Hydrotaea diabolus. Taxonomy (NCBI): domain Eukaryota; kingdom Metazoa; phylum Arthropoda; class Insecta; order Diptera; family Muscidae; genus Hydrotaea; species Hydrotaea diabolus. The sequence continues at coordinate 154,891,883 of OY740718.1, forward strand.
ACTTAACTTATTTAAGAGACATACAGAGACCACCGAACAGAGTTTTAAAAGTCCAAAGCAGCTTTTCGATAAAGAAATTTAAAGAAGACAATGTTGAAACCGCTATTATAAAAAAAAAACGGTTTGGTAGGATCATTGGAATTCTGAAGATGAAACAAATGGCAAGAATTTTTTTCTCAATCAAATAAAAACGACTCGGACGTTATCGATTTATCATCACTTCATAGCGACATAAAACTTGATACAACATATGGTCTACATAAGGACGAGAAAGGTGTCCAGAAAATCTTAAAACAAAAATTTTGTAGCATAATATTAGGGAAAGCGGAAAAAAGTTATAGAGAAATTCAATAGCTTAATATTATGGGAAGCAAAAAAAAAGTGATAGATTATCTTAAACCTTTATGCCGGCGAATCGAACCATTTAATCCTATATTAAAATTTGAAGATGAAACAAATTAGAATAATTTCTGTTTTCAATCAGATGAAAATCGTTATCGCAAATAATTCGTTGGCGTATACACTAGGTTTATTTGAACTTATTTTCATTAAACCCATAAAAAATATGAGAATTTCAAGGGGTGCCATTTTGATTCGTCTATGAACTTTCCGTTATAAGTCTCCACCAACTTTTTATAGTCTTGCTAGGTGAACCTTAATTCTTTCCAAAGCCTTTGACGCTGTACGTTTTTTTTTGATTATATGTGTATTCATAAGTATACAAAACTGTTTATTAAAAAAATCTTGTACATCATCAGTCTGTAAATTGTTGGCTTAACGTGCTTAGTTTAATAGTATTTAAAATACCGCAGTCACACTAGTAGAATTTTTTGATTTAGTTGCTTCCACCCGACTAAATTTCTTGACCTCTATTTAGTGTTTAATAATTTGGACCTTCTTTCCATTTTTGATGTTATTATAAATTAAATAAATTTATTATCGTTGGATGTATATCGTTATAATATCATTAAGGTTCTGGTTTACAGCCTTAACCACGATGTCGCTAACGTTCGCACGCATTCTAAGCGACAAACAGCTGATTTCGTAACCACTAACAAGCATCAGAACGAGAAGTCGAAAAAAAAGTTAGTGTGTGAGAAATGACGTAATCATTTCAATGCAAAATTGGTAGTCACTATTTTCGTTCGCTTGTGTTTTGTCTTTCATTTGATAACAGAAACACATAAAAGCGCATATACAAGCCGAAATTAAACGAAGAAAATGCAATAGAAATGTTGTTTTTTAATTCTATGCATTCCGTTTCTGTGCAGAAACGGAATGCATATAAGTCTCCACCAGACTTTACAGAGGACCATATCTGCACAGAAACGGAATGCATAGAATTAAAAAACAACATTTCTATTGCATTTTCTTCGTTTAACTTCGGCTTGTATATGCGCTTTTATGTGTTTCTGTTATCAAATGAAAGACAAAACACAAGCGAACGAAAATAGTGACTACCAATTTTGCATTGAAATGATTACGTCATTTCTCACACACTAACTTTTTTTTCGACTTCTCGTTCTGATGCTTGTTAGTGGTTACGAAATCAGCTGTTTGTCGCTTAGAATGCGTGCGAACGTTAGCGACATCGTGGTTAAGGCTGTAAACCAGAACCTTAATGATATTATAACGATATACATCCAACGATAATAAATTTATTTAATTTATAATAACATCAAAAATGGAAAGAAGGTCCAAATTATTAAACACTAAATAGAGGTCAAGAAATTTAGTCGGGTGGAAGCAACTAAATCAAAAAATTCTACTAGTGTGACTGCGGTATTTTAAATACTATTAAACTAAGCACGTTAAGCCAACAATTTACAGACTGATGATGTACAAGATTTTTTTAATAAACAGTTTTGTATACTTATGAATACACATATAATCAAAAAAAAACGTACAGCGTCAAAGGCTTTGGAAAGAATTAAGGTTCACCTAGCAAGACTATAAAAAGTTGGTGGAGACTTATAACGGAAAGTTCATAGACGAATCAAAATGGCACCCCTTGAAATTCTCATATTTTTTATGGGTTTAATGAAAATAAGTTCAAATAAACCTAGTGTATACGCCAACGAATTATTTGCGATAACGATTTTCATCTGATTGAAAACAGAAATTATTCTAATTTGTTTCATCTTCAAATTTTAATATAGGATTAAATGGTTCGATTCGCCGGCATAAAGGTTTAAGATAATCTATCACTTTTTTTTTGCTTCCCATAATATTAAGCTATTGAATTTCTCTATAACTTTTTTCCGCTTTCCCTAATATTATGCTACAAAATTTTTGTTTTAAGATTTTCTGGACACCTTTCTCGTCCTTATGTAGACCATATGTTGTATCAAGTTTTATGTCGCTATGAAGTGATGATAAATCGATAACGTCCGAGTCGTTTTTATTTGATTGAGAAAAAAATTCTTGCCATTTGTTTCATCTTCAGAATTCCAATGATCCTACCAAACCGTTTTTTTTTTATAATAGCGGTTTCAACATTGTCTTCTTTAAATTTCTTTATCGAAAAGCTGCTTTGGACTTTTAAAACTCTGTTCGGTGGTCTCTGTATGTCTCTTAAATAAGTTAAGTTGAATATTTGATTAAATGGTTCGATCACTGGCATAAAGGTTTAAGATACTCTATCACATTTTTAGCTTTCCCTACCTTTATGCTATTAAATTTCTATATTATTTTTTTCCGCTTCCCCTAATTAAATGCTATTTTTTTTTTGTAGAAGGGTTTCCTCTATGACATGTTTATAGCTTAAAGGTTAATTTGTTCAACTGGTGGAAAGATTATTCAACAGGTAGGCTTTTTATTTCAACTGGTAGGCTGTTAGTTTGAACTGGTAGGCTGTTAGTTTGAACTGGTAGGCTGTTAGTTTGAACTGGTGGGGCTGTTGATTTTCACTGGTGGTGGTAGGCTGTAAATTTCAACTGGTGGAGTTGTTTATTTCAACTGGTAGGCTTTATATTTAAACTAGAATGTTTAACATTTTGACGTCTGTTGGAATCAGAGGCTGATTTATTACAAGATATGAATGTACTAATCGAAACCTTTTCTATAACGTCCACAGCGAATTTCGTCTTCTTTATTTATTAATTAATCCATGTTTATTTCACCAACGCTCACGGCTAAATATATGCGTTTTCGCGAATTAAATGTTTTGGAATATGGTTATATGCTTGATATAATAAGAATGAATCTATATGGCGATGTCGACCTTTACAAAAGTATAATCTTTTAATAGTTTTGTTTTTGCATGCAATATATCTCAAATATGAGTATTGAATCAGAGTTGGCATATTCAGGTTCAATAAAATCTTCTCCATTTATAAATGTGTATTCCATCCCTTTTATAGGTGAACAATCTGTTTCTGATACTCATATTTCGGTTGATGTAACGACTTTGCCTACAGATAAATATTTTTAAATTTCAATCCGTTCGGACTTTCACTTAGACTAAGCATAACATTTTTATTTCCACAATAAGAAGGGTCCACAATGAGAGCTCTTATGATATTGAGTAATATGGAACTGTGCTTTTTTAAGCGATTTTTTAATCTAGCGAGTAAAGACAAATAACGTTTTTATCAGACGAAGCAACATATTTCTTAAAAGTATCAAATGAAAGTCAAATTGCTAAATAATACGCTGTAAAATATATTGGAATTAAACCTGACATACGACCAACAAAGATACTAAATAAATTAAAACGAATATGAGTATCATATCTGATTTCTACTTAAAATTCCACATTAGTGCAAATCCCGAGTACTACTCCCGAGTACGTTTTAAAAACATTATTATAAATATCCCAATCCGTGGTCTTACAATATTATTAGATATCCTTTTCGATTAGTATTTTAAATTTAAGAGAATGTCAAGAATTGGTTGACTAAAAACGAAAATGTAAGCAATAGTGAACATGACCTAAAATTGTGAAAAATTGTAATTTTGTGGTTTTCATACCACTCCTAAAACGACATGTAAATGGCTTTAGTTTTAGAGTTGAAAGGTGGAGACAAAACTATACAGATATATTTAGAGAAGAATCGAATTTGAAATTATTTTAAATTTCGACATAGTAAGATTTTTAAATAGTTTTTCTGTAAATTTTATAGAATTTTGTTCCACTTAAATTTTAATTTGGTTCTTATTGAAGAAAAATTAGGTGTGCCTCTTTTTGTTGTTTGTGTCATGTACTTTTCTGTTACATGTTATGCATTAATAAATCATATTTAATAAATTTCGAAAGAAAAAAACTTTACTCTGGCTGTCTTCTGGAAAAGTGTGTATGTATTACAGTTTTGGGAATTACAGCTTAAGACTTCAATATTAAAAAGACTTCTTTCAAGAGCCTGTGTCATGGTCAGAAACGTTATTTAATTTACCCAAATCATCCAGTTACATGAAGAGCTCGAACTTCAATATTTGAAATAAGTATCGTTTGAAATTTTAACCAACACTGAGAAAACATGACAAATGTATAGATTTTCAAGACTCAGAAGGAGATGCGGCCAGAACGTCATTTACTGATATTTTTATTAATTGCTATGACCCTGATCATTGTACAGAGCGCATACCATTAGATTCTCTCAAACTAGTGCTGTGTACGATATAATTCGTTTACGAGCTGACCGGGACCTGCTATTTAACGAGGGCTCCAAGCGGCTAATGTATTTTACAGAGTAGTATAAAGATAACTTAATGATTACTCTGTTACTTATAAAGCCGTCGGTATTTACGAGCTGAAAATCCCGCCGCTGAAAAATTGTTTGATGTTCTTACCCGTAGGTAGAAATGTATGATAGTCGAGCCTCCAATCATCACACCAAGGAGGACACATTGTATCACCCAGATTAGATGTTCACTATTAAATTATCATAAGAAATTTTTATAATCTAAAATTGTATATTCTCTATTAAATAAATAAAGTACATCAGCAAAACATACATTAAGCAGATGGTTTTTAATTAAGGGCTTTCGCTAAGTTCGTTCATGTCAAAAATAATAATAGCCCAAAAATTACTCTAAATGCTGGGTTTGTAACGATTTTTCGAATGTAAAATAGACATGGGTATTTCTTTCCAGGGAACCCAAAAATAGTTCTTCTATTGTATACAATGTGCCAGATACTCATCAAACACACTGCAATTTTACAGATTTTTCTATGGAATTTATCACATTATCATTCTGTTGACATCGAAGTGTTTGTATTCCGCTAATAAATTGTAGTTCTAATTCATAAGTTATAAAGTGTTTTCAATCAATTTACATAAAGAGTATTATAACTTTAAAATTACTTTTCATAATTGTTACAGCCATCAAGCAACGTTTATTATCAATCGACCTGCCACAAAAAAAAGTGATGGCATTGGATGTGCCAAAAAAAAATATTTTTGTCGTAAACTACAAAAATCGTTAACAAGGTGTTCTTCAGATACGTTTTCGAAAGAAAATTTAAAAGACAATGGTTTAGTTAACTCCTGTTAAGAACTAAAACAACACCACACAGTAATCGTACATTCACAAAAACGGGGTGACACATAACAATTTCCGCGATCACACTCTTACAGATAAGAGAATGACAGGGTTCTTATTTACCTCGCCTCCCACTGATGTCCCAACCACGAAACCCTTATTCAAACCACCAAGAAGAAAAAGCGGACACCAATTAAAAAAAAAATATATAGTTTATTACTACGAAATTTACATATGAAAATAGTTAATTAACATTTACCAATCGATCGATAATCTAGTCTACCAAACAATGTATGGTATCATCGAACAATTCTAGCATTTAAATAGGCTAGAGACCAGAAAATATGGAAACACTCGAGCACGCGAAATTCCCAAAACCTCCCACACCCGTACATAATACCCTAAAAGGAGGGTGAACTCTTAACAATTAATGCGATTACACTTAATGGATAAGAGTAAAAGATAACATTTAATAAACGAAAAGTAAAATTCTTAAAATTCAACTGAGCAACAAACTTTCTTTTAAAGAACATTAAAGAAAAACTTTCACACAGCAATTTACTCCCCGAAAATCAGGCGCCAAAAGTCAAAAAGAGAGACAAATGCCTCTAAACCGCAAAACCTTAACAAGACCCCATTATTGAAACAAGTGGGATAAGGCCCTCACTACGTCCTCAAGTCTTATGAAATGCATGTTGTAAATAGTAACGACCTTTTTAAGACACATTAGAAAAAACAAAACCCCCACACAGCAGAGTGACTGAAAATGGGGACCCCACTCTGTGCCCACTCTCACTGTATAAGAAATAGGGAGACAAATGTATTAAGCAACAAAACCTTTACAAAACCCTATCATTAAAACAAGGGGAGAGCTCCCTCGCCACCCGAGTGTGAGAAGCCCCTAGCTACCGCTTACGGTAAGGGATTTCATCACCTCCTTTAACAATGCCAATACAAATGAATTACCTTCGGCTTTCCCCATTGGCATTCCTATACCAATAATAAAAAGAGCTTATCATTTTCCTTTACCACATGAAAGCTACAGCAAGATTTCTTCACATGCGTCTAGAAAAAATCTAAACAATCATCGGGTTAGCGGAAAATTCCAATGAAATTGTCCAACACCTGAATACAACACAAACGCACTGCACCTTTAAAACGTTCCACAAGGTCACAAGCACACTATTCACATATATTCAAACCAAGTACATCCATACTTGAAAATCAAAACGTTGCAACAAATTGTCACAATTAAAATATCACAATTCTAAAGACAGGGTTCATAAAAATAGTGACAATTATACACACGATCACGTACAATGCATAAACGAAAATGTTTACCATGTGGACGGACAATTATAAATAAAGGTTAATAACTCTGACGAAATTGCATGAATTCCTTCCCTCTATGACTAACATTAACAAACCTGATCTTATAAGATAGTGGTGTTAGTGGAAAGCCTGCCTTCAACACCCGCCTTCATCAACAACATCGTTGTTCTATAAATAGAAACTTCAAATCACCAACTGAAAAAAACGTCAGTCGGTCAATATGGTGGGAATTGCGTCAGTGAGTCGCTTGTATCCGCACTCTTCGACAATAATACTTCGCATATGCAAAATCAAAGCAATGTTTTGTATAGATCGTTAAACGAGCAGAGACTTAGTCGGCAGCACACATAATGGTGTCGATAAGCCGCCCACAACAACGGAGAAACTTGCGTCTACCAGATGGTAATGTAATTGCTTTAAATTCGCAGACTTACTTTTCCTTTCCTCTATAACAAATAACAACAAACCTGATCTTTTTACCTTGTAAAGCAATTCCTCATTTCAAAATAATAAATAATTACAATCGCTGAAATACCACACACAAAGCAACAGCTTCATGGGCAATGACCTCACTCGATATTTAATCACCCCCCAATATCGGACTTTACAGAGGACCATATCAAATAAAAAGGGGTTTCATCACGTGTTAAAGCTAATAAAAATTAACTACCTTGAACAATCTGAAAACTCCAAGGGATTTCCTATATTAAAAAATAAAGATGGGTTCTCTTGGTACTTTTCCACATGAAAACGCAAGATAACTTCACATGCGGCAGTCTAGTGAAATTTTAAACAAACACCGTTTTAACGGAAACTACTAATGAGACTACCCACACCAGAATAGCACACACGCACGCAATGAACCTTTCACAGCCACAATTTGTACATATGTACATACATTCAAAATCAAGTACATCCCCTCTAGAAAATCAAAAACATGTGGACGAAACATTCCAAAGAAAGGCTCAGAACTCTGACGAAATCGAGCAAAGAGAAATTGTCGATCGCTAAAATACACATAAAGCATGGCAAAAGGGGTCAGACAGCAATGATAGGGTTCATAAAAACAATGACGACAAAACATACGAACACGTACAACCCTAAAACGAACATTCAAAAACAATAACTTGAATACTTCTAAACTCAAGCACCATGTTGACGATGATAATTTCAAAGAAAGACTCAGAAAATTGACGAATTTTAACAAAGAGAAATGAACGATCGCTAAGAAACCACATACATCCACAAGCACCGTGTTGACGAAAATATTCGAAAGAAAGGCTCAGAACTATGACGAACACAACAGAACTCTAGCACACACACAAGATGGACATAAGGGATTTTCCATCAGACAGCAAAAAAAGGAAAATAGGGTTCATAAAAACAATGACGACAAAACATATGAACACGTGCAACCCTAAAACACTAACTTGAATACTTCTAAACACAAGCACCATCTTAACGGAAAAATTTCAAAGAAAGGCTCAGAACTATGACGATCGATGAAGCAATGACTGCACTCGATGTTTAATTATACACCATATCAAATAAAAAAAGGGTCACATCACGATCCCCACACACAAGCTAATAAAAATGTATTATCATCTCCCTATATATCTAAATAAAAAGGGGGGACATCACGTACTCATCCAAGCTAATAAAAATTAATTATCTTGGAGTATCTGATAACCACATTGGATTTTCCTATACCCAAATAAAGAAAAGTCACATCACGTACTCATACCCCAAGGTAATAAAAATTAATTACCTAGGACTATCTGAAAACCACATAGGATTTCCTATTACCAAATAAAAAAGGGTCACATCACGTACTCATGTCAAAAGCTAATAAAAATTAATTATATAGGATTCCCTATACCAAAAGCACATTAAAAATGATTAATGTGCTTTTAGCTGTCAATCATTATTTGGAATCAGCATATCCCTACTACTATGGTGAATCTTCCTCTGCTTTTATACTTTGTTTTGAGTTTGTTTTCTTACTCACCCCTCCCTCCTCTGCGCCTAGTCAAGTAGGAAATCAAAAAGACGATGACTTTTTGATATTAATTTTTTTAGTGTCTTTTTGCCATTTGACGTTTTTTTGTTGTTGTTTGCTTTTATTTGTTGTGCTCTTAGCTATTTTTACTTTCTGAATTTATATACAAGCAATGAGACTTAAAGTTTTGCCGGGTTAGAGGAGTTTTAGGTTGTCTGTATGCTGAGGGTTAGCCAACATTTGGTACGACTTTAACTTATGTAGGAACTTCTTCGACGGTCAAATGTAGTTGATCATTTAGACTTGAAGTTCTAATAATAATAAAATACCGAATAAATAAAAACCAAAAGAAAAAACGGTTGATCTTTTAGTTTTAAAAATATTTTACTTCAAACTGAGAAAATTTCATTTAAGATCGAGGGAATTTCATAATTTATATTCATATATGTGAAGCGCAAAATAGAAAGGGGCCTAAGGTTAAAAACCAGTTTTGTTTTAAAGGTCCCTTTCTATTTGCGCTTAGAATCGTCGACTTCACTTTCATAAAACGCGCATATCTCTGGGAGGGAACACTTTTGGGACATGGGATCGGTCTCATTCGATGCTCAGATGTTGTCCACATCAAAAAAAGAAAAAATTGAAAATTGATTTTTTTACCCTTAGGTACCTTTCTCTATGCACTGTCACATATGAAGAAAACGAGCACGACCACTACTAGTCTTGGCAGTCTAAAGTGGCTGTAAGACCACGCAAACCCGTGCCACGAATCGGCAGCCCTGTGATGCCTTATGAAAAAGCTAAAAATCTGATGATATGTATTTTTCTGTTTATTTGTTTCTATGGATCTGTGATAACGCTGCTGTTGGGATTGCGCTCGTATTACCAGCGAAACATTGTACAAGTGAAAGGGAATGTTTTTTTTTTGAATAATACTCGTACTTGTACTCTCGCATAACCCAAATTTATCCTGGCAAACAATTGAAACCGCCAAACGGAATCTAAACAAAGCAACGAAATGATTTTTATTGTTTCTAGTATTGTTACCTCATTCGCTGCAGTTGGCATGGAATTGAAGTTTTCAGTTTCATTTTCATTTGAAGCTTAAAGGTCCCAACTCTACGACTAGGAGTACATAGTATAGCAGCTATGACTCTGCAAAGCTTCTTATCGCATCTCATTGTATCGCACAGTGGGATGAAGACAACGAGGAGTACTTGTAGTAGTACATAAGGCATATTTGTATATCTGTATCTTATGGTAAAGGAAAAGAAGAAGAGAAGATGAGGAAGAAGAAGTGCAACAGCTGAGTACGGACGGTAGTGGCTGCTGCATGCTGCCTGCCCCTTATGCCACATTATGCTGCATATGGTGTAATGTTAATAGGAAAAGAGACAAAGACCTTTTCGCTGAACAAAAGAATTTCAAAATTCAGTATTCATTTTCGTTTTCATTTAACCAACTGAACTTTTGTTACAACTATACACGCGACCGTAGGATGGATTGTGTATACTTGATGTGTCATGGCGTTTGCGACACTTCGAAATATTAAGAGGAGATGCTATAAATTATAGATATAAAATTGATCGTCGTAAAGTTCTGAGACGATCTACACATGTGCTTCTATCCGTGTGTCCATTTTATTTGGTTGAGTGTCCAAAGCGTGAAAGCTAGTACACTGAATTTTTTTACAATGATGGCTTATAATCTGTTTGGAGTTGAAATAGGCTAAATATGCCTAAGGGGAGGGGAAAGTTTACCCTTGAGGGACTAAAAATACCGTAAAAAAATAACTCTTTTGAGTATATAAATCATAATTTTTGTAGACGTATAATAAAACACTTAAAGCCTAAAATAAAGGCAAAGTTGCTGTATGCTTCAGCTCTTAGCCCGGCCGTTGTGGTCCAAAGAATTAATTACAATTAAACATGGTCCTTAAGAAATTCAAATTTAAATAATATTTTTCTTTTTGTTTAGCTCGTTTGTTTTATTTCGGTCTGTTGCTTTTACACATTGAACAGGGATTAAACCGGCTCCAGACCTCTTGCTTCTATATATAAATAGAAGACAAGTTTTAACAAAATGGCAAAGTGACATTGATTTTCGTGGCTGCACACTACTTTTATCATGATTTCGGGTCCGTTTTTTTTTCTTTTTGTTTATATTTATTTGGCCACTTACTTGAACAGAGTTTTATTCTAGTTCGAGAACTTTTTTTTGTTTCTTTTTCAGAATCAACGTAAAAGTTGGTGAAATGTATTGACTTGGTTGCCTGACAGACTGTACAACTGTTTCTAAGCCCGCCAAGGTTTTTCTTCAGCAATCTTTGGCATTTACTTCGGCAACAAATCAAATGACTAATACGGGAGACTTATTTGAATTGATGAGAATTACCCTCTGCGTATTGTCTTCGAACTGTGCGCAGAGCATTCTTAAATAAATTTCATTACAATATATTTTAAAAATCTGCGTTTAGTTCGAATCGAAACTGACCGTTAAGCAAATTTCACTACGAATTCAAGCTTTTTTTTTAGGTATTTTAGGGTCTCACGAACTTATTGGGGCCGAAAAACTGTTCTTTTAGTCAAACGTAGCGACCACTGGTAAATATGGACTTATAAGTACTCAGATAAAAGCAAACTTTGTTACGAATTCAAATTTGAATTTATTTTGAAGATTTGGCAGAGATTCGGGTCGGGCCTAAGGAACAAAGGGACCAAAATCGGTTCTTATCGTAAAAAAATCGACTACTGGTAAATGTGGGCCATAACTTAAATAAAAGCAAATTTTACTAAGATCCCAAATATGGATTTATTTTGAAGATATGGTCGAGATTGGCGTCGAACTCATGGACCCAATGGGACCTTAAATGTGGCCCTGATTGCAAACGATGCGACTATTGGTAAATGTGTCAAATGAAGGGGCTAAAACACGGCCCATATGGTCAAAAATATCGATCTCAAATTAAACCAAATTTCAAAATTCGGACTCACGGACCCAATGGGGCCCAAAATCTCTTCTTATGGTCAAAAGAAGCGACCACTGGTTAATATGAACTAAAAAATACTTTAAATAAAGCAAATTTTGCTACCAACCCAAATATGGATTTATTTTAAATATTTGCCTAAGATTGGTAAATATGGTCCATTGGATAACTCAAATAAAAGCAAATTTCCCTAAGAATCTAAATATGGATTTATTTTAAAGATTTGGCTGAGATTGGCGTCGTACTCATAGACCCAATTGGGTCTATAGAATGGGCCTTATAGACAAAACACGCGACAATTGGTAAATATGGTCACATGGAAACTTAAATTAAATCAAGTTTCACTGCGAATCCACATATAATTTTTTTTTGTTGAAGATTTGGCTGAGATTTTCGTCGGACTAATGAACCAGAGGGGGCCTAAAAAACGTCCCTCATGGACAAAAGAAGCGACTATTGGTAAATATGGGCACATGGGAACTGAAATTAGATCAAGTTTCACTGTGAATCCAAATATGAACTTATTTTGAAGATTTGTCTGAGATTGCTGTCGACATCATGTACCAAAGAGGCCCAAAAAACGGCCCTAATAATCAGAAAAAGCAAACACTGGAAAATATGGGTTATTAGCATTTTAATTACACTACGAATCCAAATTTATATTTGAAGCTTAGCCGAAGATTAATGTCAAACTCATGGACCGAATGGGACCCTTCGACGGCCTTTAAATTTACTATTAATCCAAATATGGATTTATTTTGATTTAACTAAAATTGAGGCTAAAACCATGGACTCTATGGGGTACACAAATCAGGCCATTTTAATAGCTTATCCACGGTGGAGGATATGAAATAATTGGACTGGCCAAAATAATTGATAAAATTGATACTCAAGTTAATGCTAGTTTTACTATCTATCAAAGTGTGGATTTATTTTGATTTAACTCAGATTGAGGCTAAGACCAAAGACTCGAAAGGGCCCACAAAACAGGTCATTATAATACTGAAACCATATTGGGGGATAATTTTTGGCCTGGCCGAAAAAGTTGACCTTAAATATATTGATATTTTTTAGTTATACCCTCGATCATAGTATAGAGAGTAATAAAATTGGTCATTTCGCTTGCAACAACTCGAAATACTGGTCTGAGGGGCCTTAATGTACAAATATTCTGATTTGTCGTAAAAATCTCTCTCTCTCTCTCTAGACAGGTCTATCTGTCTGTCAGCGGAAATCTATCTACGATGGTTGCTTGAGGACTGAAATTTTGCAGAACTACTTATATGTGTTTATGCTCTGATATGGTTGGAACGAAACAAAAAAAAACTACTGAAAAGGTGCCACACCCCTCTAAAAAATTCGCATTTACGGCCAAATTCAAGGACAGATCATGATACGATTTTAACAGAATGAAATCAGAGACTAGCAAATTATGATAAACTGTGAACGGTTAACATTGGATAAAAGGGCGTGGCACTTTGTCATTTCGCTTGCAATAACCCGAAACAATGGCCTGAGACCCCGTTAAATAAATATATTCTAAGATTTTAACAGATTGAAATAATGATTAGCAAATTATTATAGACTGTGAAGGGTAAAATTGGATAAAAGGGCCTGGCACTTTCCCATTTCGCTTGCAATAACTCAAAACAATGGTCTGAAACCGCGCAAAATACATATAATATATACAGAATATTATTCTGGTTCTTCGTAAAAATCTCACTCGATCTAGCCATGTGCAGCTGTCTATCAGCGGAATGCTAACTAAACTAAAAGTTAGGTGGCTCAAAATTTGCAGAAATGTGCTCTGACATGGTTGGCACTAAAAGTGGGCGGGATTTTGAAGACATAAACATTTTCCTCACACATCGACTGAGTTATGCTCTAGAAAAATCGCAATATTTGTATTATATTTGACGTTTTTTGCATAATTCCAATCGTAACAAAATATAAAGATTGGGTAACATTCCTCAGGGTTTTATTTATAGGGCGCATATAACGAAGTGATTGAACAAGGGGGCGGGGCATTAACCAAACAACCCTGAACTTAAAATGATTATATCTTATGAATTGTTAACGATATGACATGGCGATGATTTTCGTAACTTTTAATATCGGCATGTAACAAAACATAAACTAGTGAAAAAGTGGACCGTGCCGCGCCTCCTCTAAAAAATCACATCTATGGCTAAAGTAAAGGACCAATCATAATAAGATTTTAACAGATTAAAAAATATTACTAGAAAATAATTATAGACTGTAAAGGGTTGAAATTAAACAAAAGGGCGTGGCACCGCCCCTTCAAATGTAAACTTTGAAAAGCCATATCACTGATACCGTTACTATGACAAAAGTTGGTGTGATAATGTTGGTATGGAAAGTAACACACCCTGATGGAAATGTAGTGCCAAGTTCCCTTGAACAAATTTTCATATTAAACCGAAATCCATAATGGAGGGTATATAAGCTTCTGATCGGCCGAATATAATGTGTCCACTTGTTTTTGTTGCTTTCTGTCTTCTGTCAATGAAATAAAGTTCATTTGCCTAAAAAGATCACAATTGTAATTTTTCCTGAGCTCGATCGGTCGGCTAGCGGTGTGCGCGTTAAGATCTATCCGAGTTGAGCTGTGGCACTGGGTATCTTTCCTTAACGCCAATGCCGGCTGGGTTGTATGCAACACAGCAATTGTTGCTCGCCGTGTGCTGCAGTAAAAGTGAATGTAGCATTTATCTGCACACTACGAGAGAGTGTTGGTGCAGGCCAACATTGTCTGTCTGTTCGTATCTGAAAAAGCGATGTCTATTTATTTTTTTTCGTTTGCTTCTTTCATTGTATTTCTATAGAGCTCACTGAACTCTGTCCATTTTACTACTACAATTTTTGTTTTTTTTTGCCTGTAGTTTTTATGAAAGTAAGAGTTTTGTTTCTTTTGAATTTGAAATGGCCGCTGTTGCTGCTGTTTTGTTTGAAATTTATGATATCACCGCCAGCCAGCCAGTCCGTCATACTTTTCTCCCGACGGCTACCCATCTACAGTGATCAAACTTTATTCATCTACATATGCCATTCATAGCTATAGACAGCTCTGCGCTACAATGCATAAGTGTTCATGTGAACCCCTACATACGTACGTACGTATGTCGATACACATGTTTCTTTGTAATTTATGTTAAACTCATATTGAAGTTAATGTTTTGACTTTTGAAGTCATGATCGACTGCGATTACTTTGTATAGTCAGCTTTTGTTTAATGATCGTTGAACTCGTCGCCTTTCGGTGCCGGCCTTAAACAATGGGATATTTGACATTCAAATCGGCATAAACTGAAACGTTCATTGGGCAGGATAAGGGAAGTTTCCTAGACCTCAAACTTTAGATTTGGATTTTGACACTATTGAATTCTAGACACTCAATGTTGTATTAGTTGAAAGTATTGCTTAGTTTGGAAGGAATTTGAGCCTATGAGGTCATTTAAGCTGGCATAGTTCAATAATTATCCAGTTTCTCATTGCCATTTATTCTGTGTCTGATCTGATCATGATTGGATTTAAATAAGAGATATTTATAAAGATTTTTTTAATTTAAATTGAAACGCCTACAATAAAATTAGATGTAAGGATATTTATTATGGCCCGAAAGTCTCTGGCATAAAGCTCTTAATAATCTCTTATTAATGAAAGCTGATTTTAAATATTAACGTCTACTGAACTATTCGGTAGGTCTCACTTTGAACCAGTTTTTTTTCTCCAAAAATGATATTTTACATTCAAAGCGATATAAACTCAAACGTTCATTGGGAAGGATAAGGGAAGTTTGCTGGACCCCAAAATATAGATTTCGATTTCGACACTCAAAATTATTTTTTTTCGGAGTATGGATTTGTTTGAAAGAATCGGATTTATTATTTCAATATACCATTTATACTGTGCCTATTCTGATTATGATTAGATTTTAATAAATGATTTTCATCAATAGTTTTTTTTAACTTTAGTTGAAACGCCTACAATAATATTATATGTGACGCGCAAAATAGAAAGGGACCTAAGGTTAAAAACCAGTTTTGTTCAGTAGAGCCATTTTAAAGATTAGGTCCCTTTCTCTTTGCGCTTAGAATCGTCGACTTCACTTTCATTAAACGCGCATATCTCTGGGAGGGAACACTTTTGGGGCATGGGATCGGCCTCATTCGATGCTCAGATGTTGTCCACATCAAAAAAAGAAAAAAATGAAAATTGATTTTTTTACCCTTAGTTCCCTTTCTCTATGCGCTGTCACATGTGTTGGGATGTTTATTATTATCTACTGGACTATTCGGTAGGTCTCACTTTGAACTTTTTTTTTGTCAAACAAACCAGCAATATCTCTCGAATTGCTTAAGCTATGTTAGCTTGCAAGTCTTAAATCATAGCTGGATTGACGACGAAGACTTGTGACTTTACATACGCAGAACGCATCGGCTGTCAACTGGTCGCTCTAAAAATTGCTCAAAAATGCCATATTCTGCTCGCTTTTTGCGGCGTAGAACGGTTTTGCTTAGACCCAATGTCACCGACATCAAGGGACTTGAGTTAAGGCAACAGAAAGTCTGTTATAATGGTTCGGTAGTGCTAGGCATTGACGATTTTAAAGAAATGTAGTCCTTAAGCCACATCAAATACTGAATTTTGTGCCAGTTTTTCAAGGCGCAGGGCATTGAGGTTCAAATTTAGGATTGTATTTTTAATAGAGCTCTGAAGATCGATTACATTATCAAAACGCAAAGAAAATATATTGTTATACTCCCGTGATTTGTTCATAAATAAAAAATCCGTTTATTCTGAATATTACGTATTTTTTAAACTATTTACTTAATAAAAATCTCTTTTGTTAAATAAACACATAACGCAATCCCTAAAAAATATTTTTGGGGATCATAGTATGGTTGAGTTGAATCTTAATATGGTTGTTGGGATCATAACATGATTGCGTGGTAATCATACTATGGTTTTGAGGATCATACTATGGCTGTAACGCACTATGAATGTGCGGATCATAATATGGTTGTGAGGATCATAGTATTGTTGATTATGAATAATAATATGGTTTTGGAGATCATAGTATGGTTTTGTGTGAATCATACTATTGTTGTGAGGATCATGATATGGTGGTGTGGACCATAGTAGGGTTGAGTGTTAATCATAATATGATTGTGTGGATCATAATATTGCTGTGCTCCAACCATATACCCAACAATAGTATGATACCCTACGAATATTGTCACACCAACCATAGTCTTTTTCTTTGTGCGCTGATCATTGCCAATTTCATTATGGCTCATCTTTAACCCGAACTTATATTCAAGATGGTGCCAGTATCGGCTTCAAAATGCTCAGCAATACAGCGTGGTCTATTCTATAAATTATAAGTTATTTTGACCGCGGCAGGATCCTTACCGCTCGAAATCTTGACCGAACTCAAGTAACATACGAGTATATCCTTGAAAGAAAGAACAAACGATAAATTCTTGAGCAATAGTAGACTACGAGGGCGGCTCGGAAAGTTCTTAGCCTATCAATGAAAGAGAATAGTTAGTTTTTCAAAAATATTTTTATTTTTCAATAGAATCTCCTCAAACTTCAATACACTTAGTCCAACGCTTATCTAGCAATTCTATCCCGTGATTAAAATAGTTTTCCTCAGGGTCTTCAAAATAGTGGTTTACAACTGTAATTGCATCTTCATTTGAGGTAAAACGCTTGCCAGCAAGGAATTTTTTTAGATTTGGGGACAGGTGAAAGTCACTGGGAGCTAAATCAGGAGAATAAGGTGGGTGGTCAAGCAACTCGTACTTTAATTCGTTGATTTTAGCCATTGTTAAATCACTCTTGTGCGCTGGTGCGTTGTCTTGATGAAAAATTATTTTTTTGTGTTGTAAGCCAGGACGTTTTTCTCGAATTTGTACATTTAATTGATCTAAAAGGTTGCAATAGTACTCTGAATTTATTGTTTTACCCTTTTGCAGATAGTCAATCAATAAAATACCTTTGAAGTCCCTAAAAACCGTTGCCATAACTTTACCAGCCGATTGAATTGTTTTTGCCTTCTTTGGGGCACTTCCTCCAGCTTCAGTCCATTGTTTGGATTGTTCTTTTGTCTCTGGATTATAGTGGTGGATCCATGTCTCATCAACAGTTATGAAACGACGCTTAAAATCCATTTTATTTCGCTGAAAACGATCCAAACAAGCTTTTCGGTCGACTGTTAACAAGTCCGGCACCCATCTTGCAGAAAACTTTTTCTTCTGTAGTTCTTCATTTAAAATTAAATGGACTCGATCATTTGATATGCCCATGACATTAGCTACTTCACGCACTTTAATTCGTCGATCATTTAATACCATATCATGCACTTTGGCTACAATTTCTGTTGTTGTTGCTGTTTTTGGACGTCCACTACGTGGTTCATCTTCAATGCTTGTACGACCACGTTTAAATTCAGCAACCCAATTTTTTACTGTTGCATATGAAGGAGCACTTTCACCTAACACATTCACCATATCATTATGAATTTCTTGTCCCGATAAACCTTTTTTATGTAAATATTTAATGGCACCACGCATTTCTAATTTTTCCATTGTAAAAAAATCGCGGATGCGTCTTTTGTGAACACCTGTTTCTATATGAAGGAGTTGCCAGATCGAAACAAAATCTAACATGTGTTCATAGCAGAGATGGAAGTTTCCAAAACACTTAACTTCTTTCTGTTTATACCGCGCTTTTTGTGCTAGGCTAAGAAGTTTCCGAACCGCCCTCGTATTAAGCAAAACTTTTCCAAAGTCAAAGCGCAATAGAAGTTTTAGCCGAAATGAGGCAACCACCGCGCCTGCGCGTATGCAAGTTTGCGCAGAAAGTTTGTGATACTAGCATGGCAGGAGGGCAACGGCCACGGTACCCAAAGCTGTAAGGTGCACTAAAGGTGACTGCGTAGCGGAGATTTTGCTGCTCAGGCTTGGAACATTAACTAGCCAACTTAAAATTTTACGTACTAGCCTCATGAAAATGTTGCATAATGACGTGTTATTTTTCTCTTAAAAGGTCCAACTGATGCCATAATTAAAGGCACATGACCACCCGTTTCGTTATCGCTTCTAAGTTTGGGCCTTAAAGCAGCTCAAAATGGACAACAATTTTGCTCAAATTCATTTTATCACATTCCTCCTTATAAAATGTGCAGTAGAAGTCATTGGCTTTCAGCGACTGTCCCTGTTCTTGGCTGGAGTTTAAATGCAAATCTGCTGCATGACCTTCTGACCGGGAAACCCGTCTACAAAGCCATCCAGGTCCCTTCTCCTCTACTTGCACCACAAGTATGAAAACAAAGTCAAAATGCCTGGACCGAACTCCAGCATAATGAATTAAAAAATAAAAAAATAAATTGATTAATATAAAATCAATTGACAAAAAGAAAACAAATTGCTTGCCATAAAATAAAATCTAGCCTTACTATTTCAAAGGCTATGCTAGCCAGCATGTAAACTAGCTTCCTAAGAAGTACTTTCAGAACACCCAGGATATGCCTAGCTTTAGCTGTTGGAGAATGAAAAAACTGTCTGTCGTTGTGTTGTCTGGATAATTTCCACATTAAGAACAAAGAAGACATTGATCTATCAGGATCGCCATGCAAGTCATGTCCGTCTAAATGATATCGTTCTTTTATTCCAACTTTCATTTAAGTTTTGACAAATTGCGCCCTGTTAGCAAAGCAAACAACCAACACAAACCCCAGATGATGCTAAACGGGTTGCGTTTGAGTTTATTTTAGCCGAATGACGCACTTTTTGTCATGAAGAACTGGGGACTTGACAAGCAAAAAATGAAACACACACTATGCACCAGTGATTTAATGTAGAAGGTTCACACTTTGAATAATAAATTTTGGTTTTGGTTTTTTTTTTGCAACTCGTATGCCTTCGAAACACCTCCATGCCGATGCTAAAGCTAGATTCGATTTGAACATTGAAAGGTTGAATTATGTGCAACAGGTTTGTTTCGGAAACGAAGTCAACAAGTTTTATTTGAATTCGATTTTGTTTTTAATTCCAACTGAATGTGAGTTTTGCTTGGCTCGATTCTATGCAAGAGGGGGAGAGAGATTACGCACATCGAAAGTTGCCAGAAACCTGTGGCTTTGAAAGTACGAGTATTTCTGATAAAATCGACATTAGCTGTGGCGTTTTTACACCAAAGGTCGTGTTTTGAATTATTTTTTTTTTTTTTGTGAAACACAGACCTTTCTACTTTGATTTGTATTGAATTCGCTGAATTCGTCTGAAGTTTGTTTTTTTTTTTTTTTAGCGAATAAATCAATATGAAAGAATAATTTTTAAAGATTATATCCACATCTGGCGCTAAAAGTGTACAAAAGTATGTCAGTTAAACGTGTTTCTCGCAAACAGCTACCATACGACTACCTTCGCTCGCCCACCTTTACTGGAGGATTCGATTTTAGGGATCAGCTATGTGGGGATCTTCTACCGCTTGGTAGGGGTTGAGTTAAGTTAGTCATCTTTTTTTTTTTTTGCAACTCTTTGGTTGGTAGCGATTGGGCCCACAAAGGGCCGTCCCCAGCAAGTCAGGCTAGAGCAACAGTTTTTTGGGCTTTTGAACACCTGTAGCACTAGAAATAAGTCTCTGGTCCGACCTCGTAGCGCATGACTGCTTTCAGTTCGAGCATCAAAATCTCCGACTGTAGCATCAATTTCTACACCAAGGATTTACTCTATGCCATCTTCAAGTTCAGAATGAATAGTATTTACCCTAGATGGAAGTTCATTCTTGCAGGGGCGCTCTTGATTATCTAAAAGGATACAGGTGACGTAACTATGCCTCTGCATGATTAAACTCGACAGTTGGACAACAATTATATTAAAGCTCTTTGGCCGCCTCACTTTCTCTGGAGGTACAGGATCCCTTCGAGAAACGTCGAACTTTGATGAGCATAGTAAATCCCACAAAAACAGGGTCCTGGTAGATCTCACGTATTTTTTGTAGACCAAGGAAGTTTTTAGTTTTCAATGATATACCGCTTGCATGCAATAAGTACTTTAATAAAAAATGTTACGCAAAGCCAGTTTTGTTTAGGAGATTTAAATACGTGTATCTTTGGTGTACCATCACTTGCATAAAACGCGCATATCTCTGGGAGGGAACACTTTTGGGGCATGGGATCGGTCTCATCCGATGCTTCGATGAAAATTGATTTTTTTTTTACCCTTAGGTCCCTTTCTCTATGAGCTGTCACATATTGGATTTTCCTTTATTTTAGCGAATTTCGTGATGGGATGTCGTAAGGGAAATCGTATGGAGAAAATAGTCTCTAACAGAACATTTTGACATCCTATATTTAAGTCTGGCGTGTCCTTTTTTCGAGAAAAAGTGAAAAGGATTCGTTTTCAGGAGTTTTGAAATAATGTGGCCAAGTTAATTTCAGTAGGGATCACGGAAGACTAAAAATCGATGTCTCTAATTTTAGCGTGTACTTTATGGTCCTTTCGATAAAGAAATTGCACAAATATGGGTAAACATTGTGTTTTTTGTGTTATAATTTTCTTCCTTGGTACTACTATTATCATTTGTGTACAGGTTGTCTAAAATAAAATAAGGAATGATTGCGGGTGTTCCATTGTTAGAACCGAATGTACTTAGTAGGGACATAAATACTGTTACACACGTTTTATGCTGCAAAATAAAAAGTACTGAATGTTTTTGAACCAAATATTTTTTAATATATTTATTGATGTATATTGTCCAAAAATAATCTACTTATTCGAAATGTCCGCCTTCTGCCTTTACACACGCCTTAAGTCCCACTGGCCAATCTGCAAAAGCGGTACGAACCTCGTCCATTGGAAAATTGGCCACAGCTCGAACCAAAGCAGTCTTAAAAGATCCAATGTTGGTGTATCTTTTGTGACAAACCTTGTCCTCTAAAACCGTCCACAATTTGTAATCTAATGGGTTCAAATCTGGACTGCCTGAGGGCCATTCTTCAGAGGAAATGAACGCTGGCAAATTGTTTTGAAGTCAGGCCTGGGACGTTTTAGCCTTATGGGCCGGCGCAGAATCCTGCTGGAAAGCCCATGGCTGGTTTTGGAACAGGGAATTGTTAGAAGGCGTCACAACAGCTTCCAAAACGGTTTCTTGGTAAACTTTGGCCTTGTTCGCAGAAATGCAGGTCAGTGACCCCATTACCATGACTGAAACTGGGTGATGACCCTTTTCCACCCTGGGATTAGTTCAGATGCTTCCTTTTGCTGGTAACATTTTTCCTGAACGGTTAAAATTTTTTCATCGGTGAACAAAATTTTTCTGTGCAAGTTATCAGCGTCCTTCACCAAAAGACGTTTGCATTTTTCAATCCTATTTTTTAAAGCTGCAGTCAATAAATGTCCGGTACGTCGTTTGAAAGCCCCCAGTCCCAAGTCTTATTTAAAGATTCGACTCATGGACGGGCCACGATTTTCTGTTTTCGGAGCAGATTTCTGTGAATTCTTGATGTAACGGCTTTGAAGACATGCGGTGTTCGAACAGAGCTTGGGCGGCCCGACCGGTGGCGGTCTTTTACATCTCCAGTCTCCTCAAACAGTTGTATGCATCGGTAGACGACCATGCGGCTAATCCCTAGTGGCCGTAGCGTTTTAAAAATATCGTTTTTTTCATTTCATATAAGAAAAGCGCTATTACAGCGATACGTTTCTCATTATCTAACGACTTCATGATGAATGTTGAAACAATTTTAAAATCCCGTTACAGACTAACGCTATTAAGGTTAGCTTTCAAAACCCATATGACATTAACGGGGTATGTTCAGTTCTACTATTGAAATGGGTGTGTTCAGTGTTGTAACAGTATTTATGTCCCTACTAAGTAAGTTGGCTCTCCGTAATTTTCAGTTATTGGAACTGTATTATCGGTGCAACACACCAAGTATCTAAAAAGCCACATACCACACTAGTTCAACGAAAAAAATAAATATTTTAGTCAAAGGCCAAAAACTGTTTGACTACACAATTGAAGTACTAAGGGGGGCATGGCGAGGAACAAGTGGAAAAGAAGATGGATGAATTTTACTAGATAAATTTCCGTTAATATATTGGCTTAATGGCAGTAAAAATCAAATTATTTTATTTTTAAAAAAAATAATTTTAAACCACCCCTTTTTGGTTAGTTATAATCACTAATAATTAGTTGCAACAACAAAATGTCTACACAACAATTGATTGCAACCAAATGCTTTTTCCGAGCTTCATTGTTATGACTATTATTAATAAGTTGTGGGTACAGTATGATTATCATATAAGTAGACGTTGCGATATGGGATTCATTTTATTCAAAATTATTTTGATTTCAATAGGTACTTTTTTATTTTATTATTATTGGCGTATTTTGAAACGTGGGATAAACATTTAGATTTCGGAAAAACACGCTTATAAGACGGTATGAATAAAAACCTTCGTTTTTAACAAAATATGCATCAAATCTAAATTTCATAGCAAAATATGGAAAAAAATATTTTTGGTAAAATAGGCAAAAATATGAACTAACAAATCTATGGCATTTAGTTGGAATATGGCTGATTCGCAATGCAATTAAATTAAAGTTAATTTTAGATTGATGACAAAAGATATGCATATGCAGAAAATTCCGGTCCCTATGATATGGATAAGTTAATTTACATACAGGCGATTTTAATATTTTTTTTCTTCTGAAAGCATTTGTACTTTTGATTTGCATTTACTGGAAATGTAAAGTTTCCTAAGATGGAAATTTTACAGCAACAACTAGAATTTCCCCATACACTAGAATTTCCCCACTTACGTTTCTCTATACTAACTCATGTATACTAATTCAACATTCTTTCTTTTTTATTTATTTTCTTACAGATACGAGTACTACAACTGAGTCATCAGCACTCAATTTAGGTGATTTTTATCAAACGGTAAGTTTTGAGTCTTATGATTTGTAAATATAAAATACTGCGTAGGTCAAATTAAACCAAAGTAAAATAAATGATAAACCCACAGTTAAAAGCGCCACGCAAAAATTGTGAGATAAAAAATGAATTACTCATAATAGCGTTTTGATAGCAATTCCATACAATTCTTAGATTAATCCACATAAATGCAATCACAGTGGAAATTATTTCTCAATTGAAAATTTATTGTGAAATATCAAAAGCTTGGCTGTAATTGTAATTCCAAACTATGCAATCAACAGGAGTTCGCTACAGAAGTCATCAAATACGGGTCACGTTTTAAACTGATTGATGGGCAACGTTGACAACACCACCAGTTGCTGGGCTTATTTTTGTTAAACTTTCTATTTTTTCGTTGACCATAAACTTTACTAAGTATTATCAGTTTTATACGTTTAAGCAAATACTATTATCGTCAACTAGTTTCGTTATCTTTAACGAAAAAAACGAAATGCCAAAAGTATTCAGCTCTTATTTGTGTTTATTTTTTTTGTATAGGCGTGAATCACAACCGCCGCCGAGACGCGTTCAACGACATGGTGTTAATGGCCCCATAATTCTCATTTATAATTTCGTTCGTCATATTAGGGCCTTTAACACTTTGATTTAGTCGTCATTTACAGCATTTCACCAAACGTCTCATAATAATAAAAACAAGACACTCTTTAACTTTTGGTTTATGTTGGCTTTCTGTCTTCTAAGGCCTGGCGACACAACGCGTTGTTAACATCTTGTGACATTTCCTGTTTTACAAACCTACGCATTATACTTAGGCTTAGCCAGCCGCTCAGAGAAAGACTGTGACTGACTGGATGCCGTCAAAAAAAAAAAAAGAAAAGTGTTAAAAGTATTTTCGGCTCATATTTTATAGAAACAAATTTGGACATTTTCATTTTTTCTACGTTTCTTCTCTCTTTGACACTTCGTTTTTTGGAGTTTCTCAAAAAGAAAAAGAAATGGCTACGGAGAAAATATAATTCGGTCATCAGCGACATTTGAGGTTCCATACGAAGTATTGAGGAATTTTGGGAAAAACATAGCTAAAAACTATTCCTTATGATTCGGTTAATGGTAAATTATGCTACTCCATACAAGGTGTTCAAGAATTTTGTTTAACTCAGGACTTAAACTACCCTTCAGATTAAGATTAAAACTCTGGGTTAGATTAAGATATTAACTCCATGGTTTATATGTACAGGGTGGACCGCATTAATTTGTTTTTTTTTTTTACTGCAGGCTCAGCGGCACTGTTGGTCGAAGAGAGTGAGCGTGGCTTTCAGTGGCTGACAGAAGATTTGTATTCGTCTGCCTTTCAGTTGCCATCAGGCATTGGACACGTGAGGACAGGTCATTAAGTGTTGAAGTGTATTGTTTAAATAAGCACTCGATCATTGCAGTGCAGCGTGCTTTTCGTTTACGATTCGCTGTTTCCCACACGGTCGTGCTCCTGGACGGCAATCTATTGTAAATTGGGTAACTTCATTGAGAATAGCAGGGAATGTCTCATGTGTACGAAGGGGAGCTGATAGAAGGATTATAACACCACAAAACATCGAGAGAGTTAGAGCAGCATTCCTGCGAAATCCAAACTGTGAACTCCGAACGGTACTTGACTATGATACAGGTTTTTTTTCAGTCGGCTCTTGAGGCAGTGCCATTAGAGGATACATAGTTCCATCAGGATGGAGCCACTGCGCACACAGCGAGGGTTACCATGAAGTGTTCAAGGCAAATGTTTCCTGGGCGGCTTATCTCTTTGAGGGGCGATGTGTATTGGCCGGACGCTAACCAGACTAAACCCCATGCGATTTTTTCCTTTAGGGTCACCTGGAGTCGAAATTGTATATCAACCATCTCAACACCTTAGAAGACCTAATTAACAATATTGAGGCTGAAATTGGCAGAATACCAGTCGACATGCTTGTTAGAGTTTATGAAAACTTCAGAAAACGTATGCAGCAGTGTGTGGAAATCGAAGATCGACATTTGCATTATTTAAACATTATTTAAAACCATGCAATTTTGAAATTCTCTGACTGTTCAATATAATTAAAATATAAAATAAATTTTGCTAAGGTTCATAATTTTTTTTATTTCTTCCCAAATAAGCAAATTAATGCGCACCACCCTGTATTTAATGTAAATTCGGTTAAGACAATTGTACACAATTAACAAAAGAGTGGTAACTCAAAATATGTCAAAGGCAAAAAACTGCCATGGTATTTAAATAACTCTAATACATAGTAGGGGGAATATCTTTTTATTCCCTCCACTGAAGAATGGTATACTAAATTTGTCTTTCCGTTTGCAACACCACGAAATATTAAGCAGAGACTCTGTTAAGTTTATTTATTATTGATTAATGGTTTAATAAATATATTTATGTCAAGGGGACGTGGCCTATGTGCTGTTGGGCTGCATTTCTTTCCATACCAACATCATATATGCCAACTACTATCATGATATCGGTATTAGTTCACGAGATACAGCATTTCAAAGTTCTGAGTTGTATGCGCGAGGCTATGTTCTTTTGATCAAATTTAACTCAATGTTGTCTATAATCATAAGCTAATTATTTGTAAGGTTCTGTTAAACTTTTATAACGATCGGTCCATTACCGTGGCCATACGAGGGCGACCGCAAAAGTAACTGGCCTAACATAAAAAGAACCGTTTTTTTGAAATTATTATTATTTATTTTTCAACATAATCTCCTTCCAACTCAATACACTTCATCAAACGTTTTTCAATTTTTTTAATTCCATCCGAAAAATAAGATTTTTCAAGACCTTCAAAATATGCCTCAGTTTCTGCAATAACCTCGCTATTGGACGAAAATTTGTTGCCACCGAGAAATTTTTTTAAATTTGGAAACAAGAAATAATCAGAAGGAGCTAAATCTGGACTATATGGTGGATGTGGAGCAATTTCAAATCGTAATTCGCCAGTTTTTGTTGAGTTAAAAATGCAGTGTGTGAAGGAGCATTATCTTGATGAAAAAGAAGTTTTTTTTCTAAATGCGGTCGTTTTATCTTGATTTCTTCACTCAACCGATCCAATAATGCACAATAATATTCACTATTTATAGTTTTTCCTTTCTCAATTATCTTGTCCAATTTAATCATGACGTAGTCTAGATAATTACCTATTTATTGACAGTGGGCGGTGCCACGCCCCTTGTCCGACTCAATCATGACGTAGTCTAAATAATTTCCTAGTCATTGATTTCATTCCAATGAAATGTTATAGCGATCGGTCTATTACTTTGGCTATAAATGCGACTTTTAAAAGGGGTGTGGCACTACTCACTTTTCCTCCAGAATCATATGTTTCCTCCATATCATATGTCCCAAATATCATCGGTATAAATCTAATAGCTTATGAGATATTGTGTTTTAAAGTTCAGGATTTTGAGGGCAGTGCCATGCCCCCTTGTCCAATTATACCATCACAAAGTCTAAAATAATTTCCTAGTCATGGATTTTATTCCAATGAAATGTTCTAACGATCGGTCCATCACTATGGCCATAAATGCGATTTTTAAAAGGGGCGTGGTACCGCCTTCTATTCCTCCCTAATGCGTTTCGATCCATGCCAAAATCATAAGTTGCAAATATCATCGTTAAAGTTCAAGAGATATTGTTTTCTTAAGTACAAGATTTTTGTTTCTATCAGAGGTTGAACCAGTCCTTAAGAGGGGAACATTTGTACCTGCTGAACGATCCGGCCAATTTTCAATACCAACCGTTTCAGTCCATCAACACATGTTTCTGCACAATTTCAGCCACCATTGCAAGAAGTAAAAAAAATTGTTTTGTATACTGAAAACTATTTACAATTTGCGTTGTAAAAAGTTTGTTTTGAAAATTTCAAGTTTTTAGGAAAAAAAACGTCATTAAAGAATGACCCTTAAAGAGCTCGGTTGTTCCTTGTCCCATTTTTTATACCAACCCTTTCCGTCCCTCAAAACATGTTTCTACAAATTGAAAGCCACCTTCTACAGTGAGACCACTAGTTTACTTTCCACAGACAGTTGGACGGATATGGCTAGATCATCTTAGAATTGTACAAATATATATACTCTATGGGGTCTTTGATCAGTATTTCGAGGTGTTGCAAACGAAATGATACGAGGGTTGCTATTTATATTTCGGGTCCGGCAATAAAAACACAATAATTTCTCATTGGACATGGTTTTATTCTTTTTTAAAATATTCTCCTTTAAGATCAATACACTTTTGCATGCGCACAAACCAATTTCCGAAGCACTTTTCCACTCCGATAGTGACACCTCAAAAACATGATTTTTGAACGCTTCAACAGCTGCTTCGGGCGATAAAGTACGTTGACCACGCATTATTTTTATTGATGCAAGGGAATAAGAAAAAGTCATTGGGTGCCAAATCGGAGCTGTACAGTGGATGGCCCATCAATTTGACATCTTGAGTGGTCAAAAAGCTCATCGTTTCAGCTCATGTGTGAGCGCTCGCATTGTCGTGATGCAAAATGATCCGTCTTCTCTTATAATCTTGTTTCATTTCTTCGAACACTGTTGGCAAACAGATGGTTGTATACCACCCAGAATTGGCGTCCTACGTTCCACGAAAGGCTCTGTGGCAACATGGCCGGATTTACCGAAAAACGCCAGCATTTGCTTCGATGTGTTTATTGCACAAACAACTTTTGTTGGATTTGGCTCGTCTTGAAAGACCCATACGGTCGATTGCTGTTTTGTTTCGGGTTCATATGCATAGATCCATGATTCGTTACCTGTGACAATGTTATACACTGCCTTTAAGCTACCGCAGTTATACTTTTTCAACATCTCTTTGCACCAATCCATACGAGCCTTTTTTAGCATTCGTCAAATAATGTGGGATCCACCGAGAACAAATTTGTCAACGACCAAATGAACATGCAATATCTTATTGATACTTGTCATACTTATGCCTCAGGATGCCCCAATCTCACGGTATGTCACATGTCGGTCTTGCTTAACCACTTCACGCACAGCATCGATGGTTTCTGGTAAAGTGATCGAAGTAGGACGTCTTTTACGAAATTCATCCTGGAACGAACGGTGACCGAGTTTCAACTCTTAGTACCAGCGATTAACAATGGTTTTGATGGTTTTTCATCGCCAAAAGTCGAAACAAGTTGATATAAACACTCTTGTCTCGATAACCCACGCCGAAAATCGTAAAAAATCAGCGCACGAAAATGTTCACGGGATAATTCCATTCTTTGACTGAGATGAATTTTTCAACACACTGTAAACAAAACATTTCGCCCTCAAATGACAAAACTTTCTGAGTGAAGTTATGCTAAAAAAATGTTTAAGTTGCCAATGAAAGTTCCAGTTTGCATCTGGGACCCGAAATATAAAAAGCAACTTTCGTAAAGTGAATATACCCTCTATGCTATGATGAATGGTATATGAATTCCGTTGGAAGAGTTGTTCAGCTACGGTTGTTTTGTGAGCAAACTTATTTTCTTGTGAACAATCTCACGAACGAGAAATAATGAGTGGATGTCATACTATCGTGATTGAAAATCTTTCTTTTTTTCACTTTTAAAATACTTTTGTGAGAAAAATGGAAACTATAGTGAGAACAAATAATATTTAACTTCAAAGAGAAGAACTTTTTCTCATATTATATTTACTTTTTGAGAAGAGAAACGAAAACGATTTATCTCTGTTTCATATACATACTCTAGAGCGTTTTCCTCGATCGTCTAACATGAATACCCCAAATGTATCTTTGAAGTTAAACTGACTTGACGTAGCGTGTTTATTGGCGAGGTTTTCGCCATTAACACTTTCCTTAACATGGACATTTATCATTTATTACTTGCCTGACACTTTTTTTGGGGGAAGCCATTCAAAAGAAAAGGTGAACACAAAAAAAGAGTCAACTCAAAAATGTTTAATTTTCACTTCCACCAGACGACGAGGTGATGACGATGATGCTGCCTGTCCAAGGAGAGGCCAGCTGGTATGGCCAAAGACATAGTTAAGTTATTATATCTTTCTACAGATTCCCTAGCTCCACCCTGGTATCTTCCGAACTCCCTCTCTAGCTCGCCGCCAATGCTGTAGCTTTTTTTAAATGGTAAAAGCATTGCAAATTTTCATTATCATCGTTTATTTTCAGACGATTTTAAGCCGTCGTGTTTGGCTTTTGGCTAGCCAGCTAGGCTGACTGTTGACGGTTTGTTAGGTGGCTATTAAAAACTGATTGTCACAAGTGAAAGCGTGCGTAATCCGTCTTTTATGTTTGTCACTTTGGCGTTTGGCTCAACTCAAAACGCTGCTTAAGCGGCAGTTACGGTGCTATTTCTTTTTCAGCTGCTTCAAACAAAGTATTTTTAATATGATGTGACAGATTGTCAACAATTATTGTTTTGAATTTGTTTAGAGTCTTTTTGGTGTGTTTGTTTTTGTCGGTGTTCGTTTTTTTATTTGTTTGTCGTTTTGCCAAGTCATTCAATGTTCATTTATGTTATGTTTGCCGTCGTTTTTTAGCCAGCTTTTTTCTGTACTGCCACGTTAAGGTTAATTATAGTGTTTAGATTCGCAACAATTGTTTAGAAATGAAATGTTGTTTTATATTCACCGTCTGGCGGTAGGTCGTTCGGTCGATCGTTGGATCTGGCTCTGGCATTCCCATAAGTTTATGAGTTTGCAGCAAGTGAATCATTAAAAACTCAAATCACCCTACCAACCCATCGACCCTAGACTTTCAGTCAAATACACTTCAGTCGTTTTGTTATTTTTAGTTCATGTTTTTTTGGGAAGTTACCTCCTCCTTTGTGGCATTTGCCTTTACTTACTGTTTTGCCCGGCACGTTTTGAAACATTATCTAATTCAGCTCATTAACATTCACTTTAATGTTTTGCTAATTAGAATACATTCATACATATGTATGTTTGTGTCTAATTACACCTATCCTTCAATTTACACCATAGATCCGTTCCAGAGAAATTTGTGTAAATCGAAATTTGAAATTGTTGTATCAAAATTCTTGTAAATTGCAAATAAAGGCCAAATTACGAAACATTTTGTTTTTAAAGGAACGTAAAAACATTGCAATTCATATTATTATATATGCACGTAATTAGTAAATAACACCGATTATTCTAGTTTGGTCTGACAAGCCTTTAGTATTACAGACCTTTTTGGAACGCGACTGCCATT
Organism: Hydrotaea diabolus; assembly: GCA_963513945.1. Classification (NCBI taxonomy): domain Eukaryota; kingdom Metazoa; phylum Arthropoda; class Insecta; order Diptera; family Muscidae; genus Hydrotaea; species Hydrotaea diabolus. The sequence continues at coordinate 154,922,894 of OY740718.1, forward strand.
TTGCTATTCGAATAGTTTTTTTTTAGAAAATGTTCTGCCCATTTCTAAATCGTTACTAATAACTATGGTTGTTTATTCGTACGCCATTTATCGAAAATGTTACCGATTTCAAACGTTAAATAAATTCACAAATTTACAAAAAAGTGTATCGAAAAGATTTTTGGTTATGAGATCATAACCTAAACTTTACATATTTACAAAAAGAATTAATAAAAAAAAATTTTGTTATGAGGCAATGAAAAATTTTGACATTTACAAAATAAAGTTGTAACATTTTTTAAAATATCAGTCGGAAAGACTTTTAGAAACAAACAGGGGTGACTGCAGTTTCAGTGAGCGCTACTTGACCATTTTCAATGAATGTGCTTTAAATATGTTGAGCAGCTATACGCTTAAGGGCAAACAGTCACATTTAATGAGAACTGCCGTCAGTAGAGTTTTCCACCGAACACACTAAAAATCTATCACACTGCATACATACAACAACACGTACACCCACACACACACGGCATTCTTAAAGAGTTGAATTTTAATTTTGATTGTACATACGAGTATAAAAGTGTAACAAGCTAGTATCGAACATTTTTACAATACGTTCGTCAGTACACAGTGTGACGAGATTTAAAAAAATTAAAACAATTCAGTCAATTCTAAACTTTCACACCCTTATAGAAGAGTTGGTTTCGAGTGTAAGTTTTGAGCTTAAAAACGCGTGTAACTTTTGTATTTGAATTGAATTTATTAACCCGAGGTGCCCAACTTGGGAGCCCTGTAGCTCCGACCCTGCATATCGTGGCGGGGCCAAACTCAAAACTTAAGCTGGAAAATACTTCAGCTTAAGTTTACCATTTTTTTTAATCTTATCCCACTGTGCAGCGTTTAAGAATAAGGTAAACCATTTCAGAAAGTTCGGTCAAGCTATTTTTGAGCAGCAGTAAAAGATTGTTCACCTTTAAGTTTTAAGTTGTCTACAGAATCTCTTGGCGAACACAAACGAAACCGACTGATCCGTATGTAAACTGATCTTTGAATCCGAACTGAGTGTCCGTATTGTCCCATCACGTATTCTTCCACCAGCATACATTCGATATTGCATGAACACCAGGCCGTAAAAAAGGGTTGTTCTCGTTGGCTCCGCACAATTTGACAATCTCTCAAAAAAATGCTCGTGTCGATTGGTGCAAAAATTTTTTGAAAATATACGATCGCGGTGCTTCAACTGACTTTTGAAGGATCGTCACAGGTGACGAATCTTGGATCTATACGTATGAGCTCGAAACAAAACACCAATCGGCAGTGTGGGTTTTCGAAGACGAGCCAAATCCAACGAAAGTTGTTCGTGGAAGAAGCCCTTCGAAGCAAATGGTCGCCTGTTTTTTCGGCAAAACTGGTCATGTGACGACTATTCCGCTTGAGCGGTCAATTTTGAGTGGTACACCACACTTTTTTTGCCTGAAGTCTTCGGAAAAATTCGAAAAACGAACAAGAGAAGACGAATCATTGTGCACCATGGCAATGCGAGCTCTCACACATCGGCTCAAACCAGCGCCTTTTTGACCGGCCAAAACGTCGAATTGATGGTTCATCCGCCTGTACAGCCCAGACTTGGCACCCAATGACTTCTTTTTATTCCCGCACAACAAGAAAAAAATGCGTGGTCAACGATTTTCGTCGCCAGAAGATGCTGTTGAAGCGGTTAAAAACCATGTTTTAGAGGTGTCTCAATCGGAGTGGAAAAAGTTCTTCGACAATTGGTTTGAGCGCATGCAAAAGTGTATAAATCGTGCTGAAGAATACTTTGAAAAACAATTAATAAATATATAAATAGGCCATAAATATATATAAAGCAGCCCATTTTCAGGTGAATCGGATAAGAATTTTCGAAGTTTTAGGCAAATAAATGAAATAAGTCAGACAAATGCAAGATCATTTTTAGGATATCTCGAAAATTTTACGTGATGGGTCTCAATGGACACTCACATTCAGAGAGATTATTTAAAGGAAAAATTCGTTGGTTTTGTCAGAAGTAGAGCTCAGAAGTTAATTTTTGCTTTACAGTGCTATTTAGCTCTTAATACATCCGAATTGCTTTATTTGAGATTGCATTAGTGCTATTTAGAATTCACCTCTGGGGTTGATCTTCCTTCGGTATCATTAATTATTTTTCCATATTTTCATTTTGTATATGCCGAAATATAAAGCAGCTACACTTTTTCTTACTGAGTCTTCATTTTTTCTTACACTTCTTATCATTGGTTCATAAATGCGAAATGCACCAGAAATTCTTTTTTTTCTTTGCGTACATATTCCATCTATCATTTATATTTTCGTTTCTTAGGCAATAACCTTATTTCTATTGGTTTATATTTTATACCCTTTAGCATGATATTGAAATACTAGTAAATTAAGTTTTTAGGGCCAATTAAATTTTTTCTAAATGCACTTTTTTAAAAGTTAAAATGAGAACGCATTTTTGTTACATTAACTCGAATGAGTTAATGTAACAAAACTCTTGAAAAAAAAGTGCAAATCGAGTTATTTTTAATTTTCTTTATTTAAACTAAACCCCAAAAAATCGTCTAAGAGTGAAATGGTGTAAATTGAGGGATAAGTGTAGGTATATCAGCAAAATCCCAAATATTAGATAATATTCAAACTAACATTTAACCATTTACTAGCCCTTTGCTGTTTTGTTTTTACTTCGCTTGCTAGCAATTTTTGGTTGCCTTTCTTTCTTATGACCGTCTTTCTTTCACTCGCTGGTCTTTCACATGCTCGTTTTACTACTTTTCGTGTAAAGGGGTTTCCAATAGGAATGGTTAAATATGAGAAATAAATATATAATAAATAAAATCACGTTAAGTATGAGATAGAATTTTTCTATTTTATTTTAAAATCCAAACGATCGTATTATATGTGGAATATCGTGTTTCATCGATTCTGGATTAAAGCAGATGTGTACATTAATTTTGCGAAGGGCTATTCTTTAAATCACACCCGCACATAGAGGTTGGCAAAAATATTTTGAAAATAAGCCTTTACTTTCTGTGGTATTTGTCGTAGATCCATGTAATTTCACATTGCTATAGGTAAGTTTATTCGAGTTGACGGGAACATTATAAGACCTCTAGCCAAAATAGATATCGGGAGTAAAAAAAAATCAAATACTTGCCAAAACCCTACACAATAAATTGTACAAGATGGGCGATGTGCTTCTTCTTTGCAATAATGTATAAAAACAGAGCTCAGTAACGCACAAATTATCGGGGTTTATATTTCCACTTTCGTTTGATCACAAGAACTCAAAAAGGCAAAATTAAAACAAAACAAAAAACACAGAACACACTAAATTCACGCACTTTAAATAAAAAAACACAGCTTTCCCAACTGATTGTTTTTCTCAAATTCTCAAAAAAGAAGCATATCACCCATCTTGTACAATTTATCGTTTTTGGGACCGACAATATAGACGACTCATAACCAGAAGTGGTCCTGTCCCCATATATGTGCGATTTAACGCCTCAGGAATAACTTTTTTGAGGTTATATTTAGTCGTTGGTTTATGTCGACAAACCAGCAACTCTTGATGCTTTGATGGCATACGGCCAGATTGATCAGAAAAGGAAGTCAAAAATTTGGACTGATCGAAGGACTACGAGGGCTGCTATATATATTTATGGCCTAATAATGAAAATGCGAATATTTATCATCGAAAATGGTTTAATTGTTTGTCAAAGAATTCTCCAGCATGATTTATACACTTTTACTTTTGCATGCGCTCAAACCAAGAGTCGAAGCACTTATTCCACGCCAATTGAGACACCTCCAAAACATGGTTTTTGAACGCTTCAACAGCTTCTTCTGGCGACGAAAATCGTTGACCGCATTTTTTTCTTGATGTGCGGGAATAAAAGGAAATCATTGGGTGCCAAATCAGGGCTGTACGGCGGATGACCCATCAATTCGACGTTTTGGCCGGTCAAAAAGGCTCTGGTTTGAGCCGATGTGTGAGAGCTAGCATTGTCATGATGCACAGTGATTCGTCTTCTCTTGTTCGGGTTTCGAATTTCTCCGAAGAATTGACCGGTCTACGTTTCTCAAGCGGAACAGTCGCCACATGACCAGTTTTGCCGAAGAAACAGGTGACCATTTGCTTCGAAGTGCTTCTTCCACGAACAACTTTCGTTGGATTTGGAACGTCTTCAAAGACCCTCACGGGCGATTGCTGTTTTGTTTCCGGCTCATACGCGTACTCGTAGATCCATGATTCGTCACCTGTGACGATCTTATAAACGTCTTTTGAAGCACCGCGATCGTCTTTTGAAGCACGAGAACAAACCTTTTTTAAGGCCAGGTGTTCATGCAATATCGAATGTATGCTGGTGGAAGAAATGCCTAAGGATGCCTCTATCTCACGGTGTGTCACATGACGATGTTGCATTATCAGTTCACGCACGACATTAATGTTCTCTGTCACAACGGCCGTTTTTGGTCGACCTTCGTCTTGGAGCGAGCGTCGGCCACAATTGAATTCCTAACCTGTTTTTCACAGTGCTATAGGATGGTGCTTCATCGCCAAACAAAGATTTAAGTTCATCAATGCACTCCACCTCGAAAGTTTTGAAAAATTATCGCACGAAAATGTTCACGAGTTAATTCCATTTTTTTGCCAAATTGATTTTTTCAAATGATGGTCGTACGTCAAAACGTTCTAAGTACGTTTATGATAAAAAGTGTCAAACTTTGCAATGGAAATCAGATGGCGCCTGGCAACACTTAATGTTGCCTAGGCCAAAACTATATATAGCAACCCTCGTTTGTAACTCGTAGCCGTGGCGGATATACACGCAGTATGGTTGTGGTCACAATATTTGTAGAACCGTTGACAATTGTTTGGTATGTCTGTGAGCCACAAAAACATTATGATCGTCACAACAATAGTGTGCTTCGTACACAACCGTACTTTGATCACCACGACCATATTATGATTGGGTAAACTGTTAGATATTCACAGCGGTGCTTGTCCAGCAACAAGAAAATACTTATTTTTAATAAAAAGAGTCCATCATTATTTTTACTTTCTTCTAAACTCTGTTACTTACCATGGCAATTTCTCTTAATGGTTTGAAAAATAAAAAAACAACAAAATTTAATTACAGATTAAAAAATATAGCAACCACGACCTGTCAAGATCTACCCATCCCTATTGGAGAACGCTGTACCATTTTGGCCAACTACTGCCAATTCATTAATTACCTCATCGATGCATGGTTGTGTGAGCCAGACTATCTTTTGGTCTAGTTTTCGGTCTGCGTGTAATTTGTTGCTATGTTATCTTTGTACGATTTGCCAAAAAAAAACAAAACTAATTTGTTATTAATTTATGTTAAACAAATGCTTACGTTACGTATCTATTAATTATACATACGCATATATGTATGTACTACATTTGTTGGATTTTTGTTATAACACCGAAATCTAAACAGTGGTGGATCAGGTTACAAACGTTATCGGATTTAAGGGTGATTTTGTTATTGTTTTGATATCAGTGTCCAAAACCGAAACTGAAACCCCGCAATTCGGTTTTTATTTCCCAAACCGAGAAAAGGTTTCTCAGACATAGATTAAACCCAAAATGTGGGTTTATCCGGTTTTTTGCTGTCGGGTTTTACGGTTTTTTGGTTGTCGTATGTAAAAGCTTAGAAAATTCCCAATATTTTAGTACGAAATACGTAAATATCAAAAATATTTTAGAACCCTTCAAGTAAAAAATACGATAACATCAAATTTTTTTTAGCAAGACCAAACTTAAAGCTAACCACTGGACTCAGAATCACCAGTTGAATCTATTCTAAGATAACTGCCTGTCCGTCCAACTGCTGTCTTCCTCAAGCTTCTTTTTAAACTACAGGTCGCTATTCTTGTCTGATCTTCATGGAATATGCAAGAGTAAGTATTTTGGATAAAGGCTGTTGACTTTTATGAAAATCGGTTAAAATTTTTATATAGCCCCCGCACATACAGTATTGCGCAAAACAAAAGCAACAAAATGTGTATCAAAATGCATCTTATTTTTTTTGTTAGTTTTACTTCACTTTGAAACATAATGTCTGCATACATTTTTGCTCTGTGGTTATGAGAATAATTCTAATAAAGTTCTCTTAGCTTTTGAAGTACAGTAATGTTACAAATGAGACAAAAACCGTGGATCGTTAAAAGAAGAGAGTGCAAAACAATAGCAACAAATCATGAAGTATGCAAAAAGAGCAAACCATCGAAAACATTAACGGACTTTTGATGGAAACAGTCTTTTTGTGTCATGACAAAAGAAATTCAGTAATATTTGCATAAGTTCTTGTCTTAACTTTCGCATTAACTGTTCATTTTATGATGGCTCGAGATAAATATTGTACTGTCTTAAAATCTCAAATTATTTCTGAATATAGGAATGGAAAATCACAAATATCAATTGCCAAACAGTTTAATATTAACCGATCTGTTATTTGTAGACTAATAAAAAAGTATAATAGTACACATGACGTAATATCCGTGCATTCAGGTGGGCGGCCACGGAAGACATCGGCACGTGACGATAGAAAAATTTGTGGCATGTTCAAAAAAAATCCATTTGCTACATTTCAAGAGGTTGTAAAGACACTCAATTTAAGTATCCACCATAGCACATTTCGCAGACGACCAATCGAAAATAATTTAAGAAGTTACATCCCTGCCAAGAACCCCTACTTACAGCCAGGCATAAGCAGAAAAGGTTGGTGTTACATGTTAAACTTAATTGTCTAAAATTGTTGGTTATATTGTTGATTTTACTAATTTCTAGGCTCAATTTTGCAAAAGCACATCTTGAATGGACCATCCAAAAGTGGAAAACCGTTTTGTTCAGCGACGAGTCCAAGTTTAATTTGATCAATTCCGATGGAATGTGTACGGTACGGCGTCGCCCAGGTACACGGCTTGAACCTGGAAATTGTAAGATCAATTTTAAACACGGAGGCGGTGGTATTATGATCTGGACTTGCTTTTCGCATTGTGGCGTTGGGCCTTTACATAGAATCGATGGAATTATGGATCGTTTTGTATATAAGGGTATTTTGGAAAATCAAATGCTTCCACATGCAGAGTGGAATATGCCACTTCAGTGGATTTTTCAACACGACAACGACCCGAAACACACCTCGAAACTTGTTAAAGACTACATATCAGCAAATGGAATTAAAGTCCTGGATTGGCCGGCACAATCGCCAGACTTAAATCCGATCGAAAATCTCTTTGGGATTTTGAAGAGGAGTGTTTCTGGTCAGAAGTTTTCCAATAAGAATTTATTGTTCGAAGCCCTTAAACACAACTGGGAACAAATACCTGAAGCCATTATAAATAATTTAATAGAATCTATGCCTCGCAGTTGTGCAGAAGTAATAAAAAATAAAGGTTCTTATACCAAATATTAATATGTTGCTTTTGTTTTGCACACACAAAAATTTTGACTAGACATATTAATTATGTTTTTCATCAAAAATATAAAACATGAATCGAATATAATTTTTGCTTTTCATTCTGTACCAATGTATACTTTAATTTATGTGGAATTTTTTTTGTGCCCTGGAAATTACATGAAATATACGATTTTTTATTTATTCAATATATTTGTTGCTTTTGTTTTGCGCAATACTGTATGTTCAACTGATTTAATGTCTTAATCTCTACTCGTAGAAGCCTTATAGTATATCCAATATTGATGAAGTTGGGTACAATTCTTTACGATCGATCAGTAATCAGCTCAGATACAAATGGGTCATACCGGTCCACGTTTAGATATAAGCCCAGTACAACGATTTTTTCGGTATAGCATACAACCGATTTAGAACATCTGTTTTTATTCCGATTTCAATGAAATTTTGTTTTGGTATATTTCGTTGACAAATAACTCATTTTGGACCGATTTAAGTCATATAGACATTTTTTTTTTGATAAAGTCCCTGTAAAAGTTATCTGGGGTAACATAAAATGGATTTGAAATAACACTAAAACAACTTTTTAAAGTTACATAATACGGGTGGTCCAACTAAAACGCACGAGGTTGCTTCTAAATAAAACAAAAAGTTTGCAGAGAATTATTTTAATATTTTTGTATTATGATAGAAGGATCCATGTAGCGTGTGAAACTAAATATCGGCAAAATTCTTGCCACGGCTTTGCTAGCATACCCCTATTCGATGGTCCTTATTTTCAATTACTCTGATAATGAAGGCTAAATTTCGTTTACGTGTCGAATTATCTCATCCTTTAGCACTTTAATTGTTCTTGGCTTTTGGGGTACACTTTTTCTTTGCAATATCTCCAAAGAAAGAAGTCCAACGGTGTCAAATCAAATTATGGTGGTGGTCAATTAACTTCGACACGACGTCAGATAACACGGCCATTGAATTTCTTAAGCAAGAGAGCCATTGCGTCGTTAGCTGTGTGGCAAGTGTCACCATCCTGTTGAAACCACATATCGTCCAGTTCCATATCCCAAAAAGTCCATTATCATCTTGCGATAGCGAACATCATCCAAGCTGCTCTGGGCAGAGTTGGTCGATTATCCTGGCCAAAAAAAAGCACGAAGTGCAATAAATGCATTTTGATTTTAACGCCCATTTTCGTAAAATGCTTAAACAAACTTAACGCGTTGCGTACCATGTTAGAATTTGTCGAATACTGAAACAAACAAATGTCAAATTATGTTGGGCAAAAAACTTGACGTTACGGTATGACTGCATTATGGTTGGACCACTTTTTATGAAAATAAAATTATTTTGCAGTTTGGCTTAGTTTGGGTGACGGTGCCTATGTCCGAAAGGAACCAAAAACACAAATTCAAATATGACCTTACTTTTAAAATCTGGGTATATTTAGAGCTCTCCCAGGGCACTATTACTTTACTCTATTCTTAGGCAAAAGGCCAAAACCGGTCATTTACTTTAACACAATTTGCCAGTTGTTCTTTCAAAACAATGCCTGTTTTCTGAAAATCGCAGTTTAATGGAAACTCTAGTTGTGTTGTAGAAATATCGATTCTTTTGAAGCTGGACGCTCAATCTTGCACCGTCCAGCGTTTTAGCAATTTTTTACATACAGAAAAGCGGCGGCTTTCCAACAAATCATTAGGCAGTGCTCGATATATTTCTTTGACACACTGACCAAAATCTGCTGTTAAACTCCGGATTTAAGCAGGTTTTACATTTTTTAAATAAACTTTAGGCTTTGAAATCAATCGTTTACTCATTAGGTCGCCGACATTGAAAAGGTGGAGTATCTCCGCCGCAAAAAAAAAAATAAATTTCCTCTAGTTTTCTTATACGACTACCATGCACACTACTCTTTCACCACGGCGGTCCACATTTAGACAGTTGCATAGAGATTTTAAATGTAAACAACTGGTGGTTTGCCTACACGCAGAGAAGACATAAATTAAAAATCTGTTGGAACTATAAATATTCTGTTGCAATAGAAGAATTTCCGTTGTAATCACCAAATGTTTATAATCGTAATAGATTTTTAGTTGGACATAACACAGGCAAATAAATATGAGTATCGTATTGTCGACGTAACTAATGGTTCGGTCATATCAATAAAATTAGTTGTCACAACTGGTGTTTGTGGCAGCAAATAGTTTTCTGGAAATTAATTGTAGCAATCAATTATTGGTGATAATATCTTAACTTATATCATAACCTTAGACGGGTTGTTTACTGGTATGGTTATTGTCTGGTTTGATTATTACTGACTTTTGGTTAATCGCTGAATACAATTTTTTTCTTTTTAAATTTTTTATCATATTTTCCACTTTCTTCTTGACAGTATCTCCCTTTGTTTAAGAGTACCATGGTAAGAGTACTATAAGCATGTAAGCAAACCGTTTACAGTTTTCTGTTGAAAATTTTATTTTTGTTTCGTTGCACCATTACGCCATGTGGATTGGTTGATCCAAAAAATATTTTCTGAAGTTTCGGATACTTGATATGTTCCACCGATACTTCAGTTATGGTTACTGACAAATACAGAGCACCCACTAACATTCGGCTGTACTGATGGAATACTCGAAGTTAGTTAGTTATTTGTTCATCTTTATTTCATAATGTGTTGTACCGATATCAATTGTCTGAAGTACTAAGAGGTTAGATAGTTTGCTTATATATCTTTACTGCGTTATTAAATATTTAAGATTTGTTATAATAAGTTTCGAAGTAAAAAAGTTACGTTTGAAGGAAAATTAATAAAAAAAAAAACTATTTTCCTTCAATGTGTAATGGTTTTGTTTTGATTTCAATTTTACTTTGACAGTGACAGCTTTCGCCCATTTATTTATTTTGACTGTTACAGCCTTTTCCGCTCAAAATCCGAAAATCTCTTTTCGATGGTAAGATTTGTTGTCTACACTGGCCATATAGTCCATTCCTAACTGGTCCCCCATTCTTGTTTGAAACGATCTGCCATTCATGTATTCCATTTCGTTTACTACAGATCACCTTTCAATCAATGCCCATGCCAGTCGAACGAGAGCGGTTAATATCCATATCATGTTCCCCAAAGGCCAAAAATATGTTTCGTCGAATTCAATATCAATCATTAAAAAACCATTTGCTTCATATGTGCAGCCGTTCTGTCGTTTTTAGTTTTTTTCTTTCTTTCGTTCTTCACGTCATGTCAAGTGATATTTTGCAACCCGTTCGGTTTGTAATGAATGCGTAGTGAAGTCATTTGCAACAATGTTGCAAAGTAAAAGGAGCCAGTATTTTTGTTGTTGTTGTTGCTGGCTTCGCTACGATGCCAAGGCACAATATGTTGATTGATGATTTTGTTGCCCCCTGATGTATGGCATCATGGATGTTAACACTTTGGGATTTATTGAATGTGGGTATTTAAGAGTAATGACAGAATGAACAGAATGCATTAGAAAATATTTCGAATGATGCAAGTGGAATCGAGAAACACCTGTGAGAGATTTGTTTGCGGCTGTCAGAGGCGTTTTATTAAAAAGCGTATGCTGAAGATTTATTAAAACGCGAATTATTTATTGCTTTTATATGTTTCCAATTGAAAGTTGGAAAGCTTTATACATTACTAATTGCATTTCCTGGTAATGTCATTTCATTATCCTTCGTTAAAGTTGTTTTATTTTTCGGAAAGATCTAATTTTTCTCAACTTAATATTTTCGTTTTTTTTTTTATGTACGCAGAGAAAAGATATGGTTACTTTATGGTCAGGGCCACAATGATATGTTATCTGCAATTAAAGTATGTTCGTTGCAACCATAGATTTGTTTTTTGGATTTTGTTTTGACAATAGTCTGATTGTGACAATACTAATATTATTGAAATGTAAGAAAAATATAATTTGTCAAACTTAAAAAAAAGAAAATATGGTTGTAGCAACAATATAAAAATGGTGAGTCCGACTAAGGTATTGTTTTTTGCCTTTAACAATAATTGTATGATAGTATTTTTTTGAATTTGAATGTGGTTTTTAGAACAATGTTATTGTTACTACTCTTACGCAATCAAAGTGCAAAACAAACTGCTTTGGATTTGTATAACTTAAATATTTTAAATCATTGAAACACTTACTTTTTTAGTAATATTTTTTCTGTTGTAAAATAAAGCACTTATATTATTTTGAATTAAAAGTATTTTTAAATAATTTACTTATTAAAAATTTCTATTGTTGAAAGACAACATACCTCGATGTTCAAAAACAATTTAGGGATAATGATTATTGGGATCATACTATGGTTGCAGGGATCATAAGATGTTTGCGTGTGAATCATACTATGGTTGTATGTAAAACATACTAAGGTTGTGAGGATCATATTATAATTGAATGTGAAACAAACTATGGTAGTGAGGATTATGCTACTGCTGTAAGTAAAACATAGTATGGTTGTGAGCATCATACTATTGTAACATGTAAAACATACTGTGGTTGTGATAATCATACTACGGTTGTGAATATCATACTATGGTTGTAACAAATATGGTTGTGAGCATCATAATATAGTATAGTTGCGGGGATCATAGTATGGTTAAGTGAGAATCATACTATTGTTATGAGGATCATAATACTGTTATGCTACAACCACATACCGAACAATAGTATGGGCGGGCAAACATTCCCTCTACTTAAAATCAACCAACCGCGGTTTACGTTCTGAGCCCGGAACAAAGTGCAGACCCGACTTTACCCGGTCTACCTCTTCTGCGGCTTTCCTTTGGATTCCATTCGAGGGCCATTCTCGTGCCCCAAAAAAAAAGTAAAAACGTCTTTAAGTTCGGCCGGGTCAACTCTTATATACGGTTTAGCGTTGAGGAAATACGCAAAAAAGTGTCACTTTTAGCATCTAAAAATAAAACTCTCTTCCCCACTGGGCCGATTTCACACAATTGCAATCTCAACCAACTTAAGTCTATAGGCCATCAAAGTAAAAAATTCCTCTAGCTTTATTTGTTTAATCGTTATCGTGCATTCCACAGACACACGGGCGGATAGACATTACAAGGTCGCATTTATAACAAAAAAGAGTATTTTTTTTGAGATTCCTTTAGTCTCTTAAATGGAAACTTTTTCCCCCTAGATCTTAATCTTCACCACACGCAGAGAAAATATATGGTTACTATATGGTCACGGCAACAATAGTATGTTCTCTGCAGTAAAAGTATGGTCGTCGGAACCATAGAATTGTTTTTTGAATTTCATTTTGACAATAGTATGATTGCGGCAATATTAATATTGTTGAAATGTAACAAAAGTATTGTTGCAAAATTTAAAAATGAAAATATGGTTGTAGCAACAATATAAATATGGTTGGTGGGACAAAAGTATTGTTTTCATGGGTTTAATGTTAACAATAACATGATTACGGCAATCATGCCGGCAAAACCTTAATTTTTTTTAATTTGACAATGTTATTTTTACGACTTACGCAATAATAGTAATAAAAATTAATTTTTTTTAACAAAAAACTAAGGATGAGTATAACTAAAATATTTTTAATACTTATAAATGAATTTTTTTACTGTTTAATAAATCACTCCTATTGTTACATAACTTACTTAATAAAATTCTTTATTGCTGAAAACCAACGTATTCCAGTCTTTATAAACAATTTTGGGGATCATAGTATGGTTGTGCGTTAGTCATATTACGGTAGTGAGGCTCATTCTATGGTTGTACGTTAAACATACTATGGTTATGAGGATCATAATATGGTTGTGCGGATCATAGTATGGTTGAATGTGAATAATAAAATGGTTGTGGGGATCATAGTATGGTTGTGTGTAAATGTGTATATTGTTGTGAGGACCATAATATTGTTATGGGGATCATAGTATGGTTGTGTGTGAACCATTGTATTGTTGTGTTGATCAGAATATTGTTGTGCCACAACCATATAACCAACAATAGTATGGTGCTCTTCGAATATTGTTACCCCAACCATACTTTTTTTCTGCGTGCAGCCTTGGAGATCGTTCTCACAAAAGGTAAATTTTTCCAAGGTACCTTTAGTCTCGTAAAGTGAAACTTTTTCCCGCTATACCAATTTCGCCCATTTGCAATCCCAAACAGGTTTTAGTTTAAAACTCATCATTGTACCAAATTTCAAAGTTCTAGCTTAATTCGTTGGACCGCTATCGGACACACGAAAGGACATGGCTAGATCGTGTTAAATTTTACGATTATCAAAAATACAGGGTTGCGCGATTGATGTGTTACATATTCAAAGGACTATCATTTTACTTGTGGTATTATTATTTACAAGAATGTGAAAATAATCAAAATTTCAGAACCCACTTTTTCTGTGGCCACTAATTGTCTTGACTTTGGCCTTTAAACGGTAAAAAGGTGAGTTGGATACTGCATAAACATGATACTCGTATTCTGTTGTTTTGGGCTATTCCCGTACACTGGCTTTCTTGATATTTCATATATTTTTCAATTTTTTTTTATGCTTACCTTGCTCTTCAATATGGCCCAGATCAAAAAGTCCATCGGACTTGCATTTGGCGAATGTGACACATGGTTTTTAACCCCTCTTGGTTCTCATGAGCTTTATGAGATGGTGCTGAGCATTAATTCGCAACGCCAATAAAATGTTTGCGTGCCCATGGCTGCAGCTTCCAAAACATTTTCCCGATACTAAGTCACATGTTCTTTGACAACAGGGTCAAAGAAAACGATTGGACTGCAATAATCGGTGAACATCGGCAGCAGCCCACATTTTGAAAATTATTTTGGGTGGCCGTTCGTAGGCTCAAATTGTCGTTAGTACGTTTAGATTTTGATCAACATTATCAGCTAGTTTTATCTCAGCTGGTGCAGGGTTTTATGTATTTCCGCCCGACTTTTTCATCTTTTTAAGTATCTGTTGATCAATTTAGAGGTATATAAAAAAAAAACAAAAATTAAACATTTTACATTTTATGCCATTAATTTTTTAGAACTAATTTCCTTTTAATGTTGGCCGCAACTACGTCTCAGGGTGTCCATTCTGAGGGTTCTATTTGGATGACTCGTTCGAGCATTTCGACCGAACGAGTCAATTTTGGCTCTCAAAACCTGAATCGTATCTGGTTTGTCAGCATAGACTTTGAAGTTTACGTAGCCCAAAGAAAAAACTCACAAGATGTGAAATCACACGATCTAGGCGACCAACTTACCGGTCCAAAATGTGAAATTAGCTGCTCTTCGAAATAGTCTCTCAATGATCCATTGTTTGGGCGGGCAGCTTTCTGGCAAGTGGCATAAAAAAAATAAAGTTTAACACAAATCACGAGTAATTTGTAAAAAAAACCAATTGAAAAAATCCTCTAGATTTATCACCCGTTAGTTCTTAATAAAAGTTTTCACTGCATTGTTGATATTAATATGTCTCCAAATATATCCATAAGTTTCAATAAAAGTATGCTTAACGAAAATCCAGTTTAACGATGAGAATTATTGTTTATTTACAAAGAAATCGAAAACCTGTACAAATCTCATCAATCTTCCAAAATGAAAAAAAAAAAAAAAAAAAAAAACAAATTAAATTTTGCAAAACTCCCCTGGACAGTGACTCATCCGCGCGATGGTGCTTATATAACTTCCATATTCTTCGACGAGTTGTACTTCATCTTCATTATGGACTTAAACTTACAACATCCAAAGGAAAGAAAGAAAACCAACATATTCTTCTTTACTTTACAACTTCGGCTTCATCTTAGTCTTGTTCCTCTGTTTGCGGTTTTGAACTTTTGAAGATGACGCTCGCTAGGTGAGGAGGGTGAGAGAGATGCTGCTACAAAAAATAAGGTTTCATTTAGATTTCCTTTTAACGTTTATGCTAAAATGCAATCATTCATCATCTTTGGCAAACAAAGATCATGAACAAGAGAACGACAAAGAAAATACCAAACGAAGAAGATGCAAAAATCTTTGTGGAAAAGCGTAAAAAGAGATACGAATGAACCACCACATGACGCATATTTGTGGCCAAAGGGGAAGAAAAAAACAAAAACCAACACGACATTATTACTTGTCAATATGCACAGTAGCTAGAAACCGTTTAGAAGGGAACATTTGAGTTACTAGCAAAACATTGTTTGTGGGTTAAATTTGACATTTTTAATATCGTTTGGTAATATCGAAATATGCTGGAGAATTTCTTTATTTAATTTTGATTTAACCGCACCTTACAGTTATCACAAAATCTTGTATGAGGGTAATAAATTTGATGGCTTTGCTTCTAGCTTTCTTATGCTAATTTTGCAAAACGTTTGTCAAACTCGTTCAATTGGTGGGTTTTTTTTTCTTGTGGCATGAGATCATTTCGGTTTTATCTTTGGAACACCTTTTAATTATTAAATGATAACTAAATTAATCTATTGAAAAAAATTATTGGTGCTTATTAATTTTTTTATTACTTTCACATTTCATTTAAAATGTATGGTTAAATAAAATGGGAATGCCAAGACTGGGCCAAGACTTTGATGGGGGCATATCATATAGGTTGCAGTTTTGTCGTCTACATCCTTTTTAATTGTAATTTGGAAAATATAAATTAAAAATTCACAAACTTTATTTGATATGGTCCAGTTTTACCAGGCATGGTTGAAAATCACTTATAACATACAGGGTTACTGATGAGTATTGCTACATGAAGAAATCAAATAACTTTTCTTTCAGTGTATGGAATTCGTTTTTCTTTTATTCATGTAAAACTGAGACACGAAGTGAATGCAATTCCGTCTTTTGAAGTATCTGTGAGCTGAAAGCACTCCATATTCGGCAAATTTGTTTGTTTATGTTGCCGTTTAAATCGAAATGGGCCTCGTCAGACATGAAAAGACAATGGACAATCCAAATTCTTGTTTCAGTATCCCAGTTATCCATTTTTGTTAAATTTAAAAATCAATCTGCAAAATGAAATAAAAAATAATAAGATTCATTAAATAAAAAAAATATATATATTTTTTTGTAGCGGCTTTCATCGGCCGCCCCGTGCTTTGTGAAATTTGATCCAAATCGGATGTACTCGTAGAATGTGTTTTGTATAGCGCCAAAATTCTCAAGATGGCAGGGAAGTTTGTATGGGCTCCAATTTGTGCTACAGTATTCCGTCAATAGCATCATCAAGTTCTTGACGAAGCTGCAGAGAAAATAATCGAGGGGTGTTAAAAGTAATGTTGACCGTGGCCAATGAACGTGCGCCGTGAGACTTAACCGACGCCCCTTTTTTTCTTTTCAACTTCGAACTTTGAGTTGACTTCAAGGCATGTAGCGCCATCTCCTGGAACGATACCTCGAATAAATCGATGTTGTCGAGCTCTGACCGCACAAAGGTGATTAGTCCTTTATACGGCGGATCAGCGATGATAACAGCCTTCGACATTTCACGAAATATGATCCGATGAACCGCATTGAAGAGTCGATGACGAAAGGAACCTAAGGTTAAAAACCTGTTTTGTTCAGGAGAGCCATTTTAAAGATTAGGTCCCTTTCTATTTGCGCTTAGAATCGTCGACTTCACTTTCATAACACGCGCATATCTTTGGGAGGGAACACTTTTGGGGCATGGAATCGGTCTCATTCGATGCTCAGATGTTGTCCACATCAAACAAAAAATTTTAAAAATTGATGAAAAGTTTTGTTCAGGATAGCCCTTTTAGAGATTAGGTCCTTTTCTATTTGCGCTTAGAATCGTCGACTTCACTTTCATAAAACGCGCATATCTTTGGGAGGGAACACTTTTGGGGCATGGGATCGGTCTCATTCGATGCTCAGATGTTGTCCACATCAATAAAAAAGGGGAAAATTTAAGGACAATTTTTGTTCAGGAGAGCCATTTTAGACGCGTTAATGTTATTCAGGCTTTTTATGAAAACGGGCGTTCAAATCAAAATGCATATCGCGCACTTCGTGATTTTTTCGATCAATGTAATCGTCCAAATGTGCGTACAATCGGAAAAATCGTGCAAAAATTTGAGCAAACTGAGGAGATGTGTAGAAAATATTGCTGCGAAAGTTTGGCTAAAGAGCCGTCCACCTCAACTCCAATTGCCGTGCCCAACAATTGCACCTCTCACGCTCGTCGTTGATGAACTTAATGCTTAAAGACTTGCATTTACACGCTTACAAGGTGCAATTGACTCAAGAACAAAATAAAGCCTTTTGGCCATTCCAAACGTCATCAATGGTCAGAATGGTGGCAAGAAATGGCAACAGTTATTGTCGAAAAATCAATGCACCCACAAAGGGTGACTGTTTGGTGCGGTTTATGGGCTAGCGACATCATCGAGCTGTATTTTTTCCAAAATGAGGCCGGTCAGGCTGTTACTGAGAATGGTGTTCGCTACCGTGGGAGGATAACGAACTTATTATAGCCCGAATTGGAAGATATGGATTTGGACAATATGTGGTTTTAATAGGGCGGGCTCATTTGCGGCAAATTCAATGGCCGTGTTATCGCACGTCGTGCCAATGTTAATTGGCCGCCAAGGTCATGTGATTTGACACCGTTGGACTTCTTTCTTTAGGGTTATTTGAAAGAAAAGGTGTACGTCGATAAGCCAGCAAAACAATTCAAGAGCTAAAGGATGAGATAACTCGGCACATTAACGACATAGAACCTCAATTATGCCTCAGCGGCATCGACAATTTAGACCATCGGATGGAGGTGTGCCGCCGAGGTCGCGGCGGCCATTTGCCAAATTTAAGTCGGGAATTCACAACTGAGTTAAAATTTCAATAATAATGTCCATGGTACAGGAAATGGAATATTTTGAAATTATGAAATTATTTTGAATTTAAAATTCAAAAAAAAACTAACATTTCTATTTGGCATCAAAAAAACTTCAAAGACATCCCCTCAATACTTCAAAATATTTCACACCTGGTGATTTCCTCAAAATCTTTGAACCCTAAACACTGTGCCTCTAAACTGCTATAGAGAACAGGAAACAAACGTTTGAGTCGTTTTGTATGGATTCCTTACAACTATGTGGTTTTCTGATTTTCTCTATAGTTTTGTTAGTACGAGAACTAACTATAATTTAATGGATTTTTAAAATGAAATTTAAACAAAAAGGAAAACCACCAAACAAACAGGCAACTTCGATAATAGAAATGCATGCCGCCGACACTGAAGATGCCACAACAAACAACTTGAGAACCTTTAATGGCGTTCCTCTATTTCAAATCAACTCAAGCTTATAGAATTTCGAACTTTCGTAATAGCAAGCGTGTTCAGTGTTTGCTCTTGCAGATACTTAATCTTATTTGATTCGAAATAAACATTTGTTAAACATCGTAATTATATCGTTGACTCCATGTTTGGCCATTCAAGGAGAGCTGTTTGTGGTCTTACGTTTCGGTTTCTCAACTGCGTGCAAAGAATCAATAAGAGAAAGTGTATTTAATCAGTGTTAACTGAGTTGTGAAAAACAAATAGATTTTCTTTTCAACAAAACAAAAACGAAAAAAGAAGAAATGCTTGTTAAAAAGATAAGACAAATAAGACGATCATATCATCCATCCAACGCTGATGTTGGTATGGACATTACACAGTAACATATCACCGGCGGCTGCCGTACCGCCGATAGCTCAGATGGCTACAGCGTTGCCAATACGGCCATGGACGGCGTCAATGAGTGGCTGGTTGGCTGGATGGATGGATGAATGCTTCAATGGAGTGGTGCAAATACGAAATCTAAATGGATGTTGGAGTGCTAGTCGGCATGCTTGGCTGCTTGTTTAAGATTTATGCTCGGTTTTAATATCTTTTAATCTGTAGCTATCTCCGTTATCTACTGGTCTGCGTCATACGATCTTGATGTGCCGTTGATGGAGACTGATGTTCAACAGGTTCAAATGTATAACAACAGGGAAATGAGAGAGCTACCGAGAGAAATTGGGAATGAATAGTGGACTGGGTTCAGAAAGGCAAAAAAATAGTTTGCAGAAACAAATAACTAAAGAAATATTTTAATAATTTATTTTTAAATAAAGGAAAAGTTTTATGTCAGACTGGTTTAAGGTCCACCCGTTCTATGTCCTTCAGCACAATGGTATACAAAAGGCTTGAAATGTTGTCAAACGAAACGTAATCCTTATATACTTAGTAGGGACAGTATTTATACTGTTACACACGTTTTATGCTGTAAAATAAAAAGTACTGAATGTTTTTGGACCAAATATATTTTAATATGTATATTGATGTATATTGTATCCAAAAAGAATCTACTTATTCGAAATGTCCGCCTTCTGCCTTTACACACGCCTTAAGTCGCACTGGCCAATCGTCAATAGCTGCACGAACCTCGTCCATTGGAAAATTGGCCACAGCTCGAACCAAAGCAGTCTTAAGAGATCCAATGTTGGGGTATCTTTTATGACAAACCTTGTCCTCTGAAACCGTCCATAATTTGTAATCCAATGGGTTCAAATCTGGACTGCCTGAGGGCCATTCTTCAGAGGAAATGAACGCTGGCAAATTGTTTCGAAGCAAGGCTTCACAACAGCATCCAAACGGGTTCTTGGTAAACTTTGGCCGATGTTTGACTCCTTGTTTGCAGAAATGCAGGTCAGTGACCCCATCGTTAGAGACACCCCACCAAATCATGACTGACGGGTAATGACCCTTTTCCACCCTTGGGATCAGTTCAGATGCTTCCTTAGATGACCGCGCGTACACTCTATCATTTTGCTTGTTAAATTTTTCCTGAACGGTAAAAACTTTTTCATCGGTGAACAAACTTTTTCTGTGCAAAATATCAGCGTGCTTCACCAAAAGACGTTTGCATTTTTCAATACTATTTTTTTAAAGCTGCAGTCAATAAATGTCCGGTACGTCGTTTGAAAGTCCCAAGTCCCAAGTCTTTTTTTAATGATTCGACTCATGGACTTTTGCGTGATATGCATCTCACGGGCCATGATTTTCTGTTTTCGCAGCGGACTTCTGTGAATTCTTGATTTAACGGCTTTGATGACATGCGGTGTTCGAACAGAGCGTGGACGGCCCGACTGGTGGCGGTCTTTTACATCTCCAGTCTCCTCAAACAGTTTTATGCATCGGTAGACGAACATGCGGCTAATCCCTAGTGGACGGATATCGCTTTTTTCATTTCACACTTGAAAAGCGCTATTACAGCGATACGGTTCTCATTGTCTGACCACTCCATGATGAAAGTTGAAACAATTTTAAAATCTCGTTACAGACTAACGCTATTGAGGTTAGCTTTCAAAACCCATATGACATTAATGGGGTATGTTCAGTTTTACTATTGAAATGGGTGTGTTCAATGTTGTAACAGTATTTATGTCCCTTCTAAGTATATGAATTTCGATTAATGTACCTCTTTTGAATGACTGAATTGAATTTAAATCACATAACTCAAACGTGTTCCACGTATCTGGATTACCCTAAAGTTAAAACTATGGATAGCTGAAACGAAGTAGCTGCATTTTAACTGAAAAGGAGTTAACTGTTTGAGAAACTACTTATTAATTTTGTTTGAATTTTTTTAATTGAACCGAATCATTTTTCTTCTCCCGTGTAGTCAGAAGTTGCTTTTGATTGAAACTGTGCGAAACCGCCCCAGACACAAAAAAGTGTCCATTTAAGACACTAAAAGTATCTCTGAAAATAGTATTTTTCTAAATTGCTTATTTTAATTTGCAACAAAAATGTTCATCAAAAGCAATTATAAATTTTCACTTTGCTCAAAAAACTTCGTCATCATCATAGTCAAGCGATAAAGGTGTTAATATCACACATGGATTTCAAAGTGATTTATGATAAAATCATAAATGATGATGGTATCTCCAACAAACAAAAAATAGAAGTTCACATAAATTTTATTCAAAAATCGTAATAAAAAACGACTTTTTTATATTTTCCTTAAATGAAGAATTTTATAAAAGATTGGCCATATTCCAAAACATATCATGTCTGTAGACTCGATGACTTTCTCCACAAAAAAAGCCAAACGACCGAGCGACCAAGCCAGCGGACAAGTCAGTCAGTCAGTCAGTACATCAAGACAAAAGAAATCAAATACAGCCGAAGACGACTAAGACGACTAAAGAAATATACTTTGTATACAATTTGTTAGGTTTAGAAACCATTAATGGAAAACGTCATCGGTTTTCAAGAAGTATGTACGTACACACAATACCAAATGTCGAATACTAAATTCAAGACTTTTTTGTTTTGTTTTATTCGGTATGAACGAACCACATCGAGCGGGTATATAAAAGTCTAAGCACGTTTTATTTTTTATGCAAATTTTGGATTTATTTTCTTGTGTTGTGTGGTGTGGCGTAGAGTTTGAGTTTCATTTCAACCAGGGTTTGTTTTCATGTCTCAAATATTGACATTTTCTAAAGAAATATAAACGTCTTTTTTAGCGGTTAAAATGTATAAATACAACTCGTACATTGTACTCGTATGACTGAAGAGGTTTTTTTCGTTAAACCTAAAGCGAACTGAAACTGAATGCTTAACAAGAAAATGAGAAATACTTAGTAACTAGTTTGAAATAAAAACAAAGTGTAGAGAGCAAGTAAAAACGTCTTAAAGTTTGTCGACGCCGAATCGTATAGACCCTCTACTGTTAAGCAAATAATCAAAAATTGTGCTTTGTCCCTAGGTCCCTACGAGGGCTGCTATATATTTATGGCCTAACAATGAAAATTCGAATATTGAACATGGATTAACCTCTTGCTTCTATATTAAAATAGAAGACAAGTTTTTAACAAAATGGCAAAGTGACATTGATTTTCGCTACCTCTAAAGAGACTCCACATCGAGAGCCATCAATGACAAGAGTGAGTTGTATTTTCGTGGGCAATTGTGTGAAGAAAACTTGAAAAGGAAGTAGTTCTCATTCGTTTGGGGAGAGCCTGGCCTTATAGAGTTCGGTTTTACTTTCAACAATTGCAGCAAAGCTGAAGAGGATTGTCACGGACCCCAACAATAGTATGATCCTCTTTGAATATTGTATGGTTGGTGTAACAATACTTTTTTTCTGCCTGCACTTTTGCATGCGCTCAAACCAATTGTCGAGCACTTTTTCCACTCCTATTGAGACACCTCCAAAACATGGTCTTGGAACGCTTCAGCAGCTTCTTTCTTTTTTTCTTGATGTGCGGGAATAAAAAGAAGTCATTGTATGCCAAATCAGGGCTGTACGATAGATGGCCCATCAATTCGACGTTTTGGCCGGTCAAAAAGGCGCTGGTTTGAGCCGATGTGTGGGAGCTCGCATTTATGTGCGGGAATAAAAAGAAGTCATTGGATAAAAGCAGTGTGCAGCCACGAAAACTAATGTCATTTTGCTATTTTATTAAAAACGTGTCTTCTATTTAAATATAGAAGAAAGAGGTCTTGAGCCGGTTAATCCCCGTTCAAAGTGTAAAAGCAACAGACCGAAATAAAACAAACGAGCAACACATTCGAATATTTATCATCAAAAATGGTTTTATTGATTTTCAAAGTATTCTCCATACACAGGCAGACAAAAGATATGGTTACTATATGCACACGGCAACAATAGTATGTTCTCTGCAATAAAAGTATGGTCATCGCAACTATAGTATTGTTTTTTGAATTTTATTTTGACAGTAGTATGATTGCGGCAATACTATTGTTGTTGAAATGTAACAATAGTATTGTTGCCAAATTTAAAAATGAAAGTATGGTTGTAGCAACAATATAAAGATGGTTGATGCGACAAAAGTATTGTTTTTTTTTGGGTTTTGTGGTAACAATAATATTATTACGGCAAGTATACCAGCATTTTTTTTTTTTGACTATGTTATTGTTACGAATCTTACGCAATAAAAGTACTTTTGTATGTAAATTAAATTATTTCAAAACAAACTACTTTGGATTAGTATAACTGATATATTTTTAATAAGTAATTTTTTTCTTCTGTTAAGTAAGTCACTCCTATTATTAAGAGTTTAATGTATTTTTACATAATTCACTTAAAAATTTTTGACTAGTAACTTAACGCAATCCTTACGAAGAAATTTGGGGATCATAGTATGGTTGTGTGTGAGTCATACTATGGTTGTGAGGATTATACTATGGTTGTATGTTAAACATACTATAATTATGAGAAACATAATATGGTTGTGGGGATCATAGTATGGTTGAGTGTGAATAATAATATGTTTGTGAAGACCATAATATTTTTGTGGGGACCATAGTATGGTTTTCTGTGAACCATACTATTGTTGTGATGATCATAATATTGTTGTGCCACAACCATATACCCAACAATAGTATGATCCTCTTTGAATATTGTAACACCAACCATACTTTTTTTCTGCGTGCACTTTTGCATGCGCTCAAACCAATTGTCGAACACATTTTCCACTCCTATTGAGACACCTCCAAAACATGGTTTTGGAACGCTTCAGCAGCTTCTTTCTTTTTTCTTGATGTGCGGGAATAAAAAGAAGTCATTGGATGCCAAATCAGGGCTGAACGATAGATGGCCCATCAATTCGACGTTTTGGCCGGTCAAAAAGGCGCTGGTTTGAGCCGATGTGTGGAAGCTCGCATTGATGTGCGGGAATAAAAAGAAGTCATTGGGTGCCAAATCAGGGCTATACGGTAGATGGCCCATCAAAAATGGCCGGTCAAAAATGCGCTGGTTTTAGCCGATGTGTGAGAGCTCGCATTGTCATGGTGCACAATGATTCGTCTTCTCTTGTTCGTTTTTCGAATTTCTCCGAAGACTTCAGGCAAACAAATTGAGGTGTACCACTCATAATTGACCGTCCTACGTTGCTCAAGCGGAACAGTCGTCACATGGTCAGTTTTGCCGATAAAACAGGCGACCATTTGCTTCGAAGTGCTTCTTCCACAAACAACTTTCGTTGGATTTGGCTCGTCTTCGAAGACCCACACGGTCGATTGCTGTTTTGTTTCGGGCTCATACGCATAGATCCATGATTCGTCACCTGTGACGATCTTATAACGTCTTTTCAAGCACTGCGATCGTATTTTTTACAAAATTTCTTTGCACCAATCGACACGAGCTTTTTTTTAAGCGATTGTCTAATTGTGCGGCACCCAACGAGAACAAACCTTTTTTACGGCCAGTTGTTCATGTAATATCGAATGTATGCTGGTGGAAGAAATACCCAAGAATGCCCAAGAATCTTGCATTATCAGTTCACGCACGGTATCACTGTTCTCTGCTACAACGACTGCTAGACAACCTGCACGACCTTCGTCTGTGAGCAAGCTTCGTTCACGACTGAATTCATTAAACCAGGATGGTGCTTCATCGCCATACAAAGATTTAAGTTCATCGATGCACTCTTGTCGTGATAGTCCACGTCGAAAGTTGTGAAAAATGATCGCACGAAAATGTTCACGAGTTAATTCCATTTTTTTGACAAATAGATTTTTTCAAGTCACTGTAAACAACACAAATGATGGTCGTACGTCAAGTCGTTCTGTTTATGTTAAAAAAATGTCATACTTTCCAATGGAAATGTCGGATGGCGCCAGGCAATAATAAGTGTTGGCTAGGCCAGAAATATATATGTGACAGCGCATAGAGAAAGGGACCTTTGGGTAAAAAAATCAATTTTCATTTTTTTTCTTTTTTTGATGTGGACAACATCTGAGCATCGAATGAGACCGATCCCATGCCCAAAAAGAGTTCCTTCCCAGAGATATGCTTCACTTTATGAAAGTGAAGTCGACGATTCTAAGCGCAAATATGAAGGGACCTAATCTTTAAAATGGCTCTCCTGAACAAAACTGGTTTTTAACCTTAGGTCCCTTTCTATTTTGAGCTTCACATATAGCAACCCTCTGCCGTTAAGTAAATAACTATTCTCGAGGTTTCTGTAGTCCCCTTAAAGCGAATTTTTGCCCCAACAACTTAGCGTACAACCCTCGTCAATATATCCATGACTTTTTTTTCAGAAAACTATTTCATATTTTCAAACAAGAAATTAATCATTCAATTTTATTTTATTTTTGTATCTTTGCAGCTACCCAACCATAACGTAAAATACACATACTTCGGTGCTCCAAACAATTCTGAAATATACAGAATCACGTAAATAGTACGCGCTATAATAAATCGCATTTTTGAAAAAAAAAACATTTATCGCGTGTACAAAGCCATTTATTTTTTTAAAAAAACTAGTGTGTTAACGTTTTGGATCCACCAAACCCCACTAAACTAAAGAAACTCCCAGCAGAAACAACTTCAAACCAAAAAAAGAAACAAAAACCAACCGACACAATGGCTGAACGTCGTGGAACAAAAGCTTTGGAATTATGGTGCCGTCGCATGACAGAAGGTTATCCTGGCGTTAAGGTTGATAATATGACAACATCATGGCGTGATGGTTTGGCGTTTTGTGCAATGATCCATCATTTTAGACCAGATCTAATGTGAGTACAAACCGAAATAAAATATTTCAAATTTTTGCTCCATTGACAGAATCTCAATATAAAATATAGTTTGAGAATTTATTGTGGTCTCAAGATATTGTAGGGGACGCGTCCACCCATGTAATATTTGAAGCTTAACTAATTAAGCCGTAGTTAAGAATATATTGTAAGCTAAATATTTTTTGAAGAGCTGCAGAAACGTCAAAAAAAAATTCTTAATACTGAAATAATTAGAATGTTCATCAATCCTAACGTATGTTTGACATGTTAGCTCAATTATTACTTACTCATTTATTTAGAAACCATTTGTAGGCATAGGCAATTATGAATAAGGAAAAGCCTTTGATTGTCCTGAGCGTCGTTTCGAAACAAACAACCAATTTCGTTCGTTGTCGGCTGTAAGCAACCGCGACACTCGATTTTCAGATTAACAATCTTGTACTTTGTTCAATGGCTATTAAAATATTAACGTGTTTGCCTAGCTTTTAGAATTGAGAAGTTTAAGTTTAGTTTTCGCAAAGAGTTAATATCTGTCGAAACTATTTTGTAACCAAATATCCGAAATCTTCTGATTTCAAATTCATGTGTGATATAACCAATTGCCTGAATCGTAGTGGGTTTGTCAGCATAGACTTTGGACTTTACGTAGTCCCAAAGAAAAAAGTCTAAAGGTGTGATATCACACGATCTAGACGGTCAACTAACCGATTCAAAACGAGAAATTAGCTGCTCTTCGAAATGACCTCTCAATAGATCCATTGTTTGTGCAGCAGTATGGAAAGTGGCACCGTCCTGTTCAAACCAAATGTCGTCAAGAGTACGGACTTCAATTACAGGTAGCTAAAAGTCTGATATCATGCCGCGATAGCAAGCACCATTCACGAGTACGTTCCGGCCATCATTATTTTTTTTAAAAAGTTGGACAAATGATTCCAACAGCCCATAAACCGCACCATAGGTCTTTCCACGATGAAACAACACTGAAAAGAAAAAAATTTAAAAAAGGCTCTAGAATGATCACATGTTACAACTTTAAAAATGTGGACCAATTATGCAACCAGTCCATAAAGCGCACCAAACCGTGGTGTAAGTCTTTCCATGATGAAATGGTAAACAATACTGAAAAAAATAAAGTTTAAAATCCGATTACTTAGCCGTTATTGTGAAAAAACCTATTAAAAAATGTCTCTAGATTGATCACCCTATACATAGAATGTAGTCATTCAATCGGATATGAGCCAAAATATCGAAAATACCGACTAAAAATTTAGACTTTCGGCGTTTTAGGACGTTTTTTATAAAATCCAAAATACATAGAATGGAGTCGGAGTCATTCAATAGGATTTGAGCAAAAATTTTGAAAATGCCGACTAAAAATTTAAACTTTTTAGGGCGTTTTTTATAAAATCCGTCAGTTTAATCTCCAAACCACCAAAATATTAGTCGGAAAAAGTCTTTGATCTCGCCATATTGGGCAATAAATCGGCAAACCTAATTACTACCCTGCGTCACACTCCGCAAAAACTCCCTTAGTGAAAAGCAAAAACAAGAGAGACAAAAATTTGGCGGTTGAGTATGAAAAGGACAATCCCTTTAAAAGAGGTACACGAGTAAAAATTCCCACCTGTAGAGGTAAATTCTAACCACCAGTTTGGTGAGTCGTGGATCTGGATATATCCAAGGCATTTGATGCCTTGCACTTAAATGACCTCTGATGTACCGCAAGGCTCTGCAGGGATACGTGACATTCCAGAAATTCACACCCGTTGGTTTTCGATTGGCCGGTTGACCGCACTATTGTACACTACAGATAGAATTCGTTTTCGCCCGTACTGTGGAATCGACTTCCGGCAAATGTACTAGGGCGACCGCAAAAGTAACTGGCCTTACATAAAAAGAAACGTTTTTTTTGGAATTATTATTATTTATTTTTCAACATAATCTCCTTCCAACTCAATACACTTCATCAAACGTTTTTCAAGTTTTTTAATTCCATCCGAAAAATAAGATTTTTCAAGACCTTCAAAATATGCCTCAGTTTCAGCAATAACCTCGCTATTGGACGAACATTTTTTGCCACCGAGATTTTTTTTTTAAAATTTGGAAACAAGAAATAATCAGAAGGAGCTAAATCTGGACTATATGGTCGATGCTGAGCAATTTTAAATCGTAATTCGGTTAGTTTTTGTTGAGTTAAAAATGCAGTGTGTGAAGGAGCATTGTCTTGATGAAAAAGAACTTTTTTTCTAAATGCGGTCATTTCATCTTGATTTCTTCACTCAACCGATCCAATAATGCACAATAATATTCACTATTTATAGTTTTTCCTTTCTCAAGATAATCAATAAATAGTATACCCCTTGCATCCCAAAATACTGTGGTCATTACTTTTCCTGCTGGCTTAACAGTTTTCGCCTTCTTGGGAACACTTTTACCCGCTTCTATCCATTGTTTTGACTGTTCTTTGCATTCTGGGATGTAGTGATGGATCCATGTTTCATCAACAATTATGAATCGTCGCAATAACTCTATTGGATTACGCTGATAAATCGCTAAAAGCTCCTCGGAATTGGTCCAACGGACGATTTTTTTGGGCAAAGTCAACAAACGCGGCGGATAGTTTTCGGATAGCTTTTTCATGTGGAGTTCATCATTTAAAATACTCCAAACTTGTTTTTCCTGTATTTTAACAATATCAGCAAGTTCTCTGAGCTTTATTCGTCTATCTTTAGTCACTTCATTAAATATTTTTCTAATGTTTTCAATAGTAGTAGCAGTTTTCGGTCTTCCAGAGCGTTGTTCATCTTCCGTACTTGAACGACCCATTTGAAGTTGTTGAACCCAGGATTTCACGGTGAAGTATGAAGGTGCATTATCACCATGAACAGAATCTAATTCATCTTTGATTAATTGTGGCGTATAACCTTTCATATAAAAGTTTAATTGCCGCACGAAACTCTTTATTTTCCATTTTTCAAAAATAATAAAACTTGTTTACTTCAATCTCCTGTAACAAAGAAAATAATCATTAAATATTTCGGAAATTTTGACAGATGGCTTATAAAAGATTGCTTTTAAAAAACAAAACAAAAAAAAGTTGCTAGTAAAACAAAAAATGTGCCAGGCCAGTTAGTTTTGCGGTCGCCCTCGTATTTCCCACCAATTTCGACATCCAGAAATTCAAGACTAATGACACATTACTCCATCTTTCCCCCCTCCGGTTCCTTGCTTTCCACCCACCAACGCAATGAATTGTATGTTTAGGAGAAAACCCCTGAATGTTGGTTAATTAAATAAAAAAAATTCTAAAAATGTCCACTTAAAGAGGTTAAAAATCCTGCTTCAACAGTGTGCAGGGATCGCCAAAAATGTCCCACTTATAGAGGATTTTCATTTATGCAGGCCCCACTAGGCGTTTCGACTGTATTTCAAAATTCGATCAGTTTTCTAGTATATTTGTAACAATTCAATTACGTTTAAGGTTTCTAAAACCGCTCACCTCCGATTAGTAATGCCACATATACAAAAAAAATACTTTCATACGAGGGCGGTTCGGAAACTTCTTAGCCTAGCACAAAAAGCGCGGTATAAACAGAAAAAATTTAAGTGTTTTGAAAACTTATATCTCTGCTATGAACACATGTTAAATTTTGTTTCGATCTGGCAACTCCTTCATATAGAAACAGGTGTTCACAAAAGGCGCATCCGCGATTTTTTTTACAATGGAAAAATTAGAAATGCGTGGTGTCATTAAATATTTACATAAAAAAGGTTTATCGGGACAAGAAATTCATAATGATATGGTGAATGTGTTAGGTGAAAGTGCTCCTTCAGATGCAACAGTAAAAAATTGGGTTGCTGAATTTAAACGTGGTCGTACAAGCATTGAAGATGAGCCACGTAGTGGACGTCCAAAAACAGCAACATCAGAATTTGTAGCCAAAGTGCATGATATGGTATTAAATGATCGACGAATAAAAGTGCGTGAAATAGCTAATATCATGGGCATCTCAAACGATCGAGTCCATTTAATTTTGCATGAAGAACTACAGATGAAAAAGCTTTCTGCAAAATGGGTGCCGGACTTGTTAACAGTCGACCAAAAACGCATAAGAATGAACATTTCTCAAGCTTGTTTGGATCGTTTTCAGCGAAATAAAATGGATTTTAAGCGTCGTTTCATAACTGTTGATGAGACATGGATCCACCACTATACTCCAGAGACAATAGAACAATCCAAACAATGGACTGGAGCTGGAGGAAGTGTCCCAAAGAAGGCAAAAACAATTCCATCGGCTGGTAAGTTATGGAAACGGGATTTTGGGACTTCAAAGGTATTTTATTGATTGACTATCTGCAAAAGGGTAAAACAATAAATTCAGAGTACTATTGCAACCTTTTAGATCAATTAAATGTACAACTTTGAGAAAAACGTCCTGGCTTACAACACAAAAAAATAATTTTTCATCAAGAAACGCACCAGCGCACAAGAGTGTTTTAACAATGGCTAAAATCAACGAATTAAAGTACGAGTTGCTTGACCACCCACCTTATTCTCCTGATTTAGCTCCCAGTGACTTTTACCTGTTCCCAAATCTAAAAAAAATCCTAGCTGGCAAGCGTTTTACCTCAAATGAAGATGCAATTACAGTTGTAAACCACTATTTTGAAGACCTTGAGGAAAACTATTTTAATCGAGTGATAGAATTGCTAGATAAGCGTTGGACTAAGTGTATTGAAGTTTCAGGAGATTATATTGAAAAATAAAAATATTTTTGAAAGACTAACTATTTTCTTTCATTGATAGGCTAAGAACTTTCCGAACCGCCCTCGTATGTGCATAACTCTCAAGGACACATCGATTCGTATCGTTACATTTATGATTTTTGGGCAAATTCAACCAAAAAGAGAAAAAATATAAAACAAATGCCAATTAAGGTCTTAATTTTTAAGACACCCAATTAATGTTAACACGCCGAAGATTCGCGTGTGACATTGATTGCAAAACAAAACACCCAACAATTGCGGCAGATTTGGGATTTTGTAGCTGTGTTCGACGCCGCGTGTTTGGTGGCGTTTTTCAAAGCCAAAACAAATTAATAGCGTTATGTGAAATAAATCTTCTTTTGTTTTATAGGAGGAACAACAAATCTTTTCTCTTAACCTTAATCTTTTGTAGTTTTTTTTTGTAAAAAAAATACCTCCCCCGGTCTTCCCCTGGCCATAAAAAACACTCAAAAAATAAAACCAAACACGGCTACAGGCAGACAAAAAATTGACCTCGAAATTTTAGACAAAACTGTAATTTTTCGACTCAAACAACTGCTGTTGTTAGGTTTTTCGGTTTTAATCGCACATATATTTGAATTTATTGTATGATTCCTCTTAAGTCTCATGTTAGACATTTATCATATTTTTTTCTTCTTTTATTTGATTTTGTTTTGGCTTCCAAAGTTGGCCTCAGACTTTGCTAATTCTGACGTCAAATTTATTAACTGTATTTTTTTTTAAGTTTCAGCGTCAGCTTTAGCTTATGGTTTTAGCTGTTGATTGGGCCCCCGTTGGCCAAACATTTAATTTGACTCAAAGGTCAAAGACACAATGAAGACGATGAAGAAGAAGTGAAAAAGGTCTCCCCTCCTCTGAGAAACTGTTGAGCTGCTAAGTGTCGCTAAATATTTATAATTGTCATTTTAACTTTTGGGTGTCCCCAGTCTTTATGATATTCTGTTTTAAAATGATTTTTTTTAATTTTTTCCGTTTTTACTATTTACTATTAATGTCTTTCGTTAGTTTTTATTATAGTTATACTTTGGTTATAATACTAAAAACCGCAGTTAATAACTTATTTTATGGTGTGTGTGGTTTTTGCGAGAATTTTTTATTAAGTTCGTTTATGTTTGAATGTCGTCTTCTATATTTGCTTGGTCTTGTCTTATCAGAGATGACAAATTACCCTTATGCCGTAAAAAAAGAACGGACGGTGGAGTAATTCCATGGTATATGTTCATTATTTATCAAATCAGTAGTGAGATTGATTAGATGTACTTTGAATCTCTCGAAGAAATATGACCAAAAACCGGAAACGTTTTTGAATTGATAAAATAATTTTTCCAAATTAATTTGGCATCTTTAATTCGTTGTTCAGATTTAAGTAAATGAAAAAGACTAAGCTAGATAGGCTATAAAGGGCTAACCATAGCTAAGTTGAGTTAGAACAAGGTTTTTTTGGCCTTTTTTACGGCCAGTTGTTCATGCAATATCGAATGTATGCTGGTGGAAGAAATGCCCAAGGATGCCTCTATCTCACGGTATGTCACATGACGATCTTGCATTATCAGTTCACGCACGGCATCAATGCACAACGGACGTTTTTGGACGACCTTCGCCTTTGAGCGAGCGTCTGCCACGAATGAATTCATTAAACCAGTTTTTCACAGTGCTATAGGATGGTGCTTCATCGCCATACAAAGATTTAAGTTCATCGCGGCAGTGATGTCGGGAAAAATGATCGCACGAAAATGTTCACGAGTTAATTCCATTTTTTTGCCAAGTTGAGTTTTTCAAGTCACTGTAAACTACAGAAATGATGGTCGTAAGTCAAAACGTTCTGAGTACGTTTATGCTAAAAAATGTCAAACTTTCCAATGGAAATGTCAGATGGCGCCAAGGTTAAAAACCCAGTTTTGTTCAGGAGCGCCATTTTAAAGATTAGGTCCCTTTCTAATTGCGCTTAGAATCGTCGACTTCACTTTCACAAAACGCGCTTATCTCTGGGAGGGAACACTTTTGGGCATGGGATCGGTTTCATTCGATGCTCAAATATTGTCCCCATCAAAAAAAGTGAAAAGTTGATGAAAACTTTTGTTTAGGAGAGCCATTTTAAAGATTAGGTTTCTTTCTATTTGCGCTTAGAATTGTCGATTTCACTTTCATAAAACGCGCATATCTCTGGGAGGGAACACTTTTGGGGCATGGGATCGGTCTTATTCGATGCTCAGATGTTGTCCAGATAAAAAAGAAAAAAATGTAAATTGATTTTTTTTACCTTAGGTCCCTTTCTCTATGCGCTGTCACATATAGCAATCCTCGTATATTCTGATCGTTGTAGAAATCTATAGCAAAATCATATGGCAATGTTGTTCGTTTGGTCTGTCTGCAGAAAGCAAATTAAGAAATATCAAGCATATCAAAGCATATATATATCAAGCATATCAAAAAAATCTTTATTATTTTTAAGTGTTCGGTTTGGAAAATAAATCTGGTTAGAACCCTTTTGAGACCACCCACTTCAGTAAATCAATTTCATTAGCCATTAATCGTTGATTTAAACCTCGGTGACATTAGCCAGCTCTTACAACTGCCATTTGTTTAACCAAGGCGTAATTATGCTTAAGATGTTAAGATAAATCTACCATTTAAGCATTTGTGCTGCTGTAATACACGACAATTGTTTCTAACTGAAACTTGTTTTTTCATTTTAATTTCAAACAAAAACTTCCCAACTGAAATTAAACACCTGAGAATTGTACGAGTGTTCAGATGCAAATACCTTTAAACGCTGCTTTGTACAAAACACGGTCTACGTACAGCCGTGTCTGTCTAAAGGCAGACTCTTGGAGCGGGCAATGTTGCGAAAAGCGTTCTATTGTTTCTACATAAAGCTCAAATATCAGTTAATAAATCATTATCGGTTTATAAAGTAGAGAATTTTTTTCAGTTTATGTGTGTTTGTTTGAGTTCTCAACGAAACCTTGACAAGGTCACAACAATTCATAGATTTTTTTTCAGCTCAATTGAAAAAGGAAGTTTCAAATGTGAAACTCGTGATTCTCCACAAAATCTCAGCAGAAAAAAAAATTAACAGCGAATGAAAATTTGGGTCAATCGCACAGCAGGCAAAACGCAATTATAAAAAAACAACTCATTGATTAAAACATGGTTGGCATTAAGTAAAACTGCTGAAAATCAAATTGTTTTTGTCTATGGCGTTGTTGCTTTGTTTAGTTTTATTAATTGTAAGATAAGTTTTAATGTTAAACATGATACCGCCACCACTGCCGGCCGCCCCTTCACACGTCGTCATCGTTTCTATTGAGTTTTTTTACAGAAAAATTTACAACCGCAACATCCACCACCACCGACGAACATTAACAAGTTTTTTTTCTTTGGCTCTTATTAAAACTTGCTTATTTGTTGTAATTAAATATGAAAATTTATTCTAGTTTTACATTTTAATGTTTGTTTATAGCATATATTTATTAAAATAAAACAGCTCCAGTTGACGTAGCTCCGGTACTGGTTAATTGTGTCTTGATAATGCACGTTGATTTCGTCGAATTCTGTCGGTTCGTTTGCTGCTTGTACTAATCCAAACACAAAAGTAGGTTAAGTGCAAACGCTTCAAATTGCTTTAAGCGAAACCCTCACAGAAACTAAAACGAAATCGAAAATGAAATGAAAATATTAAGTCAATGAAATCGGTAGCGGTTTGGTGTTACAATTCCAAGGCATTCGAAATTTAGTTTTTTTGAATTTTTGCAATAATTTAAACTAAATTACTGTAGCATTGAACTGGTGGTGATGGAAAATGAGAAATTTAGAACGAACCAGCATTAAATGTTTTTTCCATAATTTACCACACCGCTAAGTTTAATTTGTTAACGAGGTGTTCAAATGAAATTAGGGTACGTACGAGGCCACCGCAAAAGTAACTGGCCTAACATAAAAAGAACCGTTTTTTTGGAATTATTATTATTTATTTTTCAACATAATCTCCTTCCAACTCAATACACTTCATCAAGACCTTCAATATATGCCTCAGTTTCAGCAATAACCTCGCTATTGGACGAAAATTTTTTGCCACCGAGAATTTTTTTTAAATTTGGAAACAAGAAATAATCAGAAGGAGCTTAATCTGGACTATATGGTGGATGCGGAGCAATTTCAAATAGTAATTTGGCCAGTTTTTGTTGAGTTAAAAATGCAGCGTGTGAAGGAGCATTATCTTGATGAAAAATAACTTTTTTTTTATAAATGCGGTCGTTTTATCTTGATTTCTTCACTCAACCGATCCAATAATGCACAATAATATTCACTATTTATAGTTTTTCCTTTCTCAAGATAATCAATAAATATTATACCCCTTGCATCCCAAAAGACTGTGGCCATTACCTTTCCTGCTGACTTAACAGTTTTCGCCTTCTTGGGACCACTTTTACCAGCTTCTATCCATTGTTTTGACTGTTCTTTGTATTCTGGGATGTAGTGATGGATACATGTTTCATCAACAGTTATGAATCGGCGCAAGAACTCTATTGATAAATCGCTAAAGGCTTCTCGGAATTGGTCCAACGGACGATTTTTTGGGGCAAAGTCAACAAACGCGGCACCCATCTTGCGGATAGCTTTTTCATGTGGAGTTCATCATGTAAAATGCTCCAAACTTGTTTTTCGTGTATTTTAACAATATCAGCAAGTTCTCTGAGCTTTATTCGTCTATCTTTAGTCACTGCATTAAATATTTTTCTAATTTTTTCAATAGTAGTAGCAGTTTTCGGTCTTCCAGAGCGTTGTTCATCTTCCGTACTTGAACGACCCATTTTAAATTGCTGAACCCAGGATTTCACGGTGGGGTATGATGGTGCATTATCACCATGAACAGAATCCAATTCATCTTTGATTAATTGTGGCGTATAACTATTCATATCAAAGTGTTTATTTACCGCACGAAACTCTTTGTTTTCCATTTTTCAAAAATTATAAAACTTGTTTACTTCAAGCACCTGTAACAGAGAAAATAATCATTAAATATTTCGGAAATTTTGCCAGATGGCCTATAAAAGATTGCTTTTAAAACAAAAAAAAAGTTGCTAGTAAAGCAGAAAATGTGCCAGGCCAGTTAGTTTTGCGGTCGCCCTCGTAGAATAGCCAAAAACAATTTTATTGTGGCTAACGAATTTTCTTAAAGCGAATTTGATGTATTTAAGGTTGACGAATTTTTCTATAAAATAAATAAACTCGCTGGAGGTACAGTTAGTGCACTAGTCATATGCAGAATTAAGACACATGAAGACGAAGCCGCGTAATGTTAAAAAGGGAGTTCCCCAGAGCCGGGTGATATCACCGTCAAAGTAAAACCTTTATCACTGCAAAAGAACTGCACCAACAGACGGAGTTGAAATTCTGTCAAATGCTGATGATTGCACAGTTTTCGCGTCGGGCCCTAACGTTGATGATATATGCGATAAAATCAACTTTTTCCTCACTGATTCAATACGATTCTCAACTACGAGTAATATGTAAATGCCCGCCTCAAAATCATCAACCAAAATTTTAACTGCCGAGTTCAGGCTGTCCTTTTATATGAAAGTCAAAGACGTCAACATTTCGGCTATCTAATACCCCAAAATATTTGTGGTCACATTGGACAACCACTTGCGAGTTATCTGCACATGCCAAAAATCAAAACCCTCATGTTACTCGCTGGCAGTACTTTGGGAGCTGATAAAAAAAAACCTTGTTGACCTTTTACAAAGCGATATGTAGGTGTGGTCGCGGAACCTGAGTATGACGCAGTAGAAGCAAATTCAAAACGGGCAGATTTCCACTCGGGGAGCACCAACAGGGTGTCTCCTCACGTCAGCCGAGGACCATCTACATGAGGTGATAAAATTCACTACAGAGAGCAAGCAAAATTTTTTGCTGACTAATCAGTGTATATTTGGGTGTCTTCGCCTTAGTCATACTAGCCACTAGCTAATATACAGGATACCTCCGCACAGATATCAAGTATAACTTGTATCTAGATGAGCATAATCTAAAGCGAAAGGTTCTGAGTTACAAGATAGATCCTCCCCATCATCCAAACTACCAAGCATGTCTGAGCAACATCCACGCATATAAAGTCGCGGGGGTAGTGTCCGACTACAGCGTGGATTTAGTGCTTGGGGAAGACATTTCCACGGCAGCCGCTCGCGATTCTGACTTATTCTAGATCAGTATCCTGCAGCCACCTCAATTCTCATTGGGCGCGAATTGCGTTCTTAACATTGGTATAAAACCACGAAAGCCGGTTCTATAGATCGAATTGACTCGAAAGCGTTTCTTCGGCCAAGGGCTGACATTCCTGCACAGAGTGACCGCTACAACAACAACTAATGTCCCGTAGACAATAAGGAACAACATGACGTGTTCATTTTCTTTAATTTCCCAGCCAAGCCAAGGTCTCGACGCATTCAGTTCAAAGGATACATTTTTTTCACCGGTTTATTGAATCAGTTCAATGATTTGCCGATATGATCCAATTTCACCTGGAATAGCTGAAATTGAGCGCTTAACACTATACTTTTTCTGGTTAGCGTAAGGACTTTAAATTACAAAATTTATTTGTTTGCTACCAAAAGAAGGACCAGTGTGGTCCAACTTCGGTAGGAATGGGTTTTAGTCGCTCATAACACATTAACCAAATTTTATCACGACCGGATTTTATTTTTGTGACTTTTAGTGCTGCAAATCGGATATTCGAGAGCATGGACCGCTCTCGTTCCATGCGCATTTTGGTCGGAATCTAATCGAATATATGCCTTCTAAAGCAACAGATTTTGAAATCGTATAATCTTTCTATGGTTACTATAAGAAAATATGCATAGCAATCGTATGATGCCATGCAAAGTTTGAGCATGATAGGGTTTAATTTGGTGGCTTCCAAAGCTGCAGCACCTCAAATCGGGTGGTAGCTTTGGGAGGTACTGATGTAGTCTAACATCGCTAGAGATGAGTGTTTGTCGCTCATAACGCTCAATTTAAAAATTAGCATCGGAATAATATTTGGCTTCCAAAGCTGAAGATTCTTCAAAATCGAAACAAACATGATATTGGACAATTTCAATAGGATTCTGCCTTAGTCCAAAGCTCAACAATGTACCTGTACTTTAATAACAACGATATATGGGCAGAAGAACGGACGTCGTAACGCGTTTTAAAATTGTATTGGGGGTCCTGTAGCTCTGCACCAAACTCAAGCTCGAAAACACCTCTTCTATAAGTGCGTGAAATTTCATCAAATCCGACTCTTAGTTTAGAAACGGCTGAATTATTTCAATTTTTTTAATCTCAACCCACTGTGCGTCGCTTAATGAAATCGAATAGTAAATATTGAGCCTACTAAACATGGAGTCAACCTTCATGGCATTTAGGTGTTGCAAACATCAGAACTAAGTCATAATACCCGGTGTATAGAGTTTCCCACGCACCGGTCTATTTCAATTCCCGTGATAGCAGAAAACATTTTAAAATTTCACGGGATTCCGGTCGGAAAAAAAATTTAAATTTGCTTGATGTTAAATCATTTTTTATTAGAAAGTGTACCAGTTTAGCATCAAAGCATAAAATATTCGACTGTTAGATATTTAGGGAAATCAGTTTAAAGCTATTTGCAACTTAATCATAGAAATTTGTTAAAATAAACAGCCTATCTGGCACTGATGTATGCAAATGTAAAGAGATTTTTTCCCTTTCCACAAAACAGAGAAAACTTTCAATATTTATTCTCAAATAGTCAAATTTTGTTCATTAAGGGCCATTGAAACCCCAATGGCAACAACTTACCATATCTAATATAAAATTCCCTTAGTTTTACGATCTTCCACTAGGAATTTTTTAAACAAGTCTTTTTTTTAAAAATTCCCGCGAAATCCGAAAACGTAAATAACTAAAATTGAAGCTGAAAATAAACTAACAATAACACAGTGTGGTGTAGGGTATAATAAAAGGTACAGCAATTGCTGCTCAGAATTACTTTTGTACTTCAGCCAGGTTTTTATTAGTACAGGCGTCTTTTTTTGTCATTCATGGTTTTTTTTACTTGAATTAAGTGAACTTTTTTGTGGTCGTTAATATTAGGTTCAAATCCGGGCCAGAATTTCTTACATTTTTCCTCGACAGATTTTTTTCCTCGGCCATGGAATGTGTACAAAATAAACAAATTTTTATTTTTTAAATCGTTATTTCTTTACTTTAATAGCAAAGAAAAAAATTAATAATGTAGAAAATAATTAGATTGTCTTAGGGATTTTTTTTTTTTAAATTAAAGTAATACTGTTTAATTTTAAAAACGTTTACCCTTCACTTTAAAAGCATTCAATATACTAAATTGCTGTTTATTTGACATTGCCACCGTTTTTTCTATTTCCAGTGATTTTGATAAATTGAACAAATCCGATGTGTACTACAACAATGCTCTGGCCTTCACAACAGCTGAGAAATATTTGGGCATACCCGCACTCCTGGATGCCGATGATATGGCCGCCTATGAAGTACCCGACAGATTATCGATTTTGACATATTTGTCGCAATACTATCAAGCGTTTGCAGCACAAGGTACGATTCGACTTTTATTTTCTATTTTTTCATTTAAGTGTTTTTTAAATTAAAAAAACATATGTAAACTTATAAGGATATTGGACTTGTTTGATTGACAATTTGCATAAGGGGTCGCTAATGCGATTAATTCACAGCATTAAACAAAAATATTAATCTGATTTTGTTTGCAGAATACTTTTTACAATTTTTGTTACAAACCGTTTGTTTTGGATATTTGAACTTTTTAGAGAAAATAATATTCCATAATCACCCTTAGGGAGTTTAGGTGAGCTCGTTTATTCCTCGCATAAAGTATTTCTTGAGTATCTTTTCTTCTATGAACTCAAAATTTTTTAATTAAACGGTTTGTGACGCATAAAGTCAATTAATTCTAGTATACAAAGAAATTCCAACAAATCCTCGTATTCTTTTAAAGTTATCGTCTAATCATCTGCAGAAGTGTCCATTAAGGACATAACAAAATTATATATGAATAAAACACAGACTATTTAAGATAAAGAGTTCAAATTTATTCCAGGTGTAGTACAAATGTTACTTTCTATACCCTGCAACATACAATGGAGGGTATATTAGTTTTGTCATTCTGTCTGTAACACCTTGAAATAATCATCGGAGACCCAACAAATATTCTTGATCCTCGTAAAATTCTGCGATCTAGCCATGTTGTCCGGCTGTCCGTCTGTTGAAAACAAGATAGAGCCTGCATGAAAACAGCTATGGAGCTGAAATTTGGCACAAACAACCTACAGCATGGATG
Organism: Hydrotaea diabolus; assembly: GCA_963513945.1. Classification (NCBI taxonomy): domain Eukaryota; kingdom Metazoa; phylum Arthropoda; class Insecta; order Diptera; family Muscidae; genus Hydrotaea; species Hydrotaea diabolus. The sequence goes on from OY740718.1 coordinate 154,962,992, forward strand.
GTTTTGAAAATGGGCTATATAGCTCTACACTACCACATAAAAATTAGTTTTTTATTTGGAAATATCCGTCCAGTTTCTTGAGTAAAATCACTAAAATTTTGCAAATAATAATCTCTATATAGGCGCAATCATCTATGTAAAAATGGTTTAGATTGGGCCACCATTTCTTGTATCTCCCATACAAACGGCCTTATGGGCCTTGAGAAATAATATGACTATAACTCACCATAAACTTGACCAATCGAAATAAAATTTTATACATCAAGATTTCTATATACAGCACACTTCTACGCTGAATTCGGTTGAGATCGGAAAAGTCCTACTGGCACCTCCTACACTCCCATACTGACACCACACACTTGACCTATCGAGACGAAATTTTCGGCATAAAGATTAATACATAGAACAGACGTTTGCGCTAAATTTGGTTTTATTTGGGAATCTGGTGGAGGGTATCCAAAGTTTGGCACAGCCAAACTTAACATTTTTTACTTGTTAAGAATGAAATTCGATTTCGGTCATACCACGACCCCGTGTACAGCGATCTATTCTTTGGACACAATTTTCCACCAGTCTTGCACACATTTCGACCGGAACGTTAGCAATTACGCGTTGGATGTTGTCTTTGATTTCGTCTAAAGTTGCTGGCTTGTTGGCATAGACCAATGACTTGATGTGGCCTCAGAAAAATAAGTCAAATGGCGTTAAATCGCATGAACGGCCACCTTGGCCAGACAATTTATCGAGATATTACGTTCACCGAATTTGCCTGTAACGGTTGTTGTAACGCGTGCTGAGTGGCTAGTGGCACCTTCTTGTTGAAACCACATATCGGCGATGTCAAGCTCATCCAAATCTGGCCAAAATATATTTTCTAACATGCTCTCCATTGACGGTAACATGACGATTGTTTTCACCGACGAAAATATACGGCCTTATCACTTCTCTGGCATGAAAATCATACCACACAGTATTTTTTTGCTGATGCAATTGTGCCTCTTGAAGCACATGTGGGTTTGTTGGTGTCCAAAAATGCAATTTTGTTTACTGACAACAAAAAAACACTCAGCCAGTAATGAGCTTCATCTTTGAAGATGCTTTTTCTATAAAATTCTGGATTTTCGTAAAACTTTGCCAGAGCCTAATCGGAGAAGTTTCGGAATTTCAAATGATCAAGTCGCTTTAGTTCTTGAGTCAGTTAGATTTTGTAAGAAGGCTAAGATTTTTTCGTGATATACGCTACGGTGTTGTTTGAAAGATGCATAATTTTGAGAACGACGTGGAATCAATTGATTTGGATCATTTTGAACTGATACACACACTTATGCTTTAAACACATAGACGACAGCAAGCAGCACGACGACTGACTTCAAATGTCGTTGGCGACATTTGTCGTTGTGCTGCCACCTTTTAAAATATTTTGAGAACTGCAGCAGCAGCGTAAACAGCTGATATTGTTATATAAAAACACCTTGACTCCTTGAACATTTAATAAATCCCAAAATGTTTGACGCAAATTTTCAGTTTTTAGTTAAACGCCTTTAATCTCTAAATTATTACAACTACTTTAGTGCATTACCAACACTGTATCTGATATTGTCGCCTTTCAAAATAGAAATTAGTTTATATTGGCGACAACAGCAACGGCTGCTGTGCCGTCGTGCTGCTGTGACGCCGTCAAAGTAATCATTTTCATATACACGTGTGTGTTTTAATTTTGACAGGTTGTCGCTCGCTGCTTGCTGTCGTCTATGTGTTTAATGCATTAGGGGTGCGATATTTTTGTCGCTTCGAGCGGTACGGCATCTCTTTGGCGCCGAAACATCCAAAAGTGAAAATTTTGATACACAGCGTTTTGGGTGGGACGATTATTACGGCCGAAAATTGAAGAAAGCGCTCTTAAAGTTGCGACCACTGACTCGGTAGTAATTTGTGGGTTGTAATTTTTATTGATTTCCAAACATTGCTCGTAAGGGAACTTTACCATGATAAAAATGTTGACTTCGACCAACAAGATCATTAAAAATGTTTGAGGGAACCTTGACATAAATATATGAAATTGTTATGTGCCTATTGGAAAACCCGATACTTACTCGTTATTTAACCGAGTAAAGGAACACACCTATTAATAGTTGCGTGGCCAAATTAGTGGGAATTCTAGCTATAATTTTCACTAAATTTGGGGAAACTGTTCCTTAAGTTTTTGTTGCGACAGATTTTTTTTAAAAATGCTCTCAAAATGTTCCTTACCTTACCATACCTCCCAGCTTGTCCTGAGACATTAGGGTAACATCACGTTTGTTAGTTGTGCTGTTTTTGATTGCGCTATGTTCAAGTATTTATTATTTTATTGTTCGTAAAAGCGGAACTAGTTGTTCGTTTGTTTAACAACGAAATCGCTATTATCTCTTTTTTTGGGTTTTGCTCTCGCACGTTTTTCACGAGTATTGCACTTTTATGGTCAGTTTTGAGTTAACATAAAAATCACAAAGAAACAAAACCAAACATGAAAAAAGAACACAAAAACGAAACAATAACTAAGAAACGAGGGGATTCGGATTTATAAAAAGAGAGGAAACGGCAGTAGATGTTGGGTGGTAGTGGGGTTGGTAGCGTCTATGGTATCCATAAAATGCATTAAAGTTTGCACTTAAAATTCATCATTTATTTTTTTTTTCTTTGCCGGCGGACCAACAGTCCAGTTCGCTCCACACCACTCCAATCCGTTGATCGTCTGTCCCTTTGCTCTGATGGACGCTTGGTTGCTTTCAACTTTGATGGCTATGGTTGGGTTGCGGTAACCGATTGTTCCACTGCTCGCACACGCACTGATGCATGATTCTTTCTATAGTGCAGGCTGGCAGCCCCCCTTTAAGCCAAGCAGCCCGCTTGGAGTATTTTTGTGTTAATTTTTATTTGGTGTCTTAAATTTATTTGAGTTTAGTTTTTTTCTGTTACTACATACTTGTACATTAATTTCGAAATTGGGTGTGTAAATTAAAACCATGAAGCAAATGAAAAAAATATAAGTAACAGTTGGTGGTGCTAATACTGGCGTTCTTCTTAGTGGGTCTGTATGTTTGTAGATTTTATGCTTGAGAGAATTTTATGGCAAAACTTTATGCCCAAAAAGCTGTGACAGTAACAAACATAAAGCAGAATATTGAGTGTAATCAATTCGGAATGGAAAACTGTAAGCTAATATTATATAGTCATTTGAGCCCCCCGAAAGGAGGCATACTTTTGGAGAAAGGAAGTTTTTTAGTTTTTGCACTTCCATACGGTAGTATCAGTAGTCATTCTGAAAAATTAAGCCCTCACGTTTCTAAACAAGTTTAAGGCTATGGCTTCATTATGAGGACTAAAAACATTTTAATTCGAAATAGAAGGAAAAGGTCCGACCACGGAAAAAAAATCTGTTGGACAATCGTTTTGCACTATAAAAAATCTGTTGGACGAACAGAGTTTCCGTTACAATCACTATCGGCTAATAAAGGGTGTTTTTTCAGACGTGTGATTTTCAAGAAGAAATAAAACGCATATCATTTAATGTTATTAACAAGAATTTAGCATTATTATAAAAATAAAAGTGTCATTATGTTCTAAAAATGATTTCGGGCAAGTGGCTCGAATAAATTCTACCCGAGAGGAAATATGAACCAATGATTCTCTTTGCCCATAAAGCACACCAAACAGTGACTTTTTAAGGATGTAACGGCGTCTCAACAATGGCTTGACGATTTTCATTACTCCAAATGCGACAATTTTGGTTATTAACGACCCATTCAACCAAAAGTGAGCTTCATCGCTGAACAAAATTTTCTTGTAAAAATCAGGATCGGTGGCCATCTCTTTATGGTCAAAAGGACTTAATCCGATATCTTATGCAAGTGATCTTCAGTGGCTTAAACGAAGATTTCTTAGGTCGGGTTAGACTTTGTCTTTCCACCGGTGTCGCGGACGGCCCCTTTTGCGCGGGCTCACCAACTTGCCATCGATAAATGTTGGGGCAAGAAACACTTCATCTATGCGCGCAACATGTCCCAGTCAGCTTGTGGACTTTTAATACTCCAAATGCGACAACTTTGGTTATTAACGACTCATTCAACCAAATGTGAGCTTCATAGCTTGAACAAAATGTTCTTGTAAAAATCAGGATCGGTGGCCATCTCGTTATGGGCCCGTACACCACGATTTGCAAACGTTGTTGCGGAGTAAGTCTATTCACTATGAAGTGGCACACCAAACTGAGCACAAACCAAGTGACAGCGGTCAAAAAGAGCAACTCCGAATAAAGTGTAGCCAGATTGAAAACCACACGTTAAGAATAAAACCCTATGTGACGCGCAAAATAGAAAGGGACCTAAGGTTAAAAACCAGTTTTGTTTAGGAGTACCATTTTAAAGATTAGGTCCCCTTCTATTTGCGCTTAGAATCGTCGACTTCACTTTCATAAAACGCGCATATCTCTGGGAGGGAACACTTTTGGGGCATGGGATCGGTCTCATTCGATGCTCAAATGTTGTCCACATCAAAAAAAAAGTGAAAGTTGATGAAAAGTTTGAAGTTTTTTTTGAAGTGTTCAATTTAGAGGTATTTTTTTCAAAATAAAAAATATACAAAAATTCAAATCAAGTGTGGTATCTTTATTGTTCATTCGAAAGCACATTTTATGCCATTTATTTTTTGAATATAATTTCCTTCAAATGTTGGCCGCAACTACGACTCAGTGTGTCCATTTTGAAGTTGGAACGGTATGGCGTTAATGACAAGCGTAATGTTAGCTTCCAAACCCTGAATCGTAGCTGGTTTGTCAAATAGACTTTGGACTTTACGTGGCCCCAAAGAAAAAAGTATATAGTTGCGATATCACACGATCTAGGCGGCCAACTCATCGGTCCAAAACTTGAAATTAGCTACTCTTCGAAATAACCTCTCAATAGATCTGATGGTTAAGCAGCTGTATTGTAAGTGGCAACGTCCTGTTGAAATAAATGACGTCAAGGTTACGGCTTCAATTTCATGAAGCAAAAATCCCTATATCATGGTGCCATAGCGAAAACCATTCACGGTTACGTTCCGACCATCATCATTTTTGAAAGATATAACCCGATGATTCCACCAGCCCATTAACCGCACTTAAACGTGGTTTTCTCTGGGTATAATGGCTCCTCTTGAACCTCTTTATGGTTGCTCTTTAGCCGAAAAGCGGCAATTTTGTTTACTGACGTTGCCGTTGAGCCAGAAATGGTCCTCATCACGCAACATTTTGGTCGCAAGCAGAGGATCTTCTACTTTTGGAAAGCCCAAACAGCGAAACGGCGACGCTCAGGAAGATCGCGCAGGATCTGGAATATGAATTTGTATTCCAGATTCGTGCTGGAATACAAACAGTACTGAAAAACAAAAACTAAAGTTTAACTCAACACACGCGTAATCTGTGGAAAAAAAACCCTAATGAAAACAATACCTATAGATTGATATTTTGATTACAATGACCTTTGAACAATTTGTAGCAGTAGTTGAAAAAAAAAAACTTATCTCTTTAATAGTATTCGAGTATTTCGTCAAAAAATTGGCTTGAAGGATAAAGTCGAGTATTTTATTTAGGCAATACATGTTGGATTTATTTTAAAATTAGCCCAGCTCATGAATGCTTGTAGCTAGAGCGGACATATTTTTAAATGGAAACTCTTTAAAGTAATCTTCAGATTAATCTTCATTTATAGAAAGGTATCTTTTTAGCTGTACACAAATCTAGACTCTAATGAAAATGTTTGTAGTGAAGCATCATTATACAGAGAAATTTGGTAAAGAAAACACCTTATGTTTGTAAAGTCTTTGGTTTTGCAATTTCAGTAGCCACTAAATAAGTTTTGCAAATATTTGTGTTTCTTTTTATGTCTTCTATACATTTTTGGTATGGACAAAATCAAACAACATCAACACTAATCATTAGAATCTATTATTAAAGAACAACTTATATAATTTATTTAAATTATAGGTATTCTTTAAGATGGTTCTTTTTTTGGCAATTACATATACCATAATTATCCATAATAGTTAATAAGTAAGAAGTTTGTGCGGATAGTAGACATATACAAAGTAGATAGCCTAGCTTGTCTATTCAGAAGAGCAGTATGCATAACAAATATACTAATGATATTTTTATGCAAATTAATAATCAATGAGTGAACAGATAAATACAATATAAAATAAAACAATCGCTAATTTGCCTAGCTAATCATCTCCCCCTAAGGATATGAAAAAAAAATGAGTAAGGCTATTCTCTTTTTTGATGGAAATCATACCCTTGAAGATACATATGTGAATGATAATAAGATGGGAAACAAACATGCTTAAGAAAAACTTCATCTCTTAAAAGATATGGAAAAAACCTAAGACTTAAGAAACAAACTTTTAAAATTAGCAGATATTTCTTTTGCGCCTACTAAGGCCTGCTATCCGATGTGTGTGTTCAATGCTTACTCAAAAACACTTTGGGTTCAGTATAGGATAAAAACATTTTTGTTTCTATTTTTTTCGATATTACCTCCGACTTTGGGTTCAAAGAAGAATAAAAACTTCTTACTTTTCTTTTTGATATAACCTCCGACTTTAACCTAAGAGATATAATGGGTCACAGATGTAAACATTTTGCTATATTTTCCTAACTTACTTCAATGCCTGTCCTCAGCCTTAAAAGGACTTTACCGGCTATCAGATTTGATCGTATGCCTTTGACCTTTAGTGGGTTTAACGAAGATTTCACTAATAATTGGTGTTTAATATCGACATTCATTACAAGCAAAGGGTTCCAAAAATTTCCCTAGAACCATCTTCTCAAACACAAGTTTTAGCATCAGTAGGAAAGTGTTGTTGTAGAAAGTCGAGAGAGAACTTTAGATGGCCTCCGCCGGCATTACGCTACTAGAGCGCAAAAAAGTGATTTATTTTTTTTGTATCTTCGGCTCAAACGTCCGAAACTTATCTTAGCTAAAACTTCAAAATATATCCATATTTGTAGACACGGGGTAAAAAACCAATTGAAATAAGTGAATGATAAGAGGGCTGCTATATATATTTCTGTCCTAATAATGAAAATGCGAATATTTATCATCAAAAACATGCATGCTCTCAAACATGCTCTCAAACCAATTGTCGAAGCACTTTTTCCACTCCGATTGAGACACCTTTCAAACATGGTTTTTGGACGCTTCAACAGCATCTTCTGGCGACGAAAATCGTTGAACACGCATTTTTTCTTGATGTGCGGGAATAAAAAGAAGTCATTGGGTACCAAGTCAGGGCTGTACGGCGGATGACCCATCAATTCGACGTTTTGGCCGGTCGAAAGGCACTGGTTTGAGCCGATGTGTGAGAACTCGCATTGTCATGGTGCGCAATGATTCGTCTTCTCTTGTTCGTTTTTCGAATTTCTCCGAAGACTGCAGGCAAACAAATTGTAGTGTACCACTCAGAATTTACCGTTCTACGTTGCTCAAGCGGAACAATCGCCACCGGGTTTGCGCAAGAAACAGGCGACGACCATTTGCTTCGAAGTGCTTCTTCCACGAATAACTTTTCTTTGATTTGGCTCGTCTTCGAAGACCCACACGGTCGATTGCTGTTTTGTTTCGGGCTCATACGCATAGATTCATGATGTGTCGCCTGTGACAATCTTATAAACGTGTTTTAAAGCACCGCGATCGTATTTTTTTAAAATTTCTTTGCACCAATCGACACGAGCCTTTTTGTGAGCGATTGTCAAATTGTGCGGGATCCAACGTGAACAAACCTTTTTTACAGCCAGGTGTTCATGCAATATCGAATGTATGCTGGTGGAGGAAATGCCCAAGGATGCCTCTATCTCACGGAATGTCATATGATGATCTTGCATTATCTGTTCACGCACGACATCAATGTTCTCGGGCACAACGGCCGTTTTTGGACGACCTTCACTACTTTTGTCTTTGAGCGAGCGTCGTCCACGATTGTATTTATTAAACCACTTTCTTAGTGTTGTCTAGGCTTGAAATATGTATAGCAACCCTCGTAAGGTAAATTTATAAAAAAACTGATGTGCATTTCTAGAGAGTCGTTTATTCCTGCCGAACATCCTCGCGTCAGGAATATGGCCTCAGATGCCTGATAAACACAGACCATGATAATAGCGATAGAACAATTGCACAAAACTCACATTCCGACGAAGCTCAAGAGAGACTATAAAGTTAAATGCCCTACTACCGGCAACATCGTTCTCTCTTGAACACAGTCATGTAGTTCCAAGGACAATTTTAGAGCACCTGTTCATAGCTGGGAGTTGTATGCAATTTTCGGTCTGATGTAAGTTGTATTGATATTATAAAGATCGGAAGACGGAAATTATTTCTTGCTTCTTCTTAAAAAGCCTTAATACTTAAGTGCTTCTTTCGATACTCCAAATGCATGTACAGCCTCACATAGTATTTCCATGCCCAGAACATCAAAACCGTCTGATTGTACAACATCTATACCATTGATTGAAACTTTCAACACTGTTGGGTCGGTGAATCACTTGTGAGGCAACAAGCAGCACTGTGTCTTACGCGCGTTGAAATCTACTTTATTCACTCGACCCCATTTGGAAATGGTCATCAAAACCCGCTCAAGTGTCTCATCTATAATTCGCCTTTTGCCTTAAAATTTCAGAGAATACATCCTACTGCCAAATAAATATAAATAGCAGAGGTTGCTGTCATACGCGAATAAGTAAATGGGATTAAGAGACTGACCCATTACAGTCTATGAAAACAAGTGTACAAAGCATATGAAAATTTTTTCTAGGGGGAGCGACGCCGCCCTCTTTCGCTTCGGGGTGTTTTTCTTTCCATACCATTAACATTATTGTAAATTAACTACTATCATCATATCGGTATTGGTTCACAAGATGTAGCATTTCAAAGTTCAGGTTTGAGTGGGCGGTGCAACGCCCTCTTCAATTTTATCATTGTTTATAACAATTATCTAGTCATTGATTTCATTTTTTTTGAAATTTTATAACTTTCGGTCTTTGGCATAATGCGATTAAAGGATAGGTGTTGCTCTATGTCAATATCGTGTGTTTTAATTATCATCGTCGTATCTCTAATAGAGATATATGGTCTTTCTAGTTCATGGTTGTATGGACGGTACCATGCCCCCTTGTACAATCACATGCTAATGTACCTCACGAATATAGGATAGGTATTTTAAAATTTAAAATTTGAATGGGCTGGTTTTATTAAGAATGTCGAACTTTATCATTTAATAATTAGATATGAATCGATGCGTTTTCGCTTCGCCAAATGGGCTGAAGATTGTTTGGCAGGACTTGAAGAATTTTACCGACAAATAATGTGTTTCAGATGAAGCTCATTTTCATCTCGATGGCTTCAGCCCATTGGGCGAAGCAAAAACTCATCTGATGGTGTCCCATTATTTAATGACAAAAAAATGTAAAATTTTCGTAAAAACCCCCAAAAATGCTTCCAATATAAGTATAGTGATGTTTGTGGTGGTTAGCTTAGTTCTTGTGTTTGGATAATTTTTTCCTTTTGACCAATCAGGCCCATTTTCAATACAAATAGTTTTAGTATATCAACAGATGTTTCAACAGACCTAGCTTTAATAGTGCAAACTATAGTTTGCTTTCCACAGAAAAACATGTGGTTGGACGGACAAGAAATACGGCTTTTCCTATGATGAACATGAGAATGAGCAAGGACCCTGTCATACACCCGCGGACAGCCTATGTTTGTGGAATGGGAACCCATTTACAACAAGTCGATAGTGCGATCTCTAAGAAAGCTCGATAAAAATAGCGCAAAGTTTTACCGACACCATAAGCGATCTTTTATTTTTTTTTTTTAAGACCAACACTCAGGGGGTGTCCCCTATATATGCAGTACATTGCATCGGTCAAGGGAAGATAGGTTAGGATATTGAAGGAAAGAGGGAGTAATGTTTATGGACATTTGATTTAAACCTGCTCATATCGTACGTTGCAGGAAACACCTTTGCGGGATGTCTGTTCCACAAACGGGCAACTCGGCTGAAAAACGAATTCTCCATGTATGCGTAGTGCGAACAGTAAGCCAATCAATAACAAATGGATGCGAACTTCTAGACAAGCGGGTGTTACGGGCGAAAACTCTGACCTCCGGGACGAGATCACCTATCTCAGAAGAGCACATCCCGTTAAAGTACCTGTAAAAGTGTGATACGCAACCAACACTCCGCAGATGCTGGAGTGAAATAACAGAGTTGGCCACCCTGCTATCTCCAACAAGCCTCAGCGCCCTCCCTTGCACCCGGTCGAGAAACTCCAAAGAAGACCTTGAAGCACCCGCCCAGATGTGGGAGTTATACTCCATTTTTGGCCGAATGTATGTGATGTAGATGTTGAGGAGGTCGGAGGAAGTGAAGTATTTCTTGCACCGCTTTAAAAAACCCAGGCACTTGAATGCTTCTTTCGACACTTCAAAAATGTGTTTGTTCCAGCGAACATCACACTGAATTTTCATGCCCAGAACATCAAGAGCATCCGACTCCTTGACAACAGTCCATTCATCAGTATTGCCGATGATGTTAAGCCCGTCGATCGTTTATAACTTAACAGGCAGCATTGGGTTTTTCTAGCATTGAACTCGACCCTATTTGCAAAACCCCACTCGATCAGTCAGTAGGACGTTTGACTCTAAATACTTCACAAGATGGTGGTTGACCATGCTCTCGATTACCTTAAGAGAACGCACATGAAATCGAAGTTCGCTTGTTATGCGGAAGATAACTTTTTGTGGATCAACTAGACTTTCGGAACCTTTCAACGCGCTGAGAAGACTCCCGCGCGGTAATTAAGCTTAAAAACTTGTGTAATGGACGGACTAGCGTCGAAAAGTTTATACATACAAGTGCTAAAATACCATCACGACTAGGGAAAAACGCATTCCATTTGTATGAAAAAAATATATGGGTTAAGGAAGTAGATATGCTTTTGATCTCTTGAAGTGGTAGAAGCTTTCCAGCAAGAAAGAAATCCCTGAAAACATTTCAGCCTCTAATTTAGCTTCATCAACCCGCTTAGTGAATATCTTTTACTTGAGTTGGTAAAGATGCAGAGCTTTCCTTACATTTCTTACAAAAAACAACATTTCAAACTGAAAGACTTAAGAAACAAACCTAGGTCTGATGAGAAAGTGGACCTTGCCAAATGAAAGACTTAAGAAACAAACTTGAATCATGGCTCTACTGATGAGACAGGACATACAAAAAGACTTAAGACACAAGAAAATATTCAAAGCTTGTAGCACCTCAACCTCTTAGAGCATATAAGGAATTATTCCTTATTTGCCTAAAATGTAAATGTTTTTGCTAAATATTTGAGAGAAAAAAATCGTAACATTTTGATTGCACATGACTTCTGTCGATGTTATTTATTACTTCTATTTCTTGGTTGAGTTTTATTTGACGGCATACAATTTTTCTTGCCACTTTTCCTTTCCACCCAGCACCCATAATAATATATATCCGTTGAAAATTTGCCAGAGAAAAATATCTACCACCCGGCCCACCGCTAATAATTGCATACACCGCCGCAGTTGGCTATTTGCCTTGCATATTAAATAAGTTATAAATCATAAGCTCATTTTTTCGCGAGAGAAACAGAGTGTACAGAAACTCTATTTTGAAAAGTGCAATTATAACTTTTAACACTTCGATGCTAAAAGTTTTTCAAGTCAACGGCATAAGAAAACAGCTAACAAAACATACAAATTACTACCTTTATCACCTTTGGCATTAACTGCGGTACAGCAACTACAAGCAAAAGTGAATGAAAAACTGTTTCTTTTGGGGTTTTTGTAGCTGTGGCCATAAATCGTTTAGACAATTCGGTATTATTGTCGTTGTTGTATTGTTTTTGTTATTGTTACCCCTTTATGTTTGCCTCAAAAATTTATTACGAATGCACCATAATGATTTATGGCTCAAACAAAGAAACGCCGTGGAAAGAAGTCGGGAGCATGCGTTTTTTTCTGTGTTTGGATGTTGGTTAGAATTCGTCGTTGTTTCGAATATCAGTGTGTTTTTTTATGAGTAATAAAACCGAATGACATAAAAACAAATTGAAGTTTCAAGTTTTCTGAATAGGCGCTGTACGCTGACGTCTGTCCTCTGTAGCTTGCTGCTGTGGTTGTTGTTGCATTGTTAGTATAACTCCAGGATAAAAAGAAAGATATAAATCAATAAAAATAACACGCAGCGTTGAAAAGCTAAACGTTCAGTGTTTCTTTTGTGTTGTTGGTATTTCTTGCATAGATTTTAATTAAATAAGTTAGTAAAGATCTTTACCTAGACTCGCCCATAGAGCGGTTAGTTTAAGGGAGGGAGGCCAACTTTCCAAATTGCTTTTCTTTTCTTTGTTGGTCTTATTTGATCTGGTGTGAAAGACTTCCTTATGTCGGTGTTTTTTAGTTTTCTTCTAATTTTGTGTTTATGATCGCCACTGCCAATAAAAGATTGTACATGGCTAGAGTTTGCAATTTCCCGTAATTTTTTCAACTCACGGGATAAGGGAAACATTTTTTTCAAATACCGGGACCCCATCAGGGTCGAGCAATTTTCAAAATGTAATTACTTCACATAAATGTAGATTTTGTAAATAAAAAAACAGGGAGGAGGAGGTTTTCCACTATGAAAAGGCAAGTTGGGATGACCTCAACAGTTATTCAAAGATTCAAAGAGGAACTGGCGTCAGAACAAAAACGCCACTACTGATATGCTAATATAATATGGAAAAACATCTGTACGAACAACATCTATGAGCTAAAGTTCTCTTCTCTCCCAGGGAGAGCAAGAGTTTCTGGTCATTGGTTAAAGGGATACAGGATAAACCTTCTTCGATCCCCTCATTAACCCTCATTAAGGACGACCAGTTGTTCACTGACCCGGTTGGCAAGGCTAATCTCTTGGCTAGCATTTTTGGAAGGAATTCCGTGATAGAAAATCTGTCTATGGCTATCCCTCGAATATTTTTTCAAACTCGAGGAGTTAAAAGGGTTCTTGCGAAACTCAACGTAAATATAAGTAAATCCCCGAGCACGGGTGGAATTTCAGCACTTGTCCTAAACAAGTGTTCGTCGACGCTAGCTCGTCCATTGCGCACTCTTTTCAACCTCTCGTGCCGTACAGTAGTCTTCCCCCCGTGTTGGAAGATTGGCAATGTAAGATCGATCCCAACAAAGGGTGAGGCTAGTAACCCTGACAACTACAGCCCAATTGCAGTTTGCTCTTCACTCACGAAAGTAATGGAGAGTATGGTGAATCACCACTTTGTTAATTATTTAAAGTCAAATGGCCTTCTCAACGATCGACAGTGTGGCTTCCTTGTGAACCGATCTACGGGAGACCTGATAACGTTCCTTTCAAAGCTGTGGTGTCGATCAGTTCACTGACTTGATGAAAGTAAGGTAGTGGCTCTGCATATTTCCAAGGCGTTCGATAGAGTGTGACACGGCGCACTCTTATCAAAGCTAATTGCTTTTGTAGTCGGTACCGATGTCTCTCGATTCATAACGAGTTATCTCAGCTCTGTTCTCTCTCTCTCTCTCTCTGTTTCTAATTTTTCTCAATGACCTCCTGAGTCTGACAATAAACCCTATTAAACGTTTGATGACGGCAGCAGCATCTGTCACTCATATTTGTTCGACCGTAGACCGAACCTCACAGGCGATGACCCAAAATATGACTGACACACTCAACGAGGATCTTGTGAGGGTCTTAGAGTGGGGTTTTGTAAATTGGGCTGATTTTAATGCTAGCAAAACCCAATGCTGCCTGTTGAGCCATAAACGCTCGACGGGCTTAACATCGTCGGCAATATTGATGAATAGGACTCTCGTCAAGGAGTCGGATGCTCTTAATTTTCTGGGCATGAAAATTCAGTGTGATTTTCGCTGGAACAAACACATTTTTGAAGTGTCGAAAGAAGCATTCAAGTGCCTGGGCTTTTTAAAGCGGTGAAAGAAATATTTCCTCCGACCTCCTTAACATCTACATCACATACATTCGGCCAAAAATGGAGTAAGGCTCCCATATCTGGGCGAGTACTTCAAGGTGTTCATTGGAGTTTCTCGTCCGGGTACAAGGGAGGGCGCTGAGGCTAGTTGGAGATTGAAGGGTAACCAAGTCTGTTGTTTCACTCGAGCATTGTTGGAGTGTTAGTTGCGTATCACTCTTTTTTGGGTATCACTCTTTTACTGTACTTTAACGGGATGTGATCTTCTGAGATAGGTGATCTCATCCCGGAGCTCAGAGAAGTCCGCTTCCATTTGTTATTGATTGGCCTACTGCTCGCACGGCGCATTATAGTGAGAATTCGTTTTTCAGCCGAGTTGTCCGTTTGTGGAACAGACATCCCGCAGAGATGTTTCCTACAACGTATGCGTATATGAGCAGGTTCAAATCAAATGTCCGAAAACATTACTTCCTCTTTCCTTTCCTACCCTTACCTATCTTCCCTAACCTAACATTACTTCCTCTCTCCTTCCCTACCCTAACCTATCTTTTTTATCATTACACCACCAGATCCATTGTTGCTACATTAGCCTTTGGTATAGTTGAAAAAAGTAATTATCCTAAACTTGTATTACCTAATTTACAAGGTCTATAATAATTTCTTATCGGCAAAGAGTTAATAGATGACATTTTTAAGCATAGAGTATTCAGGATTGCTTTTGATGCAATCAGAGTTATGATTTCGTCCCATGCTTTAAAAGTTTTAGGAAGTCTTTAAACTTATGATTTGAACTATTACATTTTTTATTACAGTCGATATTAAAGACTTCCGCCGCGTTGCGATTTAAATCGTTATTATATACGAGTATGTACAGGGTAACATTAGTCTTGACAGTTCATATTTGACCGACGTGAAGTAGAGACGTAGCAAATTTATTATGGAAAAATACTTGAGAAACCAAAGTGTTTAAATCGTTAAAACATTTTATCAATATCAATCATCGATTACTTTTACGATGAGAAAGTTGTGCGAAATTTTTGGGAGAAACAACGTGCCAACAAAACTCACTATTTATCGAGTAGTGAATGATTTCAGAAAAAGAGGGGGTGTAGCTGATAGGCCCAAGCATGGACCACAACGTACTGCAAGATAGGCTGCAAACATTACTGCTGCTCAAGAAAGTGTTCAAAACAATCAGGATCTTGGTCTTCAAAGAACAACTTTGGCTACAATTTTGCTCAAGGATTTGCATTTGTTTCCTTCCATTTAAGATTCAGTTGACACTAAATCTTCTTCCACAAGTCCATTTACGCCGCCGTACATATGCCTTGGGCTTGATGTACATGTGGTATTAACAAGACGGTGCCACATCGCATACAGCCAGGATTACTTATACAATGGAATTACTGCGAGTCCTCTTTCCACAACAAGTTATTTTAAGAAATGGTGATGTTGATTGGCCTCCACGGTCACATGATTTGACTGCTCCGGACTTCTTTTTGTGGGGATATCTGGAAAGCAGGGTTTATGCAAACAAACCAGAAACGCTTGAGCAACTCAAACAAAATATTCGTAATGAAATTAATTAATATCGTGTGAAATGTGTGAGAATGTAATGAAAAATGTGCTCAAAAGGGATCACATTTGTGAGGCTAACAGAGGTAGACATTTATCTGATATTGTATTCCATGCATAATTGCCGACATTATATAAAAAAATTATCAACATAAGATCCATTCTCTATCAGTTAATCAAAAATTAGAAACAAAGTATTATACCTTCCCGCAGGAGTATGAGTTCTCATTGACATCTCAATTCTTGTCATTGAACAAAAAAATATATCACTTTTACTCGTATACCTTTCTCCGTTGGAGACGAAACATAATATGTAATTATGGATCTGGTTTTAGTTTTTTAGGGTAAATGAAAAGTTAAACAAAATTCACGGAACACGGGAAATAATATAATAAAAATCTCCCGGGAGCTCCCGCCGGAAAAATCCCGGAGTGCAAACCCTATTCATGCTTGTACGTATTGGGTCTTTAACTCGTTTAATGATTTCATTAAAAACTCATTAGTGGCAAGTGATTGTTTTTCTTTTTCTGCATGAAAACGCATAAAAACTGAGTCAAGTGTGCTGCCGAATAGTATCGATATCAGCAGGTCTTGATTGAATTGATGGTGAACACAAAAAAATCGATTGTAAAATCGTTAAGAAATTTAAATTGAAAATTTCTTAGAAATAAAAACCCAACTTTAATTTAAAAACAATTAAAACAAACAGCGTGCCTTAAGAAACAATTTTTTGTGAAACTATTGTGACAAGAGATCTAAAGCCAAGCACAAGAAAATCAACTTTATTCCTGTTAAAGTTGCGCTATAAGCTGCCAATCTGTTTGAGACCTCTTGTGGTAGTAAAGGTTAAGGAGGGGTTACTTTTAATTTTGGGAGAGGATTTGGTGTCACTTAGGACATTTGTGTGAGCTACAAGTCGTTAAATTAACTTCGCAGAATTTCCAAATACTTAGGTTGGAAAATAAGCATCGTGGTTCAATTCTAGAATGAAATTTAAAGGCTTGACATCAGGCAAGCCCATCTTTATCCTTAGTGCAAATTTCCCGAAATTTGTATGGAGTGCCATTTAATAACCTTTCATTCATTTTAATTTATATCGTAGCAAAATCCTAGGCCATTTTCTTCGCGCCAAACTTTTACTTTCTTCAACTCCATTCCGAACTTCATGGCGCTCAGACAAAAATGCAAGACAAAATTTACATAATAAAAATAGAAAAAAAGCGCCAACGAATTCCAAATTCAATTTCCATTTCTATTTTCTTGTAAAATGTTCAAACTAAACTAACTAAAGAATGAATGTTGGTTGTATTACAAAATCTCTAAACAAAATTGTTAAACATTTGTAAGCCAACGAGAAACAAACACACAACAAAATCTCCCGCTTTCCGCACCACAAAACAAACTCAACAACCATGCTTGTTACAATTTTATGCATTTGTTTTTGTCCATTGTTAAGTTGGCAGTATGTTCGTTCAACAGTCCGTCTGTTGGCTTTTTACTATCTACCACCAAACTTTAAAAAGGCAAATGGGAAACATGCCTCAGAAGAGAGAGGGAGAAAAAACACGTACTGCCAACTAAAGACAGAAAGACAGAATTGCCAAAGACAAACAAAACAAACAATAAAATTGTTGGACTTTTAATGTTTGTTAATCCTCTAAATGCAGATTGTACGAGTACTACTGCTCGGACTTAGGCCGTTTGCCTGGGTTTATTTGGGAAACAAAGCTAGCAAGCCACTACTGCATTTTTTGGTGTAGCTGTTTTACTTGATTTTCGATTTTTGGTCAATAAAAGTGCATCGCAAAGGTTTGTTTGGGGTTTCAATCGTCGCTAGATTAAAAAGAAAGACCAGCGAGTGCTCGTTTCGTTATTTTCGTTAAGTACTTGTGAACTTTCTCTCCTTCGAGTGGTGGCTGCTTGTTAATGTTTCTTTTCTTTTCATTTTTTTTTTGGTTTGTTTTGCTTTATTATTGTGTAATATGAGCCACAGCACGTTTCTGTTGTAATAAATGTATGTTTGGATGGCAATGAACTTAAATATGTTTTTTTTGTTGCTGTCTTGGCTTCAAATTGAAGTTAATGTTGTTGTCCACTCAACATCGATGAAAGAAAATCGATTAACCCATATTGGACAGGTAACGCTAGTTGAATGAAGTGTTGCCGCTGAATTTGATTGATGTGAGTGAAGTGCTGTATCTAAGTTTAGTGGAATGTTAATCTTCCAAAAGATTCGAAGCAAAACCGTACGTCCTTTCAAAATAATTCATTTTTTAAGCGTTTGAAATTTTAAAAATTTTACATTCCATAATTTTATATGGTATGTAGTGTTTTAAAGTGATTCATACAACCAAAAGTAATCCTTTCTATAAATTAAATTTAGAAAAAGGCCAACAAAAATTATTTTTTGGAGTTTAGAGGAATTAACAAAAGACTTAAGAAACAAGCACGCGTTTAAAGACTTTTCTTCTTTGCAACCCGGCCTGAACAAAAGACTTAGGATACAAACTCGGTGATGTGTTAAAAAGGGTGGGTGTTAGATGTTTTGTATTTTAAAACGAATCAAGTAAAAACGTCGTAAGGTTTGGTCAGGCCAAACCTTATATACCCTTCACCGTCACTCCGCTACTAAAACGCAAAAAAGTGGTCGGTTTTTGTAAACCCTAATCTCAGCCAAGACTTTTGCATTTTTTGGGCCACATAAGTCCAGCCACTATGCCATTTTTTACCCTCCACCGGATGGAGGATGGTATATTAAAT
Source organism: Hydrotaea diabolus (assembly GCA_963513945.1). Lineage (NCBI taxonomy): Eukaryota > Metazoa > Arthropoda > Insecta > Diptera > Muscidae > Hydrotaea > Hydrotaea diabolus. The sequence goes on from OY740718.1 coordinate 154,981,362, forward strand.
ATGTCATTTCGTTTGCAACACCACGAAATATTTCTCAAAGATCCCATAAAGAATATGTATTTTTTAATGTCACAAAATTCTAAGACGGTCAAAGATGTCCGTCCGTATGTCTGTTAAAAGCACGATAGGGGTCAAACGAAAAACCTAGTATCCTGAAATTTTGCAAGATGATGACGTATTGTCATAAACTGTTTGGGATTATATATCGGCGAAATCGGCGCAGGGGAAACCGTTTCTCTTGAAGGGAATAAGGGAACCTCGGTAAAAAGGACACTTTTTTGAGTATTTGCTTAACAAATCGTAATATTTTGTAGACACACGGACAGACACCCGAAGGTGTAATTTTCCATCTGGCAACACTTTTTTCGGAGTTGTTCTTTTTGACACCTGTCACTTGATTTATGATCAGTTTGGTTAGCGGTTTTATAATTAATAGACTTACTGCTGAACAACGTTTGCAAATCGTGGTGAATTGGCCCAAATCGAGATGGCCGATCCTGATTTTTACAAGAAAATTTTGTTCAGCGACGAAGCTCACTTTTGGTTGAATGGGTACGTTAATAACCAAAATTGTCGAATCTCCAGTAATGAAAATACATAAGCTATTGTTGAGACGCCATTGCATTCTCTAAAAGCCACTGCCTGGCGGGCTCGATGGACAGAGGGTATATTTTCATATTTCTTCAAAAATGAAGCCGTCCATAATGTTACAGTTAATGGGGAACGCTACTCGCATAGAACCATGAATAATGTCCTTTTCATACCTGAACTAGAGGATGTTGATGAGGATGAACTTTGGTTCCAACAAGACATAAATCAACGAAACAATTACTTTATTGAAGGAAACTGTTGGTGAGCGCATTATCTCGCGTCGTGGGCCTGTGGCGTGGCCTCCAAGATCGTGGGATTTTACACCGCTGGACTATTTTTTTGTGGGGTTATGTGAAGCTTCTTGACTACGCAAATAAGCCCGACACTATTGCTGCCTTGGAAGAGAATATTCGTCGCGTTATTGCTGACTTACGGCCTCAAACGCTGCAAAAAGTGGTCGTGAATTGGTCCTCTCGGCTGGAATCTATTCTAGCCAGCCAGCGGCCACTTGCCCGAAATCATTTTTAAAACATAATGGAAGACACTTATCTTTATAATATAGCTAAATTCTTGGCCGTAACATTAAATTATATGCGTAACATTAATTTATATGCGTTTCTTCTTGAAACCACACGTCTAAAAAAACACCCTTTATTACATCGATTAGTATTATATTTAGAACTTTAAAGAGTCTCCACTCAATCTCTCTTGGTTTTGCAAACGTAATGACAAATTTACTAGGTATATCAGTCACACTTCGGTGGAGGGTTTAAATACCATACACTGAAAAGAAAAGGTTCATCAAATTGATGAATTTTTACATCATTTTGATGAATTTGTACTTCATTTTCCAACCTACAACACTTTTCATCAATTTGATGTAGAACTTTTCATCAATATTTCTTCAATTCCATACATCAATTTAATGAAAATTGTACATCAATTTGATGAAAATTGTACATCAATTTGATGAAAATTGTACATCAATTTGATGAAAATTTTACATCAATTTGATGAAAATTTTACATCAATTTGATGAAAATTGTACATCAATTTGATGAAAATTGTACATCAATTTGATGAAAATTTTACATCAATTTGATGAAAATTTTACATTAATTTGATGAAAATTTACATCAATTTGATGAAAATTTTACATCAATTTGTTGAAAATTGTGCAACAATGAAGATCAATTTGATAGACATTATACATTAAAGCTAGGACATTCTAACTCAATTGCATGTAGTTATAGTAATATCAAGACAAGTTCCTTAAATATATGTATATATGTACTCATATTACTATAATACATATGTACAAGAAAAGACATTATAAATATTTTTAACATTTTATTGATATATAAAAAAGTTAATACAACAACAGTTTAATTGTACTGAATTCACTGAGTTGAGGAACAAAAGAGATCAAAAAAAAATGTATTTCATTTAATAAAAACATAAAGCAACTCTTAAATTAAGAAGTAAACTAGTTATGTTTCAAATCGTAATTTTCAAATGTACTATGTAAGTTTCAATCTGATGAAACTGTTCATTGCACAAAAACACTCCATTTTTACACTTACACTTTTTAAAACTGTTTTTGTTACACTGTTAATTTAGTTTAGTTCAATTTATTTTCACTTTCACACTTTTAATATTATTTCCGATGTTTACGCTCACTTATAACACGCGTTCTATTCAACGATCACTTAATCAATGAAATGACAAACTAGAATGAAAACGCAAGAAGAAACAACAGCTACTCCGTTTTCGTTCTTTGATTTCTTCTGTTATTGCTACCCGACAATGTTGCCATACGCTGATTAGAATAAATTTGCTAGACCCTGAAAACAATGCACTACATATACAATTTACATTACCTTAATTTATAGATGGATGCATTTATGACTAAAATTAAGATACTAATTTTTTAGTGAAATATTTGTTGAAATTATTAATTTTTTTGAGATACACAAAATATTTTATTCGCCCTTTCTTCAAATCAAGATCATTGGCATCCCTAGTAAAAATCCAACCGAGTTGTGATTTTGCCCAACTTGTTTGTTCGTGTTTGTTTGTTGTTTTTTTTTGTTTTTCTACGTCTGTGGTGGAGTGGCTAATCATTGCAAATGCATTGTATAGACAAAAAGAGAGGGTATGAAAGTGTGTGCTTTCATTTGTTTGGTGGTAGGCATATAAGCATTCTGCTTACTGTACACTTGCTTTTTAAAGAAGAAACAAAATATGCAAGCAAGTAATTATGTATGTATTCAATGGATTTTTACCAGTTTAGCTCACAAACCGTCAACCCAGAACGAAACTTTTTTTTGAATAATTTTTGGGAATTTTATTTATGTCACCCACCCTTATTTTTATATGTTTGTATGTATATTTGTGTGTGCAGTTTTTTTTTACTCTGGCTGTCCCTTCTGAAATATTGATGTACAATGTGAAAGATTGATGAAAAATAATACTTCAATTTGATGAACGCACAAAAATGGCATAGAAACGTCATACTTCAAATTGAAGAATTTATTCATTAAATCAATGAATTTGTTCATCAATTTGATGTAGAACTATTGAAGAATCTTTTTCATTGATTTGATGTACAGTTATTTTTTCAGTGTAGAGGACGAAGTATTTTGTTTCTAATTTCTGACTGGAACATATTCTATATATGTTCCAGTCAGAAATTAGAAACATGGTTCATATATAAGTTTCTTTTTAATAATACAATAGAAAAAGTAACTAAAGTTTATTTTTTTCCATATTATTGGTTAATTAAAAATATCAACCATTTTAATTGTTTGTGAACACAATTTCATGCATGTGACTGACATGGCTGGCTTGGCAGTAGCTCTTTCTCTCAACCCAATTTTCCCAGACCGTGTTATGTTTTCTGGCTTTGCAGTAGCCCTTCCTGTCAACGCAATAGTTCAAGGCATTGGTGGACCGTTTCTGGCTCTGGCCGATGTTATGCGAGAACATCGGCCCTTTTTTGTACCAAAAAAAATTAAAATCTAGCAGCGTCAACATGTTAGCAAAAATACACCGCCGATTGTGGCGTGGTCTGTGCTAGATGGTGCTCCGTCCTGCCTCGGACATATAGGATGGGTTCACAATGCATGTAGAGCTTACTGTTCACCAATATATCGTTTCAGCAGCATTTTTGAAAAAAAATTTGGTTATCGCTCCAAAATTATTACCAAACTGTCGCTCTCTAAAGATGCATAGGTTTCGCGTCGATCACGTGCAGGTTTTTAAATCACCCTGATGTAGCAGTTCTTTGCTTCGTCAGAAAATATGTTTTTTTTTCGAGCAAGTAAGTTGACCATTTCGAGTACTAAGGCTACTAACTGTCAAGCGATAACGAAGCGGTGGCAATGCGACTTCGATTGTTGAATCATTCAGATCTGGTCAGCGAAATATGCGAGGTCGTTGTGCGAAGCTAGCATCAGGCTAGTGCTTGAAATGTTGACTTGTTCATATCGCTATATTCTCGTCCGTCGCACCACAAAACGTCGAGGACTGTGAGTGTTGTCCACTTACATGTCAATCTCACTAACTTTTGTAGAATATTTCGTTTAACAGGCGCTGTGAGTGTTTTATTTTGGCAACTACACGATGGAAGTTTTGTTCCAAATACCCTTAGTTACGGGGATTTAATTACTGTTAATTATAAATTTATCTTATTTTTAAATATTTATTAATACAAATTTTAATTTTTTTTCTCCTTCTAGGTAAGTCTTGGTCTTTTGATTAAGGGAAACAGTTAATGTAAGTATTATGACGTATAAGCTTAACGCTGATTTGAAGGATTATTCCCAAAAATTTAAAATATGTTGATTACGAGTCACATTTTGAAAACGGCGTGATATTCGTTGGGTATTTTGTGAGGAAAGGGCCTGAAGCTCATTGTGACGCATTGCCTTTCCAAATTGGTTATTTTTATTATTGTCACAATTACGCAAGTAGACCAAGTACGGGCTAAAAGCTCGATATAATCATCTGACTTTTTTCAGCTGCGTTTCTTTAGCCCCGCAAATGCTGGCGACTTAGCAAATACGAAATAAATCTTTAAGCCATGTAGAAGCTTGTCTATGAAATACATTACCCATTGCCGACTTTAAACTGAAGGCTTTGGTCCATAGAAATTAATACAGGTATTAATACATAGAAATTAATACAGATACATTAGAATTTTCAAAAAAAGGTGCAAATGTTGCCACCTAGAAATGAAGATTGATATGTTTTAGAACGATTCAAAATATATTTTGACTTTAGCTGTCTGCTTTCGTGAACTCTTAAAATGGCTTATCTTTACTTAAATAATATCTTAAATTTGACTATCGAAAAAGTATTACAATATAGGGAAAATATGCTGAGGACTCTTGTGAGAATACATGAAATTAAAACAAAAGACTCAAGACACAAACCTTAATTATTGTCTAAGGCATAGAAATCAATTTAATTCCATATCGAGAGTGGAAGTAAGGACATTTGGTGTAAATCGGTATATCACGAATTCCATGTCACGCACTGTTACAGCGTGCGAATTATATTCATTGGTTTAGTTAATAAAACAATTTTTCTGAAAACTGGTTTGCAATTTTTATTAATTAGTTTTTCACTCTTTATAATACCTGTAAAGCTTTTATCAATCCGTTTGTGAATTTCGGAGATATTAATCAAAATGTAGCGTACGCACGTGCTACAAAATTTTCCCTTGGAAAATTTGATGTCAGATTCGATCTGAAATATCTGCGAATTGACTTGAGATGGAATTGTAATATTTTTTTACAGAGTTAAGAGGTTATATAAGATTATATTGGCAGTTATTTTTTTTGAGAAAAATAATTGGAACATATTTTTTTTTACCTTTAACTCCGTCACGCACATGTTACACGCCGTAACGCACAATTACACCATACATTCACATTACTTACCTTCCACCATATTTACTAAAAACTTAAATGCAAAACAGATTGATTGAAATATGCTTATTTTTTTTAATTTATTTTATTGAAAACGAAAAAAAAACACTTCTGTAAACAAAGATAAAAAAAAACATTGAACTTAATAATGAAACTCTTTCATTCAATTTATGTATTATTTCAATTATTAATATAATTCAAATAATCGGTTTTTAAATATTGTGTAGATTTGTTAGTTAAGCGAGAGTAAAGGCAGTTGTGTGAAGCTTCCACAAAGTGCTTTAATTGGAGCTTTGGAATTCCGGGCAAATACGAATGCTCCCATATTGGGTTGAGTTGTGTGCGAGTAACCGTTATGGATTCTTTATTTTTATAAAATATTTTAATATTTTGTAGTTTGTCGGTTGCACAATTAGCAAAATCTTCGGCAGAATGAATTGTTGTTTGTCGCGACTTTATTTGCGTCCAAACACATCTTTTTACGGTAGCTCCAATGCCATCAACAGCACCCTTGCCATGTGATGTGGCGAAAAATGACCAAGTAATTTTGGCACTGTAAATTGATTGAAGCATTATTAAACTTGATAGAACAAATTTATTTTTGAACTGAGAAGCGCAGCCATCAGAAAAAATGTAAAATTTCTTTAATTCAGGAGTTTTCATAGTCAGGAAATCTAAAATTGTTCGTAAGAAGGTGAATACCGAATATTTGTCATGAGTCAAATCATTGCTTATAATAGCAATTGATTGACTCTTATTTTTCCACCAGACGCAACAAGTGAACACTGTTACTTGGTCATAAGAAAAATGAGCGGCCTGCACTTCATCCTGCGAAAAAATAGCAAAATTCTCCGCGAAATCAACTTGAATTATAGCCTCGTCTTGATTAATTGTTTCTTTTATATCTTTGAAGTGTTTTGACTGAACATTGTTCACATAACTGTGCATCATGAATTTCGGCAGTTGTGCTTGTAGTTCTTCTATTGCTCTAGCTACAGACGATTTCAATTCAATTTCTTGAACTCGGCCAGTTTCATTATTTTTCTCCCATTTTTTCCAAAATATGTTTGTATCGTAATCGAACAGTAATGGTAATACATCGCTGATATTATTCTCGCAATCGCGGCATCTATCCAACATACAATTTTCGTTGTCCACATCACAGCAAATTTCGCTTAAAAGCTCCTTATACGTCAATGGAAACCCGTTAATTTTTTTTAGGGCTTGGCATAAATGTATAAAATTTGCGTGGATTTGGCACACACAAACATTGTGTGGTGTATCTCTCACAACGATGACATTTTGGGGGCGCAAATCAAAGAACTTTGAGCGCCCAACTTGGTCAGCAAAATCAATTTCATCGCAATATATTGCATACGCTTCATTTATTGACATAATCATGTATTTTTTTTGCATGAAAATTTTGGTATTGTTTACTTTTACCGCAACTGCATCAGATTTCCCAGGTGCTTGGTACGTAATATAATCTTCATTATAAAATTTGACAACTTTGTCAGCTTTGCTTTGCTTTGCCAGCTTTGCTTGAATTGCCGCGTGGTTTTTTTTCTTTTGATTTTCTACTTTGCTTAATTGAGACGACAGTTCAGGATAAAATTCATCACAAAGCTGTCTAATTATCATTTGTTTTCGGGGCAAGCTTTGAGGTAAATGTTTGCGCACCCGACTAACTGCTTTAAAAAGGGATTGTTTCGTCCGGTAAGGTATATCAATACACTCTGGATGCTCAGCCAAAAACTTTTTTTTAGCGCGATACTGACGCATTCTTTCAGCATTTTTCATTTTGTCCTCTCTACTTATAGCTATCTTCAACTGCTTCTTCGACTGTTTTTTTTTTTCATTTTTCAATTTAGCTCGGTAATCCCTCATTCGTTCTCGATTCTTCTCTTTCTCTTCTTCCCACTTCATTTCGCTTTGCTTTATTTTCTCACGAAAACGTTTCATACGTTGTTTTCCATCCATTTTCTATATCAAAATCAAAAATGTGCGTAAGTAAAAAAACCTTCATATCATCATATTTTACTACGAAAAAGTGTAACATGTGCGTAACGCGTGAAATTCTCTTCGATGGAGATAGTAAACAAACTTTGTTCCATTCGACTTTGCCATCTCAAGATCCACACATAACAGCATTTTCCGGGTAAAATTTTTTATATTAGAGTACGTATTAAAACATATATTAATTTTGTCACGCACGTGTTACATATTTTCTTACTTTATTTAACTGTACTTACCACGGTATCTCGTTGCTATATATGTAGATATATATATATGTAATTCTTAGCAAGAGGTTACTTTATTCGAATTCAATATTATTTATTGAAATTATTTTAGCTAGCAGCGCACGCACTCACGGCAAATAGCAATAGAAAACTAAAATATATTCGCTCAACTTACTCACCACGCGAAAGTAAGACAAAGCAAAGAAAAAATACCGTTATCCTGCAAAATTCAACTCAAAATATGTTGTCAACATTCCAAAGAATATTTTCAATATAATTTTTCTTCTCTCTTTACAATTTGATTTTTGACCTATGCGGCTGACGTTTTCGTGGAATTCGTGATATGTTATATCATACGCAAGCTAATGATCTTTATTAGAAGGCGATTCAGCCCTTGTGCGGGAAAAAAATTTTCTCTTAACCGATCTGGGTAATTCTTAATACTAACCGTTCCAGAGCATCAGGAAACAGTTCTGCCAATTCTTTTTTCGTGATGTGCGGGAATAGAAAGAAGTCATTGGGTGCCAAGCCAGGGCTATATGGCGGATGACCCATCAATTTGACGCTTTGACCAGTCAAAAAGGCGCTGCTTTGAGCCGATGTGTGAGAGCTCGCATTGTCATGATGCACAATGATTCGTTTTCTCTTGTTCGCTTTTCGAATTTCTCCGAAGATTCAGGCAAACAAATTGTGGTGTACTACTCAGTATTGACCGTCCTACGTTGCTCAAGCGGAACAGTCGCCACATGACCAGTTTTGCCGAAGATACAGGCGACCATTCGAAGTCCTTCTTCCGCGAACAACTTTCGTTGGATTTGACACGGTCGATTGCTGTTTTGTTTCGGGCTCATACGCATTGATCCATGGTCCGTCACTTGTGACGATCTTATAAACGTCTTCAAAAGCACCGCGATCGTATTTTTTCAAAATTTCTTTGCACCAATCGCCACGAGCCTTTTTTGAGCGATTGTCAAATTGTGAGGGATCCAACGAGAACAAACCTTTTTTATGGCCAGATATTCATGCAATATCGAATTATGCTGGTGGAAGAAATGCCCAAGGATTCCTCTAGTTCACGGTATGTCACAGGACGATATTGCATTATCGGTTCACGCACGATATCAATGTTCTCTGGCACAACGACCGTTTTTGGACGACCTTTGTCTTTGAGCGAGCGTCGGCTACGATTGAATTCATTAAACCAGTTTTTCACAGTGCTATAGGATGGTGCTTCATCGCCATACAAAGATTTAAGTTCATCAATGCACTCTTGTGATGATAATCCACGTCGAAAGTTTTGAAAAATGATCGCACGAAAATGTTCACGAGTTAATTCCATTTGTTTGCTAAATTGATTTTTTCAGGTCATTGTAAACAACACAAATGATGGTCGTAAGCCAAAACGTTCTGAGTACATTTATGCTAAAAAAAAATGTCAAACTTTCCAATGGAAATGTCAGATGGCGCCAGTCAACACTTAGTGTTGCATAGGCCAGAAATATATATAGCAACCCTCGTATTTATAACAAACAGAATATTTAAAATTGATTATTGCAGGTGCAGTGCAAATGTTGCATTTTAAGAATAAAAATCGATTTCGATCATATGACCACCACGATCCCGTGTACAGCGATATATTCTTTGGACCCAATTTCCCACCGCTCTTGCTCACATTTCGACCGGAACGTTGGCATATTCGTGTTGGATGTTTTCTTTGAGCTCGTCTTAAAATATTGGCTTGTTGGCATAGACCAATGACTTGATATGCCCCATAAAAAGAAATCCAATTGCTTTAAATCGCATGAACGAGGTGGCCATTCAACCGGACCATTTCTCGATATAGCACGTTTACCGAGTTTTTCTTTCGGTAAATCGATTGTAAAACGTGCTGTGTAGCTAGCGGCACAGTCTTGTTGAAACCACATATCGGCGATGTCAACCTCATCCAATTCTGGACAAAAATTATTGTCTAACATGACACTTGAGCGCTCTGCATTGACGATAACATGACGATTGTTTTCATCGACGATAAAAAATACGGCTTAATAATACCTCCGCCATGAAAACCACACCACACAGTAACTTTTTGCGAATGCACATGTGGGTTTGTTGCTGTCCAATTACCCATTTTTTTAACTGACATAACCACTTAGACAGAAATGATCTTCATCGCCCATCCTGTCGGGTGGGACGGTTATTACGGCCGAAAGTTGGAGCAAGCGCTCTTAAAATTGCGACCACCGACAAGATTTCCAAACGTTGCTCGTAAGTGAACTTTACCATGATGAAAATGTTGACTTCGACCACCGTTTTGACTCTGAAAGATCATTAAAAAAGTTTGAGGGTGCATTGAAAAGTTTGAGGGTGCATTGTGTCCCTATTAGAAAATCCGTTTCAACTAGAGTGTGTTCGTTTAAACACGCGATCACAATAGAACATCCATTGTCATCCAAAAGTTATATTAGTTTGCAAGTATTGGTTTGTCATCTGTACAGACTGATTTGTAAACTTTGACATTTTCACCTCAAATATTCGCTCCTTCGACAAGAGCCTTTCATTTTCACTGTACAGCACCAGAACATGGCTTCTTCGAAACCTTATCGCCAAATGTTGTCATCATCTTCTTTTGTGCCATAATAATTTGTTAATTTATTTATGGCTTTTATTCTCGTTAGCTGTTGTTGTTATTTCTAAACAAAGTTTGTTTTGTTTTTCTTAAAGACCTCCTCAACAACAACAAAACACAACCCAGAAGACAAAGAAGAAGAAACAATTACTTCTAACGTTTTTTCATTTTTCGGTTTTTGCCAACAGTTTCGTTACTTTACATGTTGAACGCAAGGGGGGCGGCTACAACACAGAGTTGAAACGACAAAGCAAATGCCAGCCAGCTCAACCATGCGGTGGTGGAGTTCGTGGCATGCCATAGCCTTTTATTATGGTTTTTCTGATTTTTCTTCGCGGAAAAGTCTGTGGGAAACTAATGACAGCAGCACAAGCGTAGCAACAGCGACACTGCCGCCAACGATCACCTCATCTTTATAATGATTATGTAATGCGACAGAGCAAAAAAACCCCAAAAAACAATATAAAATTGTTTATATGTCGTATATAAAACTCTAAAACTCCATGACGTTGATTAAGAAATACACCACGTTCGAAAATTCCCTCTAACGCTTTACCCCGCTCTGCTTCCCTGGAACTTTTGCATATGAGTTCCACAGTTTGTTTTTCTCTCTTGCACACTTGACTGAGATTTTCAAAATTTTCAACATTTCGAAGCTTAAATTGCCATTCGAGTGAATAAAAAAAAAACATAACATAAAATAATAATAATGTTAAATATTAGCAGCTGTGTTTACTTTTAACAATGTGTGTGGAGTTTTAAACAAATACCCACTACGCTGCTTCTACTCCGCCGTCTCCTCCTTCATGGTTTTTGATATTGCGATAGCTGCTGTCTTGTCTTCTCCTTAGGATGACACACTTCGTGGTTGTCTACTTTGGAACATCATTTTGAAAATCTGCTTGCCGAATGAGTGACAATCCCATTTTGTCGTTAATGTTGCATTCATTGGTTGTTGTCTTCGTTGCTTCGTAGGTAGAGTGAAACAGAGCGGGGAGTGTCTTCGTTGCATCAATTGTTTTGTTTTATTGCGTTTTTAGTAGCATCGTCACCTTTGAGGCATTAATAAAAAACTTTTGGTATATCACGTTTTTATTTCTTCGCCTTCATTCTTTTTTTTTTACTGTGCATTATTAACAAAGAACTGTTTCGCAGAAGTAGAGTGGGTTATAAGGCCAAATATTAAGATGATTTTGGAGGATCATGATTTTCGTGGAATAGCAGCAGATGATCGCCAATTGAAGATTGAAACAAGTAAAGATCAGATAAGTTTCGATCAGGCCTTCATCATTAAATCGCTTTGAAATGGAAAGCAAACAATTATTATACAGTCGAACCTGGATAAATGGAATCGCAAGGGGCCGCCTGTTTATTTTTACATTACAAGGTTAAGTGGAATAAAACAGTTTCTAAGTATTTAAGCAATTTGGTTTTTATTCCAGCTTAAGAGGTAAAGCATGCTGTTATTATAAAAGTACGTTTGTCAGTTTCTTTAATTCTAATTATTGGCATTAAATTTAAATTCCATAGTTCAACTAAAAAGATTACTAACAGAGGAATATGTTTTAAACATAAAAAGTGAAAGAATTCATAAAATTTAAATAACCTGCACTTACATAGACCCAAAAAAACGTATAAATTCGGAAAATACTTATAGTCAAAATGTTTTTGATTTAAGTTATTTGTTAGATAAAATCTGTCGTTTTGGTTTGTTTCATTTTCATTTCTTTTACATAAATTTTCAAAATCATGTATTTTATAAAGAATACCGGTATTACTATACATTTATTTCAAAGTAGGGCTCTATTGTTTTCAATGCATTTAATGCGTCAGTTTTTTTTTGGCCTCTGTCGCCAAATCGTTGGTCAAAATTTGCCAAACAAATAATCTCCAATCAATAACGGCCCTATGCCCCTCTATCCTTTAATGGAAGGTACAAAAATGTATAGAAGGGAAAAATTCAATCGGAAATGAGCCAAAATATCGAAATTGCCGACTTAAAATTTAGACTTTCGGCGTTTTAGAGTAAGGTACTTTTTTGTTAAGACCTTTAAAAGTTAAATTAGGACGTGTTCAGATAATCGCCAAATCACCAAAATATAAGTCGCCAAAAGTTTTCGTACTCGCCATTTTTAGTAAGAAATTGCAAAAACTGACAACCCTGCTTTACACTCTGCAAAAACTACCTTAGTAAAAAGCAAAAACAAGAGAAAGAATTAAAAAAAGACAAAAATCTTTTGGAGGTACAGCATGAGAAGTGAAATTCCACTGATGGACGTAAACGAGTCAAAATTCCCGCTTTAGAGAGTGAGAATTGATTCTAAAAAATCAATTCGCACTTAAAGAGAATCAAACTCCTGCTTAAAGATTTTTTTTTATTTTTTTGTTCGAAGTGACCGCCAAAACTGTCCCCCTTGTGTAGGATTCCCACTTATCCAGGTTGGACTGTATCACTCTTATTTTTATAAGGGGTATTTATTTAAAATATTTCATTTTATAAAGGAACACAACGCACCCTTAATACAAAAAATTCCATCGCTTTCTCCTTTTTCTTCCTTGAAAAAATTACATGAGTTAATACCCTTTGTTAAACAAGTGAACCCTTTGACAATAGCAGCCGTTGTTGGCTTCCACGGGTCCTTGGAAAAGACCCCAGTCTATGTTCAAGCTTCAAAATAAATCCAAATTTGTATTCTTTTTATAACTTTCCATGTTTGAATTCATGGTAACACTTGCATTATATGTAGTAACCAGGAGTCAATATATACAGCATTTTTGGGTCTTAAGGGCCACGAATTCGAGCCAAATCGTTATATAGCTTTAAATGCCAAAACTACTCGTTTCTATAAAACAAGTTAGGGAAGTGGACCGGCTACATTATACCCTATATCCCTTAGATGATTTTTTGTCCTAGTACGGACTAATGCCATACTTCAAATATTATTGGAATTGGATTAAATTCGGTCGGTTGGAGTAACATTTTTATGAAGGCTATATCAAAACCCGGACCGATCGGGTATTTTTTTTTAGCAACTTCGTTGAAATTAGATTACATTTTTCAGTTCAGTATCAAGACGTGGGCCGATCTGGTATGTCGATCTGTTCTACTTTCTGCATTGTTTATCCTAAAAGCAAAATAAATCAAATTCACAAATCTTTCTTTGAAATTTGATTAAAAATTAAGCTGTTAGGTGGGATAGACCCCAAATCGGGAGGTACATTTGCATGGGACATATATCAAAACTTTGACAGATTCCTTACTTAATTCCCACAACATCCCATCAATAAACAAGGGGAAGCATCTCTCAAATCAGTGAACTTTTCCGTATAATTTGTTCTTAGTACTTACTGACCGGGATCTAATGTTTAACTCCTATTCGGAACACCAAATGCAATTTAAAGCGAAGTTTTTATATGGATTAGAGATATACCTCTTACTCCTAAGGTCTCCGGCATTTACGAAATGGAAACCTGCAGCTAAAAAATTGTTATTATATATTTTTTATTATTTCAAAATATAAAAAAATACAAAAATTCAAATCAAGTGTAGAAACATAATTATTCATTCGAAAGGACATTTTATGTCATTTATTTTTTGAATATAATTTCCTTCAAATGTTGGCTGAATATAATTTCGTTTAAATGTTGGCCGCAGTCTTAGTTTATTAGTCTTTTACAATTTTCAACCATGTCCATTCTGAGGGTCCAATTTTGGATGACTCGTTCGTGCATTTCGACCGGGGTATGCCATTAATAACACTCGTAATGTTGGCTTCCAAAACCTGAATCGTAGCTGGTTTGTCAGCATAGACTTTGGACTAAAGAAAAATGTCTAAAGGTGTGATATGCGGCCAACTCACCGGTCCAAAACGTGAAATTAGCTGCTCTTCAAAATTATCTCTCAATAGATCCATTGTTTGAGCACCTGTATTTCAAGTGGCACCGTCCTGTTGAAACCAGATATCGTTAAGATTACGGGATTTCATCTCAGGTACCAAAAAGCACGATATAATGGCGCTATAGCGAGTACCATTCATGGCATTCCAGCCATCATGATTTTTAAGAAGTAAGGACCGATGATTCCACCAGCACATAAATCGCACTAAACCGTGTTTTTTTCTGGGTTTAATGTCACCTCTTGAACCTCTTCTGGTCAAATGCTTCAGTTTTGTTTACTGACGTTGCCGTTGAGCCAGAAATGGGCCTCACCACTAAAACAAAATTTTGGTCAAAAACAGCGGATATTCTTCGAGCTTTTGAAGAGCCCAAACGGCCACGCACAGGAAGAAGTGTAAGTCTTTCCATGATGACATGACAAACAATACTAAAAAGAAACAAAAAGTTTAACACAACTCACGCGTAACCTGTAAAAAAAAAACCCTTTGGAAAAACACCAGTTACTGTATATTTTCCATCGTACTTAAGAGACGCATAGGGCCTTAACTAAATCGGTTCACGTTATTATATTTAAGGCTAGGTATTTCATTTGGGTCCATTTAAAGGGATTCTTTGTGTCTACCAGTCGTATTTGCCAGTATTCCCCATCTGCAGCTTCGCTGTGGGTTCTATTCTAGGGTTGTGTAATCGATGTCATGTGGCGGCTTTCTGAGGAAGGATGGTAAATGTTGGGGTCAACATCGAATATCTAAAATAAGGGCAATTTTGGTCTCTCAAGTCTTTAAGGGTATGGATTTTTGTAAGTCAGTTAAACTAAATGAAATGAAGTATCTTTTACTATTTTCGAATTAATTTCTTGTTGAAAAAAGTGGTTAATGGCTATTATATTATTTTTTTTTTAATTCATTATGGCTTATCATTTTATAAAATCAGCTGCAGGATAGTTTGTCTGCACCACATTATATAACATGTAATTTTAAAATAATTATGATATCACTTTAAATCACTATCAGCTTGACTCAATTTTCATAATTTCTTTTTTAACTGTTTTCTTTCTGAACAACAAACAAGCAACGGTTATTTGCAACATCATGTTATTTATGATTGATAAATTACTTTAATTTTCATATCAATCCCCCAGGAAAATTGCACCGCCAGCCTCTTGTTGCCAGCCTCGCCTCGCAAAATCTCGCCCATACACAATTTCCATTTTAGTTTTGCCCGACATTGATTAAATATCGTAGTTGTTCGAGCTTTTTTCTTCGTTTCAAGAGGAAAAAAATCACTGTCAACAAATTTAATAATATTTAAAGGCGCTTTATTTTGCATTTTTTCTGTTGTTGTCATTTCTTTACATCCACGAACCGGAGGACTTTCACTTTCTTTGGTATGAATAAATTGTACTCCTCGTCATATGCAAGAAAATAAATGGCTAACAAAAATTGTTGACATTTCTGAAATGCTGGCAAGAAAAAAAAGCGCAGTTTATTAAAATTCCGTCGTAATAAAATGTTGATAAATAAAGACATCCAGACATAAAACACCAGTCCCGGACTGCCGACTTGTTGTTGATTTGTCAGATATGTTTGCCTTTTTTTTTGCAAAATTTGCAAAATCTTACCCCAAGTCTGGCTTTGGTGTATGTATTTGTTTTTTTGCGGCGACTAATCCTTGGATGTAGGTAGTATGACGAATTGCTCCATGCAATGTGACACCTTGAAGGGTAGAAAACTTATGTTTGCACATTATTTTAGTTGGGTTGGTTTTTGTTTTCCTCTTTGGGTGAAGTAATAAATAATTTTGTTTTTATTTTGTTCATGGTGCCTAAAAAGCTCAAAAAGCCGATGGAATTAAATGTGGGATAAACGTGGTTGTCAATGCAGGCTATAGGTAGGAGTGACAAATAATATTTGATGCTATTATTGCAATGCTTAGTAGAAAATTGCCTAAAACGTAGTTTTTTAGATCTTTAGTTCCATGAAGTTTTAGCCTGAAAAGCTTTATTTCAGAGTGAAGTACAATTTTAATTTGGAGTGCCGTATAAAGACAGAAGCTTTATTCTTTTTATATATTGTTCATAGCTAGTGAACAAATTTTATTCGGCTTCGCCGAAGCTCACATACGTGGATTGTGGTTCAATATGGAAATTTTGTCAGAGGGCGTAACACAGACCTCTTTTTTATCAGGCTGTTTCTTCTTCATCAACATCATTTATACTAACTACTATATTTTGAAGCTCTGCAGTTTTGGAGTGGCGTATAAAGACGTAGGCTTTATTCTTTTCATAGCAAACCAGTTACTATTTTTAGGCATTTGCCTTCATGCATTATAACACCAAAGCTTTTTAATGGTAACTACTTTCGGAGAAGTTATTTTATAGAGATGAGAACCATTTAAGATCTCGGGTGCTTTGGCATGGTGTCTGAAAACAAAAGCGTTTTTCCCAAAGCGAACCAATGGATATTTCTAAGCTTTTGTTTTATATGCCACGCCATAACATCAGATCTTTTAAATGGCACTTTTCTCTATGATTTAACTTCTCTGATACTTCTGTCTTTAATAACAGTGGTATTTTGGTAAAAGCTTCAGTAACTAAGACTAGACTAGCAAAAAGTGTCAATTTTTAGTATTTCTATAGAAAAAGCACTGCTGACTCGATTTTAAAAAAATGCTGGAATATTTTTCTCTTGCAGCTGTTTTAAAACTTAGCCTTGATTGCCATCCAGGCTATGTTCTAAAATTGTGTTTTACTCCATTCGAATTTTGTTTATTAGTAGTAACTCTTGAATTTTCCTTTAGATACAAAAAGAACTGACATTTTTGGTTTACAGTCTTAACCAAAAACACTACTATTACTTACTTTTCCAGTGAAAATTACGCGTGACTAAGTCCCCATTCCCACGAGGCAACTTTACTTGCCGCAACTCTCAGTGTGTAGGAAGGAGAGAGAGGTCAGGGAAATGGAAAGGGAAAAAACTCTCCCTGTACTGTCAATTCGTTTTGTGCTTTTCGTAGTGTGAAGTTGGCTGCAGATTATTTAAGTATTATTTCACACAGAAATCAGAACGAATGAAAACAAAAATTGCCGTAACCGAATTGCTTTGTGTAAACGTAAAAGTTCACGCAACTAAAGTTGCATAGTGTAAATGGGGACTAAATTTGAAACAAATATAGTGTTTAGCTACAACTTCTCACTGCCATCTACATGTTAGTGTGATGACAGAGAGCGCCATGGTTGGCACCACTTGGCCCTACGCCGCTTAGTTTTATTTGCGTAATGATAAATGATAGAAATTGTATGCATTAATTTGAATAATAACAGCGGACTCGATCCTAATGTGTGCTATTACATATTTTGATTAACGAAACCTTTTACCGGCTCTTCATATTTAGGTCCTCCCTACTGAGTTAGTGAAAAATTCGCCAGACATTGATAACCTTTCGTACAAAATAATCTTTTAGATTATTTGCATATAAGATCTTTGCATATAAAGCACATTGTCGACATCTACATATCATTTTATATTGCCAAACAGATGGCACCCTAGTATGGTCGAAAGCGAATTCATTGCGAAAGCATAATAATAATAATTTTCTAAAAAGCTTTGAATACTATAACCATAGAATCTATATTACAGACTAAAGTGTTATTAAAAAGCTCTGATTCTATAGCGTGGCATTTGAAGGCAAAAGTTCAAAAAATCAAATCACTTGCTGAGAATAAAGCTCTCTCCTTATTTATAAAAATTACCATGAGGTTTAAAGGATATTTTTGGAAAAATTATCATCCTTTGCCTTTAAATCCCAGGTCGCGACACCAGAGATTTAATTGGTAGTTTTCCCTTTTTGATATAACTTCTCTACTATAACTATGTACGTAGCCCGTGCTTTCATAAATATCAGCTTTAAACCCATATAAAAACATGTTACGAGTATGTGTTTAGCGACGATTTTTCTCCTCATAAATTTTGCCCACTTTATAGAAGAGAGATTAATCTTTCAGCCATGTTAAACTTCTCTATGAAAAGTTTTAGCTTTCCAGAGCTGGTTTTAACTTTCAGTTCCTGATCAGGAAATAAGAATTATATTCCAGAGTTGAAAACTAGGGCCATGTTAGAACATCTGAAATTTTTTAGTGGTGACTTCAATCAATCCCAAAAAATGTTCGTGACTTTTTTCTCAGCATTGGAACTCTTCTCTATGAAATGTCTTAGACTTTCGGAGCCTTTCTCAAATAGTAAGTGTGAGTAAAAACTATATGCTCGTATGAGCCGTTAGAGGGCGTGAATAAGCAACCCTGGTTCAAGGAGAGACAAGAACAATTGTCATTTTTTTCCGGCAGTTTCCACGATATAAATGCCAACTACTTTGTGATCGAGAGATAAATGTCTAATACTAAGTTAAAATTCCTTTATAAGAACATGAGACGTTTGAGGTCGGCTTTAAGCAGAAGGGGTATTTTCAGTAAGTATTAGAATTACATTGATTTAAAAACAAGTGAACAAGCTAAAATTTGTCAGGGCAGAAGCTTATATTCCCCATCATGGACAACGGTCCAATATAGAAACTTTGTCATAGGGCGTAACACAGGCATTCCAACATTGTGAGGAGAAATTGTTTCTCTTGACTGATCTGGCCCATTTTCAATACCAACCGTTTCAATCCACCAACGCATATTTCTGCAAATTTCATCCTCATAACGACCTGTAGTTTGCTTTCCACAGGCAGATAGAGGGACATGGCTAGATCATCTTAGAATTTTACAACGATTCAGGGTTTCTTACCAGCATTTCGAGATTTTGCTAACGCAATGATAAAGTAAATATCCCTTAATCCTATGATGGAGGGTATACAAATTGCTATTTGTTCAGCAACTGAAGTATTTACCTGCATACAATAACCAAAACATCCACGTCATCTATCTGTCAATTTATTTTGACATGTAGATGACACCTTTCTGAAGCGGAATATTGATTCAAATACCATTACAATCACGCCATCAATCTATCCATTTAGTATGACGTGTAGAGGACTCTTAATGCAAATAACTGTCTACTATAACTACGCCATCTATCTGTCAATTTATTATGAAGTATAGATGACATCTTCCCTTAAATATAAAGGCAAAAACCTGCACAACATTTACACCCTCTATATGTCAATGTATTATGACGTATAGACGACATCTTCCTTTAAATATTAAGGCAATAACCTGCACAATATTTACGCCATTTATCTGTCAATGTATTATGACGTATGGATGACATCTTCCCTTAAATATTTAGGCAAAAACCTGAGTTCAATAACCACAACATTCACGCCATCTATCTGCCAATTTATTTTGACGTGTAGATGACACCTTATCAATTATCTATTTCGCAAATTTTTCTGACGTATTGATAACACCTTGGTCGAGGTCAATGATTGCGGTCGATTCTTAACAAGTCCCAGCTTTAAACAAACAGGATTTTTTGCCATATCAATTCTGTCAAATTGATCACACTACCACCCCTTGCTGGCTGATGTAATAATAACCATCATTGGTGGTCACTAAATTGACCAGCGACACAGCGACAACAAAAACAGTTCCCCTCCAAGACAAGAGCACCGAAATTGAAGGAAACAATAACCAAACTAAGTTTTTGTAACCAGTTCTTATCTCCACAGTTTCTTGCTGTATTTTTTGAAGGTCTGGGAATAAAAGTCTTGGAATTTTCGTAAAAAATTATGCTGTACAGACAGCATTTCTTAAATCTTTTGCAATGGTTGTTGTGTCTCAGCAGTTACTGAGTTGTTGTCGACTTTCGTGCTGGGCGTTTGTGTTTTGCGGCACAGGCAATAAATCTTTTAACAACTTTTGCAACCCGAAATCTTTGCGAGACAAAGAAGGATCTTACATTTTTTTCGGTCGAGTTTTGTTTTTTTTTTGTGTCGTTTTGAGTTTTGCTCTTCAAAAGATGTCTTACGTATTAATTGCGTAATTTAAGCTTGAACATCAGTTTTCTGTTTCTCGTCGTCGTCGTTGCCTTCGTTTTGTATGCTTGACTCAATGTCTGTTTCAGCTTTGAATGTAAGGGTTCCTTTCGGTTTTTCGGCTGGAGGGATTCTGTTGCGTTCCTCGTTTTGTGCTGGCGTATAGTTTTACGCTGAAACATGAAGTCTGAAGTTGGGATGCGTTTCCTGTGCACTGAGGGCATCATTTTCGGGTTTTTGATTTTGTCAGTATTTTCCCTTTTTCTGTATATGCGAGTTCGTGTATGTTTTTTTTTGTTTGGGTTGTTGGTGAATAAATTTAAATTGTATTGCGTTTAAGGTTTTGGGGTCTTCTTTATTTTTTTTTGAAGTTTTGCGCTTCATTACATTTAGGTTTATGTGACGAAACAGACAAAACAATTTGAGATTTAAATCGTCGTATGTGGTGTGGCATGGGTTGGGGGAATGTACCCCATAAACCTTAAGTTGGTTATTAGCAAATTCTTGCACTATTTGTTATCGAGAGGTTGCATTCGGAATAAGAAGTGTATATACCCTTTATCCTATGATGGATACTATTAAAAGCTAGAGGTTTTCAACTTACCAGATATTTGTCGTTGTCGGTTGGTATTGGAAATGGACAAAATCGAACGAATGTAGAATAATAATGACTAAAAATTCCTAAACCAAATTTTCTTTTTATGTCAGGTTATGTTAACTTCAGCGCCATCTATATTTACGTTGTTGTCAAGCATAGCGAATATTGAATCTAGTGTTGTAACGATGATCATCCACTTAAATATATTTGGAAAATTGATAGTGAAAATGCAATTAATACGGTTTCATTAAAGAAAGAAAAAAAATTGCATTGTCCCCATTTACACGAGGCAACTTTACTTGCCGCAACTCTCAGTTTGTTGGAGAGAGATCCAAGGCGAGTGGAAAGGAAAAAAAGTTGTCCGTACTGTCAATTCCTTTAGTGTGAAGTTGGCTGCAAATTATTTTAGAATTTTTTAACACAAAAATCAGAACGAAAGAAAACAAAAATTGTCGTAAGCGAATTGTATTGTGTACAAGAGGCAAGTTCAAAGTGGAATCGTAAAAATTGACGCCAGTAAAGTTGCCTCGTGTAAATGGGGACATAGCTTTTGCAAAATATCTGAAAATTTAATTGTACGTTTTGCTTTCGAAACAGTCAATAAGTTTGATTGTTTAATTGAAATAGAGAAAACTCAATTTTTTAGTTTGTTTTGGGAATTTTTTTTAATTACAATAAAAATTGACGCCTGTTAAGTTGCTTCGTGTAAATGGGGGAGCATTTGCAAAATTATTGAAAATTTAATTATACATTTTGCTTTCCAATCAGTCAATAAATTAGTTATCCTTAATTAAAGTTTTGTATTCCTATAGAGAAAACTCAATTTTCTAGTTTGTTTTGGGAATTTTTTTAATCACAAAAGAAAAAATATCATTAATACGTTTAACAGCCATCGTGAATGATTTACACATGTTTCTAGTCGGCGGATTTTTATAATTTCCCGTCATTGCTTACAGTCTCATTCCAACCGGTCTGATTTGTATAAATATACTGATGGAATAATTGAATTTGTTTAGTGTTCTTAAACACTTTGTCAAGCTGATATAATATTTTATCCACTATGCAATTTAAAATAAATATTCCGTTCCGGCTAGTGGCATACCTTCTCACCAACACTGAAAAACCTCACAAAGTTATTGAACTTTTGTTCATTTTGAAATTTTTGCGGTTGACTGTCTGTTGTCTTTGGCTGCTTTCGGTAAACAGACAGTATTTATTTATTTGGGGTCTTTGGGATATTTGAATTTATTTGTTTATCAATAATTACAAATCTCAGAATATTGTATTTGGGAGAGGGAGTTTGCGTTTTTTGTGATTATTTTTTTTGGAAAATTAACAAACATCTACTACTACTAAATTGAAAATAAATATAAACGCCACACCTTAGAATCACAAAATCTTTACAAAATATAAAAAATTGACATAAAACGAAAACGTTTTATGTGCAAACGAACAAACATAACTAAAGTGTTGGCACTTTTGGGCCAATTTTATTTAGGAAAGGGGGAAGTAATGGAACGTTTCTGGGGGGTATTATATAAAAAGCCCTCAGGCTGAGGGAGTCTGGAATGTCATTCAACACTACACACGGACAAGTCTGAACTGCGTGGACTATGGAAGATATACACAAGCTCACAGACTACGAGTATATGGTACCTACAAAACAATTTAGAATAAAACCTTCAAAGTACACCTTGCCGTTTAGATAAGACATCAAAAAGCCTCAAGGAAGCTGGTAAAATCTCAATGCTCAAATATAAAGAAAAGCTCAGTATCGGTATTAGACTCTGAGTTCTTAAATCTCATGGTCTAAATCAGACTTCTAGACAAATGTATGGTCATACAGGTTAATATTTACGCTTTTAAATTTCGGCTTAGTAGATTTTGGATCAGGACATCCTTCAAACATAATTCAAAATTTACTATACAGAGGGGTGGCTATCAAGGCCCAGACGCGAGTTTCTTCAAAAAACGCTGTACTATGAACTGCTTCCTAGCCCAAATTGAGACGCATGACATCATGTTTTGCTGGGTATCAGGACATTACAATTCACCAGGTTACGACTTAGCAGATGAATGTGCAAGTTTTGGATCCAGAGCGCCAGAAATAACCTCGTGCTTATTCTGTTCGTGGAACTTAAAAAATAATGTCGACAAACTAAGAGCAACAGAAACCAGATTGAGCTGACAATCGGTACAGAATTGCAGGGTTGCAAGATCTCTTTGGTCGGCCATTCATATGACACGCCCACAGAGGGCTGCATTCTTCGATAAGAGCACACTTAGTATTCTCAAAGGTGTCATCACCAGACACTGCCGGAAAGACTAACTGGCTGCGAGCATGCGACTTACCATTTAAGGACTTCTGTAAAGATAGTTTAGATGTAGAGAATTAAGAACAGCACTATATTCCTGTGAAGGACTGCAAGTTTATCGATCCAAGGTCATTGGAGAGCCTGAACTCCAATAACCTAAACATCTTCGTTGCTTCCAGTTTCTTCAATAAGGAACCTGAAGATATCCGAAACCAAATCATCAGCATAATTTAGTATTGTTTTCCACAACTATAGTATGATTAACAAAACCGTATTACTAGTCCCACAGCCATAGTATGATTCTCACAACCAAGGTACTATATGCACAGGCATATTATGATCCTTAATATTATTTCAGATATCGTATTATTTGTAAAGCATAATTCACATTGCAAGATAGCGCGTTTTAGTTTTTAGCAGTTTTGTTCAAAAGAAAACAATTTGAAAGGTCTATGTGGCAAAATGGGATGAGTGCGCAGTTTGATGGACGCTTCGTAATCTTTGTCAGATTCCATGCAAAAAATGTGTGGTAACTTAAGTTCATATTTACTTCAGTGCAGGCAGCTATCTCGTATTTAACGAGAACTGCTGACGGTAGATTATTTCCCAAAAAAGGCGATACAATAATCCCTTCGCGTTGCTTTCCGCATAGACTTGCATCGCTTGGTTATGCTGCTTTTGCTTGTTGTTCAACAATAATATATTAAACTTTTTTCGCTCCAAAGCCATTTATTTCACAGCGATATTTCAATTTCAAAAATGGCGAACCATACGGTATGATTGCTTTACTTATATTGATGTTAACACAAGCATCTTTTTTTTAGTTATACAGGGTGATCCATCAGAACAAAAAAAACATAAAAATTCAAATCAGGTGTGGAATCTTTATTGGAAATTTGAAAGGACATTTTATGGCATTTATTTTTTGAATATAATTTCCTTCAAATGTTGGCCGCAACTACGCCTTAGGCTTTCCATTCTGAGGGTCCAATTTTGGATGACTTGTTCGAGCATTTCGACCGGTGTGGCTTTAATGAGACGCGTAATGTTGGTTTCCAAAACCTGAATCGTAGCTGGTTTGTCAGCATAGACTTTGGACTTTACGTAACCCCAAAGAAAAATGTCTAAATGTGTGATATCACTCGATCTATGCGGCCAACTCACCTGTCCAAAACATGAAATTAGCTGCTCTTCGAAATGGCCTCTCAATAGATCCATTGTATGAGCAGCTGTATGGCAAGTGACACCGTCCGGTTGAAACCAAATGTCGTCAAGATTACGGGCTTCATTGCAGGTACCAAAAAGTCAGATATCAGCGATAGCGAACGCCATTTCATTTTTGAAAAAATATGGGCCGATGATTCCACCAGCACATTAACCGCGCCAATCCGTGGTTTTCTCTGGGTAAAATGGCACCTCTTCTTGTTGCTCTTCAGCCCAAATGCGGCAATTTTGTTTATTGACTTTGTCGTTGAGCCAGAAATGGGCCTCATCACTGAACAAAATTTTGGTCGAAAACAGCGGATCTTCCCGTTTCTCACCGAACGCTCATTGGCATAATACAGTTGCCAACATTTGACGGTAATTATTTTCACAACATAAATGCCATAAAATTTCCATTCAAATTGCCAATAAAGATTTAAATTTGAATTTTTATATATTTTTTGTTTTGAAAAAATACCTCTAGATGGATCACCCATTATATACCAACAACTAATCAAGAAGAGGTCTCATCGGCAAATTACTAAGTAAAACTGTTAATTAACTCGAACTGATAGTTCAAATTAATTATATACATTTTTGCAGAGCAGAAGTGTGGCAAATAATTGATTCATTGCATTTCATTGAATATTTTATTACAACTTGTAGATTTGTGTTGCCTGCTTTCGACAAGTTTGCCGATGAACCCTCTTTCTGTTTATTTCTCTTTGATGGAAACATAGATGTAAACAATGTTGCCAGATTGTCAAATTGCAAACTAACTAGGTTTTTAATCTAGTTTCCACAAAAGAACGCGGTTAGTGTAATTTTAACTTTTACACATCGGCATTATAACCTTAAAATAGGTACTGATAAATCGTCTTACACTAGGACATAACATGTCTAAGGAGTGGTGTTGTGGGTATAAATTCTTCGCTGACTGAATTTTACATTTGAAACAACAATAACTGTTATTATATAGCGTTCGAGAGTATTTAATCGGAAATAAAATAAACTTCTAATCTAAAATTGCGTAACTAAAGTGTGACTATTTTACAAAGATTTATTTTTTCATATTTTAAAAAAAAAAAAAAATTTTATTGATTTTGGTCTTGTTCAATAAGTTGATGGAGCTAAAACTACGTTGTTGGGAATAGGGTATGCCGTATATGATGTATCAAACATAACTTAAAATTCTAACGATTTTTAAAAAGAAAAGGCATATACTAATGTGTCAGAATACTGATTACATTTCAACATCATTTTAACTGAATCCCCTACACTCTCCCTGCCTGTAGGAAGACCCCTTAGAACTGTAGAAGAAAATTAGCTAATTAAACTTTATTACTATTGCGTGTTGTACATGGGCGCCGTACCAGGTACAAGTCACATTATGTCGGCCCTCCACAGCAAGTAACTAGAGAGACTACACTAAAGTGAGAGCCATTAACTTTTGCCATTGGTCGACGAGTATTCTTTCTGTATTGTGAACGTACTGTGTCATATTTTAAAGATGTTCTTGAAAATGATGGGAACTTTTGTTGCTTCGGTTTGTGGTACTTTTATTGTTTCAATATTTGTGGCTCTAGCTGTTGTTGTGAATCATCGTCATCATTATCATCATGAAAAATAAGTATTATGAATTTCCTGTGAGATGATGGATGGATGGCTGGCTGGCTGGTCGTATATACTATGTGACTAAAAAGACAGATAGATGTATGGCTTAGTGGTTGTCTGAATCATTTGCAAATATGCTAGCGTTGTCGGAATATATGCTAACCAAATGATGTTTAAAGGAAAAACAATTAGGTATTTGTTTGTTTATGGTTTTTGTGGTTTTCCTTTACTTCTTCGTTTTTTATTTTTGTTCAACCTTTGTCCGTGTATTTTCTCTGTTGTGCCTTCTCTTAGTTCCCTGCTTTTATTTGAATTTTACCTCCACACCGTTATCATTATTTCAAATGATTATATTTACCAAGGAGCTGCTTGGTTGTTAGTAGGTTCCCATCATTGTCATCTTCGTCATAATGATGATCGTCATCATCATCATTATCATGATGGTTTATAATGATATCCATAATTAATTGAAATCTCTTGTAATACATGTCAACACCCCTGTTAAATGTTTGGTTTTTTTTTTGAAAGAAACTGTTTCTCATATAAATATGGTAACAGAAAAAAAAATTATAGGTCATTTATACCTTGAAATTGGTTGGTAGTTTCTTCATTGTGTTTGGCATTGTTTTTTATAGGAGTTGACATGCATACTCGTACTCATGTCTTCTTTTATACGTATTTGTTTGTGTGGATGCTGATGGCACAGTGTAATGAAATCGATCTAGAAGAGGATTTGAATATCATAAAATTTGAAAATCAAGGTCTAGAGATATTATGACTTGAAGAGTTTTTTTATTTAGTTTCGAGACCTTTCTTGTTTCTTTTTTAGAATTAACGTAAAAAAATGAAAAATAAACAACAAAGGTCTCGAAACGGTATAAAAAACTGTTCAAGTCATAATAATGATAAAAGACCGAAAAAATGTGAACAAAAATAAAAAAAAAATATCTAGAGATATGTACTTATTAGAAACATGCATGAACACACTCTGGTTTACAATACATTCATTTAGTCATTGTACCAGTACCACTGTCCCGAATAGTGTAAACAATGAAATGAAACGAGACGAGATTGCTTGCTCTTCGAATGAATGTTGTATGGTTCTCTGCTCTCTTAACTACTCTATTCGTCTCAATTCTGTTAAGAGAACACAATATTGTTCTCAATAAATATTCGAGACTGTAAAAGGCATTTGAATACATAAGAAGTCTTTGAATGGTATACGGTAAATTATGAATGGTTGTGGGTATCATTAGCTTTCAGTCATTTAAGAAATCAACAAGGGTGAGCAAGGTGTAAACAAAAAAATATATAAATATATTCTTCTTAAATAAGTTTAACTGAGAAAAAAAATGGAAATTGATCATGTAAATAATTATTAAGAAGAAATAATTAATATTATTATTAATATTTAAAAATATTTTAGCTTTCAATTTTCATTTTCAATTTTTTGTAAGTAAATAATAATAAATATAGTCTGAACATTTGTATTATACTAAATCTGTAACATTTGTTTTATTTGCAATAACTTAAATTTGATGAAACTATTTTTATACGATGATAACTAACTTGCAGTTTAATTTAACTCCAATTCTTCACACGAAGAGCATGAAATTCATTTAATTGTCGCCCTATTCTACATTCCAGAGAAATCAAAGCAAAAACATCATTTGCTACGCTCATCATATGTTACGCTCATGGAAATAGATTTTTTCTCAAATAGTCTTATTAATACATCTCAGTATTCGAGTAGTTGTGGTTGTCTCTAAAGACCTTTTACCCGATCACCTTACAACTCGTTCATACCCGAACTCTGTCGTCTCGGTACCATTCTGTTTCATTCCCGATGCTACTTGCTAAGAGGAATGGTTGTGTGTACGATACTCTTATCGCTAGAATGAGCACATTTACGCTTTTGTAAACAAAAGAATGTGTTCGGGTGTGTGAAAACGATGTTCATGCAGGGTTTTAGTACTTATATATCTTTTCATTTCATGATAGTCGTACCTTAACAGCAAAGTTTTAGGCATTTTATAAATCTTGTGATTGTTAATCACTATTTAAGTAAACATATCCAAACAATTTCCAAAATCACTATAAAAGCAGCGTGTAGCCAAGAAAATCAATATCACTTTGCCATAGATGCCGGTTAACCGCTGTTCGATGTGTAAAAGCAATAGCCCGAAATAAAAAAAGAACGGAGCTAAGCATTTTGCAGCAGCATGTTGGATAAACGATACTAAAATGTTCTAGGGCAATGATCTACGAGTACATACAATTTCACTTAAGATATTTCATCACGAAAGTTCTCTAAAATGAAGTTAAACGCACTATTTTTAAGACAGTATCGCTTTGCAAAATAAAAACATTCTCGACACACAAAAAAGCCGAGATCTATCAGAACCCTGTGCTTTTGGAGATTAACTATACTCACCTCGGTCTTTTATTTCCCGAAGAAATCACCGATCCCTAACAAAAGAAGTGTCGAATAATTAGATAATTTTTAAATAAAACGATCTGAAATTTCAAAAAACTCTTTATATTTTAATCTTTTGTAATTGAAATTCATTTTATTAACTTAAATAGTTAAGAACAACAAGTATTCATTTCAATTCTTTACAAACATAAATATTACGAGGGTTGCTATTTATATTTCGGGTCTGGCATTAAAAACACAATAATTTAATAATGGAAATGGTTTTATTGTTTTTCAAACAGCCTTTGAGCTACAAAATACAAAACAAAGACCACGAGCTTTAAAATTCGATTACTCTTTTAAAGTCAGAAAACAATTGTGCAATTGTTTAGCCGAAAAAGGCGGTTTCACCCAGTAACTGCTAAAGATTTCAAAATTTTGCTAGAGCACGTACCTTTAAGATCAATGCACTTTTGCATGTGCACTAACCAATTTTCGAAGCACTTTTTCCACTTCTATTGAGACACCATACATGATTTTTGAACGCTTCAACCGCTGCTTCGGGCGAAAAAAGCGTTGACCACGCATTTTTTTCTTGATGCTTGGGAATAAGTTGAAGTCAATGGGTGCCAAATCAGGGCTCTAAGGTGCATGGCCCATCTATTCGACATTTTGAGTGGTCAAATGGCTCATCGTTTCAGCTAATGTGTTAGAGCTCTCGTTGTCGTGATGCTTATCTTATTATCTTTCCTCATTTCTTCAACCACTGTTGGCAAACAGATGGTTGTATACCTCTCAGAATTGGCCGTCCTACGTTTCACTAAAGGCACTGTGGCAACATGGCCGGTTATACCGAAAAAAAACGCAATCATTTGCTTCGATATATATACTTCTTCCACGAACAACTTTTATTGAATTTGGCTCGTCTTAAAAGATCCATACGGGCGAGTGCTGTTTTGTTTCGGGTTCATATGCATAGATCCATGATTCGTCACCTGTGACAATGTTTTATACTACCTTTGAGCTATCGCAGTTATACTTTTTCAACATCTCTTTGCACTAATCCATACGAGACATTTTTTGAGCATTTGTCAAATAATGTGGGATCCAACGGGAACAAATTTTGTTCACCGGCAAATGAACGTGCAATACTCGTGCAATGCTTGTCATACTAATGCCCAAGGATGCCTCAATCTCGCAGTCTATCACATGTCGGTCTTGCTTAATCAGTTCACGCACAGCATCGATGGTTTCAGACGCAGTGACCGAAGTTGGACGTTCTTCGCGAAATTCATCCTGGAGCGAATGGCGTCCGAGACTGAACTCTTGGTACCAGCGATTAACAGTGGTTTTTAATGGTGATTCATCGCCAAAAGTCGAAAGAAGTTGATTTAAACACTCTTTTCTCGATAACCCACGCCGAAAATAGTAAAAAATCAACGCACGAAAATGTTCACAGGATAATTCCATTCTTTGACTGAGATGAATTTTTCAACACACTGTAAACAAATCAATTCGCCCTCAAATGACAAAACGTTCTGCTAAAAAATGTCAAAGTTTGCAATGGAAGTTCCAGTTTGCATCTGGGAACACTAGTATTGTCAGGACCCAAAATATAAATAGCATCCCGTATTTTTTAAAAACTTTTTAAATTTTTAAGAAAGCTTTCACAGAGTGGGGCGAAAGTTGATAGGAAAATAAAAATACAAAACAAAGACCACGAGCTTTAAAATTCGATTACTCTTTTAAAGTCAGAAAACAATTGTGCAATTGTTTAGCCGAAATAGGCGGTTTCACTCAGTAAGTGCTGAAGATTGCAAAATTTTGCTAGAGCACGTAGAAATTAAATTTTGCTTTCAGCCACCAATGAAATGAATAAACTCTTTGCGTCGACCACTGCTATAATATGAGGAAACTTTCTTTCATATGAACTTTTAATTTTAAATCTTACTTCAAAATTACTTTTCAATCGATCTCCAAACACTGTCTTGTAATCGCTTTCAGTGGTGGAGGCATAAACCACTTTTCTTGGTGGCTGGCAGGCAGGCATATCGTCGCTGATGTAGGGTTTTTTTAGTTTCGTTCGTTTAAAACTTAATTGCAGTATCATTTTTCTTTGGCTTTTGGTTTTTTTTTGTATTTTTCTGTTATCATCGTTGTTGTTGTTATTGTTATTTATAAAATGCATTTAAAACATTTCTTACAACAACAACATTCAACTTCATGTTTTTGCTGCTTGCGCCCTAAAGTTCATGGATATTTGTGGGTAATTGTTGTCATCACTCCAACGGAGCATTTCACGTGAAAAAAGGGGCATTTCATTCATGCGCTTGTGAATGGGGCACTCAATACGACCGGCTGTGATGCATTGTGACAGCAAATTTTCCAAACTAATGCACTTTAGATTCTGAACAAAAACAACAGAGCAAGACAAGATATCAAGCAACTACAACAATGTAAAAGGTTGTCGGTCCAAAAACATACATAGGTCCGTCCAACCGTCCGTCCGCCCATGAAAGTTTTGCCATCTTTTTCCGAATGTATGTTTTACTGTTGGTGTTCCACCATTCATGTTTTTTCAAGTGCATGGCTCAGTGCATTCTGTTGCTTTAATTTTTTTTTACTGGTAATCGAGCATTTTTTTATAAATTAATAGTATTGAGGAAAAAAATACCACAGTCATCATCATCATCCATTGTCACAAAGTCATTTCAAATCTTTTTCTTTTTTTCTCTCGGCGGTGACAACGTCGACTCCGATATTTTTGTTATTTAGAAAGTGTGACAATTTTTCTACCAGCAGACTGTCGTCGGATCGCTGCATTTATGGATTGATTGCTGCATCTGTCTGTCTCTCTGTCTGTCTGTCCATTCGACCGTCTGTTTGATTATGATACTTCAACCATTATGTTAATGATTTTGTTTGTGGTTTAGACTTTGTAAATCAATTTCTTTTATTGCATTTGTATGTGAGTGCGAGTGTGTATGTGTACTTGTGTAATAAAAGTTTTCTGAGAAAATTGCGTTTTCAGTTCAAATAACAATCAATAGCCGCGTGTAGACAAAAACGAAAATAGGGCAATTGTTCGGTTGGATGCTAGGAACTGTGAGAATGAAACAAAATCAAATGTTCGATGGTAATTTAAGTAGAAACTGACCTGAATCGTAAATCTTAAAACGCTCTACCACTCTGTGCAACAGGTTATTAAACGTTTGTTTCATGGCAAATGTTGTTGGTACTACGAAAAGTATTTGAGCTAGACGTACCTTTAATTAAGCCGATCGACGTTTAATCACCATCTGATTCCATTTAACGAAGTCTGCCTGTCCGTTAGTACATCCGTCCATCTACATCTTCTAATCAAACTACAGGTCGTAATTGTTGTCCGATTTTCATTTAATTTAGCAGAAGTAAGTTTCATGGAGCAAGGACGAACGCTATTAAAATTGGCAAAATTGTTTCAGATTTATATATAGCTCTCACATATATATTCATCCGATTTTTACGTTTTTAGTTCTGGAAGCCATTTCTTACATCCAATCCTAGTACTAGAAAGTTTTATGGGCCAGGAAAGAAAGTAATTGAAATTTAAGAAAATCAGTTCGTATGTAGCTATATCTCCCACCCAATCTTGATGCATTTGGCACAAGTAAGTTCCTTGTGCCAAGGACGAATGCTTAAATTGTAGAAACTCGGTACAGATCAAAATATAGCTCAGATTTTACCAAAAACAATAAATTTACATATTTAAATAAATAACGATTTTCAAAATCTGGGCAAATTTAGAGCCTTTTTCTAAACATCCACAAGGGAAGAGTATAATATAGTCGGCTATGACCGACTTTAGCCTAGTTTTATCTTAAATCGATTTTTCCAAAACTTGTCAGTTTTTACACGCAGAGAAAAAACATGGTTACTATATGGTCACGGCAATAATAATATGTTCTCCGCAATAATAGTATGTTCGTCGCAACCATAGCATTGTTTACTGAATTTAATTTTGACAATAGTATGATTGCCGTAATACTAATATCGTTGAAAAGTATTATTACCAAATTTAAAAATGCAAAAATGTTATAGCAACAATATAAAGGGTGTTTTTTATTGGGGTATAGAACTTTAAGTTGGCATCACTTTTTTAACTGGCGGCCATTTTGTCAGCTGTCAAGTGATTAATATTTAGTTTGGTTTGCCATTTCATCAGGAACAGGTTGACAAAAGAACAACGCTTGCAAAATGGGCCGAAAATGAGATTCATCTCGATGCTGATTTTCATCACAAAATTTTGTTCAGTGATGAGGCTCATTTTTGGTTGAATGGCTACGTCAACAAGCAAAATTGCCGCATTTGGAGTGAAGAGAATCCACATGAGACCCTTGAGACGCCATTACATCCACAAAAACTGACTGTTTGGTGTGCTCTATGGGCTGGTGGAGTCATTGGCCATACTTCTTCCGAAATAATGCTGGAGAGTCAGTTACCGTTAATGGAGACCGGTATAGAGCCACGATAACCGAATATATACAAGACGGCGCTACATGCCACACAGCGCACGTCACAATCGAATTATTGAAGGAAACATTCGATGAGCGCATAATTTCGCGGAATGGACCTGTCAATTGGCCACCAAGATCGTGTGATTTGACACCATTGGATTATTTTCTTTGGGGATATGTGAAGTCGCTCGTCTACGCCAACAAACCAGAAACGTTAGGGGACTTGGAAGCCAACATTCGTGGCGTTATTGCCAACATACGGCCCCATATGCTCGAAAAAGTGGTTGAAAATTGGACCTGTAGAATTGGCTTTATTCGAGCCAGCCGCGGCGGCCACATGCCCGAAATCATATTTAAACATTAATGGCATAAAATTATCCTTCCAATAAAGCCAAATTGATGGACATTAAAACGATTTTCTTGTGTTTTATTTCAATTCGAAGTTCTATACCTCAATAAAAAACACCCTTTATAAGTAAATATGGTTGGTGCGATAAAAGTATTGTTTTTTGTATTTAATGTAAACAATAAAATGATTACGCCAATCATACTTCATGATTGTAATTTTTCTTCATTTGAATATGCTTTTTAAAACAATGTTACTGTTTTGGCTTTGTTTTACTGAAATATTTAAAATAAAAACGCTCACGTTTTCAAAGTGATTTTTTCTCCTGTGTAATAAATCGCTCATATTATTTAGAATTTGATGTATTTTCAAATAACTGTCATAATTCAAATCCATTGTTGACTACTTAAATAAATAATTTTGGGGATCATAGTATAATTGTGCGTGTTCATTCTATGGTTGTAGGGATCATAACATGGATGGTTGTAAACCATACTATAGTTCAGCGTGAATCATACTATGGTTGTGGGGATCATAGTATGGTTATGTGTGAATCATACTATTGTTATGAGGTTGATTTTGAATCATACTATTGTTGTGAGGATCATAAAATTGTTGTGCCACCACCATATACCCAACAATAGTAAGATGTTCATCGAATCCCAACCATACTTTTTTCTACGTGCACACATATGTTCATTACACCCAATCTTCATGAAATTGGCACAAGTTCCATGTGCCAAGGACGAACGCTGCTTAAATTAAATTGGAGAAAATCAACTCAGATTAAAATATAAGGATAGCTCCGATTTTACCAAAAACAATGACATTTACTCACAAATTCAAAAAAGACACGAGTTTTAAAATCTGTGTAAATTTAGAGCCTATTCAAGGGGGTTCAAGTACCTATTTTTAGTTAGCTTTTCTAAACACCCAGAGGGACAGGGTATAATATTTACTAATATTTACTAGTTTTTCTTATATCTTTTTTCCCAAAACTTGGCAGTCTTTACTTTAACAGTCAAAAAGGAGTACATTTTACTTCTAGCAGAGAAATTCAAAATCTTATTTGATATTTCCACAACATTAGACACCGTCTTCCCATCCAAAACGACTTTTTTAAAATCTAGCATATGCTTGATACAGGGGATTTTGTTTTTTATCAATAATATTTTATGCTTCTGTTACAAGTTTTTTTTCAAACTCAATGTGTTTATAAAGGTTGGTCCACCTACAACGCACGATGTTAATTGTAAATACAACAAAAAGTTTTCAGAGAATTATCTTAATATTTTTTGCAGATAAATAGAAGGATATATGATTATGTGTAAAACAATTATGTGTAAAACAAAATAACGGCTAAATGCTCGCCACGGCTTCTATGTCCTACCTCTATCCTATGGTCCACATTTTTAACTACTCTGAAGGATAATATAGATTCAATATCGTTAATGTGTTGAATTATCTCATCTTTTTAGCTCTTGAATTGTTCTTGGCTTATTGACGTAAACTTTTTTAATCATGGATTAACCGGCTCAAGACCTCTAGTATCTATATTTCAATAGAAGACAAGTTTTTAAACAAAATAGCAAAATGACATTTATTTTCGTGACTGCACCCTGGGTTCCTGCACCCTGGGTTCCTGCACCCTAAAGAAAAAGGTCCAACGGTTTCAAATCACACGATCGTGGCGGCTTATTAAGATCGTCACGACATGAGATAACACCGCCACTGAATTTCTCGCGCAAAAGAGCCATTGTTTCGTTGGCTGTGTGGCAAGTGGCACCAAACTGTTGAAACCACATATCGTCCAGATCCATATCCTCTGTTGCTGTTCGCAAGAAGTCAGTTATCATCTCGCGATAGGGAAAATCATTCACCGTAGCTTGGCCGGCCTCATTTTAGAAGATGTACGGCCATATGA
The DNA here is from genome assembly GCA_963513945.1 of Hydrotaea diabolus. Taxonomy (NCBI): domain Eukaryota; kingdom Metazoa; phylum Arthropoda; class Insecta; order Diptera; family Muscidae; genus Hydrotaea; species Hydrotaea diabolus. The sequence continues at coordinate 155,016,535 of OY740718.1, forward strand.
CGCCTCCAGCCCATAAGCCGCACCAAATAGCCACTTTTTTGCATGTATTGGCTTTTCAACAATCACTCGTGGATTTTTATTTGCCCAAATGCGATAATTCTGCTTGATAATGAGTCCACTGAGGTTAAAGCGTGCCTCATCGCTGAAGATGATTTTCTGTGCAAAGTCACCATTCACTTCTGTCTATTTAGGCAACCAATCGGCGTATAACCGACGCTTGAAATGGTCAGTAGGCTTCAGCTCTTGAGTCAATTGAACGTTGTAAGCGTGTAAATTCAAATCTTTATTCAAAATTCGCATAAGTGATGATCGTGACACAGGTGTTTTCAAATTTCCTACAGACCCGGTTTGCTGAAATTTGCGCACAACTTTCCCGATTGTGGACACATTTGGTCGGCTATTCTGGCCAAAAAAATCACAAAGTGTACGAAATACATTTAGCTTCAGCAATCCAACCATTTAGCTTCAATAATCCTAAAGCGCTGCTCAATTGTGTACCTCTTTATTGTTGAATTTGTCGAGCACTAAAACAAGGAAATGTCAAATTAAGCTGGACAAAAAACTTAACGTTAAACTGTGACTCGCAATTAACATCGTGTATTATGGTTCAAACACCCTTTATTTATTATTGATCTTCGTAAAATTTAATGACGATTTAGCCATGTCCATCCATCCGTCCACCAGTGTGTCTTAACCTATGATCCTGAAAAATGAGGGCGAAATCGCTCTCGGGGTGAAGAAACGTTTCCATTTTAGGGTCTAAAGGTACCTCAGTAAGAAGTACACTTTTTGAGTATTTGCTCAACAAATTATAATTTTTTGTGAACGGAAAATGGTTAAATTTTTGCGGTTAGTTGGGACGCACTTAGTACCTAAAAACAGAGAATAGCTGATGGTCATTTTGGTTCATGTGGCTTAAAAAATACCAAATGGTCAAAATGGGCGATCAGTTGTTAATGTGGACATATGAGTACGAGTACTCAAATTAAAGCAAATTTTGCTTCGAATCGAAGTTTAGAGAACTTTTTGGTGTTTCGGGCGAGGTAAGGAATTGACACACGGGCCGAAAGGATACAAAAAACGGCAATTTTCTTCGCGCTTAAGTAGCGTAGGGAAGGTGGGCAACTATGGCATAATGTGGTTGCAAAAAAAACTCAACTCAGAAGGAATAATTTCCATGCGTAGTACATAGAAAAAACGGAGGGTCCGTTGTTAATGTTATTTTTTCCAGAGTTTATTCATATATTCTTAAATTCAATTTTATGGCGATTTAAATTAAATTAAAGCATCCACAAAACAAGCAGAGATTTGATGTGAAAAACATTTTAATTTAAACACACAATTTTCGAAATGATTGCAGTAAACACAATCATACTCATACGAGTATAATTGAGAGAATGGGTGAATGAATTTTGGCACCACCAAGATAATCATTTCAAATTAAGTCGACTCAAATAGCTGGGGATTGAGAAAAGGGAATGCCTCGTTCATATAAAATTACATGCCCCGAGAAATCACAGAGAAACTGAAATTTATGTTTGACACGAAAATGATGACAACTGCATTTAAAATAAACGGAGAAAAAGAAAAAATGAAAATTAAAACAAAAATCGATCATTAACATATAAACAAAATTTCTCGTAAAACTGATGATGAATGAAGTTTTTACAACTTTTTCTTTACAAGCGTAGGTCCAGTGTGGTTCCATTTCATTCGTGAGGTTTTAGTTCGATTGTGAAGGCTAATCGCCGACTGCAATACTAAGGAGAGAGCGGGATTTTCAAAACCCCTTCACGTTTGATTGATATTTAAGTATTATGTAAATTGTGTTTTTAGGCTTAGCTTAAAACGAAAACACACAACGAACAAAACAGAAATAAATGACGACCGGCCGCTTGAACTGATGTTATGATTGACGGACTATTTCCCTCGACTAGCAACGCTACAGTCTCGTGCCATGAAATGATGGCTTCCTTTACATGTCAAACAGCGGATGTGAATTGTTGTTTGTTTTTTTTTTCTTTAAGCCCGATTTAAGCAAAGATAGTTTCGTCTTCGGCTTGATCATATTAATTTCATTTTAATAACTTAACCACCTATAATTGGTTCAGAAAAATCAACTCGCATACATTGTAACATTCGGTCGGTCTTTCTGTGGATTTTGCTTGGAAAAAAAAGAAACGAAACGAAATGAAACAAATTCAATTAAAGTGAAATTAATAATAATCAAATATATGTGAAATTATAGGTTAAGCCAACATTTCTCTCCGCGTTTGTCTGCTGTTGATAAATTTTAACGGTCATTATCAGTGTGTGTATTTTTAAGTCCATGCGTCCGTCCGTCCGTCCGTCTGTCTGTCTGGATGTTTGTCTATGTTAAAGTCTGTTTGTATAAAATACGGAATACTTATAAACGCACCACTCATTCATTCACTTTACTTTTTTTACTTAATGATTGTGTTAATTTTATTTTCATTTCATATACAATGATATTGATAAGTTGATGGATGCTCAACACGGCACAGTGGGCTGGGAAACTAAAAAATAGCTTCGAAATGAATATGCATTTTTTTATTAAAAAAACAAAATGTTTTTATTAGAATTTTCGCATACTTTTTAAAGGGAAAACAAGATTACCACTGAATATAATGTGGTACAGTACACTGAACACATTTATTTAAGTATTCAAATTAGAGCACTAATTAAAAAAGCGCTTATTGAAATGGGTCATTGTTAACTTAATAATGTTTTGACTAAAAAAAGTTGAAGTTTTCGTGGGCAAGAAAACTTAAAAAGTGAGATTTACAACAGTAGTTCGTATACGTTTTGTTAGAACCTAGTCTTAAAGAGTTCAGTTTTCTTATCAACAATTGCTGCGAAGTTTTCTGATGAAGGTTGCCACGGACCGGAAATCGCGAAGAAAGCACTGTGCAGCCACCGATATCAAAGTCACTTTGCCATTTTGTTAAAATGTTGTCTTCTATTAAAATGTAGATGCAAGAGGTCTCAAGCCGGTAAATCCTTGTTCAAAATTGAAAAACTGAAGCTTTTGTTCTTACGCTGCGTGTTTTCAACTTCCGTCTGCAAACCATCCAAACCCGACCAACTTTTTGCAAATTTTCTACATACTTATATAATGGTTGGTCTAACTAAAACAAATGGTATAAATTCTAAATATTCTACTACAATGTAGCGAATAACATCAATATTTTACGCAGAACAAACTGAGCGAGCATGCATAGGTGTTTTCATATATCCTACAGACAGATTATGCTAACCAAAAAAAAATATGAAGTGTACAAAATGCATTTTGATTTGAACGCCTTTTTTCGCAAAAGGCTTCAACAATTTAACGCGCTGCTGAAATGTGTACCTCGTCATTATTGAATTTGTCGAACACTAAACAAAGAAATGTCAAAAAAAAATCTTTCATAAACTGAAAGTGCTCTCCTTTTACAGTTACAGCACTTTCGTCTTCATTCTCGAAGAATTGAGGCCCAATGATATTTGCAGATATGATCCCACACCATACTGTACACCTTATGGGGTGCAACTGGCGTTGATGGATGTCTCTTGGATTTTAAGAACACCAGAACTTGCAGTTCTATTTATAAACAAAACTATTCAAATGAAAACGAGATTCATCACTCATCACTTTGCGTTAAAATAATTGATGGCTGATTTAAATAAAAAATTCAATAATTTAGGTTCCCTGTTCAGTTGTAAATCTCTCCATTATTTATTCTCCAAGTGTTATTTATATGATCTGAAAAAAAAAATATATTAACGAAGAAGTTAAATATTTTTAAACCCCATGGTAACATTTGGTCCACCTTGTAGATAACGTATAAGTCCATTTTTTAAAAAAAGTTCCCATGGTAATGGTCTGGGGTCTAAAAACGGATTCCAGTGTAAATAGACATTGGGACATGAAATAACAATACAGCCAAATGTAAACATATTTTAAATTTTTGGTTGACGGACCAAATTAATTTCCATACAAGTGGCCTGGGGCCTCCAGAAAAAGGGAAATGAAACAACAATATAGAGAAATGTCAATTATTAGGATTAAGAGATATTTTTTAAACCGATCCCATTTAAATTTCCATACAAATGGCCTGGGGCCTCCAGAAAAAGGGAAATGAAATAACAATATAGACAAATGTCAATTATTAGGATAAATGTCAATTATTAGAAAAGAGAAAAAGGGAAATGAAACAACAATATAGAGAAATGTCAATTATTAGGATTAAGAGATATTTTTTAAACCGATCCCATTTAAATTTCCATACAAATGGCCTGGGGCCTTCAGAAAAAGGGAAATGAAATAACAATATAGACAAATGTCAATTATTAGGATTAAGAGAATTTTTTTAAACCTCTTCAAATTATTTAAAATGTGACATTATTTTTAATATTTTTGTATAGTGTCAAGGAGTCTAAAAACCTGTTTTAAATTGACCTTTCTGCACATTCAAAAGTGCAGGGTATAATATAGACGACCGGCCTCAACTTAACTTTTTAAACTTGCTTATTTTAAAATAATAATAAACCTTTTTTTGTCGCTATTGTTTTTCATGTATTCTCATAGTCTATCAATGGGGTCAATTACTTCACTTCTGAATGGGAAAATATTTGCCATTCTTAGGCAAAAGGCTTAAACCAAAATGTCGGTTAATGCCGGTTACTGAAAACACAATTTTGAAAAAAACCGAAATGTCGTTTTTCTGAAACCCCGGCCTTAGGACACTCTAATAGGCTGTTTCCACTACGGTCGCGTCCACGTCCGCATCCAAAAATCAATGAACGCGCGTTAAAGCCTATATTAAAAACATAGGCAGTTAGGTATGGGAAAAAGTCGCGTTCATATTGGACGCGTTTTTCGATAAGTCGCGTTTACTATAAATTCGATTATTTTTGCAATCGAAACCCACCCATACCTATTAATGGCAACACCGCAAATTGCACATCCCTATTAAAACAGCTGTTTATCAGCATAAACATAAAGCGCTGCTGCTACAGCATATTTCCATTAGGCGCAATACCATTTGATCCTCATTTTCCACTGCGGTTAGCAAAATAATATCATTTAACTCCATGATAATGTCACAACATAAAAATATTAAAATTTTTCGCACGTGGACGCAAAACAAAATGGAAACACCATTAAAAATTTTCGATAAATCGTGGACGCGGACGCGACTGTAGTGGAAACAGCCTATAAGAAAATTAAAATGTGAATACATTTAATAAAAAAATAAAATATGTAAGTCCGTTTCTGTAATATCAGAACATACTGCGCAAAATTTTGTTTCAAGTTGAAAACAAGAAGTCAGGCGGGAAAACGACAGAGTGCTTTAAATTGACACCCCTGAAGATGATTGATGCACTCAATCGAAATATTAGGAAAATTTAAATAAAATAAAAAAAGAAAACACAACAATTTTTTTATTATATGACCACAAGCCGAAAATAATAAAATATAAGTATAAATGATGCAAAAGGTCAAATATCCACACTTAACACACTTTTTAATAAATAGTCCAATGTAAGACCGTTCAAATCGGGTTGGACCTTTACATTGGATATAAAATATGATCTATTTTTATCAGCACGCAGAGAAAAAACATGGTTACTATATGGTCATGGCAATAATACTTTATTCGTTGCAACCATAGTATTGTTTACTGAATTAAATTTGGACAATAGTATGATTGCCGCAACATTAATATTGTTGAAATGTAACAATAGTATTATTACCACATTAAAAAAAAAGAAAATATGGTTGTAGCAACACTATAAATATGGTTGGTGCGACAAAGGTATTGTTTTTTTGGGTTTTATGTTAACAATAATATGATTACGGCAATCATACTGTATGGTTGTAATTATTCTTCATTTGAATATGCTTTTTAAGAACAATGTTATTGTTTGTTACGGATCTAATGCAATAATCGTATTTTTTATGTGGAAATTCAAATTAAAAGCTGTTTGGCTTTCTCTAACGAAAATATTTTCAATAAAAACGCTTACGTTTTTTAAATGAATTTTTTCTACTGTTAAAAAAATCACTCCTATTATTTCAAATTTAATGTATTTTTAAGAAATTTTCATAATCAAATCTTTTGTAGACAACCTTTTCTAATTCTAATAAATATTATTGGGGATCATAGTGTAATTGTGTGATCATACTTTGGTTGTGGAGATCATACTATGGTTGTAAGGATCATACTATGGTTGTATGTGAAACATTCTATGGTTGTGAGGATCATAATATAGTTGTGGAGACCTTAGTATGGTTGAGTGTGAGTCATACTATGGTTGTGAGGATAATAGTATGGTTATGTGTAAATAATACTATTGTTGTGAGGATCATAATATGGTTGTGACGATCATAGTATTGTTGTGACGATCATAGTATGGTTGAATGTGAATCATACTATTGATGTGATCAATAGTATGATGCTATTCGAATATTGTTATCCCAAACATACTTTTTTTCTACGCGTGCTTGGGTTATGCGTGCAGTAGATCATACAATGATTAATTTCTTTAAGACTCTATTAAATAGGTGGCTTCTAGATTGGCCGGATCTAAAGTCGTACTCATATAGGTGCTTTACCAACACTTAGGCATTTAAAGTTTAATTGCACTAGACTTTGTTATTGCTCAAAAATTTCTAAGGGCACAATATTAAAATCTTCGTATAAATCTCTGTTTTACAGCTTATTAGCTCGTTCAAAAAGTAATAACAACAAATGATCACAACTAATCAAAAAACTTAAAGAGTTGGGCAGTGTTGAACAATTTATAAAATAAACTTCATTGCCAATTTAAGAAGCTAATCGCTTAGACTATCGATTTCAATTTTGTTTTTATCTTTAACAAAAGGTTTGCCCTCATTCTGAAGTAAATAAAAAAAAGAAAACTTACTTATGAGAAATCCAATATATCCCCCCAACGACTTTCACCTATAAAGAATTTTATTAAAAACATAAAAGTCTGCTTATAAACCCATAGAAAGAAATATCTTATCATTGCCCCCACTAATTCTGCCCACTGTCCAATCAATGGACGCATGGCCTTTTGTTGGTTGTTTCATTTTCATTTCATTCATTCATTGTCTATTTGTTTTGTTAGATTACGAGTATTTCGATTATTTCTTTTCTCTTATTTTTTTTGGTATTTTCTCCATTATGCCACGTTATGCGTGATGATTTGTATTAAGAAGATTTTTATTGCGCATGTGTGCCTGTGTATTTGTGGTAAGCCTGGCTTTTGATGTGGCAGGCATTCATTCGAATTTCGAATGGTGCGCAACTGATACAAAGGCCCAGATACTCGTAGACCAAGCGAAAAATCAATCAACAAATAATTAACCAAAAAAAGAGTATTTCTTCGGCATTTTCTACGATTTTACGGGTTTTTTTCATTGTCAGTAGTCACAACTGTTTGTCTTCTTCGTATTTGTTCTGCTAACCATAATGATTTTCGATTTCTATTGTAAGAGGTAGAGCCAAAAAAAAGTTTATAGACCGGCATTACATGCTCACATTCACATTTCTTTAATAACTAAATCACGTATATCCGTGTATTGTTTATAATAAAAAAAAACTATGCTTATTTAAGAGCATTTTTTTATATCGCCTTTGCTCGGTGGCTTTTATTGTGTTTTTGTGTCTTTTTATGGTTGAAAGTGAAAATACAGCCTGCCTTTTTTTATTAAAAAAACTTTCTTTGTCGTTGTTTTTTTTTTCAATGCAATAAAAAGTTAATTAAATTTTTTTATTTCATTTGTGTTTTATTTTAGATGCCCACAATCGTCTGAAGCGTCCTTCATCATCTGCCACTGACAAGACACAGATTTCCAAACCCTCTGGACCACCTTCTAAGGTAAGTTTTTGTTTTTTTTTTTGGTAAACTTTTTCCCGTAATGAAAATTATTTTTATTTTGGGCACTCTTTATTTTAACCTTCTTTATTGATTCGAATCGTTTGTGTAAATATTCATTTAATTTATCATCTTTATGTAACTGAAGAATTCATTTAGCGCGGTGTTGGTCATATCATCTTGATTAATTTAGTTCTAATCCTCGTAATTGTAATATCTCACAGCATTATATCAAAAAAATCATTTAGTGTTTAAGTTGGAGTTATAAAGAATTGGTTTGGAAACCACGAAGTCTGTATGAATTGACAGCGAAAAAAAACAGGGCTGAAAAAGCCTAGTCAACCTTCATCTTAGTATTTAGTAATATAGAAAAAATTGAGCTGCTGCGTAGGGTGAAACGTTCGGCGATTAATCAGAGACTAGTATGTTTAAAAACCCTATTTGAGAATAGGGGTCATCACAGAGAGAGCGCTAGTAATAATTTGTGTTGCACTGTAGAAAGTTGCTGTTCGTGACAAATATCGAATATGAAAAGATCGATTAAACAAATATCGAATATGAAAAGATCGATTAAATAAATATCGAATATGAAAATATCGATTAAAAAAGGAAAAATTCAGAAACGAATATTTCTGAACTGGTTTAGAATGGGATTGCAAGATTGTGTGTACTGATGGGACTTGACATGAGGAGCTCTAGTCTTTCAATGGGGGTCATAGCGGGACACTGTTCAATTAGGGCAAATACCTTAAGTAGGCACAACAAATCTCCAGACTTCTGTAGAATGGCTGGAGTAATTGAAAGACTCATTGAGGAATTGGGTGACGTTACTAAGATTTATTTTGACCCATACTATGACTGAATGTCAAGGGGTAAGGTTACCTAACAAAACAAAAAACTATAATTCGACCTTTATCTCTCTTTTATTTATTGCTTTCTTAAAACTTATTCTCTTTTATTTTTAACTGTATTAAATATTCTTTAATGTATTAACCCAGCAAACCAAACGTTCAGAATTCGGTCAGAATTCTGTACGACAATCGGCAAAATGTTTCGATTTCGGATCAGATTTCTTACCCAGTTATTAACGATAAACAAATGAGAGGGTTGCCACGAATTCTGAGCTACTTCTTTGAAAAAAATGTCGGTAGAAATTCTCGATAGAGTTCAGTAATTGTTCAGAATTGTCTGTTATCAGGCATTATCGGCAAATTTGGATTACTGGGAAGAGGCATCACAATGGGTCCTACGGGTCGCAGGTGGAGGTGCAGCTTTGCGCCACCCTTAATTAACTATAGGTCCAATTAGTCTTGACGGTTGACGGTGGATGGTTGATTCTGCAACCTGCAGAAGTCTACCGTCGTCAACCGTCAAACTGTAGAGAGATAACCCTCTAACACATGCAAAATGCAACCCCCAACTGAAATAGCTGATTGCTTACCGTCAACCGTCCACCGTCAAAACTAAATGGACCCAACAGCTGAATTCTGACTAGTTGCTTAATGTTTTCCTTATCTGGACACCGGCCGATGTCTGCTATGCCTAAATAAGCGTCATTTTATTTTCCCTAAATTATTTCACTGCCAAGTACTCGTATTTTATAACCTTGATATTTGATAGACGCAAACACTCATAACACCGCTCAGGTTATGTTGCTTCAAGGCAACCTAGGCTATTGTCTAGCACCAGTCACTGTGTGGGGTGCGAAAAAAGCAAATCGTTAGACATTTTTAATGAAGCTATCAAGATTCCAGCTTTTAGGCCGACTCTGATATATAAGAACTTGCACCCATTGTAGATTAATTAAAAAACTTATAGCGAACTAATAGAATGGCTATTCGTAGTACTATAGGGGGCGTACCTAAGATTGCCTGCAGCGTATCAAGGATATAACACCAGTTAAAAAACATAATTATCTAACGACAAAACAATGTAGTCAAATGTATTAGTCATAATTTAGAACTTCCGATATTAAAAAAAAACTCTTGAGGCACCTTTTATAAGGGAGATTCCAGAACGGTTTGTTTAAATATAAATAAAATACATTACGCCTATACGAGGGCTGCTATATATATATTTCTGGCCTAATAATGAAAATGCGAATGTTTATCATAAAAAATGGTTTCATTGTTTTTCAAAGTATTCTCCAGCATGATTTATACACTTTTGCATGCGCTCAAGACAATAGTCGAGGCACTTTTTCCACTCCGATTGAGACACCTCCAAAACATGGTTTTTGAACTCCTCAACAGCATCATCTGGCGACGAAAATCGTTGACCACACAATGTGCGGGAATAAAAAGAAGTCATTGGGTGCCAAGTCAGGGCTGTATGGCGGATGACCCATTAATTCGACGTTTTGGCCAGTCAAAAAGGCGCTGTTTTGAGCCGATATGTGAGAGCTCGCATTGTCATGGTGCACAATAATTCGTATTTTCTTGTTCGTTTTTTGAACTTATCCGAAGACTTCAGGCAAACAAATTGCGGTGTTCCAATTAGAATTAACCTCCTACGTTGCTCAAGTGGAACAGTCGCCACATGACCAGTTTTGCCGAAGAAACAGGCAACCATTCGCTTCGAAGTGCTTCTTCCACGAACAAATTTCGTTGGATTTGGCTCGTCTTCGAAGACCCACACGGTCGTTTGTTTATTTTGTTTCGGGCTCATATGCATAGATCCATGATTCGTCACCTGCGACGATCTTATAAACGTCTTTTGAAGCACCGCCATCGTATTTTTTTAAAATTTCTTTGCACCAATCGACACGAGCCTTTTTTGAGCGATTCTCTAATTGTGCAGGAACCAACGAAAACAAAACTTTTTTACGGTCAGGTGTTCATGCAATATCGAATGTATGTTGGTGGAAGAGATGCCTCAGGATGCCTCTATCTCACGGTATGTCACATGACGATCTTGCATTATCAGTTCACGCACGGCATCAATTTTCTCTGGCACAACGGCCATTTTTGGACGACCTTTACGACCTTCGTCTTTAAGCGAGCTTGGGCCACGATTGAATTTATTTAACCAGGGTTTCACAGTGCTATAGGATGGTTCTTCATCCCCATACGAAGATTTAAGTTCATCGATGCACTCTTGTCGTAATAATCCACGTCAAAAGTTGTGAAAAATGATTGCACGAAAATGTCCACGAGTTAATTCCATTTTTTTGCCAAATTGATTTTTTCAAGTCACTGTAAATAACAAAAATGATGGTCGTACGTCAAAACGTTGTGAGTACGTTTATGCTAGAAAAATGTCAAACTTTCCCATGGAAATGTCAGTTGTGAATTTCTCCATTATTTGTTCTCCAAGTGTTATTTATATGAACTGAAAAACGAATAAAAAAATATATAAACGAAAAAGTTATTAAATTTTTAAATCCCATAGTAACTTTTGACCCACCCTGTATAATATGGAATGAAAAAAGTTTAAAAATTAATAATCTGTTAAGTGTGCTCTGATAAAACAATATAGAATCCTGGTTGTCATATTAGTGTTATGTATGGCGTATAACCCATGTTCATTAAAAATCAATTGACTACCTACCAAGTACTTACCACTTGTCTCCCAGTTCATCTCAGCATTAACAACGATAATTTTGGACTGTCGCTTAGTCGGTCGCTCGAGACTTGCCACAAACGTTGCAAGCGTATATGGAGCACTAACAATTTTGGCACAATACTCGTATTCACTCGGATAATCGTAAAAGAATACGCTATCTAAAATAAATCCCAAGTACTTACCACTTGTCTCCCAGTCCATCTCAGCATTAACAACGATAATTTTGGACTGTGGAAGAAAAATACTTTTCTTTTCCTGGGAGAGAATATTGAACTAGTTTTGTTAGCATTTACTATAATATTCCATTTGTTGAAGTATCCCGTTATCGCATTGACTGCGTTTTGTAGTTTTCCCACTATATCAGCTGAGCTCAAAATTGCTGTATCATCTGTGAAAATTTTCGATTCACAACCCAAAAGTCCAGAAAGTCATGTGTAAAAATAGTATACAATAATGGGGACAAACAAGAACCCTGGAATGGCATATTCAATAGATATCTGATCTGCAACAAATACTCTAAATGACCTGTTGCTCAAAAAACTCATTATGACTCTTAGCAACGATCGGATCTATTCTTAATTCTACATGTATTAACGCATCATGCCACACTGTATCAAAAGCAGCCCTAACATTTTTTCTTTCAATATTCTTTATTCTTAGCAAAGGCTATGTTCAGCTCTAAATCCAAACTGCTGCAGTGGAAGAATGTTATATTCTTTAAGAAAATATCCGATATTTTCCTTTATAAATCTTTCAAAAGGTTTACTTATGAAGTTCAAAAGACTTATTGGGCGGTATGTTTCAGGATTATCTCACTTTTTACCAGGTTTTCGAATTTGTAAAAATTAAGATTTTTTCCAGTCAGTAGTGAACTTCACACTTAATTTTATAATATTTTTAATGTCTGGAATCGAGACTATGGACTTCCTACTTCCTTAAATAAACTATTACACTTCCAAAAATAGACTAGACCGTATTTAAATAACACTACTCAACAAAATGAAAAAAATTTCATGTACTCCGGATGCGATAATTTTTTCTGTGTAGATAACCTTGACATGAGCTCGAAAAACGCAATAAATTTTTTTTTTTTCGTTTGGTTTTTGTTTTATTTTTTTTTTTAAATTTTAAAAATTTTTTTTTGGTTAATTTGTTTCGTCCGGCATAACTCGGGCACCACTAGCCGATTTAATTGAATTAAATTTTAAAAAATTTAAAATTACAATTCCCTTAATCTGTTCATATATTGTTTTCCTATTGTATATATACAAGCAACAGTTTCCAAGTTAAAAATGAATATATAAAGGAAAAAACTTATTTTTTGCCTAAAGATTTAAAATTTTTTTTTTTAAAAAATCCATAAAAAATCCAAAATGAAAAAAAATGTCAAATCTTATTACTTTTACGTAAAGTCACATAACCTATGAGCAAAATGAGACAAAGCCGGACGAAACAAATTAACCAAAAAAAAATTTTTAAAATTTAAAAAAAAAAAAATAAAACAAAAACCAAACGAAAAAAAAATTTTTTATTGCGTTTTTCGAGCTCATGTCAAGGTTATCTACACAGAAAAAATTATCGCATCCCGAGTACATTTTGACTGTTGACTAGTGTAATTTACAAGGATAAGAACCGTCGAACTGCAAACGTAGAACAAATTCAATCTTATCGAAACGACATCACATCTCAATTTTTGCTCTTACGAAATGATGTCAATTGCCGATATAAAAAAACCAAACAAACCGAACAATATTTTTTTTCTATAATCAAATATACAAACAGAAACGACAAGAGAGATATACTGGTTCGAGACTCCTTCAATGATGGCCAGAACGACGGACAGATTCAACAAATATAGAAATGTTAACAACAATTTTCAAATGGCCAATTGGCCAATAGGCAACTAACAATGGCCTTAACGCAACGCAACAAAGCAGAACTGAACGGAACAGAACCGAATGGAATGGAAAAGCGAAAACCAAAATCGCAAGAATGGCTTTGGCTCATAATGAGGATCATGATCATGATCATGATCATTAGAGCAACAACAGTGAAAACCTAATGCTGCTAATGATCATTGATGTAGAAAAATCATCATCTTAATAATGATGTTGCCCATTGCACTCTTGTATGCCAATGTGAGAGAGACAGACATGTCCGTCCGTCTGTCCATCCATCCGGCAGTCGGACCGACAGACAGACAATTCGAAAAACAATTGCGTACTGCTAACACATTGGCACAATTCCCTCGATATCGTAAAGTAAACAAACGAAACGAATTGTGCACTTTTTTTTCATCCTATGATGAGGCCATTAAGAATAAAGAAATTGACTCAGGTGAGGGCGAGCGGAGGAGGAGTGAAGGTGAAGACGAAGTAAGGAATACGGAAAAACGGCCTGCAAATAAATGGCAGAACCAAAAATGGTAAGAAAATGAACGTATCATTTGTGTAACACTATCATTAGTTGTTGGCCGAGAACACAGAAATACTGAATGACTGGTTCTGGTGGCCAGAATCCTTTTTTGGGATGCGGTCGCTTAGTCGGTCGCTCGAGACTTGCCGCAAACGTTTCAAGCGTATATGGAGCACAAGCAATTGTGGCACAATACTCGTATTCACTCGGATAATCGTAAAAGAATACGCTCGCAAGCCAACCTTTTTTGTAGATGTTTATCTTAACAAGATGGTTTCGGATTTTCGTGGATGATGGTGGGTTTAACTACGAGGGTGGGGTGAAAAATGCAAAGAAAATTTGTTTAGTAATTTTTGAAAGTTAATTGTTCTTCTATTGATTTCTGTTTAATGGATGTACGGGTAGAACCGAATGTAACATTGGCCGTGTTCTATTGGTCACTAGCTTAGGAGGTCGCTATTACTTCCCACTACTGTACTTGAATATAAAAATGAGCTTGTTTACAGAAATCTATAGACAGTTTGTGTTAAAACTCATTTGTTTTATATAATTAAATGGGATAAATGTTATTCAAGAATAAAGCAAGTGAGCGAGTTTTAGCGAGCTCGGTTTTACTCGCTTAAAATATTTCTTAAATAATTTCTTTTATTTATATTGTAAATTTTCAAATCATTTGGTGCATAAAGCCAATCAGTTCTTGTATACAAAGAATTTCAAAAATTTCACATAAAGTTTTGAAGTTATCGCTTATGTGACCACTTAATCGTTTAATAAGCGAGTACCTCCCATATTAACATAACACTGTTCTGCAAAAATTAACTTTTGAGACCTCCTTTGGACAAAACCAACTGATCTATATGTAAAATGAGCTCCTGAATCTGAATTCTGAGTCCGTTTTTGCCCCATTGCGTATAGTTTTCCAAATATCGTGAAAATAATTTTACCGACTTTTTTCATTAATTTGCAAAAAAAAACTGCACGCAAAGAAAAAACATGTTACTATATGGTCACGGCAATAACAGTATGTTTTCCGCAATAAAAGTATGTTCGTCGTAACCATAGCATTGTTAACTGAATTTAGTTTTGACAATAGTAGAATTGCTGCAATATTAATATTGTTGAAATGTAACAAAAGTATTATTGCCAAATTTAAAAATGAAAATATGGTTATAGCTACAATATAAATACGGTTGGTGCGACAAAAGTAATGTGTTTTGCGTTTTATGTTAACAATTTTATGATTACGGCAATCATACTGTATGATTGTAATTTTTTTTCATTTAAATATGCTTTTTAGAACAAATATTATTGGTACGGATCTAATGCAATAATAGTACTTTTTTATTGAAATTAAAATTTTTTAAACAAGCTGCTTTGGTTGCGTGTGAATCATACTATGGTTGTGAGGATAATACTATGGTTGAGTGTGAATAATACTATGGTTGTGAGGATCATACTATGATTGTGGAGATCATAGTATGGTTGAGTGTGAATCATACTATGGTTGCGGGGATCATAGTATGGTTATGTATAAATCAGAATTGGGCTACATTTGGCAGTTTAAAATAAAACAATTTGTTTATTTTTTCTGTTACTTCCACAATTTGTATTCGATTTTTATAAATTATAATTTATATAAGTATAAAAGATGCATTTCTAACCATTAAATATTGCCCATTTTCAAGTGAAGTTATTTTTATGCAAATTAATGAAAAAAGTCAGAAAAATTTCGAAAATATAAGTGATCGGGCAATACGGACACTCAATTTTAATTCATGAGAACATTTTACATTAAGATCAGTTGATTTCGTTCAAACGAGGAATTGTCGCAGAACAGTGTAATTAGCTTTACGGGTACCAGATTATATATGGGGTACTAGGGTTGTAAATGGTATTAAAAAGTCGCCCACACCAACGACAAAACGTGTACAGCGATCAATTCTTTGGACCAAATTTTCCACCGCTTTTGCACACATTTCGACCGGGACGTCAGCAAGTTCGCGTTAAATGTTGTCTCTGAGCTCGTCTAAAGTTGTTGGCTTGTTGGCATAGATCAATGACTTGATGTGGCCCCATAAAAAGATATCCAATGAACTAGGTGGCCATTCGACCGGACCATTTCTCGAGATAACACGTTAACGAATAATCCTTTCAGTAAATCGATTGTAACGCGTGCTGTGTGGCTAGGGGCACCGTCTTGTTGAAACCACACATCGGCGATGTCAAGCTCATCCAAATCTGGCTAAAAATAATTTTCGAACATGGCACCATAGCGCTCTCCATTGACGGTAACATGACGATTATTTTCATCGACGAAAAAATACGGCCCAATCACACCTCCGGCATGATAACCACACCATACAGAAAGTTTTAGGGGATGCAATTGCTTCTCTTGAAGCACATGTGGTTTTGTTGCTGCCCAATAATGCATATTTTGTTTATTGACAAAACCACTCAGCCAGAAATGAACTTCATCGCTCATGCTTGCGGGTGGGACGATTTTTACGACCGAAAAGTGGAGTAAGCGCTCGTAAAGTTGCGACCACCGACTCAGAAATTCGGTAATAATTTTAAATGATTTCCAAACGTTGCTCGTATGTGAACTTTACCATGATGAAAATGTTGACTTCGTTTAACTTTTTGGCACTAAAGAATCATTAAAAATGTTTGATGGTACTTTGACATATACATACGAAATTGTTATGTCCCTACTGGAAAACCCTTTAGTAATATTATGAGAAAATTTGCTTAAAACTAAATAATTCATCTCTTCTGCTGAATTTATACACTTCTTACTGGCGTAATTCGGTTGTTACATTTGCAAAATTTACGATTGAAACTACAATAAGCGTATGTTCAGCCAAAATAAAATAGCCGCGTATCAAAAACAACCGCGCCGCGGTCTTCGATAATTTCCTATCGGCTTCATACTCTGTTCCCAATGCCGTTGTTTGTATCCGCTACAGAGTTTTAAGACGAATTGCTTTAAAAAGGCGACGCACCGCCGTCGATACTAAGTGTAGCCGCCGCTGACTCCAAAGGCTTTAATCGACCACCGTTGTTAAACCATTATCCCAAAAAAACGAATACATGAAAACTATAACAAATAGATAGAACAAAACAGAAAAGTTAGTTTTTTTTTTATTTTTTGCCTTCGTGACATTCAAAGTTTTGTCTGGCAAACCATGGTACAATAAAGAAGGTATAGTCATTAGCCCAACAACAACAAAAATAATTCGCTAAATTGTCAAAGTCATTTAAAAGAGAATGCCAAAAATGCATTTTTTGTGAATTTTTAATGATAGTTGTGAATGTTGGATAAAGAATTTTTCCTTTAAAAACATCAACAAACGCCATTATCAATTTTAAAATTACTACGAGAAAAAATTCAAAATCAGCTGTTAGCATAACTACTTTCTTTATTGTACCATGTGACAAACATTAAACAAAAACAACCCTGTTTCGCCCGCATTAAAAATATCCCGTTCATTACTACAAGGAAAAATTTAAAATCAGCTGTTAGCATAACTCTTCTCTATTTATGGTACAAGTAGTAAACATTAAACAAAAACAATTCTGTTTCGTCCGCTTTAAAAATATCCCGTTCATAGTTTTTTTTGTAGAAAATTCGGCAAAGTTTTTTTTTCATTTTTTGCAATCCTCAACGTCATTGCTTTCACCGCAATCTTGTCTAAAATGAAAAAAAAACGTATAATTTTAAGTTTTAATCGTCATCAATTAAACGTTTTGTTCCATACCTTTGCTTCCATTTATCAAGTGAACCTGTGCTTGCCATAAAATTCTTATCACCAAAACGCTTTGCAAACTCTATTGCTCCTCGGAATTGGTCCAACGGACGATTTTTTGGGGCAACGTCAATAAACGCGGCACATATCTTGCGGATAGCTTTTTCATGTGGAGTTCATCATGTAAAATACTCCAAACTTGTTTTTCGTGTATTTTAACAATATCAGCAAGTTCTCTGAGCTTTATTCGTCTATCTTTAGTCACTTCATTAAATATTTTTCTAATGTTTTCAATAGTAGTAGCAGTTTTCGGTCTTTCAGAGCGTTGTTCATCTTCCGTACTCGAACGACCCATTTTAAATTGTTGAACCCAGGATTTCACGGTGAAGTATGATGGTGCATTATCACCGTAAACAGAATCCAATTCATTTTTGATTAATTGTGGCGTATAACCTTTCATATAAAAGTGTTTAATTACCGCACGAAACTCTTTATTTTCCATTTTTCAAAAATTATAAAACTTGTTTACTTCAATCACCTGTAACAAAGAAAATAATCATTAAATATTTCGGAAATTTTGACAGATGGCTTATAAAAGATTGCTTTTAAAAAACAAACAAAAAGGTGCTAGTAAAACAGAAAATGTGCCAGGCCAGTTAGTTTTGCGGTCGCCTTCGTATAGACAAAATTCAGATTGAAACAACGAGATAATTAATTCCTTAGTTTTAAAAATCGCTAAGACTGTACAAGGTGGGCTACCTCATTCTTCAGCAGCCTCCTTTTTAAATCCATCTTCTAATTTGTTGATTAGTTTATACTTTTCTTCAATTGACAAACATTTTAAAACACGCTTGGATAAGCTTGATAAGTTTTAGGACAAGCAAAACTCCATCGGAGGCGGAAAGCCGTAGGTTTGAGCCGATTCCGCTACAATATCAGTAGAGGATCGGCGTTGCGCTTTAAAAAAATCTCGGAACAGAGTTGCACTACTTTGCTAAGAAATTCAGCTCTCCTGTTGATAAAGATCCTCAGTAGGATTTTCAAATATGCCACATAAATAAAAAATCACCAAACAAAAGCAAACCCCTTAGTCCAACTAACATTTCCTTATGTACCACCCTCGTTGTGGGACTCCCTTCATTCAATTTCGCCCAAAGATGGCTAGTTTTTTGCTGCAAGTTGCAACAACCTTCCTTCTATGGTCGTCTGGTTGTGTTGTTCTCCTATGTTTTTTTTTGCTTCCCAAAACACTCACTGTTGTTTTATTTAGAAGCTATTTCTAGTTTCTCGGTTATGATGTTGCTGTAGTTGTTTTATTGCCAGAAATTCTTAAACTGGACAACATTCTTACAACTATGCCAGTTATACGCGTTCCGAAAAAAAAATTCTCATTCGCATTGGCAACAGCAACACGAGCTGAGCGGCGGTAACTCGTTTAGTGGCTATTCTTGCAACTCCGTTCATGCCCAGGCGGCACTCCTGAACTAATGCTCTTCACCATCGTAGATCCCGTGCTAGTAGTATAATAATAAAAGCTGTCGTCATCGCTTTAGGCGGCTCGTGCTTAGGTTTTGTCCACAATTTTTTTCTTTCTTTTTCTCCATCCTTCGGATGCAGCGCATGTTGTTGCTGTTGTTCCTCTAAAAAATGTTATTTATTTATATTTATCTGTAATTCTGGTTTTGCGTTGATGCTCTCGTCTTGTTCTGGAGCTGGTCGGCCGATGCATAGAAACTTGCACCAGAAGAAAATGCTTAGCCATCGGTGGAAACGCATGATCATCATAGCTGGAGTTACAGTTACTCACAACGGCCTTGCATGCTGTGTGTTGCAAGGCAGTTTGTTGCGATTTTAAAGCACAACACACACAAGCTCATAAAAATCTTGGCCTGGGTGGCAGATACTGCAAGAACGGGGGAAATCGTGGAACAAGTCTTGAAATGAATGTGCTGCAACATTGTATGGAAACTGTAAAGCTTTGTGGGTTGAATGAGTAATAAATTAAAAAGGCACACAGACATGCATACATAGAACACAATGAAAAGAACCAGAGATAAAAATTATGTTTATGATAAAAACAACAACAAAAATATTTGTAAATACACTAAGAATAAGAACAAGAAAAGGCGTCCAAAGAGGTGATGGGCTATTTTAGCACAAGAAAAATTGGTGGAGACGTCACATACTATTGTAGGGCTTATGCATTAAGTTTGTCTTTTTTAAATTCGCTAATTTGTTTAGATCAATTATTTAAATTTCAATTTTCTTAACGTTTATTATATTTCTCAAATGGCAACTCTTCTCTGCTGTGTGTGAGTTTATTTATTATATTTCTCAGCTGGCAGCTCTCCTCTGCTGTGTGTGAGTGGCTTATATTCACCTTATAAGCAAATGCACCAACCAACGCGGTGGTGGTTATTTTTTAAATTCACCTTAGCTCATTTTCATACCAAACGAATACTTCACAATTCCGCCGCTTGGCGGACATCCATACAATAACATTGGGACTTTTTGGGCTGGTTACACTTTTCTATTCATGAGAAATATATTTTAGAGTTGGTTACTCGAATGTGTTGGGGAAATTTTTGAGGTTGGCAATATACTTGTCTCGTTTGTAGTTGTGAATCGATTACTGATAAAAATATCTATTTATCTTTACTCCTTTTTTGAATAAACAGTTGTCAGTGCTGCCAATTTTTTCTCGTAAAATCTCAAAAATGGCTTTATGTTTATTTTTAAAGAAAAAGAATAAAGTTATAAAAAACAGTAATTATAATTAAAAGATTTTAAAAAGAAGTCATCGGCACTCAACAAAAAAAATTAATTATTTTTTCAGTCAATAAGAAAACGTTTTGTTGTCCGTCGTGTTGTGTGGTCCGTACTAACTTATTTGTAACGTTATTCCTGGAACTTAAAGTCGATTTTTAATGTGAAAACTCTGTCTTGTTTTTGGCAGGTACAAGCAAATCTTTTGAAAATACTGCATTTACTTGGAATAATTACCTTGACGGCAGTAATGAAGAAAATTTTGCCAAAAAAATTTTTTTTTTTTTTAAAAACATAAATCCCAAACGGAAAAACGTGTAGAGTCTTATAACTTTCACGTAAAGTCACATAACCTATAAACAAAATGCGACATAGATCATAGAAATCGATTAACGCGTTCTGCTTTTATTTACAATTAAGTGAAGTTACTTAATTGTAAATGTAATTGAAACTAGAGTTATCAACCATATGTCAAATTTGTAATAAATGAACTACTAGTTTTCGCCAGTCTGAGTAGGCTCCAAAAATCAACAACTTTAGTTAAAAAATGTTCTCATTGTCCTGTTGCATAACTACGGTGACTTAATGGTTTTTGGTAAGGGAGTACAATTTTATTTATGTGACTGGCTTTGCAGTTATCTGGCTCTTTCTTACGAATAGCTTGATCGATATTCTTCTTATGGGTTTGATCTGTGGATTGTTCAAATTGCATCGGTCCTTAACTCACAAAAAAGTCAAACGGCTTCAAGTCGAAGCTTTGAGGTAGCGAATTATCATCGCTGAGAAGCCTGAGCGCACCATGCTGGCTGACGTTTTGAGAAGGCCGGGAGTAAGAAGCGTACTTTTGCCTACGACAGCCATAATTTCGTGTTTTCCACTAGCATGCCAGTTCCACAACTTTTTTGCGCAAACTTGCCTAATTTCGGTCAAAAACGTATTTTCAACTAACGCTCTCTTTGAGCTTCACAGTATAAACATTGGAAATAATTTTGAATAATTTACCAGCTTCTTAATACGAGGCTTATATATAACAAGGCTTCGAGGTTTATATCGGATATTTATCCAGGCAACATACTAAAATGGCTACAACAAATTAATATTTGTTAATATTTGTATTTAAGAATCGGGTACACCAGGCTTTTGTTTGATCACCAGAAAAAACTCAGAAAGGCAAAATTTAAACAAAAAAAAAACTTTAAAGTCGCACACTTTAAATACAAAAACAGCTTTGCCAAAATGATTGTCGTGTTTCTAAAATTCTCGTAAAAGCTCATTTTAACCTTTTTCTGCATTTTATCGTCTTTGACGGTGAGCATAGCCAAAGAAATAAGTAAAAACGCTAAATTTAATAGAAAACATCCGAATTGCCAACACTGAATGTGGTAGAAAAATAACCAAACTCAACGCAAAATATTGTTGGTGAGTTTTCTTTAGTCAGTTCATTTTCAACTCTTTCGCATGCAAGTTTGCGTCCGAGTTTAGCGGAGGTTTTTCTTGTTTTATTTTTTCTGTTCGAAAAAATTCTTTTTAAACAAAATTCAAAAATTAATCACAAGAATTTCGGTTAATTTAAGAAATACTCGTAGTACGGAGTGAAGAAATTTGCCAACAAAATTTCGCCAGACATTCTAAGCGAAAGAATAACACAAACAGCAACGAAACTTGGCGTCTTCGTGTGATGGGGTGGCAAAATTAAGTTGGAGTCACTAGACTTCGTTCGTGACTGTGCACGGGGGGAGGGAAAGTAATAACACAGCAAGAGTAATTTCACACATTTTCGTTTTTTGTGAGGTCGAAAAGGAAATAAAAAGAAGTAAAAAGAAACACGAAATTCCAAAAAAATAAAAAAAAGATTTCGTTTGATAGCGGGTTTAATTAAGTGAAAAAACTATTCTTCTTTTACTTGAAGAAATTCGACATCCACGTTCCAATTGGATTTGGTTGTTAGTGTGCGAATGTTTTGACGGTTTTTTGTTACCGCAACAATTTAATTCGTTGAACAAAAAAAGTGAAAATAAAATTTTTTCTCAATGTCTGCCGTTACAAGCTACAACAACAACATCGAAATAATACAACAGAAATAACAAAAAAAAAGGTGAGCACCACTTCACTTTGATGAACTTTTACTCGTCTCCTTTCATGGCCTTCTGCATTGTTTTGTTTGTTGTTATTGTACGCGTATCCTCCACCTTACAATGGGGGTAAGCACGATTTGTCATTGCGTTTGCAACACCACTAAGGGAATATACTTCAACGATCTACCTATAATTATAGTCATTACATTGATTTAAAAAAGAGGCATGGCACCGCCCACTTTAAACCGAACCCACTTTGGGTGTTTAAGTTTTTGGATATGTTGGCGGCTCCCCTCACCATTTTAAAATTGTGTTCGTTTGTAATATGTTGCAATTTCCTGTTCCACAGAAGCATATTGTTAAATATTTTTTTAGGCGCAACAGTGCTGTTAAAAAGTGGGCGTGGCTCCCTCACTTTCCCCCACGAAATTTGTCATTACATACCAACAGCTTATATACTAAAACTCTCGTTCGAAGCTATTATAGTTTAAGAGTTTTGAACCGACCCCTTGAGAAATCGAAACCCATCGGTCATGCAGCTACATTCAGTGAATATTTCAAGAAAATATTGATTTTTTATAAATTTAAACATAGAAATAAATAAATATAACATGGACCCTGCATAAAAATAATTCTGAAAATTTTGAAAAACAAATTGCAATGGATTTGCGCTTTTTTAAATATTTTTTTTTTTAAATATATTCACGATATTCCAAATTATAAATAATTTGAGTATTTTTAAAATTTGACCATAAAGGCCCAGTTAGTCTTGGCGGTAGACGGTAGGCAATCAGCTATTTCAGTTAGGGGTTGCATTTTGCATGTGTTATAGGGAGATAACTACAGTTTGACGGTTGAGACGGTAGACTTCTGCAGGTTGCAGAATCAACCGTCAAGACAAATTGGGCCTTTACATAGTCTATAAAATACCTGCTTATTGATTTTTTTTCCGTTAAAACTGTAGAACGATCGGTTCATTTGTTTGGATGTAAATGCGATTTGTTTAAAGGGGGCGTGGCACCGATAATTTTTTTTGCCGGGATGTGTTTCTATACATGCCAACATCATAAGTCTAAATGTCGTCGTCATATGTAGTAGTGCATTGTGTTTTTGAGTTCAGAGCGGAGTATTCCAAAGGTTAACCCAGTCCCTGTGAGGGGAAACTTTTTACCTTATGACCGATTTGGCCCATATTCAATACCAGCCGTTTCAGTCCATTAACATATGTTAATGGTTGTTTTCCATAGCCAAAAGGACATGACTAGATCTTCTTATATCATTGATGATTCAGAATACTATGCAGTTTGTGGGGTATCCGACCAGTATTTTGAGATATCGAGCCATAAGCGCTAACCTATCGTAAGTCAAATTTTTGGAAAAAAAATTTTATTGCTGAAAAATAATCGTTAGGACAAGCCTCATCGTTTTGTATTTTTAAAATGACAAAATTGTTAGTAAAACATCAAAAAAAAAGCTTTTGCATTTTATCGTAAATGATTGTTTAAATTTTATTGTGTAGCAATTTTATCGTAAGTCACACATCAAATTGCTGCAGCAATCGCAAATGTGTTCAGATTTTTTTTTTGTTTTTTGATACAGTTATATGAGTAGGTAGAAATCTTAAATTTTTGCATTAAAACATTTGCATTTTTAATAAAGTTGTTTGAAATAAATAATAAAAACCGTCTCCTGTAAAATTTGCATTTTTTCACTTACGATAGGTTAGCGCTTATGGCTCGATATGATGGAGATTATAAAATACTACGATGTTTACTATTTTGGCGAAGTTCTATTCTTACGTATCGATTAATAGTCGGATCGTGACCTATTATCGATTTTAATCTGCAGCGAAACTAGATGTGGGAGGTACCAGAAGGGGCGTAGGTAGGAATCTAATTTTTTTTATAAGTTCTATTCTTACGTATCGATTATTAATCGAATCGTTTTAATAGTGGAATTAGAAAGCCGTTTAATTAAGAGGGGGACATTTTAATTGAATTTTATGTCCTCTATAACATTGGAACACCTAAACTTATTGTATGACCTGGCGCCAGACGGTCGGAAAAAGGCCAAAATAACTTAAAAAGACATTTAGCGTAGTTGGCCAAAATATATTAGTGTCTAAAACGGATGGTCGCACACTTTGAATTAGACCATGCTAGGTCTTTATGCTAAATTTGCACTGTATGTTCGAATTGTGAGTTACTTTAGGCCGACTACGTGTGTTGGAAGTGTGCATGACCGTTCGTATGCAGACTTGCCAGTTAACCCAGGATCAACCCCGATTAAGAACATCTCACAATTTTTCAGCGGCGGGTTTCCAACTGGAAACTATGTAAAAATTTCTTTATAAAATACAGTAAGCGGTCAGAGAAGGTCACTTATCTCGTGAAAATCCTCCTTGTTGCTTAATGAGATGTTGGAAGACTTAAGTAAGCAAGTAATGAGATCGATGACAAGTCGAGATTTGAGTCGCATGCTCTCGGCTACGGCAGCCACATTCTTGAGAGCGTCAACCGTACGACGGCAGGGAACGTGATAGTTTTCCCACTTTTTATATTGTTCAGGTGACTGCCCCTGGCCGAAGAGTTTCGGGTCAATCCGGTACATAGAACCGGCAGTCGCGGCATAGTTTTCCCACTAGCGTGCTAGTCTTACGAACTTTTTATGAAAAATTGTGTATATCAGAAGCGGTGGATGGCCTTATATGCGCCCAAACTTCTTTACAATAAAAACATTTTGGTAAAACGTTTGCATTTTTCCGAACGTTATTCAAACGTAACACAATAAATAGAGAATTATCCAACTAAAACGCACGATATTAATTGTATATAAAAAAAAAATATTTTAGAGAATTATCTTAATATTTTTCATTATAATATAAAGATCTATTGAAAGTATGTGTGGAATAAGATACTAACGAAATGCTCGCCGCGGCTTCGGTGGCATACCTCTATCCGTTGTTCCATATTTTTAATGACTGAGACATAATGGAGGTTCAATGTCGTTAATGTGCCGAATTATCTAATCCTTTATTGACATACACTTTTTCTTTTAATTATCCCCTATGAAAGAGGTCCAACGGTGTCAAATCACACGATCGTGGCGGCCAATTAACATCGTCACGACGTGAGATTGTTCGGCCATTGAATTTTTCGTGCCAAAGGGTCATGTTTCGTTGGCTGTGTGGCAAGTGGCACCATCCTGTTGAAGCTACATATCGTCCAGGACCATATCTTCAATTTCTGGCCACAAGAAGTCCGTTCTTATCTGGCGTTAGCAAACACTATTTACGGTAACTGCTTGCCCGACCTTATTTTCGAAGAAGTACGGCCCTATGGCAGAAAGATCTGTAGACGAGCGTTCATCGGAGTTTTCACATTTGCTATAGACCCGGTTTGCTGAAAATTGCTCACAATTCTCCCGATTGTGCCCACATTTAGTATATTATGCTGACCAAAAAATTACGAAGTGCACGAAAGACATTTTAACTTGAACGCCCATATTCGTAAAGGTCTTTGAAAATCTTAACGCGCTGCTCAGTTGTGTACCTCTCAAAGGTTGCATTTGTGAAACGCGGAAACAAAAAATGTCAAATTATGTTGGGCAAAAAACTTGACGTTGAGTGTGAGTGAGATGATCACAATGTGATGATGATCACAAAAACTTTTATTTCAACTAACTTTAGTCAGAATGTCTTATTTTATAAACGTTTTAAATTATTTAATGAAATGCCATATGACCTGAAAGGTGAAAATAACTTTTTTCAAACGCAATATTGTTACATATGTCAAACAAAACTTCTAAGGTATTAAGAATTCATTTGTAAAAAATGTTAAATAATTGTACATTTAATAGCATATAAGCTAAATAAAATTATGCAAATAAAATTAACATCGTGCATTATGGTTGGACCACCCTTTATAATATTGACATTCGGTAAAGATTACGAGCAGGAAAGATCTTTAACATTCAAATAACATATTCAAAAAGAAACGCCTAATTGATCTTTAGAAATATGTCTGAGCAGGAGCAGGAAAGATCTTTAACATTCAAATAACACATTCAAAAAGAAACGCCTAATTGATCTTTAGAAATATGTCTGACCTACCTTTGTTAGTTCTAGATCTGAATAATATGAGAGAGTCAATTGTCATTAGGTTTTGCGAAAACAACTGGTTCTGGGTAATAATGTGGTGGCAATTGTCCCCACATAGGACAAGCAGAAAAACAGTAGCATTCAGGTAAAATATCATAAACCTAGAACTACTTTCAGTTTATGTGAAGGTTAGTGGAGTAGTAGTTCAAAACTAATCGGGTTTAGTGCAGACAAAAAAACTTCTAAATAAAGTAAAACATTTCCAGATTTTTTTGTTCTTTTTACAAATTCGTATGAACACAGCTATTTTCATTATTAAGATTTATCAAAAAAAAAATTGATTTTAACAAAACTTGCTAGGGCAGAAGAGGAGGGTATCTACGGTTCTGCCAGACTTAACTTGGCGTTTTTACTTGTTTCTTTTTTGGCACACACGTACGTACACCACATCATCATTATCGTCATCATTTCATTTCGTTTATTAAGTGACGGTATGCGATGTGCGAGCCTGAGTGTTCCTCGTGTGACGTTCAAGTGCTGTGCACACTGTGCGAGATTTGCGTTATGATGACGTTGTTGGCTTTTGCCTCTCATTATTATACAGACAAAAATATATGCATTTCCATCCTTGTGCAGTTGTTCACGATTTTTCTTTCAAAATTAATGTATCATATAGGCCTTTATTTCGATACTTTGTCCTAAATGACTCATTTCATTTTTGTGTTGTATTTATTGTTCTTTGTTGTGGCGTATTTGTTTCTCTATTTTTTGTTTTTCGTTTTTACTGTGTCACCACAACATCTCATTCATCGAAAGCTTATCAGTGTCATTACGACGTGTTCTTTGCTGTTGACATTTACAATATTGAGTGAGGGCTGTGTTGTTGAACGCTGTCGCAAGTACTTCCATAGTATACTTTTCAAAATTATGTCATTAGTATGATATGAAGGAAGCTAATATTTAATATGTACGAGTATCCGTAGTATTCATTGGCATTTTACTGGCATTTTCGATGATAACTAAGAAAACAGAAGTATCCTGTTTTTTTTTTGTATTTATTTGGTGAATTCAATAACTCGTCATCATTTGTCGATGACAATTTGGAATCTACTCTCATTAGTTTCAAGGTCAACATCTCTGCACTGGTCATTGTTTTTCCGTAGGTGCAGAGGTTTGACCCTAATTATTTGACTTATGTCTTCTTAATGTTCTGCGCAATTAGCAGAAGCAACATCGATTATTAAACCAAGGAAACAAAAAAGTTTTAAAAATAAGTTTTTTTAAATTTTTCTTATTATATTATTTTTTTTTCAAGCTTAATGTTATTTAAATTTTTTCAATTTATTTATATTTTCATGATTGACTGGCTCAAGGTCATGTATAAGTAAAAAATAAAAAGATGGTTTTTTCCTTAATTTATTTAGTTTATTATATTTATTTTCCAATTTTTTTTTAATTTTATTTTATTTTTATGTTATATTATTTAATTAAATAACTTAAGCTTAAAACTTACTTTAGAATACCACTAAATACCTAATAAATAATTTTTAAAATTGATGAAATGATTTTCACTTAAATGCGGCTACCGCCATAGTTGTGAACAATAATGGAAGCTTAAGGAATAGCGGAAATAAATTAGCAATTGTCAAAATAACAGCGAAAAAGTTATTATTTTATAGATTCATTTCAAGTTTTTTTCTGCAATTGCTCTTAGAGAAATGTATTTAACGTTTAAAATTTAGAAACGCTTGGTGTTTTATTTAAATTTCTCATCAGAGTCGTTAGTATTTCGTCTTTAAATAAGAATGTCCAAAAGATCAAAATTTTTAAAAAACCGGCATTTTTTCCAAAACTGTGTTTTAAATAATCCGATTGTCGGGTTTTTATTTAAAAGTGAAAACCCGACATTTACCGACAATTTGGTTTCAGACTTCTGCGAATAAATGGAAAATATATTCGTAATCAGAAGTGAAGTATTTGCCACCATTTCTAGACTCTAGAATGCAATAGAATCATTTCCTTCGGATTTAGGCTTGTTTTTTACAATAAACACAAATCCGATTATTCTGAACTACTGTTGACAATACAGTTTTCTTGTTTTTTTTTTTGAACAAAGGTATACTAGGGCTGCTATATACATATATATATTTCTGGCCTAATAATGAAAATGCGAATATATACTATAAGTATCATCAAAAAAAGTTTTATTGTTTTTCAAAGTATTCTCCAGTACGATTTATTCACGAAGATGTGGTAGCATATGCTGTTCCACAATAATAAGTGGAATTCATTAGTCCTTCAATTTTGGTGATAGGACCCATGCCGTCACCGAAAATGGATCATATTAATAAAACTGCAGTTGTTTTTGTTTAAACCTTAATTAAATGTATATCTTACACCCCGCCATTATTGATCCACCGCCATGTTTGACGCTCGCAATGATATCTGAAGAATGGCAGACTTTCTAAACGAATTTTGCTTTGTAGTTATACACGTAAACGCAACCCTGATAATGTTGACAATGTATTTTGTTCCCTTTAACAACACCGTTGTAGTTAATATGCAAGTAAAAGCAAAAAAAGGCAAAATAAAAGTAGTTGCAAAGCTAATGCAACTCATAATACAATGGCGACTTAGAAGAAGTAAGCATTTTTTCTTATTTATTGATATGAATGATACAATGCATAAAAATGTTCCTAAACGATTTCAGTGTTGCAAAGTATTATGATACAACTTATTAAAAAAGTAACTACACAATGTATAAACTCTGTTTTAATACTGTATTGATACATTGTAAATATACGTTTAAGAAGTCGGCCTATATCTCTGCTGGGGGTCTGCGTACGAAATTTATTCCATCACAACCGAATAGACCAATTTTGCTTTCAACGCTTCACAACACCTTGTCCCACTGTTCACTGTTCCGGTGTCCAATGAAAAACCCGCCTGGCAAAGTCTACTGGTTTTTGGATTTTTTAACTGGCATTCTCGCAAACAAATTCGCTTCTATTAATCTTCGCCTTACTGTGTGAACTTCAATATTGACTGTTCGTTCGCATAACAAACATCTATTATTGCAGTCTTTCGTGGATCGAGCCCTTATTATAGCTGATCTCTCATTAGTTGACAATTTCCTCCATACAAATTTATGGTTTTTATTTTTTAGCGAAATAATAATTTGTTTACCATTAATTTCCTTATTTTTGCATATAACTCGCCCAAATTATTTACTTCAAATTCACTCTAACTGGAAATGACTAACTTTAAATGACTAACTCGAAATGACGCCTCCAAAGAAGAGGAAAGTTGGATACCGTTATTATTAGAACGAAGCATATAATATCATATGAACCAAAGTTGCATTTTTTCGCTCGAAACTGTAGATACAAATTCAGGCTATTTTATAAAAATTATTATGTTTTATTAGTACTTATTCTCAATAGTCTGTATGGGTCCCCAGTGGGACTCCGCGGGAGTGGCACGAGTTAAACCCTTCTAATCCAAACTCGGGAGCTATCAAGTATAAGTTTTCTCCAGACTCAATACTCAAACGGTTACAAAAATATCTTTTTTCTAAATTTTTTTAAGTCATATGACTCATAATTAAAATAAAAGTTTTTTTAAGCTACTACTAGAATGAATTTTTCTCGATGAGCGCATTCGGGCTGCGACTTAGTGTTTAAATAATTCCACTGCTCTTATTAGTGTTGTTTTTTTAAAGCCTAAATTCGCCTTCTCGAACTTCTTTACCGTTTGCTTGACTCAACGAATATATAAGTTAATCTATTCTTATATACATAAAAGCGGTATTTATGGTTAATTTTCATACCAATGCGGTTTCTGCCATTTGTTGTTCAACATATCATGTGTGTATTTTTTAATATTAGAAATTTCATATGACGCAGATTTCATGTCTAACCGCACCGAGTATGAACAAATTTTCTACATGCGGTTGTACTGCAGAAAGAAATTACCAAAGCCACCACGTAACCATAAAATTCAAACAAAGTGTCTTGAATCGAAACCAAAAAACCAATTGACATCTATTTTTAAATCCGCATTAGCCAAGCCGATCAAACGAATATGAAATCAGAAATCCCTAGACATAAATAAATTCCCATGTGGAGGAACTACTCACAATGTGTACACAATAAAAAAATGTATAATCAATATTTTCGCATCTAAAGCCAACAATTTCGTTTTCATTACAACAACCTTGGATAGTGCGCGACGTACAAAAATATAAACTGGAAAAGGGAGCACATAAAACGCCACCATCGCCACCGCCATCATTAGCTTTAATGACCCATTGCCCTTATTAGGAATAAACGAAATGTGTATAAAACTACAAGCGAACCAACTTCACCCACCGAAATTTAATTTACATAACAATTTTTATTCACTGCAAAATAAACATTGGACAACAAAAACCCCGAAATTGTTCGCTCATGTTTAGTACCCGTACATGAATGAGTGCCTAAAGGAATGAAGAAAAGAAACTTGCCGAACACGACGCATTGGCGTCATGCAGCCAATCCAGTAGTACTTCTTAAGGTCTTTCTGTCTGTCGTCGTGCTGCTGCTCCATAAAAGAAGTCAGGCAAATTTAGTTTCAAGGAAATGTTTGAAATGGCAGCAATTGATAAAAGCGTCAAATTGAAGTGAAATAAATCGATATCACACATGACCTTTGTCAGATTGCTGAACAATGAATGATTCCAAAAACAGAGTTTGCTTTCATATTTTGCTCGACATGAACGAAAATGTTGGCATCTAAAAAAAACAGAGTCGTTCGTGATGGGGTGCAACTTCCCCCCCCCCCCTTGTTTTCGAATGTAGTAAAGTAAAGCAAGTAAATAACTTGAGCTTTCAGAAATATTTTTGGAATTTGCTAAAAAGTCACAAGCTTTGGTTTCCGTGTGGATGTACCCCAGCTTTGAATGGCGTTTTGACACTCATTCCTAAGTCGCTTCGCCGAGCAGGCTTAAAAAGACGATCTACTAGTGTTGAATATAATTATAAAGAAATGGTTGGTTTCATTCTAAAAACAGTTCTACCAAAAGGACACCGATTCGAATTCCTTAGACTATCACACTCCTTATTTCTTACATAATAAGAGAGAGAGAAACTGTTTTAAGTGAATAGTTGACCTTTAGTGTTGTTATTTTATAAAATTATTTTCGGCTTGAGGTCATTTATTTAAACTCGTTGTTCTATGTGTTGTTTAATTTTTATTTAT
Organism: Hydrotaea diabolus; assembly: GCA_963513945.1. Lineage (NCBI taxonomy): Eukaryota > Metazoa > Arthropoda > Insecta > Diptera > Muscidae > Hydrotaea > Hydrotaea diabolus. Next base: position 155,048,328 of record OY740718.1, read on the forward strand.
CCCAATATTTCGATTGACTTCGTCAATCATCTTCAGGGTTTGTCAATTAACAAAACAATGTCGTCCGTCTGATTATCGCTGTCAACTGTTGTTAGTTTTGGGGCCTTCAGTGGAAAGTCTTACAAAAAGATCGTTTGTGGGATTCAAGGAATATTCAACTACGACCTCTACGGAGGGGCATATCAACATGTCTACATACTTTACTCTTGCCAGCAGAACACCAATTCGTCTTCTATCGATATTTAAAAGATGTAAAAAAACACTCTTCAAGTTTTTTTAAATATTATTCCTATATTTATAACTCTGGAATCTTTTTTTACTACTACTCTTCTACACCATTTCTAGTTGAAATTTGTATGAAGTGTGGTCCAACTAAAACGCACAATATTAATTGTAAATAAAACAAAAGTTTATAGAGAATTATCTTAATATTATTTATTATGATAGAAGGATCGTTGACAATTATGGAAATTGTTGTTTTTAAATTTTAAATTGCATTGTTTAAAATAGCAGATTTTAAATTTGACAACTGTTGAAGTTTATAAAGGAAAAATTCCGAATTAAACATTCCCAATTATCTTTAAACATCCACAAAAATGTATTTAGGCATTCTCTCTCAAGTCAGTTTGACAATCAAGCGAACTATTTTAATTGTTTTTGGGCTAGTGTCTATACCTTGTTTATTGTACCATGGTACTGGCCATAAATTATAAATAATTTAGTTCGAAACAAAATATGAAACGTTTTTTGGCCCTTGGTATTATCACAATTTATTTCTTTGTTTCCATTTTAAATTCCCAATATAAATTTTTCTTTTATTTTATTTTACTTTTGCGCCTGTTTTTTTTATTTTTTCAAAGTCTCAGCCTTTTTCAATTTTTATTTATAAAACAATGTGCAAAATCTTGTAAGAGAAGGAAGCTAGCTACTTTTTAGCAAAAATATTCACATACCAGTAATACGATGATGCAGTCCTTTTTTGGACTTAAATGATTAAGTTCAAAACAAAATATATATAAAAGTTTTCGGGTCCTTGGTGTTATTCATGGTACAATTAAAAAGGTAGTGTTATGCAGTCTGCTGATTTACATTTTTGTTCTCGTAGAAATTTAAACTTTTAAATTTGTACTTCGACAATGACAATTCTTGAAGTTTGTAAGCTAAATTTCTATATCAATTTTTTTTTTGAACAGACGGACCCTATAGAAACTGACAGAAATCATTTCAGATTTTTATATCAAGCTTCCAAAATATGTTAAGCCGATTTTACGTCTTAAGCTCTTGAAGCTCTACGCTTTACATCCAATCTTAAAAAATTTTGCAGGCTCAGTGCTTAAAATATGGCGGTATGACATTAGGCCCCACGAAAATACAACTCAAACCAAAAAAGAAATAAGTCCCCAATTTGGGATCTACTTGTATTATGAAAATAGACCCCACGAAATTATACCCCAAACATAAAATGAAAATAGGTCCCAACATTTTTATTGGGGCCTAATTTCGTTGAGGTTATTTGAAGGTATGCAAATACACCCCAAAAAAGGCAAATGTGCCCACAAAATATCGAGTTGTTGTTTTCTGAAAAAAATTGGCGTCTATTTTGAGTTTTGTGTGTAATTTCCATTTCTGTGTTACAAAATGAATATAACAACAAAGTACGAAAATAGGCCACAAAACGTGTAGAAAATATTTTGCGTACAGTTTCGGTTGATTGAAGTGGAAAATAGGCCCCAAAACCTGTAGAAAATATTTTGCGTACAGTTTCGGTTGTGTAAATGTCCTTGCCTCCGTACAAGATATTATACAAGTTTATAATTAAGTTAATTAAAAACCAACGCTTTCTTTTCTTCGCCAAAGGAAATTAGACCTCAAAAATATTTAGTGTGGCCCTAAAATATATCGACATGAAATTGGACCCCAAAATGCGAACATACGCCCCAAAATTTTTATGAAATCATGCCCCAAATTTTTTTTGGGCTATTATCATACAAACATTTGGGGTCTAATTGCATTATGAACACATACCTTAATAAAAATATGAAATTAGGCCCCAAAAAACATAAAATTTCGTGTTGCTGTTTTCCATATATTTTTGGGGCCTAATTTCATTTTCACTTTGGGTGTATTTTCGTGTATTTCGCCGTGTAAAACATCTACTTGTATACCATGCCTTAGGCGTTCAGAGCCGGCGTTAAACAGTAGCTCCAGGACAGTTAGTGTAAAAGTTCAATCGTGCACAGCTCACAGATTCGAGAGAAGTTGACCTTCGTTCCTTAATGCGATGTTGTAGGACTTTAGTGAGTGGATTGCGGCAGTACGATTTTTTCCCATGCTTCAGAAAATTTTGCCTTTCTACGCTTCTGCAGTCAAAGGCTAGTTCTGTCCAAAAAATATGACGTGTATTTCAATTGTTCATGGCTGTTTAATTCTTTAAACATACGTGTTTTATTCTATAAATAATGATCGAAATATTAATGAAACCACTGTTAATAATTGGCATTGTTGTATGTCAGTCTGTACGCTTGTATGTCTGCACAAATGCCCGTATGGGCCCAGCTCAAATAATTATGTCTGCCATGCCACTCCCCACGTTATAAATCATTTTTTCAAATAGAACTCTTGTATAGACATTTGAAAATATGGCTCATTTTCCCTACAGCCAGCTGAACGCTGCTATCTCTTATTTTACACGGCATATGCGATTTTTTTACTTCTTGTTGGTTCTCGGTTGAACGAACGAATGAATGTTCGCTTTAATAATTTTACACGATATTTGTCGGTAAAATGAATTTGCGAATATCTACATGTACATAAATGTGGAATTAATTCATTAAGACTTTCAATATGCTCATTATTCTGTTTTATACGATTGGTTTTTATGGAGCATTTCTTTTCATTTTTCTGTTTTGCATGATGCGGAAATCGAATCAAAGTGTGTTAGTCGACCATAAAAGAACAGTGAAAAATTCGGCATTAACACGAACCTCAGATAAATGAGCCAAATTCTTTGTTGATTCTGTTTATATAATTTAAAAAAAAGACTACTTCTGTTGCAGCTGTTTGGCGAAGTTTCTGAACCATAAAACTTTAGATAGCAGCCACAATTATTATTATCCGCGCTTTATGGCAATTTGCAATTACTATGATTTTGTAGTTTCAGTTGTTTTTATTTTAAATTGGAACATTTTATACATAGTACACGTTTTTATCGAGGTTTCCTTTCAAGCTTCACTGAACGCTTTGATACGTTTGAATGAATGAGTCAAGCTTAGCTTTTGTTGACAGTCGTTTTACAGCGCTGATGATATTGCCTTTTTTCCTATTTAAGTTTTAATGATTTTGCAATTTAGAAAAACTCTATTGTTTTGCAGTTGCTATTGATTTTAATTGTAATCGAATTTTGTAGGCCTACGTTTTTTGAGGTTAAAAGCTGATGACGCCGCCTCATAATGAAACATTTTCAAGGCTCTGATTTGATTTTGGTCAATAAATGACCCGTTTTAAGTTTAAAGCATTTATAAATCAATATCAAAATCTGAAATGTTTTTAAATCAACATTAGTCGTTTTTATTTTGGCAAGCAATAATATTCGCTTCAAACTGAGGCGATATTTTGAAATATTATGACTAACATAAAACTTTTCAACTTTTTAAATAGGTTTAAATAGTATTTTTTCAAAAATAACTTTGTAACTAAACCTATTACACCTTTTTAAAAGTATTAATTTTAAATAAAAATAAAACTTTTTGATATGTTTAATATACCAATCAAAAATTATTTTATTTTTTTCTTTCCATTTAATTTTTTTAAGCCAAAAACATTTTAAAAAATATTGGGCGATTTTACATTTTTTAAGTAAATTTGAATCGGTTTTTAAAAATGTACAGATATTTTTTTTTTCAATTTCTGGTTTTATTGGAAATGTTAAACTTTGTCATTTAATAATGGAACACAAAATCGTGTTTTCAGATGAAGCTCATTTCATATCGGTGGCTATGTCAAAATTGCCGCATATTCAGGATCCCACACGTCACTATTGAGAAGACAATGCATCCACAACGAGTCACTGTTTGGTTTGGATTTTGGGCTACCGGCATCATTGACCATTTTTCTTCGAAAATGAGCAAAGAATCGCCGTTACAGTCAAAGCAACTATCGATATTTTACGCACTGTGTTAGAAAACCGAATGATTTGATTTGAGCCGTTTGTATTATTTTTTGTGAGGAGCCATTAAGGATAAATGTTGTGCAAAGCATCAAGAGAGAATTGAAGTGTTGAAACATGAAATCGAAGTTGCCATTGAAGATATTCGACCCGAAACCATCGAAAATGTACTGAAAAATTAGGTTGATCGGGTGAGGTACTGCCGTGACAGTTGTGGAAGTCATCTGAATGATATTGTGTTCCATTATTCAATTGCAAAGTTTAACCTTTTCAATAAAACCAGCAATTTAAAAAAATTATCAGAACTTCTTTACAGCCGATTGCAATTTTGAATGGCCCACCCTGTAGAAACACAAAATTCTCTGATCGTTAAGCTTGCGTGCCTTCACTCATATAATAAAGTAAAAACTTTTGGTTTTTTTTATATCGTTTTGAAATTATCTCTTATCGAAATTTGAAACAATTGTTTTCGCTTGTTAATAAAACACTCCAAAATGAAACCAATCCGAACGATCAACCAACAAATATTCAATGAAAGGGTCATTAAATCACACAAATCTAATAAATACGGCTATTATCGATGACAGCTATAATACAAACCCCAGTTTAAAATAAAATCTCAAAATATATACAGAAACGGTGAGTTTTTTTGATCTCGAATAAAAATAGCTGACATTTTTCGTCGGTGGTTTTAGAATCATTGTAACATTTATATTTCGAGTATTTGCCGTTTCCCGATTCGCTCTTTAGGGGAGAATTAAAAACTTATAATATCAATATAATTGAAATATCTGCACAGTATTTAAATTGATACCAATTCGAGGCATAAGTCTACAAATATCGACATACTTTTATTATATGAACAATTTATTACTATTCAATAAGTCAAACTCTGCAACTCAGTTTACTGGAAACAAGAGTTTTAAACTTTCAAACCTATTAGCAAATTTCACGGTCAAAGTTGCAATTCGTTCCGCTCTAAATCGAAATCATTGCCCATTCGCAATCAATCATGATACGGAAATTAACAAATTATGTGCTTAATATTTATCTTGTATTGTTTCAAGTAGACGATAAGGCAGCAACTATTTAGTAATTTTAGTGGTGTTTCCTGTTTGTTTTGATAAATGGCTACTATTTATTAAAATGAAAGTGGCAAAGATGAAATCTCTTTATCTCTATTTGTGTTAGATTTTTTTTGACTCATTTGATAGTTGATCATTATTATTTAACAACGCCAAACATTTTTATAGAGCATTTTTTAGAATGTGAATGGATTTTTCTTTTCCGGCATTTTCGAAGTCAAAAAAATGTTTAGATGTTCTTGCCCGGATTTGAAGCTGGGCTTTATTTTATGATAAACACGACAGGCCAAAGTTATTTTTAAGCTTCCAGATATCTAAAGTGTTTATTAAAAGTTCTTTCTTAAAGCGAATTTGCCACCGATCAACAGAAATGTCTGTGGTCGCGGGGTCATCTATATACTTTTAAGTTGTATGGTTTTTTTTAACAATATTCATTTCAAAATTTGTCTTATACATTAAATGTCACTAACTAATAAATTTTTACAACTGTCTTCTGCCTATGCCTGTAACATCTGTTGCACAGTGTTGAGGTTCAATCCTGAGTATGCGCTAAATTCATTTGAATTTGAAATTAATTGCATTTAATTTTTGCCAAATTAATTTGAATTGGTTTAAATAAATTTCATTCAATTCTTTTTTTTTTTGTAAAAAGAATTGATTCAAAATACTAAGCAGATTCTTCGAAATCAGAGAGAATGCTGCATATTTATCCTACGGTTAAAATGGCTCTTTAAAAGATCACCATCGTTAGCTGTTGTTTAAAGATAATTTTCGACTTCTCTATTCTAAATATTCCTAGACGTTGATATTAATTAGATGATTAGTTTGAAAAGTTATCATTGATGTTACTGCCACTGGCCGAAGAATTGCTCTTCGGGTCAATCCGGTCCATAAAACCGCCCGTCATGGTTTCGGAAAAGTTATAATTGTTGAACGTTAACGATACATTCTAGTCTATTTCGTCGGCTTAATATGCTAACTCCCTTTCAGCACATTTTACAGGAGAGACAAAAAACTTCTTATATTTCATATTTACAGCTTGAGATAAAATCCAAAAATATAGTAATAATCGAAATACTGGATTTAGAGCAGCTTTTCTTAAAAAAAAATTCTATGAGTGGATTTACCAGTTTTTCTAATCATACCTTCTTACACACTTCAAGACTCAAATTGAAGAAAAACTACATGCTGGTCAACTAGACGTATCTTTTTCTACCACACGGCATCAAAATCTCAGTTTATTTATAGTGGATTTAGCAGGTTTGCACATTAAGCTGACGATTTTTTTATTCTAATTAATTAATTTTAAATAAATTGCAATTCATTTTGCCAAATTAATTTAAATTGGAATTAAATTGTATTTTATTTTTGTTCAAATGAAAATTGAATTAGAAAATTTTGAAATTTTTCCTACAGAAACGCAAAAATATCTATATTTTCATCTTGAAAACAATATACTCGCACAAAACTTTTCATATAAATTGGTTTAAATTAATTTAATTCACAATTAATTTAAATCGTATTGTATTGCTCGTACAATAAAAAGGAATGATTTATTGAATGCTCTGGTTAATACCAACTATAGCAACCTCTTAACTCCCAATTTCATATTAGAACTCAATCTGTGGTGGGAACCCTTAAATGTTCGATTCAAACTATGCAAATCCTCTACTATTTTTTTATAAATCAAAACTAAAAAATTTAAATTTCTAATACGAGGGCTGCTGAAACAGACGACCATTTGCATCGAAGTGCTTCTTCCACGAACAACTTTTGTTGGATTTGGCTCGTCTTCGAAGACCCACACGGTCGATTCGTGTTTTTTCGGGGCATACGCATAGATCCATGATTCGTCACCTGTGACGATCTTATAAACGTCATTTGAAGCACCGCGATCGTATTTTTTCAAAATTTCTTTGCACCAATCGACACGATTCTTTTTTTAAGCGATTGTCAAATTGTGCGTGATCAAACGAGAACAAACATTTTTTACGGTCAGGTGTTCATGCAATATCGAATGTATGCTGGTGAAAGAAATGCCCAAGGATGCCTCTATCTCACAGTATGTCACATGACGATCTTGCATTATCAGTTCAAGCACGGCATAAATGTTCTCTGCAACAACGGCCGTTTTTGGACGATCTTTGTCTTTGAGCGAGCGTCGGCCACGATTGAATTCATTAAACCAGTTTTTCACAGTGCTATAGGATGGTGCTTCATCGTCATACAAAGATTTAAGTTCATCGATGCACTCTTTCTTGTCGTGATAATCCACGTCGAAAGTTGTGAAAAATGATCGCACGAAAATGTTCACGAGTTAATTTCAAATTTTTTGCCAAATTGATTCTTTCAAGTCATTGTAAACAACAAAACGTTCAACAAATCGTTCTGAGTACGGTTGTGCTGAAAAATGTCAAACTTTGCAATGGAAATGTAAATAGTGTTGCCTATGCCAGAAATATATATAGCAACCCTCGTAATGAATTTTCATTTAGCTGTTTTGCCATTGAGAATTTTTGCTGTCGTGCATTTAGGGCTTTTTCATTTTCTAACCTTTTCTCTAAATACGAAACAATTGCATATTTTTTTATTTTTAGAAAAATATGTTGCGTTTTTTCTTACAAGTGTCTAGTTCCGGGATTAAAAAAGAAATCGAGATCGGGCTAGAAAAGAATAGCAGCATGTAACATGTTATGGGAGATTTTTAATCACTCAACAAGCACAACGGTGCTATTCATTTCCTTACCGCCTTTGTCTTGGGTGTATTCATTCTCGAGCCATTTGAATAATTGTGTCAAAAGAGTCAATGCCTTTTTAATGAATACCCGTGAGTGAATACCGACCGACTGAACACCACCAACCAAACACATTTTTTCCCCATTTGCTAGTTGTTAGCCCACATTCACAAGTTCATTTTGTGTGCTTTGTTTTGTTCAGCTTTTCGCCTGTTTCCATACTTAGTGAAATCTACTAGCGATGACGGACAGTATCCGTTCGTCATTAGCGTGAACACACACACTTTAGTTATTCATTAGTCACATTTTTACGCTGAGTCGAGAGGAGGTATTATAGCCTCAACGAAATTAATATACATACCTTTAATTTGTTAGACCTCAGTTAAGACTCCACACTTGTGTAAAGAATATTTTCTTTTTGGGAAGGGGGGCGGTAAGAGAACCTTCCACAAATGAACTGTGTATTGTTTTTAAGATGAAGATATAGATATTTTTGTGTTTCTTTAGAGAAAAAGTTCAAAATTTTCTGTCCTGCTGTTTAAATTTTCGTTTGAACTCTTCTTTTTTTCGAAAGAAAGAAAACCGGTCTTTTCAACAACAAACCGTTGGCTTTGTGACTAGGATGGAATGGCAAGAGGAGGGGGTTTTGTTGATTTAGTTTGATATTTATTTACGATCTTCCTCCAACTGACGGAGAGACAATAAACGATGCTTTTACTAGCCTGCGGAGTATAATCGGATCTTTCTTTCTTTGCATCGCTTTGTGTGGCACGACCACGAATATTTGAGTTTCTCATGTAAATCTTTGTTGTCTTAATAAATTTTGACCGTCACTTCAACTTTGAAATCTCGTAAAAACAAACTAGACAATAGCCATAGTCTCAGAGTGTCGTATTATACAAAGAACTGCTTGTGCTGTGGCTGTCTTCTTCTGAACTTGTTGAACTTCTTAAGTCTTTCAAGTGTTTGAGGTTGTTTTTTTTCGTATTCTCCTATAGTTTAATTTTAGCTATGGCAAGAAAGACCAACGAAACATATTCAGTTTTACTGCCACTTTCAATGCATCACGTTCAATAAGATTGCCTTTTTATACTGCCTGCATTGTTTTTTCAAGTGTCTTTAGTTTTGACTTTTTGCGATTTGTGTTTGTTTTACCCGGTGGATGTGCTGGGATGTTTGCGAACTGCATGAGTCATATACCCGTTTTGTTAGCTTATTGATTGTTTTTGTTGCAGTGTGACTTCATATCAGCGTGTTTTTTTTCGCCTGCATTTCAATAAAAACGTTTTAAAAATATACTGAAACAAAAAATGTCTGGAGTCATGCATGGCAATGAATATGGCGGGCAGGCAGGGTTTCCCAAGTTGTATACAAGGCTTTTGTGGCGTCAAAACGGGTGTTCAGTTATTTTAGCGCAGCTTGAAAAAATTAGAAATTGCATTTTGAAATTTAAAACAAATTAATAGAGCCTGACATCTTGCTTATCCATGTATATGCGACATTTGATCAAAAATGTATTCCATGCGGCCTGAAGGGTTGAAGTTGATTGCTTCCAATATTGTTTTAATGGACTGCTTCAATTAAGTCAAATTCCTTGGTGTCGTTTTGTACACCGCTTGCTTGACATAACCCTATAACAAAAAGTCTCGTGAGGTTCAACCGGTGACCTTTGGGACCAGCGGATAGTAGAATTTCTGGATATTAATTTATTAGGGAATTTTCGTTGGACCTCTGTCGTAACCGGTCTGGCTTTATGTGCAGTTGCTCCATATTGCTGAAACCAAATGCTGGTAAATTGGATAAGTCTTTGGCGCAGTTCTGGGTAAAAATAACTCCTTCAACATCTTTAATTAACGATCTCCATTGGCAGTCACGTTTTCTTCAAAGAAGTACGGCTCAGCAATGTCGTCTTTTTGAAACTAAGCACCACACAGTAACTCGTTCAAGTATTCCGTCTCAGGAAATACTTGTAAAACAGATTCAACTTCATATACAGCAATTTTGCTAGTTTACATTGCCGTTTAGATCAAAATGGGCCTCGTCTAGACATACAAGTAATTTTAAACTTTTTTGACCATTTCAATATTTTTTGCCAAAATTCCATAGGGGTATAACTTGCTTGTAACTTGGACTTTGTACGAAAACAAGTTCAAGCCATCATTTATCATTTATTGTAATCACCGTCTACCAACTGGAATTTACGCCGATATGTTTTGAGTTGACACGCTTGCATTTGCCTAAATTGGCGATGCTACAGCCGCGATGGTGTCTTGAACCCGAACATAGGGATCTCGGTGGTACGGTCTTAGTGCGATGCTTTCAGATTTGGCAAACATGTGTACCAGTCTTATAATGGTCTATCTACTCGGAGGAGTTCCGCCAAACTCCCGCCATAATTTCCTTTAGACGAAAATACAGGACTGCAAAGCATGGTTGCTGCACTATCAAAATCCTCTTTTTGGTATCCCAAGTAATAAATCAAAATACTAACCTTTCAAATAAAATAAAGAAACAACTGATTGATCACACAGAAAAAATTATATTAAATTTTTTTTTAGCACGATTCATGCGCTATTTCTATTCATGCGCTATCCATACGGAATAGAAATTTGTGCCTAAGCAAAACTTGTCTCAAACGAATTCTATTGAATTTAAAAAAAAATTTTTTGTTACATAAAATAGAGATGGCTCCTTACGTGGAGTTTTCGTAGAGGTGGTAAAGGAGAATTGTATTTTCGTGGGCAATTGTTTAAAGAACTTGAAAAGTGAGATTTACAACAGTAGTTCTTATAAGTTTGATGAGAATCTGGTCTAAAAGAGTTCGGTATTCCTTTCGAAAATTGCTTCGAAGCTTTCTGATGAAGGTAGTCACGGACCTGAAATCGTGATAAAAGCAGAGTGCAACCACGAAAATTAATGTCACTGCCATTTTGTGAAAAACTTGTTTTCTAATAAAATGTAGATGCAATAGGGTTTGACAGCCGGTTAATCTCTTACAATTTACATAGAAAACAATACTTTGAACAAAATTTGCAAAATATTCAGTTATACACTTTGGGGATCTCTGCTCTATTGGGTGAGTTTTCCTAAGCGGCGGTATTCAATTCAATCATTTTCCAAGTTCTTGTTTGTGTTGTATTTAAATACGTGTTTACTAAAACGTTCAATGTAAAAGCAGAATTGAGGTTGGTGGCTATAATATTATTTTTTTTCATTTAGACTTTGAATTGGACTTCGTGTGTTTCCAATAAAAAAAAGGAAAAACAAAATAATTTGAATTGCAAAATGTTTGCTTAAATAAATGATTATATTTTATTTTCTATTGATGAGACAACACGCCGCTCCTCTTTTAAAAAGGCCCCAAAGTCAATAGAAAGAACAACGTGTAGGTTTTCTGTTTTTCACATCTAAATGTAAATTATTAAATGACATCTTGTAAAGCAAAACCACGTATCTCTATCTCTATATCTATTCCATATAAACTGGTATACACTTAAATGCAAACGTCCAACGTACTTATGCATGTACTAGATGCTAAGAGGCAGCTATAATTAAAAAATATCGCATTATAATTCTCAATGATTAGCAGCGTCGCCGCCCAGCCCAGTCGCACACTTTCAAACATGTTCTGCATCATCGTTTGGCACTTGGCAAAGGTAGTATCGTCTTACTGTGACAGATTAATTATCACAATGACCTAAATGAACGGAAAAGAAAACTGTCTTATTGTGAAAATTAACAACAAATGTTGTGTTTTGCATGCTACTCGTATGTTTTGCGAGTTTCTTTTAATTGACAAAACGTTTTTAAATCTATGTCGGTGTGTTCTCATACCCACTGTTTTAGTTTGTTTCCTCTTATACTGTAGATCTCAAATTGTTGCTTTCAATTAAGTATGTGTTTTGTTGTGTTCATAACTTACCCCCAAAAGATCATTTCCGCAATACGTTTTTTTTTCTTCCCAGAAGTTCCACCTACTCGCATTGCCAAAAATAAAATAAATAATAAATATAAAACAATGTTTTATTCTTTTAAAATAAGTATAATAAACTAACACTAATTGTTTGAAGACACTACAAATTTTGATTTATTGAGTCAGAAACTGGTTTAACGTACAAGGGGTTGACTAAATTTAAACAACGATTATGGGGAAGTGTTTCATACAATTATCATAACAATAAATGCAGTTTTGATTTTGAAAATTAATGAAATATTTGATAAAGCATGTACTACTTAACCACTTATAGATATTAAGAAAGTTTCTTAAAACATTTGAATCGTGTCGCCCGTACGTAATTCCAACGATTTTCATGTCTACTTCCCTTTGAATCGTAGTTCTAAACAACCTTTTGCTATTTTACTGACATCAACAAAAATCGGTAAAAATTGATGCTTATATTTTACAAACGGTCCTCTTTTGTATTTAGCTATGTTTCTATTCCATATTTAAGTACTCTAGGAACGGAATCTTGTACATTTGGTACATTGTCGAGACATTCAAGTAGTTTGCTTAGCCCAAAGTAGCACCTATATGCCACTATAGATTTAATACGCCTGCGTTCAACAAAGGCAATATGTTTCTATTTGTCCCAGTTTACTGCCGGGCTTATCTTTATACCATTCTTCTTGAAGAAGTCAATGTCATTCACATATGCCAGGAGGTTGATCAGCATCAATTTGGCACAAGGGTTTAATCTGGAAGCGTACATTCTTTTTTTAGCGAAGCACAGTTGACAAATTCGTCAAAAAACCAAAATGTCAATAAATTAAATTGAAACTGAACATTAAATTAAACAAAATAAATATAAAGTATACCTAAGGTGTGATAGATGTGCGCACGACTATCGTGCCTGTAAACCCAGGTTCAATTTTTCAGCGACAGGTTTCCACCTCGTAAATGGCGGCGACTTTACGAGTAAGAGCTATATCTCTATGCCATATAAAAACTTCTCTATAAAATTTCATTAGCCGTTAAGAGCCGGCTTTAAACAGAAGGTCCCGGTCAGTGAGTATAAGAATTGAATCGTGCACAGCTCAAGAGAAGTTACCCCCTGTTCCTTAATAGTATGTTGTGGGACTTATGTTAGTGAGTATTGTAAGTCCTATTCGTCTATGGAGGATCTCCTTCGGTATCCATGTGAAGGAAACGCGCTATTTGAACTGGATTCGTCCAAGAAGACCTGTGGATCGGCTAAGAGGGCTTGGTCGGATAATTGAAGAGGTGCAGCACGTCGTGTGGTCCCTGAAGGCAAGCGATACAAACGTCCGGGATGTTGCCATCAGTTCGCTCCAAATACAAATTGAGGAGGCAGAACCATCCAGATCTCTGCTGAACCAGAACCAAGGGCGTCTGCTGAGGTAGCGCCATCTTCTCTAGTGAACTCTTTGGAGGGATGTACCCCTAGCACTATATTCACGCCATAACTGGACATTGCCGTTGCGACTTCATAAACGTGTATTCCGTTAAGACCTGCCTAGTAGTTAAAATGTTCTAGAAGCTTTTTCTTGTAACGTTAGTCATATCTCTCTAGGTCATGAAGATCATATCTAACCTGCCTGGGCGAAAGCATCCTGACTATGAGATGGTAGTTGGGATGAATTCTGCGAAGACCCCAAGCAGGTACTGCTCAGACAACAAGAAGTTTTGTCTGCGCACGGTAAGGAGCTCCGTGTTCTCGTGCAGAAAATCCTCAGAAGACATGAGGAGACACATTGTTGATGCTCTCAGGGCGGTATTTTGGCAGGTCTTTCCTTCTACTGGTCATTTTCCATTCGCCGACCACACTGCAGACCAACCTATCGCTTTGTCAGAGGTCGACAAGGTGACGTTGTCATCTCTCCAAATAATGCCGATGAATGACTTGAGGACCTTATCGCAGACATATGTAGCATGTGCAGAGGATCGTAACCCCATGGATATGGGGTAGTTGGTAGTCGGGATATTGACGTTATCGACTTTCACATTAGGTGACAACCGCACTTCTGGGATCCATGCAGTTACAAGTGTGACTGATGATCTGGGGGCGGATATTTTCATAGTCCTCGCAGTCAGTTTTATCGCACATGTTATCCACTTTAGCCAAAATTGTGCTATCATCTTTCTACCTCCCAATGTTAACGCCATCTGGTGGTGCAGGAATTTTAGTGAAGTAGAGGTTAAACGGAGATATCACCCCACCCTCAAGAACTCCCTGTTTAACTTTACAGGTTTTCCACTTACTGTCTCTAAATTCTAGATATGACTGGCGCCCACATATATAGTTTACGTACTAACGTTTCAAACCAGGCAAAAGTCACGTTTCTGTGATGTCTTCAAACAGAGTGGCACGATTGACCGTTTCGAACACCTTGGTAGGGTTAAGAGCTACGAGGACCGTCCTGTAGTTTTTTTTCTTTCTTGTTCTGCTTAATGGCGCGACTGATATGTGTGGTGATGGCGTGAAAGCAGTTTTTGCCCTGTGCGAAACCCGTGCTTATGACAGAACTTGGAAGGTGTTCGATCAGGCAGGAGAGGAGCACTGCTTTAAGCGTCTTTGCAAGGAGATCGGCCTAAACGATTTTTGATTAGCTTCAGTGGTGGTGTTTATTTTTCAGGCAGCGGGAACTAGATGACTGACCACTGACAGATTAAGCACTTTGGTCATGTAGTCTACGGCCGAGGGGTATGCAATAGCTTCAACACCAGCATTGAGATTTCGTCTAGATGTCTTTGGCAACTTCGCGAACGGTAAATTGTGGTGGTGCCTCTTCGACTCGAAGAGAGAGCGCTTACGACGCAATACTCTCAATTTCGGCTTGTCGCTTTCTAATTGCTCATAAATATAATAGCTCGCTCACCTCTTCCGATCTGTCACTGTTTTCTAAAAATGCAATAGCTTCCTGACAATTACTGTTACAACAACGAAAAACCAAATCGGTTAAGATGTTCTTATGTTCTTTATTTAAAGAACGAAATAAATAATAACGACGAAAAAACAAATTTAAATGTCTAAAATCAGTGATTTCAGACATACGATGTTTTTCTATATCAACAGGTATCGTGAGATCAGTCCCATTCGACTTTAGGTTTTGTACATAAGCGACATTTTGGTGCGAATTTTTTAAATTTACAAACAAGTTTGAATTTAAATTTCGATAAATTGACTATCGATAAATTGGGTATTCAGTTTACAGGTATTTTTTTCAAAACAAAAAAATAAAAATTCAAATCAACTGTGGAAACTTTGTTATTCATTGGAAAGGAAATTTTATGGCATTTATTTTTTAACTATAATTTTGAAACCTGAATCTTAGCTGGTTTGTCAGTGCAGACTTTGGACTTTACGTGGTCTCAAAGAAAAAGTTTAACTCCTGATATCACAAGATCTAGGCGGCCAACTCATCTGTCCAAAACGCAAAATTAGCTGCTCTTCAAAATTACCTCTCAATAAATCCATTGTTTGATTCAAGATTACGGGCTTTAATTTCAGGTAGCAAAAAGTCCAATATCAAGGCACGAAAGCGAGCACCATTCACGGTTACGGTTCGGCCATCAACATTTTTGAAAAAATATGGACCGATGATTCCACCAGCCCATTAACTGCACCAAACCATGGTTTTCTCTGGGCATAATGACAGCTCTTGAACCTCTTCAGGTTGCTCTTCAGACCAAATTCAGATATTTTATTTATTGACGTTGCCGTTGAGCCAGAAAGGGACCTCATCACTAAATAAACCGTTGTTCGAAAGCAGCGGATCTTCTCGTTTCTCATTTCCATAATTCAGTTGCACAATTTGAAGACGTTATTGCGGTGTTAGTCTTCCTATGATAAAATGGCAAACAATACTGAAAAGGAAAAAAATAAAGTTTAACGCAACTCACGCGTAAACTCTGAAAAACCCCTATAGAAAAAATACCTCTAGATGGATCGCCAGTTTTTTTAGACTACTAGCCCAATCGCTGGATTTTGATGGAATTAAAAAAATAACTTCGGGATTCAACTCATAAAAAATAACAACGATTATTTTAAATGTCCATCATTGCAAATCCTTTTACTCGATACGATATACCGACTGTAGCGCACCTCTCAACATACGTTTCTCGGGTCGGGTTTCTCTTAGGTTCTTGTTTACATTCGATTATCGTTCATACAACTTCTTCATTGAGTTTATTGAATATTTTTGAAAGACTAGCAATTATTTGAATCAATAATCAATAGATCTTGATTGTTTGAATCTCTTTATCACATGGTTTTTGAATAATTTTCATTGTTTTTATTTAGGGCACAGTAGTACTCGTATCTTCAAGGTTTGTAGTTATGAAAAGAAGAGAAATCACAAATGTCTGACTACCATTTCAGATTAAGATATAACTTTTCTGCATTGTTTTCTAAATTCTTAACAGTTTCATATTGAATTTTTATTTTCCCCACTTTGTGTTTGGGTTTTTATAAGATCTTAACCCAAATTGTATATACTTTTTTGTTTTGTAAATAATTAAGTTATCTTAACCAACCTACTGACCAAGCCGCTAGAAATGCTACTAATCCTTTGTTTTTTTTTATAAAACATTTTCCCTTTAACAATATGGTCTCTTTCCCCCCAACTAACAGTTCAGTTTTAACCAGCCGGTACTAATCCCTCTACTATTGAAATCATGAAAATTATGATCTATATCTATATATTTTGTTTGTTTTTTTTCTTCTCTTATCTTTCTTCTTAATATAGGACGATACAAGTCTGGATATAATGGGACAATATAAACCTGAAATATTCTGTTAAAACCGCACAGAAATCGAAACAAAATTTATGCTAATCATGTTTCAAAAAGTCAACAACAACAGCTCGTGTATTGTTTGTGTACATTTTTTATGTTAAACCAAAACAAATTAAGAACAATCAACAAAAAGTTATAAAATCGTACGATCAAAACACAGAACAAAAAACTACATAATCCAAATACAAAAAAAAATCAAGAACAAATCACTAAAAACAACCGAACAATCGGCAAACTGAGAACTCAGCAAACACGGAAACTAGCCTAGCCTTATCGTTCGACGTTAGATTGTTTGAACCAACCAACAACATTTAAGCATTATAAACAAAAGTATCTCACACATCACTTTAAAGTTTAAGGATTTTTCATATACATATATACTCGTTTATATACAGTAAACGCTAGCCGATAACCAAGGACGCGGAGAAATGAAAAACAAAAACGTTATTTTATAAAAGTTTAAAAATACAGTTTTTTTTATTGTGTTTTGTTTTTATAATCATATACATATACATATATAGAAATATTTGTTTGTATGACTTAAGAATCTCCTTTCTATACATATGTATATCGTTCAATTGCTTTAAAGTCATTGAATATATCGATCGTTTCGTTTTACGCATTTTACACGTCAATACAATTGCCAAGCAACCTACCATATCATCATCACCACCACCATCCATGTGTGTCGTCGTTCATGTAATTCTATATAAATCGGATTTTAATTTTAAAAAAACAGGTAAGTTCTGTTTCTCGCCTAAGGCAAACTTACTTTCTCAACTCGTGTGCTAATGTCAAAAGAAACCTACTAATCGTTTACTAACCTATAATATTCTGTTATCTTCCTTTTTCTACATCTCTCCTAGTTTGTCTATATAGAAATGTTCTTCTTGGTCTTCTATTTCAATTGGCTTTTTAGACGAATATGCTTACAAATATGCTTTCATGTTAGACATACACCATAGAATATGACTTGTACTATTTCACTTCATCAGCCATAAACAGAAATATATCAACAAAAGGGTATAAACTCAAAATTTTACTTTTTATACGAAAACAACTTACAGTAGATATCTCTGCCCACTGTAATAACCGTACAATGTTATCTTTCATAAAAATTTAGACTTGAAACTCTTATGAATTAAGAATCCTTCGAAGGGTCAACCAAACCCTTTATCGTCTCTAATAAAAAAATAATAATTCTGAGATAAAACGAGTGCTATAGATATTTCTGGTCTAATAATGAAAATGCGAATAAATATGATCAAAAATGGTTTTATTGTTTTTCAAAGTATTCTCCAGCATGATTTATATACTCAAACCAATTGTAAAAGCACTTCTTCCACTCCAATTGAGACACCTTCAAAACATGGCTTTTGAACGCTTCAACAGCATCTTCTGGCGACGAAAATCGTTAACCGCGCATTGATGTGCGGGAACAAAAAGAAGTCATTGGGTGCCAAGCCAGGGCTGTACCGGCCAAAACGTCGAAATGATGATTCGACGTTTTGGCCGGTTAAATAGGCGCTTGTTTTTCAGCCGATGCGTGAGAGCTCGTATTGTCATGGCGCACAATGATTCGTCTTCTCTTGTTCCTTTTTTAAATTTCTCCGAAGACTTCAGGCAAACAAATTGTGGTGTTCCACGTTGCTCAAGCGGAACATTCGCCACATGACCAGTTTTGCCGAATAAACAGGCCACCATTTGCTTCGAAGTGCTTCTTCCACAAACAACTTTCGTTGTATGTGGCTCGTCTTCGAAAACCCACACGGTCGATTGCTGTTTTGTTTCGGGCTACGCATGTTTTGTTACTACATACGCATAGATCCATGATTCGTCACCTGTGACGATCTTATAAACGCGATCGTATTTTTTCAAAATTTCTTTGCACCAATTGACACGAACCTTTTTTTAGCGATTGTCAAATTGTGCGGAATCCAACGAGAACAAACCTTTTTTACGGACACCCACACGGTCAATTGCTGTTTTGTTTCGGGCTACGCATGTTTTGTTTACTACATACACATAGATCCATGATTCGTCACCTATGACGATCTTATAAACGCGATCGTATTTTTTCAAAATTTCTTTGCACCAATCGACACGAACCTTTTTTTTAGCGATTGTCAAATTGTGCGGGATCCAACGAGAACAAACCTTTTTTACGGCCAAATGTTCATGCAATATCGAATGTATGCTGGTAGAAAAAATGCCCAAGGATGTCCCTATCTCACGGTATGTAAATTGACGTTCTCGCATTATCAGTTGATGCACGGCATCAATGTTCTCTGGCACAACGTCCGTTTTTGGACAACCTTCACGGCCTTCGTCGTTAGGCAAGCGTCCGCCACGATTGAATTCATTAAACCAGTTGTTCACAGTGCTATAGGATGGTGCTTCATCGCCATACAATGATTAAGTTCATGCACTCTTGTCGTAATAATCCAGGTCGAAAGTTGTGAAAAATGATCGCACGAAAATGTTCACAAGTTAATTCAATTTTTTTACCAAATAGATTTTTTCAAGACACTGTAAACAACACAAATGATGGTTGTACGTCAAAACGTTCTGAGTACGTTTATGCTAAAAAAGGCCAAACTTTCCCAATGGAAATGTCAGATGGCGCCAGGCTACACTAAGTGTTGCCTAGGCCAGAAATATATATGTGACGCGCAAAATAGAAAGGGACCTAAGGGTAAAAACCAGTTTTAAAGCTTTAAATACGTGTATCTTTGGTGTACCATCACTTTCATAAAACGCGCATATCTCTGGGAGGGAACACTTTTGGGGCATGGTTTTGGTCTCATTCGATGCTCAGATGTTGTCCACATCAAAAAAAGTGAAAATTGATTTTTTTTTATCATTAGGTCCCTTTCTCTATGCGCTGTCACATATGAGTCATTCCATGCCAAACGGTACGCATTTTTTACATCACAAGCTTGGATTGCTTAACTAGTTTGTGTATGCATTCTTCTCTTAAAAATATTATATACGTGTTTCAAGAAAAAAAATTTAAAATTTTTTTTTAAATGTTATGACCAATTGAACTTTGGTGAAATGAAGATTTTATCAAAGAGGTGTGTTCATTCAGTCGCATGTAACTCCGGAAATACTTGACCGATTTTACTCTGCTATACCTTATTTTGAAGGTAATTTTAAGCACTTCTAAAATAACGAAACGGTATGGCATAACGCCATAGAATTTTTTAAGTTTGTATCATTTTAATCCTTTTATTTCGATTTTGAAAATGATTACATCTTTTTTTATTTTTGAAATTTTGCAGGCGTATTCTTACAGGTCTGTTTTACCGACTGTGTAAGTTTTAAAGTGGTGAAATAATGCGTTCTATTTTTAAAAATTTTTTTTTACCTTATACCTTTTTCACTTCCATGAATATAGAAAATATAATATAGAAAAAAAAAATACTTTTTAATAGTTTATTGACACAAGATATAACAACAACAAAAAAACAAAGAAAAAAAGAAATAAAAACATGATACAATAGCCGTGCACGTATTCCAGGAGGGGCTTGTAAATTTTTTAAAGAAAACCTTAGGACCTGTAAGTAAAATATTTTACTTTTCTGATGGCGCAAGCGCACAATACAAAAACAAGAAAAACTTTTTAAATCTGACGTTCCACGTAGAAGATTTTGGAATACCAGCGGAATGGCATTTTTTTGCAACGTCTCATGGCAAATGGCCCTGCGATGGTCTGGGAGGAACAGTCAAAAGACTAGCAGCACGTGCAAGCTTGTCCAGCCTCATAAATCCCATTAATAGTGCCGTCAAATTTTATGATTGGGTGAATAAAAACGTGAAGAATATTCATACAGAATTCTTCAATAACTATCAATATCAAGATAGGGCGAAACACCTGAAGGAGCGTTTTGAAAAAGCGAAAACAATTTCTGGAACTCTTGGCTACCATGCATTCATTCCACAACCCGATAAAATAATGAAAGTCCAGACAACATCATCTTCTGAGCAGTACTGTATGAAGATGGTATACAAGGCATAACATTTATTTCATTACTCATTTTTTTATTTCTTTTTTTCTTTGTTTTTTTGTTGTTGTTATATCTTGTGTCAATAAACTATTAAAAAGTATTTTTTTTTCTATATTATATTTTCTATATTCATGGAAGTGAAAAAGGTATAAGGTAAAAAAAAATTTTTAAAAATAGAACGCATTAATTCACCACTTTAAAACTTACACAGTCGGTAAAACAGACCTGTAAGAATACGCCTGCAAAATTTCAAAAATAAAAAAAGATGTAATCATTTTCAAAATCGAAATAAAAGGATTAAAATGATACAAACTTAAAAAATTCTATGGCGTTATGCCGCCATACCGTTTCGTTATTTTAGAAGTGCTTAAAATTACCTTCAAAATAAGGTATAGCAGAGTAAAATCGGTCAAGTATTTCCGGAGTTACATGCGACTGAATGAACACACCTTCTTGATAAAATCTCCATTTTACCAAAGTTCAATTGGTCATAACTTTTGAAAAAAAAAATTATATTTTTTTTTCTAATCGCGGATTAAATAGAATTGCTAGAGGACCAAATCTGCAAATTTTCATAAAAATCGGAATCATTGCGTTAAATTTTTGCCCAAAATCGTACCGTTTGGCATGGAATGACTCATATAGCAACCCTCCTTTGATGAACAGGTGCGTTATACATTTACATTTTTTTAAAGTAAACAACCTAAGCCACATTATGATTGCGTAGAAATAAATTTTCCTATTAATAGTCTACGAGTATTCTACAAAGGATGCACTCATATAGTAAAACCCCATTTACACGAGGCAATATTACTTGCGCAAAAAAACTTGCACGTACTGTCAAATTGTTTTGTGGTTTTCATAGTGTGACAAAAATCAGATCGAATAAATCACAGAATGTCAGAAAAGGCAATAATAAAAAAAAAAAAATTCCGTAACCCAATTGCCTTGTGTAAAGACAAGATGCAAGTTCAAAAGGGAATCATAAAAATTGACGCATAAAGTTGCCTCGTGTAAATGGGCATTAAGACTGGCCTGTTAGGAAGCGTTTTAAAGAAACTCCAAAATATGCTTTTTGTAATATACTCTATTTACAAATTAAATCTGAGTTTTTTGGAAGTTTAAGGCATTCGCTTCCCTTCTAGTGAAAGGTCTTTTAAACAGTGTTACCGTTGTGCCACTAATGCGGCAATTTTGCCACTTTTTACCAAATTCTTACGGAGTTTCTCTTTGGCACAATATTAAATATTATTAAAATTATGATCCACTTTTTTATTGCGAAACTATTTGTGCAACTTTTTGTAAATTTGTGCCACTTTTTTTCCTTTTGTGCCACTTTTTTTTATCATTTTCTCAAAATTTATAAATTCATCACTAAAAAATGCACCATTCATTGCGATTATGTACGGTGTACTTTATGAAATGTTTCAAAACGGTTTACATAGCTGTCATTTTTATACACTATCTAGACGAAACTTCGTACAATAGCCCTTGTTACAGTTGTCGTTCTCGAAATACCACTAGTGTTATAATTTTTGAATTAGTACGACATAATAAACACTAGAAGAATTTCGACAACAACAACCGTAATAATGGTGATTGCTTAATATTGGGCCAAATAGAAACCTTGATAGAATTTGGTAAATTGCATTATACAGTCTCAATGCAAAGTTTGTTTCTGAATTCCAATCTTTTTACTCTAGAAGACTCATCGAGTCCCGATCTATATTAAATTATGACTAACCGAGAAGAAGTTGCGCCGGGGTATTCCCAAAATTTTTCCATCCAGCCTGGACTTTGACCATAACCGATATTAATAAAACTCGGCACATATATTCTTCTTGTTGCTGCCTGTCATATAACACCTAATTTGTGTTCAGATTTGACTTAATTCAAATCATACAGCATCTCAAAGTGGGCCTAGACGATCATTTTTCCGAAAAGTTGGCTGTGTTAAATGTCAAATATATTAGGAACGCGACATTAGAAATTAAAAAACGGGGTGTCTACTGAAAGATATCTTTAAAAAAGTGTAAACAAATAGTTTCTCCTTGCAGGACATAACACTCTAAAATAAGGATAATAATATATCCTTTAATATGGATATTTTGTTATTCCAAAAAAATTTCAGAATATAGTTTGTAAATTGATCTACTAGATTTGGAAATTTCAGAGTGGGTTCGCCATGGGTTCAAAGGTATGTATGTTTTTCAGAATGCAGCAATCACTACTTTTGAAAAGGGTTTTTTTTCTTAACCTTATACTTTTAAGCAAATATTTGCTACAACAATTATACTAATTATGGCTGTTGGATTGAACCTCAAATCTGAATAAATAAAACCATATTGCAGGGGTGACTTCACTGGCCTTTTTGAATATTTTTTAATGCCCGGTTTAGTTCAAATACCTCAGAAAATAATTCCAAGTGTTCCGGTGTACTTTATATGTACACCGATGGTACATAAATATACTTTGATGGTATATGTACTTTGATGGTTTAAAAACTGTGCGGGACGCTATTTGAAAACCATGGACTCCCCAGCCATACTGCCGTTTTAGTCCATGCAATGTTAAAGCCTTTAATTTTCTTCAAATGTTGGCCGCAACTACGCCTCAGGGTGTCCATTCTGGGGGTGCAACTTTGGATGACTCCTTCGAGCATTTCGACTGGTATGCGAATAACTCGCGTAATGTTGGCTTCCAAGACCTGAATCATTGCTGGTTTGTCAGCATAAACTTTGGACTTTCCGTTGATTCAAAGAAAAAGTCTAAAGGTGTGATATCACACGATCTAGGCGGCCAATTCACCGGTCCAAAATGTGAAATTAGCTGTTCTCCGAAATTACCTCTTACTAGATCCATTGTTTGGCCAGCTGCATGGCAAGTGGCACCGTCCTGTTAAAGAAAATGTCGTTAAGAATACAAACTTCAATTTCAGGTAGTAAACAGTCCGTATGATAGAACAACAGCGAGCACCATTGTAAGTTACGTTTCGACCATCATCAATTTTGAAAAAAATATGGACCGATAATTCCACCAGCTTATAAACCGCACCAAACCGTGGTTTTCTCTGGATAAAATGGCACGTCTTGAACCTCTTCTGGTTCCTCTTCAGCCCAAATGCGGCAATTTTTTGTTTATTGACTTTGCCGTTGAGCCAGAAATGGG
Organism: Hydrotaea diabolus; assembly: GCA_963513945.1. Taxonomy (NCBI): domain Eukaryota; kingdom Metazoa; phylum Arthropoda; class Insecta; order Diptera; family Muscidae; genus Hydrotaea; species Hydrotaea diabolus. Next base: position 155,072,246 of record OY740718.1, read on the forward strand.
CCTCATCACTGAACAAAATTTTGGTCGAAAACAGCGGATCTTTCCGTTTCTCACCGAACGCTTATATCCATAATGCAGTTGCCAACTTTTGAAGGAAATTATTTTCAAAAAATAAATGCCATAAAATGTCCATTCAAATTTCCAATAAAGATTCCACACTTGATTTGAATTTTTTTGTTCTGAAAAAACACCTCTAGATGGATCACCCTATAGATAAATCAAACAACTTATAAATTTCTATAACAAGGAATCATTACCATTCTAACAGAAATCTTAAAAATAAAAAGGCAAAGTATTTCGGTACTCTAACGCATTTTGCTATTCTCTACCATAATCATTGCCATATTAAGACACTTTTCCCAAATTATCCAAAAAATATATTTTTATAATCCGGCCAATTCCATATACAACATTTACACAGTAAATCATAACGAATAGCGGACCGCCCCAAATTTAGAAAAAAAAATTGTGTACTTTTTATACACTCCACCCTTTGCAACACCACGTAAAAATTCTAAGTCGATCTAGCCAAGAAATGGGTTCTGTTAGTTGGTACGTACTTAGTACCTCAAGAAAAACCATGGCTTCTGAAATTTTTCGCTCATGTGACCCAAAAAACTTTTTGAATGGTCAATCGTCAATATGGACATATGTGTACGTTACATAAAGCAAATTTAGCTACGAATCCTTGAGATTAGAGACGGATGCATTGGCGAAAAGGGCTTACAAAAAGGAACCATTTTTGTGGTTGTTTGTTTGTGTTTATGGTCTGTCTGAAGACTATGAAGTAGTAAACTTTTCTTTAAGTCAAATTAAATTTTGAGAATACTCTTTTTTACGTACCCTTTACCCTATCATTGCGTTGTGATTTGGAAGTGAAAATAAGACCCTTTTCGCACATTATAGTTTTCCAGGTCGGTTTCCATACAAATTCTGCAAATGTTTATCAACTCGATTTTTTTCATATAGAAAAAAGTGTACGAAAACTTCAGTTTTGTCAGTCTAATGTCTTGACACAAATTTTTTACAAATCCCTATCAGAAATAAACAAATTTCTTGTGGTTGTTGCCGTATTTTTATGAAACAAATTCGATGGAAACATTTGTTGTTTGAATGAAACGAACGAGGCGTTTGAGTTATAAACCCAAGGGGGTAGGTGTCGTAAAATATCGAATGTAAAGTTAGGTTAGGCATAATAAAATAGGATAAAATTGGTAGGAAACAACACTAGATGACAACATCACAATATCTGTTCTCCAAGGAAAAACCAAAAAATTCTGCAAATGCTGATATGCCTAGTAAGGAATTTATCACTGAATTGTAATTCATCCTGATAAGAAATTATCAAATATCTTTTGAATCAGGTGTTATTTTTCCGAATTATGTACTACATTGTCACTATTTGTTATATTATGTACTACATTCATATAATTTTACACGAATTAATAAATTGTTCGCCTCAACGTTTATTATATTTGCTATTGAAACTACTGCATGTCTCATCGACTAACTATACCTTCATGTGTATCTAACAATGAAAACAATAAGCAAAACATATGGTTTTATTCAACCCCCCCTCTTATGTTTTACGTAATCCTATCGAGTTCATTCGATTTCACTTACCCAAGGGTATGCGATCAATAGGATATTAAAATATTTATATAGCCTATTTTTAAGATTCACCTAAGGTCAAGCTTTAAATGAACTAACAATTACTAAAATATATAAACATTTTAATTTTTTTAACTTTCTTATGTTCTAATTCACTTTTCTTTCTCCCCTCCCTGTCCATTGCAGATGGCCCATGTGGTTGGCGTCCCTAGACGCGATCCCTGTCGTAAATGTCAGCTACCCGTGTTTTTGGCCGAACGTTTGTTGGTAGGCAAAAAAGTCTATCATCGCACATGCCTAAAATGTGCTCGCTGTGGTTCTCAACTAACACCCGGTAGTTTCTATGAAACCGAAGTAGACGATCAGTATTGCTGTGAAACATGCCCCGACGAAGAAGTCACGCCAACTTTGAGTGGCGGCGAACTAGCGGTGGCTGCTGCTGCCCTTGGTGGCACTAGTGGTGCTGGTACATCCGAAGCAGAAACTTCAAATGTCCAATTACGGAATAAATTTGAAAGTGATGCTTCCCTATCGCCCACTACACCCACCCGATCTGTACGCAGTTCGATAAGAGATCGTTTAGCATTCTTTGAACAGCAGCAACAACAACAGCCGAAGAGGGAAGATTCTACAGAGACGGACAGTAAACTTTTACAGAAAAGCTTAAGTGATGAAGAGAAATCAAAAAGTTTACAAAGAATGGAAACGTCAACATCGGCGACTGGTGCAGCAGCAGCAGCTGCGTCGACTACTTATAAGATGAACCCAGCTTTGAGCAGTTTCCTCAACGATACCGTCGATAATGAAGCGGAAGATCAAGCCAGTGGCCATCATGATGATGATAATGATGACAATGATGAAAGTGAATCTCTTTCATCCTCGGTGCAAAATTCGAAAATGGATACATCAGATTCAGAGGAAGCTGAAGATTTAGCATTGTCGCAAGCACAGCCACCCGAATTACCCAAAACGTTGCCACCCTCGAATGAACCTGAAGATGAAAAGAAGGAAGAGGAAACTAAACGCTTTACAGCCTCAACACAGTTGATTTTAGAATCCACCAGCACAACTGAACCACAAGTAGTCGTGACCGATGATCTTCACAATATTATACGATCATCATCGCCAGAACAACCAATCACAGAATTACAAATAAGTATTTCCTCTACGCGAAAGTCAACCGATACAACCAATAATAATGTACATGAACATGAAGACAACTCCTTTACACCTTCCACCAGTGCAAAGGAGCTGGAAATGACGCAAACACCAGAAACGACGGAGACAATACAGCAAATAGAATTAGAAAATAATTTAGCAAGTAATGAAACTAATGATAATGATTGTGTTACCAAAGACAAAGCGACAGTTGATGTTTCTATGGAAACGGAAGCGGAAACTGAAGCTGCACAGCAGTTAGAGAGCACAACAACACCCCACGAAGTGGCCACTAAGTCAGCAGAGTCTTTAGAGGAGAAACTCGAAACCAGTGAACATTCGCAAGAATCAAATGAAGTTGAACTACGCACAAAATCTCCAGCCGAAGACAAAAACGCTCTTAGAACACCTGCCGAAGATAAGGAGACCACACAAAGGCTTAGTGTAGTACGTGCTCGTCTGCAACAATTTGAAGTAATTACAAATAATGAAAAAGGAAAAGAATCTATAACTGCTACTAACGCTAAAGAACATTTAAAACTTGCGGAGCCAACTAAGACGCCACCAAATGACAATGAGTCTTCAAGCCGACTAGATTTAGATAAAACGCCTACAGAGCCCACTCGAGCTATAAATGAAGAAACAATAAAAATGGACACTGAAACTGTAACTGAAAGTCTTGAAAAGCCTACTGAAATCGATCAAGAAGTGCCTTTGATAACGGAAACAAAAGACAATGAAATAATAGAGAATAAGAAAAAGTCAATTGAAAACACGCCGCCGAGCGTTGAAAAGCCAGAAGAAGAAGAAAAGGTTGAGAAACCTGAAGAAACTGTAAATCAATCCAAGGAAAGTGTCACACCAGAAAAGACACCCAGCAAAGTTGCGACCGAAGAATATCCGGAAGACTTAAATCCCTTTAAATCCGACGACGAAGATGAGAACGAAGAAAACAAAGAGAATGTGGTATTGCGAAAGCCTCCCATACCCAAGCAACCAACAAAGGTCATTAGCAACATGAATCCCTTCGATTCATCTGATGATGAAGTGGAATTGGAAAAATCACAATCATCGCGAACTTCGTCAGCATCAACACCCAAAATTCCTCCTCCCAGGCCACCACCACCACGCATCTCAAGAAATCCCTTTGGCAGTGAAGATGAGGATGAGGAGTCCTCTGCCGCAGCATTGCGTCGTTCTTCACTGACCGCCTCGCAAAGCAAGAGAACGCCAGTGCCCACACCAAGATCCAATATGTAAGTACCCCGAATACGAATTTGTAACCTTATTTAAATCTTCCACTTAATGACATTCATTTCAACACATTCCTTCAATTTATTTGCACAATTTAAAATACATGAGCAAGCTGTTCCTTTTCTACGTTGGCTTTAAATTTCCTATGCAATTTTTCTCGGTCATATTGCGATAATTATTACTGCCGTATGCGACTCTTATGTGACACCCACCCACTCACTGCCTGGTATGGCTCAGTTTAAGCGAAATTTATATATTCGTTTCATGTTCATCCCATTGTCAAGTGCGCTATAATTATTGGCATTTTCAAAGATAAATTGTGTGAATACATATATGTATAAGTACATAGATGGCGATGGGTTGAGAGATACGAGATGATGGATGATTCACTTACAGCTCGTTTATATTCACAGTATTTCATAACAATAATCTGTAGTAGAAGAAGAAGAGCAGTCGAAAATAAGGGGGATATTGATGAAGTGGCTATACAGAGTCTGGTATAACCTTTCACTTACATTCATTTTGATTCATTCAATTCGGTTCATATCAATAAGATATTTAATTTCCTCACAAGGAGCACATGAAAGCATATTTACTTCTTTAACGAAATAGTTTTACTGCCCTATAATGAGTCTAGCTTTTTTGAAGCAGTTACGAAAGGTTTCTGAAGTCACATTCGACCCATTTTGATTTTGGGAAATCGTTAAGCGAATTTTCACATTTAAGTTGTTTTGAGTTGATAGGCTTAATTAAGCTAATAGTTTTTTTCCACTACTGAAAATTTAACCATTTTAAGTTAATATTCTTTATTAAGTCTATAATAAGCATTTCCCAATCTTTGACATAAGCACAAAAATTAAGCTAAGAGCTAAAAGTGTTTTGACTTAATAGGCAGTATTAGTAAGAAAATTAGAGAATAAGTTTTAAATAACAGCGCAGGATTAGTTTATATGAAAAATTATTGCCGTCAATCCTAAACGTCTGTTATCAACAGATACATATCACCTCTTTGCAACCCAAAATATTATCGTTTCTTTAAGTACGAATACATTTGATATAAAATTGTCAGTTAAGTTGAAATTGTTGTTTCACGTGATATTTTCACTTAAACGGAGTTTTACTAAAATGAGCATGAGAAAAATAAAATGTGATACTTATATTTCAGATAGCCTACATTTTTCCGTTAAGCGTATTTCAGTTATCTGGAGTCGAGTGTAATAACAAATATATTTAAAATTCTTTTGGAGAATCTAGTACGTCTCGTATTAACAAGAACAAGAATGACAGTAACGTCAAGAAAGAACTGATGAAATGAAAAAATAATTAGTTTTATTGATTTTGACTCTTAAAACCAAAAAAGTAGACATTATTTCATATTAAAGGCCGATGTCAGAGCGCGCACTACAAGCGAGGCTATAATATTGCGCTACAACGCTTTGCAAAGCACTACATTTGATTTCTTAAGTAATGGCTGGAAACAGTCAGAGCAAGAGCAATGGTTGGTAGCTTGAAACCGCTTTATAGCATTTCTAAAGAAGGAACTATTATAGCTTCACGCCTCGCGCCGCTTATAGCGCGCACTAAATGTGCATACATCTGCGGAAGTGTAAATACCCCAAGCTCACTAGATCTGTTTTTGTTGTTTGTCAAATAAGCATAGTAAATTAACGAAGATTTAGCATATAGAACACCGCTTGGCAGGCGCGTTTTGTCGTCGGTGAGAGACGGCATAATAATATCAATTTTCAATAATGAGTATTTATAAAGTAGAATTATGTTAAAGGCCGATATCAGAGCGCGAACTACAAGCGATGATATACTATTGCGCTACAACGCTTTGTAAAGCAACGTTATTTTTTCTAAAGTAATCGCTGGAAACAAGTCAGAGTAAGAGAGCGAAAGGCGGTTTAAGCTATAAAGCAGGTCGTGCAATGGTTGGTAGCTTTAAACCGCTTGTTGTAGCATTTCTATACAAGAAACTATTATAGCTTCACGCCTCGCTCCGCTTATAACGCTCACAAGTGAATACATTAGTGTAAGGATAAATACCCTATGCTTATAAGATCTGTTTTTGTCGTTTGTCAAATTATGAAAACAAATCAGCAAAGATTTAGCATACCAAATACCGATTGGTAGACGCGTTTCGTCGGTCTCACCGACAGATTTTAAACATCAATTTTCAATATTGAGTATTAACAATCCGTTCTTTGTTATCGGGGCTTCTTTAAAAACACCAGCAAATATCTGTGGTTGTTTTCAAATTGTTTCAATTCTTTTGAAGATCAACCCCATGTTTCCAACCGCCACTTATCGAAATTTCGTACTACTTATCGAAATTTCGGCAAACACCCAATTTAACGTGGATATTATTCTACATATTAATACATTTTGATGAGTTAAACCAAATGGTCTTTGTACCAACCTGCTGCTAATTTTATTAATGACCAAAAACAAAGCGAATTCTGTACAAGTGGAAGCTATTTGTATAATCGTTTTATTGATACGTTCCAGAAGTATTTATTTCCTATTGCAGACAAAGTGATGAGCTCATACATTATTTATTGTTATTTATTGCAAAACAAAATAAAGTATATAATTGTCCATCAACATGAGTAACATCATTAGGGATGTTGAGAATGCGAATGCAACCCCTATTAAGTATATACTAACCTTATAGTATTCAAATAATGAAATTGTATTCCGGCAAAATATTAGTGTTTTTTGGAAAACAAACATACATTCAAATTATTTATGGAACACAACTTTAATTTCTCGTCTGTATGGCTTAGCAGCGCTTTCTTTCAACCCAATTTTTCAATACATTGCCGGAAATTTGCCTGAAAAGCCTGAATTGTTAATTCAGTCGAAACTGGACAAGTGGGAATTGTCTATAAGTGGGATATTTTTGCTGTCCTACACAAACGAAAAACCTCTTTTGACGGGAGTTTCGACCTATTTAAGTAAGGGTAGATTTTTTTTATTTAATTTACCTTTATAAAAGGAATTTGTACTCATTTGCCTCATTTTGAGTGGGATTTCCCTTTTAAAGCTATTACTCGTATTATTTTTCCTCTTTTATTTTTGTTTTTAACTTTAGAAGTTATTTTCGGATTTGCGACGTTGCAAGTGTCGATAAAAAATACAACTTGGGTTACGAGTATATACTCGTATGTTTCATCAAAATGAATTAAAAAAAATTTTACAATTGTCTTTGTAAAAACACAAAGATTTTGTCCAACAAATATCTTAAAATAAAAACATTTTGACTATGTTTCTTATTTATATTATTATGTTTTATGTAACTGCAGGTCACTTAAATTATATAAATTCTATAAAAGTATATTCTTTTGTTTTAATCTTTTAAACTAAACGTTTGACTTTGAATTTAATGCCAATAAACTGAATTTAAGGGTATTTCTCATTTAAACTGAATTTGTCTAAAAAAAATTTAACATCCTTACCTCTTAAAGTGGGATAAAAATCAAATTACCTGGATAAGTGAGGAACTGTCTTAGTGGGAAACCTCTTTAAGTGCGAATATACAGCCGGTCCTTTGCGAATATACAGCCGGTCTCACTTATCCAGGTTCGACTGTAGATTGTTTGCATACCATCGGTCTTTTACGTGACCCTTCGGAAAATTCTATAGGCGTCAAGTTGGACCATCTAGGTGGACATTTTACATTGCGAAACTGCTGATAACACAATTATCGAATTTTCGATTGTGGGGTGTGGCATTTCGCTTCACTCTGCTAAAATCAAAGATTCTCCAAGGGCTTCAATCACCGGCTAGCAAAAATCGATTATCATGTCTCTTTAAAGCTCACCGTTAACCGAAATGACTTTTCAGCAGCACTTTCAAAGGAAATGATGGCACCACTTCTAATGCTTACCAATCTATCGCTATTTAAGGATACATTGGGTTTCCGACGATTACGTACTTGTTTTTCGATCTCCAGATGAGGCAATTTTGGTTGATAACATTGCCGCCGTGATGAAAACGCGTTTCACCACAAAATATAATTTTTGAGAAAAATCGTTGTACATTCCCCAAACTTAGAATGGGAAAATGTAATGTACCTTTTAAGCGAATAATGCGAGGTCTTTGTGAATATTAGTTAATCCTCTTCTTTAAATGTTGCACTTAAAAAATATGTTCGATTGTTGTCAATAAACGTGTGACATTTTGACAGAGTAGAAGGTAACAATTATTTTGAGAAACGAGACGTAGACGGCAAAATGACCAAAAATATTTTGTAGACCTGTAGGCTAACCTTGGGCTTTTTATACGTGGCAGTGGTTGCGATTGATAGATGAAAATATTTCAATTTTTTTAATGGTTTTCTTTCAATACAGTGCCGGCACTGTTTATTTAGTATCCGCAATGGAATAGCGAATTGTCCTTATGTAAGGGTGTTTTATTTCAGACGTGTGGGTTTAAAGAAGACGCATATAACTTAATGTTATGGCCAAGAATTTAGCTTTATTTTAATTATGATTTCAAATTGATTTCGAACAAGGGGACCAATTTTCGACCACTTATTGCAGAATTTGGGGCCGGATGTCAGCAATAACGCGCCGAATATTCCCTTCCAAGGCGTCCTCAATAATGCCTGTATTGGCTAAGGCCTAACTTGAAATAATTGTAATTTGATTATAATATTAATCATGTTGAGCTTATCTGCGTAGACAAGCAACTTCACATAACCCCACAAAGTCCTGTGGTGTTAAATCGCACGATCTTGGAGGCCGCGACACAGGCCCACGACGCGAGATAATGCGCTCACCAAAATTTTCCTTTAATAAAATGATTGTTTCGTTAGCTGTATGGCATGTAGCGCCGTCTTGTTGGAACTAAAGGTCGTCCACATCAGCAACCTTCTACACAGGCATAAAAAGTCATCAATCATGGCTCTATAGCGTTCCCCATTGACTGTACTATTATGGCTGGCTTCATTTTTGAAGAAATATGGACCAATTATTCCCTCTGCCCACACTTTACTGTGACTTTTTAAGGATGTACCGCCGTCTCAAGAATGACTTGTGGATTTTAATTACTCCAACTGCGACAATTTTAGTTATTTACGTAGCCATTCAACCAAAAGTTAGCTTCAAGCTGGATTAGAATCGGAGGCCATCTCGTTTTGTGCTCATTCACCACGAGTTGCAAACGTTGTTCCTGATTAAGTCTATTATAAACGGCAAACAAAACTGAGCATAAATCCAGTAACAGCTACCAAAAAGACCAACTCCGAAAAAAATGTGGCCAGATTGAAAACCGCACTTTAAAAAAAACACCCTTTATTATTTATGTTGTTGAACTGAGTTGCCACATGAAAAAATCATTAATATTTTCCACCACTGCTGCGTGTGCTTTCTGAACTAAAACCACAGCATGGTTTTAGGCGCATTAAAATAAGTTGTTTTTCACCAACATAGTTAGCCAACAAATAATTACTTATTGTTTATTGTACAAAAGTACCAGAAGTAACAATTCAATTTTTTGTCTGTTCGCTCCATTCATAAATTTGATCATTTAGTGGGAGTACTCAAACATGAAGATTATCTCCATACCATGATAGCGAAGATGCCCTTGTGGATTACCCCTTCTGTTCTTTGAACGCAATGAACTTTTTTTAATTGCGGTCTTTGGGATTTTAGTTTTGTCTTTTTTGAATCAGAATCACTATATAAAACTAATCTCTGTATGTAGTATGAATGTCAGTAAACTGTTTTTTGCTAAACTTTTGCAGTAAAGCCGAAAAAGGAAAAACTACTATAAACAAATATGAACATGATGTGTTTGAAGAATTTACCTTATAAACAATTAAACATAGTAGTAGTTAAGTAAATTATTGCAAGCTAATGGAAATAATTAATGAGTTGTACAAAATCCAATAAAATACCCACTCGAGACATACAGTCGTATGTACGTACATATTTATAGCAATCAAAAAACCTTATAGAAACTATTGGAAAATTTATAGAGATCTAATTAAAGTTTGTGATTTTGAAATCGCTTGCTCGTTGAGAAGGGGTGAAAGAAAGAGAGTGGGGGTAATACAAGGAGCTATGCTAAAATTTTAATATTTCAATTTATTTAGTGTGCTAGGGATAATCATCCATATTTGAGTATAAAGGCGTAATGCAGTAAAATTATTTTCGAAGCTAGCTAATTGATCGAAGCTAGCTTATTGATACTATATTCTTTTATATAAGTACATGAGGTAATTAGTCAGCCTAAAAAAAGCACACAATATACTGAAGATGTTAGACCGTAAATGACCTCTATGCTGATCCACGCATATGCGACACCCGATTTGTAAATAACGAGGGTTGCTATATATATTTCTAGCAACACTTAGTGTTGCCTGGCGCCATCTGACATATCCATTATCAGTACAAGAGAGCATCGGTGAACTTAAATCTTTGTATGGCGATGAAGCACCAGCCTATAGCTCTGTGAAAAACTGGTTTAATGAATTCAATCGTGGCCGACGCTCGCTCAAAGACGAAGGTCGTCCAAAAACGGCCGCTGTGCCAGAGAACATTGATGCCGTGCGTGAACTGATAATGCAAGATCGACATGTGACATACCGTGAGATAGAGGCATCCTTGGGCATTTCTTCCACCAGCATACATTCGATATTGCATGAACACCTGGCCGTAAAAGAGGTTTGTTCTCTTGGATCCCGCACAATTTGACATTCGCTCAAAAAAAGGCTCGTGTTGATTGGTGCAAAGAAATTTTAAAAAAATACGTTCTCGGTGCTTCAAAAGACGTTTGTTTATAAGATCGTCACAGGTGACGAATCATAGATCTATGTGTATGAGCCCGAAGCAAAACATCAATCGACCGTGTGGGTCTTCGAAGACGAGCCAAATCCAACGAAAGTTGTTCGTGGAAGAAGCACTTCGAAGCAAATGGTCGCCCGTTTCATCGGCAAAACTGGTCATGTGGTGACTGTTCCGCTTGAGCAACGTAGGACTGTCAATTCTGAGTGGTACAGCACAATTTGTTTGCCTGAAGTCTTCGTAGAAGACGAATCATTGTGCACCATGACAATGCGAGCTCTCAAACATCGGCTCAAACCAGCGTCTTTTTGACCGGCCAAAACGTCGAATTGATGGGTCATCCGCCCTACAGCCCTGACTTGGCACCCAATGACTTATTTTTATGACCGAACATTAAGAAAAAAATATGTGCTCAACGATTTTCGTCGCCAGAAGATGCTGTTGAAGCGTTTAAAAACCATGTTTGGAGGTGTCTCAATCGGAGTGGAAAAAGTGCTTCGAGAATACTTTGAAAAACAATAAACCTATTTTTGATGATAAATATTCGCATTTTCATTATTAGGCCAGAAATATATATAGCAGCCCTCTTATTAATTGCAACCAGAATGGTTGAGGTTGAGATCGCTTCGATTGTTGTTTTAATGGACTGCTTCAATTAAGTTAAATTCCTAGGTTTCATTTTGTCACCTCTTGCTTGTCAGGTCCGGTGATCTAGGGGTCTGCGGAAAGTGGAATTTTTAGATATTAACTTGTTTGGGAATTTCGTTGGAGCTTTGCCATAACCGGTTTAGCTATATTTGCTGGAACCAAATGCTGTTGAATCGGATACGTCTTTGGCGCAGTTATGGGTAAAAAAAACTCCTTTAAATAACGATTTACAGTCACTGTTACATAGTTTTCTTCACAGAAGTATGGTCCTACAATGCAGCTTTATGAAACTGCACACCACACAGTAATTCGTTCAGGATGCAGTTCCGTCTCATGGAGTATTTGTGGATTAGATGCACTCCATATAGGGCAATTTTGCTTCAAAATGGGTCTCATCAGAAATAAACAAACATTTTATTAAAATGTTGTCTTCTTCGGACATTTAAATATTTTTTTTTTGGCAAAATTCCATTCGAATAGGCAAACCTAGAGGGTTTAACTTGCTTGTGATTTGAACTTTGTACGGAAACAAGTTTAAGTCACCACGAACGATACGTTGTACTGGCAATCTGCTAACTGCAATTTGCGCCAAATGTTTCTAGGCAAAGCGTTTGGATTTGCTTAAGTTGACGATGCTACAGTCGCGATGGTGTCTTGAACCAGAACATAGGAATATCGATGGTACCGTCTTCGTGCGATGCTTCCAGATTCGGTAAACATGTTTACCAGCCTCATTATGGTCCATCTACTCGGGGAAGTTCCGCATAACTCCAGTCTAAATTTGGACGGAAATACAGGACAGCATAGACACACCATTTTGAAACCCTGTTTATAAAACAATTTTTGTCGACAGTTAAAGAATATCGAAAGGAACACTTTTCAAAGTTTTTATAAAAAATATTCTGAGTTAATCAGACATACAAAGGATTATTCCAGTCATATTGAAAATTTGGCGAGAGTGGTGAAGATCATAACATTTTTTTTTAAATTAAAAGGCATCGAAACTGTGGTCATATAGAAAAATATAGTCTTAATAGTATCAGCATCAATTTAATTGTATCGACACATGAAACTATTGAAATTTTTTTGCCATATTTTCTAAAAATTTAAAGAATAAATTTGGAAATGCATGTTTAAAATCATTTTACTACAAAAAGGTACAAACAATTTATTATTGAAATCGGTATCGATTGCTTTCTACGCACTGCTTTCATTAAACAGGGTGACATTTTTTATCACGAGGTTAAGTTGGGCTTGCCAGAATCGTCGTGTGCTTTTCGCAAAAGAGGAAATGGAAAATGTAAGAATTCCTCCAAATATTCCTCCGGCTCGACACCTTTTGCATCCACATTTTAATAAAAGATTTTTTTTCAAAATTGCAAAGTGGCATAGAATTTCGAGATGTTAAAAGAGTTGTACTACAATATGTCACCCTGTCTTAGATTTCTTGTTGTAGTGAAAGGTTTCGAGAAGGCCATTTTTAATAACTAAGGATTTTGTGTCACCCAATGTAATTCAATAAAACGTAAAAGACTTAATGGTATCCCATACGAAAAATTTCAAATAATTTAGACATGGTATGCATTAGTTTGCTGCTCGTGGATATTTTCCTGCATTTAGTGCAGTCTGAAGATTTGATCGGTTGCTGATCTATTCGTAGTGAAGCCGGCAAGTTGGGGCTATAATATTGTATAATGTGTAGTCGATAGTATTTTATACGCGATAGATAGGCCTTGTCTCCCTCAAAACCAAAATTTGAAAACAAAATTGGCTTTTCATTTCAAAAACAAAACCGCCAAAATATGTTGTTTTGTCGCACCACACCTGAGTTGTTGGAAACTACTACGTGCTCAAATTTCATGTAGTTTCAATTTCATACTCGCTTAGTGCACATTGTATATGGTGAAAAATGTTTAGGATTTCTGAAATTTTTACAAATGACCAAAAATGTAAAATGTGCATCAGTAAAGCGATTACAAATATTCTACATACACACATACAGTATCATCGTACTTGTAAATGGAATGAAAAACTGTAAAGAAAACATACGAAAAATCTATGTCACTGTCAAAAAAAAAAAACAAAAAACTGAAATCGAAAAAAAACCTCATCTCGAATATGGTAAAATTACCGACATCATGCAGGCAGACACAAACAATTGAATGAGAATAGAAAAAGACATGCATTAAGTAAATGAAAACAGACAGAAATGAGTTGACAATTTATTTGTTTAACAACTGCAAACACGCACATTTGTATAAACAAAAGATATCTTTACGTTTAATACGATAAGACAGCACTTTTCGGTTTTTGGTGTGGTCTTTCGACGAGGAAGAAGCAATTGTTGGAAAAAATAAAGGCAAGCCTAAAACCGGAAGTTGCTTCAAAGTTGGCTGGCAAGCCAACTACTAACTAGCCTCTGGCTGTCATCGTGCAATTGGCTCCACTACAATTGTCACTGCACTTAGCACAACTGGCCCCTATACGGCGGGCCGCCGCCACCGTCGCCAGTCTTTGGCTAAGAGGTTAACAACAACAGCTCTGAATGATAACAAGTTTTATTAACTCCTCATGTATTTGTCTAAGTAGTTTAAGGTTCGTGGTATAATAACCCAGAATGTGATCCACAACAAACAACATGGGTTAATAAGTTTAACACGAATTTGTACTTTAGTTTTATTATGTGAAATTAGAACTGAAAACACTTGTCGTCCGTACTGTTTTTCTTTCTTTTCTCTCATTCCATAATCACATGAAAGTCATGACAAGACGAAGCTCCAGAAAAATAGAGTTTATACGAGTATATTATCAATATATGTTTTGTTATGTTATTTTAACATAAAGAAAAGGAAAATTATTTAAACAACTTAGTGGTGAAATAATTGAATACTTAAGCTCGAAGTCGTGCTTTTGTATTTTTAATCATTATTTATTCAATATTTCGTCCCTCTTTGCGAGGCATCTTCAGGAATTGAATTTTTACATATAAAACAAAAACTAACTTTTCTGCTTAGCTGTACTGTCCATTGGTTGGAGTTTAACTTTGAAAATAGACTAAAAGAAAGTCTAAGGAAGCTCTAAAATAGATACAACAAATTATTTTTACACTTTTTTGGAGAGTTAAAAACAGCACGGGCTTCAAGTTTTGGATTCCTAGAGATATTTTCTTTAATTTCAGTACTCATAGCTTTTTTGACCATGCGGGTCGTTTTAAGTGCTTTTACAGTCTCATGTGCCCGATCATCAATTTCAGCCTGATCTTAAAAATGAATTCATTTTTGAATGTGTAATATTTTTTTTGTCTTGTCTGGTTATTTTTGGTAGTTTGGTTCTGACAATCAGGGTGCCCCAAATCCAAGTTTCTTTTTAAGCTAAACAAATTAAAAAAATGCATATTATGGGGTTTTTCACTCATTCGTCAGCCTTGACTGGCTTTGAAATAGCGCATCCTGCTAATCTAATTTGCTAACCCATTTGTGACGTTTTTCGGCTGTATCTTAAAAATGGGCCTGAATCGCTGGCCAACTAACAATGCTGTGGCGGCTGATATCACGATTGACGAACTTTGCGCGCAAAAAATCGATTGCGGAAACCAAAAATCGTCCATGTCCATGTTTTGAATCTACGACCACAAAAAATGCTTTATCTTGCCGTTGTAGCGCCCACAGTAAACCGAAATGCCGTTTTTACTGGCATTATCAAAACAAAGGGTCCAATGATGCCACCGTTGAAAAACCTGCATCTGTCTCTGGCACTCGTTTTCCAGATGCGGCAGTTTTGCAAGAGATTAAAATGCAATTTTTCAGTAAAATTACAAAATTACTAAACGAGGCTAGGAGCTGCTCCTTGTTTGCCCACAGGGGGGGCATATTCAAATATTAATCTTAACTAATAACAAAAATTTAAAAAATATTCTAAACTGTATTCGTATATTCTGAAAAGACTAGGCCGGCTACTTGTGGTTAGAATTTTAAGAACACATTTCTTCCCGTTTGCCCAAAGTGGGGGCATATCCAAAAATGTAACTTAACTTAATTTCAAAAATTAAAAAATACTAAATTGTGCTCGAATATTCTGATTAAAGTACTAAGAAGACCAGACTTGAGGCTACTACTGTATAAATTTTAAGAACCCATTCCTCACCGCCTGTCCAAAATGGGGGCCAAAAATGGCACTCAGGTGCATATCCAAACAAGAAATTTAAGTTAATATCAAAAATTAAAAAATACTAAAGGAACTAAGGAAAATATTCTAGGAGCTACTCCTGCTTTTTATCATTAACTGCTAACGGCAGTAGTTCTTGTCATAAATTCTAAATTTATTATCATACCCATAAATGTTCATTGGTTGAGATCCTGGCGTTTCAATGTTTCTGGACTGACAAAACTACAGCTGCATTCTCTAGATGAAACCACTAGATGGTCACCTCTATAAGGCCTTTTCTGGCTCCTTGGGTCAACATGCCCGAGCCCTAATTTGAGTCAATTCTAAAAATTTGATTAACTTTGACGCCTTTGAATGTATATTTATGTATCTTATAACTATAGTTCACGTATTCCATTTTTTGTAAAGTAACTCATCAAAAAATTAATGAAGTTAGAAAGTTCGGAAGTCGAAAGCCGGAAGTACTTTCAAATTGTATTAGAACCAATGATTTTTACACATTCTTGATGGATATTGTACGGATGGCCTTTTCCTACAATTTTATCATCGCTTATTCTTAATCATCGCTTTATATATCAAAGAAAAAAATTAAAATATTATGTTCTCTCATATCCTATATGGTCTCTTATCATTAAAATTTGGTTTTTAACAGTGCCATTTTAAGTTCCTATTTTAAAAAAGGAATGTGTTTACTTGCTGCATATTTAGCATACCCTTTCTTTTTCTAAAAAAATTGGTTCAATGTCAAGTAAATTCATATTTGTTATTTTTCCTGGTCGAGATCCCGGGAAATATTAAAATTGTTCGGGATTTCCCTGAAGAAAAAAACTCTAGAAGCTAAACGATTGAGAATAAGGTCAATCATTCCGGTCATAATTGCTACTACGCCTTATTTTATCTAAATATTCCTAATGATTTTCATTTAATCTGTTTTGTATATATTTTCAAATCTTAAACTATTTTTTAGGCCACAGTTTCTTTTGGTTTCCTTTATTTTTATTTAATACTACTATTAATTGTTCTTTGTAAAAACAAAATACGTGATTGCATTGGCAATAATTTCTTTACAGTTCTATGCTGCTTCTGCATTATAGGCATACTCAAATTTCCCAGAATGTACGTTACAAATGTTTGTTTTTCCTTCTTTGTATAATCTCGACCCATTTTTTGTTATTTATCCACAGTTGATTTAGTTTACGAAAATCTGTTGGAATTATCTCAAAAATCATTAGTACACCCTCTCGTTGCTTTTGTTTTTCTTATCTCTAAGCATTAATCACTGCAACCGTAATATCTCAATTATGAATTTTATTTCATTACGCTTGTCGGCTAACAAAAACCTATGGCGTTTTTCAAGTCAAAGAAAGACGAGTTAGGTCGGAATCTATCAAAATCAAAACACAGCAGTCATATGTGTCGTATCTGTCCGTCTGTGGCCTAACATACACCTCTTCAATTGTTAATTCAGCAGCCACCACATTGAGCAGCAGCATAGGAGTATGCACACAAAACAATCCGGGTTTCCATAGAAGACATTACAGACATGATCGTCAGTTCTAAATTAGCTGTGAACAAAACAACAACACCCGTTCGACGTTCTTCGCTGTACTATTCAGTAGTCTGCTCGTTAAAACTCGGTTTCCTATGCAAACAACAACTTGTTTTTCTTCTCAACGACAAAAATCGTCAAATAAAAAAACAAAATAACGTAAAACCTTATATGAAATATAATTTTTAATATGTGCTTTTTTGCAATTAATTGAAGAACCTCTTTCAAGTGGGTGTCATATGTCTCTGTTCCAACGGGGCGACGCGTTAGTCCAACAGACATTGTGTCGTGTTTGCCAAGCATAACGAAAACAAAAAGTCAAAACACATCAGAGAACAACAAAACGTCGTCGTGTAATGGACATGTCTTTCTTACCCGGTGCGGTTCTTCTTTCAGTGCTTAAATCGTGTTCATATGGTTACGCATGCGCACTTTCGTTGGTCGGTAGTTGGCATTAAAACCTTTAAAAAAATCGCACCTAAGTAAAGAGTACTTATGCTTGCATATATGTTGGCCACTTCCAAATGAAGTAACGGTCCCAGTTCCGTTTTGAATGAATTCGTATATAAATCCACGGCACCAACGACAGTGACATGAAATTTCTTTTTTCTTGGCGTCTTTATGAAAACTAAACTCATTGTGTCATAGCTAACTAAGGCCATATTTCCCTACTAGCACAGAAAATAAAAGCCATAGCTTAAGGAAAGGCCCATAAACAAATGTGTTCTTGTGTATATTTTGAAACGAATTACAAAAAAAAAGTTTTGGCAGGCTAACTTGGCCAAGTGGTCAGTGAACTTTTCCTCAACTAAGTTTTCGTCGTTTATGCAGTATTTCTCCAAGTGTCTCCAATTAGTTTTCGAGTGCTCTTCAAAGTGAACAGTGCTCATCAAGAAATTGTGCAAAAAATTGAAATTACCAAACAAACCATGTGTTGAGCACAACACCTGCACCCCCATATAATCACCTTCACTACTACTCTCTATCATTACACTCGCTATCAAGTAGTAGAGTAGTAGCTAAATATTGTATATAATTTTATTTAAACATGTTAAAATATAAATATATTCCACCACACAAACTTAGATCACAATCCCTGAATCCCACACCAGAGCCCACACCACGGCTCAGCACAAAAATCACCACGAACAACAACAGCAGCATCAGCAAGCACAGCCACAACAACACCTCGGCTACAACTACACCTCAGTCAACCTCATATGTTTTACAAAATTCCAGTGATTTCTATGGCAGCGCTAACTCATTGCACAACAGTACTCATACAACACCCAATAATCTCTTGCGTAATTCCGATACCAGATCCTCGAACAACTCTCTGAATCTCTCGGCCGGTGGCACGCTAAGGTCGCGCAAGTCTCGTAGAGCTCCTTTACCGCCAGCACCTGTTAAGGAATTGTTCCCCTCCTCGGAGACCATAAACAGTAGTTCGAAAGCCTCCACGCCCAGCTCGAGTACGGTGGGTACACCCAAGTCGGGACGCAAGAAGCGACCTGCACCGGCGCCCCCTAAGCCGGCCAGATTGGAGCCAGCTACCATACCGCAAATCCAAGTAGATCCCATACCCATTGACACGCAGTCAAAAAACTTGCTTAGTTACCCTCTGCAGAGTGAATTGGACTCGAAATTATCCGACGAAGAGAAAGCTTTGTTGGAGGGTAAGACTTTACAGTCAGCGCTGCACACTAATGAATCCGATATTAATCTCTCGCCTGCCAGCAGGCGTAGTTCCAAGCGTATGATCCCTTTGGACAAAGAACTATTGGAGGAAATGCATGCCAATCAGAGCCAGTGTGATGACTTAAAACAACAGCAACATCTACAGAAATCCTATCTTCATCACGAGGAAGATGAGGCAAATGTGGTCTATAGACGCCTGCTTATACCACACAATCTTGATACACCCATTCATGAAGCTAATCCCCTGATAGAAGCGCTCAGCAGATCGTCGTCCATGATGGGTGAAAGACAATTGGAAAAACTCAAGGACAACAAAGAGGCCAACAACCGCAATAGACAATCTCAAATATCGGCCGCCTCATCGGGTGCCGAAGATAATGATCCTCTGTTCAACAAATCCGTCCATGGCAAATGGAAACGTCGCAAGGGGCCGGCTCCAGCTCTACCTATACCACCTCGCAAGGTTTTGCAAATGTTACCTTTGCAGGAGATCAAACATGAACTGGATATCATAGAGGTGCAACAGCAAGGCCTAGAGAAACAGGGCGTTGTTTTGGAGAAAATGATACGTGATCGTTGTGAGGGTCAAAATGGTGAACCCTTAAATGCAGCCGGTGAGGTGCCCGATCCAACGGCAACCGATGGCGCCGACAACACGCCCGTGGAAAATTCCAAAGAAGTGGAATATTTAATACTGCAACTGTTCGAATTGGTCAATGAGAAGAATGAACTGTTCCGGCGGCAAGCAGAGCTAATGTATCTGTAAGTATTTGCTTTTGTTAAATTGTTTTAAAATTAAGATAAAGTTAAGTAGTGCAGTTCAAAAGGGGATTAGGAAAAAGTAACAACAAGCATGTATTGTGAAAGTTATTTATGGCGTGTTGACTGGACTGAGTTTTAGTCAGAGTTAAGCGGGGTGTAGAGCTTTGATTAAACCATAAAAGTCTAAAAAGTATAAAGTATAAAAAACTGTTTATACCCTCACCCTATTGGGTTATAGGGTTTATATCATTTGGAAATGACAAAAGTGTTACGCATCGAAAAAAGCCAATTAGACCCCATATATGTTTTGACCAAATCCGTTCCATGACTTTTTAAGTCATTTTAAGCCATGTCCGCCAGTCCAGCTGTACGGCTGATTCGCTTAATAATTCTGAGAAGAGGCTACCGATCGTTTTTAAATATAGCATACTGTAAAATTTTTCCAAAACTCCTTATGGGATTTAAAATGTAACATATTGACACACCCCCTCAGGCACTACGCACACAAATGTAATATTACGCCCACTTTTGGTATACTTGAAATATCTTTAATGCTATTGAATGGACCTAACCCAAAATTTAAACTTAAGAACAAAATTATAAGCTTAAGTTTGTGGCAAATAATTGGATTCCAAGACACGACCCTTATGTTACCTTCCATACAAATGACTTTTGTTCAGTAGAAATTAAAACCTTCACCCAGTTCGTGAAATTGACTTTAATTGAGAACACCATAACATTTTTATAGCGGCTTATACACGTGTACTAAAAAAATTAATGACACGCTCCACTCGTGTGCCTCTCAAGTGGAAATGCACCATTTTGCCCACATTTGGTATTGTATAATAATTTTAATACAATTGATGCGATTCTGCTAAAAATTAGAAATTAGCAAATAGAATATAAATAAGACTTGTTGGCGAAAATTTGGAGCCTTAGACGCGCCCCTTCAGGCAACTTCCACACACACGGTGCTATCCGAGCGTAGATTAAAACCCACATAACTTTTTTCCTAATGCATAAATTTGTTTCCTTTCATATACCTATTTCATTTTGTATGCACAAACGAAAAAAAAGTGGATGCCACTCCCCATCCCAGCGCCTTCCATTCAATTGACCCTTTACAAGATTTCGATAAAATCGGTACTCTTCGGGCATTGGAGTACGGAAGGAAGGAACGTTTAAATTCCATATACGGTTAAGGGAATATGTAAGTCGGATCAAACGACTGAAACTTTTTTACTTGTTTTATAACAGCTTTATACACATACACGAAAAGAGTGGATGACATGCTCCATTCTGGCTCCATTCCGCTCACTTTTGGTATTCGCATAATAATTTAAATGCTATGCATCTGATATTGCTGAAAATTAGTAATTAGAAAAAGGATTATAAACTTGGCAAGTTGACGAAAAGTTGGAGCCCTTGCTACGCCCCTTCGTATAGCGCCCACAAAGACAATGCTATCCGAGCGTAGATTAAAACCCATATACCCCGACCATTTACAGGATTTCAATAAAATCGTTACACTTCAGGCAATATATAATTACTCTTTGAAAGGAACGACGCAAAATTTAAAATCCAGGGTTTATGTAAGTCAGATCACCCGGTTGTAACATTCTTACTTGTGTTATAAAACTTTATTTCACTTAAATGTGACTCGCCTTATTTGCTTCAGCCCCGGTTCTCCATAGCACTAGGTGAGCTAAAATGTGACTGCCAAGAAGCCACAAGATTTCCCTGGCGGTTACCAACATAAGGATATACTGTATAGACATAAAGTATAATCTCTCTTGGTGAGAGGTTGATGGCTATCTTACCCCTCAGCTACTCTTTGCTTCAAGTATAAACATACTTCACCTGCGAAGTAGTCTTAAAACTCCCTGGAGAGGCTATCAGATTTCAGACTTTGTTCCGACATTGTTGTACATTGCTACTTTTTACCTTATAAACAACTAATAATTAACTCCGGTGAATGTTCTATCACCATTCGTTTTCTTCTCACTGCAAACCCATATTTAACTTCTGATCCTGCTCTAATTACGAAGGCCTTACAACAGGTTTATAATAAAGCCTGATAAATTTGAACAATATTGCTCCATGTTTTCATATAGCCCCCATATAAAGCTCCCTCCTGCTATTTCTGCCATTTAACAAGCCACATTAATTATCTAATCTTGATTAAATTGATGTATAATTAATCCTGGTAATATTAGACCATACCGGTTAACGTCTTCGTAAAGTCCCCACACTATGCTCAGCCCCGACATGAGGTTTTGCCGCTCTAGAAGTCACAATTTAAATCCGATTATGCTGGTATTTCACATGATGTGGTAAGAGGACACTTTCGATTTTAGGTCCGGCCTATCAACAAGCCACAGATTAAATATTTTCTCGCTTAAAACTATTCCTGTAACCAACCCTGGTATAATCAGACAAACAAGTTTTGTGTTTTAATGTAGACTCAAAACAAAAGTCCCTACCTATGTGAGACATACAGTGAGTCACAGTGAAAATGGTCCACTTGTGACAAAACACTTTAAAGTGTAAAAAGTCTATGAAATAAATTTTGTAATATAAAAAAAATGGCGAAATCAGTTAGTTTATTGTATTTAAATAATAAATACATGAAAAAGTTTTTTATTTCAATATTATTTTGCACAAAAATTAACATTAAGCGAAAAAAAAGAAAAATTCACGTCACAGTGAAAATGGTCCACAATGCAGATCGGCGGTAAATAACGGAACTTTTTCATATTCTTCTTTCGTTTTTCGCTGTTTACTTTGGTTAACGCTTATGCATTGAAACGAACACGTTTTAGATCGATTACTTCAGTTATTTATTTATAAATTTCGAGATGGGTAGACATACTACGTTTGAGCTGCGAAATTTAATTATTGACCTCTATAAAAATGGAAAAAGCCAGAGAGAAATCGCGAAAATTGTTAACAAAGCTCGCACAACAGTTGAAAACATCATTCAGAGTTTTAAAAATGAAGGAAGAGTTATAAATAAGCCCAAAATTAGCCCAAAAAAGCTATTCAGCGAACGTCAAGAAAGATGGATGGGCAACCAAATCAAGATTAATCCAAGGCTAAGTGCTCCAAAACTACGGGATATGGTTGAGAAACACTTCAATATAAGCAGTAACGCCGAGACAATTCGGAGAGTGCTTCGAAAGAGTGGACTAAATGGTAGAATTGCACGCAAGAAGCCCTTTATAAGCCTAAAGAATAAAAAAGTTCGATTGCAGTTTGCTCACAGCTACGCTGGGAAAGATTTTTCATTCTGGAAAAACGTTTTATTCACGGATGAGAGCAAATATAACCTTTTTGGGTCAGATGGCAGAGTAAACGTTTGGAGAAAACCCAATCAGGAAATGAACCCAAAGCATTTGCGTCCGACAGTTAAACATGGTGGCGGGCATGTGATGGTCTGGGGTGCTTGTTCAGCTACTGGTGTTGGTAAATTGCATTTTGTTGAAGGGAATATGGAAAAAATACAATATTTAAATATTTTGAAGAACAATCTTAAACAAAGTGCTGAAAAACTCGGTATAAAAGACACCTTTCATTTCTATCAGGATAACGATCCCAAGCATACGGCTGGATTTGTTAAAGAATGGCTGCTGTATCATTGTCCTAGAGTAATCAAAACGCCCCCACAATCACCAGATCTGAACATAATTGAAAATTTGTGGCAGAAACTGGAAATTGAAATACGGAAACATGAAATTTCAAACAAAAATGACTTAAAAAAGGTCCTTTTGGAGGAGTGGGATAAAATAAGTCCGGAATATACAAAAAAACTAGTGGATTCAATTCCAAGTCGACTTAAATCAGTTATTCATCAAAAAGGCTATCCAACAAAATATTAAAAATATGTAGATTTTTCTTTTATACTTTATTTAATCTACATAAGCTTAAGTGGACCATTTTCACTGTGACATGAATTTTTCTCTTATTTCGCTTAATGTTAATTTTTTTGAAAAATGATATTGAAATAATAAACTTTTTTTATGTATTTATTACTTAAATACAATAAACTAACTGATTTCGCCTTTTTTTCTATTACATACATATTTATTTCTTAGACTTTTTACACTTTAAAGTGTTGTGACCACAAGTGGACCATTTTCACTGTGACCCACTGTAGGCGCTCTAGGAACCAATCATAATCGTATTTAGTGTAATGCGACAATGCCAAATCTTGAACATATAAATCCACCTTTTTTTAATGTTTTTAATTTTATTTCTTATATTTTTTAATTATCTCTTATAAATTTTATATATCTCATATTTTATAAGTTTAATTGCATTGCACGACAGTTAAAAACATGATTTTTTAAGTTTGCTGCCATTTTATTGCTTTTACTTCCCTTTCGTTCTCGTAGTTTTTAGTCATTTTTCATTGTGAGACGTTTTTTTTTTTGAATTTATTCCCCATTTAATACTTTTACTAGCTTATTCTGGGACAGAACTATCAAAGTTTACACCAAACATTCACTCTACGAGTATGCAACCACTCAGACATAGAGGTTGAAAATGACTACCCTTTTACAGGGGGACTTTGATCGAATTTACATGACCCCACTCTTTCCCATGAAAGATTAGGTTTTCCTATATCAAACTGTCATTCGCAAATCATCTTGTAATAGTCCGTTTCCCCTTGTCAGGTATTTTGCATTTAATTGACACTTTTGCCTCACTGATTGACATTTGTTTTATTACCAAAGTAATAATCCTAAGTTCTACAACCCTTATCAGAGACATTGTCAATAAAAGTTTTAACATTTTGTAATAAGCATCAGATTTTAATGCGTAAAAACGATTTTTTACTTTGTTCTCATCAACAAATATTAAACAATAGTGTTGATGAAAATGAAAACAAATCTTGTGCGATTTTTTCAAGTTTATCAAAACATAAAAAGGAATAATTCAGTCGGGTTATCAATAATTATCAGAAAGATTAGAAAAAGATACAAAATAAAAACTCTCCTTTTCAAACGATGAAAAAATATTTACAAAAAAATATCGAACAGAGATATTTATCATTTGAAGAAGTTATTTAAAAAACAAGCAAATTAATTATGCTTGTTCTATTGGTACTTTCTTATTTAACGAGTTAGTAGTCGCTAAGGCGATCAAAAAAACTTTACGAGACATTTTTTAAAATTCTTCTTCATATAAAAGAAAATGAAAATTTGTTATTTGTAGAAATGAAGTAATTCAAGAAATACTAAAAGCGAGTACTAACCAAGCTCGTCTAAACGCACTAAAGGTTATTCTAAAATTACTTTCTTCCCAAAATATTAATTATGTAAAACAAACAGGGTTTAGCACTAATTGCCTATAGGTTTCTGTAAACAAAAGTATTTCTCTATTGTATTGTACAATAGTGCGAATTAATCGCGTTACCTACCTTCTAAGCCAGTTGCCGATAGAACACGGCTATTATCTATCTAATGAAAAATATATCTTACAAATCTGTTAAAAATAACTTTTTTCCAAAATATTTCAAACGCATTTAACTGGAATGAAAAGTTTAAAAAGTTTTAGAATTATGTAAAATATATTTTCCTTACTTAGCTGTGTATAACGTGACAGACATAAAATCACCAGTGTAATCCAATTTCTCTAATATTAAACGGATCAGTTATGCTATATATTGGGGGCTACCCTTGAATTGGTGCTAACCAATATTTGGCAAAAATGGTCTAATTTCGCCAGAGCTAAGTATTTATTCATTATAATTATATGCACCTCAGTTGTCCTATTTTGTCGGGGTGTGTCACTATAGACTTAACTGTGTCGATTTTGTTTAAGATCGGACTTCTTATGAGACTTTAAGCAATAGAATTAAAAAATTGACTAGAAACTAGTAAATGTATCGCAATGGGTCAATTGCCTTTTGGATGCGATATTTTATCAAAAAATCAAATCCTTGATTACTTTCGGCTTGGCCTCAAATTAATTTAGACCTAGGACTTGATATAAGCATGGACCGATGTGGGCCTATTAAAGTCAGTTACGTGCTTGGTCAGAACCTGCAGAATGTAGTTTTGTCGTCTGTTCATATTTGTGGCCTGCAATTAGATTGGATACAAACACTTGACATAGCTGGGTCGTTTTAGATATTGATTCGAAGTAGATCGGTACTATAAACATAGTGGTTATCGCCAGTAGCCAATGTAGTCAGACATATTAAAAAAAAGATGAAACCATTTTTCTGCTGACCATGCTTGTTTTGCAATCGAGTCCCCTTTTGTAGATCTGTTCTAACATCGGTATAAAAATGCGTTTACCTATTGAATGTCAAAATTTTTCTTTTTACAAAAACGGTATTAAATAATTGTTACGACTTGGACTTATTTTGAAAACAGATTTGAATTGAGCATCTCGAAATTTATTCTGCGTGTTTGATTCGTGGGGTTTTAAAATATACATTTAAGAAGAAAAACTATTTTAATTAAACTTTTACTAAAACGCCAAATATATGCACATTTCTTCCATGCAGTCGACGTCAACATCGTTTAGAACAAGAGCAAGCTGACTTGGAATATGAAATACGTGTGCTAATGGCACAACCGGAACGTAATAAAACCGATTCCGATAAGGCCCGAGAAGAAGCGCTCATCGAACGTTTAGTTGAAGTGGTGCAATTACGCAATGAAGTGATAGAATGCCTGGAAATGGATCGCATACGAGAAGCCGAAGAAGATCAAGTAAGTTGATAACAAATATATTATCTACCAAGTTTTGTTGACTAATTCCAATCCTTTATTATTTTGTATTACCTTAGAGCATCAAGCAACGTTTAGAATTGCATATAGCTAAAAGGGATGACGAACCCGAATCAAAGAAATCCTCAACCTCGAAATTGTCGAAAAAGGAAAAGAAGAAACAAAAGGAATCAAAGAAGTCGGGGAAAAACAAAAAGCTAGATGCCGATAAGGTAAAAAGCGAATATCATTACCATAAAATGAAATAGATTTTAATTATTTGTGTTTTTTTTGTTTATTTAGGATGCTGATGAATCGGAAATTAATTTGGATAAACAAAAAACCAAAAGGAAGAAGAAACTCTTAATCTTCTAAGAGATCATCTAACAACGGGGTGGTTTACATCGGATTAAGTCATCGTAACTTAAGAACGTTCTCTTTGTGTGTGATAACAGAAACAAATTCTAATGGCCAATCTTGTTTTTTAAAAATATCATTACTTAGTTTTCTTTGAAATATTAACAGTTTTAGTGTGAACAAAAACCTAGTTTTTTCGGATTATTTATTTATTTAGACCGTAGGCGTTAACAAGCGAGCGGCGCTCATTTCAATTTTAAACAAAATTTCTCTCAGTTTAACTTCCCCTAAATTCCAATACATACCTTAAATTTTGTTATTTTGAAATTAAAAATTTCTTCAATTTATTTGTTCGTTCTTATTCTTAATATCATAATAATTTGCAATACTTTTTTTATATATATAAAAACATACATATAAATATATTTAGCATTTACTTTAAATTTCTATGCATGCATAAGCTTTAATTTAAATGAAAAAATGTCTACAAAAAAAGTTTTGTTTTCAAAATCTCAATAAACAACAAAAACTATTTCTCTTTTAAGTTTTTCTTTCTGTACTATTTTCTAGTGTAATTTTAAGCATTTATTTTAATGATGTCTAATATTTCCCCTCCCCAAATCCCTCCCATATGTCTTTAGTTTTGTAAGGCGTAATGTCTTCGTTTTGGGAGCTACATACATTCATATACTATATATTTTTATTTCTTGTTCAAAACAAAAAGGCGTTATTTCGTTTAGTTGTGTTTTTGTTTTGTATTATTTAATGCAAATATAATTTCATTAAAATTTATGTTTATTATTGAAACAGAAAATGGAATATTTTGCTTTGATATTCAAGAGAGAAAATATTAATATCGTATGAATTATGAAATATTAATATCATATGAATTATGAATACATATATTTTTTATGTTAAATATTTTTAATAAAACAATAATAAATGAAACATTAATTACAACAAATGTGTTTGAAACCCCGACTTAGCAATAAGGCAGTCCCAGAAAAAAACTTGACTTATCAAAGAAAACCTCAAAATGTTGGAAAATTACATAGATGTTTAAAGCGTACTTTTGGAAAAGATTACAATATTTGCCCGATACGGGTTGTTTTCTCTTGTTTTCTCTTTATTTCTTACTTTCGTTAAAACAATTTAGGTAGATTTCCTACTAAGGATTATGCCCCTATTTTCCACACTCGAAAGTCGGAAAAAAATATATTGTATATTAGCGTTGCTATTTATATTTTGGGTCCTGACAATACTAGTGTTCCCAGATGCAAACTGGAACTTCCATTGGAAACTTTGACATTTTTTAGCATTACTTGTTTTGTTTACAGTGTGTTGAACAATTCATCTCAGTCAAAAAATGGAATTATCTCGTGAACATTTTCGTGCGATGATTTTATACGATTTTCGGCGTGGGTTATCGAGAGTGTTTAAATTAACTTGTTTCGACTTTTGGCGATGTAGCACTATCAAAAACCATTGTTATTCGCTGGTACCAAGAGTTCAGTCTCCGACGCCGTTTGCTCCAGCACGAATTT
Source organism: Hydrotaea diabolus (assembly GCA_963513945.1). Lineage (NCBI taxonomy): Eukaryota > Metazoa > Arthropoda > Insecta > Diptera > Muscidae > Hydrotaea > Hydrotaea diabolus. The sequence goes on from OY740718.1 coordinate 155,100,507, forward strand.
CGTGAAGGAAGTCCAACTTCGGTCACTTTGCCAGAAACCATCGATGCTGTGCGTGGACTGATTAAGCAAGACCGACATGTGAAAAGCCGTGAGATTGAGGCATCCTATAGCGGTCGTATGACAAGCATCAATAAGATATTGCATGTTCATTTGGCCGTGAAAAAAATTGTTCTTTTTGGATCCCACATAATTTGACGAATGCTCAAAAAAGGCTCGTATGGATTGGTGCAAAGAGATGTTGAAAAAGTATAACTGCGGTAGCTCAAAGGCAGTGTATAACATTGTCACAGGTGACGAATCATGGATCTATGCATATGAAACCGAAACAAAACAGCAATCGACCGTATAGGTCTTTCAAGTGTTCGAAGAAATGAGGAAAGATAATAGGGGAAGACGGATCATTTTGCATCACGACATCAGCTGAAACGATGAGCTATTTGACCACTCAAGATGTCGAATTGATGGGCCATCTACCGTACAGCCCTCATTTGGCACCCAATGACTTCTTCTTATTCCCTATTCAAGAAAAAAATGCGTGTTGAACCGCTCAAAAATCATGTTTTCGGAGTGGAAAAAATGCTTCGAAAATTGGTTTGTGCTTATGCAAAAGTGTATTGATCTTAAAGGAGAATATTTTGAAAAACAATAAAACCATTTCAAATGATAAATTATTGTGTTTTCATTGCCGGGCCCGAAATATAAATAGCAACCCTCGTATGGGCCTTAGAGAAGTACCTTCTTTGTGTTTCTTTAGGAGAGCGTAAATTCTAGGGGCATTCGTTGTCTTATTTGTCAATTAGTTTTTGATGTTCGTGTTTTATATTCTCATGTTGTATAATTTGTCCACTAATCTGTTGCTTTTATTTGGTAAGTTAGACGATGGATTCCTTTTATGTCTCCTATAGGTGATAAATCTCTTAGTAGTACCGAATTTCTTCTCTTTGTAATCTTTTTATATACTTATATTCCATTTCGAGGTTCTCTACTTCTTTAATGAAAAAAACACAGAAAATTCAAATTAAATTGGGAATGTTTATTATCATTTGAAAGAACATTCTTTGGCATTTATTTTGTAAGATTATGTCTATCAAATGTTGGTCTCAGATGGTCCATCCGTTAAGTTCAATTTTCGATGACTGTCGAATGACACGCGTGATGTTTTGCTCCAAGGCCCGAATCGAAGCTGATTTGTCCGCATAAACTTTAGACTTTACATATCCCCACAGGAGAAAGTCTAACGGTGTGATATCACACGATCTTGGTGGCCAATCGACCGGCTCAAAACGTGAAATTATCTGCTTACCGAAGTGTTCTCTTAATAAATCAATTGATTGATGCGATGTGTGGGAGGGAAGTGGCGCCGTCTTGTTGAAACCAAATGTCGCCGAGATCACAAGCTTCAATTTCAGGCATCAAATAGTCGGTTATCATGACATGCCGGTTATCATGACATGCCGGTGAGAACGTAACCGTAAACGGTCGCCATTTACGGTTACGTTCACACCGGCATCATTTTTGAAGAAATGTGGACCGATGATTCCACCAGCCCACAAACCACACCAAACCGTTGTTTTTTCTGGATGAAGTGACAGCTCTTGAACCTCTTCTAGTTGCTTTTTGTCCCCAATGCGGCAATTATGCTTGGTTACATACCCTTTGAGCCAGAAATGGGCCTCATCGCTGAACAAAATTTGCTCGAAAACGCACGAAACACATTCCTCACAGAACGTGAATTTTTGTAATAAAGTTGAACAACTTGTAAACGTTGTTCAGGCGTTAGTCTTTCCATGATGAAATGCCAAACAATACTAAACAAAAATAACATGACAGCATGACACGACTCACACGTGATCTGTGAAAAAAGGCTATTGAAAAAAAATTTCTCTACTTGGATCACCCTAAATGTAAAATTCTCATTATCCGCACCCAAAAAACTATTGCAATTTCTTTCAAATTCGCAGACTTCTTCAAAGGTAGAACTAAAGTGGACCTCCGAATATCGTTTATTAAAGATATCTACAATTCCGACAAAAACCCGTTTAACCTTAAATGTTTTTAATTTTGATCTCAATAAACTAAAATTAATAACTTTTTTCTATATTTATATAATTATTTATTTATTTTCAAAATGGGCACAGAGTTCGGAGCACAGCTGTTGAAAAAAGATCTATGATACAGTTTACATAGGAGGACATATACATATTTTTTTGGGGGGAGTTGGCTAAATCGAACATTTTAGAAAATGCCAGAATTTCCGCAAGTTCGACAAGAAGACCCTAGAAGCAGCGACATTTATCAATGGGACATTTCGAATCATGATTGAGGCATTCGTCCATGCAATATGTGTCGGCTCCTTCCTTACCTTCCAGCTCGCCAATGGCAACACACTCATGACTAGAATAGCGTACAGAGATTATTGAAAGTAAGTTTCGGGTTTCAATAAAATAAGCACAGGGAGAATACTTACGGACAATGACAGGCTGTTTCAGGACAATTTGGAGGATAACGCAAACAATTGGTTTCACACCAACCATCGATGCCGGGCAGGGCGCGGAAAGCGGGAGTCGCTATACATTTTTGATCTCTGCAAGGAAAGTGAATGAAGGAAAATTTAATTTCAATTTCAAAATTGTTCTTTGATTTCACTATCACAATTCAAATGAAATAAATTTTTAATTTTTACAATCACAAACTCAAAAAAATTAGAACTTTTCCATATATGTAAATTCACAAATTGTCCAGATAATCCTCAAGGAATTATTAATATTCAAACCAATCACCATATCTAAAAATAACCAAACATAAAATTAAAGGACCATAGCAATGAATAATAATAACCGATGTAGGACCAATCCATTGATCAAATTCGAGAAGGAACACGAGAACCTGGAATTAAGGAAACGTCTTAAGAATATTACAAAAGGTAAGCTATCGCACGGCATTGATTTCAGCACAATAACTTTTTATCATATCCTATTTGCAGATAAGCAATTGGGCAGAGAATTAGTTTGGGATCGTCAAAGCAAAGCACGCAGGTCACCTAGTTCCCAAAATCTGGGTGCTAATTGTTCCAAGCACAATTTGTCGACCAAGCCCTCAAAACGTTTTCAGATCATGAAACAAATGGCGGTCAATCACCAACAGCAGCAGTTGATTCACCAGCAGCCACTGCAACAACAAACTAGTTTCTGTCGACCTTTGAGTGCCAATTCTGGTTCGAAGCCCCAAGGCTCCCGAAAGTATCGCCTTCAAAAGTCTGCCATAAAGCCAGAAACTAACAGCCGGGATTTTGTACATGTGTATAAACCCATTAAATCGTTTAAAGATAAACTGACCGAAAGCTGTGTGATTAAAACAAAATATTCCTTGGGCGACTTAAAAACCGATTTCAGTCAGCCATGGGCAGACTCAATGTCTCCTCACTCTTCCATCGAAAGCCTTAAAACTGCCCTCACCGGCTCTTATAAACAGTTGGGGGACAATTCGGAAGACTCCGAAGATGAATATAAATTGGCTCCTTTAATGTCTACGCGATCTCAGTGTAAGCACAGTAGCAGCGCGAATATCATAAATAACGTTCACGAGATTCTAAAGGATCGTGGTGAAGGTAGAATGCAGACCAACCAAATGGAGCTGGTGAAAAATGTCATCAAATTCGATGAAAGATATCCACAGTTGGATAACAGTAATCCCCAACTGTTCAAAGACATACTAAAGACACAACTACAAGAGATTCTCAAACATGAATATGCTGTAAAGGAAGCCTTAGATAAAATGGGAGCTATAAATAGCAATGAAAGTTGCCAAACTATACAGCCGACAAAGAAAGTTGTGTCTTGTGACCGTGATTCAGTAGAAACAACAAAATTCGAGGTAGATGTTGTCTTCAAAAATTCACCTTCCTTGGAAAGGGAAATTATTATCCTTAGAGCTTTGGGGGAAAAACTTGAGGCCACTCTTAAGCGTACCTCCTCTCAAAGGCATTTGCATTTAAAATCCCGCCATGTCGAAGTTTTAAATACAAGCGCATCCATACACCCATGTAGATATTTTATTTTAACGCTTGAAAGCAATGCCAGCATAAGCATGAAATCCCAGGGACTAGTTCAAGTCACTGGAATAGCTCAAGAATTTCGTATTGCCCAAAAAACTATTGTTGAACTAAAACAGCAAGCCAATCGTCCCTTCTACATACCCATTAGACCAGACTCGGCTGAGTTACAGAAAACCTCGTTCCAGAAACTAAAAGAAAATCCTGATTTATTAATGCATCACATTAAAGCCAACAACTCCACGGTGCCTTTTAACGTTCTTGATCAGGATCCAGTCTTCTTTAATAATTTTTTATTTAACCAAAAATTTAAAAGTACTTCCGAATGCTCGGTGGACAAATCCTCAGAAAACAATGAAAAGACGAATGAAGTGGAATCCCAGCCGGTACTTTGTGAAGGCGGTGACAGCCTTCATTGTCAGCAAAAATTACCCAAAAAGAATTTTACCAAACGAAAGGAATCAAGTGCAAACAATATAGTGGACAAGGATCGAAAACTAAAGAAATCCAACGCATCTATGCAGACCGCTGTAAAAGGAAAAGAACGTCGTCGCATTCGACAGTCGATGACTCCATTTTCTACAGACAAAAGGCGTATCAGTCCCAAGAATACTTTGTTAAAAACGATATTAGTGGGAACGGTGCAAATATCCTGCTTTATGTTACTCATAATGGCTTTTACCTTCCCGGAGGCAAAGTGTTGAAATCTTTGTTTGATTACCGTTTAAAGCTTTGAAACTTTAAAAGTAATCTTTACATGATTATCTTTAGTCGTCTTCTAGATTATCTTGAAGTTAATGTTTTGCAAGCGAGTTTGGTATTTACATTTCTTGAAACACACAATCAGACCAAAACAATTATAAGAAATACATTAAATAATATTGGGCCACAAATTCTAAAAAAAATTATCCACAAATACATATAAGGCTATATTGGCAGACCTCCCAGTAACCCAAATTTGCCGACAATGTCTGAAATCAGACAATTCTGAACAATATCTAAACTCTATCGAGAATGCTTACCGAAATCGTTGCGAATTCTGTTCGATTTGTCTGAGGATTTTTTATTTATTATGTTCCGGAATATCTAAACGAATTCGGCCCGAATTCTGTCAGACTTGTCTGTGGGATTTTTATTATTTTTTTGATCAGACTTCTCTTAATAAACTCGCTAAAAGTCTTTCCCAACGCTTTTTGAAAAAGTTTTACAACTTTTTTTTGTAGAACAAAAATATTTTCCTCTTTTGTTTATATTCAGCATTTACCATAACATAAGCTCAGAATTCGGTTCGAAATGTCGGTAAAAAGGTCAGAATTTAATAAGACTTAATGCCAGAATTCTGACCGAAGTCGTTCAGAACTAGTTCAGAATTCGTTACGAGAAATCGAAATTTCCTTTCGAATTTCCCACGACTACGGTTCAGAATTCGGTCAGAAATGTTTTTCGTTACGAACTCTGATCCGAAATCGGAACATTTTGCCGATTGTCGTACAGAATTCTGAAGGTTTGGTTTGCTGGGCTATTACAATTCCTATAACGTGTTGTCGTTTTTCGTACAACTTTTCAAAAAGTTTTGATGTAATTCACAATTTAAATTTTTAAAATTCTAATTTATGAACAGGGACTAAGCGGCTCTATACCTTGACTACCTTCATCAGAAAACTTCTCAGCAATTGTTGAAAGAAAAACTGAACTCTTTAAGACCCGATTCCTACCAAACGTATGTGAATTACTGTTTTAAATCTCACTTTTTAAGTTATCTTCAGCTAATTGCCCACGAAAATACAATTTGCTCTTACCACTTCTACAGAGACTCCAAATTCAGAGCCATCAATAGATTTGTCTTTACTTTGTTAAAAACCTGTCTTCTATTTAAATATAGATGCAAGATGTCTCGAGCTCGATCCCGGTTCAATGTGTAAATGCAAAAGACCAAAATTAAAGCAGACGAGTTAAAAATATTAATTTATTTAAAAAAAACTGAACTATTTTATAAAACTAATGATAACAAACGCTATAGTTTTTCATTTCGATGGAAATTCCATTTCAATTATACTTTTAACATAAAAGTCGACTCGTCTTTAAATCGGGACAATGTAATGTTAGTAAGATGTCTAGAAATCTCAGGTATAGGGTTCTTCAATAGGGACATAACAATATCGTTTCTTTATGTCAACGCAACCATTTTTAATGATCTTTCAGTGTCAAAACGTTAGTCGAAGTCAACATTTTTATTATGGTGAAGTTCACTTACGAGCAACGTTTGAAAATCATTAAAAAATACTATCGAAATTCTGAGTCGGTGGTTGCAACTTTAAGAGCGCTTACTCCAATTTTCGGCTGTAATAATCGTCTCACCCGACAGACTGTGCGTGCCTATAGTGGATAAATTTGGATCCAATTTTCACTTTTGAATGTTTCGGCGCCATAGAGACGCCGTGCCGCTCGAAGCGACGAAAATATCGCAGCCGTAAAAATGAGTCAAATCAGTCGACTCCACGTCGTTCTTAGAAATTGGGCAACTCTTAAACCATACTGTGGCGTATTTTGCAAAAAGATCTTGGCCGTCATCCTCATAAGATTAAACTGACTAAAGAACTAAAACTACTTGAAACGGCGAAACATATCCGATTGGGTGAGCTCTGGCAAAGTTTCACGAAAATCCAAAATTTTATCGAAAAATCATCTTTAGCGATGAAGCTCATTTCTGGCTGAGTGGTTTCGTCAATAAACAAAATATGCGTTGTTAGACAACAACAAACCCACATGTCCTTCAAGAGACACAATTGGATCCGCAAAAAATACTGTGTGGTGTGGTTTTCATGCCGGAGGTGCGACTGGGCCGTATTTTTTCGTCGATAAAAACAATCGTGATGGTACCGTCAATGGAGAACGCTATCGTGCCATGTTAGAAAATTTTTTTTTGTCCAGAAATGGTCTGGTCGAAAGCCAACAACTATAGACGAGCTTAGGGAAAACATCCAACGCGAAATTGCTAACGTTCCGGACGAAATATGTGCAAGAGTGGTGGAAAATGAAGTTTAAAGAATATATCGCTGTACACGGGCTCGTAGTGGTTATATGACCGAAATCGAATTTCATTCTTAGAATGTAACATTTGCACTACACCTGGAATAAATTTGAACTCTATACTCGTATCTTAAATATTCTGTGTTTTATAAATATAAAAAATATCCTTAATAGCGGGTATTTATTTTCCATTAGGATTTGATTATAAGTATAATTAAGACGATTTAAAAAGATAATTATTTCTAGCAAACAAAGTATTTATCTACTTATAGATTAAATCGCTCTTTTACTTATAATTTGATATTGATATTGAGGCCAGCCCAAATTTCTATTGAAAGAATTTTTGACGCTTGTCACGTTTACATAAATTTCCCGGAACAAACGGGGTTATACTTATAGAACATATGTATGTCCTTAATAAGAAACCCTGTAGAAACAGTTTAATAATGTCATCTGTTTGAGAAAAGGACACTGACCCTGAAAAGAACAGTGGAGATTCCTTTAAGTATGGCTGACTTCCCAAACGTTTATTTACAATGTATCAATATAGTATTAAAACAGATTTTATACATTGTGTACTTAATTTTTTAATACGTTGTATAATAATAATTTGCAACACTGAAATCGTTTAGGATCATTTATATGCATTGTATAATTCATATCAGTAAAAAAGAAAAAAATGCTTACTTATCTTGCTGCGTCGCCATTGTGTTGTGTTGCATTCGCTTTGCATATGTGACGCGCAAAATAGGAAGGGACCTAAGGTTAAAAACCAGTTTTGTTAAGGAGGGCCATCTTAAAGATTAGGTCCCTTTCTATTTGCGCTTAGAATCGTCGACTTCACTTTCATAAAACGCGCATATCTCTGGGAGGGAACACTTTTGGAGCATGGGATCGGTCTCATTCGATGCTCAGATGTTGTCCACATCAAAAAAAAGTGAAAAGTTGAAAAGTTTTGTTCAGGAGAGCTATTTTAAAGATTAGGTCCCTTTCTATTTGCGCTTAGAATCGTCGACTTCACTTTCATAAAACGCGCATATCTCTGGGAGCGAACATTTTTGGGGCATGGAATCGGTCTCATTTGATGCTCAGATGTTGTCCACATCAAAAAAAGAAAATTGTTTTATTTTACTCTTAGGTCCCTTTCTCTATGCGCTGCCACATATACTATTATTTGGATGCCTTTGTTGAATTTCCTTGCGTATGTACTGCAACAGTGTTGCAGAAGGGAACAAAATACATTGTCAAAATTTGCAAGGTTGCGTTTACGAACACTGCGATGTATTACTACAAAGCAACATGCGTTTAGGATGTCAGTCTATATGTCCAGAAAAGACAGTGTTGTTGTCCGGGGTAGTTCTGTCTTGAATGTTTTGAAATAAACGGTTTGTGGCTCAAGCTCGGCTTACAGGAATTGTAGCGCAATAATGGAGAGACACATAAAATTTTAAATTTGAAAGGGCTGTTAAAAAAAATTCTGATAATTTTTTTGTTTAGTTTGTGGTTTTAATTGTAAAGGTTGGTTGAACTTCGTCAGTTTGTAATGAAACACCATCCGATGCATTTTCCCTTCGCCCAATGTGCTGAAGATTGTTTGGCACGAGTTGATAGCGTACAACGGCAAATATATATGAAATGTTCATAATTTCAGAAAAAATTTTAGACATTCAATACTAGTTAGACCAAGCTAAATTTTTTATCACCAAATAGTTTTCTTTTTGTAACATATACGTTAAGGTGTATAGGGACCACTTATAGAAAACATGCTACAATTGTACCATTTGTGGTACACTTGAAGACTTGTGGAACCGTGGTACTCTGATTGTAAACAGCCGCTTGATTGTAAACAGCTGTTTGTCAACTATTGTTTTGCCATTTATACATAAGTAGTTCGACATAAAATGGATAAAAGAAAGAAATGACGATTAGCAGCTGTGCTGTTTGCAAAAAAACAACAATTTATTTGAAAGAAAGCTAAAATTAATTTTGCTGAAATTGGCCCACAACTAGGGATGATAAAGTTGATGCTTTGACACTTTTTAAAAAGTACCGTGGTACCCATGCAACTTATTTGATACCTCTTTCAGTATCCCGAAAAAAGTAAATTTTGAGCAATTGTATCGTTTATTTTTTACGTACCAAGTATTTCTTATTGTTTGAATAAATGCTTAAACCAACAAAAAATTCTTGGAATAGAATTCATATAAGAACACGTAAATAAAAGAAGGCAGGGCTATTTGAAAATACGGACCAATATGGTCCAGTTGTGGTAGGTTTGGTTTAAGTCACTCATAACGCCATATTCTAAATTTAAGTGATATTGTGTATAACAAAGGAATTTTAAACCAGACCTTGACATTTACCAATATGGGGGGCTACATGAAAACGTTTACCGATATTTTCCAATATTACAAAGACTGATAATAAATCTTCCATATTTGTACTACAATAAATATGACGAAGATCGATTGTTAAATGGGGATTGTGGAATGGCAGGACCTCAACACTGAAGAGACATTTGCATGGGTGCATGGTACATTGGGCGATATGCATCAGTTTTACCAAAACATGGACTATTAGTGACTCGTCAAGTTCTGTACAAAATTTGGTCAAAGTTGGATGTAATATGTGGCTTCTTTTTCAGCTGAAACCAGAAAGGCCTTGGTTTGGCCCTACATTGACCATTTTAAATAGGGCTCGCTCAATGGAATCAGATAGTTGTTCTGATTCAAATATATCTTCTTATATTTTGGGGTTGAAAACATCCACACTATACCATAATACCCTATCACAGAGTGGTGTAGGTTATAAAATGTTGTAGCTTTTCAGCTTAAAAAGTACTTCTTTATACCTTTTTTGTACCAATTCGCCACATGAAATAGCTGATTTTGGATAGAGCTGTGCTCATTTTTGATAAATTGTGATACTGCCAGATTGAAGTACCTTAATGAAGTTTGTTTTTGTGCATTTATGACATAGTTAATGCAGTTTGGGAGGAGTTAATTCACGAGTTAATTTGCATTAAGTCTGTTAATGCACATTAACGCTGTCGTCAGTCTTGGCTAGTTTTTGATTAGACTGTCTCGATGGGCCTACAGATCACACAATGCTTTACATGTAAAATTCGTTCATCAGCTGTGCTGTCAGCCTGTTTAAAAATTCAACACACAGAATTGTTTCCAGTAACGTGCTTTATTAAAAGACTCCAATAACATGTCATTAAACATTACAACTGCATTCTTTCTCTAACCGATATAACAAAGAGGACATATCCTGAGTGTTAGTCTGATAAAGAATAGTTGTTAAATTAAAATTTGTAATATGTATCGCTTGTGATCTTTCTTGCGATTGGCTTATCTTGTTCCATTTCAGTTGCAGTCTAGTCAGTCAAACTTAGACATTTTTTTTTGGTACAAAATCGTTAGTTTTGGTACAATTATGTGGTCATTTTTGTACAATTTAATGTTATGTGAATTCCATCATTGATAGGGACCACAAAAAAACAGCTATAATTTTACACTTTTGGCGCTTTTGAAAATGTGTTTACTTATTAGATTGGCACCACTGCGAGACAAACAGCGTAGAAGTCTTCGCTATTACCCAATAGACGCGCCATTGTCACTTCTAACTTGCGCCATCTATGTGTCACTCTATACGTTAAAGGGTAAGTAAGTGTTAATAAATAGCAGTGTGCAGTTATTGTTTCAACTAGCTACCGGCAGGTGGCGCTGGCTTATACCGAGCTGCCATATCTACTATAAAAAAAACGTTAAACTTAAATTTATTTACATATGTACAGAATATTAATTGGAAGCTAATAGCTCCAGCCGTAACCAAAAGCATTTGAGTAAAACAGCATTTAGTATAGTTTCATAATATATTTATTGATTCAGTATTTTGTTTTATTTTATTTTATTATTATGTTTAATTTTGTAAACCCAAGCCAAAACTCAATAAAAATTTACAACTTAAAATATATAAAAATAAAACAAACAGTGAGCAAAAATTTAGGTATTAATTGCAATAAAAATAAAAAATGGTTAAATGCATAAAATTCTGTTTTTGGTAAAACTTTGAAAATTTCAGGGTGTTTTTGTTCTTCATTCTTTTTGTTTTTGGTATAAAATTTACAATATGTGTAGGTGAGGTATTCAAATTCATATCAAACCAATTAAAATGCATGTGTAATAGTAATTATGTGCATGGGTGCGTGCGTGTATTTGAGGGTGTATGAGAATGGGGTGTATGCGTTATGTAAGCACGCACCTGTCGCAGTTGGAAATCTTGTCGAATTCCACTTTAGTTTTTTTTTTTATTTATTAAAGCAAAGCATTTACAGAGATTTTTGGAGTTTTTTTTTCCAAATAAAAGCGTTCAAGCAAATATGCGCTATTTTAAGACACTTAACTAGTGCCTTGAGGAGTTTCTATAAAAAGCAAAGAAAGCAAAGGTAATTTTAATTTATGTACAACAAATAACAGCAGGATCGGTTCCTTTTCGATTTCAACGCTCCTCTGTTTTACTTACCGTACAATCAGGGGGAACACATTGCTCTCTTGGGGCGCTCTGTAATCTCTATAGTACAAAAGGAATGGATTTTTGTTATTGACAAATATTGGCGGAACACCACCTCCAGTATTTGACACTATGGCCACGTCGGCACAATTACGGAATGTTTCTAAAAATGCACAATAATTTCGTATTTAGTTATACGTCCTCTGTGCAACAAGCTTGAAACTTACCAGCTTTGCCACAGCCTACGGCTTCTGTGCCATTGGAGCAGGTGCCCCACATGTTGGCCGTGTAGTAGGTCCATTGCAATACGCATTGTGTGCAGGTGACATATGGCGGCAAGCGAACGCGGTAGCGGAAGATATCCTTCTTTTTTGTGTCACGTGGTATCAGAAAACGATGTTCCCTACTGCCTGAGATGAAGAGGGGAAAACGGTCAAAGCAATCCTGAGTGGCCTCCTTGCGAGGATTATTGTTGGGACACAAAAACATTTCAAAGCGTCCATAATGATTTGCTGTCAATTCGACTTCAACTTCAATTTCCTTAAAAAAAAATGTTGAAATAAAAAGTTAATGTACTCGTATTTAACAAAATATCCATTATGGTTATGTATTTATCTAACTGCAAGTAATGTTTTATAGTTTTCTTGAAAGAGCCCGCCGGGGTTTCCAATAGGAGCATCACAATTTCGTATCTTTATGTCAACGCACCCTCAAACACTTTTAACGATCTTTCAAAGTCAAAACCTTAGTCGAAGTCAACATTTTCATCATGGTAAAGTTCACTTGCGAGCAATGTTTGGAAATCATTAAAAATTACTACCGAAATTCTAAGTCGGTGGTCGCAACTTTAAGAGCGCCGTAATAATCGTCCCACCCGACAGGCTGTGCGTGCTACGGTGAATAAATTTGGATCCACATTTTCACTTTTGGATGTTCCGGCTGCAAAGAGATGTGATTCCGTACCGCACGAAGCGACGAAAATATCACAGCCGTAAGTGTATTCGTTCAAAATGAGCCAAATCAGTCGATTTCACGTCGTTCTCAGAAATTGGGCATCTCTCAAACCACACTGTGGCGTATTTTGCGAAAAGATCTTGGCCTTCATCCTTATAAGATCAAACTGACTCAAGAACTAAAGCCTCTTGATTATTTGAAACGCCAAAACTTCTCCGATTGGCTCTGGCAAAGTTTGACGAAAATCCAGAATTTCAACGAAAAATCATCTTCAGCGATGAAGCTCATTACTGGCTGAGTGGTTTTGTCAAAAACAAAATATGTGACAGTGCATAGAGAAAGGGACCTATGGGTAAAAAAATCAACTTTGTGGACAACATCTGAGCATCGAATGAGACCGATCCCATGCCCCAAAAGTGTTCCCTCCCAGAGATATGCGCGTTTTATGAAAGTGATGGTACATCAAAGATACACGTATGTAAAACTTAAAAATGCCTCTCCTGAACGAAACTGGTTTTTATCCTTAGGTCCCTTTCTATTTTGCGCGTCACATGACTGTGTGATGTGGTTTCATGCCGTAGGTGTGATTGGGCCATATTTTTTCGTTGTTGGAAACAATCGTCGTATTACCGTTAATCGAGAGCGCTATCGTGCCATGTTAGAAAACTGTTTTTTTCAAGAATTAGATGAGCTTGACATCGCCGATATGTTGTTTGAAGAAGACGGTACCACTAGCTACACGGCACGCGTTACAATCGATTTACTGAAAGGCAAATTCGGTGAACGTGTTATCTCGAGAAACCGTCCGGTCGAATGACCACCTCGTTCATGCGATTTAACGGCATTGGAATTCTTTTTATGGGTCCACATCAAGTCATTGGTCTATGCCAACAAGCCTACAACTTTAGACGAGCTCAGAGTCAGCATCCAAGGCGAAATTGCCAACGTTCTGGTCGAAATGTGTGCAAGAGAGGTGGAAAATTGAGTCCAAAGAATAGATCACAGTACACGGACACGTGGGGGTGTTATGACCGAAATCGAATTTCTTTCTTAAAATGAAACATTTGAACTACACCTGGAAAAAATGTGAACTCTATATCTTATAAATGCTGTGTTTTATTAATAAATAACATTGTTATGTCCTTAATAGAAAGCCCTGTATTTAGGTCAAACATTATGAGTTTCTTAACTTTAAGCAGTATAGGTATATACTTTAAAGGGCGTGCCACAGCGGGACCATAAAGAAAACAACGTCATTTTTGGTTTGCTCATAATAGAATGTATGAGGGCATTACAGAGGAGGACCATTGCTTATGGACATGTTCACATTTTCATGTGTGAAAAATCAGTCAATGCAGTAACTATGTAATTTTGAACAAAAAAAAGTACTTTAAGTAACTGACCCCCTCCGATTTACGAGTTATTTGCTACATGCACACAAAGAACAGATTCGTTGCCACAAACGATTTGTTTGCCAACCGAATTAATGCATATACGAGTACACCTCGAGTATTCCATCAGTACTAACGAATGTAAGGTGGTGCTCTCTAATTTTCTGTAGAATATGAACTTTCAGAAGGGAATTTATGGATCTAAACATCCATAAAAAAAATTAATTTTAGCCAAAGGATCTGCTTATAGTCTGTAATAGGCGAGTTATTTTATTTAAAAAAACATTAAACAACCCTTATATATAACATACAAATGGTCACAACAACAAAATGTTAGCAAAACTGTTGGTTGCCACAACCACCAATTGTGGCAACTAAATACCTTTTTCACGTTTTATTGGTATGCTCGATCAATACTTTTAAGTTGTGAGTACATTACGATGATCACATTAATCATACCGAACCGAATATCCATTATGACTTTAAACATTTGGTGATTGCAACCGAAATTCCTCCTTAGCAACAGAATCATTGTAGTTCCAATCGATTTTCAAAGTGTTTTGAGAAGTCGTTCATAAGTCGTTTCTCAACAACGATGAAACGCGTCTACCAAGTGGTGTTGTATAAATGTAATTTCATTGCAGTCTGAATTTTCCATTTGACAACAGCGAACTCCGATCGGTACATTTAGATTTTTAAATATGTAGGTGTTTTAAGCGATTTGAAGCTATAATTTGTATTAACTTATTCTAGGAATAAGGAACTCATTCTATTGTAATATTTCATAATAGTACTCGTACAACTAAAATGTTTTTTTTATCATATATGACGGCGCATAGAGAAAGGGACCTAAGGGTAAAAAATCAATTTTCACTTTTTTTTTTGATGTGGACAACATCTGAGCATCGAATGAGACCGATTCCATGCCCTAAAAGTGTTTCCCCCAGAGATATGCGCGTTTTATGAAAGTGATGGTACACCCAAGATACACGTACTTAAATCGTTAAATGGCTCTCCTGAACAAAACTGGTTTTTACCCTAAGGCCCCTTTCTATTTTGCGCGTCACATATATTAGTAATTTAAAGGTAAATATCAAAGTTTGATAAGGCTTTATTTATGATATAAGTAATATGCCAATTCGCCCAAATAAAGTTCTTGTGGCGCTGGGGCACTTTTTAAATTTTAAATATTGTTATTTAAGAAATAAATGAATTATTATTAAAAAAAATATTTCGTGAAAAAAGTCTAGTTTGAATAAGATTTTTATTTCTATTTTTAAAAATTTTATATTTTCGTAATTTAAACAATTAAAATTGATTTTAACTAATACCAGTAAGACTCAAAATACTATAATATATACTATATTAGAGCTATAAAAAATATTTTGTGTGTCGACAAATTTACGATCTGTTGCTTTAAAATTAAACACAGACTGTCCCCAAAAGCAATAACCTGAAAGCCGAACTCATTTTAATATATTCAACAAGCATTAACTTAACATTTGTTTAAGTATATTTATTACCACTTTTTTCTAAAAGGTCCCACTATGCATTGAGAACTGATCAGAGCATCAACTTAAAATTGGTATATTTATTACCACTTTTTTTTAAAAAGGTGCCACTATGCATTGAGCTATTTGCGGTTAAAAACCCAATCAAACTTCCGCATTATAATATTCGTATGATAGGTTTGATAAAAGTTTGTCAAAGGAAGACGAATTTTGAATTAACTATTTAATAGAAGACAAGTTTTACAAAATGCAAAGTTACATTAATTTTCGTTGCTGCACACTGCTTTTATCGCGATTTCGGGTCCTTGACGAGCTTTTTCAGAAAGCTTGGCAACAATTTTTGAAAGGAAAACTGAACTCTTTATGACCAGGTTCACACTAACCGTATGAGAACTACGGTTGTAAATTTAATATCTGAAGATTTCTTCAAACAATTGGCCACAAAAAAATTCACCTTTACAGGTACTCCACATTCAGAGATTTTCTTTTACAACGTGTGTTGCGAAAATAGTTTGGTTGGCGTTGCCACCGAAAAAAACTTTTAAAATGTAAAAAACTTTTCAAAGGTAAACGCAAGAGGCCTCGAGCCGTCAATTCCTGTTCAATGTGTTAAAGTAGTTTTTTTATACATAAAACAAAATCTTACTACGGGATATACAATTATACTTTGTACTCCCATTGGTAATCATCAAAAATCTATTTACCTGTCCAGCAGTATAATATCTCGATATTATGCCTTTTGCAAACTCTCCTCCCGCCTCATGTGGTCGAGGGGTTTTCAAATGATACGCATCACCGCATACCCCACACTGGCCCTTATTTTGTTCCCACTGCACCGCATAGCCACCACAAAAGAGTTCGTTGTCATTGTAGTTCACAGGATTGGGATAACCGAAACGCCACATGGCATTACGGGCGGGCGGATCCATCAAACGACCATGACCCACAACTAAGGAGGGCAATAAAAGGCTGCAGACTAAGACAGTCTAAATGAATGAGAAAAATGCATTAATTACGATCTCATTTTTCGTGGCGATTCAAACGAAAAAACTTACCACAGAGACTAGTATCGAATGGGACATGTTGTTTTTGCTCTGTTCAGGAAGGCACTAATCTGAAATGAAGTAATAAACGAAAAATGATGGTAAACAAAACAGTTATAACCGGTTGACTGTGATGGTGATGGTCCATAAGGAAAAATTAATTTTCTTTGCAGGTATTTAAAAACAGTTTAAGAGTTTAGCTGGTAAAGGAGGATGGTATGATAATTTGAGGATATGTCTATTAAAAATGTTAAGTAAAGAAATTTGTTTAAACATTCTGTATTAAGGGTAATGAATGTCATATATTTCCGATCTGAAATCGGTCTAAGAAATACTGTAAATTAGGTCATAATTACTACTAACATTAATAATAATTTGTAATATTCTTCTCAATCTTCAAACGTTATTTATGCCCTTATCACTGATAACTTTCGAGAGTAATTGCCAAAACGACTACAACAATTTATTTTAAGCATTTTTTCAGGGTGTGAATAGATGTTCTTTTGAACAAAATAGGCACTTTATGTAAAGAAATGACTTAGTTCAGTATTATTTATGTTTTTATCTCGATAGTGCTATCGATATTTTGAAAGCATTATTGTGAACGCAGTAATATTTTCATAATGGTTCTGGCTGACGAAAAATTGGAGATCAAACCAAGCCTTTTAAGATTGAAAAACATAAAACGAAATCTGAATTGGGCATCATAAAAAGGAATAAAATAGAGCTAAATATTGCGTAATAGCAGAAAGTGGGAAGAACAGTGTTAAATCAAAAGTATGGCATAGAAAATAGGAATGAGTATAATATTTCTGACCGAAACGGGTCAAAAATATAAGTAAAAAGTGGAAAAACAATATTCAATCAAGAGGATGACAAAAATTAAATAGGTATAAATAGGGGAGAAAGCGGACGAAATAGAAGGAAGCGAGAAAACAATATTGAATTAACAGGATACCATGGAAAGTAGAAATGAGGACAAAAATGACCCAAAAGGGGCGAAATATTGAAAGCGGAAGAAACCATATTAAATCACCAGTTTAGCATGGAAAATATAAATGGGAATAAAAAGGCATAAAACAATGGTTCAAAAGGGCCAAATATTAGACTTTGAGCATATAATATTAAATTAAGAGGATGACATAGAAAAAAATGAGGATAAGAAAAGGTCCAACAGGAGGTGAAATATAAAAGAACGATAAAAGCAATAAAAACAATATCGAATCAAGTGGATGACAAAGAAACTATAAAAGGTGACTGAATACGGCCCAAAAGTCGGCTAATATTAGAAATTGAGAAAATAATTTTAAATCTACAGAACGATATAGAATATTGAAATGGGGGGATAAAAAAAGGCCCAAAAGGGGGCGAAATAAAAAAAAAACGATAAAAACAAATTCAGCTCAAGAGGATGATACAGAAAATACAAAAGGTGATTAACAACTGGCGAAAAAGCAGGACGTTAGAAAAGCAATATTAAATAAACAGGATGAACAAGTGAGCAAAACAATATCAATTCAACAGGATAGAAAAGAAGAGCCAAAACGCGAAATAGAAAAAAATGAGAAAAATAAGTTGCGGGTATTTTGATTTATATTATGAAGGATGTTGATGTAGTTCCAACAAGACGGCGCTACATGCCATACAGCCAACGGAACAATCAATTTATTGAAGACAACTTTTGATAATCGCAATATCTCGCGTCGTGGTCCTGTGGCTTGGCTTGGCTTGGCGATTGAACACAGCTGAACTATTTTTTTGTGGGGTTATGTAAAGTTGCTTGTCTACGCAGATAAGCCCGACACGATTGACGGCCCAGAAGAAAATATTCGGCCCGTTATTGCTGACATACGGCCTAAATACTGCAAAAAGTGGTCGCAAATTGGGCCTCTGGGCTGGCCGTGGCGGCCACTTGCCCGAAATCATTTTTAAAACATAATAGCAAACCCTTATCATTAAAATAAAGCTAAATTCTTGGCCATAGCATTTAATTACATGCGTTTTATATTTTCTTGAAAACCACGCGTCTGAAAAAATACCCTTTATATTTGCTGCTTATGCCGTTGCAAAATTATTGTTTTAAGTTAGAAGGCTGAAAATTGGTACATATACCAACATACAATACAAAAGTATTATTGAAGACGTACAAATGTAGATTGAGTAGTCCCACTACTTGTATGTCCTTTAAAGGGAAACTGTTTTACCCCTTGGCCGACTACGCCACGCCACTTTACGATTCCTCTCAACTTTATGCATTTGTCTCAATCATGGGAAATTTCATGCATTTTTAGTTTACTTTTAAACGATGGAATGCAAATTTTGTCATTCCCTTTCAAAATATTCCGTCGTCCGTAACTATGATAAACAAAGATTAATTGCCCCTAAAATGTTCACACCCAACTCGTATATGCTTTACAAAAATTACAACCCAAGCAAGTGCAAGGACAAAAGCAAATAACACGCCTATACCAGCTACTACCACTTTGACCAACGATGAACGGATTTTGATTGCCTTGGGCTACAAAATTCGATCAGGGGCAAAAGAAGACACCAACTTGTAGTTGTCCACACGTTGTCACATGGCAATTTTGAACAAAATCATCGCAGATGCTTAACATAATCACCGAAAACAATAAAATTCATAATAACAGCAGAAGCAAAACAGGCCCATGCCAATGAGGGGGTCTACGAAAGACGAAACAATTCAAGTCAACAAAACAAGGCAGAGCCGAAAACAACCACACATTACAACGCCTGCCTACAACGTTGAACGTTGGACAGCCGAGTTGGATGCAAGCCAAACTCATCAGATGGATTTTTTTTCGACACACTCGTACCTCGTAGTCGCCGTACCTAGCAAGTGTTACTCTGCTCTTACTGCACACGTTGAACTGGTGACTGCTGGTGCCTTAACTAAAGTGGTACAACAACATTGATAACAACAACATTCGATATCACGTTCAATTTGACGAAATGAGAGAGTTGAACCTTCATTATAACAGTGCACTTGTACAAATGTCTGAACGAGTTTTTGGGCCTCATCCAAATCATTGTCGTTTTCCAGCAACACTTGCATAGTCATTGTTGCCAGATCAGTGGATGAATATGACGGGAAACGGAGATGGCAACATGGGCTTGTTAAATTAACCTAACTCCAAATAGGTTATTCAAAATTTTCTGAACTATATCGAGCCCTCACCGCGAAATAGGCGTAGGTGCCAAAAAGAAAATTTTTAAGGAGAATTTTTTTTTTTGTTTTTTGTATAATTCATCTGGAGAATTCAGTTGCAATTAAATTTGCTATCTCTTCGTAATTACGAGTATTAATAATTAATTTTTTATATTTAAGATTAAGAGAGCTGTACAGTTTTCTATCGAATTCCATTAAAAGCCTAGTGGCGCTTACGTCGTTTTTGCGATAAGAGCTTAATATACTTTTACATTACTTTTTTGCACTGCAGGCTGCTGCGGCACTGTTGGTTGGAAAGAGTAGAGAGTGTTCTTGGCTTATAGTGGCTGACGGAAGATTTGTATTCGTCTGCCTTTCAGTTGCCATTATGCATTCGACACGTAAGGAGAGGGAATTTTGTGTTGAAGCGTATTTTTCAAATACGCACTCGTTCATTGCAGTGCAGCGTGCTTTTCGCTGTTCGCCCACGCGGACCTGATCCTGGATGGCAATCAATTGTAAATTTGATAACTTCATTGAGAACATCAGGGAATGTCTCATGTGTACAAAGGGGACCTGAGAGAGGGATTAAAACACCACAAACATCGAGAGAGTTAGAGCAGCAGTACCGCAATCTCCAAAACGCTCTGCAGGGAAGCAATCACTTGCTCTTAGCATTTACAGACTTTTTTTAGCCGGCTCTTGAGGCAATGCAATTAGAGGATACATGGTTCCAACAGGATGGTGCTACTGCACACACAGCGAGGGTTACCATGAATTGTTTAAGACAAATGTTTCCAGGACGGCTTTTCTCTTTGAGGGGTGATGTGAACTGGCCGGCACGCTTACCAGACTTAGCACCATGCGATTTTTTCCTTCGGGGTTATTTGAAGTCGAAGGTGTATATTAACCGTCCCAACACCTTGGAAGACCTAATTAACAATATTGAGGCTGAAATTGGCAGAATAACAGTCGACATGCTTGTTGGAGTTGATGAAAACTTCAGAAAACGTATGCAGCAGTGTGTGGATAGCGAAAGTCGACATTTGGCAGATACATTATTTAAAACCATGTAATTTAAAAATTACCTTCTGTTCAATACAACTAAAATATAAAATAAATGTTTCTAAGGTTCATCCTTATTTTATTTCATTTACAACAAAGCAACTTTCCGTGATCCACCCTGTATAATTAAAGTGTCCAAGCTCGACAGCCGGTTTTCGAAAAGAGCTAAAACCCGACATGTCGGTTTACCCGGGTTTTTGCTGTCCGGTTTTTAGTTTATTGATTGTTGTATGTAAAAGCAAAAAAACAATCAATATTTAAGCACAAAATACGTATATGTGACAGAGAAAGGGACCTAAGGGTAAAAAAAAACAACACCAAAGATACACGTATTTAAATCTTTAAAATGGCTCTCCTGAACAGAGCTGGTTTTTACCCTTAGGTCCCTTTCTATTTTGCGCGTCACATATATTGAAAATATTTAAGCTAGATCCACCTTTAAGTTGATTCGATTTAACAATATTTGTCTGTCTTTCCATCCGTCCGTCTGCAGTCTTTCTAAAGCTTGTTTTCGAACTACAGGATAAAATTGTTGTCCAATCGTAATGAAATTCGCAAAAGTAAGCCTTTTGAATAATGACTGTTGACTTTTATGAAAATCTGTTAAAATTAATGTATAGCTTCCAAACATATGTTCAACCGATTTTATGTCTTAATCTCTAGAAGCCACATAATACATACAATGTTGATGCAATTGGGTACCATTCGTTACGATCGATCAGTTATCAGCGCAGATAAAATTGGTTTATATTCGTCCACGTTTTGATATAGCCTCAGAGCAAAGATATCTGCCGATATAACATACAATCGCTCTAGAACATCAATCAAATTTGGTATGGTATATTTTGATCACAAACAGCTAATTTTGGAACGATTTGATTCATATAGGCTTATTTTTTGACGTAGTTCCCGTAAAATACTCGTAGTATAATGCCCAAATCATGGCTTTCCATATATAGGTTTGTTTTTTTAGACTTATGGTTTTCAATCTGGCAACACTTGTTTCGGAGTTGGTCTTTTTGACAGCTGTCACTTGATTTATGCTCGTTTTGGTTTGCCGTTTCATAATGAATAGACTTTCTCCGGAATAACATTTGCAAATCGTGGTGAATGGGCCCAAAACGAGATGGCCACCGATCCTGATTTTTACAAGCAAATTCTGTTCAGCGATGAAGCTCACTTTTTATTAATAACGTTAATAACCAAAATAATCGCATTTGGACTAATGGAAATTAGTTACATCCTTAATATAATATAATTTATTTATTTAATATAATTTATTTATTTAATATAATTTATTTATTTATTTTATTTTGTTTAACCTCGCACTACAGGATGTAACATCCTATATATTCCAGTGCGGGCTTAGTGGATTGTAAGATTAACATTTTGGGAAATTTTAACAATATTACAATCAAATTACAATTACATAGTTTAAATTAGGTTGTACTAAAACTAATAATATACAAATTTACTATTTATAGAAATTAAGTAGCTCCTTTTTAAAAGTTGTTACATTGCTCATGACTTGAAGGCTTGACGGGAGATTGTTCCAGAGACGTGTACTATACACAAAGAATTGTCGTCCAGATGTTAGACTCTTAATTCTCGGATATAAAATTTTCATTCCCCGATTGGATCGAGCGAATTTTAAGCGGTTAAAAAGATACTCAGGCTCTTTGTTATTAATGATTTTATGGAGTAGTAAAAGACATTTGACTTTGAGTAAATTCTCAAAACATATGTAAAATATTTGATATGAAAACTCAGAAATGCGGTCGTATCGCTTTCTGTTAAAAATATATCTTGCAATATCATTGTAAGCTACATTTAGTTTCCGACTGTCTTCTGAGTCGCAATTGGCGAATATTTCTGACCCATAGAGAAGTGTTGGGATAAGATATGATTTTGCTAACAACATTCTAATTTGAAACGGAGTAGAAGTTCAAACTGCCCATAAATTTCTCAGCATTCCTCACACCTTACCGACAGTTCCATTAATGTGATTTGTCCATGTAAGTTTTGAGTTAAAGGTTATTCCCAGATTTGATGATGTCTGAATACAATCTATCATAGTATTGTCAAGCATAACGTTGTAATGTATAGGAACAGCTCTTCTGCTTATAGCAATTAATTTTGTTTTGGAGGGATTGAGGCGCAATCCGTTATTATTAGCCCATTTATAAATTAAATCTAAATCTTTGTTTATGAGCGAAATGCGTGAATGAAGATCTGTTGATTTAGCGCAAGTGTAAAGCTGCTCATCATCGGCATACATTTGCATAATGTTACTTTTTGTCGAATAATCGAATAAAGTACCGAGTTTTAGGTTTGAGAACAAAATACTAATATCCATATACTCGTACACAAAATGTTTTTCGGTTATTGAATTTGTCACAAATACTTGTAGAATTCAGGATTGGATCCAAAAGTTCACATTAGTCGGACGCAACTTTTTTTTTGGCTCCGGCAACTTGTAAGGGTTGCTAAAGTATTTATATATCGGGTCCTGCCAATACTAGTATACCCAGATGCAAACTGGAACTTCCATTGGAAAATTTGGCTTTTTGTACATAACTTCACTCAGAACGTTTTGTCATTTGAGGGCGAATTGTTTTGATTACAGTGTGTTGAAAAATTCATCTCAGTCAAAAAATGGAATTATTTCGTGCGATGATTTTTTACGATTTTCGTCGTGGATTATCGAAACAAGAGTGTTTAAATCAACTTGTTTCGACTTTTGGCGATGATGCGCATTCAAAAACCACTGTTGCTGGTATAAAGAGTTCAGTCTCGGACGCCGTTCGCTCCAGGATGAATTTCGTAAAGGACGTCCAACTTCGGTCACTTTGCCAAAAACCATTGATGCTGTGCTTGAACTGATTAAGCAAGACCGACATGTGACATACCGTGAGATTGGGGCATCCTTGGGCATTAGTATGACAAGAGAAAAAACAAATTCTGGTTGGATCCCACATAATTAGACGAATGCTCAAAAAAAGGCTGCAAAGAGATGTTGAAAAGTATAACATCAAAGGCAGTATATAACATTGTCACAGGTGACGAATCATGGATCTATGCATATAAACCCGAAACAAAACAGCAATCGCCCTTATGGGTCTTTCAAGACGAGCCAAATCCAACAAAAGTTGTTCGTGGAAAAAGTACATCAAAGCAAATGATTGCGCTTTTTTTTGGTATAACTGGCCATGTTGCCACAGTACCTTTAGTGGAACGTAAGACGGTCAATTCTGAGTGGTATACAACGATCTGTTTGCCAACAGTATTCGAAGAAATGAGGAGAGATAATAAGAGAAGACGGATAAGTTTGCATCACGACAGTGCGAGCTTTTACACATCTGCTAAAACGATGAACTATTTGACCACTCAAGATGTCGAATTGATGGGCCGGCCATCCACCGTACAGTCCTGATTTGTCACCCAATGACTTCTTCTTATTCCCTAGCATCAAGAAAAAAGTGCGTGGTCAACGTTTTTCATCGCCCGAAGCAGCTGTGGAAGCGTTCAAAAATTATGTTTTGGAGGTGTCTCAATCGGAGTGGAAAAAATGCTTCGAAAATTGGTTTGTACGCATGCACAAGTGCATTGATCTTTAAGGAGAACATTTGAAAATCAACATTTTCAAATGAAAACCGATAAAACCATTTCCAATGATAATTTATTGTGTTTTTATTGCCGGACCCGAAATATAAATAGCAACCCTCGTAGTTTAGTTGTCTAGCATGGGGTTGTAGAACTTAGAATGCAACCAACCACTATCACCTTTATGTTTGAAATCGGTACTCACTACAAATATTCGGTTGGATAAATAAACTTTCTGTTTCAATCACTAACATTCAATGATATTGATAGTTACATGGTATGACTTACTATAAGATGGTAGTTAGAATAAAACTACGAATATTGCAGCCAATTAGTCGGTTATACCAACCGAACTCAGTAAAACTATTGTTTGACACAACTGGTGGTTAAAAGTTAGGACATTCTCCGATGGTGAATAATTTCTTCTAAAAATTAAAGACTTAGGCGATTCCCAGTAGATTCCCAAAAGGCCGACCCTCGTAGATTCAAGTTATTTGTTATGGGCCATGGCAAATTTTTATTTTGCAACGCCATACCATATGAAATAAGTTAAAAAGTTGTAAACATTTTTTGGTTTTCACGAATTTCGTATTGAGATTTCCTAAATGATATGGTATGGAGTTTGTTTTCGTAAAACATTTAAATTTTTTAATAAATTAATCTATAACAACAACTAATACATGTACAAATTTAATTCCATATTAGTTAGGGTTACCGATACTTTGTCTCTTCAACCGATACTGTCAGTTTCCACTAATCAAAATTGCCGCGTACCCAATCAACATAAGGTTGTACACTGAGCCGAATATACAATGATTTGTTTAACTATGTGTCTGGTTAAATTTTTCATGGGAAATGTTTGATAACAAAGACAAAATAACGTTTTATAAGGTCAAATTTATATACAAAATAGTTGAGTTAACATTATTTAAGGTTCTTTTTTTCAAGAGAGAGGCAGAAAATTGTGCGACATAAACAACAATTTAAAGATCATTCGGCTATGTCGTATCGAAGTTTTTGATATGCTTTGTGTTATAGGAAGTTCAGAATTAAGTTACACGAAGTTGCAACGATTGCGATTGTCTTATCCCTCTCCAGTATTGTTCCTTTCTTCCTCTGCTCTGAACGTGTGTGTAATTGTGATAAAGATCAAAAGTCAATTTATCTCGATCTTTCAAAAAACCACCACCAAATGCAAATGCTATATGTACAATCTTAATAGCGCAATGATATTGCTTTTCGCACAGTTCGAAGACTAACGCAAAGGGTAATTTTCATTAATCATTATGGGACTCACGTATAAGTCATTTAATTTGTAGCCGAATTAATCGTAGCCAAAGACAGCTGAAGAAAAACCTTGGCGGGTTTAGAAACAACTGTACAGTCTGCCTGGCAACCGTAGCCAAAACATTTCACCAATTTTTTAGTTGATTCTGAAAAAAAAAATAACAAAAAGGTCTCGAACCAGAATAAAAACTGTTCAAGTCGTAATAATGAAAAAAGTCAGAATAAATGTAAACAAATCAAAAACATAATTAGTAGGTTGATTTGATATTTAAAATTGTAACAGTAACTGTATTTCTGGTTAAACGAGGTAAGCAATAATTAGTTATCTTAACGATAAAAAATGATTTCTATAGCAATCTTTACAGTTAATAATATTAACAATTTCATTGTTAAATTGAACATGTATTGTTTCAATAAATTAACTATGAAATTTTAATATTGACAATTTTCTTGGTCAAAAACAATGCATTGTTAAAACAACAATAATTTTTTAAATACGAGTAATAACAATTGTAATGGTTAAAAAACATAACAATGCATAGTTAAAATAACAATAATTATTTTAAAATTAACAATTTTCATGGTTAAAAAATTCAACCATAGAATAGTTAAATTAATTATTATTATTGTTAAATACCAGCCAACAACAAAATGTTTAAATTAACCTTATACTTATATAACGTAGAAAATGTTTAAATTAACCTTATATACCGTAGACCCCAAATCATGTTTATTTATGGTTAAGTTAACCTTATATAAGGTTATTTTACTTCTCAGTGTAACGATGAAATACATGGATAGCATGCACAGCCACCAACATTCTGTTGGCAAAAAACCAATTGTGGCAACAAATCTGTTCTCTGCGTGCATGACGGCCAGCTTTACTTGTGGACAACGCCGACCAAGTAAAAAAAAACCCTTTCCACATCGCACGATCTTGGTAATTTGCTTAAAGAAAAAAAATATTTTTAATTAATTTTTTCCATTTATTTCATTCAATTAAATTAATTAGTCTCTGATACTCTCCTTAAATTCGCAACGCACTTGAGCACAATTATTAATTTAGAGCATTTCGAATGTCAATGCATAAAATAAATTTAAATTTTTTCAGTCTATTTCATGGATTTAGACTCTATATGACTGGATATTTATCCAGTGTTAAGTTCCATACAAATTCTTATCGAGTGTTAACCAAAAACACAATCACTCACAATAACAAATCTCCTTTGTTAATTTTTAGAGATTGCAAATCAAATAGTTTCTGGCAACTCCTTCGGCGGCAATTTAAAAATCCTACAACTCGATCCGAATCGAATATGACATATTAAGGCGGACACTTTAATGACTACGAAAAACATGTGTACATTTTAATTTAATAATACACTTCTCATTACAATGCCGTCGTACATTGTAAACATGAGAATGCATGACCTGCTACGGATAGTCAGTCAGTCCATCCTTCCTTTAAATTATAAATGGTTATGGGCCGTTTGTTCCAAAATTAGTAAAGACAACCAGCCCGATGTGATGTAGTACTCGTAGTATGACCGTAAACGGCATTCGTTCGTTTAGCTTTGTTACTGTATCATATTTCACATTTAAATATTTTCGATGTCATTCATCGCCCTGACTTCAGAATTTGAACAGCTCAGTGGGGAATGAATGAAATGTTGTGTTTAATTTAATGTGACATTACAGGGAAAAAACATGAAAAGGAAAAAAAACTGAAAGACATTAATAATCATCGAAATGTATTTTGGATAATTTCTTTTTTCAATTTCGTCACTGCAATGTGAGAATTGATGCTTATTAATGTGTCCCAATTGCCTTGTAAACAAATCTATATTAGACGTTAAAACTCGTAAATTATAATCTTAAATAAATATTTAATTTAGAGAAAATGTAATTAAATCTTTTTCGTACTCAACAGCGTCGGATTTTGGGCTAATGAACCCGAGATTTGTGTTGAGAAGAATTTTCATAATTTTACAAGTTCATTTGAACTTTGAAATTTTTGTATGAGCAGAAGAATGTTACGCATAATATGGGTGTGGGTCATCGATAGAGTGTGTAACAATCACAAACATTTCCCAGGTTCAAACCCGGGTAGGGGCCCAATTTATACCAAAACCATACTGTAGCACAGGTATTTTAACTTAGTGCTGATGATGAAAATAATGGTAGTGTAAGTCGCATATATAAACACCTAGACCATACCAAGGGCCTATCATATTGCGCTGACAACATAAGCCAAGATACAATTTTATGGATTTTTACGGATTTTTACGCATTCATGTTACACTATGTAACATGAATGCGAAAGAATCTATAGAACACTTTCTTGGTTTATGTCCTGTTCTCAATGAATATAGAGTCGCGTGTTTTCGAAAACCCGCATGAACACCGGCAGAGATAATTGATATTCTAAATGGTGGTGATGAAAGTGATTGGAGTCAGTTAGTTAGATATTTGAAAAACGCTTTAAGCTATAGAGCCTTTTTAATCAATGAATTCTGAAAAATTATGCAATTTACTTTCTTTTATTGTAAAGTTATAAGTTTGACAGACGTTTCGCTTTGAAACATAGTCATAATTACCCTTTCTTTATACTTAAATTAAAGAGATCGAATGTTAAAATTAAATTTGAATAAATAAAGGAAAGCATTCAATTTAATTCAAAAAAATAGTGCTTATGTTGGTAACACATTAAATAAAAATGAGACATTACTGTCATATCCATTGACCGTACATCAATCGTGGCAATCAAAGTACGGGTCGCAAAAATAAACCGATTTCGACAAAATTGGTCCATGTTTTTAAAAAACACTAGGATCTTTTCCGATTTCAGAAACGGCTTAATATTACAGCCGAAGTCATACTTCTGATAATAGCTTATTCTGGTGAAAATGGCTCACGTTTTGAGGTCTTTCCGTCATGTACGCCACAAATCCATTTCTACCAAAGCTCCATCTTTCGATATGGGCCCCATACAAACGACTTTTACGTTTTTTCTTTGGTACACGAAGAAAAAAAGGAGGGTTGGGGTATATGGTTGTGGCACAACAATATTATGATCCTCACAACAATAGCATGATTTACACTCACCCATATTATGATTCCCACAACAAAACTTTAATTCACACTCATACAATTTAAGATCATCACAATATGGTTGTGGACAACAATATTTTGATCCGCACCATAATAGTACGATTCACACTCACCCATTCTATGATCCCTGTTCAGTTGTACTTATATTTATCATGCACTGAATGCTTCTTTGGAAAGGTCGACCAACTAAAGGAACACACACAGATAAGTGGACGTAGGTAAGCTGGTCTATAGTATGATCCTCACAATCATCGTATGATTCACATGCAACCATACTATGATCCCTACAATCGTAGCATGGTCTCAATCAACCATACTATGATCACCAAAACTATTAGGATTGGGTTATGTTGTTAGTTAACAATTTATTAAGTAAATTATTTAAAAAAACATTAAACTGAAAATAGTAGCAGTGATTTATAAAGCAATAGCAAAATTCCGTTTAAAAACGTAAGTGTTTTATTTATTAAAAAAGATCAGTTATACTTATACAAATTCAAAGCAGTCCGTTTTACAAATTTTAATTCACAGAAAAAAGCTAAGATTTCTAACAATAACATTGTTCTAAAAATTATAGTCAAATTTATAAAAACACAAGCAAATTTGTAAAAATTATAATAAAAGAATACTTTTGTCGCACCAACCATATTTATATCGTTGCAATAACCATATTTTCATTTTTAAATTTGCCAAAAATACTATTCTAATATTTCAACAATATTAAAATTGCCGCAATCATACTATAAGTATTGTCAAAAAAATTTAAAGAACAATACAATGACTGCGATGAACATACTGTTATTGCAGTGAACATGGTATTGTTGCCGTGACCATACAGTAACCAGTTTTTTTCTCTGCGTATGTATGTTACGTAGGTTCAGTTACTAACTCTGGAGAACCTGGACCATATCGGTTCGTGTTTTCTTATAGTCCGATATTGCTTGAAAACAAGAGAGAGGCGCTTGATCTGATGAAAAAATGGTGTTTTCAACACATCAAAAGACTAGACTAGAATTAAGGGAAATATAAATTTATGAGTTCGACTTAATCTTTCGCTTTTTGTGTGTAACATGCATGCCCACTGCATAGATATTTTTCATTCAATCTACACTCATATAATATCTATATATCATACCATTACCCTCAGAATATAATGAAATATTACCTTCAGAATCCAATGAAATATTTGACATAATGACTAAGACATATTTCAAACAACCAGTTCTTCGAATTTTACACACATTCCGTTTAGTTTATGACAATTTACAGTTGAATGTTTCTACGTGAAGATCTGTTTGATTTAAGCCAAAGGCTTACAAGTACGTAATCTGACAATGTTTCTTTTCCTACTTGAAAAATCCTGTTTTGTCCTCATTCCTGAATTACGAGTACTTATCTGTTATTATCAAAGCCGCTTTGCGCCTCCTTACCAAAAACGCGCTCTCATTAAATCATCTTTTGCAATGTCGTGCGACAACCGGCACAAAATATGGCGAGACATTGACGTGGAACATCCCCCCCATAAAACAACACGCGTGTTGCATGCAATCGCAACTCACATGTCTGTTTAGATTATGAATTAAATCTTTTTGTCGAACAATCACCGGTACTCTGTACTTGTTCGTGCTGTGCTGTTCCATATCCTTACGACACAAGTTCTTCCCTGATGAAGTGAACAGAAACTGTATCACATTTGAGTTTGTCTGGTGGACATAAATAAACGAACGAAAACGGTAACAATTCTTTGTAAGAGTATAAATCAAAACTATAATTTACAACAAAATACTTTAGTCGTGTCGTCGTCCTATCCTAGAAGATGCAGTCAGACAATCAACAGTGGACCGGATTAGCAATTTCTTAGTC
Organism: Hydrotaea diabolus; assembly: GCA_963513945.1. Taxonomy (NCBI): domain Eukaryota; kingdom Metazoa; phylum Arthropoda; class Insecta; order Diptera; family Muscidae; genus Hydrotaea; species Hydrotaea diabolus. The sequence continues at coordinate 155,131,100 of OY740718.1, forward strand.
AAAAGAATGATAAGGGCATAATTGTATGTCATGGACGATGGTTTGACTTTTTCTTCGCTTATCGTAGGACGGAGTGTAACTAAATTTGTCATTCCGTTTGCAACACCTGGAAATATATTTTTGGAGACCCTAAAAAGTATATATTTTATTGATCGTCCTTCCGTGTGTCTCTTAAAGGCCCGATAGTGGTTAAACTAGAGTGTCCAAGTACCGGGGTTTTTAGAAAACCGGCACTTCGTTTTTTTTAAACAGTGTTAAAAAACCGTCAGGTTTTATTTTTAGTAAAAAAAAATTCTCCAATTCAGAAATGAAGTGATTAACCTTTTTTTATAATCTGAAAATGCATTAAAATCAATTGCGACGAAGGAAGTTGTGTTTTTATTACAAAACAAACTAGGTTTATAAAAATAAATTAACATTTGAGTTTGTGAAAAAAATGCGTTGTTATTTAATACAAAGATGTCCAAGTTTATTTGGGTGGTCCGATTTGTAAGGATACAACTTTATCAATATTGTGCCATCGATTTTTCGAAAGCTTTTGACACGAGGAAAAATAGTTCCACTACGACATAACATAAAAATCATTTTTAAGGAGCCCAAATTTTAATTTTTGATTTTTTCTCAACTTTTATTTTTAAGGTTTTTAGTAGGTAATAAAAAAATATGTTTATATTTCCATGCTAAGGTGACGTACAATACATGCAAAATACATTGCCGCATATAATGTAATATAACATATGAACTCGCAGAATAGAAATATGACTGAGTGGATCGAATCAGTTCTGATGTATTGTAAATTATTTTTTGATTAACTTTTTTTATTTACTTTTTTTTTTATAAAAACCTTAAAAATAAAAGCTTAAAAAAATTGAAATTCGATTGATTAAAAATAATTTTTTTGATATGTCGTAGTGGAACTTTTTTTCCTGTTACCAAATGCTGTCGAAAAATCGATGGCACAATACCGATTGCTGAATCGGCCCACCCTTATGTTAATATTTCTTTTATATTTACCTCAATAGTTACTAATTAGAGAAGCCGTTATTTGGGCCTCGATTTCCTTTATATTGGGACTATAACCCGTATGGCCTAAGATAGTTTTTTTTCTATAGTAATTTATTTAAACAAATCGAAACGTAGTCCAATAAACTTATATTCGTACATATATGTGACAGCGCATAGAGAGAGGGACCTAAGGGTAAAAAATCAATTTTCATATTTTTTTCTTTTTTTGATGTGGACAACATCTGAGCGTCGAATGAGACCGATCCCATGCCCAAAAGTGTTCTCTCCCAGAGATATGCGCGTTTTATGAAAGTGAAGTCGACGATTCTAAGCGCAAATAGAAAAGGACCTAATCTTTAAAATTGCTCTCCTGAACAAAACTGGTTTTTAACCTTAGGTCTCTTTCTATTTTGCGCGTCTCATATAATGGTTACCGATCGATCGTAATGATCGTAACAGTGCCAAATTTTATCATGAACGGACAAAATATGCACGTAAATCAGATTTGTTGCCACAACCAAATTTCTTAACGAATGTTGGTGTTTACAAGTAAAGTGTGGTTAAATTTTGAGGGACAATGTTGAATGTAAATCACACCTAAACGTCAAGTTTTTTCTGTATTTCATTTGATATTTATCAATTTCAGACTAATTCAATTTGAACCATGGAAAGATACACAAGCGATAAACGCGTTAAAGTTATTCAGGCTTATTATGAATATGAAAATCAACTTTCGAAGAAAATCATCTTCAGTGATGAGGCACATTTCGGATTCGCCAATAAGCAGAATTGCCGCATTTGGGTAAATGATAATCCAAGAGTGATTGTCGAAAAAATAATGCACGCACAAAGAGTGACTGTTTGGGCGGTTTATGGGCTGGCGGTATCTTAGGGCCGTATTTTTTTCCAAAATGAGGCCGGTCAGACAGTTACTGTGAATGAAATTGGAAGATATAGATGTGGACGATATGTGAAACAGGACGGTGCCACTTGCCACACAGCGTACGAAACAATGCCTCTTTTGCACGAAAATCAACATCGGCCCTTAAAATTTAACCACCCTTTACTATCCATGTATTCCATCACTATAACTGAATTTTGATTGGGTACACCGCAATTTTCAATAGTGGGAACTAACAATATAGCTTGAAGAGACACTAATATAGTAACCCTAACTAATTGGTCTGATTATTGAAGCTGGATTTGTAAATGTATTAGTTGTTGCTTTCGATCATTGGCTATAGGTACTCTTTGAATTCGGTTGTCATTGCCACTAGCATTTGTTAAATGTACCAACTGATAGTACAATTTTACAAATTTGGTTATTTGACCGAAATTAAGGTTTTTTATTAATTTTTTTTATTTAACGATCTGAAGATATTTTTTCTATTATTTGAAAATTGAATAATGAACAGATGTATTTAAAACTTCATTTTTATTTTCGAAGCTAATAAAGTTTGAATCCACAAGTGGAACGGTTTTATGCAAATTAGTAAGTGGGTCAAGAAAATTACATTTTCTTTTTAAAGTGGCCAAAAATCAAATAAAAACTGATTATGACATATTGTGAAGTGAAGTAAAGTGGAATTTTAAGCCTAAATATTTCCGGCTTTTTCAGGGTTAATATCACACAATATACGTACCTTAAATGAATGCTTAAAGTCTTAGCTACAGATGTGATAAAAAAATATATACTTTCATATCGGTCATATTTTGTAGTTTCAAATCCCTCTGTGTCGATTTTAGTTTCCATTCTAAACAAAACATATTCATTAAATTTTATTAAAAAAAATATTTTTTTTTAAATAAGGACGAAAATGGTCTTATCTTGAAGCTTTTGTGATTTTATTTTAGACAATATTTACTAAAATGATAATAGTATAGGATGTTAAAATGTTCTACGAAAATAAACCTAATACGATTTCACCTTAGGCACCTCATTACAAAAATTCGACAAAACGAAGGAATATTTATTACTTTTAAACTTATTTCAAATGGTCTAGCGTTGCAAAATAAAACTTTCCTTGGTCCATAAAAAATAACTCAAACCGACATTGGCCGTCCTGTTGGGAATTTACTATAGTCATCCAAGTCTTTCATTTCTAGAAGAAATCATTCACCCTCCAAGAAAGTCCGAACTTATATTGCATAGTTTAATATGTTACAACAACGAACTAAACGTAGTTTTGTTACCACAAAGCATTTATTTGTTGTCACCATCAATTATTAGTTATCATAACAACCAGTTTTGGCAACCAATACTTTTACTGATTTCGGTTGATATAATCGACATATTGGTTGTAAGTATCGTAACATAATTGTAGTATGTATTGACAACGAACTAAACGGGGTTTTGTTACCACAAAGAATTTATTTGTTATCGCCATTTATTGTTTATACCAAAGTTGCATGTACTTATACTTCATAATTGGTTGGTTATCATAACAACCAGTTTTGGCAACCAATACTTTTACTGAATTTGGTTGGTATAACCGACTTATTGATTGTAAGTATCGTAATATAATTGTAGCTATCATCTTATTTTATGTCGAACCATGTCACCATCAATACCATGGAATGTTGGTAACTGCAACAGAAAGTATGTTTATCCAACCGAATATTTGTAGTTCGGACTGATTTACAACGGATTTTTTCTCTCTGTCTAGCTGTGCCTGGAGCTAAGGACATAAAATCGGTTGAAAAAAACATAAGTGTGGGAGCTATGTCTACATCTGAGCCGATTTTCTTTTTAATAGCGTTCGCCCTTAAGCTTACTTCTGTTAAATGTCATGAAGATCGGACAACAATTGCTACATTTAGTTTGATTACAAGCTTTAGATTGACAGAAGACTGACGGAAAATTCATTAAATTGAATGAGTTGGTGATTCTAAGTCGATCGGTACATTTATAGATAAGTCTGGCTCAAATATTATGGGTAGTTACAACGGTATTTCGTACGTACAAATTGTGAATTTTCTTTGATTTTACATACAGCCACAAAAAACCGAAAAACTCGACAGCAAAAAACCGGGTACCCTGGTTAGTAAATATGTGAAGTTTTTGTTTTACAGGATACCTAATTATTCTATACAAACAAACGAGTTGAATGGGTGGTGTGCACAACAATTACAATAGTTAACTCTGGTTCAAACCGGTTAAGACCGTCTAAAAAGGGGGTAAGGAAACTCAGCCTTTTTTTAACCATTTAAAAAATTATTAACAAATTATTAACAATAGTTGCTTTATTTTATAACTCGTTAAGTTATATCCACATTTTTAACTCTTCAATACATATAGCAAATTTGTAATCAGCGACCATCAAACAACACCTATGGTCAAAAAATCAAGAAAGCTAAACCACAGTGCAAACGCAGAAATACCTTAAGTTCTTAAAACTCCCTTCCTTCCATTTTGCCTAAAGCGAAGGCTCACATTACCTGTTGGTTGCAAATGAAAACGAGTTGTATTGAAATTGTTGTAAATTAACAATAACATTTTTAACATTCTTTGTAGCCGTTGCGTATCATTAAAGATTGCTGTTATTGTTGTTTTTGTGTTATTGATTTTTCTTATGGACAGGGAGCGAATAAAAGGACATTCAACTTTTCCCGCGTAAAATTAAATAAAGAATCAAAATCTGCTGTTATAAATTTAACGCTTTTATTATTGACAAATGAAAACAAAAATATTCTTTTTATTATACTTTTATATCAATCGAATCCTAATATGCACACAATCAGGGTAAATACATTTGTAAAGTTACGAAGGTGGATCGGATTCGGCCTAACCATCATGGTAATTCATGTCGGAGGTGTAATCATCAAGTAATTGATGAAATAAATATCCAAAATTAAATGTATTGAACAAAGAAGACTTTGTTTTAAAATTTGTTTTTAATTGGCGCACAATGCGCAATATGCAACCCTCAAAACAAAACAAAATGTTTGTAAGTCGGGACTCACAACTAAAATTCCGTTGGACAGAAAAAATTTATGTTTCTATTACTAAATATTAATACTAATGACGAATAATTTCAACAGTGATTTTATAGCAATGAAATGCATATAGACGGACAAGTTAATATTCCTTCCGAAGCCCAATCCGATTGCATTCCCATTTTTTCTCCGTGTCACCATTATCGTATTGGAAGTTATACGGACCAATAACGCTGTCTGACCAAATTCCGTACCAAAAACTAGTCATTGTACAGGGTGGAGCGCGGTAATTTGCTTTTTTGCACTGGAGGCTATGGAGGCACTGTTGATCGAAGAGAGTAAAGAGTGTGCGTGGCTAATAGTGGCTGACGGGAGATTTGTATTCGCCTGCCTTTCAGTTGGCATCATGCATTCGACACGTGAGGACAGGTCATTTTGTGTTGAAGCAGATTTTTCAAATGCGCACTCGATCATTGCAGTGCAGCCTGCTTTTCGTTTACTATTCGCTTTTCCCCCACGCGGACATGTTCCGAAATCAATTGTTGTTGTTGGGTTACGTCATTGAGAACTGCAGGGAATGTGTCATGTGAACGAAGGGGACCTGAGAGAAGGATTACAACACCACAAAACATCGAGAGAGTTAGAGCTGGAGTACTGCAATCTCCGAAACCCTCTGCTCGGAAGCAATTACTTGCTCTTGGGATTCCCAGACGTTCTCTCCACCGGATTTGTCGTGATGAACTGAATTTTCACCCGTATAAAATGTGCGTGGTCCAACAATTGTCAGCACGGGACTTTTTGCGCAACTATAGCCCGTGATGCAATTGTGTTTTTTCTGATGAGGCGCATTTTAACCTCAGTGGGTGTGATAACAAACAAAATATGCGGTACTGGAGAGAAACAAACCCCAGAGAACTTCCCCAGAGACCTCTGAATTCGGACCTCCTCGCTGTGTGGTACGCCATATCACGAGTATGCATCATTGGCCCTTACTTTTTGCAGTATAACCGTCAACTGTGAACTCCGAATGGTACTTGACTATGATACAGGATTTTTTTCAGCAGTCTCTTGAGGCAATGCAATTAAAGGATACATGGTTTCAACAGGATGGTGCCACTGCACACACAGCCAGGGTTATCATGAATTGTTTGAGGCAAATCTTTCTGGACGGCTTATCTCTTTGAGGAGTGATGTGAACTGGCCGGCACCGGCACCAGACTTAGCCCCATGCGATTTTTTCCACTGGGGTTACCTAAAGTCGAAGGTGTATATCAACCATCCTAACACCTTGGAAGACCTTATTAACAATATTGAGGCTGGAATTGGCAGAATACCAGTCGACATGCTTTTTAGAGTTCATGAAAACTTCAGAAAACGTATGTAGCAGTGTGTGGAGAGCGAAGGTTGACATTTGGCAGATAATAAATAAATAAATAATAAATTTTTCTAAGGTTGATAATTTTTTGATTTCATTCCCAAATAAAAAAATTACCGCGCTCCACCCTGTACAATACACAATCCTGGATTAAACACTCCCCAACATTTCACATTTTGCCTTTAGTTGAACGTCACTTGTATTTAGCATATGAAGTTCCAATTACAGAGAATTGTAGTGCAGCAACTAAGATTATGTCGAACTAATGAACACTTGAAGAGTAAATGCAAGATTAATGGTAACACAATTTTTAATTCTTGTGCGATCTTATGCCCAAGATTTTCAGATAGACCGATTCTATGATATTTAAATTGAAAACCCATTTATTTGTTTCGATCTTTCTTCGGAATAATTTTATCAATTTATCTTGGCAATATTTTTGCTTAATCCTCGTAAAACGTAAAAGCTCATTGAACTTGTTTGTCAAATTTCACTAATTAAGTACTTAGCTTTAAGTGCTGTTTTAATTACATTTTAATCGGTTACTACGAACAAATTAATACGAGAAATAATAAAATGCGCCGATTTAACGAAGATGTCACCTGTAGCCTAAATTTGGAGGAGCGACTTAAGAATACTTTACGATAAATCAATAAATTCGTTCGCTCTTTGTTTGTTCTCTGGCAAGAACAAGTATCGGCTTTGATTGAGGTAGGTAGGCTTCCTTTTGGAACTGGTTATACAGTGGCATTTCTGTGGTCAGATGACGGAAGGGGACCGTATGTGCATTCATTATTTTCGACAGCGGCATAAGTCCAAAGCAAATGTGGGCAAGAAAAAAAAAACAACTGAAAATTACATATGCCGATTTTCAATTAGCTCTTTTAAACAGTTCTTGGAAGCATGCGATTATACGAGTACATGTGTAATCTCAATATCGAAAATATAATATTTAGAACAAATTAATAATACGAGTATTAAAGACGTTTCAGATTATTTTTATAAAATATTACGAGAATATATAAGTACTACTTAATAATTATTAATTAATTCATCCTATGAGTTTTCACAAAAGCTGCTATAACTCTGGACATTTTCGCTGGATTATCAAAAAATAGACCAGGTTGGTTGGTTCTTTAAGATTTTGTGCAAAAACGAATGGGAGAGCTCCAGAATTTGATACAATTGGTACTTGAAAAGAAAATTTTTCATAAAAAAATAAAGTTTTGACTTCCTCTGGCTGTAACTTCCACAGTCTTTATTCGATTTTTATAAATGATTTATATGAAAGATATATTTCTTATCAGTTAACATTATTCATTTTCAACTGAATCGAATAAGAATTTGCTAAGTTTAAGAAAAATAAATAAAAAAAAATCAGACAAATTTCTTGTTCACGATATCTCAAAAACTATACGTAATGGGGCAAAACGGACATTCAGAAGATTATTTTACATAAGGATCGATTGGATTCGTCCAAAGGAGGATTATGTTGCAGAACAGTGTATTTTACGAGATGTTTTAGATTTTTTCGATAACTTTTAGAATATACAGCTATTTTTAAAACTATATCGGTTTACTTTCTATTGTACTAAAATTTTTTTTCCGATATCGGAATATACGCTTAGAATTGCTTACGAAAGGCTAAGCTGTCAAACGAACTGACATAACGCGCTGTCCTTTTCACATTTATGGTCAGTTTTATCTGGGAAATGATCCTGAATAGTTTTACGCTTGTACAACGCTTTCAAACTATACAAATTAAATTTGAAAAGTAGTCTTCGATTCACGTACTTCGTGATTTATATGGTGCTTACAATCGTCTCTATGACCGAAGTCATTTTCGGATGTTAAAGCCTTGTTCTGATATTTGATTAGGGTACGATTTGGGACACTGAGGACCCAAAAGCCTAATAACTATACCTATTTATTGGACGTATCGTGTTTTTATGCGTACGACTTCTAAAAAAGTTTTTAAAAAGTTATTATATAGGAATAGTGGAAGAGTAAAAAAGGGTTCTATTTGTTGAGTTCCTCGAGTGGGAACTTTTTCTCATTTTGACCCTTTTGGTTCATTGGTATATCAATATCAACCGATCTACAGAAGTACCACATGTTAGCGAAAAGTAAGAAAACGTTCGTTTCTGAACCGTGCTTTCAACATAGGGTGGATGGTGTTCTTAACTTGTCTTTCCCTTTGCAAGATCGAAATATTGATCGGAGACCCTATAAAGTAATACACAAAAGAACAAGATATTTGTTGATTAATAGCTCAATGTTGTTTTTAAGGTTATTTGGTATGCTGAATCCAAAGCTGCACTTGGTATATAGCCCGACTTTTCGCTATATACCGTTGTGGCAAAAATGAAGGCCCTTCCACTATATATATTGGAATAACATTTGGATAATACGTTTCACCATATAAAGTAAAAAGAAAATCTGAAACTTGTCAACAAAATTTTCTTAAAGCCGTGTCCTAAAATTTGCTCAATAGTTTCAGAGATATCGTTGATATATATAAAAAAAAACAAAATTTAAAAAAAAAACATAACTAAATGTTTTTCTTTAAATGTCCATAAAACAATATAATGCGACAAAAATCACAGTTTTGGTTTAAAAGCATTTTGTTCAATATATTTTTAATGTTATTAGCTTTATTTAATTGAAATCGGTGCACAACTTGTGATTTTGTTCACAGTTTACTGAAAAAACTGAATTTATACAAATCGCTTTTTACAAAAAAAAAATAATCCCCATAAAAAAACTATAGCAAAGAAGTATATTGAGGTTTCTCATTCCGTTTGTAACACATCGAAATTCTTATCTGCGACCATAGAAAGCGTATACTTAATATGCATATTATTGATCGTCATAAAATGAACTAGTCCATCTCTTGAAAGCACGATTTATTACAAACAAAAAACATAGAGTCTTCAAAATGAGTTTGTATTAAAATGGAAAAAAGTGAAAAAGTTCCTCTTTAGAGGACTAAAAAAGTCCTGATAACATTTTTATTTTTTTTTACATTTTTTCTCTGAAATTCGGGTTATTAGCTTTAGAATCTTATTTGTTTTGGATAGATTCTTTAAAAAACAATAAAATTTTATCACGAATTTCCCTCTTGACTTATTGGGGTAGGTCCCTAGGCCACGCGGAATAGGTCTCTGTGCACTGTGGACATATGGGTATTAACAACAATACAAATTTCTCACGAATCAGAATATCATATTTATTTATTTAAGGTCCCTAGCACCCAATAGAACTTAATATGCATTAACTTTTAAAATTTGTCTGTATTAAGTGCCCCAAATTACGGGCTTCTTATAGGCCGAATATCTACAATATTAATTACAAAACATTTGTTTGATTTAAAATAATGTTTAAAATTAAAAAAAAAACACAAATATTTACTGACATTTAGCCATGTTATTAACCAAACCAGGTGAAAATGAGTATTTTTGTAATTTTATTTTTTCGATTCTTTTTATAGATATCAATAATTTTTTTTGCGTCGAGACAATAATAATTTAGAATGAAAAACAGTAAAGTACCCAAGAAATTATTATTTTTGCTACATTTGTTTAATTTGAAAAAAGTGGAAAAGTTATTGACTAAAAAAGTTAAAAAAATTGTCATTTTTGTGATTTCGAGTCTTTAGATGAAGTTTCCACTTTGAACCAAAAAATTTACGATGCGATAACTCAAAAACTTGATCCAAAATTGAAAACGTATTATGCCAAAATATAAAGTTTTCAGATGTACTTTCAGCCTCCATTCACAAAACGTATGCACGAAAAAATGTGTTAGTAATTTTGTTTTACCCATCAATGATTTCCACAAACTGAATGAATTTGTATTTTTTTCTGTTTCGTTGTCCGAAAAAGATGATATAAAAAGAAAAAAAGCTAAATAAAAATTCAATTAGTACATCTCCATTTTATATTGTTAAATATTATGTTAATCTTTAGATTTTTCCAATTATGCATTAAATAAAACTAATTTGTTGTATTACCTTTTGTTGTTTTTTTCACAAAAAAATACATGAACTAATAGAAATTATACAGATATGCTAAAGTCATGGCAAATTTAAAGACTCTTAAATGACTTAGCGGTGAAAGCGTTTAATTTGGCAATAAACTACCGAAATTGTTAGCTTGTCAAATAAAAAAAATATTGAGTACACGTAGAAAAAAAGGATGGCTGGGATAACAATATTCGAAGAGTGCCATACTATTGTTGGGTATATGGTTATGGTACAACAATATTATGATGCATTTACAACCATACTTTGGTCCTATACTATGATCCTTACAACAATTATATAATACTATGATAATTATAATTATACTATGATCCCCAACATTATTTATTACAATTGGTTTAATTTGTCAACAATAGATTTGAATTATGAAAATAATTGAAAAATACATTAAATTCCAAATAATAGAAGTGATTTTTTAACAGAAGAAAAAAAAATCAGTTTAAAAAAACGTATGCGTATTTATTAACAACATTTTAGTAAAACAAAGCCAAATTGTTTGATTGAAAAATTGTAATTTCCATTAAAAAAGTACCATAATTGCAATAGATCCGCAACAATGTCATTGTTCTTAAAAACATATTCAAATGAAGAAAATTACAATCATACAGTGTGATTGCCGTTATTATATTACTGTTAACATAAAACCCAAAGAACAATACTCTTGTCGCACCAGCCATAAATATACTGTAGCTACAACCATATTACATTACATTAGAACAATTTTAATATTGCTGCAATTAGACTATTGTCAAAATTAAATTCTGAAAAAAAATACTATTGTTGCGATGAACATACTTTTATTGCGAAGAAAATGCTATTGTCTACGCGACCATACAGTAAACAGATTTTTTCTCTTGGTGTAGTGAACGTTTGGTCTAGCACTTAAGAGTCAAGATTACTGTTTAGGAAATGTAAACGTAAAAGGAGCTGTGTGTTTAAAAAACATTTCTCTGCATCTTACAAATTTGTTTGTAGCTTTTTAGCTTAAATATCTTACAAAACCATTTCTCTATCTCAATTTCAATTAATCGCATTTGATGTCCTTTACTTAATTTCCAGATGCAAATGATAATAAAGGGTGTTTTTTTAGACGTGTGGTTTTCAAGAAGAATTAAAACGCACATAATTCAATGTTATGGCCAAGAATTTAGCTATATTATAAAGAAAAGGGTTTGCCATTATGCCATATTGGGCCGAGAGGCCCAATTTTAGACCACATTTTCTGCATTTTGGGCCGTATGTCAGCAATGACGCTGCGTGGACATGCGACTTCACATAACCCCACCGAAAATAGTGCTGCGGTGTTAAATAGCACGATCTTGGAGGCCTCGACACAGGCCTACGCGAGATAATGCGTTCACCAAAAGATTCTTTCAATAAATTGATTATTTCGTTGGCTGTATTGCATATAGCTCCGAGTTGTTGGAACCAAAGTTCGTATCCAATTCAGGCACGAAAAAGTCATTAATCATGGCTCTATAGCGTTCCCCATTGACTGTAATGGCCGGTTTAATTTTTGAAGAAATATGGACCAATGATTCCCTCTGCCTATATAGCACACCAAACAGTGACTTTTTGAGGATGTAACGGCGTCTCAACAATGTCTTGTCGATTTTCATTACTCCAAATGCGACAAATTTGGTTATTAACGTACCCATTTAACAAAAAGTGAGCTTCATCGCTAAACTAAATTTTCTTGTAAAAATCAGGACCGGTGGCCATCTTGATTTGAGCCTATTCACCACGATTTGCCAACGTTGTTGTGGAGCAGGTCTATTCATTATGAAATAAAAAGCCAAACTGAGCATAAATCAAGTGACAGCTGTCAAGAAGACCAATTCCGAAGTTTAGCCAGATTGAATATCACACGTTGAAAAAACACCCTTTATTTGTGTCCTAAACTTGGCTTCCGTTACGGTTCAAATGCACTTTCTACTTCAGCTGAAGTTTCTATCAATCACCACTTGTGCACTGGCATGGAGGAGTGCTCCTAATGAGTTCCTTCTTCTGCACACAAATCGTATTTGCATTAATATTTTTCAGCCAAGTCTCCCCATCACCCTTACGATAAAAATTCAAATCAAAGCCGTAAAGCTATTACTTATTAAGTAATTCTATTTGCGTTTTTTTCTAAAGGTTGTTGTTTTACCTTTTTCTTAGCAGTTAATCGGCATTTCGAAACAATAAATTCACACGTAATTAAGATGCCAATGCAAAGGCAGTTGTTACCTCTCCGGATAGTGGAAGTGGCAGTGACTGTGATACGTATACTCCTGCGAAGACAAGTGATTGCAGCACTGGAATATTTCAAATGCAATGCACCAACAACAAGCATTTAATTAAGACATTTCCATCTGGGCTTATCCAAGGAGTCGTTGTAAACTAAAGACTCTGGCAAATGGTGCATCAAGGCAACTGGTAGAGAGCTTGATGAACAAATCTTAGCAATAGGAAATGCTTCGTTGACAAGGATAGGCCAAAGGATATAGCTCCTAAATGTCACAGCTCTTAAGAAAAACCCCCACGTCATTGCAAACGACAGGCAGCAAACTCAGGGAAAACACTCCATATTGTTCTTAAACGCTTGATTGATAGTTTACGAATGAGTCATACTGATAAATCGATAAGAAGCTCATTGAATTAAAACACAGACATAAATAAATAGGAAACGCAACCAAAAGAGACTGGAGGATAATAAAAAATCTGCTTACAACCTAAGTAGCTAAAAAATACGAGTATGTATGACGGAATGAAAACAATTTAAATGATATTGTAATATTTTTCGAGCACTTAATAAATTGCCCATCAATTCGTATGACATGAGGGACAGGGGGAGAGACATACAGCTTCATAACCGTAGACAGACTATAATCCATCAGATATGAAAGTCTCGTTCATCAGCTTTCAACTGTTCTATTTCATTTCGTATTATTGTAATCACTGTAGCTGGGTTGTGAACTTAACCCTCAAGAGGTTTAACAACGTTAACACTTTTTGCTCATTATAGCCTCAATCAATTGTATAATGATTTTTACATTTAATTATTTATTTTAAATATGCTATTGCATATCATTATGAGTGACAAAATCTGTTTATGTTTAATTTCTGGGTTCTACAAAACAGCATAAAATCATTCAATTATTCCCAAAATTATATAAAATATTTCGCTAAAATAGGGTTGCCACCATTTTACAGATGAAACATACACTCAGAGTACAGATTTGTTGGCACATCCGATTTTTTTGGCAACCGTATGTTGGTGATTGCCCGTACAATCCATGTATTCCATCGCGACAACCGAATGTTGATTGGGTACACGGCAACTTTCAATTATTTTTTCGAAAATCTGAAAAATTGTTGTCTAAATGTCTTAAAAAATGGTCGTTTTTGGGTTAAAATGTTCTACTTAATTACTACTATAATCATTTTAGTATGGAATAGTAAACGAAAAAAATAATTTTTTTTAATAAAATTTAATAAATTAAATTTTTCTGTCTATTTTTTTAAATAACCTACACAATATGACCGATATAAAAGTAAAAAGACTTCATTAATTCATTTGAGGAATTTATTTCACTAAAAGATAAGTAAAAGATAAGTAACTTGAAATATTTGGGTTCATAATTTCACTTTATTAATTTATCATAATTAGCTTTGCCTTAAAATTGTTTGACACTTAGAAACAAAAATAATTCTTTCGACCCACTTTTCCAATTTGATGCATAAAATCATTATACACTTCCGTATACAATTTTTTAAAAAAATGTACATTTAAAAAAAAGTAAATTTTTAAAAATTTAATTTAAATTTTAAAAAGAGAAATACAATTTAAAAAAAAAATACTGTAGATTTTCGCGTGTTTCTTACTTATAACTATAACAGGTGGGGCCCCAAAAATATAATTACTGTTTTGGATTTATAGGCAAAACTTTAGTAAAACTTAAAAAAAAAATAATTTTTGAAGAAAAAAAAATATTGTTTTTAATAAAAAAGCAGATGTTCGCCTTTGTTTTTCTTTTATCAGCTGGGGTCACAAAAACCGAATTATTGTTTTGGATTTATTAGACTTATGAGTAAAAACTAAAAAAAAGTTAAATTTCTAAAAAAATAATTGAAATTTTAAAAAAAAATATATATAAATCAATGAACGCGCGTTAAAGCCTATACAAAAAACATAGGCAGTTAGGTATGGGAAAAAGTCGCGTTCATATTGGACCCGTTTTCCGATAAGTCGCGTTTACTATAAATTCGATTATTTTTGCAATCGAAATCCACCCATACCTATTAATGGCAACATCCCTATTAAAACAGCTGTTTATCAGCATATACATAAAGCGCTGCTGCTACTGCACATTTCCATAAGGCGCAATACCATTTGATCCTTATTTTCCACTGCGGTTAGCAAAATAATATCATTTAACTTTTTTTTTTTAAAAAAAGTATAAAATTGTTTAAAAAGCACGACACGGCAATACAGTTGACGACGCTAACTAAATACAAGTTTCAAAAAAAATCTATAGATGGCTCTTTAAAAAAAATCTATAGATGGCTCTGGTTGTGGAGTCTCTGTAGAGTTGGTAAAGGTGCATTGTATTTTCGTAGGTGATTGTTTAAAGAAAACTTGAAAAGTGAGATTTACAACTGTAGTTTTCATACGTTTGACGAGAACCTGGTCTTAAAGAGTTCAGTTTTCTTTTAAACAATTGCCGAAAGCTTTCTGAGGAAGATCGTGACGGACCTGAGATTGCAATAAAGGCAGCGTGGAGCCACGAATATCAAAGCCACTTTGCCATTATACTGTATTAAAATGTAGATGCAGAAGGTCAGAAACGGTTTATCCCTGTTCAAAAATTGAAAATTTTAATGAAGTTTGAAATTTATAAAAAAATATATTAAGCTCGTTTGTTTATATTTAAAAATATATTTTTAAAAAAAATTTAAAGTTATAAAAAAAAATTTTTTTTTTTAAAAAAAAACCAATTTCTTAAGTTACAAATTTGAAAATTAATTTGACTACATACTAATATTAATCGTAGTGTTCTCCTTTATATGACAAATTTGGTACAAATCCGTCATTCCTTTCCAGAACAACAAGATTTTTAGTAAAGCCCTAAAAATAAATTTGTTGGCCTTAATAAATTTGTTCATAACCCCAAACAAAAACACAAAGAATAATAAATAAAAAAATAAAAGTAGGTTTTTACGCGATTATACAGAAGCATTTTATATTCGTTAAAAGCAAATATAAAATACAGTAGCTTTTAAATTTCTCACCTCACAATAACAATTTCCGGCGCTGCATTTTGATTTTGCATTGCCCCGAACTTATTGATTCACAACGTGCAAGTGTGATCAATAATATTACTTTAATGAAATGAACACAGAAAAATGATTAATAAACCAAATACTTCAAATTCAATGGTTTATAGTTCAACGATAATTAGGTCGTGTCAAACATAAGCCCATCACCAGCTGTCATATCCCTCAAAAGTGCCATACTGTAACGAAATCCATGGTGAATATTATAAAATCAACTGCCCGGCCGAACATAAGCATCATCCACTTATTAACTCGAACGTCTCATTTGGTGATTACAACGTAAAGTCTATTTGTTTTATTGTTTGCATCTAAGTATTACATTAGCCTTTCAGCTTCAGCTTTGTATTGCTGGTAAACAAATCAAGATATTGAGAGCAAAGAGGTATTTAGAAATACACTCATTTTTTTGCATAATCCAAAAACTCTAACATGCTTTATAAATCTAGTAGCACTTTTTTTTAATAATGGCAACCCAGCGCTAAACCTTATAATCCAAAATTAATCATTTTGTTAAATGTTCATTGACAGTACAATCACCCGATTCAACATGGTATTTTTTATGCCAATAAAAAAAACAACTTAAAAAACGTGCGTATGTGTCACCAATAACAACATAATAAAATTCGATATGAAATTATTTTATATTCCGTGAAACATAAAAAATAAACGCACAAAAATCACAGCATTTGAGTTCAATATTTTTGTTGTGGCGATGGTGGCACCGAAAAAGCAACCTACAAGTCACGACTCAAGACTCATGTCAAAAGAGGAAAACGAAAAATAAAACGATGATGATGTTAAAGAAATGAAACTACGAGTACTATGAATTATTTCATATTAAAAGATACAGCACATAAATGTGAACATGCGAAATTCGTCGAACCAACCAATCAACATTAATATGTAACACCAACATTCAATAAAATGACAAATCGTTTTTGTTTCAATTCCGATGTTGTTGAAGTTGACGGGCTCCGATGATGATGACGATGACGATGATGTTGATGGCGTTGAGGATTTGAGGAAATACTTGAGATACTCGTAGCTCCAAATGACACAGTCACGTTATAAATTTAAATAATTGCCTATATAGAATAAAAGATATAAATACGACAGTATTTATACGAGATGTACACATATATATGTACATTAGAGTGGGTCGAAGCCAGGGTTAAAAAAAATTAATCGATTCAATCCCTAGTTTTGAGGCCCACACAGAGAGTATTTCAATAAAAGAAAAAACAAATTTTCGGCGAAAATACATTACAGCCAAAATGGATTTTATTGTATTTAAGTTCCTTCGTTTGAAGTCGGATCGTAACGTGTAGTTTTGACTCCGAGTTCAATTTCGACTAGTTACCTCGGGTACCCGATTTTCAACTATTGGAAAATTTTATGCAACAAACTTAAAGATATTAAAATTTCTTGTAACTTGTGCTTTGGAAGTATTCATGTACTTAGTAGGGACATAAATACAGTAAAAACATTGAACACACCCATTTCAAGAGTAGAACTGAACATACCCCGTTAATGAAATAATATGTCACGTATTATGTGACTCTGGGAGGGAGCACTTTTGGGGGCATGGGATCGGTCTCATTCGATGCTCAGATGTTGTCCACATCAAAAAAAAAGTCAAAAGTTGATGAAAACTTTTGTTCAGGAGAGCCATTTTTAAGATTTGGTCTCTTTCTATTTGCACTTAGAATCGTCGACTTCACTTTCATAAAACACGCATATCTCTGGGAGGGAACACTTTTGGGGCATGGGATCGGTCTCATTCGATGCTCAGATTTTGTCCACATCAAAACAAGGAAAAAAATGAAATTTTTTTTTTTACCCTTAGGTCCCTTTCTCTATGCGCTGTCACATATAGAGAGTATTTCATTTTTTTTGCAAAAATTAAATACCTTCAAAATAGATTTCATTGTTCAAATGAAGGAATTGTAAACCAAAACTATTTTGTCGGTACAGTAAGAACTCGTTAATCCGAATAATTGATTGCAGACCATAATTCGGATTATCGAAAATTCGAATTGGACACTTTCGTCTTTATTCGTCTTCTGTTACTACAATTTATTTGTATGTCACAAATGATTGTTCACAGTAAAAATAACGTTTAAATAGTATAAATTATATATTTTAAACCGAGGTATAACATTTTCCATTTTTAAAAACCAAAAAGATGTTTATTTTTTTAAAAAAAAGGCATACAATTTTTAGAAACAAAAATAACTTATTCAGGGCTGTCATAGAAACCATGTCGGTTTTGCTAATTATCCTTTTTGCCAACCGATAACATTGGTTTTCATGACACCAAAGTATTTTTTCATATCGTTTTCAAAACCAATAGTGACAACATTGGTTTCTATGTCAGCCCTGATTATAACAAACCTTAACAAAAAATAAACACAATAATAAACTGTAGTTTATTGAGCATTTATAAGAGCTTTTAAGAAGATACGGAAGTATCGATGAGGGTTTCTGCTTAAAAAATCTGTCTTCTTTTCACTGAACGCGTAATGAATATTGAATTTAGCAAAATTAGACTGCTCTCGAACTATGACACACTTTTAAAATAATGTTTAATAATGTTCATATTTTGATGTCAATTCGGATTACAAAATAAATCAATTCGGGTTGTAGAGTATGTAGTACAGGGAAAAAGTAATTCGGATTACTGGATAATTCGGATTAGCGAAGTTTGGATTACCGAGGTCTTACTGTATTTTATTTTCACGGAAAAATTGATTTTCCCCATTTATGAAGTACTCTCTCTATGGGCTTCAAAACAATTCGTACAACTTTTTTGTGTGTCCCACCTTAATGTACATTTGCTTACATTTATAAGTGTATATACACGTATGTAGGTATGCATACATTCGTATTTATTCAAGTAGGTTGCCCGCAGAGCTCATTTATCAAATGTTACATTTGATAATTGAATTATTTGTGCGTTAAAGTGTTTGTGATTGGCAACAATATTTGAATTTTAATAGAAATTCAGACTGTCATCGCTATCAATGGACTACTTATAAAGTGTAATATTTTATTGTGTATTTATATCTGAATGTACATACGAATACGTATTTATGTTCTCGACCATAATGCTGAGGATAATTTCAGTTACAACAAACACCTTCAAATGTTCCATTCAAAGGTGATTGAATTTATAGCCCTGATGTGACATTTGTAAAGAGTAATTGGCTTTGATTTCATTGTTTAATACACACTATGCGTATGTTAAGATCTTGGAACTCCAGTCGAGCATAGTGGACGGAAATTTGTTAGAGTTACATATTATACAGCATTTGCCACACTTTCCGCATATGACAAATTTGTAGTTTGTTAATCTAGCGGCCTTCTTCCAAATGTTTCTATGAACGTTTGTTTTCACTTGTGTGGAGAATTTGCAAATTAAAAATATTGGATTATCATATTGGAACATTTACTCATTTCTATAGTTTAAAATAAGAGGTTATTAAGCGAGTAAGTGGTCGAAAAAGCAATAACTTTAAATCATTGCCTCCAAATATTGTGTTGCCATTTGCATGATAGTTTTTAGTTCGAACATTCTACGTTTTTTTTTTTTTTTTTGAACGAAAGTTCCGAACGCCTCTTACACCCGCCGCCCCAGCCGACAGAGGGAGCCATGTCCCCATGACGTAGGAACAACGTTCACATTATGGACCGATCCATAATGGAGAGATGACAAGAAACTGCATATATGTAAATTAGCTACAGATAATTACACTGTGGAACATTTTTGGGGTTATTGTCTGGGGGGTGAGAAATTCCAAGTCAGGGTGATGGTACTAGGTCAGTATATTTTTTATGACCTTTAACATTTTTTCCTTATCTTGATGTTTTTTCGCTTAGTTGTAAAATGTTGGCAAAAACGTAGTTTGACATAACTCGAGAACGACTAGTTCGATTTTGCTGAAATAAATTGAGAAAAATTAATAATTACATTTTCTTTAATCCATTAATATACTGTTTCTCTTCCAAATCAACATTTTTGCAATTAGAAATAAATTTATGAAGAAAATTTTGCCAACAATTTTTTTTTTTTTTTTTTTTAAAACATATAAATCCCAAACGGAAAAACGTGTAGAGTCTTATAACTTTCACGTAAAGTCACATAACCTATAAAAAAAATGAGTGAAGTTACTTAATTGTAAATAAAAGCAAAACTGGCACATACGAACGCAAAACCCTTTGAGGGTTTTAATATACTGACCTAGTACCATCACCCTGACTTGGAATTTCTCACCCCCCATATTGGCTGTTGTACTGTGTTATCAACAGCCAATCGGCACCAAAAATTATAACAATCTCTACACACAGCGAACAGATTTGTTTCTACAATCGAATTTTTTGCCAACCGAATGTTGCGGGTTACAA
Source organism: Hydrotaea diabolus (assembly GCA_963513945.1). Taxonomy (NCBI): domain Eukaryota; kingdom Metazoa; phylum Arthropoda; class Insecta; order Diptera; family Muscidae; genus Hydrotaea; species Hydrotaea diabolus. Next base: position 155,151,181 of record OY740718.1, read on the forward strand.
GAGCTATCCATGTATCGTTACAACCAAATATTGGTTGGGTAGGCAGCAATTTTTAGTAGGGGAATTATTGGATTTTTGGAAATGAATTTGTAGATGCATTGGTTGTTGTTATAGATTGTTGGTTATAATTACTTTTTGAAAAAATTTAATATTTTGTCGGCTTGCAATAGGCAAACTGAAAAAAATATATTGAGTTTGATAACAATAATTATTGTCAAGCGTTGGGTGGCCGTAGCTCGGGAAAAACGGATCGCCACCAAAAAAATTGGTTGTTGTTTTGAATAATAAGAAGGGGTATCTGTGGAGGTCTAACTGATCAAGTCTGAGTAAAGTCACTAAATTACAGTTAAGCCTGTTTCTATATTCTGTAAATATTTTTTTTATTTAAAGTTTGTATATTTTTATGATCAGTATCGCTTGAAAGCATTCATCGTCTAACCGAAGAAACTTAAACTGGCTTACCTTTTTTTAATTTTTAATTTCTTTGTGGATTTCGAAATTGGTTGTCTACTACTTATGGAACCGATAAAATATTATAGGGTTTATTTGTCGATGTTGGAGTAACGAATATTAAATTACAATTGCCAACTAAACAAGGTTTGGTTACTACAAAGAACTAATCTGTTGTCTCCACCAAATAACATTTGCCAACTAAACAAGGTTTGGTCACTTCAAAGAACTAATCTGTTGTCTCCACCAATTATTGGTATTAAAGTAACATGTACATCACAATCGGTTGGTTGTCATAGCCGCCAGTTGTCTCAACCAATAGTTAAACTGAATTCGGTTTGTATAACTGTGTTTTTGGCTGTGAATACCGTGATATGGTTGTAACAACCATCAAATGATATCTTGAATCATGTTATCATTGATACTATGGAATGTTGGTTATTGCAACAGAAAGTCGATTTACCCAACTGAATTTTTGTAGTTCGGACCGATTTCCAACAGATTTTATTTCTATGTATAAAAAACATACACAATTTTAAATTTAATCGCCACCTTTTCTTAAATATAAGAAACCAAAAACAATTAAAAAAAGAGAAAAACTATTACTATGCAAAACAGACTTTAAATATAACCACCACCTTTGCATATTACAATTTTAGCCAATCCCACGACAGCCAGTTCTAAATGCGGGTTAACCAGAAACAAACGCTCTTCGGCTAGGGGCAGTCACCTAAACAATGTGGTTTCTTTTTTAGTCAATTTCTTCGTCGCGGGAGCAGCACTTCCCGCAATGCCTGCTCGGACTATTACTGGTCTGAGCCGGGATCGAAAAAAACCCCGGATCTTGGATCTGATCGGTTCACCGTTCACACCATCGTGCCACGTCTGTAAGGTGTAATCGTTGCATGGAGTGGGTGCACTTCCGAAGCTGTTCAGGTGTGAACTACATCAGGAGGTATAGCAAAAAGGACTATTTGCCTCGTAGTTCGCATCGGGTCTCTTGCTTTGGTGCCGTCTCGGTGACAACGAAAGTATAAGTCGACTTCCCCGCAGGCGAGAAAGTGAGAGTCCCCGCAGTTTCCCTCGCAACAGCATCAACACATACATCTGCGTATACCACAGATTTACTGTTGCCACCCCAGAAATTGCAGCAATTTTACAATTTAATTTAAAACATCATAGTCTCTGCTGTCCAGGAAACTAAGTTGAATGCCACATGCACCTTTGTAAAGGATACAACGTGCTACGTAAGGTTCGAACACGAAGTGGAGGTGGGGACTTGCTTTCTTGTTACACCATTGTGTGCAGTACAGACTTCTCTCGCCTGAGTTTGACTCTAGAGACCCATAGAGATGTAAAAATCCCGCCGTTTGGTAGCTCTGCCCCGCGTTATGTGCTTGACATAAACAATTAGCTATAAAGCAATAACCGCTTGGTCCTAGGCGACTTGAAAGCTTACCGCGAACTGTGGCATTCTCTCCTAGACAACGCCCAGAGGAGAATTGCTTTGGCGGCAATTGATACGACAATGACAATTGATAGCTCTACGATCTGTACAGTCAGACTTAACTATGACCTGCAGATTTGCATATTTTCTTTTGTAATTGTTCAATCCTCCCTAGATGGCGTCTTAAACCGCTTGCCATAAAGTTCTTTGGGCCGGTTTAATCCCTGTTCAATGTGTAAAAGCAACAGACCGAAATAAAACAAACGAGCTAAACAAAACGTTCTTTGGGATATTTATACTCAGCGCAACCTGCATTTCATTAACTTCGCCATGCTCAACTTGTAAATACTTTCGTGATACCACGTGGATTCTACTTTTTTCCGGTAGGATTTCTGTTTTAACAGCTAAAGGGTTTTCCAACAGGGCCATGATAATTTCGTATCTTTAGGTCAACGCACCCTCAAACATTTTTTATGATCTTTCAGTGGTAAAACGTCACTTACGAGCAACGTTTGGAAATCATTAAAAATTGATGAGAAATTCGTAGTCGGTGGTCGCAACTTTAAGAGCGCTTACTCCAATTTTCGGCAGTAATAATCGTACCACTCGACAGGATGAGCGATAACGCTTATTTCTGGCTGTGTGGTTTTGTCAATAAACAAAATATGCGTTATTGGACAGCAACAAGCCAACATGTGCTTTAAGAGACACAATTGCATTACTGTGTGGTGTTGTTTCTATGCCGGAGGTGTGATTGGGTCGTATTTTTTTCGATAAAAACAATGGTCGCCACCAATGGAGAGCGCTATGGTGCAATGTTAGAAAATTGTTTTTGGCCAAAAGTGGCTGAGCTTGACAGCGCCGATATGAGGTGTCAACAAGACGGTGTCACTACCCAGCAAACCAAGCGTTCAGAATTCGGTCAGATTTCTGTACGATAATCGGCAAAATGTTGCGATTTCGTATCAGAATTCTATGAGAGGTTTGACACGAATTCTGAAATCTCAGACAAACCGAATAGAATTCGTAACGATTTTGGTAAGACTTCTCGATAGAGTTCAGATATTGTTCAGAATTGTCTGATATTAGACATTGTCGGCAAATTCGGTTTACTGGATATCCATCTACTGAAAGGCAAATTCAGTGAACGTGTTGTCGCGAAAAATGGTCCGATAGAATGGCCCCTCCTTTATGCGATTTAACACCATTGGATTTCTTTTTATGGGGCCACATCAAGGCATTGGTCTATGTTAACAAGCCAATAACGACGAGCTCAGAGACAACTTCCAAAGCGAAATTGCCAACGTTCCGGTCAAGATGTGTGCACGCGGGCTAGTGGTGTTCATTTAAACGAAATCGAATTTAATTTTTAAAATGTAACATTGGCAATACACCTGGAATAAATTTGAACTCTATCAGGGCTGTCATAGAAACCATGTCGGTTTTGCTTGCTAACTGTCGTTTTTGCAAACCAATGTTGGTTTCATTTGGTGTCATGAAACCAAGTTGGTATTGTCCATTTCGAATGTAAATACTTTAAAATCAATGTTCGAATCAGCTGTTGCTGATAAACCGATAACATTGGTTTTCATGACACCAAAGCATTTTTTCTTATCGTTTTTACAAGCAATAGTGACAACATTGGTTTCTATGACATCTCAATTGTTTACTCAATTGTCATATGTTTGACAAAATTATCGTCTTACAATGTACTGACAATGAATTTTCTGACAACGTTACAAGACAAAAATTGTAAGTTCACTCGGTTGAAAGATTTTTTTTTTGGATATTTTACTGATAATATTGTAAGGTCCTACAGTCGTCTGTACTTATACATAGCTTTACTTTCAAGTAGCACACTGGGCTACACAGCATTGAGATGGTAAATAAGTTTGCATTATTTCCCAACGTTGTCATGAGTAATGCAATTCATTTTGTCCCACAGCCATATGATACAGACTTTCTGTCAGGGTCTCGAGCGTGAAAGAGCTGTCGCTGTCGCTGTCACTGTTAAATAACGTATGATTTCAAGAAACCACTAAATGCACCATCCGGCATGTGTGTTGAACAACCCAGCCGTTATGTTCTGGTTTTGTTATATTTTATCAAGCAAATTCTATTCAGTACTTTTGCTGCTTAAAGCAAATGACTAATTCAATCTAGCCTAGCCGTCAATCTAAAATTGTTTTATCACTACATTCACATACAATTGCGCTTGGAGAAATAACTCTCACACGATTGTCAACACATAGTACACGGGAACATCAATTTCTTCGCTGACAGATGCAAAGAGGAGACAATCTTGTCCAACCACTTTGGGTTCTCACAGAAATTAATGCATGGCTTGCTTGTATCTTCTTATCGATACAAATTCCAAAAGAAATTGAACTGCGGTTAAACACTTTTGATGACAATGCACTTAAAGTTTTGCCTTTTGTTGTTTTGCTATTAAAAAACAATTGATTTGGAATTAAAATTTCTTTGAGAATTCATTGATACGATTATTTAATTATTCCAAGGCTGCTTTGCAGTTGTTTCCCCAAAATTGTACACATGTGCGGTGGTGTTATCTTGAATTTAAAGACTGACTAACTCCAGCTAAAGTTTTTTGTTTTGTTGTTTTTTGCATGAAATTTAAATTAACATGACTTTTGGAGGGTAATTAACATTTTTATCAGTAATTCATGGCTTGTTTTGTTGTTACCTTGATTATCGATACCTTTTGGTGTACCTCGAAGTTTATTGGAAATTTATTGAAAACTCTTTTTTTGTGGTTTTGGCGATTTTGACACTGCTCTTCGGCCGTCCAGTGCTGATTGTTATCGTTATCCACAACATGTCCTCTTCGGCCGTTTTACACATTCCAGTTGATTGGAATTTATGGCACATCTTCTTCGATTTGGTCTTTGTATTTTGCTCGGTTGCTTTTTATAGCGAATTTCACACTTCTGGTAAATTGGAGTAAGTCCGTTAGTTTTATTGGTTGGTTGGCTATTGTTTCTGCTTATATTTGATTAGAATACTCGCTTTAATTATTGACATTTATTTGTGTCGATCGATCGATGGTCAACATCAAATTTGGGTTAGTGCCGGTGGTTGATTCACACTAATTGCGTTTATGATCGCTGAATTACAATGACGAACCAAGTATGGAAATTCGCGTGTATTTATAAACACACGATCGTATGTCGTTTATAAATACACTTTTACTATTTTGTCTGGTATTTCTTTTCAAGCTGGGAAATCCAATGTCAGAAGAACTTTAACGTCAAATTTTATTTAGCTTGTCCACTACTTTTTGTTCAAACAAATGTATTGTACGGTAAGACAGATTGGATTTTGTGTACGAAAAGTACAGTGAAGTATTTTCTTAAAAACTTAAATACTTAAAAAAACAAAAAATGTGCTTTTACTACAAAATTTTTTATTTTCCTCAAAATATAGATCGGAGAGCCTATAAAGAATAATTATTATTGATCGTCGAAAAATTTTAAGACGATATTACTATGTCCACTCAGAGAAAAATTAAGTTGGAAATCGGTTGGAACAACGAAAATTTCGTTGCAAAAAAAAATTCAGTTGCAATCACCAAATGTTTATAATTGCAATGGAAATTCGGTTCGACCTACCATAAATACGATCATCGTATTGTAGACGCAACAAATTGATTAACTAACGAATAGTTTCCTCTTAAAGTGGTATCAGCCTCAGCTTTGTAAAAGCAGGCTCTGTGCAATAGATGAAGATTTACTTATAGCTTTACTAAATTGATTAGTAATAAGAATAAGGGTAGGGCTGAGAGTGGTTTATAGACAACAGATTTGTTTCCACAACAGAATTTATGTGGTCGCACCTACCATCCATGTATTCGATAGCTACAACCGAATATTAATATAGTTCACGGCAATTTTCATTGCACCAGAATAATAGTCCGATCCTTAAGAAATTAGAATATTATGCATAAGGTGATATAGGAGAAGGAGAGTAGCTTAGCACTGGCCATTTAACTTAAATATTTTAAAAACCTTATGCCATTAACTATTACTAGTAACGGGTCATCTATCTAGAGGTATTTTTTCAATAGGTTTTTTTTCACAGATTACGTGTGAGTTGTGTTAAACTTTTTTTCTTTTCAGTTTTGTTTGCCATTTCGTCATGCAAAGACTCACACCGCAAAAACCACAATTCGGTGCGGTTTATGGGCTGGTGGTCCATATTTTCCAAAACTGATGATGGCCGAAACGTAACCGTAAATGGTTCTCGCTAACGCGCCATGATATCATACTTTTTGTTACCTGAAATTAAAGCCCGTAATCTTGACGACATTTGGTTTCAGCAGGACGGTGCCAATTGCCATACAGCGGCTTGGGAGGTCATTTCGAAGAGCAGTTAATTTCACGTTTTAAACCGGCAAATTGGCCGCCTAGATCGTGGGATATCTCATCTTTAGACTTTTTTTTTGGGGCTACGTACATTCAAATTTTTGTAAATGTACCCTGTTAATGGACACCCTGAGGCGTAGCTGCGACCAACATTTGAAGGAAATTAAGTATATTCCAATAAATAAATGGCATAAAATATCCTTTCAAATTAACAACAACGATTCCACACTTGATTTGAATTTTTGTATTTTTTTTTTGAAAAAAATACTCTTACCTCTAGATTGATCACCCGTTATAATAATAAGAGTTGAAACAAGTTTTTATGGAATAACACAGTACAACATTTTTCAGGTGATTGATTCGGGACTCAATTCTGATAATTGTTTGTGAAAGTAGCCCCAAAAAGAAGAAATTCTGCATCATTCGTTAGGTCAAGGTACATCATATAATAATATAATAATTAATTTAAAGTTAGTAAGTATCGTATAGGGGAATTTGTCACGTTTTAGGCTCTATTGTTGGTCATAACTTGAGAACCACTAGTCCGAATAAGCTGAACCAAATTTAAAAAAATTAAAACTTAAATTCTTTTAATCGGTTCATACGCTACATAAGTAACAGTTTCGCAGTTATAAATAAATGTATGAAGAAAAAAAAATATTTTTTGTCTAAAAAATTTAAGTTTTTTTTTAATTCATAAAAAATACAAAACGGTAAAAAGTGTCAAGTCCTATTACTTTCACGTAAAGTCAAATAACCTATGAACAAAATGAGACATACTTAGTAGGGACATAAATACTGTTACAACATTGAACACACCAATTTCAATAGTAGAACTGAACATACCCCGTTAATGTCATATGGATTTTGAAAGCTAACCTCAATAGCGTTAGTCTGTAACGGGATTTTAAAATTGTTTCAACTTTCATCATGGAGTGGTCAGATAATGAGAACCGTATCGCTGTAATAGCGCTTTTCAAGTGTGAAATAAAAAAAACGATATTTTCAAAACGCTCCGGCCACTAGGGATTAGCCGCATGTTCCTCTACCGATGCATAAAACTGTTTGAGGAGACTAGAGATGTAAAAGACTGCCACCGGTCGGGCCGCCCAAGCTCTGTTCGAACACCGCATGTCATCAAAGCCGTTAAATTAAGAATTCACAGAAATCCGCTCCGAAAACAGAAAATCATGGCCCGTGAGATGAATATCACGCAAAAGCCCATGAGTCGAATCATTAAAAAAGACTTGAGACTTGGAGGCTTTCAAACGACGTTCCGGACATTTATTGACTGCAGCTTTAAAAAAAATTAGGATTGAAAATGCAAACGTCTTTTGGTGAAGCACGCTGATAACTTGCACAGAAAAATTTTGTTCACCGATGAAAAAATTTTCACTGTTCAGGAAAAATGTAACAAGCAAAATGATAAGAGTGTATGCGCGGTCATCTAAGAAAGCATCTGAACTGATCCCAAGGGTATAAAAGGGAAATCGCCCACCTTCAGTCATGGTTTGGTGGGGTGTCTCTTACGATTGGGTCACTGATCTGCATTTCTGTGAACAAGGAGTCAAAACATCGGACAAAGTTTACCAAGAAACCGTTTTGGAAGTTGTTGTGAAGCCTCTTAATAACTTCCTATTCCAAAACCAGCCATGGACTTTCCAGCAGGATTCTGCGCCGGCCCATAAGGCTAAAACGTTCCAGGCCTGGCTTCGAAACAATTTGCCAGCGTTCATTTCCTCTGAAGAATGGCCCTCAGGCAGTCCAGATTTGAACCCATTGGATTACAAATTGTGGACGGTTTTAGAGGACAAGGTTTGTTACAAAAGATACCCCAACATTGGATCTCTTAAGATTGCTTTGGTTCGAGCTGCGGCCAATTTTCCAATGGACGCGGTTCGTGCAGCTATTGACGATTGGCCAGTGCGACTTGAGGCGTGTGTAAAGGCAAAAGGCGGACATTTCGAATAAGTAGATTCTTTTTGGAAACAATATACATCAATAAATATATTAAAAAATATTTGGTCCAAAACATTCTGTACTTTTTATTTTTCAGCATAAAACTTGTGTAACAGTATTTATGTCCCTACTAAGTAGGTCATGAAAATCGATTTACGCGTTTCGCTTTTATGCACAATTGAGTGAAGGTATGAATTCCAAAAATTTGCTCAAAATATGTACAAAATTCTTTGGAAAAAACGTTGATGACTTTTTTTTATGATTATTTGTTACCTTGACCAAACGAATGATGCAGAAGTCCTTTTTTTGGGGCTACTTTCACAAACAATTATCAGAATTGAGTCCCGAAATCATGTGTTGTACTGTGTAATCCACAGTGGAAAATTAGGTGATGCCACGCTCATGCGTAAAAATTCAAATTCTCCATAATAAAGGACCGATCATTACTAAAATAAGAATATTATGCAATTCGTATTCCGAAGATTTTCAGAGAAGGCTAAGCGCGTGCCATTTCAGAAATTTGTATGCCTCTTTAATAGGCGATTAGTAGAAATGCCGATTACGATACTATAGACTGCAGTCCATTATGCAGGGTACGTACAATTCTTCCAAGCCGAACTTAATTTGTGCTCTTGCTTCAATTGTCTTTATATAAATTAGTTTTCCTCGCTCTCGTTTTCTGGAAGTAATCATAATATTTTACATTTTCATAATTCTTTCCTATCCCAACGGTGTTCTGAGGTACCCGAACAGACAAAACGTCTGGCCAGTTTCGATTTGTTGTCTTTTGTGGCAGTGGCAATGTTCTGCTTCGTCTCGTATCATATCACAACGTATCGTACCGTTGATTATTGCATACATTGCATTTGCATACGTTATCAGATGGTATGCACTACGTTACGTTCTCTGTCTATCTGCCCATGTTGTAGCAGAATTCTACTCGTCATTTGCCACCTTATCGGTTTAATGAAATCCTGTGCGCTGGCATCATCGCATCCCATCCATCTTTCGTTTAACCATTTTGCTTACATCAAATCTGTCGTATTCCAGCCAAGCCACGTTATAGTTATTCCCACCTTCAGCTTGTCCTCATCTTCTTGTCGGTTGGATGCATCATAGGATTGGGTTCGATGGGTTGGCGTTAAGTTATGTTGTTCTGCCGTTAGAATTTCCCGCCACACGATGATGGCAAGGCGAAGAAAGAAAATCTGGTTTGGTTAGCTCATACCTACGTACATGTAGCAAGGCTATACGAGTACCCCCACTAGAATTCTAAAATCTCTTGTATGGTGTGAATCTTTGGTTATTATGCTTTTTTGCGGCTGCTGCTGCATATTCCTGAAGTTCAATGTTATGCTGAAGTGTTTACGGCCAACGAACGTACGAGTCTGTCCGCTGCATTTGGACGCTAGTGCGAGCAGCAATCTCAGCGCTTATTAAATGGGTGGCATTGTTAAGCTCATTTGTATAATAAAGTAATTAATTTCGACGAAGCAAGGAAAGGTGTGAAGATGCCGATTTATAGTTATTGCGATAAATGCTATTATGATCATAAAATTAATGGTGGCTTATTTAAAGAGAGGACCATCGCCTTGAGGACAACAATGTGGATGGAGAGCAGGTTTTTGAAAAATGTTTAATTGAATACTAAATGGTTATCAACTTTGTAATATATTTACTAAACAATTTACAAGAAAACGCCGGTTTTTTATACCTTCATCAAGTGGGGCCCAACAAGAAATAAACAAATTACAAACACGAAAAACTGCTAAAGTCGGTGTGGACGACTATGAGGTAGCCTACACTACTCTGCTAATCGGAAGAATCCCTGCCTCTGTATTTACAATGTTGCCTTAAGTCTGGAGGGATCATTGTTAAGGGGCTATTCAAAAAAAAAAAGACCGATGTGGTCCAATTATACCACAGATGGTTGTTGGCTGCTCGTTGAAATCGGATGTAATTTTTGACTTTCAGAGTTTTAGGTAATGAGCTCGGAAGAGACCTTTGCATGAAGGCTATACGAAATTATGGACCTTTATGGTCCAATTCCGCCAAATTTACGAACGATAACAAATTTGAGCGCGATCGGGTTGATTTTGTGGCATCAAGAAAAAAAGGATAACAAGTCGAGATGGACTCTTGTGTAGAACTATTCGAAAACATGGATATGTTCCAAATTTATTAGAGATGGTTGCTTGCTGTATAAAAATCTAGTTATTCGCATCATACTATTGAATATCCGCTTTCGCATTCGCAAAAAAACTATTTTAAAATATTCACTTTCGAATTCGGTAAAACTAATTTTGGAATATTCTTTCTCGAAAAAAAAATATTTCAGTTAGGAATTTAGTTGAAACAGAACTAATTTTTTGTGAATTATTTTTCAAAAACGTTTGTTTTTCCTCAGGCCTTGTACTTAATCAACTTTTTATATGCACATGTAACACGTATTGATGATCATTTCTATTATTTCATATGAAAAAAATCTTCTTAATCAAAGAATAATTATTCGCTTTTGCATTCGCAAAAAACAAATTTGGAATATTCGCTAAAATGTATGTTTCAATATGTGACAGCGCATAGAGAAAGGGACCTAAGGGTTAAAAAAAATCAATTTTCATTTTTTTCTTTTTTTTTTGATGTGGACAACATGTGAGAATCGAATGAGACCGATCCCATGCCCAAAAAGTGTTCCCTCCCAGAGATATGCGCTTTTTATGAAAGTGAAGTCGACGATTCTAAGCGCAAATAGAAAGGGACCTAATCTTTAAAATGGCTCTCCTGAACAAAACTTTTCATCAACTTTTCACTTTTTTTTGATGTGGACAACATCTGAGCATCGAATGAGACCGATCCCATGTCCCAAAAGTGTTCCTTCCCAGATATATGCGCGTTTTATAAAAGTGACGTCGACGATTCTAAGCGCAAATAGAAAGGGACCTAATCTTTAAAAAGGCTCTCCTGAACAAAACTGGTTTTTAGCCTTAGGTCCCTTTCTATTTTGCGCGTCACATATTCGCTTTTGCAAAAAATGTTTTTCAATATTCGCTTTCGCTAAACCCACTTTCATTACATCCCTAGTTAGAGATGTTTGGCCCATATGTTGGGTTCAGACTTTAAAAATCGTCGAAAAAAAATCCTGGAAATTTAACAAAAAAATTGGAGGTTGTGTTCCTTTTAACGCTTAAGGATTCCTAGAAATTCCGAAAAAAGTAAAATAAAATTCGAAAACAATCAAAAGTTTATAAAATGTTTGTCTTAAAAATAAGGAAAGGACCAGCTAAAAATTTTAATCGGCGGGTTTCCACCTTGTAACCTCACGCGAGTTTACGAGTAAGAGATACAACTCGAGGCAATGTAAAAACTTTTCTACAAAATGCATTACCCGTAGCCAACTTTAACTAGTTGGTCGCGGTCAGTGAATATTAGAATAATATCGTCAATCGTGGACGACGCACGAAGGTCGTCCAAAAACAGCCGTTGTGCCAGAGAACATTGATGCGGTGCGTGAGCTGATAATGCATGATTGTGACATATCGTGAGATAGAGGCATTCTTGGGCATTTCTTCCACCAGCATACATTCGATATTGCATTAACACCTGGCCGTAAAAAAGGTTTGTTTGTTCTCGTTGGATCCGCACAACTTGACAATCGCTCAAAAAAAGGCTCGTGTCGATTCGTGCAAAGAAATTTTGAAAAAATAAGACCGCAGTGCCTCAAACGGCGTTTATAAGATCGTCACAGGTGACGAATCATGGATCTATGCGTATGAGCCCGAAACAAAACAGCAATCGACAGTGTGGGTCTTCGATGACGAGCAAAATCTAACGAAAGTTGTTCGTGGCAGAAGCACTTCGAAAAAAATTGTCGTCTGTTTCTTCGGCAAAACTGGTCATGTGACAACTGTTCCGCTTAAGCAACATAGAAGGTCAATTCTGAGTGGTACACCACAATTTGTGTGCATAAAGTCTTCGAAGAAATTCGAGAAACGAACAAGAGAAGACGAATCATTGTGCACCATGACAATGCGAGCTCTCACACATCAGCTGAAACGATGCTCTATTTGACCACACAAGATGACAAATTGATGGGTCATCCGCCGTACAGCCCTGACATGTTACCCAATGACTTCCTTTTATTCCCGCACATCAAGAAAAAAATGCGTTGTCAACGATTTTCTGCGCCATAAGATGCTGTTGAAGCGTTCAAATACCATGTTTTGGAGGTGTCTCAATCGGAGTGAAAAAAGTGATTCGACAATTGGTTTGAGCGCATGCAAAAGTGTATAAATCATGCTGGAGAATACTTTGAAAAACAATAAAACCATTTTTGATAATATTCGCATTTTCATTATTAGGCCAGAAATATATATAGCAGCCCTCGTAATATATAAAATTGTTATGTCTTTAATGGAAAACCCTGTACATTGTTTTTAAATAATTACTCGTATTACCAAAGAACAGCGGGTGATAAGGTTTTGTATTTTATAGTCGAGTTCATTTATTACGATTTATTAGTAGATATGACAATCGTTTGCAAAATTTACAAAGCCTATAGCATCTTACTATAGGGCGATTTCTTTTGCGACACCTTGTATGTCTTCAATGCTGCACTATAAACTAGCAATTAAAATATTCGAGCTTATTAAAAACTTTTATATATATTATTTATGTAGGAAATTCATGTAATTAGCAAATGATTATTTACTCTTTTTGGAACTGGACGTATTCTTAAATTGCGACATGCCGTAGGAAAACAGCTGGAAAAATAAATGGGATCTAAATCTACCTGCAATGTAAATCGATTCCTTATTCTTCATTGACAAGTCGACTATAATCTCTTAATTACGAATTCAAGGCTTCAATCTACAACACTATGCAAACTTCGCTAAAGTCTAAAATATAAATACAAGTACTCATTTCATAATCATAGGCGTAATGATTTTACAATATAATATCATTAATGCCATAATTCAATATCCATGTGTGCCGCCATTACATTATGAATTGATTTCATAATATTAAATCGGATTCACATAAGCACTTTTACTTTTCGTTTTAGGAAGACCGTAGGTCTAAACGAAATGTACGTATTAACGAATAAGTTCAACGTGCAATAATTAAGTAATTAAATAAAATCTACTTATTGGTCTTTCGCTTGTCTATGGCCTTTTTCGGAAAAATTTAAAGAAATGTATGCTAATAGAAAGTTTTAATGGAAATCAACTCCGCCAAAGTAAAAAAAAACAGAGTTACAATGAAACGTGAACAAATGTGAATGCAATGGCAACATGTGATGAATTTGTAAATAAATAAAATGCAGTTTCTAGGAACAGTTCGATTCAAACGAAAATCCAGTGTTGTTTATTTAGGATTTTGTTAAGCGAATACCGAATAAAAATGAAACGCTATTGTATCCATCTACTAGTGCCTTCAAATCACAGTAACAGAAGCTCTTAATTAACCGCTTTCGCTGGAACAACGCTGAGAAATAATCCAAACTTATTTTCAAGGTCGATGTTGCATAGTCAAAATAGTCGTGAATTGAAAAAAACATTTGACCGCAATGCGGCATCTACCGCGCCATCTGTAGATAAGTTTTTGCAAAAAATTCTGGAGACTGGCACACTTTTGAAAACCACTTACTATAGCTGTCGCAGCCGACCGATCTCAAAAACTTAACAATGTACACAGCAGCCTGGTGATTATTTTGCTCAACGTTCTAGCACTATGTACTAACAAGGTTCAATTGAAGGTTCACGGCCATCAGTTTCGGGCTTCTCCGTTAGATCTTGGAGCAGATCGAAGTGGACAACGATTTTGCTCGAAAAATCATCTTTTCAGCCGCGTTCATTTTTTTCACGGCGGCTATGTTGACATACAAATCTGCCGGATCTGTGGATGTGGGAACATTTACACTTTATCGTCTAGCAGATACAGTATTCATAGAAAGTTAGTGCTGATTTTAAAGCGGTGACACCATTGTTTTTTTTATACCCGCACCAAATAGTGGTATGGGGTATAATGGCTTAGTGCTTGCGTTTGTACCAGAGAGAAAGTTGCTCAGAATTACATTTTGAGTCGATCTAGCCATGTCTGTCTGGCTGGCTGGCTGGCCGGCTGGCTGGCTGGATGTAAAGATGTCCATCTATTCTTGTAATCAAAGTACAGGTCGCATTTATGCACCGATCATGATGAAACTTGGCATGTGGTAATATATTGGGACAAGGACGGACGCTATTGAATTTGGTCCAAATCGGAGCACTTTCTGATAGACCCCCCATACAAAGGAACTCCCGGATTTGGTCCAAATCCAGTTGATGTCGCGTGTATTGGTCAACCAATTAAAAAAATATGCCATTCGATGTAGAACTGACCACAAAATGTAAAAAAAATAGTTGGACCCGCCTCTCGGACCTACGGGGCCTTCAAAACCCAAAAAATGGACCCATGATTTTAAATATAAGTGTGACCCCTTAAATGAAAGGAAATTATCTTACAATTTTAAATACAGAAACAAATTCGACCTGTTTGGGCCCCAGGGTCCATTAGGAGGGTCCAAAAGTTTCGGTTTACCCGGATTTTAGTGTGACCCCTCAAATGACAGGGAATTGCCTCAGGACTTTAAAAATGTCAATCCAAATGATTTATCTCGTCCGTGGGAGGGCACAGGGTCCGAAAACAAGGTATGAAAATGTGGACCAACTATAATTGTTATACCCTCACCACATAGTGGTATGGGGTATAAAGGCTTACTGCTTGCGTGATAGATACAGATAGAAATAGCGACGAGTGCTTTCGATTAACAAGAGACTTAATCACATTTATAGTGGTGCGGGTATCATAGAGTCGGCCACGCCCGACTATAGCACTTACTTACTTGTTTTTTTTGGAAACTGTAGTGGAAAAACCATTTGTTTTGAAGATTGAAGACTTGTACGGTCTTTGGCTTTAGCTGGATGGCTCGTCATGCGTGATTCAGACCCTAAGGCGAAAGAATTAGGCCGTTATGGCGAATATCGATCAAACCATTAGTTGACAGAATTCAGGGCTGCTGTTCTGGTGAAAGACGACTTAGTATCAATACATATTTGTGCTTTTTATGCCGACCTGTTTTAAACTCATTTTCCGACCTATACTAGTAAAACAACATTACAACATCGCTTTGATCTATAATGAGAAGTAATAAGTAATATTTATTTCAATAAAAAAAAAACCTATTTACCAAAAAAATAATTTTTCTATTTTTCTTTCCATTATCTGGTTGGAATGTTAATCTTTCCCTAAATTTTTTCGAGTTTATAAATTTTTGCAAAAACATGTGAAGCACTTACATTTTCCTAAAGTTTGTCATGCTTAACGTTTGCAAAAGTATTTATGGTTTCCCCTTTATTTGACAAAATTTATGAGTTCTTAAAAACCGTCATTTTTTTGTTTTCACTCTGAAATGAATATAGATTGTCAATGTTGGCAGCAAAGGGACAGCTGGAAAAAGGTTATGTTCCATAAATAATAAAATAAAATTGACTTTTACAAAAAATTAGCCAAAATTGTTATTTTTTATAATTCTTAAAACCCAACATGTATTTATATCACCCTTTTTATTTTCTAGGCATTTGACAGATTGATTATGGCGAGCTTATACCAACTTGCATTGCTTTTATCGGGTTTTCTCAGAGATCGCTCTAATTGTGTTGGTATAGGCTATGTTCTCTCCTTCTTTTGTCCTTATTTTTCTCATGGTTCTGGCAATTAAGTTAATCTATTTCTTAGATATTTTTTCGACCGTTGACATGATCCCCAGAGAAGGAAAAGTGATGCAATATTTGAGAGAAACATTTGAAACTCTTTACGCTCTGCGATATTTGCAGGAATTGGCTCAATTTTAAAACTTCGAAAGAATCATTCAAATGGTTGGGGTTTGGTGAAGAAAATTCTCCACAGATTCAGAATCGTCACATTGATTTGATTCTGTTTTTTGGTCTCTAGGAATTTGCCAAATCGATGAGGCAAAGAGATTGTGAGAGTCGCGATGATGAGATGTGAAGCCACCTATTAACACTACTAACACAGTGTGAGCAAAATTGAATTTAAGATTGTTGTACATTTTGCGATTTGCGTGAGATGTAATTCATTTTTATTCGAAACGAGGGCAAATCGCAACGTCGTGACTAAGAAGTGAAAAACATGGTAGAGAACATTCGGTCTATTGCACCGTCACAAGATCGCAAAGAGTAGAACCAGTTAGATGTTAGTGCAAATTTGAAACCTATTAAATTTTTGCAAATCGACCATCGAGTCGCTACTTCTGATGTCGTTTTCTGCAAGATTTTATTTTGTTTTAATTATTTTCATTTGTTTTTCATGGAGGCGAACCCTTTTCATTAAATGGAAAACAATTGAGAATAAAAAAGAAACAATTGAGCATCTTGAACTTATCATCTAACAACAGAAAAAAGTTGTATAAAAGCAAAAGTTGGAGGCGGGAGACTATATTATACCCTACAACTTACAGTCCCTAAATACGTTGTAAAATTTTTCAGAGAATCGCAGAGTTAAAGTTAACAAATTGGGATCCATACCTAAAAAAAAATTCAAAAAGATGTTTTCCATCACTTTAAAGAAAAGCGGAATCAAATAAAAATAAAAACCAACAGACTATACTGGCTGTTAGGAGCAAAGTCGAAACTCAACCTTAATAACAAGATTCGAATATACAAAGCCATTATTAAGCCAGTTTGGACCTGTGGCATCAGCTTTGGGGAACCGCAAGCAGATCCAGTATAGACGTCGTAGAATGATTTCAATCGAAAACATTAAGGCTTATTACAAATGTCCCATGGTTTGTTAAAAACCAAACAATTAGGAGAAACCTGAATATACCGTCCGTCAGCGAAGAGATCTGCAGATTTAGTGAGACCTATCTACAAAGACTAAGTGACCACGTTTATCCCTTAGTCATCTCTTTACTTGACGACAGCAATGAAATAAGACGACTACAACGTATTCATGTACTAGATTTACCATTCAGAAAGTAGCTATGTATCATATGTATTTAAACAAGTTTTGACTTAAGTTACATTACAAAAAGATTTTCTTTTTGTATATATTTACGCATCCCAATGGGGATGCAAAATTCCTGTTATGTACTAACATATGTTTTAGCTATTTTGCTTATTGTTAAAAAGACATATCGCAAATAAAGACAATTGAAAAAAAAATGTTTCCGGAAATGCGTCTACGGGCCAACAAACAGGCATAGAGTAGACATATCGTTCGAAGCCCTCGCTTGTAAATAGATAGAAAGAGTTCCCTCAGCAGTTGTGTTCGTTGTAGGTGAAGCAGCAAACCAAAGATGTGGTCTGATAAGCTAAGTGACGAGCAAACTGAAAAACTCCGGCCGGCAGTAATTTTTATAGAATATTCCTGTTACTGACAAATTTTCCAAAAAGGAAAAATCTTGGGACCTTTTATTCATATATTTCACTAAATATATCTTTATAACCAAAAGAAATAGGAAGCACTAATTTTTCTTACCGTATTTTTTATAAATCGGTTAGCACTAGATGTGTTCAAACAAGGTGCTCCCGAAAGAAATATTCTAAAAGACTGAGTCCTCTCTTTTAATATCGGCATAAATTCGCATACATTCTATAAGTACATTCCACATAGGACCAATAATTTAGAAGGTGTTTATTATTAGTATTTTTTATAACCTACACCACACTGTTGTATGCGGTATAATGACTTAAATAAACCTATGTGAAGTATACCGATCGACTAAAAATCACTATCTGATTCTAGTGGGCGATGTCGGTCTGTCCAAATATCATTGTAATCAAAGTACATCTCGCAAGTATAACCCGCTTTCGATGAAACTTGGTACATTCTTCAAGTTTGGGCAAAGGACGAATTCTATTGCAATTGGTCCTCATTGGTCCATAATTTGGTGTCGTACATACGTTTTGACTGATTTCAGAACCTACAGCTCTTAAAGCCACATATTACACCCGCTTATCAACAAATTTCGCACAGAGCAGTTCGAGGGCTCAACACCAATCTATGGTGAAATTTGGCCATATCGATTTCGATTTGAGGTCCTGCAGCTCTAGAATTAAACCCGAATTCGCACAGAGCATTACGATTGACCAAAACTTATCTCTGGTAAAAATGGACCATAACGATCAAATAGGTCCCACACAAAGGTCCCTACCGATTTTAGATCCTACAGCTCTAGAAGCCTCAAATTACACTGTCCGAAAGTACGTATTACACTTGAGCCTGACGTTATACGTCTGAAGCAGTGGGCGAGCGGATTAAAATTGAATTTACAGTTTTTCATTAGGTCACTCCAAATTTTGCACATTTTTTTATCACGTAGGTCTATGTTTTCGGATAGCCCCCGCACTATGCTCCCTACAGATTTGAGATCATGCAGCTTTAGAATCCACAATTTATGCTTTATCTCACTTAACTTTTGAAGACAAGTTATGAAAGACACATTCTTAACTCCAGACATAGGTGGTAAATTCTCTGAAAAGCGGAGTGCAGTAGGGTATCTCACAGTCGGCCACACCAGTCGTCATTATTTTCTTAATCTTAAATACCGCATTGTGCAACGTGAACAGATACTAAACAAACAACTTAAGATTTGTTCGTACACAACCAAAGTGCACTGAGTATAGGGGACATTGTCTGAGAGTTGCCAAAATAGTTTTTTTTAACATTTATATATGGGATAAGTTGTAGTGGGAGGGACACACATATTAAAATCTCTTTTTTTAATAAACAGAAGGGAAATATATTTTTATTACCAATATTTCTATATTTTTGAATATTCAGAGATGGGATGGTCCAAAGAAATTTTTTCTCTGTTTTTTATATTGTGAAAGTAGTTTGAATTACAAACTTTTTGGATATACGCTGTAATCTAGAATATAAATATTTCGCTAAAAAATCCCACAAAAATTATATGGGCGCAATTCGCATATTTTTAGCTTGTCCCTGACCACTGCAAAATGTAAAGTAAACAAAACCACAAAATATTTGTAATTAAAGAGGAAAACAAAAAAAAGAAAAATAAAAGAAAAAGCAGCAGTAAAGAAATTAATCAAGCAAAATATCACGAATTTGTCAACAAACATAAAAGTCCATATTAATTGTATTCACCACAAGCAAATAATGGCCGATACGAAGTGAGCGGACGCCCGGTGGTGCAGATGATTCAAAAAACGACACAACGAAAACTAATTAAAATTCCAGACAGGATCTACAATTTGTCGCTACACTCACTTACTCGTGCAGTCCCTCACTGGTATGAAGTGTTTTTTTTTTGGCTGGAGTAGTTGTTGTCAGCCAACCATACTTGCAGAAATTAAAAAAAACACAAACTTGACTTTAAATATCGATCGTATTCGTTCAATACGGATGAGGGACGTAATAATGAGACAAGACACTTAAAAATTATTATTTAATATAAAGATTTTTCGTTATTTTAATAAAAAAGAATATTTCAAGGATTTTAGTTTTATGTTTTACACCTTTTACCTTTTATTTATTTTGTTTTCTAAATAACTTTAAAATTTGTCTTCCACTTGTTCGTTTTATGCTTTTTGTATCACAATCACTGAGAGAAAATAAAAATCGTTAACTTTCGTTTAAGAACTTTTTCGATTTTCGTTTTTAAAATTTCTTTCCTTCGACTGATGATCACACACACTGCACGTTTTCGGAGGTTCTCGTGCGCGTTAACGTTGTTTAAGGTTTGCGCAATCGCAACGTTCTGATGCTCCTGGTAACGGTGTGCGAAAATTTTGTTTGAAACTCTTCGTGTTTTCAATTTCCGATTTGGGGATATTCTTTTGTTCGACACGACGAATGTCAATAACAGTAACACACTCGCGCCAGCACACGCACACATACAGAAAACAACTCGTTTTAGCGTTTTTTTCGTTCTTCAAGAAAATAAAGAAGAAAAAAATCAATCCGATTTCGTTCTTTTTTTTTCGGTTCGTATTGAAATCGCGTTTATTTTGTTTTTGTGGCTTATTTTGTTAAGCCACCAAGCAATCAGGCTGGCTGGCAGTAAGTCGCAGTCGCAAGTTACAAGTTCAAGACGCACACATTTGTTGCTCTTGTCGCTTTGTTATTGTTCTGTGCTGCGCCTGCGCGTTGTCACTCCGAGTATCGCCGTAAAACTGAACGCACGCAAATGCTGATGAGCAGCGTTAAGTTGCGTTGGTTGGCCCTCGCTTGGAATGGAGAATGTTGGAGGCTACCGACAACGCAGACTTTTGAGTTCTTCTTTGTGTCAGTCCAAAAAAAAAATAAATATTGGAAATAATTGATATATGCACAGGAATTGTCGCTTTACACACTTCACTCAATATTTCATAGCAGTACATATTTATTTTCGTTTTCTTTTCCAATCACTATTAATTTTAGCTTTTTTTCTTCGTTTTATTCCATTTCGTTTGGGGGCAACATTACTTATGCGTAATGCGTCCCCGTGCTGCCTAGGCGACAATTGAACGTTGGCCGTACGTCGGCAACTCTTGAAGGTGTCGTCTATGTTGGCTAAGAGACTCAGATTCTGAACTTGAGTATGGTTTCATTTACTATTTGCATTACTAAATTTTTTTTCAATTACAGTGCCACCATGTAATGCCATCGTATGTGAGTGGGTTACTCTTAGCTTTATTTTAAGTTTGAGTCTTATTCTATTTTAGATACATTTTAACATGCTTATAATGCTGGTATAAGGTTAGGTTAGATTGAATGGGACAACTGCCTGTTGAGGTATTAACTAAAAAGTTTACTCAAGGCCGTCTAACGATGCATTGTACCCTTGGAAAAAGCTTATAGATGAAGAATTGAGGAGAAAAAAATAACATATCGCTCTCAAATACAGGGTGGCTGATGAAAGCCGCTACCATAGAAACCAACTAAATAACTTATTTTCTATAGGGTAATCCATCTAGAGGTATTTATTTTTAAAAGTAAAAAAATAATAAAATTCAAATCAAGTGTGGAATCTTTTTTAATCATTGGAAGGACATTTTATGTCATTTATTTTTTTGAATATAATTTCCTTCAAATATTGGCCTCAACTACGCCTCAGGGTGTCCATTCTGAGGGTGCAATTTTAGATGACTAATTCGAGCATTTCGACCGGTATGGCGTGAATAACACGCGTATTGTTGGCTTCCAAGACCTGAATCATAGCTGGTCTGTCAACATAGACTTTGGACTTACCGTAGCTCGAAAAGCGCAAAAAGTCTAAAGGTGTAATATCACACGATCTAGGTGGCCAACTCACCGGTCCAATACGTGAAATTAGCTGCTCTTCAAAATTACCTCTCACTAGATCCATTGTTTGACTAGCTGCATTGCAAGTGGCACCGTCCTGTTGAAACAAAATGTCGCAGGAATACGGGCTTCAATTTCAGGTAGTAAAAAGTCCGATATGATAGAGCAATAGCGAGCACCATTGAAAATTACGTTTCGACCATCATCATTTTTGAAAAAATATGGACCGATAATTCCACCAGCCCATAAACCGCACCAAACCATGGTTTTCTCTGGATATAATGACACCTCTTGAACCTCTTCTGGTTCCTCTTAAGCCCAAATGCGGCAATTTTGTTTATTGACGTTGCCGTCAATAAAATAGCGGATCTTCTTGTTTTTCGCCGAACGCACATTTCCATATTACAGTTGCCAACATTTGAAGGAAATTATATTCAAAAAATAAATCGCATAAAATGTCGTTTCGTATGAACAATAAAGATTCCACACCTGATTTGAATTTTAGTATTTTTTTATTTTGAAAAAAATACTTCTAGATGGATCTCCCTATGTTTAATGAATCTTGTTAATTTTTATATTTTGCAGATTGATTTTCGGATTTAACAAAAATGAATAATTGGGACACTGAAACAAAAATTTGGATTGTCCGCAGCTATCACGCCCTGGTGTCTGGTTCGGCGGTAATCCTTCGAGCAGATGTACCATAATGAGACTTGTTAACAATTTTGCCGAGCATCGGACAGTCAACAGAAGACCTTACCATCGAAATCCTTCATTTCGGACGGAGGAAACAATCGCTGCTATAGCTGCTGCCATACCAAACAATCCAATAGTTTCGACAAAAAGCTTATCTGCTCAATTGGGTATAAGCAGACAGTCATTGCATTTAATTATGCACAAATATTTGGACTTATACCCATATAAAATTCAAATGGCCAACAAACCCGATTCGCTTGGAATTTTGCCAGAAGATGCTTCAAATGGTGGATGAGGACGGAAACATGTTGAGCTGTCTTTTAATGACTGACGAGGTCCATTTCGATTTAAACGGCAACGTAAACAAACAAAACTGTCGAATATGAAGTGCTTCCAACACACAGATACTCCATGAGACGGAATTGCAACCACTTCTGGCACCACTTCTGGTGTGCAGTTTCATCACGCTGCCTTGTCGGGTCCTACTTTTTCGAATAAAACGGTCACACCGTTACGGTTACTGGAGACCGTTGCCTGTGCATGTTGAGAGAGTATTTCTATCGAGTATTACACTGAATGAGAATTTCATTCAACTCTGTGTGCTTTCAGCAAGATGGTGCAACTCCTCACATAGCCCGGCCTGTTATGACAGAATTGCGACGAAAATTGCCCAATTAGCTTATATACAGAAACTCCAAACTTAGTTGGCCCCCCAGGTCGCCCGACCTTACTGCACCTGACTTTTTCTTGTGGGGTTATTGCAAACAGGAAGTCTAAAAAGCAAAACCAACAAATTTGAATGAACTGAAGCAATCCATGCGACAAACAATAGCTATTCCTGTCTGAACTCTCCAAGCAGTAATAAACAACAGAAGGACATTTAAATCTATCTATTCTATTATATTTAAAACTTATCAAGCTATATTTAATAAAATTCTTCTTCTGGCGACGAAAATCGTTGACCACTCATTTTTTTTTCTCGATGTGCGGGATAAAAAGAAAGAAATTAGGTGCCAAGTCAGGGCTGTACGGCGGATGACTCATCAATTCGACGTTTTAGCAAGTCAAAAAGGCGATGGTTTGAGAGCTCGTACTGTCATGGTGCCAATGATTCGTCTTCTCTTGTTTGTTTTTCGAATTTCTCCGAAGACTTCAGGCAAACAAATTGTGGTGTACCACTCAGAATTGAACATTATGCGTTGCTCACGCGGAACAATCGCCACATGAGCAGTTTTGCCGAAGAAACAGGCGACCATTTGCTTCGAAGTGCTTCTTCCACGAACAACTTTCGTTGGATTTGGCTCGTCTTCGAAGACCCACACGGTCGATTGCTGTTTTGTTTCGGGCTCATACGCATAGATCCATGATTCGTCACCTGTGACGTTCTTATAAACTTATTTTGAAGCACAGCGATCGTATTTTTTCTAAATTTCTTTGCACTAATCGACACGAACCTTTTTTGAGCAATTGTCAAACTGTGCGGCATCCAAAGAGAACAAACCTTTTTAACGGCCAAGTGTTCATGCAATATCGAATGAATGCTTTTGAAAGAAATGCCAAAGGATGCCTCTATCTCACGGTATATCACATGACGATCTTGCATTATCAGTTCACGCACGGCGTCAATGTTCTCTGGCACAACGGCCGTTTTTGGACGACCTTCACGACCTTCGTCTTTGAGCGACGATTGAATTCATTAAACCAGTTGTTCACAGTGCTTTAGGTTGGTGCTTTATCGCCATACAAAGATTTAAGTTCATCAATTTTCAAACTTTCCAATGGAAATGTCAGATGGCGCCCCTAAGTGTTGCCTAAGCCAGAAATATATATTAAAACAGGAAGAGTTCAAAATGAATTTTAACAGTGTATTAATCAGAGCATCTGCTAGGACCATAGTAAGTTAGCAGGTGCTGCACTGATTCTCCTCCTTCGTCATCTAAACAGTTTTCACTAAAGTATTCAACTGGAAAACCCATGCGTGCGGCTACTTGACATATCACACAAGTAGGGGCTTTCCCGCCGATTCCCATTTAGGGATTATATTTAATTTCTGTTATTTTCAAATCCCGTTTTCTAGAGCATTTTCACCGGGTTCTAGGTAAACTTAAAAAAAAATCTACAATGCCGATTTGCTTTAAAAAATCACAAAACTTAAAGCAAGTGAAGTGAAGTAATTTTTTAATCAGATAGTTCATCTTGCTGAAATCAGAGTTTAATTGGTCATCAATTAGCAATTTCCAGTGTTTTAAGGAATAATACAAAAATAGTTTCCATAAAAGATACATCTTATGAAAAAGTTGAAAGTATATCGTAAGTATATTCTACGAATTTAGGTCCCAATTACCCCATGTATTGCACAAAGTAATATTTATATAATTAAGGATGCGACATTAAATAAATGGTGGTACAACTAAAATGCACGATTTTAATCTATATATATAAAAGTAAGTGTCCGAAGCGATGTAATCCCATAACTCGAGATTGGCCAAACCGATTTTGATGATTTGTACTTTGTTGGAAAGGTATTTTCTCAGCACGGGTTTTAAAACAAAATAAAAAAAATATAAAAAAAGAACTTCAAAATATCAAAATTTGAAAATGTCTGATTTTTACCACCCAGCGTGTTTCGACAGGTTTATTTTCAATTTTCTTTTTTCATTAAGTATATAAAAATGAAATGTGCTTTGCTACACCGCTTAAAACTTGAAAACGACTGGGGAAAACTGGATACTTCCTTCTGGGGGTTTGTTCATAATCGAAATTTTGGAGTGTGGGCGGAGGAGGCGTAACAAAACTGTTTTTTGAGCTAGAAGGCTGACAATCGGTACAAAATTTTAGGTTACGATGGTCTGTTGATGATTTATGTGTAGTTTGCATGAAACCGGCATTTAAAAAATATTTGGTATGATGGTTTAGTAACAAAACACATTTCATTTATATATTTATTAGGGTGATCCATCTAGAGGAATTTTTTCAGAACAAAAAAAATATAAAAATTCAAATCAAGAGTCTTTATTGGTAATTTAAAAGGACATTTTATGGCATTTATTTTTTGAAAATAATTTCCTTCAAATGTTGGCAATTATGGAAATGAGCGTTAGTCGCGAAACGGGAAGATCCTCTGTTTTCGTCCAAAATTTTGTTCAATGATGAGGCCCATTCTTGGCTTAACGGCGAAGTCAATAAACAAATTTGTCGCATTTGGGCTGAAGAGCAAGAAGAGGTTCAAGAGGTGCCATTATACCCAGAGAAAACCACGGGTTGGTGCGGTTTATAACCTGGTGGAGTTATCGGTGCATATTTTATCAAAAATGATGATGGCCGGAACGTAACCATGAATAACCATATCGATTTTTTTGCTATCTGAAATTGAAACCCTTAATCTTGACGACACTTGGTTTCAACAGGACGGCGCCACATGCCATACAGTTAACTTAACAATGGATCTATTTGGAGGTGATTTCGAAAAGCAGCTAATTTCATGTTTTGGACAGGTGAGTTGGCCGCCTTGATCGAGTGATATCACACCTTTAGACATTTTTCTTTGGGGTTACGTAAAGTCCAAAGTCTATGCTGACAAACCAGCTACGATTCAGGTTTTGGAAGCGAACATTACGCGTGTCAATAAATTGAACCCTCAGAATGGAAACCCTGAGGCGTAGTTGCGGCCAACATGTGAAGCAAATTATATTCAAAAAATAAATGCCATAAAATGTCCTTTCAAATTACCAATAAAGATTTTACACTTGATTTGAACTTTTATATTTTTGTTTGTTCTGAAGATCACCCTATAGATGAAATCGTGAATTGGAACGCGAGCGTTCCTACGACACAATAACTTTGCAACAACAAATACAAACAAATATTCCACTGTTGAATAAACAACAAATGAGTGCGTATGATACACTGATAAAGGCTGTCGATGATGGAAATGCTGGACTATTTTTCCTTGATGCGCCCGGCGGAACAGTGAAACGTTCCTGCTATCATTGATGTTAGCAGCAATACGTGCTCAAAGTGGTATTGCTTTAGCATCTACCGGAATTGCTGCAACACTGTTGGAAGGTGAAAAAACCGCACATGCAGCACTAAAGCTTCATCTAAACCAGCACATCAACGAAAATCCTGTTGCCAACTTTTTAAAGCAATCAGCCATTGCAAAAGGGTTGAAAAATTGTAAATTGATAATATGGGATGAGTGCACGACGGCGAACAAACGATCATTAGAAGCACTCGATCGAATATTGAAAGATTTGCGCAACAATAATAATCGCTTTGGTAGCGTGAGGATACTGTTGGCAGGCGACTTCCGACAAACACTTCCCGTGATTCCGAAATCAGATGAATTAAATGCATGCCTGAAGTCATCCTATTTGTGGCGATACGTGAAAACTATCCCATTGAGAACCGCAGAAGTTTTCTTAAAAGAACTGCTGAGAATCGTAAATGGAGAAATTCCAGTAAATACTTCCAGTGGTTTAATATCGATTGCACCTACCATTTGCCAATTTATTTCAACCAAAGATGAACTCATCACTAATGTTTATCCGAACATCGTAACTACCATTGGTTGAGCGCACGCTTCATTTTATTAGCGAAAAATACTGATTTCAATGACTTAAATTGGACGATTTGAAATCAAATTCCGGGAGAATAGCTTTCATACAAATCGATCGATCACATTGAAAACGAAGACGATGTCGTCAAATATTCAGTGGAATTCGTAAACTCTTTAGATTTGCCTGGCGGCTTCATCATTTGTTTCTTAAAGTTGGATCTGTCATCATTATGCTACGAAATCTGCACCAAAACTGTGTAATGAAACTCGCCTGATTGTGATAAAGCTAATGAACAATGTGATAGTGAAAGGGCCGTTCAAAGGAGAAGAATGTCTAATTCCGCGAATTCCCTTGACTTCAACTGATTTGCCATTTCAGTTCAAACGAATTCAGTTCCCACTGAAACTTGCATTTGCGATGACCATAACAAGTCATTTCAAGATTTATGCCGCTGGAAGTGTGCGGCATAAATCTGGAAATGTCATGCTTTTCACAGGGCATGTTTTCGTTGGGAAACCGTCCTCACTATTTATTTATGCAGAAATCAAAAAATGAAGTGTATCGTGCAGCCTTAAATTGAATACATTTATTGTTCTATTCTTTTTTTAGATTTCAATAAAATGATCAGAATACCTTATTCTATTATTTCGGCTCCAGTAAAAGTTATTTGAATAAAATTTGTATCCCGTGCAAATGTCATTTGCACGGTGCAACTGCATTTCTTCATCAAAATATGAATCTTTGCAACTTTGCAACTGAACCAGACTTTCAGTGAAAATAACATTTGAAGGCAAAACAACGTTGGCCGGGTCAGCTAGTTGTTAATAAAACAAAAAGTTTTCAGAGAATTATCTTAATATTTTTTTATGATGTATGATTTATGACAGTTTTGTGTGAAACCAAATATCGGCCAAATGCTCACCACGTCATCGGTTGAAAATCTCTATCCGATAGTCCATATTTTCAATGACTCTGAGATATAATGAAGGTTTAATGTCACTAATGTTCTCATCCTATAGCTCTGACGTAGACTTTTTCATTTAAATATTCCAAAGAATGAAGTCAAAGGGTTTGAAATCAGAATTAACGTCGCCATGATTTGAGAAAACGCGGCAATTGAATGTTTCGCGCAAAAGAGCTATTGTTTCGTTGGCTGTGGGACAAGTGGCACCATCCTGTTGGAACCTTATCCTTATCCCTAATTTCTGGCCAGAAGAAGTCTGTTAACATCTCGCGATAGCGAAACCCAATGCCAAGTATACCCATACAATATTTAATATATACAAATTGCGAATGGAGCGTTACACGCGCCCAACTTTGGCCTATCTTTGGTGAAATTATACCATATTGGTCCATGTTTAAGCCCATTTTTAGCATGGCACGTTAAGAACAAAATGTTATTAGCTAGTCTAAATATGGAACATATAAGTTTATATAGCTACGAGTATCATACAAATTTCAAAAATTACAACATTTTGCCAATATTCCCCATAGACGTCCATCTTAGTAAGAGCTGCTTAAGTTCCTCATTGCCTAAGAAAAACCTATATGCCTTAACAAAAGTCCTACGGGCTCTATTCTAAGGGTTTAAATGCCAAACTAAAACTTGGCCTCTCATTTTTAGAAAACGCTCAAGTCCCAATACTGACAAAAATATAATGGACTAAAATCTCTTTAAATGGAGAGGTAGGTCAAATATTAAAAAAAAAAATCCGACCACTGGTTCAGAACTTAGCAATTTTACTCTAGTACCCTCCGACCACCAATCCGAAAATTTTCAAACCGCTGCCATTTCGGCCCCTTGCGTTTTCGGGCGTGGTCGTAGACGGACATATTTTCATAAATGAACCACCTTGTATAGTTAAACACACAAGAGTAAGCCAACTTAAAAAGGATTTTTTAGGCGAGTGGTTTTGATCTTTTTGACATCTGTCACCGGATTAATTCTCAGTTTGGTTTGCCATTTCATAATGAATAGACTTACTCCGAGACAACGTTTGCAAATCGTGGTAAATAAACCCAAAACGAGATGGCCATCGATCCTGTTTTTACAAGAAAATTTTGTTAAGTGATGAAGCTCACTTTGGCTTGAATGGGTACGTTAATAAGCAAAATTGTTTATACGTGGGGTAATGAAAACCTACAAAATCAAAAAGTCACTGTTTTTGTCGACCAACACTCACACGCAGAAAAAAAATATGGTTACTATATTGTCACTAGTATGTTCTCTGCAATAAAAGTATGGTTGTCGCAACCTTAGTATTGTTTTTTGAATTTTATTTTGACAATAGTATGATTGCGGCAATATTAATATTGTTGAAATGTAACAAAAGCATTGTTGCCAAATTAAAAAAAAATGACAATATGGTTGTAGCAACAATATAAATATGGTTGGTGGGACAAAAGTATTGTTTCGTGGGTTTTATGTTAACAATAACATGATTAAGGCAATCATACAGGCAAAATCGTAATTTATTTTTAATTTGACAATGTTATTTTTACGAATCTTACGCAATAATAGTAGTTTCTATATATAAATTATTTTATATTAATAAAAATCTCTATTGTTGAATAACAACTTAACCCAAGCTTTACAAAAAAAATTGGGGATCATAGCATGGTTGTGTGTAAGTTATACTATGGTTCTAAGGATCATACTACGGTTGTATGTGCAACATACTTTGGTGGTGAGGATCATAATATGGTTATGGAGATCATAGTATGTTTGAGTGTGAATCATACTATGGTTGTGAGGATCATAGTATGGTTGTGTGTGATAATTCTATTGTTGTGAGGACCATAATATTGTTATGGGGATCATAGTATGGTTGTGTGTGAACCATTCTATTGTTGTGATGATCATAATATTGTTGTGCCACAATCATATAATCAACAATAGTATGATGCTCTTCGAATATTGTTACCCCAACCATACTTTTTTTCTGCGTGCAGGGGGTTTTCCCTTTACATGCGATGCGTTGGTGAGTGGAAAGTACGGGAGTTCAAGGGGGAAAGAGGAGTAATGTTTATTGACATTTGAATTTAATCTGTAGTGTATAGTGCGGTCAACCGGCCAATCGATAACAAATTGGTGTGAATTCCTGGAAAGTCGTGTATCTCTGCCGACATCCTCACGTCAGGAATAAAACGACGAATATCTGAAAAACACACACCATGAAAATACCGATAGAATAGCGACACAGAGGGAATCATTGGTCCATATTTCTTCAAAAATTAAGACGGCCATAATGTTACAGTCAATTTGGAATGCTTTTGAGAATGAGAATGTTGATGTAGACGACTTTTGGTTCCAACAAGACGACGCTACATGTCATACAGCTAACGAAACAATCAATTTATTGAAGGGAACTTTTGGTGAGCGCATTATCTCGCGTCGAAGGTCTGTGACTAGGCCAGGATAGTGCGATTAGACACCGCTGGACTATTTTTTGGGGGTTATGTGAAGTCGCTTGTCTACGCAGATAAGTCCGACACGATTGACGACTTGGACGAGAATATTCTTAGCGTAATTGCTGATATAAGGCCCTAAAATGCTGCAAAAAGTGGGCCTCTCGGCTGGAATTTATTCGAGCCAGCCGCGGAGGCCACTTCCCCAAAATCATATTAAAAACATAATGACAAACCTTAATAATAAAGCTAAATTCTTGGTCATAACATAAAATTATATGCGTGTTATTTCTTCTTAAAACCACACGTGTAAAAAAACACTTTACCTTTAAATTAACTCATTTTTGCAATAGGCCACTTTATAGGCAAGTTGCACTAAAGGAATTTGGTGTTAGCAACAAATTGAGGCGGTGCCTGGTGGCACCTGAAATTGCTTAAAAATGAAAAAAATAGATATGAAACAATGCATCAGTGGTTATTTCCAACGGTCGGCAAGGGAAGCTTAAATAGCAGATTTAAATGTTAGAAGAAAGAAGAGATGGATTTTTGTTCATAAAAATAAACAAAAAATAAAAAAAACTTAATTATCTGCAGAGTTTATTTTATCGGGGAAAGTACTTAAGGGACATAAATACTGTATCAACATTGAACACACCCATTTCAATAGAAGAACTAAACATACCCCGTTAATGTCATATGGGTTTTGAAAGCAAAACTCAATAGCGTTAGCCTGTAACGGGATTTTAAAATTGTTACAACTTTCATCGTGAGTGGTCAGATAATGAGAACCGTATCGCTGTAATAGCGTCAGTGGGCGATACTGTATGATAAATTCTTATGGCCGCAAGTAAATCCCAAAAGGTCCACATCACTACTGGGGTTTGGCAAAAAGCGAATTAGCATTTAAACAGAAGTTATCTGCAATGACACAAAAAAGGCAGAATCAATAAAACACCTGACGTGCGACTGTCCAAGTCCAAAACAACGCTGCACTAGATCGACCCGAAGCAACATTTCTTCGGCCAAGGGCTGTCATCCCGGTGCTGCGTGCCGCTTTAACAACAGCTCACCTATATATGTTATGGAAGGTTTCTCAATTTCATTAAATAAGCTGCAAGATTGGCGCTGATTTCTTAAGCAAAATTTATCGACAGTACCAAATGGTTTTAAAACTCTTTAAATATCTTTTATTTTTTCTTTGTTTCCCCTTTTAGAAACTAAGGGTTTGTTCTCCTTCCGTTATCGTCTTTATATGTGACGCGCAAAATAGAAAGGGACCTAAGGGTAAATACCAGTTTTGTTCAGCAGAGCCATTTTAAAGATTTAAATATGTGTGTCTTTGGTGTACCATCACTTTCATAAAACGCGCATATCTCTGGGAGGGAACACTTTTGGGGCATGGGATCGGTATCATTCGATGCTCAGATGTTGTCCACATCAAAAAAAATGCAAATTGATTTTTTTACCCTTTCTCTATGCGCTGTCACATATACTTATAATTGACCAACTCATTTCCTACGAGTGGAGCTCACTCATTAAGCGTGCAATATAACTAATAGACCTAACATAACACACTAAAATAACATGCCTTATGGGGGTAGTCATAAGGCTCAGTTCATAAGATCCCGTTTATATGGCTGGAAAATTTGGCTATGAAAATATGATTTCTGCGTTTATCTCCGAGATAGAACATATCTGCTTTTACAATTAAATTCTCAACTTTTGGTCCAAATTTAGTTATCATTTGAAAAAATTCTGATTTTTACCACGTAGTAGAAAACTATTATGTTTTCACTGCATTAAATGTGGTCCAGCCTAAAGTACACATGATTCCAAAGTACAAAAAAACAGAACACAGGCAGGAAGACAATTTAACTTATAAGGCGATTAAATAAATCGTGGCTGAAAATAAATCTATTTCGTCAAAATTAAATGCAACTTTTCCACACATTCTCTAATGCTGTTTACATGATGATTTGCGGAAAATCCGATTAAACTAAAATGGTTGGAAATCGTTTAATTACGATTGACCACTTCCTAAAAACACTTAGATTTTATATAAATACTTATATTACTGTTCCGCTTTTTATTTTACAGAGATTATAAAATCTTTGCTAATAGCTAAGAAATCGTTAATTACACAGTGGAACATTTTTGGGGTTATTGTCTGGGGGGTGAGAAATTCCAAGTCAGGGTGATGGTACTAGGTCAGTATATTAAAACCCTCAAAGGGTTTTGCGTTCGTATGTGCCAGTTTTTTTATGACCTTTTACATTTTTTCCTTATCTTGATGTTTTTTCGCTTAGTTGTAAAATGTTGGCAAAAACGTAGTTTGACATAACTCGAGAGCAACTAGTTCGATTTTGCTGAAATAATTTGAGAAAAATTAATAATTACATTTTCTTTAATCCATCAATATACTGTTTCTCTACCAAATCAAAATTTTTGCAATTAGAAATAAATTTATGAAGAAAATATTGCCAAAAAAAATTTTTTTTTTTTTTTAAACATATAAATCCCAAACGGAAAAATGTGTAGAGTCTTATAACTTTCACGTAAAGTCACATAACCTATAAACAAAATGCGACATAGATCATAGAAATCGATTATCGCGTTCTGCTTTCATTCAAAATTAAGTAAAGGTATGAATTTCAAAAATTTGCTCGAGATATGCTCAAAATTCCTTGGAAAAAAGGTTGATGACTTTTTTTATGATTCTCAGAATTAAAAAAAAGTGTAATAAACAAAAGGTTATTACAATTTTATGGTTGCTGTAACAAACTAAAAAAGGTCATAAATGTGCGTGAACAATTAAAAGGAAAAAAGCAAGGGCACTTTTGTAATTATTTGGGTTTTTTCTGTTGGCTACCTGCATGATTTTTTTTACACGAATTCCACCCACATTCATGAGTGGTCATGTTTTAGAACGTTGCAAGATGCACCAATTCATAAGTACCTGTCGGTAAAATATTGAAAAATATAAAAATGAAATAGTATAAATAGGTGTTCATTGTTCGTTTTTTGTCATTAAACAAGTGCCGACGAACGCGAAGAGAACAAGTATTTTCCCTCCAGTTTTTGAAAAGAAAAGTGAACAAAAGTGAATAGAATATGGAACTGTGCAAGCCAGATATAAATAGCTTCTGCTACTGCTGTGGTCAATATGTCTCAACACATAAAAAATGGATAATTTCAGTACTGCTTTTGTTCAAATATACGAGATGTACTTCAACCAAAATGTTATACTGAACAAAAATTGGGTACCAAATGTGGTGTGTAAAAGCTGCTACAACCGTCTAATGGATTGGAAAAATAGAAGTCGTGAAACTATGCCATTCGGTATCCCAATGACTTGGACTAATCCTGGCGAAGGTCACAATCCATTGAATTGCTATGCATGTGCGAATAAAGGAGCCGCAAAAAGGATAAGAAAATCGTATAATTACGTTGGTGTTGCAAGTGCCGCAACACCATTGCCTCATTCGACCCACATTCCTGTGCCAAAAGCTTCTAGCCCAGATATTGTATCTTCTATGACCGCTCTGAATGAATGCGATGCCACTAGTCCCGAACAACCACCATCGAAAAAGTCTAGGCAATATTTATTAAAATAAATAAATAAAATAAAAATTAAAATTTTTAAAAATTTTTACTTTATTTTTTTAGTAGTTTATGGCCAGAAGTCTGGAGTTATTGGGGAAAATTTATAAAAAAGGGCATAAATGACACTTTTTTGAATAAAAACATATATCAATATTCTTGTCAAAATGGGATACCTTCACTTAATTGTAAATAAAAGCAGAACGCGTTAATCGATTTCTATGTCGCATTTTGTTTATAGGTTATGTGACTTTACGTGAAAGTTATAAGACTCTACACGTTTTTTCCGTTTGGGATTTATATGTTTTAAAAAAAAAAATTTTTTGGCAAAATTTTCTTCATAAATTTAATTCTAATTGCAAAAATGTTGATTTGGTAGAGAAAACGTATATTAATGGATTAAAGAAAATGTAATTATTAATTTTTCTCAAATTATTTCAGCAAAATCGAACTAGTCGTTCTCGAGTTATGTCAAACTACGTTTTTGCCAACATTTTACAACTAAGCGAAAAAACATCAAGATAAGGAAAAAATGTAAAAGGTCATAAAAAAAACTGGCACATACGAACGCAAAACCCTTTGAGGGTTTTAATATACTGAATTTCTCACCCCTCCAGATTGGCTGTTGTACTGTGTTATTCATGGCGTAACTTACAGATGTTTTGACGTAACCATAGGCATCAAAATCATAATGGGCTGAAGTATTTTAAGAGCGGTTATAATACAAGTATTATCTCCTTTCTTCTTAATGTCTCCAGACCTATATCTCAGCATCAACAAATTTGTATGATTTAAAGAACTTTATTCGAACATAAAAATTTATATAACCATGTGCCACTTCACCTCAACGAAGCTTTTATACTCTTCACCATGGAAAATTCCGTTCCAATATAGCATTTTTAGTATTAGGCAATATGATTGCTGATACAGCTACATAGTATATGCACCTGTAAATTATACATCATCCAGGAAGAGCAGTGTTTAGGCAACTGGAATGAAATATTTTGAGTAAAGTAGTGAAGAAACCCAGACAGAAGCTCTTGAAAATAGAACGGAGAAGTGTAAAATACAATACTGCGGACTGGTATGGAAAACGGACGAACCTAGGTTATCAAAACTACTACTTAAACCCATAAAGAGAAAATCCTTACGATACATGGTTTTTATTCAAATAATACAAAAACCACAGACCATACCGATGTTAAACTCTGTAAAAACTCTACACTGTAGGGTAAAATAGGCCAGAAAAAAGTAAGTATGAATGTTGATGGTGAGTCCACGTTTAACATTCAAGACCTCCGAATCAGTCAAATCATAAAATTATTGTCATATTTTAATTCATGCGGAAATTTCATGCGGAGACGAACCCGAAATTTAGACAGTTATTATAAATTGGTACACTTATAAGGGGTCATTAAATTTCAAGGGTCGATGTTGATTTTAAATAAAACACAAATTTTGTAGGAAATTGTTGTCATTTTTTTATTATGATAATATTGGTATAGTTCGATTGTTTATGGAACAAAATATCGGCCAAATGGCCGCCGCGACCTCGGCGGCACACCTCCATCCATTGGTCCAAATTTTCGATGACGCTGAGGCATAATTGAGGTTCTATGCCGTTAATGTGCCGAATTATCTCATCCTTTAGCTCTTGAATTGTTGCTGACTTATCGACGTACACCTTTTCTATCAAATAGCCCCAAAGAAAGAAGTCCAACGGTGTCAAATCACATAGTCTTGGTGACCAATTAACATCGCCACGACTTGAGATAACACGGCCATTTAATTTGTCGCGCAAAAGAGCCATTGTTTCGTTAGCTGTGTGGCAAGTGACATCGTCCTGTTGAAACCACATATCGTCCACATCCATATCTTCCAATTCGGGCCATAAAAAGTCCGTTATTATCTCACGATAGCGAACACCATTCACAGTAACTGCCTGACCGGCCTCATTTTGGAAAAAGTACGGCCCGATGATGCCGACGGCCCATAAACCGCACCAAACAGTCACTCTTTGTGGGTGCATTGTTTTTTGACAATCTCTTTTGCATTACAATTCGCCCAATTCTGCTTATTGACGAATCCACTGAGGTGCAAATGTGAGTCATCACTGGAGATGATTTTCTTCGCAAATTGATCATTCACTGTCGCCCATTTTAATAATAAGCCTGAATAACTCTGGAAAGAACACTAAGCGAGCAACGCATTAAGCTCGCTTATGTATCTTTCCAGAGTTCAAATTGAGTTAGTCTGAAATTGAGAAATATCAAATGAAAAGCCGGGAAAATTTCACCACCCTTTAAATATATAAGTAAGGAAATGGGTAAGGAAATTTACTGTTCCAGAGTACCCATACGAAGGACCTATTTTCCAGTGTCCCAGGAAACATAAATTCATGGGTCAAGGCCTCAAATTAAGTCGAATCGTAGTATTATTGTCAAATTCGGATTCGTGTCCATAGTTAAATTCAGGAGAATTTAAGGTCCCTAAATCCTATATGGGCAGATTAAGTACAAAATTGGCTCAAATCGAAAATAAATAAACCGGGTTTGGAAAATGTCTACGTTTTAGGATAAAAATATTCCCACGATCATTAGGGTACTCTTTTGGGTAGAAAGTCCTGAAATTTTGTGGGCAAGTGTAGGTCCAGATGTAGGAGGGATTTTTCGAAATTCGTACTTTAAGAGAGGATAAACGGAACAAATCTATCTCTCATAACAAGTGATTAACCCATGACAGGAATAAATGTTGAGCGTCCCTTATAATTTTGATTTGAGGTTAAAGGGAATTTTTAGAAACCTAAAACTTAAATTTCGTACCTTCTCATCTAGATTACTTAGAAACGTGAAATTCGTCGGGTATTTTCGTTTGACAAATGAAAACTTAGAAGTGACAAATTTGGAGCTAAACAGTGTAAATATGGGTAAAATGGAAACTTTTTGTACTTTTTTAATTCTATTAGTTAAAAACTTGAAAATTAGCTAGTATGAATATTGATGACGCTATAAACGAAAAGTAGGAACATTTTAAGCGATAAATCAAATTTGAGGGTTAAAAATGGAGAGGTCGACCAACTAAAGGAACACGTAGAGAAAAGTGTTTTCTGTGCGTATCCCAAAAACGAGATGCAGTAAAAAGGAATCTATTTCCTAATTAGCCTGTATGAGGGTGCACGCAGGTATGCTGGGGACTACGGAGATAAACCGTAGGGTACTTTGAATTTTGAGTGCATTAGATATATGTGCTATCCTTATGTACCATTTGCATTTATTGTATGTATGCATTTTCCGTCAGTATGTATATTTAGTTAAAGTAGAGTAAGATAATTTGTAGTAAATAAAATGAGTTCTTTAAAAGCCATTGAAGTGCTTGGTTGTCTGATCTCCGATCCGTTTCCATATGTGGAGTGCATATGAAACGCGGTTTTAGTAAATACTAACAGTCTGCAATAAATTAAGTGTTAACTAATAGTTATGATATAAATGGAGATAAAGTGATAAAGATTAAATTATTTATTTATTAATTTTATTATTATATTTTTTAATAAATGTATACATATATATTATATATACATACTGTGGGTATTATATTATAGAGGTTATGTAATTTTAGTTAGGCATGTTACAGACCGTTGGAAAGTTTAATTTGTCTAGTCTCTCAGTATAAGATTTCTTTTTAAGGTTTTAGAAGCACTTACACAAAAATAGGAAAAACATTCAAAATACTTAGTTGGGACATAAATACTGTTACAACATTGAACACACCAATTTCAATAGTAGAAGTTACTAATGTCATATGGGTTTTGAAAGCTAACCTCAATAAGTAGTTAGTCTGTAACGGGATTTTAAAATTGTTTCAACTTTCATCATGGAGTGGTCAGATAATGAGAACCGTATCGCTGAAATAGCGCTGTG
This sequence comes from Hydrotaea diabolus, assembly GCA_963513945.1. NCBI lineage: Eukaryota > Metazoa > Arthropoda > Insecta > Diptera > Muscidae > Hydrotaea > Hydrotaea diabolus. The sequence continues at coordinate 155,188,907 of OY740718.1, forward strand.
AAATGAAAAAGCGATATTTTCAAAACGCACCGGCCACTAGGGATTAGCCGCATGTTCGTCTACCGATGCATAAAACTGTTTGAGGAGACTGGAAATGTAAAAGACCGCCACCGGTCGGGCCGCCCACGCTCTGTTCGAACACCGCATGTCATCAAAGCCGTTAAATCAAGAATTCATAGAAATACGCTCCGAAAACAGAAAATCATGGCCCGTTAGATGAATATCACGCAAAAGTCCATGAGTCGAATCATTAAAAAAGACTTTGGGCTTGGGGCTTTCAAACGACGTACCGGAAATTTATTGACTGCAGCTTTAAAAAAAAATAGGATTGAAAAATGCAAACGTCTTTTGGTGAAGCACGCTGATAACTTGCACAGAAAAATTTTGTTCACCGATGAAAAAATTTTTACCTTTCAGGAGAAATTTAACAAGCTAAATGATAGAGTGGTCATCTTAGGAAGCGTCTGAACTGATCCCAAGGGTGGAAAAAGGGTCACCACCCAGCTTCAGTCATGGTTTGGTGGGGTGTCTCTTACGATGGGGACACTGAACTGTTCCAAAACCAGCCATGGACTTTCCAGCAAGATTCTGCGTGGGGCTATAAGGCTAAAACATCCCAGGCCTGGCTTCGAAACAATTTGCCAGCGTTCATTTCCTCTGAAGAATGGCACTTAGGCAGTCCAGATTTGAACCCATTGGATTACAAATTGTGGACGGTTTTAGGGGACAAGGTTTGTCACAAAAATTCAAAATAGTGCATATGTGACAGCGCATAGAGAATTTTTTTTTTGATGTGGACAACATCTGATCATCGAATGAGACCGATCCCATGCCCCAAAAGTGTTCCCTCCCAGAGATATGCGCGTTTTATGAAAGTGAAGTCGACGATTCTAAGCGCAAATAGAAAGGGACCTAATCTTTAAAATGGCTCTCCTGAACAAAACTGGTTTTTAACCTTAGGTCCCTTTCTATTTTGCGCGTCACATATTCTAGAAAAAAAACTTTGTTACAAAACATTGTTTTGATAGATAAAAAGAAAGGACCCTTTTTTTGGAAAAAGTAGAAACATTTTTGATTTAGCAAAAACAACGGATTTTTTTTATTATATCTAAAAACATTGCATAAATAGCTTTTTCGACACTCGGGACAAACTTTGCTAGGAACAATAGGTTATAAGTTATATATCTGCGAAAAAACACCTGTTAGGCCAAAATGTCAATATTCGTCACCCTAACTCAGAGAATCCTTGATCTATCTCGTTTACAGTGTGTGTCTTAACCACCATCCAATAGGACTAACCTTGGTGCAAGTTTCATCCTGATCAAAGGACATCGGTTCTTACAGTTGGGTCACTTGACATGAAATGACCCATATATAAGTATATGAGACAAGAAGACAAATAACAAGTATACTTTAAAGGGTCACTAATTAGTATTTCGGTTATAACAAACGATTGACAAACATAAATTTACACTAAAATAATGTATCCTTCCGTTTCGAGGTTTTACAAGCGGAATCACAAATTCATTACACACTTTATCCTATGGTTGAGGTGAGGAGGACTATTTCCCTGCTGGTGAATATAGGCAACAGCCAAACTCTTTAGATGAATATTACCATGCCATTAATAGCTTTAAGTGTGTCGTCAGCATTATTGGGAATTAAGAAGAATGAGGTGCGGACAACGCAACTCGAATTAAGTATACCCTGTACTTTTTGTTTGTAGGAAGGGACATCTGCGAATCGAAATAATGAGACGAAATGGAATTGAGAAGGCACACAAAGCTTAAGTCAGCACACGCAGAAAAAAAGTATGGTTGGGGTAACAATATTCGAAGAGCATCATACTATTGTTGGTTATATGGTTGTGGCCCAACAATATTATGATCTTCACAACAATAGTATGGTTCACACACAACCGTACTATGATCCCCATAACAATATTATGGTCCTCAATAGAATAGAATTATTCACACACAACCATATTATGATCCCCACAACCATATTATTATTCACACTCAACCATACTATGATCCCCACAACCATACTATAATCCTCACAACCAAAGAATGTTTCACATACAACCATGATGTACATGAGCCTCACAACCATAGTATGACTTACACACAACCATGCTATGATCCCCAATTTTTTTTTGTAAAGATTGGTTTAAGTTGTTATTCAACAATAGAGATTTTTATTTAATAAGTTATGTAAAAATACATAAAACTCTTTATAAAGGGAGTGATTTATTTAACAGTAGAAACAATTCATTTATTAAAAATATTTCAGTTATTCTAATCCGTAGTTTGTTTTGAAAAAATTTAATTTATAATTAAAAACTACTATTATTGCGTAAGATTCGTAAAAATAACGTTGTGAAATTAAAAATAAATTGCGATTTTGCCTGTATGATTGTAGTAATCATGTTATTGTTAACATAAAACCACGATACAATACTTTTGTCCCACCAACCATATTTATATTGTTGCTATAACCAAATTTTCATTTTTTAATTTGGCAACAATGCCAACAACAATATTAATATTGCCGCAAACATACTATTGTCAAAATTAAATTCAAAACCAATACTAAGGTTGCGACAACCATACTTTTATTGCAGAGAACATACTATTGTTGCCGTGACCATATAGTAACCATATTTTTTCTCTGCGTGCAGATGGCTTAAGTAGCTTTTAGCATTTATTCAAAACATTTTTAGTCCAAATATTTTCAATAAATGTTTACTTTTGGCCAGCTTCAAAATAAGGCAGAATTCAAAATTACAAAATAGCATAGTTTTCAAAATGAGTGTATGTTGACATACCTGTTCTCCATGGTACCGTCTTCATAATAATCGTGTTTTCCAACATGACAGATATATGTATGTCTCCCGGCGTGGAAGTGTCGATGTTCCATGCTTGAAGAAATGTGCTCAGAATATGAAATGCTTTATTTGTACTTATGCGTATATTCGAGGTTATCTTGCCTGGACCAAAGGCAATTCGCCGCCTACAAAAAAAAAGAACTGAAATTAGAGAGGAAGATTACAAAAAAAAATAGTTTTGATATATTCAAAATTGTTTAGTTTTTTGGTCTTGTTTTGAACCATTCTGGTTTTCTTAAAAGTAAACTATATCATTAATATTCGGCAATAATTGAGGCACTTTGTTGACACAATCAATTCCTGTCAGTTGAGGCCATTGAACCCCTTCCCTAAAATCGATACCGCAAGTGACTGTTGTCTTAAAACCAATAGCATCATTAGTTACAAAATATTTTCAGTCGTTGATGATGATGTATAAACAAATTGTTTGTTTTTCCTAAACATTACCACAAATCTTTTAGTCACGAAACTAATTTGCAAATTTCAAACTAAAATCTAGTCACGATTTTCAGGCCAACACACGCACAAGGCACGAGTCAAAAATTTACTTAAGATAAAGTCTAAAAAGGTTCATAAATCTTTTTCAAATTTCTTTGCGAGAAACAAAAAAACCTTTTAAGATGACATGTGAACATGTGTTCAAATTTTTCAAAAAATCAACCGCAATAGCAGGTGTATTGATGTTAACTGACATTGTCACAAAAGATGCTTTCCGTTTTTCTCTTCTTAGCTTTTGTTCAGCCTATTCTAGTTTTGAATTTATATTCATATTTGTCATATGTCTTTTCTTGTCTTACGATTTCTTAGTAAATCTTTAATATTGGGGTTGTCTTGTTAGGGGTTTCGGTTGTAATATGTTTGCTTTGTCAATTTTTAACTTGGATTGATTCCTGTTTGCCAATGTAGTGCTTGCTGTCAGTATCGAAACCTTGTGTCACTTAGACATATTGTGACATATTGTGTTAAAGCATTTCAAATGAGCTTTTTACAAGATTATCTTAAATGTATTCGAATCCCCGCACACACTTTAGTATTTAGTAAGTGGTATAGACACAAACAACGTGTTTAGCTAAAAAGTAGTAACTCAAAATTTTCAAATTTGATTTGTAGTAAGAAACCAGTATACAAAGACCATTTCTAACCAATTCAAAAATCTTCCGTGCTATGGCTTACTGCTTCGTCAAAAAAAACATTGACTCCCTCCATGTCTTAGAGCACTAAAACCGTTTAATGCCCTATTCGTACTTGCTTACATGTTCGTAATTTCATCAAGAAATCTATTACAATTTGATGGAAATTGACAGTTTATAACTCTTCTAGACGTTTACAATTTTCTAGTTAGAAGCCTATTGATGGACAAGTGCTATTTGCTTTGTTTGTGTGAGTTTCTCGCTACTCGCTCGTTCGTGTGCGTTTTATTGCTTGCTACTCGATATTCTTGGTAGAGACCTGATTACGCCTTAGTGTTTGTATATTTATTTTCGCATTATCGATTCTTCAATTATAAAATTAGTCCGCTACGTGCTATGCTGCCAAAGCTAGAGTTGGTGAAATGTACGATATGGGACATACATATAGGGTGATGAATATAGAGGTATTTTTTGAATAGGGGTTTTTTCAGATTAAGCGAGAGTTGTGTTAAACTTTATTTTTTTTTCTTTTCAGTATTGTTTGCCATTTCATCACGGAAAGACTTATATCAACAACAACTTTTCTAAATTGTGCAACTGTATTTCGTAAATAAGAGTTGGGTGAAAAACGTTTTTCGACCAAACTTTTATTCAGTAATGAGGCCCTTTTCTGGCTTAACGGCAACGTCAATAAACAAAATTGTCGCATTTGGGCTAAAGAGCGACCAGAAGAGGTTCAAGAGGTGCATTATTCCCAGAGAAAACCCTGGTTTGCTGCGGTTTATGGGCTGGTGGAATCATCGGTCTATATTTTTTCAAAAATGTAGATGGCCGGAACGTAAACGTATATATGACACCGCATAGAGAAAGGGACCTATGGGTAAAAAAAAAATCAATTTTCATTATTTTTCTTTTTTTGATGTGGACAACATCTGAGCATCGAATAAGACCCATCCCATGCCACAAAAGTGTTCCCTCCAAGAGATATGAGCGTTTTATGAAAGTGAAGTCGACGATTCTGAGCGCAAATAGAAAGGGACCTACTCTTTAAAATGGCTCTCCTGAACAAAACTTTTCATCAACTTTTCACGTTTTTTTTGATGTGGACAACATCTGAGCATCGAATGATACCCCCCATGCCCCAAAAGTGTTCCCTCCCAGAGATATGCGCGTTTTATGAAAATGAAGTCGACGATTCTAAGCGCAAATAGAAACGGACCTAATCTTTAAAATGGCTCCTCTGAACAAAACCGGTTTTTAACCTTAGGTCCCTTTCTATTTTGCTCGTCAAATATGGTGCTCCCTATCGCCGTATGATATCGGATTTTTTGCTTCCTGAAATTGAAGTCCATAATCTTGACGACATTTGATTTCAACACGAAGGTGCCACTTGCCGTACAGCTGCTCAAACAATGGATCTATTCATTTCGGACCGGTGAGTTGGCCTGAAATCACACATGTAAACTTTTTTATATAAGTCTACGTTAAGTCCAAAGTCTCTGCTGACAAACCACCTACGATTCAGGTTGTGGAAGCCAAAATTACGCATGTCATTAAAGTCATACCGATCGAAATGCTCGAGCGAGTAATCCAAAATTGGACCCTTAGAATAAAAACGCTGAGGCGTATTTGCGGCCAACATTTGAAGGAAATTATATTTAAAAAATAAATGCCATAAAATGTCCTTTCAAATTACCAATAAATTTTGCCACTCTTGATTTTAATTTTTATATTTTTTTTGTTCTGAAAGAACACCTCTAAATGGATTACCCTATATACATATTTATGCTCTAACTATATAACTTAATAAACTACTGGGAAATTTTTTTTAATATTATAAGAAAATTCACAGAAATTGTTCATGTTTGAGTAAAAGGTATTTCGAAAAAAATTGAGCCCATTGTTTCTCCACTTCGAAATTTGCAGGTCAATAAAAAAGCTTTTAGGACCTGTCCTCCCGAATTTCAAATAAAATCAAAATATGTAATCATTTTTAAAATTACAACAAAAAGTTTGAAACGCAAAGAACTTAAAAATGTCCTGCAGGACGATATTATTTTTATATTTTATGTTAAACAAATTGAAATTTCCTACACAACAAGCTATTGAAAAAGTAGTAATTTCACCAAAATTTAAACTGTAGTAACATTTAAAAAACATCAATAAAGAAAATCTGTGAAACACGTACAAAATATTTATTAGTAAAGAATTCATACACAAATTTTTGTTCCAATCGCAGCTAGCAATGTAAAACAAGCGTACCGTTTGGCATGGAATGACTTATATATGATTTATTTTGTATCAGTCCTACATCTTCTATAGAATTTGCTGCTTCATAAATAAGTCTCCTTACATGACATCCATGCAGGACTGATTGTAGCTGTTGGGATATGTGCAAAAAAGCGAGCCACCGATTTTTTTCCACTTCACAGGCAAACAAACATTTGAATTTGCTTAGTAAACTATTAGGCCAGCCACTTCCCAATTTAACGCCACTTTTCGAACTTGCAAACTGTTATACATAACCAACATCATCAATACCCCCAGAAATATCCTTGTTTGGTGTATAAGGGAATTTTTCCACAGCAGCTGATTTCAACTGTCAACCAGAGACATCACAAGAGAAAAGCAGAAATGTCATTATGACATTTGTTACATTTGACATTCTGTGCTACTGACATAAGTTGAGAACAGTCGAAAGTTCTCCCACCTTCGCTGACTTCTCGTCGCTATGCCTCTCTTTCTAGACCGCGCTGTCAGTGCGTGTACTCTCATTTTCTTTTAGTACCTTGTATTTATTATGACATCCTCAGAGCTTTGAACTCATTTGTTATGCACTTTTAATGGCCATAACTCATACGAATATATGGAAAATTTACTTTTTATACCTTTTCCTTTTTCATGTTTACCATATGAAAGCTTTAAAGTGGAAAGCTCTTTGGTTGCTCCTTGTGGCTTTATTCTCATCGTTCGTACACGATATGGCGGAACACATTTAAATTATTCATCTGAAATGCCATCAAAGAAACGGTGGTGGGGTGCGCTGAGATGAGGTGTAGATGGTATGTGGTGGTATGTATGTACATGTGTAGTTACGTGCTGTGGCTCAGTTCATTGTTTAAAGTTGCAGCTCACGTCTTACAGGAGATATTAAAGGAAATCATGCTGAAAAGCTCTGTAGGTGGCATATTTATTAGGGTTTTGGTTTTCAAGGGGGAAGGTTGGCTTACAGACTTATCACAGTGGTTCCGAATAAAATAATATGAATCGATTGAAATTGTGTAAAACCATAGTATTTCTGGCAAATGTCGACCTTCGCTATCCACACACTGCTACACACGTTTTCTGAAGTTTTCATGAACTCTAACAAGCATGTCGACTAGTATACTGTCAATTTCAGCCTCAATATTGTTAATTAGGCCTTCCAAGGTGTTGGGACGGTTTATATACACCTTCGACTTCAGGTAACCCCAAAGGAAAAAATCGCATGGGGCTAAGTCTGGTGAGCGTGCCGACCTGTTGAAATCACCCCTCAAACAATCAAGCCGCCTAGGATACATTTCCCTCAAACAATTCATGGTAACCCTCGCTGTGTGTGCTGTGGGAACCATGTATCCTCTAATCGCATTGCCTCAAGAGCCGGCTTAAAAAAGTCTGAAAATGCTAAGAGTAAGTGATTGCTTCTGAGCAGAACGTTTCGGAGATTGCAGTACTGCTGCTCTAACTCTCTCGATGTTCTGTGGCGTTGTAACCCTTCTCTTAGATGCCCTTCGTACACGGGATACATTCCCTGCAGTTCTCAATGAAGTTACCCAATTTACAATTGATTGCCGCCCAGGAACACGTTCGCGTGGGGGAACGGCGAATCGCAAACGAAAAGCACGCTGTACTGCAATGATCAGTGCACTTTTGAAAAATACTCTTTAACACAAAATGACCTCTCCTTAAATGTCCAATGCATGGTGGCAACTGAAAGGCGTCAAATATAAATCTCCCCTCAGCCACTATAAGCCACGCATACACTCTCCACTCTCTTCGGCCAACAGTGCCGCCTGCAAAAAAGCAAATTACCGCGCTCTACCCTGTATATATTCCCCCCAGGTGATTTATTTTCGAAAAGTTCCGCATTTTATTCTTTAAGTGAGTTGGAGAAAAAAAATTTTCACGATTGGAATTTTAGGTAAGAAAATGAAAAAATGGGACTCTAATTTGTAACTTAACAGATAGTCGCAAAGTTGCTCAAGCAGTTGGCCATTTTTACAATACATTTTGTAAAAAGACCCACGAAAACGACGGGGATTTTATGAGTGAGAAAACCTGTTAAACAGTTATAAGCCTTGTGGAGCTGAATACTTTCTATTTAATTCTTCAGTTTAAGGACTATATCACTGTTTATCACTATATAACTGAGCAATATCAGAACTTACTTTTTTATGCTGTCTTATTGGTATTCTTAGCCGACTTCTTTGATAAGTTTTGGGTCATCTTCTCTTATAAAATTATTTGGCGGCTGAAGGTTGCAAACGTTTTATTTTAATTGACTTGATGCTTTTCTTGTCATCGTTTTTTTATTAAGGTCATATCTAATGTCTTTTGACGACATTAACACTTCTCCTCTTTACCTAAAAATCCAACAGATTTCGCGTCATTGCAGCTTTTGTTACTATGTCCAGCGGTTGTGGACAGCCTTTTTTACTGTTGTTTCATTATTACACTCCTCGCCAGACATGGGTTTTGAGAACTCGCAGTGTGGCATCCTAAAGTCATATGAATGACATTATGTTCCCTTAATAAATTAAAAAGTTGAACCTTTACAATAAAACAAAATCTTTACAATAAAACAAAATTTGAAAAAATTTGCAGTACTTTTTTTACAGCCGATTCAAATTTAAATGTCGCACACTTTAGATGTTGCTCGCGATAGTGTGCCGGAAGAGCCATAAACCTCGACTCGTCATCTTGCCCAACAATTGAATATCTTGCGAATTTCACTGATGCGAAATTTAAATAAAGATTTGAATTTACAGTGTGGGCCAGAAGTTACCTGGGTTTCTAAAATTTTAAAAACTTTTTCGTTTATTATTTTTTTATTTTTCTCAGATTATAACGGGTGATCCAAGTAGAGATACTTTATGCAATAGCCTTTTTCTGACGGAACATGTGTGTGTTGTGTCATGCTGTCATGTTATTTTTGTTTAGTATTATTTGGCATTTTATCATGAAAAGACTGGTCAACATAATCGCCCTACTGAGCGTACTATTCGCAACACCATCACCTTGAGACCCAGCATCCATTATCGGATAATATTCGACCAAATAGACCACGTCCAGCACGCAGTGAAGAAAATGTAGCGGCCGTAGCTGAGAGTGTACACCAAGACCGTGGAGAGTCGATTCGGCGCCGTTCGCAGCAACTCGGACTGACGTATGGAACGACTTGGCTCATTATACGTCGAAATCTTAAATTGAAATCGTACAAAATACTGCTTGTGGAAGAACTGAAACCGCCCGACGTTCTGAAGCGACATCTCTTCGCTCTATGGGCTCTTGAAAAGTTCCAAGAAGATCCGACGTTTTCAAGCCAAATTTTGTTCAGCGATTAGGCCCATTTCTGGCTCAATGGGTATGTTAACATGCAAAATTGCCGCATTTGGGACGAAAGGAACCAGTAAAGGTTCAAGAGCTGCCACTTGATCCAGAAAAAACAACGGTTTGTTGTGGTTTGTGGGCCGGTGGAATCATCGGTCCACATTTCTTCGAAAATGATGCCGGTGAGAACGTAACCGTCAATGGCGACCGTTATCTTGCCATGATAATCGGCGACATTTGGTTTCAACAAGACGGCGCCACTTCCAACTCATCCCCTCAATCAATGGATTTATTGAGAGAACACTTCGGTGAGCAGTAAATTTCACGTTTTGGGCCGATCGATTGGCCACCAAGATCGCTTCGATTCGGGCCTTAACATCACGCTTGTCATTCACCAGTTACCAGTCGAAATGCTCGAACGAGTCATCGAAAATTGGACTCAACGAATGGACCATCTGAGACGTAGCCGCGGCCAACATTTGATAGACATAATCTTCAAAAAATAAATGCCAAAGAAAGTTCTTTCAAATGATAATAAACATTCCCCATTCAATTTGAATGTTCTGTGTTGTTATACCCTCCACCACACTGGAGGGTATATTAGTTTTGTCATTCTGTCTGTAATACCTTGAAATAATCATCGGAGACCCAACAAAGTAATATATTCTTGATCCTCGTAAAATTCTTAGACGATCTAGCCATGTTGTCCGGCTGTCCGTCTGTTGAAAACAATATAGAGCCTGCATGAAAACGGCTAGGGAGAAATTTGGCACAAACATGTGTAGTTAACCTAGCATGGTTGGTATTGAAAATGGGCTATATAGCTCTACGGGAAGTTGGTGTTGGAGACCCTTAACCGACACTACCTCATAAAAATTAGTTTTTTATTTAGAAATATCCGTCCAGTTTTTTGAGCAAAATCAAATTTTGCAAATAATAATCTCTATATAGGCGCAATCATCTATGTAAAAATGGTTTAGATTGGGCCTCGATTTCTTGTACCTCCCATACAAAAGGCCTTATGGGCCTTGAGAAATAATATGACTATAACTCACCACAAACATGACCTATCGAAATGAAATTTTATACATCAAGATTTCTATATACAACACACTTCTACGCTGAATTCGGTTGAGATCGAAAAAGTCATACTGGTACCTCCCACACTAACGGTCTCATGGGCCTTGAAAAATAATATGACAATAACTCACCACACACTTGACGTATCGAGACGAAATTTTCGGCATAAAAAATAATATATAGAACAGACTTTTGCGGTCAATTTGGCTAAGATCGGAAAGGCCCTACTGGTACCTCCCACACAAACGGTCTCATGGGCCTTGAAAAATAATATGACAATAACTCACTACAAACTTGACCTATTGAGATTAAATTTTCTACATAAAGATTTTTATATAGAACACAATGAGCTCAACGCCAAATTCTGGTACCTCCCACACAATTGGTCTCATGGCCTTTGAGAAATAATATGACGATGACTCACCACAAGCTTGACCTATCGAAATGAAATTTTGCACATAAAGATTTATATATAGAACACACTTCCGCACCAAATTTAGTTTAATTTGGGAATCTGGTGGAGGGTATCCAAAGTTCGGCACAGCCAAACTTAACATGTTTTACTTGTTTTCTTTAAAAAGTAGGGAACCTCGAAATGGATCACGCTTTAAATATATACAAAATTGCATTGTTTTACTCAAAGTATGAAAAATAATGTCACTTAAATGATCCCCGTTTTCAGCTTCGCACTGAAGAGCTCGTTTTTGAACATTTTCCATAACTTCTTTCAAAAGTTGTGGCTGTAGCTTTCGAATTTTTAGAACAATGTTGGCTTTGAGTTAGAAAATTTTCTCCGGCTTGTTCACATATACTTGCTTCTTCAAATAGCCCCAAAGAAAAAGTCGGGTGCTGACAGATTTGCCGATCGCGCAGGCCAAATAATTTCCGAATTTCTGGAAATTATTCGCTCTCCAAAAATTTGACTTAAAAGTGCCATTGTGTCTCGGGCAGTGTGGGCAGTGGCTCCGTCCTGCTGAAACCACATATCAGGTCTGTTCTCAATAGCAGGACCTATCATAAACCGATACCGCTCTCCATTTACGGTTACAGCACTTCCATCTTCATTCTCGAAGAAGTAAGGCTCAATGATACTTGCAGATGAGATTCCACACCATACTGTGCACCTAATGGGGTGCAGTTGGCGTTGATGAATGGCTCTTGGATTTTCAGAACCACAGAATCTACAGTTCTGCTTATTAACAAAGCCATTCAAATGATAATGAGCTTCAGCACTCATGCTTTTAATTGATTTAATTGATCGCTGGTTTAAATAATAAAATTCTATTATTCTAATTCTAAATTCAGTTGCGAATCTCTCCATTATTCATTCTCCAAGTCTTATTTATATAATAAATTATTAAATTTTTCAACGCCATGGAAATTTTAATCCACCCTGTATATATACTTTATAGGGCCTTCTTATAATATATGTAGGTGTTGCAAATAGGATAAAAATTTTAGAATGCAATCCATGGAGGTTATAAAAATAGTGGTGGGGGTTATGGAAAAAGCGGATCGTAGCCTTTTCAGGTTGAAATAGTTACCTGCATTTCATGTTTTTTTCGGCGCCACTGTTCAATGGAGTCATTCAGACGTTTGTATGTTTGTCAAAACGTCGAACGCCTCTGTATGTGGTTGCTGTTGCTCTGTGGAAGAAGGCGGGCGGGTTGGTCTTGAATCTTGAAAGTTGAAAAGGGCCACACGTTGTGTAAAATTCACTGTGGCTGGCAGGACAAACACAGGCCGATTTTCCCATTCAAACTCAAGCAAAAGAGTGTACGTTTACATGTGTGCATGTATGGATGTGTGTGTGTGTGGAGAGTGCATGAATGAAGGAAAAACAAATACAAGAACACAACAAATGTGAGCTTCCCAGCGCGTCTCTCGCGGTGTGTGTCTGCGAGTCTTTCTGTTTTCCGACCTTTCGCGTTTCTTGTGAGACGATGTTGTCGTGTTTTCCTTGCCGCGGCTTGCATTTGTTTAAGTTGTTGTTGAATCTTTCTCTTTCTTTTTATTTTTACCTTTTCTTTTCCTTTTTTTGTTGTTGCGTTATCGGTTGTTTGCCTTAAACGCGACCAGCACGGCACACACACGTAAAAGTAAAATCATAGGACAATAATAAAGCTTAGTTAAGTGAGACCTTGAATTCAAGTGTTAGTTGGTTGCCTGCTCCCGTGCGTCCTGTGGCATGGTCCTTGGTTCTCACACTCACACACAAACACAACAAATTCGTTTGCGAACATGCGATTGTGGCGGCGTTTTGTTATGCCAACATTTCATTTCATTGCACGTCTCGCCACCTCAACGCCCGACTTAGGTGTGAGGGAGAGTTTTTCGATTTCCTGCCTGCCTGTCCGCCTGACTGCGTTTTCATTTCTGTCAACAGGCAAAGTAAATAATTATTAAAGATACGTTTGTAATCGTAAGCAAATGAACGAGGCGGCTGTTTTACGGAATGAGAAGACTTTAAAAATTTATTTTGGGAATTCAACATAATACACAGAGAGAAATAGTATGAACAAAGTCGTAGTTGGAAGATATTTGTACTCAGGATGAGGTATATATATACATGTGACGCGCAAAATAGAAAGGGACCTAAGGTTAAAAACCAGTTTTGTTCAGGAGAGCCATTTTAAAGATTAGGTCCCTTTCTATTTGCGCTTAGAATCGTCGACTTCACTTTAATAAAACGCGCATATCTCTGGGAAGGAATACTTTTGGGGCATGGGATCGGTCTCATTCGATGCTGAGATGTTGTCCACACCAAAAAAAAGTGAAAAGTTGATGAAAAGTTTTGTTCAGGAGAGCCATTTTAAAGAATAGGTCCCTTTCTATTTGCGCTTAGAATCGTCGACTTCACTTTCATAAAACGCGCATATCTCTGGGAAGGAATACTTTTGGGGCATGGGATCGGTCTCATTCGATGCTCAGAAGAAAAAAAAGAAGAAAAAAACTGAAAATTGATTTTTTTTACCCTTAGGTCCCTTTCTCTATGCGCTGTCACATATAATGTCATTTGCTTGTATAATCTCGAAAAAATTTTCTATGGGAAATCAGTAAGGAAATCTGCGCAAGATATAAATCTTACAGTCACTGACCGGAAACTACTTCCGAAACCAAACCAATACTTAAACTAGGAGTCATGGCAGGTATAGAAAGAATATGCCAGAGTTATTTGTGTTTAATACGTCCTTGCCCTGTCAATCATCTTCGTCGATTGCGGTGATGTCAGCCTTATACATTCCGTAGCGGTTCGTACATTCACGGCACATATTTGCAAATTATGGTCATTAACACGTTTGCGGTAAATGTCAACATTTAATTTTTCTTTTTGATTTTATCCAAGCAACAGTTTTATAAGGCCACTTGCATTCTTTATATTATAGACGAAGATTTTCATACATTTCATGTATTTTGTGAATAAGTTTTTACGAATGCACGATACGGCTTTTTTTATATAGGGTGATCCATCTTGAGGTATTTTTTCAGAACAAAAAAAAACATATAAAAATTCAAATCAAGTGTTAAATCTTTATTGGTAATTTACAAGGTCATTTTATGACATTTATTTTTTGAAAATAATTTCTTTCAAATGTTGGCAACTGCATTATGAAAATGAGCGTTCGGTGAGAAACGGGACGATCCGCTGTTTTCGACCAAAATTTTGTTCAGTGATGAGACCCATTTCTGGCTCAACGGCAAAGTCAATAAACAAAATTGCCGCATCTGGGCTGAACAGCAACAAGAAGATGTTCAAGAGGTGCCATTATACCCATAGAAAACCACGGTTTGGTGCGGTTTATAAACTGGTGGAATCAACGGTGCATATTTTTTCAAAAATGATGATGGCCGGAGCGTATCGCGCTATGATATCGATCTTTATGATTTTAACAGGGCGGTTCCACTTGCCATACAGCTGCTCAAACAATGTATCTATTGAGAGGTCATTTCGAAAAGCAGCTAATTTTAAGTTTTGGAGAGGTGAGTTAGCCGCCTAGATCGAGTGATATCACACTTTAGACATTTTTTTTGGGGTTACGTAAAGTCCAAAGTCTATGCTGACAAACCAGCTACAATTCTGGTTTTGGAAGCCATCATTACGCGTTTCGTTAAAGCCATACCGGTCGAAATGCTCGAACGAGTCATCCAATATTGGACACTCAGAATGGACACCCTGAGGCGTAGTTGCGGCCAACATTTGAAGAAAATTATATTCAAAAAATAAATGCCATAGAATGTCCTTGCAAATGACTAATAAAGATTCCACACTTGATTCAAATTTTTATATTTTTTTTGTTTTGTTTGGTATAAAAAGTCATCGTAAAAAAGGAACATTTACATACACATAGAGAAAAAATTCTTTGAAAATGGGTTGGAAGTACAGTAAACCCTCTCTAATCCGGACAGATATAGTTTCGAGCAATGTCCGGATTATTGAATTGTCCGGACTACGAGGGCGGTTCGGAAAGTTCTTAGCCTATCAATGAAAGAAAATAGTTAGTTTTTCAAAAATATTTTTATTTTTCAATATAATCTCCAGTTGACAGCGATAATCAGACGGACGACATTGTTTTGTTAATTGACAACCCCTGAAGATGATTGACGAAGTCAATCGAAATATTGGGATAAATAAAAATTAAACAACACATAGAACAACGAGTTTAAATAAATGACCTCAAGCCGAAAAATAGTTTTATAACAAAAAAAAAAAAAAAAATCTCCTGAAACTTCAATACACTTACTTACAACGCTTATCTAGCAATTCTATTCCTTGATTAAAATAGTTTTCCTCAAGGTCTTCAAAATAGTGGTTTACAACTGTAATTGCATCTTCATTTGAGGTAAAACGCTTGCCAGCAAGGATTTTTTTAGATTTGGGAACAGGTAAAAGTCACTGGGAGCTAAATCAGGAGAATAAGGTGGGTGGTCAAGCAACTCGTACTTAATTCGTTGATTTTAGCCATTGTTAAAACACTCATGTGCGCTGGTGCGTTGTCTTTATGAAAAATTATTTTTTTTTTGTGTTGCTAGCCAGGACGTTTTTCTCGCATTTGTACAATTAATTAATCTAAAAGGTTGCAATAGTACTATGAATTTATTGTTTTACACTTTTGCAGATAGTCAATCAATAAAATACCTTTGAAGTCCCAAAAAACCGTTGCCATAACCTTACCAGCCGATTGAATTGTTTTTGCCTTCTTTGGGGCACTTTCTCCAGCTTCAGTCCATTGTTTGGATTGTTCTTTTGTCTCTGGAGTATAGTGGTGGATCCATGTCTCATCAACATTTATGAAACGACGCTTAAAATTCATTTTATTTCGCTGAAAACGATCCAAACAAGCTTGAGAAATGTTCATTCTTATGCGTTTTTGGTCGACTGTTAACAAGTGGCACCCATCTTGCAGAAAGCTTTTTCATCTGTAGTTCTTCATGCAAAATTAAATGGACTCGATCCTTTGAGATGCCCATGATATTAGCTATTAGCACGCACTTTTATTCGTCGATCATTTAATACCATATCATGCACTTTGGCTACAATTTCTGTTGTTGTTGCTGTTTTTGGACGTCCACTACGTGGTTCATCTTTAATGCTTGTACGACCACGTTTAAATTCAGCAACCCAATTTTTTACTGTTGCATATGAAGGAGCACTTTCACCTAACACATTACCAATATCATTATGAATTTCTTGTCCCGATAAACCTTTTTTATTTAAATATTTAATGACATCACGTATTTCTAAATTTTCCATTGTAAAAAATCGCTGATGCGTCTTTTCTGAACACCTGTCTTTATATGAAGGAGATCGAAACAAAATTTAACATGTGTTCATAGCAGAGATGGAAGTTTCCACTTAACTTTTTTCTGTTTATACCGCGCTTTTTGTGCTAGGCTAAGAAGTTTCCGAACCGCCCTCGTACAGTACACTTTATTATGAAATAAGTTATTGAAAAAGCAAAACATTTAAAATATAAAATAATTAATAAATTTTCACTACGTGCCCAAGCATTAACTTCAAAATTGGCAGAAGGACAAAGTTAAACATATTCTATTCATAACGTGACAGGTGTAATCTTTCTGTCTTAACTCAATCAGTGGTACAGAATCGTTATCGTCCCCCGGCAACTCTAGTGATATTTTCATCGTTATCTTGAGAAAAGTGGTGTGAAAGTCTCTTTCTATAACCAACATTGAATTTCTGAATTAAATTCTGATCCATTGGTTGTAGGATTGTAGTGCAGTTTAAAAGCAAAAACAAAACTCAAAAGCTAAGGCCATTAAAAGCACTTTTGGTATTGGATAATACACCATCGCACCCAAAAGAAAGGGAACTCAATACACCCTCTCTTGGGTGCGATGGTGCAATACCAATAGCACATTTTTTAAAAAATACATTCTCAAACCAAATTTCAAAAACCGATGTCGACATCTAGCCTTTTTGGTACACTTATAACATAAGGAGTTCAGCAGACTTGCCTATTACAAGGAGAGGCAACTTATGAGATCCAACTGCATTCACACAGGACATGAAAGTAAATATATATTTTGCCATTTTTCAGCCAGGTGCTGAATTCTCCCCGCTATGAACCCAAGTTTTTGTTGGAAGAGCTCTTCAAAATAGTGCTGATATTTTGCCATTTTTCAGCCAGGTGCTGAATTCTCCCCGCTATGAACCCAAGTTTTTGTTGGAAGAGCTCTTCAAAATAGTGCTGATCATCTGCATTGTATATCTGTGTCTCATCAAGCTTCATTTCCTAGACAGTTTTCAAGAACAAATTTGCAACTCTTGATTACATTTCGAAACTTAAACTTTTGCAGAGAAGTTATTATTTACCAAAATTAAAATTTAAACAGAAGTTTGCACCTGGTTATAGCGCTGCTGAATATCCTTCTTCCCCCTGAGGATTTTCACTGAATCTTAAAATGTTCCTTTTCCTAAACAAGTTTTACTGACCCATTTTAACCACATATTTTTTTTAATGTAAAAGTAATGTGCCTAATTCTTTCCAAGTTTTAGACACATATTTTCTAACATTATCTTTTTCAGATTAAATATAAAATATTATCGATTTTGAGACAATATCCCTTTTGCCTGATGGATTTTCCAATCGAGTCCAATATTTTAATTTTTCCAGCCAATTTTAAAGTTTGGTGTTGTCGTTTAGTAGTTGGTGACATTATAAGCGTCCTTCTCGCAGGATTTAATACGCCAACTATTTTACAAATATTACGAGGGTTGTTATTTATATTTCGGGTCCGGTAATAAAAACACAGTTATTTATCATTGGAATCGGTTTTACTGGTTATTCTCCTTTAAGATCAATACACTTTTGCATGCGCTCAAACCAATTTTGAAGCACTTTTTCCACTCCGATTACGAGGGCGACCGCGAACTAACTAATTAACTGAAAAATGGAAAATAATGAGTTTCGTGCGGTAATTAAACACTTTTATATGAAAGGTTATACGCCACAATTAATCAAAGATGAATTGGATTCTGCTCATGGTGATAATGCACCATCGTACTCCACCGTAAAATCCTGGGTTTAACAATTTAAAATGGGTCGTTCAAGTACGGAAGATGAAAAACGCTCTGGAGGACCGAAAACTGCTACTACTATTGAAAACATTAGAAAAATATTTAATGAAGTGACTAAAGATAGACGAATAAAGCGCAGAGAACTTGCTGATATTGTTAAAATACACGAAAACAAATTTGGAGTATTTTACATGATGAACTCCACATGAAAAAGCTATCCGCCAGATGGGTGCCGCGTTTGTTGACTTTGCCCCAAAAAATCGTCCGTTGGACCAACTCCGAGGAGCTTTTAGCGATTTTTCAGCGTAATCCAATAGAGTTCTTGCGCCGATTCATAACTGTTGATGAAACATGGATCCATCAATACATCCCAGAATGAAAGAACAGTCAAAACAATGGATAGAAGCTGGTAAAAGTGGTCCCAAGAAGGCGAAAACTGTTAAGTCAGCAGGAAAAGTAAAGGCCACAGTATTTTGGGATGCAAGGGGTATAATATTTATTGATTATCTTGAGAAAGGAAAAACTATAAATAGTGAATATTATTGTGCATTATTGGATCGGTTGAGTGAAGAAATCAAGATAAAACGACCGCATTTAGAAAAAAAAGTTCTTTTTCATCAAGATAATGCTCCTTCACACACTGCATTTTTAACTCAACAAAAACTGGCCGAATTACGATTTGAAATTGCTCCGCAACCACCATATAGTCCAGATTTAGCTCCTTCTGATTATTTCGTGTTTCCAGTTTTAAAAAAATTTCTCGGTGGCAAACAATTTTCGACCAATAGCGAGGTTATTGCTGAAACTGAGGCATATTTTGAAGGTCTTCAAAAATCTTATTATTCGGATGGAATTAAAAAACTTGAAAAACGTTTGATGAAGTGTACTGAGTTAGAAGGAGATTATGTTAAAAAATAATAATAATTCAAAAAAACGGTTCTTTTTATGTTAGGCCAGTTACTTTTGCGGTCGCCCTCGTAAGGCACCTCCAAAAAATGACTTTTGAACGCTTCAACAGCTGCTTAGGGCGATGAAAAACGTTGTCCAAGCATTTTTTTTCTTGATGCTTGGGAATAAAAAGAAGTCATTGGGTGCCAAATCAGGGCTGTACGGTGGATGGCCCATCAATTCGACATCTTGAGTGTTCAAATAGTTAATCGTTTCAGTTGATGTGCAAGAGCTCGCATTGTCGTGATGCAAAGTGATCCGTCTTCTCTAATTAGCATTCCTCATTTCTTTGAACACTGTTGGCAAACAGATGGTTGTATACCACTCAGAATTGGCCGTCCTACGTTCTACTAAAGGCACTGTGGCAACATGGCCGGTTATACCGAAAAAAACGCAATCATTTGCTTCGATGTACTTCTTCCACGAAGAGCTTTTGTTGGATTTAGTTTGTCGTGAAAGACCCATACGGTCGATTTCTGTTTTGTTTCGGGTTCATATGCATAGATCCATGATTCGTCACCTGTGATAATGTCATACACTGCCTTTGAGCTACCGAAGTTTTACTTTTTTAACATCTTTTTGCACTAATCCATACGAGCCTTTTTTGAGCATTCGTCAAATTATGTGGGATCCAACGAGAACAAATTTTTTTCACGGCCAAATAAACATGCAATATTTTATTGATGCTTGTCATACTAATTCCCAAGGATGTCTCAATGTGCCTCACGCACGGCATCGATGGTTTCTGGCAAAGTGACCGAAGTTGGACGTCCTTCACGAAATGAAATCCTGGAGCGAACGGCGTCCAAATTCTTGGTACCAGCGATTAACAGTGGTTTTTGATGGTGCTTCATCGCTAAAAGTCGAAACAAGTTGATTTAAACACTCTTGTATCGATAACCCACGCCCAAAATCGCAAAAAATCATCGCACGAAAATGTTCACGGGATAATTCCATTTTTTTGACTTAGATAAACAAAACAATTCGCCTTCAAATGACAAAACGTTCTCTGTGAAGTTATGCTAAAAAAATGTCAAAGTTTTCAATGGAAGTTCCAGTTTGCATCTGGGAACACTAGTACTGTCAGGACCCGAAATATAAATAGCAACCCTCGTATGCCAGTGTCGTTTGGAAGCATTAACCGTATAACCCAAGAAACTAACTGTCTGACCATTTTTTTATTGTCTTTATACATTTATGGAGGAATATGTTTTCGTTGTCAACAAGGATTTTTTTGTGAATATAGCCGATAATTTATTATTGGGATTATATGTGATGCGCAAAATAGGAAGGGACCTTAGGTTAAAAACCAGTTTTGTTTAGGAGAGCCATTTTAAAGATTAGGTCCCTTTCTATTTGCGCTTAGAATCGTCGATTTCACTTTCATAAAACGCGCATATTAGGTCCGCAAAGATTAGGTCCCTTTCTATTTGCGCTTAGAATCTTCGACTTCACTTTCATAAATATCTCTAGCAGGGAACACTTTTGGGGCATGGGATCGGTCTCATTAGATGATCCACATCAAAAAAAGAAAAATTGATTTTTTTACCCTTAGTTCCCTTTCTCTATGCGCTGTCACATATTCTGATGTTATAATGTTTATGCTGTTAATTTCGTGATATGGTTGTAGCAACCATCTTAAGATATCTCGAACCATGTTACCATCAATACTATGGAATGTTGATTATTGCAACAGAAATTCGGTTTATTCAACCGAATTTTTGTAGTTCGGACCGATGTCAAAATGATTTTTTCTTTGCGTGTACGGATCGGTTGGTTTCGTCATTTTTTCCAACTTCCTGACATCGCGTACGTCTGTACTTAAGCTTCATAAAGGCTCACGGAGTCAACGACTGTTGCCATGTATTTCTTTCTATCCAAATTAGGGCTTCCGATATTAGGCAGCATTCTGGCTTTTTCGTGGTTCTAATCAGCGCTGGCACTGTTTTGTAGTCAGCCGACTCTAGATCTGCCGTGTCTAGCCACCAGCGCTTCTGGTGTATAAACAACGTGTATTGTTTTCTAGTTGTTGAATGTGCTGGGCAACAGTAACAATGGAAGCAGTGGTAATACATGCTATTTCAGAGGCCGAGCGCGGATCCTTGTGGAACACCGGATGTCATGTGCTAGACAGCTTCCCCTTTGTCGCTGTCATAGTTGAGAGTTTTCGTATGCAAATGCGTAAGTACCTGTGCAACCGTTTAATTAAACTTTCTTCAATTAGCAAAAGCAAAAGCGCCCTGCCGATGCGGAAGATGTTGTTTCATGGCTTTCTTAGAATATTCTACACTGAATCTTTGCAATAGGACAACTGAATCACTACTTCTTCTACTTTGCCGAAAGCTTCTTCCAGCTGGGCTATTGTTGTGCTAATTGTTTTCTATTTGTTTCTGTTGCTGTTATCAAAAATATAAACGTTCGTCCTAAAAGTATAAAAAAAATTGTTATTTACACAACATTTTCAATAAGTGTTTGCACGAGACCTTTCTTCATTCTGTTTGCTTCCTTCATCTCAGTTTTTGCCAAGAAAACTCGAAATGTTACTTGGCTGTATCTGATATCTTAACTGTCATAGAGAACATATTTTCTGGGTTGCCGTTGTTTGTTTGTTTTCTGTGCTGCCTTGCCAAAAAGAAAAAGGTTAAATGATTGAGTTGTGATAAAAGAAAATGTTCGCCGGCAAATGAAATGAAGGGGCCGCGGCGAAGTCAACTGGAATTAGAAACGTTTAAGTTTCCTTTTGTTAAGGACACCATGGGACAAGTTTTCTAAATGACTGGGCTGGGTAGTTCTTGAATATTACTCGTATTTTGTATTAATTTAAAATCTTTAAGCATCAATTTAAAATTATTACATTTCTTAAAACTTATTCTTGTAAACAAAGAATAGTGTGAGAATGCATATGTGACGCGCAAAATAGAAAGGGACCTAAGGTTAAGAACCAGTTTTGTTCAGGAGAGTCATTTTAAAGATTAGGTCCCTTTCTATTTGCGCTTAGAATCGTCGACTTCACTTTCATAAAACGCACTTCAAAAAAAGAAGAAAAAAAAACGAAAATTGCTTATTCACCCTTAGGTCCCTTTCTCTATGCGCTGTCACATATGGAGTTACATACGAGGGTACATCAATAATTCCGTGACTTCTCGAAATAACACAGTTATTTTTTGAAAAAAAAAATCTTTGTAAAAATAATCTTCTTTTAGCTCAATACGGGGATTGCTATACATACATATATTTTTCTGACTAAGTATTGCCTGGCGCCATCTGACATTTCCATTGGAAAGTTTGCATAAACGTACTCAAAACGTTTTGACGTACGACCATCATTTGTGTTGTTTACAGTGACCTTAAAAAAATCAATTTGACAAAAAATGGAATTAACTCGTGAACATTTTCGTGCGATCATTTTTCACAACTTTCGACGTGGATGACAACGACAAGAGTGCATCGATGAACTTAAATCTTTGTATGGCGATGAAGCACCATCCTATAGCACCATGAAAAACTGCTTTAATGAATTCAATCGTGGCAGACGCCCGCTCAAAGAAAAAGGTCGTCCAAAAACGGCCGTTGTGCCAGAGAACATTGATGCCGTGCGTGAACTGATAATGCAAGATCGTCATGTGACATACATTGAGATAGAGGCATCCTTGGGCATTTCTTCCACCAGCATACATTCAAACAATTTTACAATCGCTCAAAAAAAAAGGCTCGTGTCGATTGCTGCAAAGAAATTTTGAAAAAATACGATCGCGGTGCTTCATAAGACGTTTATAAGATCGTCGCAGGTGACGAATCATTAATCAATGCGTATGAGCCCGAAACAAAACAGCAAACAGCAAGACGCACACCTCACAGTGGGAAAATTACGAAAAAAATTGGAAATAATTCGGCCATTTCGTTTGTAATGGTCCGATTTAAATGAAAATTTACATTGACCTTCTTGAAGTGTTACTGAGCTTAAGTTTTGAATTTCATGCATCTGTGTTTAACAGGTGCTGCACAGTGGGCCCTCAAAGTTGGTCACCTCGAGTTAAAATTTTCTTTTTCAAGCCGCCAAAAGCGTATTTGTGGTCCGATCGTAATAATTTTTTCTTTAGTGAAATCTGCTGGACAAACCCAACCAAAAATGTTATTACAAATTTTTTCATATCTCGTACAATAAAAAAGATATCGGGACTTAAAGTTTTTTTTTCGAAAAATTTGCTTTGGATTTTCTGGGATTATTTTATTTTTGGGAATCAGTTTTAGGTGAATCGGGGAAAATTTAATCCTGGTTTAAAGAAAACACTTTGGTTAATGTTTTAGAAAAATAATTGTAGCAAAATCACCAATAATATGAAAATGCCAGCTGTTCAAAGTCAACTATTGCGAAAAAAGTGGGATTTTGAGTGTTTTACGGCGAAAAGGTACCTTTACTCTTATGTCAATAACTTTAATGTTTCTTAAGTAACATACAAAAAATTTGCATTTATTTCAAAGAAAACTTTATGCTTAATACAAATAATAAGCAATTGTGACCCTAGTCGGTACTTTTATTGCTCCAGGCGTCTCCAAATATGGGCATTTTTTTCAAAAAACATTGAGTTTGAGCTCAAATAAAAAAAATCGCCACACTGCTGGCCCAATTTGGTGCTATAAGTCAGTTAACTACATATGTTTTCTAAAATCCCAAGCAAAGAAATTTTGCGGGAGGCCATTTCTAGGACAAAAAAAATGAGTTTTTGTTAAAAAATCCCATTTCTGGGATTTTGTTTTCCCCTGTGTCAAATTTTAGAAAAGTGGCAACTCCAATTTTTTTTTTGAATAAGTTTTTCATTTTGTCACAAAAATATTGATACTACGTAAAAAAATCAGGTTTATATCTCCAACCAGCAAAATTTTACAGTGGTCTGAAATATTGACTTTTTTTGCTACCTTCACAAAAAAAAAATTTTTTCTCGTTTTTATCAATTATTATTCAACATATTGAGTTAATTGCATTCTTTTTTATAATCTGTTAAAACTAGAGGTAATTACCTTTCCATTGGTATATAAAAAGTATATCCTTTTACCTACACTTATAACAGCACGTGCGCTGGAATAAGACCCCTTTGAGTAAAATATTAATTTTTTTGGTAAATAGCAATTTCATTTTGTGAGAGATCAATGTTGTTGCATTTAAAAAAAATCAAATTTACACATTTCCAATCGCAAAAAAGTAATTTAATTGTTGCAGATAGAAAATTTGAATAAAAAGATGCTATTGACTTCATTTTTTGTGAAAAACTTTTTTTTAAATAAATTAACATTTAAATAAATCTTATAATTAAAAAACATTAAACTTAAATGATTTTATTCCACGTCCAGCATATCTAATAAATCAGAAAATTCTTCTTCGTCTCCATGCGTCATTTCGTGGTACGAAGTCAACTTACTTCTCATGGAGGATAAAAAAGGATCTGAAGATAATAATAAACTATTAAGTAAGTCTTCGTTTTGTGCTATTCTTGAGCATTTTCTTGTGGAAAATTGTTGAACATATCTGAAGTCTCGATTTCTAGCTTCTTGTGGTTCTTCAGTTAACTCGCCTATAGGGAGAAGGTGAGACTCGATTATTTGTTTCCCATGGAACAGGACTCTGTGTATAGTTGGCGTTAGATCTTTCCAGGGATAGAGATCAGCAAGCATTTTTAAAATTCGTTCGGCGTAAACTCCAAATTTATCGGAATTAATCTTTTGTTTGGAATTCAGAGCTAAAAGCAATATATTAACCATTCGAATCAACTCCTTATTGATTCCAGTTATTTCTGCAGCTGTATTATAGTCTGCGAAGAATCTTCTGGCAGTGTTTCCATCATTTGTATTCCCAAAGTTCGAGCGTGGTTTAGAAATATTTAGGCCAGTTTGTTGTTTAAATGCATCTTGAATTCTTTTTTTTTCACTTGCTCTCATTTCATGCATTTCTTTGTTAGCTCGAATGTTTTTCCTTTCATTTCCTGGTATAGATTTATACTTAATGTCATAAGCAAGGTTTAGAAAGTGTTCTAGAAACCTGATTCGAGCATGTAACGGTGCTATTCCAAACTCAAGGGTATCTTCATTGACTACTGAATTATTCGAAGCGTTTGAAAAATTAACTTTGCTTTTATTGCAAATGAAACACTTCCAGCTAGATTTGTTTCCTGTAATATCGTTTGCGGCTTTTCCATCTACCATTGTCAGGAACATTTTAAAAGATATTGTAATAGAATACCTGTCGAATTTAAATGCAAAATCTTCTAATCTCGAAATATCATCTTTTAATTTGTCTGTGATGGCTTTAGTTAAATCACTCGTTTCTTTATGATATACGAAGGAGATTGGTCTGCAATAAATTTTGGAGCCAGGTGTTGGATTACGCCATATTGCTTCAGTAGGGTTTGATTTTCTGCGCGAAGTTGAAGGTAAGGTAGAGTCTAAATTTAACCTCAGAGGAACCAAAGATGCCATGAATACGCTCT
Organism: Hydrotaea diabolus; assembly: GCA_963513945.1. Lineage (NCBI taxonomy): Eukaryota > Metazoa > Arthropoda > Insecta > Diptera > Muscidae > Hydrotaea > Hydrotaea diabolus. The sequence continues at coordinate 155,214,563 of OY740718.1, forward strand.
TGAATTCGATCTGGGTAGATTGGCTATCAGAGCATTGTTTGTATTCTGAAAGTGCTGACAAACCATCACATCCCCACTTGCATATTAATTGAAGATGGCTGTTGTTGATTTTTTTTAGTTGTTCCTCATTCAATGTTGTTATTATCCTACTGGCAGTATTTTGGAGAAGTAGTTCCAAACTAACGCTGCCGGCCTTTTCTGTAATTATCACTGGGTTTGGCAAAATTTCCATTTTTCGTTCCTTTATTCGGTTGTATGCGGGAAACATGTCACATCCTTTATCAAGCAGCATTCTTCTTAAATGAGTGTACTTGTTCTTACTCAATCCCAATTCGATGATTAAAGCTAATGCTTCTTCCTCGCTAAAACCAGGACATGGTGTTGCAATACTTCTTTCAATGCGTTGGAGCCGCCTTGGTGATGCTTCCGTTAACACGTCTGCAATTCTTTTTGCGCTAGATGGCCGATTTTCCACCGTCAGTAATTCCTTGAATGTATCACAAATCTTTGAAGGTGAATGATTTGCCATCTCAGCCGACAACCGTTGTTTCTTTGCCTTTGGACATAGATCGTCGTATTCCTTAGTAGGAGCACCCACTAAAGCAGGGACAGTTTTAAATTCAATTATACTGTCGAGCCACTCAGTTGGTAATCTTGAATAATTCCTGTGATACTTCTCCATGAGCCGGTCAAATTTTTTCAAAAAATTTAATACTTTGCTGCTTTCGTTAGATTGTGTTATCTCGCTATATGTTGACTCTATGCACTCTATTAAATATGCTACTCTGTTCTCCATTTTCCGAAGTTTGGTGTTTTTTAAAAATTCAACAAGTTCTTGAACAAGGAGTGTTATCGTCATGGCGGATTAATTTGTTATGATAAACCCATACAAAATCGGCGGTTCTTATATCAATGAGTAATACTTACAGGTAATCACAATAATATCCGCAATTAATACTTGACTAAAATACCAGGTATTCCCCAAAAATACATTTATAACAATGAATTTTTATGTACCCAGGTACATTCGCCTAAAATGTTGCACAATATTCCGGACATAGGGGACAGGTATTCCCCCAAAACATATAAGAATGAATGTTTAGGTACCTAGATCCATACTATACAATACTACCCATTTTCCGTTTTTACACAATAGGTAAACAATAATGGTAAAAATATATATTTTTGCTATTTATGGATAGGTACGAGAATTTTTAAAATTGGTATTCTTACCTATAAAATTCATACTTTACTCAAAGGGGTCTTATTCCAGCGCACGTGCTGTTATAAGTGTAGGTAAAAGGATATACTTTTTATATACCAATGGAAAGGTAATTACCTCTAGTTTTAACAGATTATAAAAAAGAATGCAATTAACTCAATATGTTGAATAATAATTGATAAAAACGAGAAAAAAATTTTTTTTGTGAAGGTAGCAAAAAAAGTCAATATTTCAGACCACTGTAAAATTTTGCTGGTTGGAGATATAAACCTGATTTTTTTACGTAGTATCAATATTTTTGTGACAAAATGAAAAACTTATTCAAAAAAAAAATTGGAGTTGCCACTTTTCTAAAATTTGACACAGGGGAAAACAAAATCCCAGAAATGGGATTTTTAACAAAAACTCATTTTTTTTGTCCTAGAAATGGCCTCCCGCAAAATTTCTTTGCTTGGGATTTTAGAAAACATATGTAGTTAACTGACTTATAGCACCAAATTGGGCCAGCAGTGTGGCGATTTTTTTTATTTGAGCTCAAACTCAATTTTTTTTGAAAAAAATGCCCATATTTGGAGACGCCTGGAGCAAGAAAAGTACCGACTAGGGTCACAATTGCTTATTATTTGTATTAAGCATAAAGTTTTCTTTGAAATAAATGCAAATTTTTTGTATGTTACTTAAGAAACATTAAAGTTATTGACATAAGAGTAAAGGTACCTTTTCGCCGTAAAACACTCAAAATCCCACTTTTTTCGCAATAGTTGACTTTGAACAGCTGGCATTTTCATATTATTGGTGATTTTGCTACAATTCTTTTTCTAAAACATTAACCAAAGTGTTTTCTTTAAACCAGGATTAAATTTTCCCCGATTCACCTAAAACTGATTCCCAAAAATAAAATAATCCCAGAAAATCCAAAGCAAATTTTTCGAAAAAAAAACTTTAAGTCCCGATATCTTTTTTATTGTACGAGATATGAAAAAATTTGTAATAACATTTTTGGTTGGGTTTGTCCAGCAGATTTCACTAAAGAAAAAATTATTACGATCGGACCACAAATACTTTTGGCGGCTTGAAAAAGAAAATTTTAACTCGAGGTGACCAACTTTGAGGGCCCACTGTGCAGCACCTGTTAAACACAGATGCATGAAATTCAAAACTTAAGCTCAGTAACACTTCAAGAAGGTGAAGGCCATTACAAACGAAATGGCCGAATTATTTCCAATTTTTTTCGTAATTTTCCCACTGTGCACCTGGCCGTAAAATAGGTTTGTTCTCGTTGGATTCCGCCCAATTTGACAATCGCTAAAAAAGGCTCGTGTCGATTGGTGCAAATAAATTTTGAAAAAATACAATCGCGGTGCTTCAAAAGACTTTTAAAAGATCGGCACAGGTGACGAATCATGGATCTATGCGTATGAACCCGAAACAAAACAGCAATCGACCGTGTGGGTCTATGAAGACGAGCCAAATCCAACGAAAGTTGTTCGTGGAAGAAGCACTTCGAAGTAAATGGTCGCCTGTTTATTCGGCACTGGTCATGTGGCGACTGTTCCGCTTGAGCAACGTAGGTCGATTAATTCTGAGTGGTAGACCACTCAAGTCTTCGGCCTTAAGTATTCGGAGAAGTTCGAAAAACGAACAAGAGAAGACGAATCATTGTGCGCCATGACAATGCGAGCTCTCACCTCTCACCCATCGGCTCAAACCAGCGCCTTTTTGACCGGCAAAAACGTCGAATTTATGGGTCATCCGCCGTACAGCCCTGACTTGGCACCCAATGACATCTTCTTAATCCCGTACATCAAGAAAAAAAAGCTTGGTCAACGATTTTGTAGCCAGAAGATGCTGTTGAACCGTTCAAAAACCATGTTTGGAGGTGTCTCAATCGAAGTGGAAAATTGCTTCGACAATTGGTTTAAGCGCATGTAAAAGTGTATAAATCATGCTGTAGAATACTTTAAAAAACAATAAACCATTTTTGATGATAAATTTTCGCATTTTCATTATTAGGCCAGAAGTATATATAGCAGCCCTCGTACACTTAGTACAACGTTTCTCCATTTTTTGTATTCCTTCCAAAAAATAGAATCCATAAAAGAGGCGTTTGTTTGATCGATAACTTCATTGTTGGAGCTGAATCTCTTTCCACCGAGCCATTTCTTTAGGTTTGGAAATAGGAAATAACACTGGGGGCTTAATCCGGTCAATTCATGTAATTTCGCATTGAGACTGCACACGTCTCGTTAAAAAACTATTTCTTGGTCATATGGGATGGTTTTTTTAAATCCTCGTTAAATCGGTCTAATAAGTTGGCGTAATATTCGCCGTTTATTGTTTTTCCTTTTAGAAGGTAATCAATGTGGATTATCCCGCGTGCATCCCAAAAAACTGTTGCCATCACCTTATTGGCCGACAAAGTCACCTTGGCCTTCTTCGGAACCCCTTCACCCGGAGAAACTCATTGTTTAGACTGCTGCTTGGTATCCGGAGTGTTGTAATAAATCTATGTTTCATTAACAGTTACAAAATCTGCAAAAACTCATCCCATTTGCGGTTAAACAACTCCAAACAATACTTTGATGTTGTCACATTATTACGATTATAGTCAATTGAGATTAATCGCGGCAGACATCTTGCAGGCAGCTTTCTTAAACGCAACTGATCATGTAAAATCAAAAACACACTGACATATGAAATACGTATGGTATCAACAATCCCACGCACTTTTACTCTTCGATCGGCCAACACCATATCGCGTTTTTTTTTCGACTTTTTTGGGTGCATTGACCTCAATTGGCCGTCCAGAACGTTTATCGTCACTTGTACTTGTATGACCACAACTAAAGTCAGTAAACCACTTTTTTACCATTGAAATCGATGGTGCAGAGTCCGCATAGTATTTATCAAGCTTTTCCTTGCTTTGAGATTTCAAAATTCACTTTTTTCATTTTTAACAAAATCCCCGAGGTTGTATGTTTGAACTGCTGTTGAACATAAACTAAATGTCGCAACTCTCATAATTTGACAGTAATCTATTAACAGATGGTACTTGATGGGGCCAGTGTTGCATTTTATATTACTACGAGGGTTGTTGGTCAGAAAAAGTCAAAAAACTATGGATCTGCCTTTGTATATATTAACGTCAAGCTTTTTGGCCAACTTAAGTTAACATTTTTTTGTTTTAGTGTTCGACCATGGAGAGGTACTTGAGCAGCGCGTTAAGATTGTTGAAGCCTTTTACGAATGGGCGTTTAAATCAAAATGCACTTCGTGCAATTCGTAATTTTTTTGGTCAGCATAATGGACCAAGTGTCTCCTGACAGGGAGAATTGTGTGTAAATTTCAAATTTCAGTGTGTAGGAAATGTGATAAAACCTGGACCCTGTTTGTTCTGCGAAAACATTGAAATTATTGATCAACGATAAAAATTATTGATCAGACAAATGCCTATTTTATGGACCTCGAAAAATCCTATTCCCTGGAAGGGATACAATTGGAAGTGTAATGAGCTGAAAGAAGACTACGTTAAAAAATATTTTTTTTGGAAAAAGCTGTGTTTATTAGAAAGCCGCGGAGTTATTGATCTGCTCTCGTATCAATTTTTAGTTTAAAACTATGACCTTATTTGAATTTTGAATCTATCAATTAAAATTCTGATACTCAAAAGATTACGCTGTAGTTGCACAGTCTTTAAAAACTGCTGTGCTAATCAGCTTGTAACAAACAACTTAAATGCCATAGTCGGGCAGGGCCGACTTAAAAAACTACACTACTCTGATATACAGAAGTGGCATCTACGGGGTTATACGAAACCATGGACCGATATGGTCCCAGTATACCATGTTTGGTTACGGGTCACACGACACGCAAAATGGATTATATTTAACATGAAGAAATATGTTTTTTGGTATGTACCGTCGGTCTATAACCAATAAGTGCAGGCAGATTCTAAATTACGTTTGCGGAATGAAATCGCAACAAATTTTACAACGCTGGGTACAAAGCAAAATTAATAATGTAAACAAAGTACCGTTATATTTCATTTACCACATGTTTTGTGATATTGCTATTTGATTTTTGCTGAAGTTGATCATTTATTTTGTTTGCAATGTCGTCAAAAGAAGCACAACGTCGAAAAACCATTTGTAATTTTTTCGACCATCATCCTGATTGGAAGAAATCCGATATCGTTTCTCATTTTGTAGAGCAAGGAGAAAATCGAAGTTCGGTATATAGAATATGAGAAAAGACAAACAACAGAAAGAAAACGTGGTTCTCGAAAAAAGTGTAGTTTGAACGACTCTTCTATGAGAAGCCGACTTCGAAAAATTACCGATGGTAAAGTCGCTAAATCCTAATCCGTCCAATGTGACGGAAAAACAGTGAAAAAGTATCTGAGTGATATGGGAATTCAGAGAAAGTCCAGAAAAAACAAGGCAACAGCGTCAGCAGCTCAATAAGTTACCCAAAAGTCTCGACTTAGAAGTTTGGTCAAATATACATTCAAAGCCAAGAGCGACATTGTATGCATCATGGACGATGAGTCATATTTCACATTGGATGGAAACGAATGGCAAGAAAAACATTTTTTTGAAGGAAAAAAACACGTTGACGATAAAATAAAGTATGTGGAGAATTCAAAGTTTCCTAAAAAGGTTTTATTGTGGCTTGCAATTAGTCAGCATGGAATGTCAGAACCAGTTTTTTTTGAGTCCGGTTTGGCCGTCAATTCTGAAAGATATATTAATTTCTGCTTACCAAAAGTTGAAGAATTTATGCATAAGAAGCATAGAAACTTAAATGTAATCTTCTGGCCCGACTTAGAATCAAGTCATTACGCCAAGAAGACATTGTAAGCCATGGACACCCTTCAAATTCCATATGTATGTAAAGAAGAAAATCCACCCAATTACGCCCAATTGAGGATTTTTGGGCAAATTTAAAACGAAAAGTATATGCAAATAACGTCAGACCCAAAACTACCAAAAATTTGATTCAAAAAATTCGTAAGGAGCTTCAAAACATGCCAACAAAATTCCTCAAAATTGCCGCAAAGCAGCTCGAATGGGAACAAATATTTTTTTACATTAAACTAGTTCAATGTAAAATGAAATTAAATGTTTGCACTAAAATCTGATTAAGAACTAAACATGAAGAGATATATTTGAACCTTAATTCAGTGTGCAATGAGAGTGAGATAGTCCCATTAAAAATTATATAGACCCAGAATGAAACGGAATGTTGAACATTATTTCATTTCCAGCCAAATTAAACCATTTTCAAAGTGGGCTATTCCGGTTATACACATGTACTCTACGATTATGGATTTTGCAAAAGTACTCTTCGTTTTTAAATGGATCCATATGTAAATTCTGCTTTAACAGCTGTCAAGTACATACAAAGTACAAAAATACAACATTTAAAAGTAATGTCAGTAGTGCTGAAGCGGTCATTTGAGTGATGTCATATTTTATAATAATGACATTAATTTAACTTCAAAATTATGCCAGAATCCGTTTGGCATTTCAAACATTTGTTGTTCAAATGGTATTTCCTTCCCTATCGTGTCTCAACGAAATTTGTAAAGAGTTTGACACGATATCAAGTAACTCTAAATTTCGTTTGCGTGGCAGATAAATTTACAATGTATACTCACTCAGCTTAAAATTAATTATTAATCTTAAATAAGAATTTAGTTTGATTTCTTGCCATTCTTAACGTGGTTAATAAATTAAAATTGTCGGCTCCAAATGATTGACATTTCCAACTACGCTTTTCAAGCTTATATTAAAAACTCATAACATTATGGCACTATCAGCATGGCAATTGTTAGAAATACACTGGACAACTAAAACATTAAAAAAAAACACAGTTTCTACAATGAAGCCAGATACGCTTTGAAGTTTGGGATGTTAGTTTATTTTTGAATTGGTCGAAAAATTGAGAAATCCCCGGTTGGATCTAAGAAAAGGAAACACATTTGAGGAACAATCGTGTACTGAATGATTTAAATCTTCAGTTTTCAGAAATTGTATTTGTTTCTTCGTACAGATATACCCCTATATTTATAAAATCTATACCCCTTTATTTATAAAATCTTATTTCTCATTTTAGTCTAACCAACAACTTATATGCGTATTTAGTTATGCGTGAACCGATTTTGACTCTGTAAATTTCGCAATTGTAACCCATCGGTAAAAGAAAGTCCTTCTAGCAGGCCTTTCTAAGCAAACTCGGAGATATGCATGCCGCATTCTACTCTCATTTGAATATGGTTTAGATTGCGGAGCAAGGGCTATAACGCTCCCTTCTATTGGAAGGTCTGCAGAAAATGGTCTTCTACGTAGAATGCCTATAAAAATATAAAAAAATTTCTAACTGTTTTTTTTTTAATTTTATTAATATTTATTTATTTGCCTCCACTAAAATTTGAACCTTCGACCTTCTGGTTGCTACTCCGATATGCTACGGACTGTCCTGGCAAACCAAATTGCGAGTTAATGTCAAACGGCTTATATATCTTTACCACCCATCGCTGTGAAGAACAGATTCCGTGCTTCCTTCACTCACTAGCTATGGCAGCATGCCTTCTACAAGAATGTTTATTGGAAGTCTATAATTAAAAATACTATGGCCTTTTTGCAGCCGTTCACAAAGAATGCTCCAACGAATATGTAAAGGAATAATTACAAGGCCATCTAGCAGGCTTCCTTAGAGAAGCGGGGTGAGAATGAGTGTTGGATCATTTTTACCATTTTTTTTGGGAATACCTAATTTTGGAAGGCACTAACGAATGTGTATTGGACTTGAAAAGAGGTCTTCTAATGAGAAGACCTTCCTTATTTTCCTGCTGGGTAAAAACCTTCCCAATTGGCAAGGCCTCCTCATAAGAAGACTTTCTAGAAGACCTCTTGCTAGATCCAATAAACAATCGTTAATGCCACCCAAAACAAAGCCTTTCAGAAGGCCTTTTTAAAAAAAATTATCGCCTATGCATTCTGATGTTGCTTTTCTAAGAAGGAGTTGTAATAGATCCACTACTCATTCGTTGGTGTATTATTATAGAAAGCCTGAAAAAAATGCATTCATACGAGTACTTTTAATGAGCAGGATCCAATAAATATTTCTGGCTCCTTTTTTCTGAAAAGCACGTAAAGTGTTAGTTACAGCGATGGATAGTGAAGATACAAAAGGGTGTTTTTTGTGCCCTATAAGCAGATTGAATCATAGGTCTATATTTCTTCAAAAATTCAGCCGACCATAATGTTATAGTCAATGGGGAACGCTATAGAGCCATGATTAATGACTTTTTACTGTCTGAATTGCAGGATGTCGATGTAGACGACCTTTGGTTCCAACAAGACGGCACAACGTGCCATACAGCTAACGAATCAATCATTTTAGTGAACTAATCTTTTGGTGAGCGCATTATCTCGCCTCGTGGGCCTTTAGGCTTCCAAGATCGTGCGATTTAACACCGCTGGACTATTTTTTGTAGGGTTATCTGAAGTCGCTTGTCTACGCAGATAAGCCCGACCCGATTAACGTATGGAGAATATTCGGTGCGTTATTGCTGACATACGGCCCCAAATGCTGCAAAAAAGCCCATATATATTTATAATAAAGTTAAATTCTTGGCCAAAAAAATATAAGTATATGTGACGCGAAAAATAGAAAGGGACCTAAGATTAAAAACCAGTTTTGTTCAGGAGAGCCATTTTAAAGACTAGGTCCCTTTCTATTTGCGCTTAGCATCGTCTCTCTGGGAGGGAACACTTTTGGGGCATGGGATCGGTCTCATTCGATGCTCAGATGTTGTCCACATCATAAAAAAAGTGAAAAGTTGATGAAAAGTTTTGTTGAGGAGAGCCATTTTAAAGATTAGGTCCCTTTCTATTTGCGCTTAGAATCGTCGTTTCATAAAACGCGCATATCTCTGGGAGGGAACACTTTTGGGGCATCATTCGATGCTCAGATGTTGTCCACATCAAAAAAAAAAAGAAAAATGAAAATTGATTTTTTTACCCTTAGGTCCCTTTCTCTATGCGCTGTCACGTCTAAAAAACCACCCTTTATAAGCAGTTTGTCGTCTTGCCACATTTTGGTTCGGTAGGCCAGTTCGTTGCATATCGTTGGAGTAACCAGAAGGTACGAATTCCAGTGGAGGGAAATCAAAAAATAAATAGAAGAGAAAATTGAGTTATATAAAAATAATTTCTCAGTTAAACAGTTTTTAATATTTTATATATGCATTCTGCAGTTAAACAGTTTTTAATATTTTATATATGCATTCTGCAAGACCGTTTTCTGTAGGCCTACTGGAAGGCCTTCTAACAGAAGACAGCGTGGAATACTTTGCTTCGCAATCTAACCCTGTGTTTTTTTGAAATAAGAGTAGAATGCAGCAAGCATACCTCCGAGCACCCTAAGAATGGCTCCTGAAAGGCCTTACTGTGTCTATCATTTTCCGTACCCTGGATGTACCCTTTATGTCTGTTGGTTCATGAGTTTTAGGCATTTTGTTTGTATACAATTTGCAACTGTCAGAGACTTTAGATATAGGACATGAAGTGGGCCCACACATATAAAAATTTAAAAATAATTTTACTTATGATCTGGAAAAGGTAGGAACATAAGTTAACATAATTGGTATATAACGAAAGAAAGTAATAAGAAAAAGTGGGCGGTAAAACATCCACTTTTTAAAAGCGCTGTAACGCCAATACTTATTTATAGGCCGTTTGTGTAAAAAGTCTAACAGTCAGGTACAGTGGACCAGGGAATTGTGAAAAAGTGCATGGATACGGTTTGGCAAAGGGGCGTGGCCCACACCTCCACTAACTTTAAAGACTAAAACTCTTCAAGTAAAGTGGACTTTTATATCTAAATATTTCCGGATACTTAAGGGTATTGCTACACAAAATACTTCAACCAGTCATATCTTAAGTTATTAAAAAAAATTGGTGGAAAAAATTTAAATTTAATACATATCCTCTCTATGTCGGATTTGGTTTCAGATTTGAACATAGCTTCATTCATTCATTGAACTTTATTACAAACAATTATTTTTTGTGAAAAAGAAAGAAAATCTCCTGTTTATCTTGAAGCTATTTTGATTTTGTTTTGTTTTTGAAGACCTATACTTAAATTATATTAGTAGGTATACTTAATAATATTAGGAGCGAGAACACTTTAACGAAAATGGCCATTTTTACAATTTCATTGAAAAAGGACGCGCAATTTATTGGACAACATTTGTCACTTTTTCGAAATCAGGACGAAAAGGACACTCCAATCTTACGATATTTATTAATCTCATCACGAAAATTTGGTAAAATTTAGGTATATGTACTATCGGGTGATCAATCTAGAGGTATTTTTTCCAAATAAATATGAAAACAAAAATTCAAATTAAGTGTGGAACCTTTATCGTTCGTTCGAAAGTACCATTTATGTCATTTATTTTTTAAATATTATGTCCTTCAAATGTTGGCTGCAACTACGCCTCAGGGTGCCCATTCTGAGGGTCCAATGACTCATTTGAGCATTTCGACCAGTATGGCGTTAATGACACGCATAACGTTGGCTTCCAAAACCTGAATCGTAGCTGGTTTGTCAGCATAGACTTTGGACTTTACGTAGCCGCAAAGAAAAAAGTCTAAAGGTGTGATATCACACGATCTAGGCGGCTAACTCATCGGCCTAAAACGTGAAATTAGCTGCTATGTACCGATGATTCCACCAGCCCATTAACCGCACCAAACCGTGCTTTTCTTTGGGCACTGCTTGAACCTCTCAATTTTGTTGCCGTTGAGCCAGAAATGGGCTTCATCAATGAACAATATTTTGGTCGAAAAAAGCGTATTTTCTTCTAGCACTGAAACGGTAACGCGCTGGATAATTGGTAGATCTTTCCATGATAAATTGACAAACCATACTGAAAAGGAAAAAAAAATAGTAAACAGTAGTTCTCATTCGTTTGGGGAGAGCCTGGCCTTATAGAGTTCGGTTTTACTTTCAACAATTGCGGCAAAGCTTTCTGAAGAGGGTTGCCACGGAACCGAAATCATGATAAAAGCAGTGTGCAGCCACGAAAATCAATGTCACTTTGCCATTTTGTTAAAAACTTGTCTTCTATCTAAATATAGATGCAAGAGGTCTTGAGCCGCTTAATCACTGTTCAAAGTGTAAGAGCAAGAGACCGAAATAAAACAAACGAGCTAAACGTAATTGTGAAATAACCCTATTGAAAAAACACCTTTAGATTGATCGCCCTTTACTTTTGAATGTATTTCCTGTGGTTTAGCTTCGCAAAAAAATGCCTTGGCCCATTAAAAATTATTTGGACCAACGAGAGCCGCCCTTTTGGAAATTTATTATAATCACCTTAATCTATCATTTCCCGATGAAATCATTTACAATTTCCTGAACTTGTCGCCCAGTGTAATTATAGAAATATGCAATTCATTATGATTTTCAACATTCACGAATGTACATTTCAGTCAACACACATAACTCTGTGTCACTCACGTGAATTAACATAATTTCGGTGTAATTCAATCGTAACGAGTCGTTAACGATATAAAATCGCCTACTTATCGCATTCAAGTGAACGCTGGTTGTGTCATAATGTGACAGTGGCTTCAGACAAATTATCATAATTACCATTAACATCTTTTAAATGGTGGGCCGCGATGGTTTAACTCCCGGACATTGAAAATCCCCTCTCGCTATTTTGCGCTTTCTCTCTCTCTCTCTCGCCATCACTGTCTTTCTCATAAATATGCTCTCGTTTAGTGTAATTCCACTAATAGCAATTTATATGCGCAATTTATGGCAATTCTGTACGGCAACATTGGACATCAGCAGTGTCAATAATAGACGTTATTATCGCTATCATCATTACGACGCCATCATAGGCAGCAACATTGGGAAATCAACGAAATCGCCACAATCTTTACAAAGGATGTTCGTGTAGTCATCAGGTTGTCGGTCTATCAATTTGGCATTCTTCACATTCATTAGTTGGAAAGCGTGTAATACTGATGCTGGCAATAGGATTAAACCTTAAACAAAGCAGGAGAGCCCATTTAAAATGCCTTCACACAGGTTTAATACCATGCACTAGTCCTCCAGCAATGGCGGTAGTGTTGATTGTGCCCATGCCGGTGTGTAGATTCTGTTGCAAATTTGTTACACTTTTTCGCCTTTTCGAGTGGTGCTATCTGCTGTTATCAGCCGGTGTTGTAATGGCGGTAATAAAACCTCAGGCAAGGTGGAATGGGAGCAATAAGTAAGGAAACTGTAAGCGAAACGAACTAGTCTTAACTTTTGTATCGGCTATCTTCTTTTCTAGCAGGTCCAATTTTGTAATGAAATGTGTATGTTAAGTCTATTCGAGTTGAATTCTAGCTTGGAGACAGCTTAGGTGTTAATGTGTCGCCTTGGTGTAATTTGTAGTATGCGCAACTTCCACGCAAAATCCAGGGATTATTTTTTAGAGACGTGTTTCCACTTCGTAATATCCGGGAACATTGGGAGTAAGAGAATATATTTTTTGTCGTATTAAAGCTTGTCCTTAAATTGCATAAGCCGTTCGAAGACGTTTATTAACAGTAGGTCCCGGTCAGTGAGTATACAAGTTATATAGTGCACACCACTTCAAACGTCTGTTGCTGACGATTCCGTTGGAGAAGTCGCCCACGTACCATTAATTGATGTCGGCGTAGGATGCCAATGCCTAGAAGATGTCTAGGGAGCAATTGAGAACCATAAAAATGATAAGGCAAACGACATTATGGTCCCGTATCAGTGTGGTCAGTGACCTGGTAAATGTAATCGCGAAACCTGGAGTCCCGAGGAATGCTATTACAGGATAGGCCATTTCAAATTTAAACTACAGATAACTTTGACTTTGAAAGGTTCAGAGTGGAGCGCGGTAATTTGCTTTAATGCACTACAGGCTGTGGCGGCACTGTTGGTCGAAGAGAGTGTGCGTGGTTGACGGAGGATTTGTATTCGTCTGCCTTTCATAATGCATTGGACACGTGAGTAAAGGTCTTTTTTTCAAATACGCACTCGATCATTGCAGTGCAGCGTGCTTTTCGTTGACGATTCGCTGTTCCCCCACGCGGACATGTTTCTGGACGGCAATCAACTCTAAATTGGGTAACTTCATTGAGAACAGCAGGGAATGTGTCATGTGTACGAAGGGGATCTGATAGAAGGATTACAATACCACAGAACATCGAGAGAGTTAGAGCAGAAGTACTGCAATCTCCGAAACGCTTTGCTTGGAAGCAATTACTTGGTTTTGGCTTTCCAAGACGTTCTCTCTACCGGATTCTTCATGATAAACTGAATTTTCACCCGTAAAAAATGCGCGTGGTCCAACAATTGTCCACACGGGACTATTTGACACGGCGGACCTCTTGTGAAGACATTCTTGCACTATACCTCGTGACGCAATTGTGTTCATTTATGATGAGGCACATTTTCACCTCATTGGGTGTGTAAACAAATAAAATATGCGGTACAGGAGTGAAACAAACCCCAGAGAACTTCACCAGAGACCTCTGCATTCGGACCGAGTCGCTGTGTGGTGCGTCATATCACGAGTAGGCATTATTGGCCCTTATTTTTTCCAGGATAACCTTCGTGATACAGGGTTTTTTTCGGCCACCTCTTGAGGCAATGAGATTAGAGGATACATGGTGGTTGCAACAGGATGGTGCCACTGCACGCACAGCGAGGGTTACCACGAATTGTTTGAGGCAAATGTTTCCTGGACGGCTTATCTCTTTGAGAGGTGATGTGAACTGGCCGGCACGCTCACCAGACTTAGCACCTTGCGATTTTTTCCTTTGGGGTTACCCGAAGTCGAAAGTGTGTATTAACCTTCCCAACACCTTGGAAGACCTAATTAACAATATTGAGGCTGAAATTGGCGGAATACCGAACGACAGGCTTGTTAGAGTTCATGAAAACTTCAGGAAACGTATGTAGCAATGTGTGGAAAGCGAAGGTCACCATTTGCCAGATACACTGTATAAAACCATGTAATTTAAAAATTCCCTTACTGTTCAATACAATTAAAATATAAAAAAGATTTTTCTAAGGTTCGTAATTTTTTTTTTTTTATTTCATTCTCTAATAAGCAAAATTCTGCGCTCCAACCTGTAGACTAACAACGCTTTTATTATTATTTTCAGGTACGCTCTAAACAAATTGGGAAATATTAAAAACTTACTTTCAAAGTAGTGAGTCTTTAACGCAAACTGTAAGAAATTTATGTGAAAAAATTTTCGAGAATAGATCGGCAGTTTGTGCCTCAATTTGTGAAGCGAGTTCATGAAAATGGATCGTTGTTAGACAAACCAACCCAAGTACGTTCTCATCCAGTGCGTTCAATCGAAAACATTGCTGCTGTGGCAGAAAATGACCAAAAGCATCCATCAACTTTAACTCGTCATCGTTCTCAGAAAGTGAACATTTCTTGCACTTCTTCGAGAAGAAATTCGCATAAAGACCTCGGTATAAAGGCTTACAAAGTTCAATTGATCCAAGAATTGATGCCTCATGATCATCCGATGCGTTTTCGCTCGGCCAATGGGCTGAGGATTGTTTGAAATGAAGAATTTTACCGAAAATCGTGTTTTCAGATGAAGCTCATTTTCATCTCTGTGGCTATGTTAATAAGCAAATTTGCAGCACATGGGGTTGAGAGAACCTACGTGACTATTAAGAAGCCAATGCATCCACAACGAGTCACTGTTTGGTATGGATTTTGGGCTGGTGGCATTATTGGGCCATTTTTTTCGAAAATGAGCAAGGGGCCGCCGTGACCGTTAACTGTGAGCATTACCGCGTTATGCGCAATGAATTTTTGTTTCCAAAAACTCAAAAGAATGACATGGATGACAACCATCGATATTTTATGCACTGTTTTTGAAAATCGAATAATCAGACGAAATTGTGATGTCAATTGTCCGCCTTGGAGCTGTGATTTAAGTCCTTAGGATTATTTTCTGAGGAGAGCCATTAAGGGTTAATTTTACGCAAAGCATCCACAGACAATTGAAGCATGAAGTCAAAGTTGCCATTGAAGTGATTCGACCGGATACAATCGAAAATGAACTGAAAAATTGGGTTGATCGGATGAGGTACTACTGAGGCAGTTGTGGTAGTCATATAAATGGTACGAGGGTGCTATTTATATTTCGGGTCCGATAATAAAAAAACACAATAATTTATCATTGGAAATGGTTTTATTGTTTTTCAAACTATTCTCCTTTAAGATCAATACACTTTTTTATGCGCACAAACCAATTTCGAAGCACTTTTCCACTCCAATTGAGACACCACCAACACATGATCTTTGAACGCTTCAACAGCTGCTTCAGTCGATGAAAAACGTTGAGCACGCATTTTTTTTCTCGATGCTACGGAATAAGAAGAAGTCATTGGGTGCCAAATCAGGGCTGTACGGTGGATGGCCCATCAATTCGACATCTAATCTTGAGTGTTCAAATAGCTCGTCTTTTCAGCTGATGTGTTTGAGCTCGCATTGTCGTGATGCAAAATGATCCGTCTTCTCTTATTATCTTTCCTCATTTCTTCTAACACTGTTAGAATTCTAAATGGTTGTATACCATTTAGAATTGACCGTCCTACGTTCCACCAAAGGCACTGTAACAACATGGCCGGTTATACCGAAAAAACACAATCATTTGCTTCGATGTACTTCTTCCACGAACAACTTTTGTTGGATTTGTCTCTTCTTGAAAGACCCATACGGTCGATTTCTCTTTTGTTTCGGGTTCATATGGAAAGATCCATGATTCGTCACCTGTGATAATGTCATACACTGCATTTGAGCTACCGCGGTTATACTTTCTCAACATCTTTTTGCACCAATCCATACAAGCCTTTTTTGTGCATTCGTCAAATTAAGTGGGACCCAACGAGAACAAATTTTTTTCACGGCCAAATGAACATGCAATATCTTATTGATGCTTGTCATTCTAATGCCCAAGGATGCCTCAATCTCACGGTATGTCACATGTCGGTCTTGCTTAATCAGTTCACGCACAGCATCGATGATTTCTGGCAAAGTGACCGAAGTTGGACGTCCTTTACGAAATTCATCCTGGAGCGAACGGCGTCCGAGACTTAACTCTTGATACCAGCGATAAACAGTGGTTTTTGATGGTGCTACATCGCCAAAAGTCAAAACAAGTTGATTTAAACACTCTTGTCTCGATAAACCACGCTGAAAATCGTAAAAAATCATCGCAAGAAAATATTCACGGGATAATTCCATTTTTTTAATGAGGTGAGTTTTTCAACACACTGTAAACAAAACAATTCGTCTCAAATGACAAAACGTTCTGAGTGAAGCTATGCTAAAAAAGTCAGAGTTTCAAATGGAAGTTCCTGTTTGCATCTGGGAACCCTGGTATTGTCAGGACCCGAAATATAAATAGCAACTCTCGTATGAGAATGTATGCGTTCTATTTTTATATCACAAAGATCTACGTTTCCAACAACACCAGAAATTTGATAGGGTCGACTATTTGAAGCCAGGTCTGAGTTTTGCATCTACGCCTAACTTGCACACCTATGCATAATGACGGTTACAGGCACAAAATCTGCAATTTAAATAGAAATTGCCCTCTTCCAACTATTTGACACAAGGCCTTTCACAAGGTGATTCCCTGTTAGCAACTTGTTTCAAATTCTGCTGCATATAATTGTAAAAGTGGCAGGAAACGGCACGGAATTGAGCATAGGGAGCTCAATAATAGCATGCATCTTGCGTACGCAGTTGACTTTGACATTATGGGAAAAAGTGTACGATATGTGACTGCTCTCAATGCTAATAAAGAGTAGGTGTCGCCAAACCTGGAATTGGTGTTGAACGAGGACCAAACAAAGCTTCTGGTTCCTGAAGGTATAGAAATTGCAGGCAGTTGCAATTTCGAGGTGGTTGACAAGTTCGTCTGTCTAGCATTATCTTTGCAATTGTGCAACCAACAATTCATTAAGAAATAATATGAATGGTTGTGCTGGACTTACCATTCTGAGGCATATATACGTACTGGGTGGCCCAAATAAGACTTATATATTCTCTTTTGTTCATATTTTTTTGTTTTTTTTTGTAGGTTAAATACAGTAAGTCTCAAAAGTATTTTGCCTTTAGGTTATTTCATATTTTTAAGAACATAAGTCCTAATAATTTTAGATTTAAACAGAAAGTAATTCATATTTTATTTGACGTCAGCTAATAAACTTAACATTTATATCAAGAGAAGTTTATAAACTATCTTAATCTACGAAATTTTTATCTTTTTTTTATCTACTTTTAGATTATTTTTTGAGGTCGCATAAATATTTTTTTTTTTAACAATTTTATTAAAAATTTACATTTATTTGATTCAATATTTTTAGGATATCCATTCTAGCTTAAACAGCTACTAAGCGCCTTGGCATTGATTCTACTTAACTACGGCAAGTTTTGACCGTTTTATTGTGCCATTCATTCGACAAGGCCGAACCTTATATACCCTCCAACATCCCTACACAGCTGAAAACCAAAAATGATACGTTTTTTGGGCTCTGTCGGCCAACGAGTCCTCCCCTAATTTCAGCGAAATAATTGGAGTCATAGCTAAATTTGCTTTAATTTGAGTTCGCATATGTCCATATTAGTTATTGATCGCCCGTTTTGACCATGCTTAACGTTTTTTGGGCCACTTGGGCAAAAAAGTTCAGCAACTTTGACCTTTTTTTTAGATAATTAGTGCGTCTCTATTAACGGTACCCATTTTAACATTGTCTGTCCACAAATCATTATGATTTGTTAAGCAAATTCTCAAAAATTGCTTTAGTCCCTTAAAACAAAACTTTTTTTACCCCGGGCCTGTATTGTCCATTTGCAATTGCCATAGGTTTTAGACCCACCATGCAAAATTTCAGTGTTCTAGGTTGATTCGTTTGGTGTAATTCCAATGTCCAATGTAACTCCATAGCCCAATGCAAGCTTGTAACGGGTGATCAGTCTAGAGGTATTTTGTTCACAAAATACGCTTGAGTTGTGTTAAACTTTATTTTGTAGTGATTGCCATTTCATCTTGGTAAAACTTACACCGCGAAAACAACGGTTTGGTGCGGTTTAAGGGCTGGTGGAATCATCGGTCCATATTTTTTCAAAAATGATAATGGCCGGAACGTAAACGTGAGTGGTGCTCGCTATTGCGCTATCTGAGTGGTGCTCGCTATCGCAATCTTAACGGCAGTTAGTTTCAACAGGACGGTGAACCTTGCCCTACTGCTACATAAACAATGAATCTATTGATAGGTCATTTCGAAGAGCAGCTAATTTCACGATTTGAACCTGTGAGTTGGCCGCATAAAATGAGTGATATCACATCTTTAGTCTTTTTGGGTTTACGTAAAGTCAAAAGACTATGCTGGCCAAGCAGCTACTATTCAGGTTTTGGAACCCACCATTTAAGCGTGCGATAAACCCCATAGCGGTCGAAATGCTCAAGGGTCCAAAATGGACCCTCAGAATGGGCACCCCGAGGCGAAGTTGCAGCCAACATTTAAAGGAAATTATATTTTAAAAATAAATGGCATAAAATGTCCTTTCGAATGAACAATAAAGATTACAAACTTTAACCATTACACAATTTCCGTCTGGTCATTATACAAAATATCATTCTAATCTAGATTCAGCGTTGTCCATTTATTTTGACCAATCGGGTGCCACAGGCGCTGGTCAATTTTTGCAATTAGCACAGTGTTACTTATACACTGAGCCGAAAATACAATGATTTGTTCTGTCTTCTGTGTATGGTTAAATTTTTCGTGTTAAATGTTTGATAACGAAGACAAAATAACGTTATATAAGGTCTAATGTTCATACAAAATAGTTGAGTGAACATTATATAAGGTTGGTTTTCTCAAAAGAGATGCAGAATCTTGCAATATCATTGCGCTATGAAGATTGCTTTTCGCACAGTTCGAAGACTATACGCAAAATGTAACTCTCATTAATCATAATGGGACTATCGTATAAGTCATTTGATTTGTAGCCGAAGTAATCGTTGCAAAGACTGCTGAAGAAAACCCTTGGCGGGTTTAGGAACAGCTGTACAGTCTGCCTAGCAACCGTAGCCAATACATTTCACCAAAAAGGTCTCGAACCGGAATAAAAACTGATCAAGTCATAATAATGAAAAAAGACCGAATAAATTTAAACAAAACAGAAACATAATTAGAAGTTTAATATAATATATGTGACAGAGCATAGAGAAAGGGACCTAAGGGTAAAAAAAATAAATTTTCACTTTTTTTTTGATGTGGACAGCATCTGAGCATCGAATGAGAACGATCCCATGCCCCAAAAGTGTTCCCTTCCAGAGATATGCGCGTTTTATGAAAGTGATGGTACACCAAAGATACACGTATTTAAATCTTGAAAATGGCTCTCCTGAACAAAACTAGTATTTACCCTTAGGTCCCTTTCTATTTTGCGCGACACATATATTAAAAATTGTAACAGTAACTATATTTCTGGTTAAAAGAGGTAACCGCTAATTAGTTAACAAAACAATAAAAAGGATTGCTATAACAATCTCCATAGTTAGTAATATTAACAATTTCATTGGTTAATTGAACATGTATTGTTTTAATAAATTAACTATGAAATTGTAATATTAACAATTTTCATGGATAATAACAATGCATTGTTAAAACAATGGTTATGGTTAAAAATTCAACCTTAGAATAGTTAAATTAACTATTGTTATTGCTAAATACCAGTCAACAACAAAATTTTCAAATTAACCTTATATAACGTAGACTCCAAATCATGTTTATTTATGGTTAACCTTTTATAATAGTGTATTTTTTTTCTATTTTGTGAAATCTTTTTTCTATTTTGTGAAATCTCGTGTTTATGCGAATAAACCAGATCAAGTCCGATATCTAACGCGTCATCGGTAAGATATAGCCACATCTCTATGAAGAAGTCATGGAAAATTTCATTAAAAGAGTTATGGCCTGACATCAGAGCCGTGGGTGCCGTTTGACGGATATTTAAATTTTATTCGAAGCATATCTTCTTTACAATCCAATAAAAAAGAACCAAAAAAAAGAAAAAATATCACTCTTACTGAGACACCCTTTAGAACCATACCAGAAAAATAAAATATCACATATGTGTGTGCAAATTTCCGTGTGTGCTGAATTCGGTTGATGCTACCAAAAGTGGTTTTGTGTGTGCAGACGATCCTTGTGTCGTAATTACCAAATTTATCATTCCATCGCTACTCGCATTACAAAGACGAAACAAATTTATGTTAACTCGTGAGGGTGTAGTTCTGATACAAACAACTGCCCATTTGTAGTTGTGTTGCTAGCTACATACATGTGCATGTATGTATGTATGCAGTTTGTTTGTGGTAGCGGTGTTGCTTGCTTAAATGACTGAAGGCAAACACTAACACTACTGCACGACCACTGTTGCTATTACTCGCATTTTGTAATTGGTATTAGAGTTGTTGCCGTTGTTGTTTGTTGCTCCTGGTGTTCGTGCCGTTAACACTGTTGTTGCTGTTGTGGCATGTATGCCGCTCTAAATTACCTCTATTTATGTAACATGTGTTATGCACTCTTCGCTTTTCCCTTCTTTTTTTGTTTTGCATTTCGCTTTTGCAATTTTATGCTGGCCTACGTACGTTTGTTTGCTCGTTCGTCTCTGTTCTTATCTCTGTCCAAGCAGCAAAAAAAGAAAAAAAAACACATACGGACACAGACGAAGTGTCAAGCGCTTCAGCCCAACCAAACGACCTCCCTTCCGCCCACTTACTCATTTATGAGCATTCACTTTGTAGTTGGTGCAGTAGTGGTGGTGTTGGCAATGGCGGTCTACGAGTTTGTGAAAGGGACATTTACATGTTGTTGTTGTCGTTGTACTTATGTTATCACTCTTGTTGTTGCTGTTGTGTCATCGTCGTCGTTGTTGTTAGTCATCATAAATATTCGGCTAAAGAGCATACGCCCGTCGGTGGCGCTGAGTGCCGTAGCGTCGGCGGCGGAGGCGTTATTATGCAAAAGTGCATTTATATGCTCTTGCGACGGACGACCACTTTTGCTGATACGCCTGCGACCGTGGCCTACTTATGCTTTTTCATTAGTGTCACTTTTTCGGGTTATTCATTTTGCACAAAAGAAGAGGCGCTAGGCCGAAGGAGGCGAAGGGCCAAAGAGAGAAAGAAACAATTTGCATTTTATCACATGCATTGCGACGCAACATTGTCATGATTTACATACACATTTAATTTCGGCTTTGAACTTAAATAGTTACAGAAAAATAATGTAAAGCAACATATACGAGGGTTGCTTTACATATTTCTGGCCTAGGCAACACTAAGTATTGCCTGGCGCCATCTGACATTTCCATTGGAAAGTTTGAAATTTTTTTTAGCATAAACGGACTCAGAACGTTTTGACGCACGACCATCATTTGTGTTGTTTACAGTGAATGGAAAAAATTTGGCATAAAAATGGAATTAACTCAATTTTCGTGCGAGCATTTTTCACAACTTTTGACGTGGATTACGACGTGACAAGAGTGCATCGATGAACTTAAATCTTTGTATGGCGATGAAGCACCATCCTATAGCAATGTGAAATACTGGTTTAATAAATTAAATCGTGGCCGACGCTCGCTCAAATACGAAGGTCGTCCAAAAACGGCCGTTGTGCCGGAGAACATTGATGCCGTGCGTGAACTGATAATGCATGATCGTCATGTGACATACTGTGAGATATAGGCATCCTTGGGCATTTCTTTCACCAGCATACATTCGATATTGCATGAACAACTGGCCGTAAAAAAAGTTTGTTCTCGTTGGATCCCGCACAATTTGACAATCGCTCAAAAAAAGGCTGGTGTCGACTGGTGCAAAGAAATGTTGAAAAATTCGTGGAAGAAGCACTTCGAAGCAAATGGTCGCCGGCTTCTTCGCAAAACTGTTCACTGTTCCACTTGAGCAACGTAGGACGGTGTTTCAATCGGAAACACCGTGTTTCAATCGGAGTGGAAAAAGTTCTTCGACAATTGGTTTGAGCGCATGTACAAGTGTAAAAATCATGCTGGAGAATACTTTGAAAAACAATAAAATCATTTCTGATGATAAATAGGTACCACGTACCATTGCCATAACGTACGGTAACAACATGACCGTTAAATTGCGAACACGACCATTGAATCGCTGCTCAAATGTGTACCTTTACTTGGTTAAATTTGTTTAACAGTAAAACAAAGAAATGCCAACTTGAGTTGGGCAAAAAACTTGACGTTAAAGTGTGACTCACAATTAACATCGTGCATTGTGGCTGGACCACCTTTTGTTGCAGATACTCGTATAGCTTTTGCAAAAACAATTTCTCTGCCAATTACCCATCCATTACTTAGTGTTACAAAAGATACTGAAGTTGAAATACCTGGGAAGTGATACTATTTTCCGGGTAGATCTTGCTGAGTACAACAAGAAACCGTATTTGGAAATTCCACACATCTTTAAAATCTGGAGTTCCGGGTAAAAACCGGTTTTCGGACCTTTACACACTTACTTACATACCAGTAAATTAGTTGAATATTCATATATTTTATGATTATTAGCTGATTTGTAAAAATGAAACTGCCGCCTTTCGAATGGTACACTTTTAAAACAACACTGAAAGAAATAAGCGTTTTCCATTAAAGACATAACAATTTTATGTAAAGGGTTATCCATCTAGAGGTATTTTTTCAGAACAAAAAAAAATAGAAAAAATAAAATCAAGTGTGGAGTCATTATTGGTAATTTTAAAGGACATTTTATGGAATTTATTTTTTGAATATAATTTCCTTCAAATTTTGACCGAAACCTCGCCTCAGCACTTCCATTCTGAGGGTCTAATTTTGGAAGACTCTTTCGAGCATTTCGACCGGTATGGAATGACACGCGTAATGTTGGCTTCCACGAGCATAGACTTTGAAGTTTACGTAACCCCAAAGAAAAATGTCTAAAGGTGTGATATCACTCGACCTAGGCGGCCAACTCAACTGTCCAACACGTGAAATTAGCTGCTTTTCGAAATGATCTCTCAATAGATCCATTGTTTGAGCAGCTGTATGGCAAGTGGTACCGCCCTGCTGAAACCAAGTGTCGTCAAGATTACGGGCTTCAATTTCAGGTAGCATAATAATAGATATCATGGCGCGATAGCGAGCACCATTCACTGTTATGTTCCGGCCATCATCATTTTTGAAAAAATATGCACTGATGATTCCACCAGCTTATAAACCGCACCAAACCGTGGTTTTCTCTGGGTATAATGGCACCTCATGAACCTCTTATTGTTGCTCTTCAGCCCAAATACGGCAATTTTGTTTATTAACTTTGCCGTTAAGCCAGAAATGGGCCTCATCACTTAACCAAATTTTGGTCGAAAACAGCGGATTTTCCTTTTTCTCACCGAACGCTCATTTTCATAATACAATTGCCAACATTTGAAGGAAATTATTTTCAAAAAATAAATGCCATAAAATGTCCTTTCAAATAACCAATAAAGATTCCACATTTGATTTGAATTTTTATATATTTTTTTGTTCTGAAAAAATACTTCTACTTCTACTTTTTGTTCTGAAAAAATACATATTAATAAAACGCATTTTAAGAATTAAATTCGATTTCGGTCATGTAACCACCACGAGCCTGTGTACAGCGATCTATTCTTTGGAACCAATTTCTCACCACTCTTGCAAACATTTCGACCGGAACGTTGGCAATTAAACGTTGGATGTTGTCTCTGAGCTCGACTAAAGTTGTTGGCTTGTTGGCAGAGACCAACGACTTGATGTGGCCCCATAAAAAGATATCCAAACGTCGGACGACCTTAGCAATCAGCGATGTCTCCTAAATAAAGCGCCTAATCGACACTGCTTTCTTATGCAAAAACGTCGAACGACCTTAGAAAAATTTAAATCAGCCATATCTCCTAAACGATGCGTCTAATCGATAAAAGAGCCTTAAGTCGTGAGCACTTCTTTCCTCGACCAAAAACGTCGTAGAAAATTTGAATCAGCGATATCTCCTAAATGAAGCCTCAATTGGTGATCACTTATTTCCTCGACCAGAAACGTCGGACGACCTTAGAAAAACTTAAATCAGCGACATCTCCCAAACGAAGCGTCTAATGGATAAAAGAGTCTTTATTCGTGATCACTTCACGGCCAGAAATGTCGGACGACCTTAGAAAATTTAAATCAGCGATATCTCCTAAATGAAGCGTCTAATTGAATTAAAAAAGCTTATATTCGTGAAAACTTATATTAGCGATATATCCTAAATGAAGCGTTTAATTGGCAAAAGAGCCTTAATTCGAGACTACTTCTTTGAGCGGCAAAAAACGTCGGACGACCATAGAAAAACTTAAATCAGCTATATCCCTTAAACGAAGCGTCTAATCGACAAAAGAGCCTTAATTCGTGATCACCTCTTTATTCGGCAAAAAACGTCGGACGACCATAGAAAAACTTAAATCAGCTATATCCCCTAAACGAAGCGTCTAATCGATAAAAGAGCCTTAATTCGTGATCACTTTTTTCCGCGGCCAAAAACGTCGGACGACAATAGAAAACTTAAATCGGCGATATCTCTTAAATGAAGCGTCTAATCGACAAAAGAACCTTAATTCGTGACTGCTTATTTCGGCGGCCAAAAACGTCGGACGACCATAAAAAAACTTAAATCAGCGATATCTCCTAAATGAAGTGTCTAATCGATAAAAGAGTCGTCATTCGTGATCACTTCTTTACTCGGCCAGAATAGTCGGATGACCTTTTATAAAATTAAATCTGCAATATCTCCTAAACAAAGCGTCTAATCGACAAAAGAGCCTTTATTCGTGACCATGCCTTTCATCGGCCAAAAACGTCGGACGACCATACAACACTTAAGTCAACGATATCTTCTAAACGAAGCGACGTGGAATCCTACAAATCGGATGATGTTTAAGGATTAATGTCTATTTTTTTCTTTAAGTTGATTTGACTGTATTTTTTACTGAAATAGCTCATAAGACTTAAGCCCTACAAAATACACATATTAAAAGTTTTAAAACAATTTTCACCCAAATTTAGTGTTTTTGCGAAAAAAAACTCCCAGATTTCAATTCATTTTCAGAAAATGTGCAAAAACTTTGTGAGACATTAAAAAAAAAAACAAAAACAAGCGCCCAGCAGCCTCTGATACCGATACAGGGACATGAAACAAGTTTGTGTGGGTAGAATTACATACTCCTACACATTAAAATGTATATAAAATGTGTCATACACATACATATAAGCATATATACATACATACCCATGTGTACACGTACTAGTAGTTGTGCTTGTATATCAAATTTATTTTCAGTCTGCCCGCTGGTAATGAGCACGAGTATCCTTGAAATGCAAACAGGAGAAAAAGGCAAACTGAAATAAAAACAGAACTAAGTTCAACTTATGTTTGCGCAATTAAGAAGTTAATGTTTTGAAAATAATAACGACAATATGTTGTGCTTATGATACTTTATAAGTTGGTTTGTGTTAGGAAGACAACAACAACAAAAGCAACACTAACACAGCAGCAATAATTCTGATATTTGTGGTATTTTCAGCAAAATGTACAACAACCTAAGGCGGGAGCATTAAAATCGAGCAAAATAAAAAAAAACTAACTTAATTCTTAAACAAATTGACAAAGTTTTTTCAATTGAAGCGCCAGCAGCAATACAAGAATTTAAAGAAACAAATATTATTTTAAAAATGTTCCTAAGAAATTGACGTAGGCTTAGGTGGCCTGGCTTGAGGAGAAATCACCACTATTATTGCTGTTGTTATTGGTCCCCACAGTACCTTTTTACTAATGAATATGCAAAACAAAACCACATTTGGCCACCACCTACTGTTTGAAGTCAAATCAATGTTGTTTGTCGGTTTGAACTAAATAATGACCTTACATATGTGGTTAATTAATTTTTTATGTTTTTTTGGTTGTTGGAAATAGGCCTTATTTTAGGCGAATCTCTATTTTGGTCCCATGCATATGATGTTTTTCTAATATTTATTTTTGAGGGTAATAAAAAAGCGCCATTCTAAAGCAGTAAAAATCATTGCAGGGTGCCAATTATTAGGCGGTAATAAAAAATAAATCTGAGCGAATCTCATAAAAATCAACGCTTATATTCAATATGACTATTTGCATATTTAATAAATACAGATGAATGTTTGTAAAGTTGTGATTGGTTTCTTTTTGCCCCTTAGTGGGGACTAATTAATCACATACAGTGGCTTAGCGAAAAGGGGATCTAAAACATTCCATAGTTGTTAAATACGAATTTGTGTCTCTGTTAAAATTTTAGTGCTTAACAAATTTAAACAAGTAAGGAGAGTTTTAAGTCGTCCAACACCGATTAATTGAACCCTCACCCATGCTTTAGACTGCGTAGTTTTAGTATATAACCTATACTTCTAAAGTTATACTTCTTAATTATTGGTATTCTCTATGTACGAGAGATATAATGCAAATTGAGTAGATAATGTTCTCAATTGGCGAAAATCACAATTGTAACAAAGCAAATGTCATAAAAACCTAGTGAAACTGGTCGCTCTTTAGTCGGTTACACGCAAAAAAAATATGTTTACTATATTGTCACGGCAGCAATAATATGTTCTTTGCAATAATAGTATGTTCATCGCAACCTTATTTTGTTGACAATAGTATGATTTCATGTTGACAATAGTATGATTGCGAAAATATTAATATTGTTGAAATGTAACAATAGTATTATTGCCAAATTTTAAAATAAAACTATAGTTGCAGCATCAATATAATTATAGTTTGTACGACAAAAGTATTGTTTTTTGAGCTGTATGTTAACAATAATATGATTACAGCAATCATACTGTATGATTGTATTTTTTTAATTTGTGTGTGTTTTGCAACAATGTTATTGTTACAAATCTTATGAAATAATAATAGGAAAAAAAAATTCCAAACAAACTGCTTTGGATTTGTTTAACTAAAATATTTTGAATAAAAACGCTTACGTTTTTTTAAATGGATTTTTTCTACGGCTTAATAAACACTTCTTTTGTTTTAAATTTAATGTATTTTTAATTTATTTACTTAGTAAAAATTTGTATTGTTGACAACATAACCCAATCCTAATAAATAATTTTGATGACCATAGTATGGTTGAATGGGATCATACTATGGTTACGTGTGACCCATACTATGGTTGTTAGGATCATACTATGGTTGTATGTCGAACATACTATTGTTGTGAGTATCATAATATGGTTGTTGGGACCATAGTATGGTTAAGTGTGAATCATACTATGGTTGTGGTGATCATAGTATGGTTAAGTATGAATCATACTATGGTTGTGGTGATCATAGTATGGTTAAGTATGAATCATACTATGGATGTGAGGATCATAGTATGGTTGAGTGTTAATCATAATATTGTTGTGCCACAACCATATACCCAACGTCAAGTATGATACCCTTCGAAAAATTTTTCTACGTGTAGGTACCAAATTTGGTAATATGAGAGCTTTATGAAACCATGGACTGACGTGGTAAAATTTGAACTCTTTTTATACTACAGGGAGGCTGATGAAAGCCGCTACAAAAAAAAAGATTTAATAACTTTTTTTCTATTTAACGAATCTGGGTTATTTTTATTTATTTTGCAGATTGATTTTAAGATTTAACAAAAATTGATAATTAAGACACTGAAACAAGAATTTTGATTGTCACCCACACGAGTCCGTAGTTTCGGTCAAAGAGAGTATAGGTGCACGTTTGGCGGCAATCCTCCCAGCAGATGGACCACAATGAGACTTGTTAACAATTTTGCCGAGCATAGGACAGTCAACAAAAGACCTTACCATCGAAATCCTTCTGTTCGGACGGAGGATACAATCGCTGCTCTAGCTGCTGCCATACAAAACAATCCAAGCGTTTCGACAAGAAGCTTTTCTGCTCAAATGTCAAATTATGTACAAATATTTTTATTTATTACCATATGTGATGCTCAAAATAGAAAGGGACCTAAGGTTAAAAACCAGTTTTGTTCAGGAGAGCCATTTTAAAGATTAAGTCCCTTTCTATTTGAGCTTAGAATCGTCGACTTAACTTTCATAAAACGCGCATATCTCTGGGAGGGAACACTTTTGGGACATGGGATCGGTCTCATTCGATGCTCAGATGTTATCCACATCAAAAAAAGAAAAAAATGAAAATTGATTTTTTTACCCTTAGGTCCCCCTCTCTATGCGCTGTCACATATAAAGTTCAAATAGCCCACAAACTGAACGTAGCAGACTTCCCGATTCGCTTGGAATTTTTCCAGAAGATGCTTTAAATGGTGGAAGAGGACGGAATCATGTTGAACTGTCTTTTCATGTCTGACGAGGCACATTTCGATTTAAATGGAAACATAGACTAACAAGTGCTTCCAACCCACAGATATTCCATGAGACGGAATTGCATCCACTTTTTGTCACAGTGTGGTGTGCAGTTTCATTAAGCTGTATGCGATACGGGGACACCGTTTCGGTAACTGGAGACCATTACTTGAGCATGTTGAGAGAGTTTTTCTATCCAAAATAACTTCGAATGAGAATTTCTTTCAACTCTGTGTGGTTTCAGGAAGATTGTGCAACTCCTCACATAGCCCGGCCTGTTATGAAAGAATTGCGAGGAAAATGTCCCAATAAGCTGATGGCCAGAAACTCCACATGCCGTTGGGCCCCAGGTCGCCTGACCTTACTGCACCTAACTTTTTCTTGTGGAAAAAAGTCTACAAAGCAAAACCAACAAATTTGAGTGAACTAAAGCAATCCATTCGAGAAACAATTGCGGCTTTTCCTGTCTCAACTCTCCAAGCAGTAATGAACAACTTTTGGTAAGATGCATCAACATGCATCAACGAGCAAGGGGTGGTCATTTGAATTACATTATTAAAGTTCCGATCTGAAGTCGATTTGATAGAAATCGGAATTAAAGTGGGTTTCTAGAGCGGTAAGTATGTCAAATCAAGAAAGGACCCTTGTATTGGGGCTCTATTAAAAAGTGGCCGTTATAATCCATTTCTCTATCAGTTGGTAACTTATCGATCATTACTTACTGTGCCATATCTCATCAAGATTTGATGTAATATGTGGGATCTTGAGCTAAAGATATATATAAAATAGGATGAACATATGTGTGGAAGCTACATCTAATCTTGAACCGATTTTCTTCAATTACCATAACTTCTGTCCTTGATCAAAAAAACTAACTTTTGCCCGATTCCATTAAAATTGGATGCAATATGTGGCTTTAGAATAAAAAACATTAAATAAAAACATAAAACAATAAAAAAGCCAAAATCATAAAAATCAAATAAAAATTTGTTTGTTTCCAAATCTAAACCGATTTCCTAAAATGTCCACAACTTCAGTTATTGTTTCAAAAAATCTTGTGACAAATTCTCTCGAGATTGGATGTGGCTTCTAGAGCTAAAAACATAATAGTCAGATAAATGTTACTGTTGACCTATTTTTATAAATTTGGGTCACATAAAGAGGGTGATCCATCTAGAGGTATTTTTCAGAACAAAAATAATATAAAAATTCAAATCAAGTGTGGAATTGGTAATTTGAAAGGACATTTAATGGCATTTATTTTTTGATTTTCTTTTAAATGTTGGCCGCAACTACTCCTGAGGATTTCCAATCTGAGGGTCCAATTTTGGATGACTCGTTCGAGCATTTCGACCGGTATGGCTTTAATGACACGCGTAATGTTGGCTTCCAAAACCTGAATCGTAGCTGGTTTATCAGCATAGAATTTGGAGTTTGCGTAGCCCCAAAGAAAAAAGTCTATAGCTGTGATATTCACGATCTAGGCGGCCAACTCAACTGTCCAAAACTTGAAATTAGATGCTTTTTGAAATGACCACTCCATAGATACACTGTTTGAGTAGCTGTATGGCAAGTGGCACCGTCCTGTCAAGATTACGGACTTCAATTTCAGGTAGCGAGCACCATTCACGGTTACGTTCCGGCCATCATCATTTTTGAAAAAATATGCACTGATGATTCCACCAGCTTATAAACCGCACCAAACAGTGGTTTTCTCTGGGTATAATGACACCTTTGAACCTCTTCTTGTTGCTCTTCAGCCCAAATGCGGCAATTTTGTTTATTGACTTTGCCGTTGAGCCAGAAATGGGCCTCATCACTGAACAAAATTTTGGTCGAAAACAGCGGATCTTCCCGTTTCTCTCCGAACGCTCATTTCCATAATACAGTCGCAACATTTGAAGTAAACTATTTTAAAAAAAGCCATAAAATGTCGTTTCAAATAAGCAATAAAGATTTCATACTTCATTTGAATTTTTATATAGTTTTTTTTTTGTTCTGAAAAAATACCTCTAGACGGATCAGGGTGGAGCGCGGAAACTTGCTTATTTGGGAGTAAAATAAACTAATTATGAACCATAGAAAAATTTATTTTGTACATTTATTATATTGAACAGTAACGGAATTTTAAAATTACATGGTTTTAAATAGTGTATCTGGCAAATGTCGACCTTCGCTATCCACACACTGCTACATACGTTTTCTGAAGTTTTCATGAACTCTAACAAGCATGTCGACTGGTATTCTGCCACTGTCAGCCTCAATATTGTTCATTAGGTCTTGATAAACACCATTAACTTCAAGTAACCCCAAAGGAAAAAATGGGGCTAGGTCTGGTGAGCGTGCCGGCCAGTTCACATCGCCCCTCAAAGAGGTAAGCCGTCTAGGAGACATTTGCCTCAAACAATTCATGGTAACCATCGCTGTGTTTGCAAAGGCATCATCTTGTTGTATCCTCTTATTGCACTGCCTCAAGAGCCGGCTGAAAAATATCCTGGAAATGCCAAGAGCAAGTGATTGCTTCCGAACAGAGCGTTTCGGAGATTGCAGTACTGCTGCTCTAACTCTCTCGATGTTTTGTGCTGTTGTAATCCTTCTCTCATGTCCCCTTCGTACACATGACACATTCCCTGCTGTTCTCAGTGAAGTTAGCCAATTTACAATTGCCGTCCAGGAACTCGTCCGCGTGGGGCAGCAGCGAATCGTAAACGAAAAGCACGCTGCACTACAATGATCGAGTGCGGACTTGAAAAATACTCTTCAACACAAAATGACCTCTCCTTAAGTGGCCAATGCATGATGGCAACTGAAAGGCAGACGAATACAAATCTCCCGTCAGCCACTATAAGGCACAGCCTGCAGTGCAAAAAAGCAAATCACCGCGCTCCACCCTGTATATAAATGTTAATGTTTAAAAAAAATGTTTATATTTTTTTTAAAAAATAACCAAACTTTTTCTTGATTAACTTTCCCAAATAATAACTTTTTCCAAAAACTTTGTTTTTCTGTCTATATCTAAATCTGAACCGAGTTTCTTCAATTTCAATATCGTAAGGCATTGGTCCAAAGATCTTACTGCTGCCAAAATTCATGAAGATTGAACAACAATTGCGATCTGTAGTTTGATTACTCGCATTAGGTGGACGACGGTTGAACGGACAGAGTTCTTATAGAGGAATCATCTGGCCTACAAATGGCCTACTTCCTATTGCTCGATTTTCGATATGAGGAAGTACTCGTATGGCAGGTTGCTTACCTCTCTATATGCCTTGTATTTCAAACTATAAACTAGCTCACAATTATATTTCTATAAAATGAAACGGTACTCAACATACTTTTGATTCGCAAAGAAAGTGAATTTACTTACAACCTTACACACTTCTTCATTGTAAGCGATACTGCTTACTTGCTTACATTCGTATTTTAAAAGTAAGCACATTAACTTTATACTCGTATATTGTTTTGAAGATTACATATTTTGCATAAACCAATTAAGTAAATAATATGCATCTACGAAAGACTTTTCATTTATTGAATACCAAAGGTTGAAATTGCTGATAACAGCTAAATAAAAAGATAAGATAAATAATATTTTTCCCTGCTGATTTTATGCGGACTCTGTAAATACAACCTTTTTTTTACAAACATCCATGATCAAAAATTATAAATACAGGCTGACCATAAAATACATATTTTAAACATGTTTGCTCGTATATTCTTTTAAACTCTTCCAATTTTGTATTTTTCATTTTTATTCTTACGATGGTTGCTATATCTATTTTTTTGGACTAGGCAACACTTATCTGGTGTTATCTGGCGCCATCTGACATTTCCATTGGAAAGTTTGACATTTTTAGCATAAATGTACTCAGAACGTTTTGACCATCATTTATGTTGTTTACAGTGACTTGAAAAAAATTCATTACATTTCATTTATTGATTCATATTATTTATAAATTGTACAAAATCTATACTAGATACAATTCAAAGAGTTTAAGTTATTTCCTTTTTCTGCTTAAATAGTGAAATTAATTATTAGATGAGTATTTATTATATGATGTTTGAAGGGGAGGAGAAATTTTTCATAAAACCTTTATGATTTTTTTTTAAGATAAAAATACATAAAATACTTAAAACTAGGTTCATATCTTATGAGACCAGCTCTAAGATATGATTGTGTTCGGAGTAGGAACATTTGACATTAAAACATTCTATTAATTTGTTTAATTTGACTTCCACAAGATCAATATTAGTAATCTGATGTAGTCGTGCCGTAGAAAAGTATCTAGGAAGGTTATTAATTAGTTTTTAAACTTTGTTTTGTAGTATTTGAAGCCTTTTTATATGGCATTTCGACATCTTTCCCCAGGCGAGGGCTACATAAAATATCACAGCTTGAAAAATTGCGTTAAATATTAAAATTTTATTGTCAATGTTTAACGCCGAAGATCTATTTATAAAAGGGTATAAAGTTTTTATTAGTATGTTACATTTATTTACTATATACGAGACATGATCCTTATAAGTTTAGTGTCCAAAATGACGCCTAAATATTTAACATTCCTTTCCCATTTTATTTCGCCATTTCTTATACTTATGTTACTTTGAGGATCAAAGCGTCCCTTTCTTCGTCTGGTGAAATAGATAGCTTGACTTTTATCAGAATTAACGGCTATTTTCCATTTGGAGAAATAGGTATATACTTCACTAAGTGCTAGCTGTAAATTTGACACAATCTCTGAAGCGAATTTACCACAGCTTAAAATGACAGTGTCGTCCGCAAAAATTGACATAATGCAATTATTTGTGACTGGAATGAAAAAATCAATTTGGAAAAAATGGAATTAATTCGTGAACATTTTCGTGCGATAATTTTTCACAACTTTCGACGTGGACTATCACGACAAGAGTGCATCGATGAACTTATATCTTTGTATGGCGATGAAGCACCATGCTATACGAGTAGCACTATGAACAACTGGTTTAATAAATTCAATCGTGTCCAAAGCTCGCTTAAAGACGAAGGACGTGAAGGTCGTTTTGCCAGAGAACATTGATGCCGTGCGTGAACGGATAATGCAAAACGGATGGTGCAAAGAAATTTTGAAAAATACGATTGCGTTGCTTCTAAAGATGTTTTTAAGATCGTTACAGGTGACGAATCATGTATCTATGCGTATAAGACCGATACAAAATAGCAAACGAACGTGTTGTTCTTCGAAGACGAGCCAAATCTAACGAAAGTTGTTCGTGTAAGAAGCACTTCGAAGCAAATGGTCTGCTGTTTCTTCAGCAAAACTGGTCATGTGGCGACTGTTCCGCTTAAGCAACGTAGAAGGTCAATTCTGAGTGGTACACCACAATTTGTTTGCCTAAAGTCTTCGGAGAAATTCGAAAAACGAACAAGAGAAGACGAATCATTGTGCACCATGACAATGCGAGCTCTCACACATCGGCTCAAACCAGCGCCTTTTTGACCGGCCAAAACGTCGAATTAATGGGCCATCCGCCATACAGCCCTGACTTGGCACGCAATGACTTCTTTTTATTCCCGCACATCAAGAAAAAAACGCGTGGTCAAAGATTATGGTGACCAGAAGATGCTGTTGAAGCGTTCAAAAACCATGTCTTGGAGGTGTGCTTCGCCAATTGGTTTAAGTGCATGCAAAAGTGTATAAATCATACTTTGAGAAACAATAAAACCATTTTTGATGATAACTATTCGCATTTTCATTATTAGGACAGAGATATATATAGCAGCCGTATTAATACCAAATAAAATTAAATTTTGTGTGCTTGACGAACATAAACAGAATTTTTTATATAAAAACCAAAACATTTTCATATCCAACGTTTATATACTTATACATTGTAAGCAAAAGATAAGTTAGTCGGTTTAAGTTTTTTTCAAAGCTAACTTCCGAAGTTTAATTATTTTGTAGATTGGCTTGTAGTCAACAAAAAAAATTTTGAAACAATGGTTGGTTGGCTCAGACTCGATCAAAACTTACGCCACAGAAACCCCTCCTTTTTATTTAAAACAACAATTACTTTTTTTGTGGCCACTTATATTTCCTGAGTTACTGCCACTTAAAGCTTGACAATAAATTGTTATTTACTTATACCTATACCTTTATTAATTCTTTTCAAATTGGGGCATCACTGCAATGCTTATCAAATCATCTATCCAAAGACGTATTTATTTTACTAAACAGTTGACCTAATGCTAAGCGGTAAAATCTATAACGATAACCAATACATGTTCAGTTCCAATAATCGTCTTAATCGTTTAGGATAACCCATACTTGTTTTCTTAAACCAAAAGTTTCAGTTCCCGCTACTGAAAATTGCTGTGTTCACATTCGTTTATAACGATAGTACTTGCAGCCACCAACATTCGGTTGGCAATTAATTCGGTTGTGGTAACAAATCTGTTCTCTGTGCGTGCGTATGTGTTTGCAGGAGGAAATATGTATGTTTGTTTCCTCATCCCTAATGTTTCTGTCTCACTCTTTCTCTCAAAGACACACATACCGCTTTGTTTAAGTATGCGCATATTAATTTCCTCTATGCTAATTAATTAATAAATAATCAATAAATTTATGAATAATTTTGGTATGCTGTGCAAAATAACGTTTGTGGCATGTTGTTGTTTTTTTGTTTGTTACTTGTACGCTGTGCTTTGTTTGTTATTGTTTGCCCATTTTGATTTGTTTTATTTATTCAAATACAGACAACAAAAACAAAAGCAATGATTTATTTAATGGATGTGTGGAAAATACAACAAAGACCCCTAATGACTTTTTATAGATCATGAATATTTTAAAATCGAAAAGACAAGTCATAAAAAGTTGTGTCGTAAACTCATAAAAGTGGTTTGAGTATGCTTTTAAGTAAATTAGTCAAACCGCTTATACGCCGACATACGAGTAGTTGATGCATTTCTCAACTATTTGGTAATGAAACTATTAAACGCATTGCAGAAGTAAAAGGTTATGGATTTGGCAAAGATAAACATACAAACGGGACCTTCGGTTTAATAGCGGCTCTAAACGGCTACTGTATTTTATAAAGAAGATTGTGTATGGCTTAGCTAAAAATCTCTTACGAGTAAAGTCGCCGGTATTTACGGTGTAAAACAATCCTACGCTGAGATATGTTAGATGTTTCACTTGGTTTTAACCTGGTTTTATTAAAAGATTGCCGTGTATACGAGGGCTGCTATATATATATATTTCTGTCCTAATAACGAAAATGCGAATATTTATCATTAAAAATGGTTTTATTTTTTTCCAAAGTATTCTCCAGCATTATTTATACACTTTTGCTTGCGCTCAAACCAATTGTCGAAGCACTTTTTCCACTCCGATTGAGACACCTCCAAAACATGGTCTTTGAACGCTTCAACAGCATCTTCTGGCGACGAAAATCGTTGACCACGCATTATTTCCTGATGAGCGGGAAACAAAAGAAGTCATTGGGTGCCAAGTCAGGGCTGTACGGCGGATGACCCATCAATCCGACGTTTTGGCCGGTCAAAAAGGCGCTGGTTTGAGTCGATGTGTGAGAGCTCGCATTGCCATGGTGCACAATGATTCGTCTTCTCTTGTTTGTTTTTCGAATTTCTCCGAAGACTTCAGGCAAACAAATTGTGATGTACCGCTCAGAATTGACCGCATACGTTGCTCAAGCGGAACAGTCGCCACATGACCAGTTTTGCCGAAGAAACGGCAGACCATTTGCTTCGAAGTGCTTCTTACACGAACAACTTTCGTTGGATTTGGCTCGTCTTCAAAGACCCACACGGTCGATTGCTGTTTTGTTTCGCGCTCATACGCATAAATCAATGATTAGTCACCTGTGACGATCTTATAAACTTCTTTTGAAGCACCGCGATCGTATTTTTTTCAAAATTTCTTTTCACCAATCGAAACGAGCCTTTTTTTGACCGATTGTCAAATTGTGCGGGATCCAACGAGAACAAACCTTCTTTACGGGCAGGTGTTCATGCAATATCGAATGTATGCTGGTGGAAGAAATGCCGAAGGATGCCTCTATTTCACGGTATGTCACATAATGATATTGCATTATCAGTTCACGCACGGCATCAATCTTCTCTGGCACAACGGCCGTTAGGGACGACCTTCGCCTTTGAGCGAGCATCGGCCACGATTGAATTCATTAAACCAGTTTTTCACAGTGCTATAGGATGGTGCTTCATCGCGATACAAAGATTTAAGTTCATCGATGTACTCTTGTTACGTCGTGATCCACGTCGAAAGTTGTGAAAAATGATCGCACGAAAATGTTCACGAGTTAATTCCATTTTTTTGCCAAATTGATTTTTTCAAGTCACGGTAAACAACACAAATGATGGTCGTACGTCCAAACGTTCTGAGTACGTATATGCTAAAAAATGTTAAACTTTCCGATGGAAATGTCAGATGGCGCCAGACAACACTTAGTGTTGCCTAGGTTAGAAATAAATATAGCAATCATCGTAGGTCCTTCAAGTATTGCCTTTTCTTTA
Source organism: Hydrotaea diabolus (assembly GCA_963513945.1). Classification (NCBI taxonomy): domain Eukaryota; kingdom Metazoa; phylum Arthropoda; class Insecta; order Diptera; family Muscidae; genus Hydrotaea; species Hydrotaea diabolus. Next base: position 155,251,832 of record OY740718.1, read on the forward strand.
TTAAAATAAAAAAAAATGATAATTTTCCACATAGGCCTTTTTATATCCTCTACCATAGGATGGGTGTGTTACAAATTTGGCATTTTGTTTGGTACATCTCAAAATATGGATATGATACCCTAAAAAATACTTAGTAGGGTCATAAATACTGTTACACAATTAAACAAACCCATTTCAATAGTAGAACTGAACATACCCCGTTAATGTCATATGGGTTTTGAAAGTTAACCTCAAAAGCTTTATTCTGTAACGGGATTTTAAAATTGTTTCAACTTTCATCATGGAGTGGTCAGATAATGAAAACCGCATCGCTATAATAGCGCTTTTCAAGTGTGAAATGAAAAAAAAACGATATTTTCAAAACGTTCCGGCCACTAGGGATTAGCCGCATGTTCGTCTACCGATACAAAAAACTGTTTGGGGAGACTGGAGAAGTAAATGACCGCCACCGGTCGGGCCGCCCATGCTCTGTTCGAAAACCGCATGTCATCAAAGCCGTTAAATCAAGAATTCACAGAAATCCGCCCCGAAAACAGAAAACCATGGCCCGTGAGATGAATATCCCGCAAAAGTCCATGAGTCGAATCATTAAAAAAGACTTGGGACTTGGGGCTTTCAAACGACGTACGGGACATTTATTGACTGCAGCTTTAAAAAAATATATGATTGAAAAATGCAAACGTCTTTTGGTGAAGCACGCTGATAACTTGCACAGTAAAATTTTGTTCACCGATGAAAAAATTTTTAACGTTCAGAAAAAATTTAACATGCAAAATGATAGAGTGTATACGCGGTCATCTAAGAAAGCATCTGAACTGATCCCAAGGGTGGAAAAGGGTCATCTCCCACTTTCAGTCATGGTTTGGTGGGGTGTCTCTTACGATGGGGTCACTGACCTGTTCTAAAACCAGCCATGGACTTTCCAGCAGGATTCTGCGCCGGCCCATAAGGCTAAAACGTTCCAGGCCTGGCTTAGAAACAATTTACCAGCGTTCATTTCCTCTGAAGAATGGCCCTCAGGCAGTCCAGATTTGAACCCATTGGATTACAAATTGTGGACGGTTTTAGAGGACAAGGCTTGTCACAAAAGATACCCCAACATTGCATCTCTTAAGACTGCTTTGGTTCGAGCTGTGGCCAATTTTCCAATGGACGAGGTTCGTGCAGCTATTGACGATTGGCCAGTGCGACTTAAGGCGTGTGTAAACGCAAAAGGCAGACATTTCGAATAAGTAGATTCTTTGTGTAAACGCAAAAGGCGGACATTTCGAATAAGTAGATTCTTTTTGGATACAATATACATCAATAAATATATTAAAAAATATTTGGTCCAAAAACATTCAGTACTTTTTATATTACAGCATAAAACGTGTGTAACAGTATTTATGTCCCTACTTAATCGGTTTGGAGAACCCATGCTTGTTTTCATAAACCAAAAGTTTCAGTTCCCGCTACTGAAAATTGCTGTGTACACATTCGTTTATAACAATGGAATACATGGATAGTACTTGCAGCCACCAACATTCGGTTGCAAACTCTGCGTGTGCGTATGAGTTTGCAGGAGGAAATATGTATGTTGGTTTCCTCATCCCTAATATTTCTGTCTCACTCTTTCTCTCAAACACACACATATCGCTTTGTTTAAGTATGCGCATATTAATTTCCTCTATGCTAATTAATTAATAAATAATCAATAAATTTATGAATAAGTTTGGTATGCTGTGCAAAATAACGTTTGTGGCATGTTGTTGTTTTTTTGTTTGTTACTTGTGCGCTGTGCTTTGTTTGTTTTTGTTTGCCCATTTTGATTTGTTTTATTTATTCAAATGCAGACAACAAAAACAAAAGCCATGATTTATTTAATGGATGTGCGGAAAATACAACAAAGACCCCTAATGACTTTTTATAGATCATGAATATTTTAAAATCGAAAAGACAAGTCATAAAAAGTTGTATCATAAACTCATCAAAGTGGTTTGAGTATGCTTTTAAGTAAATTAGTCAATCCGCTTATACGCCGACATAGTTGATGCATTTCTCAACTATTTAGTAATGAAACTATTAAACGCATTGCAGAAGTCAAAGGTTATGGCTTTGGCAAAGATAAACATACAAACGGGACCTTCGGTTTAAAAGCGGCTTTAAACGGCTACTGTATTTTATAAAGAAGATTGTGTATGGCTTAGCGAAAAATCTCTTACGAGTAAAGTCGCCGGTATTTACGGTGTAAAACAATCCTACGCTGAGATATGTTAGATGTTTCACTTGGTTTTAACCTGGTTTTATTTATAAGATAGTCGTGTATACGAGGGCTGCTATATATATTTCTGTCCTAATAATGAAAATGCGAATATTTATCATCAAAAATTGTTTTATTGTTTTTTAAAGTATTCTACAGCATGATTTATACACTTTTGCATGCGCTCAAACCAAGCACTTTTTCTACTCCGATTGAGACACCTCCAAAACATGGTTTTTGAACGTTTCAACAGTATCTTCTGGCGACGAAAATCGTTGACCTGATGTGCGGGAAACAAAAGAAGTCATTGGGTGCCAAGTCAGGGCTGTACGGCGGATGACCCATCAATCCGACGTTTTGGCCGGTCAAAAAGGCGCTGGTTTGAGTCGATGTGTGAGAGCTCGCATTGCCATGGTGCACAATGTTCGTTTTTTCGAATTTCTCCGAAGACTTCAGGCAAACAAATTGTGATGTACCGCTCAGAATTGACCGCATACGTTGCTCAAGCGGAACAGTCGCCACGTGACCAGTTTTGCCGAAGAAACAGCAGACCATTTGCTTCGAAGTGCTTCTTACACAAACAACTTTCGTTGGATTTGGGTCGTCTTCAAAGACCCACACGGTCGTTTGCTGTTTTGTTTCGCGCTCATACGCATAAATCAATGATTAGTCACCTGTGACGATCTTATAAACTTCTTTTGAAGCACCGCGATCGTATTTTTTTCAAAATTTCTTTTCACCAATCGAAACGAGCCTTTTTTTGACCGATTGTCAAATTGTGCGGGATCCAACGAGAACAAACCTTCTTTACGGGCAGGTGTTCATGCAATATCGAATGTATGCTGGTGGAAGAAATGCCGAAGGATGCCTCTATTTCACGGTATGTCACATAATGATATTGCATTATCAGTTCACGCACGGCATCAATCTTCTCTGGCACAACGGCCGTTTGTGGACGACCTTCGCCTTTGAGCGAGCATCGGCCACGATTGAATTCATTAAACCAGTTTTTCACAGTGTTATAGGATGGTGCTTCATCGCGATACAAAGATTTAAGTTCATCGATGTGCTCTTGTTACGTCGTGATCCACGTCGAAAGTTGTGAAAAATGATCGCACGAAAATGTTCACGAGTTAATTCCATTTTTTTGCCAAATTGATTTTTTCAAGTCACGGTAAACAACACAAATGATGGTCGTACGTCCAAACGTTCTGAGTACGTATATGCTAAAAAATGTTAAACTTTCCGATGGAAATGTCAGATGGCGCCAGACAACACTTAGTGTTGCCTAGGTTAGAAATAAATATAGCAATCATCGTAGGTCCTTCAAGTATTGCCTTTTCTTTATTAAAATAAAAAAAATGATAATTTTCCACATAGGCCTTTTTATATCCTCTACCATAGGATGGGTGTGTTACAAATTTGGCATTTTGTTTGGTACATCTCAAAATATGGATATGATACCCTAAAAAATACTTAGTAGGGTCATAAATACTGTTACACAATTAAACAAACCCATTTCAATAGTAGAACTGAACATACCCCGTTAATGTCATATGGGTTTTGAAAGTTAACCTCAAAAGCTTTATTCTGTAACGGGATTTTAAAATTGTTTCAACTTTCATCATGGAGTGGTCAGATAATGAAAACCGCATCGCTGTAATAGCGCTTTTCAAGTGTGAAATGAAAAAAAAAACGATATTTTCAAAACGTTCCGGCCACTAGGGATTAGCCGCATGTTCGTCTACCGATACATAAAACTGTTTGGGGAGACTGGAGAAGTAAATGACCGCCACCGGTCGGGCCGCCCATGCTCTGTTCGAAAACCGCATGTCATCAAAGCCGTTAAATCAAGAATTCACAGAAATCCGCCCCGAAAACAGAAAATCATGGCCCGTGAGATGAATATCCCGCAAAAGTCCATGAGTCGAATCATTAAAAAAGACTTGGGACTTGGGGCTTTCAAACGACGTACGGGACATTTATTGACTGCAGCTTTAAAAAAAAATATGATTGAAAAATGCAAACGTCTTTTGGTGAAGCACGCTGATAACTTGCACAGTAAAATTTTGTTCACCGATGAAAAAATTTTTAACGTTCAGAAAAAATTTAACATGCAAAATGATAGAGTGTATACGCGGTCATCTAAGAAAGCATCTGAACTGATCCCAAGGGTGGAAAAGGGTCATCTCCCACTTTCAGTCATGGTTTGGTGGGGTGTCTCTTACGATGGGGTCACTGACCTGTTCTAAAACCAGCCATGGACTTTCCAGCAGGATTCTGCGCCGGCCCATAAGGCTAAAACGTTCCAGGCCTGGTTTAGAAACAATTTACCAGCGTTCATTTCCTCTGAAGAATGGCCCTCAGGCAGTCCAGATTTGAACCCATTGGATTACAAATTGTGGACGGTTTTAGAGGACAAGGCTTGTCACAAAAGATACCCCAACATTGCATCTCTTAAGACTGCTTTGGTTCGAGCTGTGGCCAATTTTCCAATGGACGAGGTTCGTGCAGCTATTGACGATTGGCCAGTGCGACATAAGGCCTGTGTAAAGGCAAAAGGCGGACGTTTGGAAAAAGGAGATTCTTTTTGGATACAATATACATCAATAAATATATTAAAAAATAATAAGCCCAAAAACATTCAGTACTCTTTATTTTACTGCATAAAACGTGTGTAACAGTATTTATGTCCCTACTAAGTATATAAAATCTTAGACCGGAATGACCGATTTTTTATCTAAGCCAAATTTCATTAAGATAAGATGTTATATGTGGCGTCAAAAATTGAGCACATAAACTCGGTTGAACATATGTGACAGCGCATAGAGAAAGGGAACTAAGGGTAAAAATTCAATTTTCATCTTTTTCTTTTTTTGATGAGGACAACATCTGAGCATCGAATAAGACCGATCCCATGCCCCAAAAGTGTTCCCTCCCAGAGATATGCGCGTTTTATGAAAGTGAAGTCGACGATTCTAAGCGCAAATAGAAAGGGACCTAATCTTTAAAATGGCTCTCCTGAACAAAACTGGTTTCCTAAGGTGCCTTTCTGTTTTGCGCGTCACATATACTCATAGTGGAAACGTTTAAAATAATTTTGGCATAATTTTTTAAGGCCCTGAACGGAAAACGGTTTCCGCTTTGGCCCGATTTTGTGCATTTTCAGTGATAACGGATCTACAACTGTAACAAATGCAGGGTTTTTCATTAAAGACATAACACTTTTATATACTATAAGACAGTGGTGGGCACATTTTCGGCTCCTAAAATACTTAAAGTGCAAACGAGTGCTAGACAAGGGGCACAAGTACTTGCGGGGAAAGGGAAACGAAAAAATTTCTACACCCATCCGTAAATGATGTTCATCGCACAAGAGTTGCGGAGAAACTAACATTGATAACAAATTTTCTCTCAGCAAAGACTGCAATAGGGTTACCGCCTCCCTCAATTAATGGATAAAAATTTCAACTGCAAATATCAAATCATAATTATATACAATTATTTGTTTGAAAATTACAAATTTCACATTGACTTTACTTTTAAAAAATGTAACTAAATTTTGTTCTTTTTAAATAACAAATTTTAAGCTAATTTCAATAGATTTTAAAAATGTTGAAACTGTTGTAAACAGTAAGCATACAATTATGTGTAAGCGGCAACACTTTTCATTTTCGACGTCGCTCAATCAAGCACTGTGGTCCATTACATGTTTTTAAATCGAAAATTTTCAAATTTTGTTTGTTTATAATAAAGACAACACTTTACCACGTGCCTCAAATAATTTGTTTTAATTCTTCATAAAGTTGCTACTACACCTGATTATGCTCCTAAAATAAAATTTGAAGTATCAATATTTTTATGATTTGTTGAAAATAACCCTTGTCGGGATTGATAAAATGACTGAAGTTTAGAAAATATATTGTAAATCTATCTATGAGATTTATTTTTAATTATTTAACTTAAAGCCTTGATAATTGTAAAAAATAATGGCAATTATGCCAAAAATTTAAATAAATGATAATACAAGATGCATTTTTTATTGAAAATTGATTGAACATTATTAAAATTTCAATTAAAATAATACTATGATTGGAAAATTTACGGACATTTCTCAAATTCCAGTATATGTATTATTTAAATTTTATATTTTGTATTATGAGAATTTGGTGTTTATCCCACTGTGCTTGTGGGCAAAGCATGTCGTCATGCATGAGAAATGTGAGAGTAGAGTAAGTAGAGAGAGAGAGTATTTATTCCTTCCCTTCATGCTGGCTCTTGACTGTCCCCCTTGCCTAGCACTCAAGTGCAAACGGCTGGCTCGTAAGTGCAAAAGGCTCCTACGAGCCAAAGTGCCCATCACTGCTATAAGATATAGATTTCAAAATCATTCCAGTTGTAGTGCAATTTTACATTTTAAGAATGAAATTCGATTTCGGTCATATGACCACTACGAGCCTGTCTACATCGATCTATTCCTTGGACCCAATTTCAACCATTCTTCCACAAATTTCGACCCAATCATGAAAACCTCAACACACAGTAATTTTTTGCGGATGCAAATGTGTCTCTTGAGGCACATGTGGGTTTGCTGATGTCCAATAAGGCATATTTTGTTTATTGACAAAACCACTCAGCCAGAAATGATCTTCATAGCTGGTCCTGTCGGGTGGGACGATTATTACGGCCAAAAATTGGAGTAAGCTTTCCTAAAGTTGCAACCACCAACTCAGAATTTCGGTAGTATAAGTAATATTTAATAATTTCCAAACGTTGCTCGTAAGTGAACTTTACCTTGTTGAAAATGTTGACTTCGACTAACGTTTTGACTCTGAAAGATCATACAAAATGATTGAGGATGCGGCGTTGACATAAAATTCGAAATTGTTATGTGCCAATTGAAAAAAATCGTTATAAATGGTGGTTAAATTTATAGGGCCGATGTTGATTTTGAATAAAACAAAAATTATTTAGGAAATTATTATCATTTCTTTTTAGTATGATAATATTGGTATGGTTCAATTATGTATGGAACAAAATATCGGCCAAATGGCCGCCGCGACCTCGGCAGCACACCTCCATCCGATGGTCCAAATTTTCGATGACGCTGTGGCATAATTGAGGTTCTATGCCGTTAATGTGCCGAATTATCTCATCCTTTAGCTCTTGAATTGCTGCTGGCTTATTGACGTACACCTTTTCTTTCAAATAACCCCAAAGAAAGAAGACTAACGGTGTAAAATCACATGATCTTGGCGGCCAATTAACATCGCCACGACGTGAGATAACACGGCCATTGAAGTTGTTGCGCAAAAGAGCCATTGTTTCGTTAGATGTGTGTCAAGTGACACCGTCCTGTTAAAACCACATATCGTCCCCATCCATATCTTCCAATTCGGGTCATAAAAAGTTCGTTATCGTCTCACGATAGTGAACACCATTCACAGTAACCGCCTGACCGGCCTAATTTTTGAAAAAATAGGATCCGCCACCAGCCCATAAATTACACCAAACAGTCACTCTTTGTGGGTGCATTGGTTTTTTCGACAATCATTATTGGACTATCATTCGCTCAAGTGCGGCAATTCTGCTTATTGACGAATCCACTGAGGTGAAAATGTGCCTCATCATTGAAGATGATTTTCTTCGAAAATTGATCATTCACTTCATAATAAGCCTGAATAAGTTTAATGCGTTGCTCGCTTCTTTATCTATCCATGGTTCAAATTGAGTTAGTCTAAAATTGAGAAATATCAAATGAAATGCAGAAAAAACTTGACGTATAGGTGTGGTTCACATTTAACATCGGCTCTTAAAATGTAACCACCGTTTATTTGGTAAGTTTGAAGACTGTATCGCTTTCGTTTGGACCGTGCTTTCAATAGAAAAACGAAATGTTTTAATCCTTTTTTCATATTTCACAGAGTGGAGGAAAATACACATGCTACACATAATTACTCCCACATTACACATACGAGGGCGGTTCGGAAAGTTCTTAGCCTATCAATGAAAGATAATAGTTAGTTTTTCAAAAATATTTTTATTTTTCAATATAATCTCCTGAAACTTCAATACACTTAGTCCAACGCTTACCTAGCAATTCTATCCCTTGATTAAAATAGTCTTCAAAATAGTGGTTTACAACTGTAATTGCATCTTCATTTGAGGTAAAACGCTTGCCAGCAAGGATTTTTTTTAGATTTGGGAACAGGTAAAAGTCACTGGGAGCTAAATCAGGAGAATAAGGTCAAGCCACTTGTACTTTAATTCGTTAATTTTAGCCATTGTTAAAACACTCTTGTGCGCTGGTGCGTTGTCTTGATGAAAAATTATTTTTTTGTGTTGTAAGCCAGGACGTTTTTCTCGAATTTGTACATTTAATTGATCTAAAAGGTTGCAATAGTACTCTGAATTTATTGTTTTACCCTTTTGCAGATAGTCAATCAATAAAATACCTTTGAAGTCCCAAAAAACCGTTGCCATAACCTTACCAGCCGATTGAATTGTTTTTGCCTTCTTTGGGGCACTTCCTCCAGCTTCAGTCCATTGTTTGGATTGTTCTTTTGTCTCTGGAGTATAGTAGTGGGTCCATGTCTCATCAACAGTTATGAAACAACGCTTAAAATCCATTTTATTTCGCTGAAAACGATCCAAACAAGCTTGAGAAATGTTCATTCTTATGCATTTTTGGTCGACTGTTAACAAGTCCGGCACCCATCTTGCAGAAAGTTTTTTCATCTGTAGTTCTTCATGCAAAATTAAATGGACTCGATCATTTGAGATGCCCATAATATTAGCTATTTCACGCACTTTTATTCGTCGATCATTTTGTACCATATCATGCAATTTGGCTACAATTTCTGTTGTTGTTGCTGTTGTTGGACATCCACTACGTGGTTCATCTTCAATGCTTGTACGACCACGTTTAAATTCAGCAACCCAATTTTTTACTGTTGCATATGAAGGAGCACTTTCACCTAACACATTCACCATATCATTATGAATTTCTTGTCCCGATAAACCTTTTTTAAGTAAATATTTAATGACACCACGCATTTCTAATTTTTCCATTGTAAAAAAATCGCGGATGCGTCTTTTGTGCACACCTGTTTCTATATGAAGGAGTTGCCAGATCAAAACAAAATTTAACATGTGTTCATAGCAGAGATGGAAGTTTCCAAAACACTTAACTTTTTTCTGTTTATACCGCACTTTTTGTGCTAGGCTAAGAAGTTTCCGAACCGCCTTCGTACATTATTTCTTTCCAAGTTTCAATTTCATACACAGCCACTGGAGGAAAATTATAACAAACAAAAGGCCATTAATTTTTTTAATATCAAACAAAACATTGAGCTCATGTCATTTGATTGCAATCTGTCATTATTAAATTTCAATTAGCCTGAATGACGTACTTAAACACTTGAATCGGGTCCGAGTATTGACTCTTCAGGGGTTAATTCATTGTTTTCATTCATCGAAAACAACATCAAATTATATACGCTCTTTTGTTTGCCTTAATTTTTTCGATTTGCATTTCGCATTTCATTGCAACGGAGGGGCCCTAATTGACCAAAATAACTCACACCTTTTGTATTGAATATCAGACCACGCCCGCCGACGCTGGAACAGCAAAGGCGCTCCAGTGGTGGTCATGGCGATGACAGGGCACAATGTTGAGCTGTAATCTATCTGTACATGGTGACAAGCAAGAATCTTTTGACTGCGTTCATATTTTATTTTTTATTAAATTAAAAGAGATGAATTGTTAGGGCAGAGGCTGTGGTCGACAGCCACCGAATCTAATTAAAAACCCATAAAAATATAAGATGACAATCGCCACGAAATAATGGCAAGGATCAATAAACACATCAAAGGAATTCGTTGACGTGCGAGCGGGCGGGCAAATTGAGAGATATCTGATTTTCAATTTGTATAAATTTATTTGAAACCGCCTGCAAGTATGAACAAATGAACGAACAGATAATATTGGTGGTGACAATAAAATGGTAATTTTTCTTTTTGAGTTCAGTTTGTGTTTTGTTTAACAATCGCCATATGTGCGTGTGAGTGGATGAAACACATAAACCAATAAAGATGAATTCATTAATAATGTATCCGAGCCATTTCGGCCAGCAGGCTTAATTTTAACTCTTAACGATATTGAAATTTAATAAAAATTAATGATCGCAAGGAAGAAAATTTTGTACCAACTGTTGTTGTCGGCTTGCTCTTTGTTTAAAAATAAATTCTGAGTCATTTCAATCAGTATCAGAGGAAAACTCATCAGATGTTCTCTTAGATTGCGCAACATCAGAGCAAAGAAAAATATTTAATGCACTAAAAAGCAAGCATGAAGATGACTCAGAATGTATGTAGGCGGTAGGGGTAATACAGAATAAGGTGACCATATACTTTAGTAACGATAGTTACCAATGCCATCCCGCTGTAAATGTGGGGTTTGCCATTTCATTATGCATTGTTTCATGACTAATAAACAAAAAAAAATTGTTAACGAGGGTTAAAAGTTTTAAAAAGTAAAGCCGAAATTCGTCGTGATTTCGGCTGTAGTGCGCAATAAAGTCGTCTCAGCGTCAAAAAGTATCTTCTTCTTTTTCGCAACACTCTTTATGGAATATAGAGCCTCCAAGGTTTCTGGTTTACTGTCTAAACACTTGGAGCTTGCCACTACTGTGCCAGCTTAATAAGTCGGCGACCTACCGGAAGATTAATTCTAAAAAAGGGTTTGGCAGAGCCCGGCACTCCATTTCAGCGAAATAATGCTTGTGAGCGCCACCGTTCTCTTGTGACGGCTCTTTCGCTGCCATCCCTGTGCACAGAAGGCCGTAGCATAAAAATAACTTCGCCGTACACCTTCGAATATAAAATAAGTATATAATTAAAACCTTTTTAGATTATTTATGGTAACTATGTAAACTTGAATGAAATAAAATAAATAACTAAAAAAAAATAATAGAGCCTCCAAGGTTCCTGGTTTTCTGTCTAAACACTTGGAGCTTGCCACTACTGCTCCACCTTAGTAGGTCGGCGACCTACCGGAAGATTGATTCTAAAGAAGGGCTTAGTAGAGCCCGGCACTCCATTTCAGTTAAATGAATGCATCGTGGAAGCTTGTGAGCGCCACCGTTCTTTTGTGACTGCTCTTTCGCTGCCATACCTGTGCACAGTAGGCCTTACCTTAAATAAAAGTTCGCCGTACACCTTCGAATATAATATAATATTGCCAGATAGTTTCAAAAAAATGTATTTTTTGCCGAACGTAGGGGTCGCGCTGTTATATTTTAATTAATTGTAATAAATTTATACGAGAGCAGCTATATATATATATATATATATATATATATATATATATATATATATATATATATATATATATATATATATATATATATATATATATATATATATATATATATATATATATATATATATATATATATATATATATATTATCCATTTCAAATATACATTTTTGGAACAAAATATGATTAATCCAGAAGAAAAATAAAAAAAAAATTTTAATTTCTTTAGATTAAAATGAACCTAATGTTGTTTTATTTCAACTTAATATATCTGATACCTAATTAGTTTCAGCAAAACAAGATTAATCCACAGTGGTTTGAATCAAAACATGATTATTCCAACCAGCCGCATCAAAACAAGATTATTCCATTTTAAATCATGCATTTATTCCAAATATAGAAGTGCCAACTTTTTAAATCCTACACAAAACAATGACTAATCTTTACGCCTTTAATAATGCACCAAAATTTCGGGTTAAATATATAGGGGCATACCCAAGAAACTATTTTCTCAATTTGTGCAAAATCACAAAAAGTGGAATAATCATGTTTTGAAAAGTACCTCCTCAATTGTTGCAGCTCTTTTTCCACTCCGATTGAGACACCTTCAAAACATGGTCTTCAAACGCTTCAACAGCATCTCCTGGCGAAGAAAATCGTTCACCACGCATTTTTTTCTTGATGTGCAGGAATAAAAAGAAGTCATTGGGTGCCAAGTTAGGGCTGTACGGCGGATGACCCATCAATTCGACGTTTTGGCCGGTCAAGAAGGCGCTGGTTTGAGCCGATGTGTGAGAGCTAGCACTGTCATGGTGCCAATGATTCGTCTTCTCTTGTTCGTTTTTCGAATTTCTCTTCTTCAATACTTCAGGCAAACAAATTGTGGTGTACCACTCAGAATTGACCGTCCTACGTTGCTCAAGCGGAACAGCCGCCACAAGACCTGTTTTGCCGAAGAAACAGGAGATCATTTGCTTCGCAGTTCTTTTTCCACGAACAACTTTAGTTGGATTTGGCTCGTCTTCGAAGACCCACACGGTCGATTGCTGTTTTGTTTCGGGCTCATACGCATAAATCCATGATTCGTCACCTGTGACGATCTTATAAACGTCTTTTGAAGCACCGCGATCGTATTTTTTTAAAATTTTTTTTGCAACAATCGACACGAGCCATTTTTTGAGCGTTTGTCAAATTGTGCGGGATCCAACGAGGACAAACCTTTTTTACGGCCTGGTGTTCATGTAATATCGAATTTATGCTGGTGGAAGAAAGGCCTAAGAATGCCTCTATCTTACGGTATGTCACGACGATCTTGTAGTATCAGTTCACGCACGGCATCAATGTTCTCTGGAACAACGGCCGTTTTTGGACGACCTTCGTCTTTGAGCGAGCGTCGGCCACGATCGAATTCATTGAACCAGTTTTTCACAGTGCTATAGGTTGGTGCTTCGTCGCCTTACAAGGATTTAAGTTCATCGATGCACTCTTGTCGTGATAATCCACGTCGAATGTTTGGAAAATATTCGCACAATAATGTTCACGAGTCAATTCCATATTTTTGCCAAATAGATTTGTTCAAGTCACTGTAAACAACACAAATGATGATCGTACGTTAAAACGTTGTGGGTTTACGTTTATGATAACAAATTTCAAACTTTCCAATGGAAATGTCAGATGGCGCCAGAGAAAGCTTAGTGCTGCCTAGGCCAGAAAAAAATAAAGCAACCCTCGTATTTAATGTTTCACAATCTTTTGGATTAAAAATATATTAATAATAAATAATATTAAAATAAAGTGTTTAATACATTAATTTATTTATTTTTTTAATTTTTTTTCTGTTGTAATAACTATATTTAGTCTTATTCATCCTTAGATGTTTTCATAACAAAAATTTATTTATAAAGGAAAGAAAACCAATACTAAAATATCATTACACAGTACAACAGCCAATCTGGGGGGTGAGAAATTAATTCTATTAATTATATTAAAACCCTCAAAGGGTTTTGCGTTCGTATGTGCCAGTTTTTTTTATGACCTTTTACATTTTTTCCTTATCTTGATGTTTTTTCGCTTAGTTGTAAAATGTTGGCAAAAACGTAGTTTGACATAACTCGAGAACGACTAGTTCGATTTTGCTGAAATAAACTGAGACAAATTAATAATTAAATTTTCTTTAATCTCTACCAAATCAACATTTTTGCAATTAGAAATAAATTTATGAAGAAAATTTTGCCAAAAAAAATTTTTTTTTTTTAAAACAAATAAATCCCAAACGGAAAAACGTGTAGAGTCTTATAACTTTCACGTAAAGTCACATAACCTATAAACAAAATGCGACATAGATCATAGAAATCGATTAACGCGTTCTGCTTTTATTTACAATTAAGTAACTTCACTTAATTGTAAATAAAAGCAGAACGCACATACGAACGCAAAACCCTTTGAGGGTTTTAATATACTGACCTAGTACCATCACCCTGACTTGGAATTTCTCACCCCCCAGACAATAACCCCAAAAATGTTCCACAGTGTTATCTACATACTTTAAAATCAAAGGATCTGAGTAAGATCAAAGGGCATGCATTCAGTCCTCTATTATATTTAATTAGGATGTCTTTCGCGTATCGTGATCACGGAAATTCCGCAGAAGCCATGCGCATGGTTGCGGGCGGATGTGAACAACAATATTTTTAATCTAATTAAACAATATGAGTAATGTGTGGAAAATTTGAAAGTCCAAGCTCGATTCTTTTAAAATGCAACATGTTAAAGAGGTATACTTTTGTGGTTTTCAAGCATAATTTTTTTTTAATATTTTTGCATACGAGGGCGACCCTAAAAGTAACTGGCCTAACATAAAAAGAACCGTCTTTTTGGAATTTTTATTATTTATTTTTCAACATAATCTCCTTCCAACTCAATACACTTCATCAAACGTTTTTCAAGTTTTTTAATTCCATCCGAATAATAAGATTTTTCAAGACCTTCAAAATATGCCTCAGATTCAGCAATAACCTCGCTATTGGACGAAATATTTTTGCCACCAAGAAATTTTTTTAAATTTGGAAAGAAGAAATCTGGACTATATGGTGGATGCGGAGCAATTTCAAATCGTAATTCGGCCAGTTTTTGTTGAGTTAAAACTGCAGTGTGTGAAGGAGCATTATCTTGATGAAAAAGAACTTTTTTTCTTTCTAAATGCGGTCGTTTTATCTTGATTTCTTCACTCAACCGATCCAATAATGCACAATAGTATTCACTATTTATAGTTTTTCCTTTCTTAAGATAATCAATAAATATTATACCCCTTGCATCCCAAAATACTGTGGCCATTACTTTTCCTGCTGACTTAACAGTTTTCGCCTTATTGGTACCACTTTTACCAGCTTCTATCCATTGTTTTGACTGTTCTTTGCATTCTGGGATGTAGTGATGGATCCATGTTTCATCAACAGTTATGAATCGGCGCAAGAACTCTATTGGATTGCGCTGATAAATCGCTAAAAGCTCCTCGGAATTGGTCTAACGGACGATTTTTGGGGCAACAAACGCGGCACCCATCTTGCGGATAGCTTTTTCATGTGGAGTTCATCATGTAAAATACTCCAAACTTGTTTTTCGTGTATTTTGACAATATCAGCAAGTTCTCTGAGCTTTATTCGTCTATCTTTAGTCACTTCATTATATATTTTTCTAATGTTTTCAATAGTAGTCGCAGTTTTCGGTCTTCCAGAGCGTTGTTCATCTTCCGTACTTGAACGACCCATTTAAAATTGTTGAACCCAGGATTTCACGGTGGAGTATGATGGTGCATTATCACCATGAACAGAATCCAATTCATCTTTGATTAATTGTGGCGTATAACCTTTCATATAAAAGTGTTTAATTACAGCACGAAACTCTTTATTTTCCATTTTTCAAAAATTATAAAACTTGTTTACTTCAATCACCTGTAACAAAGAAAATAATCATTAAATATTTCGGAAATTTTGACAGATGGCTTATAAAAAACAAAAAAAAAAGTTGCTAGTAAAACAGAAAATGTGCCAGGCCAGTTAGTTTTGCGGTTGCCCTCGTATGCTAGTTTATGCAAATATGCTTTTTGCATCAAATGTGCATAAAAAAGTTTATGTATTTCAAAAGGTTTTTCGATGACACAAACTTGGGTAGCAAAAAAAACGCCTTTACCGGCCTTCCGGAAAAAACACGAATTTGCATAAATTTCCGCTGTTTAGTTCAGTAGTAGTGATCTGCTTTTTAAATCTTCTTTCTTTAAAGTCTAATCTTCTTCCGAAGTTCTATGAAAATAACGAACATGTATATTTCAGAATTACTCTCAAAACATACGACTGTAAGAACATTATACGAGTAAATACATATTGTTCTAACATTGTACCGCAGTATACACAGGCAAAGTCCTAATGTCTACTTAAAGACTTGATGTTTAAGAAGGATTCCCAACACATGCCAGGAATATGAAGACGGCGACCAGGTGCCTACAAATTACGGACATGTAACTCATATCAAACTAACAGAAAACGAACTCCCATATTTACTCAGATACGTACGTAGAGATACTCACTCGTAATGGTAAGAAGTAACACATGATGCATGTGTGCTAATTAACTTCACCAAAGTACCTGCAAAGATACTTTGTAGAAATAACAGTTTCCTTAAAATTGGCAGCCACACCGACTAACAATCACATACCTACGTACTATTTCTCCTGTATACGACCAGATACTTCGGAGCAGAGTCGCCTACGTATAATGCCAATTTAAATATTGGCGCACACACTGGAACAGGAATGCGTACACCTTTTGTTGTACATTTATATGTCGCTTTCCAACCCATTCCACCTATTTTACGCAAATTGAGGCATTTTCCTTTCCATTTCCATAACTCTCTCCCTTAAGTAGAATCCTACTACCCGTACTACGGGTATGTACTGTTTCATTGCTGTATAACTTTCATTAGTAGCTAAGTTGGATGCCGTGTATGCGACTTTGTCTTTGTTTCGCGTCTATATAGCAGATGCACAGTGGTTGGAAACACTAAAAGAGTGAAATTATTTTAAGCATAAGGTATGATCGCAACGTATTTCAGTGGTTCCAACGAGAAAAAGGAGGGTTAACAACGATGGATCAGTATAAATTTGGATCATTTTTGATGATTATTTTGTTAACGAGGTGTTAGCAGGCTTTTAGAAAATTAATGTAGTGCCTACATTTTTTGCGTATGACTAAAAACAAGTGAGCAAGTTATAGTCGGAATGCATATATACAACCTCAACCATTGATGTTTTATTTCAGAAGATTATCTCCTTGCTCGAACAAGTTACGAAAAAGCCAACTGATCTATTTAAATGAAAGGTTGTCGAAATGGCGTAACTTGGTTTTCAATTTCCCGTCGTAGGGTTAATATATCAATACTATTTCTAACGATTAATTTCAGAGCTCCCGAAAAATGTTTCATAGAGTCAAGGAAAGGGCTGTTTGTATGAGATATACCAGAGAGGGGCGTGGCAATTTTTTTTTGTTTTAACGTTCTACCGAAAAGTATAATACAAATTGTAGAATACATGATTTTATCACGGTTTATTCATTAGGAAAAAATTATGTCAAATTCACGGATCGTGCGTATGGTGTCAAGTATGTGGAAGCAACTTGAAGGATAATGGTTAGGAATCGAGTGTATGGGTTTTTGGAATCGAGTGTATTCAAAATTCGTTTTGCATATACATATTTCCAACACAATCGCAAGGATAGTATTAACAAGTAAAAACGTCGTTAAGTTCGGCCAGGCCGGACTTTGTATACCCTCAGCCTGCAATGCAAAAACGAGTCAGGGTGGCCGACTGCACTCCTGGATGTTTAAAAAAGCCAACTTAAAATATGTTTTTGTCACAGTTTACCCAGATTTTAATACTTATGTCATATTTAAAATTGTGAGAAAACAGGAATTAACCGGCTCAAGACCTCTTGCAATGGCAAAGTGACATTGATTTTCGTGGCTGCACACTGCTGATTTCGAAGAAGAGCAGTGTGCAGCTACGAAAATGAATGTCACTCTGCCATTTTGTTAAAAACTTGTCTTCTATTTTAATATCGATGCAAGAGGTCTAGAGCCGGTTAGTCTCTGTTCGATGTGTAAAAGCAACAGACCAAAATAAAACAAACGGGCTAAACATTTGAGAAAAGTTCAAAGTTTTTGGTAAAATCTAATATATATATGTGGAGCTATATCTAAACCTGAATTGATTTTCTATAATTTATCAGCGCCCGTTCTGGCACAAGGAACTTAAATGTTCCCAACTTTACAAGATTAGTTGTAATATGCGGTTGCTAGAGCTTAAAACATTAAATCGGTTGAACATATATGTGGGAACTATTTCCAAATCTCAAATGATTTTCTTTTACTTCAATAGCATTCTTCGTGCTTAGTTTGATCAGGATTAGATGTAGATGTGGCTTCTAGAGCTAAAAACATTAAAATCAGATGAACATTTATGTTGAAGCTACCTACATCTCAGTCTGAACCGATTTTTTTAAATTTAATCACCGTCCCTCCTTGGTCCCTGAAACTAACGTGTGCCTAATTTCATAAAGCTTGGATTTATATGTGACATCTAGAGCTTACGATATATAATCGGATGAACACATATGTATGAGAGCTATAACTTATTCTGAACCGATTTTCTTCAATTTCAATTGCGTCCGTTCTTGGCCCAAAAGACTTACTTTTGCCAAATTGTATGAAAATCGGAAACAATTGCGACTTGTTGTTTAATTACAAGCTTTAGATGGAAGGGCGGACAGACAAGCATTCTTAAATCGAATCAGGTAGTGATTCTGAGTCGATCAAATATTTTTAGTAGTTACAAACATTTGCCATGACTTATATAGGGTGATCCATCTAGAGGTATTTTTTCAAAACAAAAAAAAGGTATAAAAATTCAAATCAAGTGTGGAATCTTTATTGGTAATTTTAAAGGACATTTTATGGCATTTATTTTTTGAATAAAATTCCCTTCAAGTGTTGGCCGCAACTACGCCTCAGGGTTTCCATTCTGAGGGTCCATTTTGGGATGGCTCGTTCGAGCATTTCGACCGGTATGGCTTTAATGACACGCGTAATGTTGGCTTCCAAAACCTGTGTCGTAGCTGGTTTGTCAGCATAGACTTTGGACTTTACGTAACCATAAAGAAAAATATCTAAAGGTGTGATATCACTCGATCTAGGCGGCCAACTCACCTGTCCAAAACCTGAAATTAGCTACTTTTCGAAATGACCTCACAATAGATCCATTATTTAAGCAGCTGCATGGCAAGTGACACCGTCCTCTTGAAATCAAGTGTCGTCAAGATTACGGGCTTCAATTTCAGATAGCATAAGTATCGACTTCATGGCTCAATAGCGAGCACCATTCACGGTTACGTTCCGGCCATCATCATTTTTGAAAAAAATATGCACCGATGATTCCACCAGCTTATAAACCACACCAAACCGTGGTTTTCTCTGGGTATAATGGCACCCCTTGAACCTCTTCTTGTTGCTCTTCCGCCCATATGCGGCAATTTTGTTTATTGACTTTGCCGTTGAACCAGAAATGAGCCTCATCACTGAACAAAATTTTGGTCGACAACAGCGGATCTTCCCGTTTCTCACCAAAAGCTAATTTCTATGATACAGTTGCCAACATTTGAAGGTAATTATTTTCAATACATAAATGCCATAAAATGTCCTTTCAAATTACCAAAAAAGATTCCACTCTTGATTTGAATTTTTAATTTTTTTTAATTTTTACCTCCAGATGGATCACCCTATATTACCCTGTTCCACAGCGTAATTCAGGGTATACCGCTGTATCCGCTTTTTGTGCATTTTCAGTACATGCGTCCGTTCCACATTTCTATAAGTCTAATTTTAGTTTCGCAGCTAAATTTGCTTTTGTTTAGCAAACATACGTCCGTATTGAATATTAATCGTACGTATTGACCATGAAGGACGTTTTTTGGGTCAAATGAGTCGGAAAGTGCATGTGTATGTATGCTTCTTTTTTGCGGTATTTAGAGCGTTTAGATTTACTCACCAGACTTAGCCCCATGTGATTTCTTCCTTTTTGTTTACCTAAAGTCGAAGTTGTATATCAACCGTCCCAACACCTTGGAAGACCTAATTAACGATATTGAGGCTGAAATTGGCAGAATACCAGTCGACAGCCTTGTTAGAGTTCATGAAATCTTCAGAAAACGTATGCAGCAGTGTGTGGATAGCGAAAGTCGACATTTGCTGGATACATTATTTAAAGCCATGTAATGTAAAAACTCCCTTACTGTTCAGTTCAATTAAAATATAAAATAATTTTTTCTTTGGTTCATAATTTTTTTATTTCATTCCGAAATAAGCAAACTGTCGCGCTCCACCCTTTGTAACCGATGTCTGGTGAAAAAAATCTTGCGTTTTATGGAACGTAAACCGGTACGTCTACCTTCGTTCCTGACTAGTTCTACTTGTCAGGACTTCTGTGACGGCTGTGGTTTAATCCGAAATAGTTTCGTTTCGGTGTGGAGTGGCCGTGCAACTGAATGCTAATACCCATATATGATTTGATGTGTAAGATAGTCCTTAACTCCTTATAATAGGAGAAGTTATGTCCACATAGAATGTTTTCTATTGGTTCCTGTCGGGTTGGTCATACGAAGGTTGCCGGCTGTTCTTCCAAGAGTCAAAGAAAAGACAATATATAGAAAAAAAGGACCTTGCATAATATCCTGTACCACAGTGTGGGACTTGGCATCAACATTTTTCATTTTCTAACGTGAAAGTGGCAGCTCACAATCTGTGTGGCTGGCATTTGGAAAAGTTATGAGTTAATCGATAAGTCTCCGTTTGAGCACTCAGATTACTCATAAAATAGATTAAAATCCGTGTAATAACATTCAATGACGGATTTTCCTCATAAACGAGTGAGAGATAAATCATTTAATTATGTAAAGAGGCGGTTTGTAAATATGCCGACAGACTCTATGTTTGCTAACGAACAGTTCACTTTAATTCTTTAATTCTAACCACTGTGCTTGATTTTCTTTCGCCCTTACCCTACGCCCTCCGTTAGCTAGCATTTCAATATAATTTTCACACATTCGTACAGGAATTGGAAAGTTTGGCGCGGAAACGGAAAACGGAAGTTCACCGAAACTATTCTCTCTTCGGCAACGAAGTACTCCACGTTCTACTTACTCCTATTGATGATGGCAGGTGTACTCGTACGAGTAGTGGTGGTACTGCATTTCCAAGTGTGTGTGTGTGTGTGTGTTGAGTAGTATTTGTTCGCTATGGTGTCATATTGCAAGCAAATACGATACGTGCGATAGAGCATCGCACATTTGCATACGTATGTGTGAGTTTACATGCGATGTATCCATTGAATTTATGCATATTATAGTTCACCTTTTGTTTTAAGATACTTTTGGGTGTCACACAAGTTGCAGTCCATGAATAATTCGATATGGCAGCTTTATTAAATATTCAAAACCAATGTTTGTTGTTGGTTTTGCGAAAACTCTATTGATCGAAGGACAAAAATCGTCGGTTTTGTGTTCAAGTGGTAAAATATTTTCAATTTAGGTAAAATATTTTCGGTTAAGAACAGTATATAACTGGTACAAGGCAGAAAGCGTAGTGAGAAATACTCTCTTTGGAAATAGTCACTGGGGCTAAATCCGGAGAGTAGAGCGGATGGGGTACCAATTCGTAACCCAATCCATGCAATTTTGCCATTGAGACTGCACAAGTGTTCACCCATGCATTTTATTGGTTATATGCACGGTTAAAAAAAGTATGGTTGTAGCGATAATATTCGAAGAGGATAATACTATTGTTGGGTATATGGTTGTGGCACAACAATTTTATGGTCCTCACAACAATAGTATGATTCACTCGCAACCATACTAAGATCCCCACAACCATATTATCTTTCACAAACAACCATAGTATGATCCTCACAACCATAGTATGATCCTCACAAGCATATTATCTTTCACATAAAAGCATAGTATGATTCACAGGCAACCATGTTATGAACCCTACAACTACTTAGTAGGGACATAAAAACTGTTACACACGTTTTATGCTGTAAAATAAGAAGTACTAAATGTTTTTGGACCAAATATTTTTTTAATATATTTATTGATGTATATTGTATCCAAAAATAATCTACTTATTCGAAATGTCCGCCTTTTGCATTTACACACGTCCTAAGTCGCACTGGCCAATCGTCAATAGCTGCACGAACCTCGTCCATTGGAAAATTCCACAGCTCGAACCAAAGCAGTCTTAAGAGATCCAATGTTGGGGTATCTTTTGTGACAAACCTTGTCCTCTAAAACCGTCCACAATTTGTAATCTAATGGGTTCAACTCTGGATTGTCTGAGGGCCATTTTTTAGAGGAAATAAACGCTGGCAAATTATTTCGAAGCCCGGCCTGGGATGGATGTTTTAGCCTTATGGGCCGGCGCAGAATCCTGCTGGAAAGTCCATGGCTGGATTTGCAACAGGGAATTATTAAGAGGCTTCACAACAGCTTCCAAAACGGTTTCTTGGTAAACTTTGTTGCCGATGTTTTGACTCCTTGTTAGCAGAAATGCTGGTCAATGACCCCATCGTAAGAGACATCCCACCAAACCATGACTGAAGCTGGGTGATGACCCTTTTCCACCCTTGGGATCAGTTTATATGCTTCCTTAGATTTTCCTGAACGGTAAAATTTTTTCGTCGCTGAATAAAATTTTTCTGTGCAAGTAATCAGCGTGCTTTACCAAAAGACGTTTGCATTTTTTAAATCCTATTTTTTTTTAAAGTTGCAGTCAATAAATGTCCGGTACGTCGTTTGAATGTCCCTAGTCCCAAGTCTTTTTTAATGATTCGACTCATGGACTTTTGCGTGATATTCATCTCACGGGCCATGATTTTCTGTTTTCGGAACTGATATCTGTGAATTCTTGACTTAACGGCTTTGATGACATGCGGTGTTCGAACAGAGCGTGGGCGGCCCGACCGGTGGCGGTCTTTTACATCTTAACATGCGGCTAGTCCCTAGAGGCCGGAGCGTTTTGAAAATATCGCTTTATTCCATTTTACACTTGAAGAGCTCTATTAAAGCGGTAAGGTTCTCATTATCTGACCACTCCATGATGAAATTTGAAACAATTTTTTAATTCCTTTTCAGACTAACGCTATTGAGGGTAGCTTTCAAAAACTACTATTGAAATGGGTGTGTTCAATGTTGTAACAGCATTTATGTCCCTACTAAATAAACTATGATTCCACTCAATCCTATGATTCCCAAATTTATTTTTTAGGATTGGGTTATGTTGTTATTCAATATTAGAGATTTTTATTCAGCTTTTTTTAAAATTAGTTTATAGCCAGATTCGAGCCAATGTTTCTTGAACATTTTATTAAAGAAACAAAAATATATTCAAAAGGCAGTCGATAAGGCTTTAAGTTATAATCAGTGGTGACTACAGGGGTTGAATGCTTATTTTCCATGGGGTGTACCCAAGTGATGAAAGTGATTAAACATGATCAATGACTATATACTTAAGTGCAGGCAGATTTAAAAATAAACGAGAACCAGTTGGCTATAGAGTATTCCGCTGAACAAAGTAAACACAATAAAAATCACTCAAACTGCCTTCCGATTGTTGTTGTTTTTTAATGGACAGCAACCATGCAGTGTATCGTGTGTGTTTTCGTACATATCTGAAAGTTGATCTACAAAACCTGTTTTGTGTTAATCATAATCACAACCATACGGTATGATTGCCATAATCATATTATTGTTTACGTAAATCTGAAACAACAATACTTTTGTCGCACCAACAATATTTATATGGTTGCACCAAGCATATTTTCATTTCTAAATTTGGCAATAATAGTATTGTTACATTTCAACAATATTAATATTGCCGTAATCATACTGTTGTCAAAATTAAATTCAGAATACAATACTATGGTTGCGACGAACTTGCTTTTATTGTAGAGAACATATTATTGTTACCGTGACCATATAATAATCATATATTTTCCTTGTGTGTGGGACTATATGGGGTCGTTGGCATAATATTCACCGTTTTATTGTTTTTCCCTTTTTAAGTTAAACATTGTGGATTATCCCGCGTTCATCTCAAAAAACTGTTGCCGTCACCTTATTGGCCAACAAAGTCACCTTGGCCTTCTTCGGAGACGGTTCACACGGAGAAACCCATGTTTAGACTGCTGCTCCGGAGTGTGTTAATGGATCTATGTTTCATGGGCAGTTACAAAACTCCGCAAAAACACATTCGAATTGCGGTTAAAATACTCCAAGCAATCCTTTGAAATTGTCACACGATTACATTTATAATCAATTGAGAGAAAACGACGACTTCCATCTTGCAGGCGGCTTTCTTAAACTCGACTGATGATGTAAAATCGAAACCACACTGCCATATGAAATGCGTATGGTATCAACAATCTCACGCACACGCAGAGAAAAGATATGGTTACTATATGGTCAAGGCAACAATAGTATGTTCTCAGCAGTAAAAGTATGGTCGTCGCAACCATAGCATTGTTTTTTGAATTTTATTTTGACAATAGTATGATTGCGGCAATATTAATATTGTTGAAATGTAACAAAAGTATTGTTGCCAAATTTAAAAATGAAAATATGGTTGTAGCAACAATATAAATATGGTTGGTGGGACAAAAGTATTGTTTTCATGGGTTTTATGTTAACAATATCATGATTACGACAATCATACCGGCAAAACCTTATTTTTTTTAATTTGACAATGTTATTTTTACGATTCTTACGCAATAATAGCAATAAAAATTAAGCTTTTAAAAAAAACTACGGATTAGTATAACTAAAATATTTTTAATAAATGAATTTTTTTACTGTTAAATAAATCACTCCTATTGTTACATAACTTACTTAATAAAATTCTTTATTGTTGAATAACAACTTATTCTAGTCTTTATAAACAATTTTGGGGATCATTGTATGGTTGTGATTAAGTCATTCTATGGTTGTACGTTAAACATACTATGGTTGTACGTTAAACATACTATGGTTATGAGGATCATAGTATGGTTGAAAGTGAATAATAATATGGTTGTGGGGATCATAGTATGGTTGTGTGTGAATGATTATATTGTTGTGAGGACCATAATATTATTATGGGGATCATTGTATGGTTGTGTGTAAACCACACTATTGTTGTGATGATCATAATATTGTTGTGCCACAACCATATAACCAACAATAGTATGGTGCTCTTCGAATATTTTTACTCCAACCATACTTTTTTCTGCGTGCACTTGTACTCTTCGATCGATCAACACCATGTCGTGGATATTTCCGACATTTTCGGGTGTATTGACCTTAATTGTCCGTCCAAAACGTTAAGCGTAATTTGTACTTGTGGGACCACAGCGAAAGCGAGTAAACCATTTTTTTCCATTGAAATCGATGGTGCAGAGTCCCCATAGTATTTATCAAGCTGTTTCTTGGTTTGATTGACTGTTTTTTCCGCAAAATATAATGAGCACTCGAAATTCACTTTTTTTTTAATTTTATACAAAATCCACAAGGTTGTATATTTTGAACAGCTGTTAAACACAAATTAAATGACGGAACTCTTTTAAAACAGTAGTCTATAAACAGATGGTATTTGATGGGAGAAGTGTTACATTTGATGGGAGAAGTGTTACATTTGATGGGAGAAGTGTTACATTTCAGTTGGAAAAGTCACGGAGATATGCCCTCGTATATATATTTCTCGAGTGATCCATAAATCTTTTAAAGTATTATTCACATTCTTACGAAACATGAACACGAATTTAGCATTAGGTCAGAATAATTTATACGGATCTAAAATTTTTGTATGCTAGAAGAGTTTATAAAACTTTTCTTTATAGTGGTGGGGTTATGCAATTTAAAACGGCCAATACTAAATTTTTGGTCCTTACTAAAAACCTTGCTGTTCTGGAGTGACAAATTTGTACTAAATTTGGGTCATACGAGTATGAAGGCAACAACATTACAACAACATTATGTAGTCAAATTTAAATTCTTAAAAGAACTTATAATTTTTATAAGTTTCCTCCCAAAGCACACGTGCGAAACGCACAGTTACCTATACAGGAAAATGTGCATCGGGCAACGGTCTACACTAGTGTTTTGCTCATAACTTCAATGATTGTGACGATCCCAAAAATATAATTACTGTTGATTTTGATTTGTTAAGCTTATGCGCAAACTTCATAAGTTTTTAAAAAAATTGTATGAAATTTAAATTTAAAAATAATCGAATACATACTACAAATATTTATAAATTCAAAATTGAATTTTGTGTTAAGCTTGTTTGTTTAATTCAGTATTTTTCTTTAACACACTCAACAGGCATTTTACGGCTCGCGAACTCTTGCGTCTACATTTAAATAGAAGACAAGTTTTTTTTACAAAATAGCAAAGTGACGTTGATTTTCATGACTGCACAGTGCTTTTATCGCGTTCTCAGGTGCGTGACAACCATCATCAGAAAATATCGCACCAATTCCTGAAGGAAAAACTAATCTTTTTAATATTAGGTTTTATCAAACGTATGAGAGCTACTGTTGCAAATCTTCCTTTTCAAGTTTTTTTTTCAAATAATATAAATTTTTTTATAGAGGGCGATTCGGAAACTTCTTAGCCTAGCACAAAAAGCGCGGTTTTGGAAACTTCCATCTCTGCTTTGAACACATGTTTATTTTGTTTCGATCTGGCAACTCCTTCATATAGAAACAGGTGTTCACAAAAGACGCATCCGCGATTTTTTTACAATGGAAACATTAGAAATGCGTGGTGTCATTAAATATTTACATAAAAAAGGTTTATCGGGACAAGAAATTCATAATGATATGGTGAATGTGTTAGGTGAAAGCGTTCCTTCATATGCAACAGTAAAAAATTGGGTTGCTGAATTTAAACGTGGTCGTACAAGCATTGAAGATGAACCACGTAGTGGACGTCCAAAAACAGCAACAACAACAGAAATTGTAGCCAAAGTGCATGATATGGTATTAAATGATCGACGAATAAAAGTGCGTGAAATAGCTAATATCATGGGCATCTCAAATGATCGAGTCCATTTAATTTTGCATGAAGAACTACAGATGAAAAAGCTTTCTGCAAGATGAGTGCCGCACTTGTTAACAGTCGACCAAAAACGCATAAGAATGAACATTTCTCAAGCTTGTTTGGATCGAAATAAAATAGATTTAGTGCGTCGTTTCATAACTGTTGATGAGACATGGATCCACCACTATACTCCAGAGACAAAAGATCAATCCAAACAATGGACTGAAGCTGGAGGAAGTGCTCTAAAGAAGGCAAAAACAATTTAATCGGCTGGTAAGGTTATGGCAACGGTTTTTTGGGACTTGAAAGGTATTTTATTGATTGACTATCTGCAAAAGGGTAAAACAATAAATTCAGAGTACTATTGCTACCTTTTAGA
Source organism: Hydrotaea diabolus (assembly GCA_963513945.1). Lineage (NCBI taxonomy): Eukaryota > Metazoa > Arthropoda > Insecta > Diptera > Muscidae > Hydrotaea > Hydrotaea diabolus. The sequence goes on from OY740718.1 coordinate 155,278,943, forward strand.
TCAATTAAATGTACAAATTCGAGAAAAACGTTCTGGCTTACAACACAAAAAAATAATTGTTCATCAAGACAACGCACCAGCGCACAATAGTGTTTTAACAATGGCTAAAATCTACGAATTAAAGTACGAGTTGCTTATTCTCCTGATTTAGCTCCCAGTGACTTTTACCTGTTCCCAAATCTAAAAAAATCCAAGCAAGCGTTTTACCTCAAATAAAGATGCAATTACAGTTGTAATCCACTATTTTGAAGACCTTGAGAAAAACTATTTTACTCAAGGGATAGAATTGCTAGATTAGCGTTGGACTAAGTGTATTGAAGTTTCAGGAACAGAAAAATAAAAATATTTTTGAAAAACTAACTATTCTCTTTCATTGATAGGCTAAGAACTTTCCGAACCGCCCTCTATGACCCAAATTTAGTACAAATCCAACACAGCAAGATTTTTAGTATAGCCCAAAAATAATTTTTTGGCCATTTCTCAAGGAAAGAAATATGAGAGAGCGAGATATACGTACGTACACCGAAATCCTCTTTTCCAGTCAGGGATGACATTGGTTGTAGAGAGAAACTAATTGTGGTAAAATTTTAAAATTTGCTTAATTGGATTCATGTCATTATCTGCCCTATAAACCTTATATCTGGGTTTTAAATTTATCATATTTTAAAAAAAAAATCAAGTATATTTTATTGGCTTTGCGCACCCGGTTTTCAGCCCGGTGGTTGACTGTCTGAATGGTGTTATTTTAGTGAAAGGGTCATTGGTTCCTTCCAAATTTAGCAAAATCTTTAAAACTAGTAGTATGCGAAGTCAACTTTTTCTTAATGCTAAAAGGTTAATGTAAATGAAAACAAATAATAATATGCGGTTCTGGCAACAAATAATTTTAACTTCATTCGGCTTATGTGACAATTATCAAGACCTCTTGCTTCAATATTTAAATAGAAAGCAAGTTTTTAAAAAAATGGCAAAGTGACATTGATTTTCGTGACTGCACACTACTTTTATAATGATTTCGGGTCCGTGATAACCCTCTTCAGAAAGCCTTGCTGCAATTGTTAAAAGTAAAACCGAACTCTATAAGGCCAGGTACTCCACAAACGAATGATAACTACTGTTGAAAACCTTACTTATCAAGTTTTCTTCACACAATTGCCCACGAAAATACAACTCACTCTTGCCACCTCTAAAAAGACTCGACATCGAGAGCCATCATTTAAGAAAATTAATTATTTTTTGGAACGTTTGTGCCCATTTACGTTAATAGAGGGCCCCTCTGGACAATCAAAAGTGCTCTTAGTTTTCCTAGATCATAAAAATACTGCCATATTTGGATTTAGTAGAAAATTTCGTTTTTGTTTTACCCATATTACCATGTTTGCATGATACAGGGTTTCAGCCCTTTGGTCCGGTTGGGTTACCAGCTTGAGCCAAGTTCTCTAAATAATTAAGATTAAAGTGAACTTTAATTATCCAAAATTGTCTGAAGTAGTTATAGGTTCATCGCTATATCATATACCATATTTAATCGAAAGCAAAATAAATATGGGTGTTCCAAAGCGGTTGTCTCTAAAATCATGTGTCAACTTTTTACTTGGTCTATATCGAAAACTGGGCAGATACGGCCTATTTTAATCAGAGTTAGGAACTAGTGAATAGTTTTTAAACGTGTTTATGGTACGGTGAGGGTTACAATTTGTTATGATCCTCACAACCATAGTATGTTTCCCAAAACGATCATAGTATGATCTCCGCAATCATAGTTGTATTCACACGCAACCAGTTTATGGTCTCTACAACCATAAAATGAACCCCAAAATTATTTGTTAGCATTGGGATATGTTTTTATTCAGCAATAGAGATTTTTATGAAGTAAATTCTTTAATAATAAATTAAATTCAAAATAGTAGCAGTGATTTATTCAACGATAGCAAAAATCCGTTTAAGAAAACTTAAGTGGAAATGTATTAAAAATATTTGAGGTATACAAATCCAAAGCAGTTTGTTTTAAGAGATTTTTATTTACAGATAAAAAAGTACTTACTATGTTGAGTAAGTTTCGTGAATATAACATTGCTCCATAAATCGCATACAAATTACAACCATAAAGTATGATTGCCGTAATTTTATTAACAAAAAACCCTAAAAACAATACTTTTTGTGTTGCTACAACCATATTTTCCCTTTTAAATGGGACAACAATACTTTTTTTTTACATTTAAACAATATAAGTATTGCCGCAATTGCACTATTGGCAAAATTAAATTCAAAGAATGAAACTATGGTTGCGACGAACATTCTTTTGTTGCCGTGACCATATAGTAACCATATATTTTCTCCGCGTGTAGGACAAAATGTATTCAAAGTCGTTATCACTCTTATAGGCTGTTTCCACTACGGTCGCGTCCACTTCCGCTTCCACGATTTATCGAAAAATTTTAATGGTGTTTCCAATGTGTTTTGCGTCCACGTTTGCGTTCAAACAGCTGTTTGTGTTTATTTTTTTTTTTGGCGGTGCGAAAAATTTTAATATTTTTGTGTTGTGACATTATCATGGAGTTAAATGATATTATTTTGCTAACCGCAGTTGAAAATGAGGATCAAATGGTATTGCGCCTAATGGAAATATGCATTAGCAGCAGCGCTATATGTTTATGCTGATAAACAGCTGTTTTAATAGGGATGTGCAATTTGCGGTATTGCCATTAATAGGTATGGGTGGGTTTCGATTGCAAAAATAATCGAATTTATAGTAAACGCGACTTATCGAAAAACGCGTCCAATATGAACGCGACTTTTTCCCATACCTAACTGCCTATGTTTTTTGTATAGGCTGTAACGCGCGTTCATTGATTTTTGGACGCGGACGTGGACGCAACCGTAGTGGAAACAGCCTATTAAATCAAAAAAATCTATCACACTCAGTGTTTTAAAGCACTAAAGCAAAATCAAACGGGTTTTGACGATACTAAAAAAATTTACATTTTCGGGTTAATACCCTTTTTGTTAAACAAGTGCGATATGTTTTGTAGCTATATCTTAATTTGAACAGCATTTCCTGAATTCTTTTCAAGAAATACATATAGTTATTCCCATGCTTGGCTAGATGGCTAGATATCTTTTAATTTCAACGAGTGTATTTTACCATCTAGACGTCTCCAACAAAAGGGTTTCGTGCACATTAGCGTAAAACCTTCAGTGCCATTAGAACAATTTGGCTGTTATTAAATGGTCATAATATCTTTGTATGCATATAAATGCCATTTCTTGCCACCATTCTGACCATTTATGACGTTTGGAATGGTCAAGGGGCTTTAGTTTTTGAGTCAATTGCACCTTGTAAGCGTGTAAATGCAAGTCTTTATGCATAATGTTCATGAACGACGAGAGAGGTGCAATTGTTAGGCACGACGACGAGTTGAGGTGGACGGCTCTTCAGCACCTCTATCGCGAACAGCAACAATATTTTCTGCAGTACTAGCATGCACTAGTGTTTTCACATCTCCTACAGACACGGTTTGCTCAAATTTTTGCACGATTTTTCCCATTGTACTCACATGTGGACGATTAAATTGACCGAAAAAATCACGAAGTGCACGATATGCATTTTCATAATAAGCCTGAATAACTTTAACGCGTTGCTCGCTTGTGTATCTTTCCCTGATTCAAATTGAGTTAGTCTGAAATTGAGAAATATGAAATGCAGAAAAAAAACTTGACGTTTAGGAGTTATAACCACCCTTAAATTTTAACCACCCTTAAATTCGATTTCTTTCGATTTAATGTTACTTTTGTTCTTGGCGTTGCTGTAGCTGACTTTTGATTTCATGCCATAACAATGTTTCCGATGACATACCCTGTGTTAAATAATGTTGGGATTAATACCCATTCACAATCTAATAAGTTATGGCAACTCGGTTGATGTCTAGGCTACAACGATTGCAAACCGCAAAAGCTTAACCGGTTCGAACAACTTGACAAATTAAGGCAAACCTTACATTTTATAGCATGAAGTCTGTTGGCTTATAATTACCATAATATAATAATTACGATATGGCGAACTATGCCAGACAAGTTGTTTTGAATTTCTCTGGCTATACTGACTTATTTAATATAAATATAATTCTAGCAAGTTAATATAAACTACACATAAAAAATTAGAAATGAGAGTTGGAAATTGTTGCGGATATTTTGAAAAGATATGTTGGTTAAGTTATTTTCATTTTAATTTTTAGGTCTTAACTGTTTCGACAATTTGGCAACATTTTTGACGATTTACCAGCGGAATAGTTTCTTGGCGCCGTGGTGAGATAGTTAGTAAACACGACTATCACACAAGAACCCCCAGTTTAAGTCTGGCTAGTAACATATAAAATTTTTGTTTCGTTGTTTCTCACCGTTTGTACATAAGACGGCCGTTTAACGAATAAGAAATTAATCATTTCAATTTGTCTGATTAAAGACATTTGGAGCGTAATTTAAGCAGTAAGTCCCGGACATTTAGCAACTATACGATTATATAAGTATGTACACACAGAAAACAGATTTGTTGCGAAAAGACAATATTTTGTCAACCAAATGTTGGTGGTTGCACGACCATGCTCGAAAATGCAAGAGGTTAAAATATGGCAGCGGTTTGAAAATTTTCGGATTAGTGGTCGGACGGTACTAGGGTAAACTTGCTAAGTTCAGAAACAGTGGACTTGCTGGAAAGGTCTTTAAGAATCATTAATAATTAAATTCAAAAAAGGGAAATCACCGAGATACAGAGCTTTCAAAAAAAAATGGGAAAACAAAACAAACGACAAAAAAGATTACATTATCCACCAATAATTGACGCTTTGTAAAGAACATAGACATACTCAATATATATTTTAACTGTGTATTGTAGCTAGGCAGTGCCAATCCAGCTAGCATTTGGCAGATCATTTTTTGAAAAATGACCTTGCTGAGTCTTCTTCGAGTACTTCTGGTGATCAAAAACTGATTAATCACCTACAAGATCAAAAAAAGGACTCGATAATGATTCGCGCTACAAAAAATTGTATAGTAATTGCAAATTAATCTTCTAGACGTTTGAAATTTGACTATTATTTCCGCTATTTATTATCATATTTCGTTCATCTGGAAGATTGAAAAATGTTTAATCAAAAACAGATCATGCAGGTGTGTGAAAAGTGATTATAATTAGGTATTTTATGATCATATTTTGCTCAGATAATTGATTAAAAACTGCTTGTTATGTTTTTGTTTTCTTAAGAATAACGAGACAATCTTTGCGTATTTTTGAGTAAATGTCAAAAAGTTAAATTTTTGTTCATTTATAAAATTAACTTCTAGTTGTGAAGATCATTTATTGTGAAAGTGAAATATACAAAAAAATAAAACAGATTAGATTACAGATAAGAGTTCTTGTTTTTTTCACCTGAATTTTTTTTTGAAGTCTTAAGTACATATGCCAATTTTAATGCACCAACAATTTATTTAATATAATTTTTATGAAAGTAGTTTATTACATTAAAACTTCAAAGTACAAATGGAAAATGTAAAAAATTATTTTTTAGTTTTTTGTTATATGTTAAAATAAGTTTTAAAGCTGGTCTTTAAATGTTTAAAGTACAAATTATTAATTGTAATAATTTTTTTTGTATACTTTGTTTTTTTATATTTTCTTTTAACTAAATATTTTCTTTAAAATAACAATTTTTTTCTTTTAAATAAACTCAGAAAGCCGACTGAAAAATACTCGATTTAACACCCCTGTTCCGTAATCCTATTTATAGTGAAATACGAATTCAAGTAAAATTAAACAGTCCAGTACTCATCTTCACAAGAACTTTTCTGATATATTTTCATTTGCAAATATGCTTAATTCGCAGAACTACAAAAGCAAGTGGAAATATCACACAAAAGTTTTTGCGAAGATGAGTACTGGACTGTTTAATTTTACTCGGATTCGGATTTAGAAATACGACTGATAAATGACTCAAGTTAGAGTCATAAATGACGCAAAAAAGACTCCCAAATGACGCACCAAAGACTCCCAAATGATTAGAAATATGGGTGATAAATGACGATAAAATGACTGATAAATTACTCACAAAAGACTCGTAAGTGATTCTAACATGACTGAAAGACGAATCCAAAAAGAGTCACAATTGAAGTGAAATGAGACTAACAAATGATCAAAAACCGTTTCTAAAAAGACTTTAAAACTACTCGGAAAGGGGTCGAAAATGACTCTTAACTTATATGGAAAATGTCTCGAATTTGATTAAAAAATTCAAAAAATGCTAGCTGGGAAGTAGGCTCTCATTCAAGAAAACATGAACCAAATTGTATATTTATTATGAACTTTGGTACATAACCACCACAGAATATTGCAATGACAGTAAATACAGTCGCTTGTTTTGATACAAACGACAGTTTTTTTGGGTCCATGCACGTACGGAAACGATATGGTTACTATATGGTCATGGCAACAATAGTATGCTCTCTGCAATAAAAGCATGGTCATCGCAACCATAGTATTGTTTTTTGAATTTTATTTTGACAATAGTATGATTGCGGCAAAACTAATATGGTTGAAATGTAACAATAGTATTGTTGCCAAATTTAAGAATGAAAATATGGTTGTAGCTACAATATAAATATGGTTGGTGCGACAAAAGTATTGTTTTTTGGGTTTTATGTTAACAATAATATGATTACGGCAATCATACCAGCAAGATCGTAATTTTTTTTTTTAATTTGACAATGTTAGTTTTGCGATTAGGATAAGTATTACTGATATAATTTTAATAAGTAAATTTTATCTACTGTTAAAAAGTCACTTCTATTATTAAGAGTTTTATGCATATTTACATAATTTACTTATTAAAAATTTCTATTGTAATAGTAACTTAACCCAATCCTTTCAGAGAATTTTGGGGATCATAGTATGGTTGCGTGTGAGTCATACTGCGGTTGTGAGGACTATACTATGGTTGTATGTTAAACATACTATGGTTATGAGAATCATAATATGGTTGTGGGGATCATAGTATGGTTGAGTGTGGATAATAATATGGTTGTGGGAACCATAGTATGGTTGTGTGTGATAGATAATTCTATTGCTGTGAGGACCATAATATTGATGTGGGGATCATAGTATGTGTGTGAACCATACTATTGTTGTAATTATCATAATATTGTTGTGCCACAACCATATACCCAACAATAGTATGATCCTCTTCGAATATTGTCCTCCCAACCATACTTTTTTTCTGCATGTGTGTACGAGCCACACTTTCTTACAAATTTTAAGAATAAGACAAGACAAATCTTAAAAATTACTCCATGATTGAATTCCTAATAAAAATTAAAATCTTAAAATTGAATCGGCTGTAAAATAAAAGTACTGACAGCTTTTTTTTAAATTTCTAGTTTTGTGGGAGAGCTTAAATTTTGTCTTTAATAATGGAACATTTATATGACTTCCAGGACTGGCTCGGCAAAACCTCATCCGAACAACCATATTTTTTAAGTATAATTTCGATTATTTCGGGTCGAATCTCTTCAATGGCAATTTCGATTTCATGTTTCAACGCTCCCCACTGAAAATAATAATAGGTCTAAAATCACAGCTTCGAGGCGGCCAATTAACATCACAACTTTGGCTGAATATTCGATTTTCAAAAAAAGTGCATAAAATATCGAGGGAAACCAGATGTCGTCCATGTCATTCTTTTGCATATTTGGACACAAAAATTCGTTGAGCATGGCGCCGTAACGCTCACTGTTGAAGGTAACGGCGGCTTCTTGCTCATTTTCGAAGAAAAATGGACCAATGATGCCGACCGCCCAAAATCCACACCAACCAGTGACTCGTTGTGGATGCATTGGCTTCATAATATTCACGTGTGGGTTCTCTGGACCCCATATGCGGCAATTGATCATTCATTTCCTCTTGTATTGTTCTTGGCATATGGACGTACACTTTTTTATTTAAATATCAAAAAAAAAATAAGGGAATAACTGGCTCAAGACCTCTTGTATCTATATTTAAATAAAATACAAGTTTTTAACAAAATGGCAAAGTGACATTGATTATTGTGGCAGGTCCGTGACGACCATCGTCAGAAAGCTTCCGAACAATTGTTGAATAAAAACCCGAACTCTTAAAGACCAGGCTCTCACTAAACAAATGAGAACTACTGTTGTAAATCTCACTTTTAAAGAAGTCTTCATACAACTACTCACGAAAAAACAATTCACTTTTACCACTTCTACAGAGACACATTGAGAGCCATTCATAGATTTCTTTTACAACGTTTGTGTTTTGTAAAAAGAGTTAAGTTGACTATGGCAACTGCTGTGCCGTGCCATGCATGTTCAAACGCCTAGCTCTTTTGTTTCATTTCGGTCTTTTGCTTTTACACATTGAAAGAGTTAGCGAAAACATCGATGGTTTCCTTAGAACAGGTGTTTTCGCAATTCCTACAGACCAGATTGCTTAAACTTGCGCACAGTTCTCCCGACTGAGGACACATTTGGTCGATTATGCTGACCAAAAAAATTATGAAGTTCATGAAATTCATTTTGTTTGGAACGGCTATTTTCGTAAAAAGCTTGAACAATCTTAACGCTCTGCTCAAGTGTGTTCCTCTCCATGGTTGAATTTGTCAAACACTGAAACAAAAAAATGTCAAATAAAGTTGAGCAAAAAACTCTACGTTACGGTGTGACTTACAATTAACATCGTGCCTTATGGTTGGGCCACCCTTTAAATAGAGCCATAAGCGCAAGTCAAGAATAGAATCTATACAACCTACATCAGGCCAAAGATGGAATACAACTCCCATATATGGGCAGGTGCTCCAAAATCATCCTTGGAGCTTCTGGACCGTGTTCAAAGGAGAGCGATGGTGCTGATAGGAAACAGTAGGGTATCCAACTCTATTGTTTCCCTGGAGCATCGTCGGAATGTGAGCTGTGTGTCGCTGTTCTATCGCTACTTCCATGGTGTGTGTTCTTCAGACATTCGTGGCCTTATTCCTGACGTGAGGATGTTCGGCAGGGATACACGACTTTTCAGAAATTCACACCCATTTGTTATCGATTGGCCGGTTGACCGCACTGTACGCTACTGATCGAATTCGTTTTTCGCCCGTACTGTCCGTATGTGGAATCGACTTCCGGCAAATGTATTTCCCACAAATTACGACATCCAGAAATTCAAGGCGAATGTCAATAAACATTACTCCCTCTTTCCCCCCTTCGATCCCTTGCTTTCCAACGACCAACGCAATGCATTGCATGTATAGGGGAAAACCCCTGAGTGTTGGCTAATTAAAAAAAAAAACACATTAAACTACTACTGTCGCTGCTTGGAACATGCTGTCCACACGCAGAAAAAAAGTATGGCTGGGATAACAATATTCGAAGAGCATCATACTATTGTTGGGTATTTGGTTGTGGCACAACAGCATTATGATCCTCACAAAAAATACTTTAATTAACATACAACCATACTATGATCCCCGCCATATCATGATTCTTACAACAATGGTATGATTCACACACAACCATACTATGATCCCCAGTATGATTTACACTCAGCCATACTATGATCCTCAGAACCATAGTATGTCTCACATACACTCATAGCATGATCCTTACAACCATAGTATGATTTACATCCAACCATGTGATGATCCCTACAACCATAGTATAATCCCATTCAACCATACAATAATCCCAAAAATTATTTATTAGGATTGGGTTATGTTGTTAACAATGGAGATTTGAATTAAGAAAATTTTTTAAAATTAAACTAAATTCAAAATAATGGGATTGATTTATTTAACAGTAGAAAAAATTAGTTTAAAAAAACTTAAGCGTTTTTATTAAAAATATTTCAGTTAAACAAAGCCAAAGCAGTTTGTTTGAAAAATTTGGATTTCCGTATAAATAGTACTATTGTTGCATTAGATCGGTAACAATAACATTGTTCTAAAAAGCGTTTAAAAAAGAAGAAAAGTTACAACCATAACTTTTCTTCTTTTTTCATATTATTGTTAACATAAAACGTAAAAACCAATACTTTTATCGCAACAACTATATTTATATTGTTGCTACAACCATATTTTCATTTTTAAATTTGGCAATAATACCATTGTGACATTTCAACAATATTAATATTGCCGCAATGATACTAGTGTCAAAATTAAATTATAAAAATTATACTATTTTTGCAGAGAACATAAAATTGTTGCCGTGACCATATGTTAACCATATTTTTTCTCTGCGTGCAAATATATTATAATCTATCGTAGTCTACAGCTGGACAACGAGCTCAATTGACCGCATAGATAGTACAACGATAGTGGACACAAAACAAAAAGAAGGAAAACGTTCCCTTGAACGCGGCTAAACATTCACATAATACGTTAAAAATACCCCCTTTGAAGTTGGTTTGTATCTTGATATAAATTTAATTTCCACCTAACTTAATGGCTTATAAAGCCAAATATTTGTTTTTTTTTCAATGAAAAAGAAAAACTTAATAAGAATATGTCGCCGAACAATACGAAGAAAACCACTTCCTTGTACTGACATCTCAAGACAGATTTTTGGCCATAAATCCTTGAGCCCTAAATATTTTCATCTCAGTTCATGTGTCCCACAAACATAAGCATGACAATAGGAAAGAATAGGCGCTGGGCCAATTTATTTACCAAAATGACACTCCAAGGTGCTAGCAGTCTTCGTTCGTGTGGTCAGGGAGCAGTAGACGGACGTGTCGAACGATAAGAAAAAAAGTTACATCTCCGAATCGCAACGAACTCGTAAACGGAAACTTTCTTGGCTACCACAATTTGGCCCCCCCCTGCCTGACGTACATACCAAACATACCTACAACTAACGATGAATAATAACTTTATTATAACACCCCGGCCAGCTGCACAATATTATTTTCAACTTTGCCAAAAAAAAAAAACATGAAGCAGCCGAGGCCAAAAAATTGCCAAACACCACGCAGAGAAGTTCCGGGAAAGAAATGGAAAATAAAATAGAATTTGATTTGCAATCAATTTGTTGGTTGAGTAGCAGCATACCAAAAACCGAAAAAAGAAACGATGTAAGCGAAAAAAAATCTCAAATTTGCATCCCTCCCCACGTGAGGCAAGACTGTGTCTTAATAAGAAGTTGAAAGAATTTAGTTAGTGACCAAAAACTGAACAGAACAAGAAGTCAAGACAGCTAGCCCCCCTATCCGCACAGACGGGGTGGGTAAAAATTTGGTTTAAAATTCGTTTTTCGCATTATAATTGAATTAAGATTTTTCTCTTTAGCCCGGAAACCACTCACCAAATAACTGCAGCATATCAATAGGGGGGATGGCCGAAGATAGACAGACGCCACTACACAAATGCGTAGAATTTCGGGCACTAGAGGACTGATACTTAAAAACAGCCTTTAGGAAAATTTAAATTGCTAAAGTTTATTGCAGTGGGGGAGGGTTTGACGTTTGAAAGCAGGCAAAATGTATGGTTTTGCCTTTTTGAGAAGTACAAAAAAACGAAAGAAATAAATCTATTTTCTGTACGATAGAAAAGCAAAAAAAACAGTAAACATATCCTAGGGCGTTATGGTGGGGAGAATTTGAGTAAAGCATATTTGGCAGGGCAACGTAACCATCAGTGAACGAAATTCAATTATCGAGGTTGGTTTAATAAGTAGAAATAGTGCCTTTTTTGTCACTTCCGTCTATTCTGTATTTAGAGCGAACTTAAAACTTATTTTTATCCATATACTATTGCTGGCGGTTAAACAAAGTTCTCAGCAGAGCCTTCGCTTAGTAAAACTAGCACAAAAGCTAAATTCGGCCGTGGCCGACTTTGTTATACCCTACACTTCAGGATCTTTAGAAAAGCCAACTAAAAATAGGTTTTAGGCCCCCCTTAGAAAGGGTCTAAATTTACATAGAATGGTCCGTAATATGTTATTAAAAGTAGAATGTAGTGTTTAAGTGGATTAAAAAATAACCTCAAACATTTGTATGGAAACTATACCCAGAGCTTGGCAAATGTAGTCCAATTTGGTATACGATTTACATTATATGGTAGGTGCGACAAAATAATTGTGTTTGGGATTTTATGTTAACAAAAAGATTATTACGACAATCATACCGTATAATTGTAATTTTTTATAAATTCGAATATGGTTTTTATAACAATGTTTGTGTAACGATTCCTAAGCAAGAATAGTTTTTTTAACTGCAAATCAAAATTTTTAAAACAATATTATTTGGATTTATATATACTGAGTAGGGACATTAATACTGTTACAACATTGAACACACCCATTTCAATAGTACACGCAGATAAAAAACATGGTTACTACATGGTCACGGCAATAATAATATGTTCTCCGCAATAAAAGTATGTTGGTCGCAACCATAGCATTGTTAACTGAATTTATTTTTGACAATAGTATAATTGATGCAATAATAATATTGTTGAAATGTAACAATAGTATTATTCCAAAATTTAAAAATTAAAATATGGTTAAAGCAACAATATAAATATGGTTAGTGCGACAAAAGTATTGTGTTTTGCATTTTATGTGAACAATAATATGATTACGGCAATCATACTGTATGATTGTAATTTTTCTTCATTTAAATATTTTTTAATGTTATTGGTACAGAGCTAATGCTATAATAGGGTTTTTTTTCGATATTACAATTTTTTAAACGAGCTGCTTTGGCTTTGTTTAAATGAAAAATATTTATAAAAACGCTTACGTTTATTTATAAGTAAACTTAGTTTTTCTACTGTGAAGTAAATCACTGCTATTATTTTGAATTTAATGTATTTTTGAATAATTTTCATAATTCAAATCTATTGTTGACAACTTAAACCAATTCTAATAAATAATATTGGGGTTCAAATCTATTGTCGACAACTTAAAAAAATTCTAATAAATTATATTGGGGATCATAGTATAATTGTGTGTATTAATACTATGGTTGTAGGGATCATAACATGGTTGTGTGTAAATCATACTATGGTTGTATATGACCCATGCTATGGTTGTGAGGATCATACTATGGTTGTGGAGATCATACTATCGTTGTTGCGATCATAGTATGGTTGAGTGTGAATCATACTATCGTTGTGGGGATCATAGTATGGTTATATGTGAATCATACTATTGTTGTGGGATCATAGTATGGTTGTATTTGAATCATACTATTGTTGTGAGGCTCATAATATTGTTGTACCACAACCATATACCCAACAATAGTATTATCCTCTTCGAATATTGTCACCACAACCATACTTTTTTTCTGCGTGTAGAACTGAACATACACCGTTAATGTCATATGGGTTTTGAAAGCTAACCTCAATAGCGTTAGTCAGTAACGGGATTTTAAAATTGTTTCAACTTTCATCATGGAGTGGTCAGATAATGAGAATCGTTCCGCTGTAATAGCGCTTTTCAAGTGTGAAAGGAAAAAAAGCTATATTTTTAAAACAGTCCAGCCAGATTCATAAAGGGGACTGGAGATGTAAAAGATCGCCAGCGGCCGGGCCGCCCACTCTCTGTTCGAACACCGCATGTCATCAAAGCCGTTAAATGAAGAATTCACCGAAATCCGCTCCGAAAACAGAAAATTATGGCCCGTGAGATGAATATCACTCAGAAGTCCATGAGTCGAATCATTAAAAAAGACTTGGGACTTGCGGGATTCTGCGCCGCACCATAAGGCTAAAACGTCCAGGCCTGGCTTCGAAATAATTTGCCAGCGTTCATTTCCTCTGAAGAATGGCCCTCATGCAGTCCAGATTTGAACCCATTGGATTACCAATTGTGGACGGTTTCAGAGGACAAGGTTTGTCACCCAGCATTGGATCTCTTAAGACTGCTTTGGTTCGAGCTGTGGCCAATTTTCCAATGGACGAGGTTCGTGCAGCTATTGACGATTGGCCATGCGACTTAAAGCGTGTGTAAAGGCAAAAGGCGGACGTTTCGAAGAAGTAGATTCTTTTTGGATACAATATACCTACATCAATAAATATATTAAAAAATATTTGATCCAAAAACATTCAGTACTTTTTATTTTACAGCATAAAACGTGTGTAACAGTATTTATGTCCCTACTAAGTAACTGAAATAGTTTTATATTATCATTTTATACCAAATTTGGCATTTCGTTTGGTACACCTCAAAATATTGATCTGATACCCTATAATACTATGTTTTTCATCAACGTACAGTTGACGCTCTAGCGATTTTCGACCGTCCCTCCATGAGTGTGTGTGTTGAAAGTACGATAGCAGCCTCAATAATCAACCTTGAACGTCCAAACTTTGCAGTAATATGTTTTGGAAAAAAATCCATTCAGAGGAAAAAAGTTTTCTATACAAGGACTCAAACATCACCTGTAAAAATCACACTTTTAAGGGGTGTTGTGTATAAAAGTCGGTACCATCAGATTGACCTAGGCTGCTGAAACTAGGCATGAAACTGTATTTTGGTCAAGGCCTATTTTGGATTGAATATGGGCCAAATCGGTAAATGTTTTGATTTAGCCCCCCCCCCCTTTTAAAGTACATTCCCGAGTTCAGATACACACCCTCTTTAAACTGCATTTATAATCTGATCTCGACGCTGTTTGACACGTGGTAGTTTAATGGCATGCAAATAAACTGTTTATAATTTAAACGATATCGGTCGATGATTTTATACAGCCCTCGTGCAAAGGTCCTTCCCTATTTTAGGTTTTGACGCTCTGGAAGACACATTTATTGTCTGATTTGGACAAACTTTAGTACAAAGTAGATCTATGGAATGACAATTAACTGTTTAGGATCTGGACCATATTGGCCCATGATTTAACTTAGTTCACTTACAGAGACGCCTTATAATTATGATTTTTGCTTAGAACATGATCCATGATTTTAACGCCGTTTTTACGTTACTCATTCATATTAATTTTATTTTTTTTTTAAATTATACTCGTATTGACCTAGGCTGCTGAAACTAGGCATGAAACTGTCTTTTGGAATAAGGCCTATATGGGATTGAATATGGGCCAAATGGGTAAATGTTTTGATTTAGCCCCCTTATAAAGTACATTCCCGAGTTCAGATACACACCCTAATAATTATTTCCATAATTGTATAATGGCGACGTGAGTACTTATTGATTAGATACAATTTCTATATTGATTGTTACTTTCGTTTCTGCCATTAACTCGTACATGGGCAAAATATAAAAGGCTGACTAGAATTATTTATTTGGAAATTGAAAAGGCCTATGTGAAGAAACCTCGTAAACCAAATTTGCCGACAATGTCTGATATCAGACAATTATGAACAATGTCTGAACTCTATTGAGAATTCTGACCGAAATCGTTACGAATTCTGTTCGGTTTGTCTGAGGATTATTTTTTTCAGAGAAGTAGTTCAGAATTTTTGTCAACCCTCTCAAATGTTTTTCGCTACGAAGTCGGTAATTTTATAGCCATTCGCCATTGGTCCAAAAAAATTACTTCTGCCAAATTGCCAAAAATATCGGACAATAATTACGATCAGCAGTATGATTACAATCTTAAGATGAACGAGTGATGTCAGTCATGTCATGTAGAGACCGCACCGGTTGGTAGCTGTGCCCCGAGCTATTTGCCTTATATTAGCAATATGCTACAAGGCAATAACAGCTTTGTACTAGAAGACTTTGCTATCCACTAGGAATTTAAGCAACATAGCTTTGGCTGAGAATATTATTAGCTCTTCGTTCTACGCAGTAATTAAGGACGCCTCACACGGATTATGGGTGATTGTCGTGGTCATGGCTTCGTCTGGCTTGATCAACGACTTCACCTGACAGCCCATCACATCGTTAGGATCTACCCTTCTCTACCTTCCCATACTCCTCTCCATTGACAGACCAACAGACTTCATAATTACTGAACGCCATACGTATCTCAATCAAAAAATGGTGATGGGAATGCCTTCAGAGAAGTTACCAATCGCAGCTTGAGTGATCTGCATATTTTCTCAGATGTTCGGAACATTGAAAAGATGTTGCGGGCCATCATCAACGCCCCAGACATCACCAGTATGTGCGACGTCTTAAGTAGTAGAGCAAGATAATCCATCTTCTCGTGTATTAGGCAGCAATAAGGTCATTACAACATGCCTAAATTACAATAAAAGAGATTGGAAATTCAGCACTATTTTATGATACCATTATACTCTTTAGGCAATAATTTTTTGGCCTAGTATTTAAAAGTAGTATCTTTGAGTTATTGATTTTGTCTATTTTAAGATACAAATTAAAACTAATACTCTGGGCAGATTTGTTTCAAACACAGATCATAAATGCCATTAACCAAATTTTAATCAAGTCTGATACTTTATCCACTTGTTCCAATAGGAGGAACATTATTATGAGGTCTATCATAGACCCATTTTGCCAACTTTTGCTTATGTCATAATTTATTTTTTAAATCCGATTTAAGTTGCCACCTTAGGTTGGTAGAACCCTAGGTCGGCCGATTTACTTGTAAGGGGGCTATATTTAAACTGATACGATCAATAATAGGTAAACAAACGGACTTGTTAAAAATTGTTCAAAGGATCCAAATACATCTTAATTGGCCTATCCTATTTCCTTTATATATACAAAGGCTCAAACTACTAATCAGCCTGCACCACAATGTGGTGTTGGAAAATCACCAGCGTGATTTTTCAACAAATTTGTAGACTTATTTAAGATGTCATCAAAGTATCTACTGTCTACGCTAGAATGTCTGCTTTCTTGAAGACCTGTGCATGTTCCGAGTTTTTTTTTATTAAGGACATAACATTTTAATGTATTAATAAAACACAGAATATTGAATGAATGAAATTCAATGAAACTCGATTTCGCTCATATGACCACCACGAGCCCATGTACAGGGATCTATACTTTGGACCCAATTTTCTACCACACTCGCACACATTTCGACCGGAACGTTGGGTTTTGCCTCTGAAATCGTCTAAGCGTTAAATCGCATGAACGAGGTGCCCATTCGACCGGACCATTTCTCGAGATAAAACATTCACCGAATTTGCCTTTCAGTAAATCGATTGTAACGCAAGGTGCGACCACCGACTAAGAATTTCGGTAGTAATTTGTAATGATTTCCAAACGTTGCTCGTAAGTGAACTTTACCATGATGAAAATGTTGACCTCGACTTAATTTTTGACACTAAAAGATCATTCAAAACGTTTGAGGGAGTGTTGACTATTATGGCCCTATTGGAAAACCCCTTACATGGAAAATGCTCCTCTGCATCCTCTTCTTATGCGTCCGGGCAACTTCAGCCGTATTCTCTACACGGCATGACAATACGCGCGGCCATGATGAATAATAAGCTGTGCCCCCTGAGCAATTCTATGAGGACTGTCACGAATAAAAATTGGTGAAAGTTGAGATATAGCTTCCACACATTCATATGTTCAACCGAGTTAATGTGCTTAATTTTTGACGCCACATATAACATCTAATCTTAATGAAATTTGGCTTAGATAAAAAATCGGTCATTTCGGTGCAAGATTTTATATAGCCATAGTAAAAAAATCCCCTTCCGATATCGATTTAAATTAGTATAGTATAAGTATAGAACGATAGATGAACAACCAGTTTTGCTAAATTTAGGTTAAAGACCCTATATCCGCAAAATCTGACCAATTTTAACATGGACATAGATGTGCGATTTAAAATTTAAAATTTGAAACGGCTGTAAAAAATGTGCAAACAATTTTGGAAAGGTTGAACTTTGTCATTTAATAACACTCTGCGACAAATGGTAAGGGTCAGTGATCGGTTTGGAATGAAACCACCGGGGAAAGTTATATTGGTAAAAAAGTCATACGTGTTCCAGCGTTTCGCTGGGTCTCATCTAGGAATCGAGATATATCGATTTGAAGTTAGTAAGTATCGTATAGGGGAATTTGTCACGTTTTAGGCTCTTTTGTTTGACATAACTCGAGAACCACTCGTCCGATTTAGCTGAAACAAATTTAGAAAAATTAAGAATTACAATTCCTCTAATCTGTTCTTAAACCGTTTTCCTACTTAAGCAACAGTTTCGCAATTATAAATAAATGTATGAAAAAAAAAATTATTTTTGCCTAAAAATTAAATTTTTTTTTTTTTAATTCATAATCAAAATAATATATGAACAGATTAAATGAATTGTAATTCTTGGTTTTTTAAAATTTATTTCAGCTAAATCGGACGAGTGGTTCTCAAGTTATGTCAAACAAAAGAGCCAAAAACGTGACAAATTCCCCTATACGATACTTACTAACTTCAAATCGATATATCTCGATTCCTAGATGAGACCCAACGAAACGCTGGGACACGTATGACCTTTTTTTGACCGATATAACTTTCCCCGGTGGTTTCATCCCAAACCGATTGTGGCTGTCGCACAGTGTAATGGAACACAAATTCATTCATATGACTAACAGAACTGGCTCGCCAGTACATTATCCGATCAACCCAACTTTTCACAATATTTTCGATTGTTTCAGGTCGAATCTCTTAAATGGCAACTTCGATTTCATGTTTCAACGCTTCAATTGTCTCTGGATGCTGTGCGTAACATTTATCCTTAATATCTTCACATAGATAATAACCTACACGCAGAAAAAAGTATGGTTGTGGTTACAATATTCGAAGAGGATAATACTATTGTTGGGTATATGGTCGTGGTACAACAATATTATGATCCTCACAACAATAGTATGATTTAAATACAACCATACTATGATCCTCACAACAATAGTATGATTCACACATAACCATACTATGATCCCCACAACCATAGTATGATTCACACTCAACCATACTATGATCTCCACAACCATAGTATGTTTCACATACAACCATAGTATGATCCTCACAACCATAGTATGGTTCACACGCATCCATGTTATGATCCCTTCAACCATAGCATGATCACACACAATTATACTATGATCCCCAGTATAATTTTTTAGAAATTGTTTAAGTTGTCGACAACAGATTTGATCCCCAATGTTATTTATTAGAAATGGTTTAAGATAGATTTGAATTATGAAAATTATTCAAAAATACATTAAATTCAAAATAATAGAAGTGATTTGTTTAACAGTAAAAATATCAGTTTAAAAAAACATAAGCGTTTTTATTAAGATTATTTCAGTTAAACAAAGCCAAAGCAGCTTGTTTAAAAAATTTTAATTTCGATAAAAAAAGTACTATTATTGCATTAGATCCGTACCAATAACATTATTTCTAAAAAGCATATTTAAATGAAGAAAAAATACAATCATACAGTATGATTGCCGTAATCATATTATTGTTAAGTTAAACAAATACAATTCTTTTGTCGCACCAACCATATTTATATCGTTGCTATAACCATATTTTCATTTTTAAATTTGGCAATAATACTATTGTTACACTTCAACAATATTAATATTGCAGCAATTATACTATTGTCAAAACTAAATTCAGTTAACAATGCTATGGTTGCGACGAACATACTTTTATTGCGGAGAAAATATTATTATTGCCGTGACCATGTAGTAACCATGTTTTTTCTCTGCGTGTAAAGGGCTCAAATCGAAGATCCGAGGCGGCCAATTGACATCAAATTATTAATTGCTTGAATTTGACGATCACGGTGACGATCAGTGCTGCTCCTTGCTCATTTTTGAAGAAAATTGGCTTAATGATGCCACTAGCCAAAAATCCAAACAGTGACTCGTTGTGGATGCATTGGCTTCTCAATTTTTCCTACTGGCATAGCCACCGAGATAAAAATGAGCTTCATCTGAAAAAACGATTTTTCAGTTAAATTCTTCATCTCCTGCTAAACAATCTTCAGCCAATTGGGCGAAACGGAAACGCATCGGATGTTCAAAGTTCAACCTTTCCAATAAAACCAGAAATTATCAGTACTTTTTTACAGCCGATTAAAATTTAAAATTTGGCCCACCCTGTGCAATGAAATATCCACACAAATTCAAATGCTGTTACATTTGAATTTCAATATTTTGTAATTTATTGCTAGGGCCAAAAACCTGTTTTTAATTCTCTAGAGGGTATAAAAAGTGGTCACGCCTTTAGCTTAACTTTTTTACTAGTTCATTTTGAAATAAAAAAAAACCCTTCATTAGTAACAAAAGAGTTTATTGCATTTAGAGTCTGGAAATCGGGTCAATTACTTCACATTTGATTGAGAACATTTTTTTCTTATTCTTAGGCAAAAGGAATGTCTTTTTTTCTTAGACAAAAGGAATGCCTTATTCCTTTACTTAATGCCTAATGACGATTCATAACATTTAAAAAAAACCCAACACTTGGTCGAGGTATTTATCATAACACGGGCTTGATAAATACGCCATATGCCGGTTTTTTTAAAACACCCGTTTTTTACACTCGAGTATTATGCCTAATCGGGCCGCATTATCATATAGCCGCCCCATAAAAAAGACCCACTCAGCCCTCCAAAAGTCACATTTAAAATCTGAAGTGAAGTGTCAGATTTCTTATAAGAGGCTTTGAGTTGTCTATTTACCAGAGGGCATAGACTATCAGATTGAAGATTCTTTACTTGTTTTTCTTCTGTAAGAAATATTTAAAATTCTTCAAAATGTAATAAACAAACCACAATAAATTTTTGTTGTAAAGCGCCTCTTGTAGGATTATTATTATTTTTAAACCCTGTCGGTTATTTTTCCTTCTCCTTTACTTAAGTAATTATTACCCCACCCTGTGAAACCACTTATAGCCATTGACGCGCACGAACTTCCGGTTTTAAAAGCGTAATGCTCAGATTACATTCGTGTTAATTCCTATAATTGAATCTTTATTATGGGATTTTATATTTTTTTTTGTGTTAATACATTTATCAACCATTATTACCGGGGTTTTTAAGCGAAATATTCGTTTTCCCGCCAAACATTTAGGCCGGAGGTCGGAAAAAGTACGAATAAATGTATGTCACGTAAAGCAAAACATTGATGATTATGTAATTACAATATTTTCAGATGCAAAAGGCTACAAGAAGTGGTTCTTGTTGTTGTTCTGCCTTCTGATAAATTTACACATTAAGGGGATTAATGAGCAATGGGGGAAATTAATTTGCTATAAACACCTTGACCTTACTATAGAGGTGTGGGGGAATTGTGGCTTTTGACAATTTTGATTATTTAGTGATTTGCTTATTTAAAACGACAATAAAGTCCTCTGTTTGGACCTCAAAGCGGTAAATTGTGAATAAATCTGATTGAACTCAAATTGAGGGCATTAATGTATAAGACTCACTGAAGCAATATTCCCAGGTGAAATTGTAAAAGTTCAGTCAGTTGGCCCGACTTAGATACTCTTAATATTATTTGGAATGAAGACGTTTATTTCAACTAAAACTATGTCGGTTAAATCAGTCAAAAACAGTTGGTTTAATTAGGCATGCTGGGATGCTGTCAGATCCAAAGAGGAGGCGTACAGAAATTGCCGTTTAAACAAAAACGCCAATACTGAACTTCTACGTAAACAGGCAAGCTCTTCGTGTGCTAGAGTGCTTAGGCGTGAAAAGTTTCTTTACGAGCAACGTCTACGTACAAAGGTCCTAACTTCTCCCAGGAGATGTAAAAGCCTTTGGTCGTTTGTAAGGAGAGTAAAGGATAGTTCTTTATCTATCCCTACTTTTGTAAAAGACGACCAGGCATTCTCTGATCCGGTTGATAAAGCTAACCTATTAGCTGAAATGTTTGCAGGAAATGCGCTGCTGCCGGAAAGCAATCAACCGCTCCCCGAGATCGAAAACGTATCAAGTTTCATGCCTAAGATATTTTTTCGAACTCGTGGAGTTAAAAGGGTTTTTGCGAATCTCGATCTTAGCAAGTCCCCGGGCCCGAACGGTATCTTGTCTTTTGTACGTGCCCTGAGACGCTAGGTCGTCCATTACGCAACCTTTTCAACCATGCTTATTGTGCGGGAGTATTCCCAGCGTGTTGAAAGGTTGCGAACGTCCATCGGATTCCTAAAAATGGTGTAGCGAATAGTTCTGCGAATTATCGGCCCATAGCGATTTGCTCTGCGCTCTCCAAAGGAATGAAGAGCATGGTTGACCACCTTGTAGTATTGTTTCCAACGACCTGCTTAGTGATCGACAGTATGACTTCCTTAGAAATCGCTCTACGGCAAACCTGAAGGCTTGTCCAGGATTTACTGGCCATTTCCGTATGGGTTCGAGTTAAAAGAGTAGATTTTAATGCGCGTAAGTCACAGTGCTGCTAGTTATTTCACAAGTAAATCATTGACACATCAGTATCGTCCGAATCTATCGATATGGATATTGAACAATAGGATGCTCTTGATGTTGTGGGCATGAAAATGCAATGGTTAAAAGATTCAATCGTTGGACGGAACATGTATTCGAAGTGTCAAAAGAAGCACTCAAGTGCTTAGGCTTTCTAAAGCGGTGTAAGAATTATTTCACCTCTACCTCTCCCATACAACTTACACCAGGCCGAAGATGGAATACAACTCCCATATATGGGCTGATGGTCCAAAATCATCCTTAAAGCGACTTGACCGTTTGAAGCGTCTTGACCTTGAGCATCGTCGGAATGTAGGTTGCGTGACGCTGTTCTATCATTACTTTCATGTTGTGTGTTCTTCAAACATTCGTGGTCTTATTCGTGACGTGAGACTGTTCAGCAGGAATACCCGACTTTCTAGGAATTCATATCTGGTTGTTATCGATTGGGCAATTGACCGCACTAAGACAGATCAAATTCGTTTTTCGCCTGATCAAATTCGCGACAGATCAAATTCGTTTTTCGCCTGTACAGTATGTATGTGAAATCGACTTCCGGCAAATGTAATGGGTGATCCATCTAGAGGTATTTTTTCAGAACAAAAAAAAATGAAATCAAGTGTAGAATCTTTATTGGTAATTTGAAAGGACATTTTATGGCATTTATTTTTTGAATATATCTTCCTTCAAATTCCATTCTGAGGGTCCAATTTTGGATGACTCGTTATAGCATTTCGAACGGTATGGCTTTAATGACACACGTACTGCTGGCTTCCAAAACCTGAATCGTTTTTCAGCATAGACTTTGGACTTTACATAGCCCCAAAAAAATGTCAAAAGGTCTGAAATCACTCGATCTGGGCGACCAACTCACCTGCCCAAAACGTGAAATTAGATGCTTTTCGAAAATACCTCTCAATAGATCCATTGTTTGAGCAGACGTATGGCAAGTGGCACCGCCCTGTTGAAACCAACTGTCGTCAAGATTACGGGCTTCAGTTTCAGGTAGCATAAAAATCAATATCATGGCGCGATAGCGGGCTATCATCATTTTTGAAAAAATATGCACCGATGATTCCATCAGCTTATAAACCGCACCAAACCGTGTTTTTCTCTGGGTATAATGGCACCTCTTGCACCTCATCTTGTTGCTCCTTAACCCAATTGCGCCAATTTTGTTTATTGACATTGCCGTTGAGCCTGAAATGGGCCTCATCACTGAATAATAACGATAGAGAAAGAGAATAACTATTCTCTTTCTCTATCGATGAAAGAGAATAGTTAGTTTTTCAAAAATATTTTTATTTTTCAATATAATATCCTGAAACTTCAATACACTTAGTCCAACGCTTATCTAGCAATTCTCTCCATTGATTAAAATAGTTTTCCTCAAGGTCTTCAAAATAGTGGTTTACAACTGTAATTGCATCTTCATTTGAGGTAAAACGCTTGCCAGCAAGGATTTTTTTAGATTTGGAAACAGGTAAAAGTCACTGGGAGCTAAATCAGGAAAATAAGGTGGGTGGTCAAGCAACTCGTACTTTAATTCGTTGATTTTAGCCATTGTTAAAACACTCTTGTGTGCTGGTGCGTTGTCTTGATGAAAAAGTATTTTTTTGTGTTGTAAGCCAGGACGTTTTTCTCGAATTTGTACATTTAATTGATCTAAAAGGTTGCAATAGTACTCTGAATTCATTGTTTTACCCTTTTGCAGATAGTTAATCAATAAAATACCTTTGAAGTCCCAAAAAACCGTTGCCATAACCTTACCAGCCGATTGAATTGTTTTTGCCTTCTTTGGGGCACTTCCTCCAGCTTCAGTCTATTGTTTGGATTGTTCCTTTGTCTCTGGAGCATAGTGGTGGATCCATGTCTCATCAACAGTTATGAAACGACGCTTAAAATCCATTTTATTTCGCTGAAAACGATCCAAACAAGCTTGAGAAATGTTCATTCTTATGCGTTTTTGGTCGACTGTTAACAAGTGCGGCACCCATCTTGCAGAAAGCTTTTTCATCTGTAGTTCTTCTTGCAAAATTAAATGGACTCGATCATTTGAGATGCCCATGATATTAGCTATTTCACGCACTTTTATTCGTCGATCATTTAATACCATATCATGCACTTTGGCTACAATTTCTGTTGTTGTTGCTGTTTTTGGACGTCCACTACGTGGTTCATCTTCAATGTTGTACGACCACGTTTAAATTCAGCAACCCAATTTTTTACTATTGCATATGAAGGGGCACTTTCACCTAACACATTCACCAAATCATTATGAATTTCTTGTCCCGATAAACCTTTTTATGTAAATATTTAATGACACCACGCATTTCTAATTTTTCCATTGTAAAAAAATCGCGGATGCGTCTTTTGTGAACAAATGTTTCTATATGAAGGAGTTTCCAGATCGAAACAAAATTTAACATGTGTTCATAGCAGAGATGGAAGTTTCCAAAACACTTAACTTTTTTCTGTTTATACCGCGCTTTTTGTGCTAGGCTAAGAAGTTTCCGAGTTGCCTCGTATTTTGATTAAAAACAGCGGATCTTCCCGTTTCTCACCGAACGCTCATTTCCATTATACAGTTGCCAATATTTGAAGGAAATAATTTTAAAAAAATAAGTGTCATAAAATGTCCTTCCAAATTACCAATTAAGATTCCACACTTAATTTGAATTTTTATATTTTTTTTGTTCTGAAAAATACCTCTAGATAGATCACCCTATTTTCCACTAATAACGACATCTTAAAGTTCAAGGCAAGTGTCAATAAACATAACTTCCTCTTTCCCCCTCCAATCCTTCACTTGCCAGGGGTATCCCCTGGGAGTTGGTTTAAAAAAAAATTAGCATGGAGGCGAAACTTTACCCAATACAACATTTCTATTAAACAAATACTTACTTGATGTGAATATCCTTATTAAAAACGCTGCATGCGTACACGCCATCGCCTGAAAACACAGAGAATATTTTAAACATTAAATCAGCTTAAAGCAGACAATAATATTTAAATTGATTTTATTGGAATCTCGTACGAAAAACACGGAAGAATGAGGATTTTTAATGCAATGTTATATTCATGCATTTTAAACTCTCAATCAAGCGATGGAGTGTGCACAATTTGTTCACTCAATTTGTAACAAGGCAAAATATTGATATGAGGTCCTGTAAAAAAAATTATTTATCTGGAAAGTCTGAAAATTTTGAACCTATCTAGCGATGCACTGTCTATAAAACTGTCTGTATAAAGCACGCAAGAGGTCATGTGAATAAAGTCAATGCAGAGGAAATTTTGCCTTAAAGTAAAAGTCGATTTATAGCAAACTAAAATGTAATGAAAGAAATCCCTGATATACATACGATTATAGCAGATCAGCATTTACTAAAAAAAGGGCGTGGTCACTTTACAATATAAAATTTATCGCCATTTATATTTTTATGAGAAACGTTCGGCTGTATGTGATCATAGATGCTACGAATTTTTGTCACTGATAGATGATGAGGATACACGATTCTGTCCTATCGATCGTATAGATGGTGATCCTTATAACATGTGTGTATAAGTGTACAAATGCGACAATTACAGAAGGCTCCTAAGGTCTCACATAATCGTATAAACTAATCAAAGTGAATAAACCCTCCATCATAGGCTAGAGGGACTGAAACGGTAAGTATTAAAAATTGGCCAAATCGGTACAAAGAGATGAAAAATTTTCCCTTACTGAGTGAACCACGGAAAAATCCACAATCCTGATTTTAGTCTGATATTTGGATCATATGATATTGGCATAGATTAGATTTAAGAAGCATTTATCACTAATTAAATGGACCGATGGTTGTAAAGTTTTAACAAATCAAAGACTTGGTTGTTATTAAGGACCATGTTGGTTACAAAAATTTGATAAGGGGGCATGAAAGCAAACACACAACCCAGAACATAAAAAGACTGTATCTCATGCAATTATAGAGATATGACGATGATATTTGGAACGCATGATATTGGCATAGGTAGAAATAGATCCTGGAAGAAAAGTAGGCGATGCCGCGCTCCCGTTAAATCGAATTTATGGCCAAAATAATGGGCCGATGGTAATACATTTTTAGAGCATTAAATCAATGACTAGATTATTAATTTAGATGATATTGTGTTAAAATGAAACAAAAGGGTTTGGCTGGGCCCACGCGCCGAAAATAAGTATGGTTGGTGTGAGAATATTTGAAGAGCATCATATTATTGTTGGGTATATGGTTGTGGCACAACAATCTAATGATCCTCACAACCATAGTGTGTTTACAAGCAACCATGTTATGATCTCTGCAAGCCCCCAACCATACTATGATGCGCATAATTATTTATTAGGATTGGGTATGTTTTTATTAAACAATAGATTTTTTTTTAATTATATTATTTAAAATTTCATTACAATTACTTATAGTTCATAGCCAGAAGAAACCAAAAAGTTATTCAAAAGGCAGTCGAAAAGACTTTTAGCTGCAAACAAGGGTGACAACAGTTTCGATGAACGCTACTTCACCATTATCAAACCCAAATCAGTGAATGTAAATCAATCAATCTATAAGTATACACTTAAGTGCAGACAGATCCTAAATAAACGAGAACCAGCCGGCAGTAGTGTATTAAAGCGAACAAAGTAAACACAATAAAAATTGGTCGCTCTGCCTCCCGATCTAAAAGAGCGTGAGATTGTGGATGTCATATGGCAGTGTGGTTTCGATTTTACATGATCAGTTTGAGTTTAAGAAAACTGCCTGCAAGATGCCTGCCGCGATTACCATTTCAGCAATATAATTGCATAAATTGAGTTAGGAAGTGTTACCTCATCCTCACTATTCTCCAGATTTAGCTCCCAGTGACTATTTCCTAGTTACAAAACCAAAGACATGGCTAGGTGTAAAGAGGTTCAGCTCCAACGATCAAATTATTGTCCAAACAAATTCCTATTTTATGGACCTCGAAAAATCAAAACAAATTAAAGAAACGTTGGACTAAGTGCATTGAGCTAAAAGGAGATTATGTTAAAAACTATTTTTTTTTGTTGCAAAAGAAAACATTGTTTTATTGAAAAAGCCATGGAATTATTGATTTGTCCTCGTAGGATAGAGGATATATTCACTTTGTCATTCCGTTTGCGACACACTAAAATACTGGTCGGAGACCTCATAAGTATATATATTCTGAGTCGTCGTAATTCTTAGATGATCTAGCCATGACCGTCTATAGAAAGCAAACTACAGGTCGCATTATTAAAGTTAGGTGGCTGAAATTTTCGAGGACTCTGTATTGATGGACTAAAACGGTCAGTAATAAAAATGGGCCAAATCGATCAGGTGGTATTAGCCTCACAAGTACTGGGTCAACCTCTGGAAAAATCAACAATCATGAACATAAAAACGCAATACGTCCGGAATTATTTGAGATATGAGTAGAGTCTTCAAAAACCGGGGTTTTCAAAAAATCGGCATTTCATGTTTTTTTCTTTAAAACCGTTTTTTGAAAGAACAGAACTGAATCAAAAAATTTTTTGTTTCAGAAGTTAAGTACTAGTGCTCTAGAACCGCTCCTTGAAGTACTTGTCATATGTTAGGAAATGGGGACCGTCGTCCAAATTTAGGCAAAAAATTTTATTTTTATACGTACCTTTATATAATTTTATAGTTATTTTAAAGCCATCTCGATGCACGATATATGGGAAACCATTTTTTGAGCCCCAAACATATTTACGGCGAGTATATCAAATCTATCCAAAATTAGTTTTTTTGTTAATCGATATATACCATACCAAATTGGATTGTAATCGGAATTAAAATGCATGTTCTGGAGGCTTGTACCGGTTTGATTTTTGTCTGAGCTCATTGGAGATCAATCTTTATCAACTGCACCCAATTTTATCAAAATCGGATGAACATACTTATATGTCCCGGAGCTATATCTAAATTTTAACAGATTTTCATAAAAGTCAGCAGCATTTATCCAAAAAAAATCAACATTTGGAAAATTCATGAAGATGGGAGAACAAATGCGAACTGTAATTAAAATATTTTTTAGAAAGGCAGCAAACGGACGGATGGGCCAACAGACAGATATCAAAATATCGAATCAACTGGTGATTCTGAGTCGAGCAATACACTTATAGATTACATATTTATGATATTTACTAATTGGTACTTGAATATTATGTTTTTTTTTGCATTTACATACAACAAAACTATAACAGGAAAACCCGACAGCAATAAGAATGTTTTTGGACCAAATGTTTTTTTTTAATATATTTATTGATGTATATTGTATCCAAAAAGAATCTACTTATTCGAAATGTCCGCCTTTTGCCTTTACACATGCCTTAAGTCGCACTGGCCAATCGTCAATAGCTGCACAGACCTCATTCATTGGAGAATTGGCCACAGCTCGAACCAAAGCAGTCTTAAGAGATCCAATGTTGGGGTATCTTTTGTGACAAACCTTGTCCTGTAAAACCGTCCACAATCTGTAATCCAATGGGTTCAAATCTGGACTGCCTGAGGGTCATTCTTCAGAGGAAATGAACGCTGGCAAATTGTTTCGAAGCCAGGCCTGGGACGTTTTAGCCTTATGGGCTCGCAGAATCCTGCTGGAAAGTCCATGGCTGGTTTTGGAACGAGGAATGGTTAAAAGGCTTCACAACAGCTTCCAAAACTGTTTCTTGGTAAACTTTGGCCGATGTTTTGACTCCTTGTTCGCAGAAATGCAGGTCAGTGACCCCATCGTAAGAGACACCCCACCAAACCATGACTGAAGCTGGGTGATGACCCTTTTCCACCCTTGGGATCAGTTCAGATGCTTCCTTAGATGACCGCCCATACACTCTATCATTTTGCTTGTTAAATTTTCGTGAACGGTAAAAATTGTTTCATCGGTGAACTAAATTTTTCTGTGCAAGTTATCAGCGTGCTTCACCAAAACACGTTTGCATTTTCAATCCTATTTTTTTTAAAGCTGCAGTCAATAAATGCCTGGTTTGAAAGCCCCAAGTCCCAAGTCTTTTTTAATAATTCGACGCATGGACATTTGCGTGATATTCATCTCACGGGCCATGATTTTCGGTTTTCGAAGCCGATTTCTGTGAATTCTTGATTTAACGGTTTTGATGACATGCGTTGTTCGAACAGAGCGTGGGCGGCCCGACCGGTGGCGGTCTTTACATCTCCAGTCTCCTCAAACAGTTTTATGCATCGGTAGACGAACATGCGGCTAATCGCTAGTGGCCGGAGCATTTTGAAAATATCGCTTTTTCATTTCACACTTGAAAAGTGCTATTACAGCGATACGGTTCTCATTACACTGTGGAACATTTTTGGGGTTATTGTCTGGGGGGTGAGAAATTCCAAGTCAGGGTGATGGTACTAGGTCAGTATATTAAAACCCTCAAAGGGTTCGTATGTGCCAAGTAACTTCACTTAATTGTAAATAAAAGCAGAACGCGTTAATCGATTTCTATGATCTATGTCGCATTTTGTTTATAGGTTATGTGACTTTACGTGAAAGTTATAAGACTCTACACGTTTTTCCGTTTGGGATTTATATGTTTTAAAAAAAAAAAATTTTTCTTCATAAATTTACTTCTAATTGCAAAAATGTTGATTTGGTAGAGAAACAGTATATTAATGGATTAAAGAAAATGTAAATATTAATTTTTCTCAATTTATTTCAGCAAAATCGAACTAGTCGTTCTCGAGTTATGTCAAACTACGTTTTTGCCAACATTTTACAACTAAGCGAAAAAACATCAAGATAAGGAAAAAATGTAAAAGGTCATAAAAAAAACTGGCACATACGAACGCAAAACCCTTTGAGGGTTTAAATATACTGACCTAGTACCATCACCCTGACTAGGAATTTCTCACCCCCAGATTGGCTGTTGTGCTGTGTTATCTGACCACCACATGATGAAAGTTGAAACAATTTTAAAAACCCATTACAGACTAACGCTATTGAGGTTAGCTTTCAAAACCCAAATGACATTAACGGGATATGTTCAGTTCTACTATTGAAATGGGTGTGTTCAATGTTGCAACAGTATTTATGTCCCTACTGAGTATTTTTGAGAAACCGACAGTCAGGCTTAGACATAAAAACCGGAAGATCGGTTTTCGGTTTTGAACACTCTAGATATGAGGCTGATATTGGCAACATATGATGTTGGCGTAAATCTTATTATATCCTGAAGGAATCGTGGGCGGTGCCACACTCCCTTTAAAAAATCACATTTATGGCCAATGTTATGTTCAGATCGTTATAAATTGTTAACCACATGGAATAAATGATTTGCGAATTATTATAGATTTCATTGTGTTAAAATTAAACAAAAGAGTGTGACCCATACAACCCTGTAATTGAAAGACTATATCTCGTGAATTAATGTCGATATGAAGATAGAAGCTGGTATTTATGATGTTTGTAAAAAAAGAAACACACCTTGATAGAAAAGATACCTATTCCACTTTCCTTTGCCGAAATGTTCGTATTGCGCCCCTAATTTATGTTGGAGGGTATTTAAGCTTCGGCATGGCCAACTTAATTTGTCAACTTTTAAAATTTTATTTATATAGCAACTTACATATCTTTGTGGACATGACCCCTTTTCCATAGTTCCGCTGCTGATTTAACAAAAATATGTGCGATGTGGTTACGAGTAGTGTTATAGGTCTGCTGCTTGCAAAAATTTGAATATTTGCGTAATTATGCCCGATGTTATGCTTTAATAACTTAAATCACGTTTGGTTGTCTCGTTCGTCCTCGCTCAACTTCCTTCCCATTATCGCATTCGAACCCGACATTCTGCATAAATAAAGGCAGCAGCAAACACAAATACACACGAGTATACATAAAACGTTTTTAAGCATATTTTTGTAATAAACATAATCGATAACAATAACTGATAGCCGACCGTTCATTTCGAAATTAATTTCATTTTTAGCGCACAAATTATGTTAATGAATCGAACGGCGATTGCATACAGAATTAAATTTGGCCCTTTGATATTTAAGACTTGAAAATTGCGAAAACGAATGAGATTTAATTAATAATTGACAAATAATTGGCATAATAAATAATTAAAGTATTTTGTAAAGTGGGTAGTCCATATATTAAATGGTGGGTTGGATTTGTACTTAAGGCAAAGATTTGCTATTCTCTATGATAAGTTAAAAAACTTTGAAAGAATACTTTTACGAATATCAGACGAACAAAACAAAATTTGTCTCAGTAGTAAGAGTTTAAAGAGCAAAGCGCTTTTAATAAGTTGCCGAATATTGTGGCTGTAACGAAAAATAAGGAAATCATCTTGGTTTTTCGTATGCAACAACTTGAAGAATTTGATGACAGCGTACACGTAGAAAAGAGTATGGTTGGGATAACAATATTTGAAGAGCATCATACTATTGCTGGGTATGTGGTTGTGGTGCAACAATATTATGATTCTCACAACAATAGTTTGATTCAAATACAACCATACTATGATCCTCACAACAATAGTATGATTCCCACATAAGCATACTATGTTCCCCACAACCATACTAAAATCCTCACAGCAATAGTATGATTCACCCATATCCATACTATGATCCCCACAACCATAGTATGATTCACACTCAACCATACTATGATCTCCACAACCATATTGTTTCACCCATAGTGTTTCACATACAACCATAGTTTGATACACGCAACCATGTTATGATCCCTACAACCATAGTATAATCACAGACAATTATACTATGAGCCTAAAAATTATTTATTAGAATTGGGTTAAGTTGCCAACAATAAATTTGAATTATGAAAACTATTTAAAAAAAATACATCAAATTAATGTGGAAAAAATCAGTTAAAAATCCGTAAGCGTTTTTATTAAAAATATTTTAGTTGAACAAAGCCATAGCAGTTTGTTTGAAATAATTTAATTTCCATATAAGAATTACTATCATTGCATTAGATCCGTTACAATAACATTGTTCTAAAAAGTATATTCAAATGAAGAAAAATTACAACCATTCTGTATGATTGCCGTCATCATATTATTTTTAACATAAAACTCAAAAAAAAAATACTTTTGTCTCACCAACCATATTTATATTGTTGCGACAACCATAATTTAAATTTTTAAATTTGGTAATGCTACTGTTACATTTTAACTATATTAATATTGCGGCAATCATACTATTGCCAAAATTAAATTCAAAAAACAATACTATGGTTGCGCCAAACATACTTTTATTGTGGAGAACATGCTATTATCGTCGTGTCCATAAAGTAACCATATTTTTTTTTCTGCGTGGATTGGTTTAAGGACTTACAAGAGACAACCCTTCCAACATTTGGAAGTTTTTTTCATCGTCCATCGTCAAATGCTTTACGCTTTAGTCACTTCCAGACAATTTACATTACAGTCGCCTTTAAATCATCCAGGCGGCAATTGGAAAAATGTTTGTTGTATGATTCTGGGTGACTTGTTTGTTGTGTGACTTCTGGGAGTTAACTCCGGGGGGTACAACTTTTCCATATGGAAGACACTTCAGCGATGAAAAAAAGGTATCGCTGGCGATGAGTATTAACTTCCTAGCGTCCCTTCCGCGATAGAAAATGCTGACAGGGAACTCGTTCATGAATTTATTATATGTAAAATTTAAACTGCAACTGTCCTATGAATATCCGCAGTTTTTGAGATACGTCGTTTTCAGTTAACAGGCTGATTTCTGGCTTAACGGATACGACAGTACACAAAATTGCCACATTGAGGCTGGTTAACAGTCCGAAGAGATTTTCGAATCGCAGTGGTGGAATTATCGATTCGTATTTTATTTACTTCTTGTTGTCTAAAGTTGATTACTGTGATGTTGGCGACACATAAGGCGTGTTCTATTGGTACTCGCTTATTAAACGAGTAAGTGGTCACTAAAGATTTAGGATATTTGTTTCAAATTTCTTTGCATACAAGAACTGATTGGCCTTATGCATCATAAGCCGTTTGATTTAAAAATTTGTTATTTTCTGAGAAAAAAATATTCCAGAAATACTAAAGGTCATTTTCGAATTACTTTCCTTCAAATTTTTTTTATTTATTTTAAACAAAAGGGTTTTAAAGCAAATTGTCTACGGTTTGCTGTAAACAAAATCATTTTTATATTTTTGTACAATGGTATTAAATTATTGCGTTAGCGACCTTCTAAACGAGTTGCCATTAGAACACGGTGATTGTTTCAACAAGGTAGTGCCACATACGCGGTAGGCTTCATTGGGCAATCATTTTCGGGAGCGCCTTATTTTCGCCATGCGAGCCTGCCAAGCACGTGAAATATCACATGTCTGGATTTTCTTTCTTTGGGACTATGCGGTGTGGCAAAGCTGGAGAGAGTAATGGCCTGTTTACGGTGGTCAAACGAAAACCTAGTTGAACGAAACCCAGTCGCTCACTTTCGAGTGAAATTTGGTTTATGTATCTCGCTCGATTCGGTTCGACTGCCATTACATTATAAGAATAGACAAACTGCATAGTTGCCATATCAAAATTTTTTGAAATTGATTCCAAAAACCCTCGCATTATTGTGATCTATATTAAATACAACTCTGCCTCTTTTTAATAACATCAGCTGCTTTGAGAGAGAGAAAGCAATAATATGACAATTCTCAATATACTAGAAACGGACCTAAGGGTAAAAACCAGTTTTGTTCAGGAGAGCCATTTATCTTTGGTGTACTTCACTTTCAGAAAACGCGCATATCTCTGGGAGGGAACACTTTTGGGGCATGGGATCGGTCTCATTCGATGCTCAGATGTTGTCCACATCAAAAAAAAAGTGAAAATTGATTTTTTTACCCTTAGGTGCCTTTCTCTATACGCTGTCACATATGTAGAAAAATATATAAATATGTAATCAAGAATTGTAAACATTTCGCCTTTCTGAGTGGCTGCTGGTTTGTTTGTGGCTACTATTTTTGTTCTTCCTTGTTTCCTATTGCCTGGTTGGTGTGACCACCGCTACCATTTTGCTACTCCTGGGCGGTGTCTCAACTAACGCCTGGACAAATTTGTCAATGCTTGCCTTCATTTTTCAGCCAAACGAACAAAAAAAGTGACTGGTTTTGACAGTTCTTTTCGGCTAAATGCGAGCGAAGGGAGTAACATAAACTAAAATATGTTCCGAAGTAATCAAATTTTCGAGTGACTTGGTTTTCCTTCGACTATGGTTTGTTTGATAAACCGAAATCAGCTGTTTCTCGTTTAGCGCTCGACAAAATGCATTCGTTCGAGCATCGTGAACAGGTTATAAATAAAAGTTCGTCTTATGGCGTAATTGCTACCGGTATTCGAATGAAATTATTTTTAACATGTTAAAACGTTTTTAAGTTTGCCCAGGCCGAATCATAGATTCTCTCGACCGTTGATTAAAAACAAAAGAAAAACTGGCTCCCCTGACCGATTTCGCCCACTTTCAGTTCCAAATCAGCTTAAAACTATGAATTATCATCTTGCAACATTTCAGAGCACCAGCAAGCATAATTTCGTAGCTATCGTGCTTTCAACAGACACACAATGTGTTCTTTTAACTTAACTGCAGTACTATCTGTGGGCAGTGATCCTTCAGTTATGCGACTTAATTCATTTATTAGGGGTTTTTAGGTCATAGCACCGGCAAATAAACTCGGATTGGGTTAGCACCGAAAATAAACTCCGATTGGGATAAAATTGAGGAGAAGGAAAATTTGCTCATCTTTTCAAGTTCGTAAATTGCTATTAATTTTATTACATTGATTTTAAAGTTGTTTAGAAAAGTTTGAGAAATTTGAATTTAAGAACATGACTTTTTGCCCTAAATGTATCCTACTATCTTCAAAGTGAACAATTGCGGGCGGAAGTTACCCCAAAAAATGGGGAACCCTTTGAGCTATCCAAATTGGTACTGCATCCTTTTATGACTTTTGAAGGAAAAAATTATGTTGATTAAAAACAATATTTTTTTTCCAAAACTGATATTTTCAGATATTTAGATATGAACCACACTTTATAAATTGTGAACAATCCGAAATCTAGAGGGCACTAAATTTACCTGTCATTTTAAACTTATGACATCGTAAAATTTGTGAGAAAATTTCATTGTTTTGGTAAAATCGGTTGAACATATAAGTACATGTGAGAGCTGTATTTAAATCTGAACTGATTGACATGAGGAACTTACTTGTGGTAAATGTCCTCATTATTGGATGTTACATGTTTCTAAAGCTAAAGCTAAAATCGTAAACTATTTTACGGGTGCTATATCTTAATGTGACCCGATGTCGTTCAATCTCCATAACCTCGGTGCTTGCTCCAAAAAAGTAAATTGTGGCGAATTTCATCAAGATCGGATGAATATGTGGCTCCTAAAACTATGAACATAACATCGAATGGACACATGTGTGTGGAGCTATTTATCAATTTGAACCGATTTTCTTCAATATTAATAAAATCCTTCATAGCCCCAAAAAAAGCGAAAATCTGTGAAAAAAAAAATCTGTTTGTTTGAAGAACAATTACAAGGTTATTTGTAAAAAAAAAAATAAAAAATTAAAATTTCTAAAATATACCCGATTGCCCAAGTTTTGCCTACAATCACCCTTTTAAGAGAACTCATAAATATCAAAAGTTGTAGTCTTCTGGCCGATGGAAATCGATTCTCGACTACTGTGCGACGCTGACAATGAGACGACGAACACCGACCGATACATTTTTGCTAGTTTAGGTGGTATCAGTATAGGTTTTTACTCTAACCTAACTATGGCTAAATTAACTTATACCTTATCTTTAAATACACGCAGAGAAAAACTCAGGTTGCAATTGGTTCTAACTACAAAAAATCTATTTCCATTTTCGCTTGCAGTCACTGCTTGTTCGATATAATAAAGGGTGTTCAATCATAATGCACGACCATAATTGTGAGTCACACCTAACGTCAAGTTTTTTGACCACCATTATTAGACATTTCTTTGTTTCAGTGTTTGACAATTCCAACCATGGCCAGGTATACAATTGAGCAGCGCGTTTAGATTGTTGAAGCCTTTTACGAAAATGGCCGTTCAAATCAAAATGCATTTCGTGCACTACCTAATTTTTTTGGTCAGCATAATCGCAAAACTTTCACCTCAGTGAATTCAATAACAAGCAGAATTGCTGCATTAGGGGAAATGAAAATACACGAGTGATTGTTAAAAAGCTCATGCATCCACAAAGAGTGACTTTTTGGTGCGGTTTATGGGCTGGCGGCGTCATCAGGACGTACTCGTACTTCTTCAATAATGAGGTCGGCCAAGCAGTTAACGTGTATTAACGATATTAACGGACTTCTTTTGGCCAGAAATTGAGGCTTTGGTCCTGGTTTGTGCCACTTGCCACACAGCCAACGAAACAATGGCTCTTTTGCGGGAGAAATTTAATGGCCGTGTTATCTTACGTCGTGGCGATGTTAATTGTTAATTTCTTTGGGAATATTAAAAAGAAAAGTGAACACTTAAAAAGCCAAGAACAATTCAACAGCTAAAGGATGAGATAATTCGGCATATTAACGACATTGAACCTCCATAATGACTAAGAGGCATTGAAGATATGGATTATCGGATAAAGATATGCCACAGAAACCTTGGCGAGCATTTAACCCATATTTTATTTCAAACATACAAGGGTTGCTATATATATTTCTGGCCTAGGCAAAACTAAGTCTTGTCTGGCACCATCTGGCATTTCCATTGGAATGTTTGACATTTTTTAGAGTAAACGTACTCAGAGCGTTTTGACGTACGACCATCAGTTGAGTTGTTTACACTGACTTGAAAAATCAATTTGGCAAAAAAATGGAATTAACTCGTGAGCATTTTCACAATCATTTTTCACAATTTTCGATGTGGATTATCACGACAAGAGTGAATCGATGAACTTAAATCTTTGTATGGCGATGAAGCACTGTGAAAAACTGGTTTCATGAATTAAATCGTGGCCGAGGTCGTGAAGGTCGTCCAAAA
The DNA here is from genome assembly GCA_963513945.1 of Hydrotaea diabolus. Classification (NCBI taxonomy): domain Eukaryota; kingdom Metazoa; phylum Arthropoda; class Insecta; order Diptera; family Muscidae; genus Hydrotaea; species Hydrotaea diabolus. The sequence goes on from OY740718.1 coordinate 155,316,349, forward strand.
ACGGGAGTTGTGCCATATAAACATGCCGTGCGTGAACTGATAATACGAGATCGTCATGTGACATACCGTGAGCTAGAGTCATCCTTGGGCATTTCTTCCACCAGCATATATTCGATATTGCATGAACACCTGGCCGTAAAAAAGGTTTGTTCTCGTTGGATCCCGCACAATTTGACAATCGCGCAAAAAAGGCTCCTGTCGATTGGTGCAAAGAATTGTTGAAAAAAAAAACAATCGCGGTGCTTCAAAAGACGTTTATAAGATCGTCACAGGTAACGAAAAATTAATCTATGCGTATAAGCCCGAAACAAAACCACAATCGACCATGTGGGTCTTCGAAGACGAGCCAAATCCAACGAAAGTTGTTCGTGGAAGAAGCACTTCGAAGCAAATGGCCGCCTGTTTCTTCGGCAACACTGGTCATGTGGCGACTGTTCCGCTTGAGCAATGTAGGACGGTCAATTCTGAGTGGTACACCACAATTTGTTTGCCTGAAGTCTTCGGAGAAATTCGAAAAAAGAACAAGAGAAGACGAATCATTGTGCACTATGACAATGCGAGCTCTTACACCTTACGCCTTTTTGAACGGCCAAAACATCGAATTGATGGGTCATCCGCTGCACAGCCCTGACTTGGCATTTAATGACTGCTTTTTACTCCCGCACATCAAGAAAAAAATGCGTGGTCAACTATTGTCGGCGCCAGAAGATGCTGTTGAAGCGTTTAAAAACCATGTTTTGGAGGTGTCTCAATAGGAGTGGAAAACGTGTTTCAACAAATGGTTTGAGCGCATGCAAAAGTGTATAAATCAGGCTGGAGCATACTTTGAAAAACAATAAAACCATTTTTGATGATAAATATTCGCATTTTTATTATTAGGCCAGAAATATATGTAGCAGGCCTCGTAATTGTCATTGATCCTTCTATCATAACAGAAAATATTAAGATAATTATCTATAAACTTGTTAATAGTTTCGTTAAAAAAGTTTCGTTACGGAAATTTTCCACAAAAACTCCACATCACTGCCCTGTTTCATGATTCTATCGAATGCAATCTATAATGGAGGGTTTACAAGATTCGGATCCGAATTTAATTTGCCCACTTAGTTATTATGCCAAGTTCATTGCGGCGACGAGAACGAACCGCTGACATTAAAAGTATTGTGGCTTGTTGTTCGTCTATTAGATGACGTGAATTTGTTAACAACTAATCCACATTCGAGTTAAAGAATCGTTTAATGGCTGCTGTTGTATAAATCCTTCCAGCGAGTTTCCAGCATGAGGTTAGAGCACTGAATGTATTTAAAAAACTACATCGTCCAAGTTTTTAGAATTTTTCAATATTTCAAATAAAAATATTCTATCGAATTTCAATAAACTTCAATAAAGCACATCTTTAAATAATTTTCTGCATTATTAATTAAGGAGTAGATAATTTTTAATCGAAACTTTCCCCCTTTAAATTCACAGCAAGACAAAAAGTTAAAAAGTCTTTTGTCGAAATAGCAAATTTCAATTAAAAAGTGTATGACATTGCCGTAACAACACTTTTCTTTGGCTCAAATTAAAGATGATGAAAACACGAAAAAAACGAAAGCAAGGACAACTTATTTGAATATTAAATGCTATTAAACTGAAATGAAATGCATTGAATAAAACTGGAAGGGGACACGTTTTGAACATTTTTAATTTAGTCTTTATTATTATGCACAAATAACTTTTTAATCAACTTTTGCTTTACTTTACACTTTTTTTATTATTATTATTTGTCTCCACTTCACTAACCATCCTGCTGTATATCCGTCCCGGGGCCAAAACAATACCGCTGCTTCTGGCGAAAATCTGCAGAAGACGATGCGGCAAAAGGAGTGGGTGGGGGCGAAAGTTTATCGTTGAACACGTTTCCGATGTCCTTGAACAAACTTTCATCCATCAGCATTGATGGTACCGAGAATGTACGTACAGAGAACATGATGTGTCTCATTTTTGGCTGTTCCTCGGCTGTCTCACCATCCATCCATTCGCTCATATAGAAATTTGTTTTACAAATTGTTGTTATTAATCACTTTTTTCCAGCTTACAAATAGGAGCTAAAGCACACTCAAACGATAAATGTCTGCTAATTATCGGTGGTTGGTAATTATGAGTTTTGGCATGGTTAATATTCTGTTTACTGTGGCTAAACATATTATGAAGAAACAGATTTTGTAAATTTGTTTAATTTTCATGACAGCCCAAATTTAGTCTGTAAAAAAATGTAAATGACGTTGTCGTGAGTTTAGTACAATTCGAAATAGAATCGTGCATTCAGAGGCTAATCCGATTTAAACAAAAAGATTTTTGCCGTATGTTTTTCTTTTACAAATTCAGTATATGTGACGCGCAAAATAGAAAGGGACCTAAGGCTAAAAACCAGTTTTGTTCAGGAGAGCCATTTTAAAGATTAGGTCCCTTTCTATTTGCGCTTAGAATCGTCGACTTCACTTTCATAAAACGCACATATCTCTGGGAGTGAACACTTTTGTGGCATGGGATCGGTCTCATTCGATGCTCAGATGTTGTCCACATAAAAAAAGACAAACAAATGAAAATTGATTTTTTTACCCTTAGGTCCCTTTCTCTATGCGCTGTCACATATAGTTTTTTTTTAAAATTTTCTAAAAAAAAATAGCTGACAAAAAGCTCAAGTCTAACAGACCTACTTTATTATAAACTAAACAACTCTGGATATGCAGAAAAGTCAAATGTGAAACTCACTAAGTATTGTTGCTCAATATTTTTAAGGTACGAGGGCTGTCATATATAATTCTGGCCTAATAATGAAAATCCGAATATTTATCATCAAAAATGGTTTTATTGTTTTTCAAAGTATTGTCCAGCATGATTTTTACACTTTTGCATGGGCTCAAACCAATTGTCGAAGCACTTTTTCCACTCCGATTGAGACACCTCCAAAACATGGTTTTCGAACGCTTCAACAGCGACAAAAATCGTTGACCACGCATTTTTTCCTTGATGTGCGGGAATAAAAAGAAGTCATTGGGGGCCAAGTCAGGGCTGTACGGCGGATGACCCATCAACTCGACGTTTAGGCCTGTCGAAAAGGCGCTGGTTTGAGCCGATGTGTGAGAGCTCGCATTGTCATGGTGCACAATGATTCGGCTTCTCTTATTCGATTTTCGAATTACTCCGAAGACTTCAGGCAAACAAAATTTGATGTACCACCCAGTTTTGCCGAAAAAACAGGCGACTATTTGCTATGAAGTGCTTCTTCCACGAACAACTTTCGTTGGATTGCTGTTTTGTTTCGGGCTCATACGCATCGATCCATGATACGTCAACTGTGACGATCTTATAAACGTCTTTTAAAACACCGCGATCGTATTTTTTCAAAATTTCTTTGCACCATTCGACACGAGCCTTTTTAGCGATTGTCAAATTGTGCGGGATTCAACGAGATTAAACCTTTTTTACGGCCAGGTGTTTATGCAATATCGAATATATGCTAGTGGAAGAAATGCCAAGGATGCCTTTATCTCACAGTATGTCACATGACGATCTTGTATTATCAGCTCACGCACGGCATCAATGCTCTTCGTCTTTGAGCGAGCGTCGCTACGATTGAATTCATTAAACCAGTTTTTCACATTGCTAAACACCAACCTTTCTTAGGCAAAGGTTGGTGCTTAATCGCCATACAAAGATTTAAGTTCATCAATGCACTCTTGTTGTGAAATGTCACGAGCTAATTCCATTTTTTTCCAAATTGATTTTTTAAGTCACTTTAAACAACACAAATGATGGTCGTACGTCAAAACAGTCCGTTTATGCTAAAAAATGTCAAACTTTTCAATTGAAATGTCAGATGGCGCCAGGCAACACTTAGAAATATATATAGCAACCCTCGAATTGCGTCCTTCTTTGTTTGCAAATGCCTTTTAACGACCCGTGGATTGTTGTCCTATCCCCATGGAAGCTAAGTTGCCAATGTAATTTCAAATTTAAAATCGTATGGAAATTGATCTTCTTTGGAGTACACTTATTTCCCTATTTAAAGATTGTTTGGCTTGAGAGACATTAGCTCCAAACCAAATTTGGGCATATTTTAAGAGATGAGGCTATTTCGATGCAACTGAGAAATGGTTAGTTGTGGGAATCGGAGAAATGGTTAGTTGGAAAAAAATCGGTTGCAATCGGTTTTGTCATTAAACAAAATATGCTTTACTGGGCAGCAACAAACCCACATGTGCTTCAAAAGATACAATTGCATTTGCAAATAATTATTGTGTGGTGTGATTGGTCCGTATTTTCGTCGATGAAATCAATCGTCATGATACCGTCAATCTAGAGCGCTATCGTGACATGTTAGCAAATTATTTTTGGCCAGAAATGGATGAGCTTGACATCCTCGATATATGGTTTTAACAAGACGGTGCCACTAGCCACACAGCACGCGTTACAATCGATTTACTGAAAGGCAAATTAGGCGAACGTGTTATCTCGAGAAATGGTCCGGTCGAACGGTCACCTCGTTCATGTGAGTTAACGTCATTGGATTTCTCATTATGGGGCCACATCAAGTCATTGGTCTATGCCAACAAGCCAACAACTTTAATTGAGCTCAGAGACAACATGCAACGCGAAATTGCCAACGGTCCGGTCGAAATGTGAGCAAGAGTGGTAGAAAATTGGGTCCAAAGAATAGATCGCTGTACACGCAGAAAAAAGTATGGTTGGTGTGATAATATTCGAAGAGCATCATACTATTGTTGGGTATATGGTTGTGGCACAACAATAGTATGATCCTCACAATAATAGTATGATTCACACATAACCATACTATGATCCACACAACCACAGTATGATTCACACTCAACATACTATGATCTCTACAAGCAGACTATGACCCTCACAACCATAGTATGTTTCTAATGCAACCATAGTAAGCTTCACCTCAACCATCTCCACAGCCATACTATAATCCTCACAACTATAGTATTATTCACACACAACCATAATATGATACCCAAACCCATAGTAAGATTCAGTCAACCATACTATGATCTCCAAAATTTGTTTATTAGGATTGTGTAATGTTTCTTTAAAATTATATTACAATTAGTTCATAGCCAGATTTGAGGCCCAGTTTTTATTGGGCAATTCATTCAAGAAACAAAAATATACTTTCCAACGGCAGTCGAAATTACCTTTAGTTGCCAGCAGGGGTGAATTCTACTTCACCATCCGTAGACACCAAGTAACGAATGTACTTAAACCATGATCAAAGGCTATATACTTAAGTGCAGGCAGATTTTAAATAAACGAGAACCAGTCGGTAGTAGAGTATTTTACCGAACAAAGTAAACACAATAAAAATCCCTCGAACTACCTTTCGATTGTTGTTGTTGTTTTTTATAATGGACAACAACCATGCACTGTATCGTGTGTATGTGTTTTTTTGGTAAATCAAAAAAAAACGCACACACATACATGTACGCTCTAAAAAACCTGTTTTGTTATGTTCATAGTCGCAACCATACTGTATGATTGCCGTAATCATATTATTGTTAAAGTAAATTTTAAACAACAATACTTTTGTTGTACCAACCATGTTTATATGGTTGCTACAACCATATTTTCATTTTTTTTAATTTGACAATCATACTATTGTTACAGTTCAATATATTAATTTTGCCGCAACCATACTGTTGTCAGAATGAAATTCAAAAAACAATACTATGGATGTGACGAACATGCTTTTATTGTAGAGAAAATATTATTGTTGCGGTGACCATATAGTAACGATATCTTTTCTCTGCGTGTACACGGGCTCGTGGTGTTCATATGACCGAAATCGTATTTCATTCTTAAAATGTAACATTTGCACTACATATGGAATAGTTTTGAGCTCATTATCTTAAATATTCTGTGTTTTATTAATATTTAAAATTTGTATGTCCTTAATGGAATGCCCCGTATGTATTAAGTTGCCATTACTGATGTTTGTGACAACTAATTGTTATCCAACACTTTGTTGTTGTAACCTATTATTGTTGATTATATCTAAACGTTTATCATAACCAAAAGCAAAAATTATGGTATTTTTAATGCTTTAAGCAAATCGTTTAATCTATTTCAAGAAATAAAAATCTTTCATCATCTTTTCTCCTTTTGCTGTGACATGATAAGAGTACTTCAAGTATAAAAGAAAACAATTTCCTCTACTGAAAATTTAAATTTTTTTTGTTAATCAAGTACGGCACGTGGGTTGTTCAAAAAGATCCAAAAATTCTTTTCTGTAGGTTTGGACTCTTGGTATTTTTTCCGATACTTCAGTTATAACGGGTGATCCATCTTAAGGAATTTTTTTAATAGGGTTCTTTTACACAGATTACAGGTGAGTTGTGTAAAACGTTATTTGTTTTTCTTTTCAGTATTGTTTGTCATTTTATCATGAAAAGACTTACACCGTTGCCGATTTAGTGTTTGCTCTTTAGAAGCTCAAAGAAGATCCGATGTTTTCGACCAAAATGTTGTCCAGCGATGAGGCTCCTTTTTGGCTCAACGGCAACGCCAATTAACAAAATTGCCGCGTTTGGGCTAAAGAGCAACCAGAAGAGGTTCAAGAGGTGCCATTATTATTATTATATATATTAATGACCGGAACGTAACCGCGAATGGTGCCTGCTATCGCGCCATGATATCGGACTTTTTGCTACCTGAAATCGAAGCACGTTGTCTGGACGATATTGGGTTTCAATAGGACGGTGCCACTTGCCATACAGCCGCTCAAACAATGGATCTATTAAGAGGTCATTTCAAAGAGCAGCTTATTTCACGTTTTGGACCGGAGAGTTGGCCGCCTAGATCGTGTGATATCACACCCTTAGATCTTTCTGCTTGGGGCTACGTAAAGTCCAAAGTCTATGCTGACAAACCAGCTACGATTCAGGTTTTGGAAGTCAATACGACGCGTGTCATTAACGCCATACCAATCGAAATGATCGAGTGAGTCATCCTAAATTGGACCCTCAGAATGGACACTCCAAGGCCCAACATTCAAAGGCAATTATATTTAAAAAAACAAACGCCATTAAATGTCCTTTCGAATGAACAATAAAGATTCCACACTTGATTTGAATTTTTGTGTTTTTTCTTATTTTGAAAAAATACCTCTAGATTGATCACCTATTTCTTACTGAACGTTACATAGAACCAACTAACATCAAATTGTCCCGATGGCATACTCGAGGTGCATGCAACGTTAATCATTCGGCTGGCAAAGAAATTCTGCTATGAAATGAATCTGTTCTCTGTGTGTGATATGTTATTTAAATACCTAAGATAGTAAGGACTTTAAACCTTAATATTTACGGCTACTAAAGGGATAGTGTGACACAAAAGACCTGAAGTGAAGGCTTTAAGTCCTGGCAATGGTATGTGATAAGACATATTTTCCACCATATGGGTCGAATTTTTACCACAGTGGGCTATTTTCAAAAGAGGTGTGAAGCAAAATTTTTAGGTCATTAAAATAAATAATGATTTGGATAGTTGTTACAGTAATACCCACATTGCTTTGATCTGTTAAGAATTGAAAAAGGTATATCAATATTTATTGTCAAGTTTCGGGGGACCCATAACTCAGGGAATATGGGTGGCCGCTAAAACAATTGGAGGTCCAATTATGGTGATAATGTTGATCAAGTCTAAGTTGTGTCCGTAAAATACAATTAAAAAAGTTCAATATTTTGGAAAATAAATATGTATTTATAAAGTATAGCTAAAACGTTTGGAAGAATTACCGCCTGGGCCAAAAGAACTCAAACTGTCGAACACCATAAGAAATTAAAATAAAATAATTACTCTGTTAGTTGTTTCTAAATCGGAATTTCTGCACATAGAGAACGGATTTATTGCTACAACCGAATTGTTTTGCCAACCGAATGATTGAGGTTGCAAGTACTGTCATATTTCTATTTATGCGACCGAATACACTGAAATGTTTAGAAAAACGGAACAAAATATATCGTTTGAAGTGACAAATTAAATGCCTATGAATAATGTAATGATATTTCGATTTCATTTCAAATAAATATTGTTATCAGAATTTACAGCCTCAATTACCGATTCGAAAGTCTAATTAAAAAAATTAGCCAAAGCAAGATAACAATTATATTGTCAAATTTCGGAACAAATTTATATACTATTTTGGGTCCACATGGCTGTGAGAGGAAGATATATCTTAATTTGTATTCCGCCGATATGAGTAAGAGAGAAACCTTGCCATACTTAAATAATTACATTTTATCTCGAAATTATTTGTTGTCATTACCAATTGTTGGTTGCATTAATCGGTTCATAACTTATCTATTAGTTGCAAAAACAGGCGGTTCTGGCAACCAATATTTTTGAATTTCATTTGGTTTATAGAACCGAATAGAATGTTGTATGTACCACAAAATTGTCCTATCTTTCATCGTTTGGTACTTCCAACCGAATTTTCATCATTATTATTAACATTTGGTAATTAGAACTAAAAGTGTTTTGTCCAACCGAAATTGTGTAGTTCGGACTAATTTCCAACTGAAATTTTCGCTGTGTGTACATTTTTTTCCATCTTAAACAAACATTTTGTAGCGGCCTGTAACCATATACTCGTATTATTATAGGGATCATATTCTGATGGGGTTACCAATAACGAGATTTGGTTACTACTAGTACAAAGAACTTATCTGTTATTTGGTAACTACAAAGGTCTTACCGGTTTTTATTAGTTGTGGCAACCTATAGTTTTACAAAATTCGGTTGTTATATTCGACTTATTGGCGGTAAGTACTGCGACATTATTAAACCTACTACCTATCTCATGGTATGTCGAACTATGTTACCATTAATACCTTGGAATGTTGGTGATTGCAACAGAAAGTATATTAGTCCAAAAGAAATTTGGTATTTCGGACCGATTACCAACTGATTTTTTTTCTTTTTTACGCATAAATTTCAATCACAATAGCCAAACTCTATCAGTAACTATCCTGACTTTTTTGAAGCACCCAGTATAAAGTAACTGAGAATTTAAGGTCCTGAGGCTCTGGATATCACATACTTACTGGGTGGAGCGCAGAATTTGCTTATTTGGGAATGAAATAAAAAACTAATGAACCTTAGAAAAATATATTTTATATTTTATTTATATTGAACAGTAAGGGAATTTTTAAATTACATGGCTTAAAATAGTGTATCTGGCAAATATCGACCTTCACTATCCACACACTGCTGCACACGTTTTCTGAAGTTTTCATGAACTCTAACAAGCATGTCAACTAGTATTCTGCCAATTTCAGCCACAATATTGTTAATTAGGTCTTCCAAGGTGTTGGGAAGCTTGATATACGAGTACACCATCGACTTCAGGTAACCCCAAAGAAAAATCGTATGGGGCTAAGTATGGTGATCGTGCCAGCCAGGTTACATCACCCCTCAAAGAGATAAGCCGTCCGGGAAACATTTGCTTCAAACCCTCGCTGTGTGTGCAGTGGCACCATCCTGTTGGAACCATTTTCCCTCTAATTGCATTGTCTCGAGAGGCGGCTGAAAAAATCCTGTATCATAGTCAAGTACCGTGCGGAGTTCACAGTTACGGCAAGACGGTTATCCTGAAAAAAGTAATGACCAATGATGCCTACTCGTGATATGGCGCCCCACACAGTGACTCGGTCCGAATGCAGAGTTCTCTGGGGTTCGCTTCACTCCACTACCGCATATTTTGTTTGTTTACACACCCACTGAGGTGAAAATGTGCCTCATCAGAAAAGAACATAATTGCGTCTCGGGGTATAGTTGCAAAAATGTCTTCACAAGAGGTCCACGGTGTCAAATAGTCCCGTGCTGACAATTGTTGGACCACGCACAATTTATACAGGTGAAAATTCAGTTCATCATGAAGAATCCGGTGAAGAGAACGACTGGAAATGTCAAAAGCAAGTGAGAGCGTTTCGGGGATTGCAGCACTTCTGCTCTAACTCTCTCGATGTTTTGTGGTATTGTAATCCTTCTCTCAGATCGTCAACGAAAAGCACGCTGCACTGCAATAATCGAGTACACATTTGAAAAATACGCTTCAACACAAAATGCCCTCTCCTCGCGTGTCCAATGCGTGATGGCAACTGAAAGGCAGACGAATACAAATCTCCCGTCAGACACTATAAGCCACGCACTCCCTCCACTCTCTTCGCCACAACCTGCAGTGCAAAAAAAAACAATTTACCGCGCTTCATCCTGTATTTCTAAAATTAGAAGAATTTGGCCCAGAATGTTATGATAGATGTGACTTTTGGACTGCGATTTGAGTATTTACCCAGTTTTCCTAAATTAATGGTGCCTAAAGTGGCTATAATTTCTTTCTCTGTGACAGTATTAGTCCACGATTTCTACATGTCCAAGTATAGAATTTTTCTTATTCAAAGCATTATGATGCATTATAGCTTACATTGCTACTCCCACTACATCAACCCCCCGTGTACCGAGATTTCTCCTTGAGTGTAGTGTAGTTTTATCAAGTAATTATAAATGACGAAAGGGGTGGAAACAATTTGTGCATGGCCTCTAAATGGAGCCAGTTTTACGCAGGCTGTCCTGGTGGCTTGTTGTTGTTGTGAAATGTCCTCAAGATGAATGAACACCATCAAAACCGATAACAATTCAAAACTCATTTGTAAAGTAATTCACAGTTCGTTCGCTTGTTATGGTTGTGGAATTGTTGGCAGCCCGCTGGTTGTGACATAGATGAAAGTGGCAGAAGGCAGAGGGGGGAGGGGGGGGCGGGCTTTGTTGGTTTTGGCCAAAAATGGGAAATTTATGGCGCAAAGAATTAATCGACAACAATAACAAATGTTATCAAGGATTTACAATCCAATCCACTTAAAATTACACTCATTTGCTCAACGCAATGCCAAGAGGATAATCGAAATGGGTGGTTTATTGTAACCCCGTTCTCATGCGCTAATACTTACCTCCACCCAACCATCTTGTCCTGGCTGGCTGGCACCGTCATCACGGCCCTTCGTCGATCTCAGTCACTAACACCACTCAAAATGGAAATCATTATCAGACCATATCACCGTCATTATTCAGAGTCTCAGTGCGGCGTTTAAGTTATTTTATCGCTTTGGCAATTCAAGAGATTCCAGGCTATTATCCTTTTACCCCACCACATCAGCATACAGCTAGCGTTGCGTCGTCATCGTGGCGCTGCTTAATGGCTTAACTACTTAAATACCTTACGCCCACTTGGCCAAAATGGTTGGCCGGCCAGTCGGCCGGTGGATTGTTCGGTGGTTGGCGGGTGGTAATGGTTCAATTGCAAAGTTAAATTGATATGGTATCGCTTATATTGATACAAAAGGGATTGGCATTGCTGCTGCCCAACGCCAGAACGAGCTCGAAAACGTACGGAGGTAGTAGAAGCAATGCTTAAGAGGATCTCATCGCTATTATGTGCCACCTTACATGAGAATGTACGTGCCTTTAATTTGAGGTTTTATGCAGAACAACAAAGAAAGAAAAAAGGACAGGACGAAACGAACAGCAACAAAGAAGAGCCTACGAAGGGATAATGCTCCTCAAGCAATTGCTTGTGCTGCGAGCTGTGTAAATGTGCGTAAATACAAGTATCAAGTCGTCATGTTGTAATTCCTTCGCCCTCCCAACCCGGTTTGGATACCCTCGGTTTAGGATGGCGTTAGTAAGAATTTATTTTTATTTGCTTGGGTAAAAGAATTTGTTAATGGAAATTAAAGTAAATGGTCATGTGTCGTGCAGGGTTCGGAATTTAGGCCACATCGTCCTTAATAAGAAAGAAAAGTTTGTATTCTATGCTACTTTGGTATACATAGAACTCCTATCCACAGTGGATTTCAAATTACTCTTGGAAAGTGTACTTTGTGTGGAAGGTACCTCAAGGGACATGGCTAAGGCTCCAAACATTCGTCAGTCTATCAAACAATCGAATTTCCAATTACTAATTTTCATCAGAATAGTATAAACAGTATACAAATTATTATGCGAATACTAAAAGTGGGCACTGAGGTACCAAAATGGGGCATGTCATCCACACATTTCGTAGGCTCCTATACAGCCGTTATAAAACATGCCAGAAAGTTTCAGTCGGTTGATCTCACACTCATAAATTAACTTTAAAATTTTCCCTCGTTCCGTCCTTCATTGTCAGAAGCCATTTTGATTAAAATCTCGTAAAGGGTCGTCTGTGTGGAAGCTACCAGACTATGGCGTGGTACCCACCTTTTCTTCTGAGCTTACAAGTCGAAATAGAAGTATTCAAAAAACCAAAATTCACCCGAAATCCATGCATTAGGATGACAGTTATGTGGGTCTTAATCTACACTTAGATAGTATCATTTGGGTGGAAGGTTCAAGAAGGCGAACGGCTAAGGCTCAAATTTGTCGTCAGCTACTCTAATTTATAGTGGATTTTCTTACTACTATTTTTCAGCAGCATCACATGAATAGCATAAGAAATTTGGATGCAAATACTAAAAGTAAGAGGAATGGTGCATTTCCAAAGGAGGTACAAGGTGGAGCGCGTTAACTTGCTTATTTGGAAATGAAATAAAAAATTATGAATCTTAGAAAAATTTATTTTATATTTTGATTATATTGAACAGTAAGGGAATTTTTAAATTACATGGTTTTATATAGTGTATCAGGCAAATGTCGACTTTCGCTATCCACACACTGCTGTATACGTTTTTTTTAAGTTTTCATGAATTCAAACAAGCATGTCGACTGGTATTCTGCCAAATCAAGCCTTAATATTGTTAATTAGGTCTTCCAAGGTTTTGGGACGGTTGATATACACCTTCGACTTCAGGTAACCCTAAAGGAAAAAATCCCATGCTAAGTCTGGTGCCGGTCAGTTCACATCACCCCTCAAAAAGATAAACCGTCCAGGAAACATTTGCCTCAAACAATTCATGGTAACCCTCGCTGTGTATGCAGTGGCACGATCCAGTTAGAACCATGTATCCTCTAATTGCATTGCCTAAAGAGCCGTTTGAAACAAATCCTGTATCATAGTCAAGTACCGTTCGGAGTTCAGAGTTACGGCAAGAAGGTTATCCTGGAAAAAGTAAGGGCCAATGATGCCTACTCGTGTATGGCGCACCACACAGTGACGCGGTCCGAGTGCAGAGGTCTCTGGTAAAGTTCTCTGGTGTTTGTTTCACTCTAGTACCGCATATTTGGGGGAACAGCGAATCGTAAACGAAAAGCACGCTGTACTGCAATGATCGAGTACGCATTTGAAAAATACGCTTCAACACAAAATAATCTCTCCTCATATGTTCAAAACATGGTGGAAACTGAAAGGCAGACGGAAACAAATCTCCCGTCATTCATATAAGCCACGTACACTCTCCACTTTCTTCGACTAACAGTGCCGCCTGCAGTGCAAAAACAGAAAATTACCGCGCTCCACCCTGTATCAGAATGTGGCGTGTCATCTTCGCTCTTCATACGTGCGTATAAAGTAAAGCCTTTTTATAGAGTTCGCAGTTAAATTAAATTTTATGCACTAGGAGAGTAGTTAGTATGTGGGTTCTAATCTGCACTAAAACAGTATAATTTTAGTTGGACGTAACAAAAGGGGCGTGACCAGGAATCCAATTATCTGGCACCACGCAATATTTATAACTCTGTTTTTTTTGTATTGGTTTTAAGTTAGATCGTTTAAATAGAAATAAATATATTATAATAATAACAAAAGTGCTCGAAATGGTGCATTTAGTCGGGAGGTATCACAATAGGGCGTGTCAACCACTTCTTCCATATGCGAGAAAAAATCCGTTATTAAAATATAACGATGTGCACGATTAAAGCGATTTTTCACGCACTGGGAGAAAAGTTCTTAAGGCTGTTATCTGCACTGAAGCAGTGTTATTTATGTTGGAGGTAAAAGAAGGGGCGTGGCTCGGAGTCCAATTATCTGTCATTAAAATCACCATATAACTCTGTTCTTATGTATTAATTTTGGATAATATCGCATGAAACCATTTGATATATTAATAATACAAAAAGTAGGCGTAATGCTACATTTCTCTCTAAGGTACCAGCAGAGGTGTGGAAATATGTCTTATTTTCAATTCCATTGTCAGTTTTGTAAAAATAGTGCAACATTCAAAATTTAGCAAGGGAAAAAGCTTCAGCAGAGTAACATTAAAAGCAAACGAATTTGACGAAAATGAAAAACTTAATGACAAATTTACTGAAATTATTTTCTATATTGACCAGAAACCAAGTTGCTATGATTTTACAATTTTGCTCGTAACAAAGCATATTTTTACAAAGTATATTTTAACATCTCTACTCGAACAAAATCCAATGATAATGTAGACCCATTTCATGACAACAAAATTTGTGCTTTTTTGCTGGTACTGTCGTTGTTAAATTGTCTGCTACCATTGCACATTTTCTATTCCAACAATGTTGACAATGCCTTCTTCTTTCAGACAATTTAACAAAGGCAGTACCAGGATATAAGCACACATTCTGTTGTCATATGATCCGTGGCCTCACTATCAATATACCACGTATCTGCTGAGGATTCGCTTCTAAAAGCTGGGAACATGGAACTCCCTATATTTGCCGGAGAATTCTTGTCCTTGACTTTCGATGGGCACTCCAATGTAAAATGGCCAACGCCATCAAAGTTGAATCACCGTGACCTACCCTTTTTAGTTTGCTAAGAGAACTTCTTTTTTGCTTTTCTTGCCACAAGCACACAGTCTAATGATGGATCAAGTTCTACATCCTGTAAAAGCTTCATTTTAACACTATCCGCAGTTAATCGTTTTCCTGTGCCCCCAATTGTCATTTTTATCGGCTTAAATTCACTTGACAATCCCTTCAAAAGTAAGCTTACAATCCATTCGTCATTTACTGAAAATCCAATTTCATTCAATTTGTAAGCGGTTGAGATGATTTGATTCACATAATCTTCCACTGAAGAACATGCCGCCAAAGTCACAGAACACAATTTTTGCGACAGAAAGGGAACAAAACTTTTCATTAAGTTTTTACTTTTTTTTTGATGTGAACAACATCTGAGCATCGAATGAGACCGATCCTATGCCCCAAAAGTGTTCCCTCCCGGAGATGTGCGCGTTTTATGAAAGTGAAATCGACGATTCTAAGCGCAAATAGAAAGGGACCTACTCTTTAAAATGGCTCTCCTGGACGAAACTGGGTTTTAACCTTAGGTCCCTTGCTATTTTGCGCGTCACATATACTTATAAGTATATATAATATATTTTTCTCACTAAGACAAAATAATAATTTATGCGTAATTTGACTTAATTGGGTCAGGGACCCAATGCCCGAAAATCTTACCCGTTAAAACTTGGACATATGGGTATTAAAAACGGTGACATTTTCGAACAAATTCAAATTCTAACTTTTTTTTAAATCAATGTACATTTAGAGTCTGTTTAAGGGGTTCAAAAACGTTGGCTCTTTTGTACATTCAGAAGTGAAGGTCATAATAAAGTTGGTCCTGAGCTATTTTACTAGTTTATCCTTAAATCCTCTATTCGCAGCAAGTGATTTTATTGCATTATAGAGCCAAGATATGGAGACAATAATTTCGCTGCTGATTGGGGATATATATTACGTTTCTTGGCAAAAGTCTTAAGCCGCATGTCGGTTAATACCGCTTTTTTATGAAATTTAAAAAAAATCCGGCAGTCGGTTTTTGAAAAAATCCGAACTGCCGGTTTTTTGGTCGCTCTAGTTGTAGCGATGGATTACATGGGTAGTACGTGCAAGCACCAACATATGGTCGGTAAAATTCAGTTGAGGCAACAAATTTGTTGTCTGTGCATTCACGTAAATTAAGGGATAGTTTTTGGGCTCCTAGGACCATAGAGTTTAATGACCACGCCCCTTTTTGTGCTTTGGCTACGACCACTGAACAAAGATAATTTTTAAAGTTTCTAGTAAAAATGTACAAAAAATTGGTCGCGAATTTTTTGCCTCTCAATGGAGGAGTTTTTTCATTTACGTCCGATTCCATTATCGCCGATTATTAGTTGCCGCCTCTAAGTCATAAAGGGTTGTGCAACCACAATGCACGATGTTTATTGTGAGTCACACCTTAACAAAAAAATTTTCCCTACTTAATTTGACATTTCTTTGTTTCAGTGTTCAAAAAATTCAACCATGGAGAGCTACACAATTGTGCAGCACGTTAAGAATGCTGAAACCTTTTAGAAGAATGGGCGTTTAAATCGAAATGCGTTTCGTGCACTTCGCTATTTTTTCGGTCAGCATAGTCGACCAAATGTGTCCACAATCGAGACAATTGTGCTCAAATTTCAGCAAACCGTGTCCAGTTCGTTCTGCTGCCATCCTCTTGTCATCGGGCCGTACTTCTTCGAAAATAAGGTTTGCCAAGTAATTACTGTGAGTGATTTTCGCTATAGCGCGATGGTAACGGACTTTGTGTGACAAGAAATTGAGGATATTAAACTTAAGGCGGGTCACAAAACAAATTGTACAAGTCTATTTCAAAGCCCTAAGAAAGAGTATTTCAGAAATGGAAAAAAAAATGTTCCGCGAAAATAAAATACCGCCAAAATGGATTTAATTCTACAGTTTCTTTGTTTAAATCGCAACGTGTACGAGGGCGGTTCGGAAAGTTCTTAGCCTATCAATGAAAGAGAATAGTTAGTTTTTCAAAAATATTTTTATTTTTCAATATAATCTCCTGAAACTTCAATTCACTTAGTCCAACGCTAATCTAGCAATTCTATTCCTTGATTAAAATAGTTTTCCTCAAGGTCTTCAAAATAGTGGTTTACAACTGTAATTGCATCATCATTTGAGGTAAAACGCTTGCCAGCAAGGATTTTTTTTAGATTTGGGAACAAGTAAAAGTCACTGGGAGCTAAATCAGCAACTCGTACTTTAATTCGTTGATTTTAGCCATTGTTAAAACACTCTTGTGCGCTGGTGCGTTGTCTTCATGAAAAATTATTTTTCAATCAATAAAATACCTTTGAAGTCCCAAAAACCGTGCCATAACCTTATCAGCCGATTGCATTGTTTTTGCCTTCTTTGGGGCACTTCCTCCAGCTTCAGTCCATTGTTTGGATTTTTCTTTTGTCTCTGGAGTATAGTGGTGGATCCATGTCTCATCAACAGTTGTCACGACGCTTAAAATCCATTTTATTTCGCTGAAAACGATCCAAACAAGCTTGAGAAATGTTCATTCTTATGTGTTTTTGGTCGACTGTTAACAAGTGCGGCACCCATCTTGCAGAAAGCAATTTCATCTGTAGTTCTTCATGCAAAATTGTATGGACTCGATCATTTGAGATGCCCATAATATTAGCTATTTCACGCACTTTTATTCGTCGATCATTTAATACCATATCATGCACATTGGCTACAATTTCTGTTGTTGTTGCTGTTTTTGGACGTCCACTACGTGGTTCATCTTCAATGCTTGTACGACCACGTTTAAATTCAGCAACCCAATTTTTTACTGTTGCATATGAAGGAGCACTTTCACCTAACACATTCACCATATCATTATGAATTTCTTGTCCCGATAAACCTTTTTTATGTAAATATTTAATGACACCACGCATTTCTAATTTTTCCATTGTAAAAAATCGCGGATGCGTCTTTTGTGAACACCTGTTTCGAAATAAAGGAGTTGCCAGATCGAAACAAAATTTAACATGTGTTCATAGCAGAGATGGAAGTTTCCAAAACACTTTTTCTGTTTATACCGCGCTTTTTGTGCTAGGCTAAGAAGTTTCCGAACCGCCCTCGTAGTATATTGTTGATTTTGTGCCTCAAAGAGCTATATTTTCGTCACTGGTTATTTCTGACTCCGAGTTCAATTTCGACCAATTACCTCGGGAATCCGATTCGATTTTCAACTATCATATTTGGAACACGTTATGCAACAAACATAAAAATATAAAAATTATTAAAAACTTGTGCTTTGAAAGTATTCATTTATATTCACAAACAAAAAGGTTATTTTTTGCACTGTTAAAATTGTATTAAAGTTTCATAAACTTTTACGAAAGAAAGTTCGAGGAGTCACCCCCAGGTTTTAAAGCCTGTAGGGAGAGCATTTCATAAATGCAAAAAATATTTTTTCTGTGAAAATTAAATACCGCCAAAATGGTTTTTATTGCTCTGTTCCTTCGTTTAAAGCAGGATCGTACTGTTTGATATATTTGTCTCGTCAATAGTTAAATTTCTTTTATTAGTTAATTTGGACCCCGAATACAATTTCAAGAAGCTACCTCGGGTACTCGATTTTCAAGTGTTCACAAAAAACTGATGACGATTATTTGTAGATTTGACCTTTATAGACCTCGAATCAATATATGGAAGAGAGAACTTACGAGTAAGTACAAAAATGTGTTATGAGATTGGTGTTTAAATATAACTACATAAAGACATCATACCGATTTGTACTTATTGAATTTATGGTTTACTTATTTTTTGTTTTATAATAATGAAAAGGGTAAGGATAGCCCATTACCTGGTAATAAACAATTGTAGGATTTATAATTACTGAACAAGTAAACCGTCTGACCCAAGCAATTGAAAAATCATATTGCTGCGCCGTATTCCTGGATGTTGCTCAAGCATTTGACAAAGTCTGGCACTTTGGCTTGACCTACAAAATTTGCAAATACTTACCAGCAAATTCGATGCGTATTTTCTTGAGTCTTACTTAGAAAACCCCAGATTCAGAGTCAAATGTGGGCAACACGTCACCGATGACCGCGAAATACTAGCAGGTTTTCCCCAGGGAAGCGTTATGGGGCCTATCCTTTACCTTGTGATTCCCGCAGATATCCCCACAAGCCCAAACGTGCTAACATCCACTTTTGCCGACGATACCGCTATAATGGCCGCACATAAAAAGCAGGATATTGCATCTATGAATCTAGGTGTACATCTCAGACGAGTAGAATCTTGGCTCTCTGACTGGAGAATAAAAGTCAATGAGGCTAAATGCACACAGGTAACTTTCACACTGAATTTCAGCACTTGTCCGACATTAAAACTAAACAACATCCCTTTTTCTCAATCTGATCATGTTACATACCTTGGAATCTACCTGGATCGCCGACTCACCTGGAGCTGTCATATCGAAACCAAGAAAACTCAACTGAAACTTAAGGTCCATCAACTTCACTGCCTCCTTAACGCGAACTCAAAACTAAGCCTTGAATATAAGGTCCTGCTATACAACAGTGCAATCAAACCTATCTGGTTATACAGTGCCCAGCTATGGGGCGGCAAAGCAAGCTCGAGCAATCTCGACAAAATCCAAAGAGTCCAATCGAAGACATTACGGCTCATTACCGGTGCCCCTTGGTATATGAGGAATGAAAACATCCACCGAGACTTCAAAATACCTCTCGTTAAAGAGGCAATTCAAAAAATCAAGTCATGATAACATACTTGCTAGACAATTATTGTGCAGTCCAAGCTCTTTAAGACTTTGGAGAAACGAACGCCGTGTTTTCTAATCTACACTTGTGCTTCATCCGTAACAGCAATCGCGTACACACGCGCCCGAAGGACTGTGTAGAATTCTTTTTTCTACGTCACGTGGCTTAAATGCTCTTATACGTGATCTTTAAAACAGTCAATATCAATCGCGGACGAACACTCAAAAAAGACTGTGTAGAGTCCTTTATTCTACGTCACGTGGCTTAAATGCTCTCATACGTGATCCTTAAAACAGTCCACACGAAAAACCTACAAAACCTAAATTACGTCGTCCACTCTGCTATTCTAGAGTTATCCGTTATGCATAACTAGAGTTCTTCACTCTCCGTAAATGACTGTAAGGGTCCTCTGGCCCTTTATCACGAGGTTTAAGCCAAACCAGGTTTAAAATTCTCAGGCATGTGATCCATACCATTTATATACTATTTTGACCAAATTAATTTAAATTCCTGCCAATTAGCAGAGATCCACATTACAAGAAATCCATACTAGGATTCATTATTGAATTATTCTTAAGATTCGTACACTTATTGTTAGGCTCCTTTGGAGCAGATTCAATAATTCAAATAAAGCTTATATATAAAAAAACTGAATTTTTGCAGTTATTTGATTAATTTATAATATTTTCACCAACTTTTTAAGAAATTTCTTAAAAAACATTTTGCAAATTGCATAAAAAAAATTATTACAGAGAAGTTGGCTTCCAATTAATATTCGTCGAATTAAGATCTTAAGAACTCCGAACCCTTTTATTTCCCCCCTGTACAGGGTTTACAGGCTATTAAGACAAAAAAATATACTCAAAAATAAACCAACATAAAAAAACATTGAAGATTTAAGAAATAAAAAAAAAAACCAAACACCCCATAAAACCGCCACCAATTGCCTATCATTCATATACAGGGTTCGCACAAGACGATTGCCAGCCATTTTAAATTCAATAAATTTACGCACATTAAATGCCATTAGTATCGAATTTGGTTTTGCATCTTTCTTTACTTTGAGCGTTGCTTTCCTTCGCCAGCATTTCATTTACATTTCGGAATATTTTAACGAATTTACATACGGCAGAACGACGACCTTTTCTCCCCCACACTCGGTTGCAAAAAACCAAGTGGAAGCGGTAAAAAAGAAAAGCAAATACCAAAGACAAAAGGAACAAACAGATGAAAATGAAATCGTACTTATTTTATGATAAAAGCAAATAAAGATATTTTTTCGGTAATAAATTCAGACAGCAAAGCAACTGTAATGCCGAAGGATCCCACCAAATACAGACATTCTGCGAGTGAGTGAGCGACCGGCCCTTTGAAGGAACAGAAGGCCATGCAAAAACAACTAATGAGATAATTTTTTCCCTTCAGCCACCAAATAACGCCTGCATACATTGGCAGGTCAAAGAAGAATTTCTATATTGAATTCTCAAGAAAAGGAATTGAAAGTTTGCGGCGGCAGGGAAGGAGAAAAAAAGCGGAGCAGAAAACTCAGCAGTAGAACTGTAAAATTCAATTAAAACGAAATCACACAAAAACCGAAACTAAACGCAACCAAAACGCATGGACGGCTGGACGGACGTTCTGTTGGCCGCACGCATGGAATGCGGGGTAAAAGCCCTCTAACAATAATCCCCAGAGCTTATGCTAAATGGCGTATACTCGCCGAACATGAAAAAGTTTTAAACGAAACCGTACAGTACAGCGTTCTGTACCAAATTTAAATGTTTATTTTTGCCCCCTCCACCCCCTATAAACGGCAATCTATTCGACACAAAAAGGTATGTAAATATTCGTACAGAAGCAGCCACTCATACAGACATGCACGCATATTGTAAATGTTTCAATGTGTTGGTGTGGCATCTAAATGTATTAGTGTTAGGTTGTTGTTGTTGTTTGCATGCTTAACAGACCCTTTTGAAGTGCCCATTACCGATCGGAGAAGAAAAAAGCGTCAAAATTTGGGCAGTTTTCATTTGGCACTAAAAGCACAGTTCCCTAGCACTGCACAGTGGTTAGGAACTAACCTTCATATTTTGACAAAGAACTTGTCAATTCATTTAGTTCCACCGATCTGAAGGATTTCCACTATGGACTGACATTGACGTTACTGTATCCTATAGACTTTGTTAGAAGTGCCAGTTTTCTTTTTTTAAGGACATTGGGCCCTAGGCCCCCAAATTGTGCCAAACTTAACGCTAATTTTTTGCAGAAAAAAGCCTCATATCTGCGTTTGTTTTTGACAACACAGTTAAATTCGAAGATTATAAGTATTTTATAACATTTTCATGAATCATTATAATATCATTTGATATTTTTATGACACACTTCAGACCAATTGCAAAACCATCCCGCTAATTATAAAGGTTGAGCCGTTTACCAAGAATAATCAAAAGGAAGCTTCAAGACAGTAGCTACCGTAACCGCCAAAGAAATACAAGATTTTCATGTCATGATGGGGAATTTCCCAATTTAGGCAACGAAACATTCCATAACACAAATCAAAACAGAATGTTCTCATATTCCGAAGCTTACGAGGGCGGTTCGGAAAGTTCTTAGCATATCAATTAAAGAGAATAGTTAGTTTTTCAAAAATATTTTTATTTTTCAATATAATCTCCTGAAACTTCAATACATTAGTCAAACGCTTATTTAGCAATGCTATACCTTGATTTAAATAGTTTTCCTTAAAGTCTTCAAAATAGTGGTTTACAACTGTAATTGCATCTTCATTTGAGGTAAAACGCTTGCCAGCAAGGAATTTTTTTAGATTTGGGAACAGGTAAAAGTCACTGGGAGCTAAATCAGGAGAATAAGGTGGGTGGTCAAGCAACTCGTACTTTAATGATGAAATTATTTTTTTGTGTTGTAAGCCAGGACGTTTTTCTCAAATTTGTACATTTAATTGATCTAAAAGGTTGCAATAGTACTCTGATTTTATTGTTTTACCCTTTTTCAGATAGTTAATCAATAAAATACTTTTGAAGTCCCAAAAAACCGTTGCCATAACCTTACCAGCCGATTGAATTGTTTTTGCCTTCTTTGGGGCACTTCCTCCAGCTTCAGTCCATTGTTTGGATTGTTCTTTTGTCTCTGGTAGTGGTGGATCCATGTCTCATCAACAGTTATGAAACGACACTTAAAATCCATTTTATTTCGCTGAAAACGATCCAAACAAGCTTGAGAAATGTTCATTCTTATGCGTTTTTGGTCGACTGTTAACAAGTGCTGCACCCATCTTGCAGAAAGCTTTTTCATCTGTAGTTCTTCATGCAAAATTAAATGGACTCGATCATTTGAGACGCCCATGATATTAGCTATTTCACGCACTTTTATTCGTCGATCATTTAATACCATATCATGCACTTTGGCTACAATTTCTGGTGTTGTTGCTGTTTTTGGAAGTCCACTACGTGGTTCATCATCAATGCTTGTACGACCACGTTTAAATTCAGCAACCCAATTTTTTACTGTTGCATATGAAGATGCACTTTCACCTAACACATTCACCATATCATTATGAATTTCTTGTCCCGATAAACCTTTTTTATGTAAATATTTAATGACAACACGCATTTGTAATTTTTCCATTGTAAAAAAATCGCGGATGCATCTTTTGTGAAAACCTATTTCTAAATAAAGGAGTTGCCAGATCGAAACAAAATTTAACATGTGTTCATAGCAGAGATTCCAAAACGTTTTTCTGTTTATACCGCGCTTTTTGTGCTAGGCTAAGAAGTTTCCGAACCACCCTCGTAGAAATCAACAGAATCTACATCCTTTAATTCTTACAAAACTGAGAAACTTTTACAGAAACAAATTGAGCTTACTTACACACTTTTGAGTATGATGTCAGTTCTGCTAACGAAGCTATGCAATTAAATTTAAAAATTGCATTATGGAATGCTAATGGGTCGAAAAAGCACACGGTGAAGCAGCTATCCCTGTTAAATCGTCTATAAAATATGAAGAATCAGATGAAGTAAGAAAACCATTCTTGTAAGTAAAGTGCGACAATGCGGATGTTAATTTTTGAACAAAACTGGTTTTTACCCTTAGGCCCCTTTCTATTTTGCGCGTCACATATTGGCCAACGGATCCCAGAAGAATTCCTGACCTGCTGGATTTCGCAGTTTTAAATGGTTTACCTCGGCAATTTTTTCAAATATCTGATAGTGTCGAACTCATCTCAGATCACACCTCAATACTAATTAACTTTAACACTTTTATTCACACATTATCAAGGAACTATAATTATCAAAGTTAAAAGTTCAAATACTAACTTAAATTATTTTTCTCATTGGATTTACCTAAATCTCAATCTAAGCGTTTCACTAAAAACTGCTTCTGAACTAGAGGATATTGTTGAATCTTTTAACAACTTGATCCATGAAGCTGGGCTTTTATCAACACCTACTGTTAACAATGAACAAACTCAACAAAAGATAGTTAATTTCGACATGTATTTGAATTGCTAGACAGCCCTAGCCCAGTAGATTGGAACATAAAGCATATTACACCCATGAAGTAAAATAAAAGAAGAAATTGATAAAATAAATTGTATGAAATCGCCTGGTTTTGACCAAATCAATGGAAGTCATTAAAAATCGACCAAATAAGCGATAACATTTTTAACACTGATTTATAACTCAATTCTTCCCACAGCAGTGGAAATGTGCAGAAATAATAATACTGCCCAAACAAAATAAGCCCGAGAATGAGGTTAGTTTACTGAAAACTTTTTCTAAAATATTTGAGAGACTATTACTTAGAAGATTATTACTAGTATAAGAAGAATACAACATTTTACCTGAACACCAATTTAGTTTTAGGCAAAAAACATGGTACTCCTGAGCAATGCCATCGTATTATCACCTTTATACGAGATTCATTATAAAACAAAGAACATTGTTTTGGTGCCTTTTAAGATGTGCAGCAAGCATTCGACAAGGTTTGGCATTATAACTTATGTTGCAAACTTAAAAATATGCTCCCTACCCACTTGTATGTAGTACTAAAATCCTATCTGACAGAGCGATACTTTTACGTCTAGTTAATGCCGAGTAGAAGCTTCGCTCCTTGTTCAAGACGAACTAAAATAAATGCTGCAAAGTCAACACATGTCACATTTTCTATGAGAGCCAACGATTGCCCTAGGCTAATAATTAACAATTGTACCATACCACACGAATCGCGCGTTAAATATTTGGGTATCCATATTGACAGAAGATTGACTTGGAAACCACATTTAAAACAAAGGCGGAACATTTTCACATCAAATTTAAACAGTTTTGATTGATTGCTAGATAGCAGATCGCAGCTGAGTGTACAAAACAAAGTTTTTATAAACAAAACTATACTCAAACCTTTATGGACATATGACATTAAATTATGGCGAACGGCAAAAAATTCGAACCTCGAAATTCTACAAAGGTTTCAGATTAAAACATAAAGGTCCATTATCAATGCCCCTTGGTTCGTTTCAAAAAACACTATTCATAATGATTTAAATATTCATCTAGTACAGAATGAAATTTAACGATTTAGTGAAAGTTATCTTTAGAGATTCAGCAATCATTGCAACCCACTGGCTATATCATTGCTGGATGATACATCCGAAACCAGAAGTCTGAAGCGTTACCACATCCTTCCATTTCGTACATAGATGTCAATTATCAATTTCTTATATTAAATATTTTCAAAATCGTTAAATAGTATGAAAGATAGCTTGAATAAAAATAAAAAGAGTTTGTTAATAACAGGTCGAATAAACTAACACGAAATTAAACTTACACGGAAGATATTTTTATATTGTTGTTCTCGTTGGAGCTCAGCAATCTATGTGATTTTTAAATTAGTTATAAAATTTGCTTATTGTCCTCAACTGGATAGATTGAAAATAAAAGTTTACAAAAAAAAAACTTTGGACCAAAATGGACTGGATGGAATGGAAGAAAAACTAGTAACAAAAGTCAAGCTTGGCCTACTATACTTATATTATACCCTTCACCATGAAATGTTCTGCAAAGACAACATAAATTAGGGTTTTTGACCCCCTCGTCCTTGCTAAACTTACTTAGACTTTGAAACCAATATTTTGAATTTGTGAGAAAATTTCATAGTTATTGGTAAAATCGGTTGAACATATGTGTGTGAGCTGTTTCTTAATCTGAACAGATTTTATCCAATTTCAACGATGTACAATCGTCCAGGTTACTATAACTTTTGATCTAGTAAATATTTTTGAGTTCTGTAAAAAGAGCCAAGGAGTCTAGGATTATTTTGAGCTATTAACATTTAATATCGGGATATTGGGTTTACTTATATTTAAGAAATGGTTCGAACACCCCTGTCTAAATTTGGCCAACATCAAATGTAAAATGTGGCTTATGAAATGGCTGGACCTCAAATCTGAAGAGAGCTTTACATGGGTGCTAAAGGTGCATGCAATGGTTTTATCGACAGGACACGAATTGGAATGTACCTTTGTGCAGAGGCTATTTAAAAGCATGGACTATTAGTGACTTGTTAAGCTCTGTACATAATTTGGTTAGAGTTAAATGTAATATGTTGCTTTATAGCTGTTGATTTGAGTTGATACCGGAGAGGCTTTAGTAGGCCTCTTTAGCTCATAGAGAAAGGGACCTAAGGGAAAAAAATTTATTTTCACTTTTTTTGATGTTTAAATCTTTCAAATGGCTCTCCTGAACAAAACAACAACTCTCTAATGTTGACAACATAACGCAATTCTAATAAATAATATTTGGGATCATACTATGTTTGTAGGTGTCATATCATTGTTGCGTGTGAATCATACTATGGTTGTGAGGACCATAATATGGTTGTATGTGAAACATTCTGTGATTGTGAGGATCATAGTATGGTAGAGTGTGAATCCGTATGGTTAAGTGAGGATCATAATATGGTTGTGGGGATCATATAATGGTTGTATGTAATTCTTACTTATGTTGTGAGGATGATAACATTGCTGTGACAGAACCATATATCCAACAATAGTATTATGCTCATTAAATATTGTTATCGCAACCATAATTTGTTTCTTCGTGAAGAGTTTCCGAAATCGAAAACCGACTTTCAGGGTTATTCTGACCAAGCCCTACATGTCTGTTTACAATTTTTTTTGTAGGGTTGTTGTAAGTAAAAGCAAAGAAAATTAATAATTTTTGAGCACGCAATACGTTACTTTCAAGAATATTTAGACTTTTCCCACCTTTAAGTGTACCGATCGCCTTAGACTCACCAGTTGATTCAATTTAACGATTTTTGTCTGTCCGTCCGATGTTTATCTAAAGCTTGAATTTTGACAGAAGTAAGCGGACAAAGATCGGAGCTGTTGACACTTATTTGGACGTTTAAAATTGATTGTGTTAAGTGGAAGAGATAACTTCCGTCAAGGGGTTCCGTTGACACATAATTTGGACGTTTAAAATGGATTGTGTTAAGTGGAAAAGATATCTTCCGTCAAGGGGCTGCCGCCAGTGTTGCCACACATTTGTGCCCACATTTCCGGGACTGCGATTGTTCGGGGCTGGTTTGTTGGCAAAAGCCCGCGACTTTAAGTAGCACCAAATATAGAAGTCTGAGATGCTAAAATCGGGCGATCTTGATAGCCATGGCCACATTAACGAAACAGGTGATAACGCTACGTGATAACAGTGGCCGTGCTGCCGATCACGTTTTCCCATAAATACGACATGATCACTCCTCTTGCGTAAATGACGCACAACACAGTGGATTTGAGATAGAGTAATGGCTCACAAAAATCCTTGACCGTGCATTTTTTTCTTGATGTGCGGCAATAAAAAGAAGTCATTAGGTGCCAAGTCAGGGCTGTACGGCAGATGACCCATCAATTCGACGTTTTGACCGGTCAAAAAGGCGCTGGTTTGAGCCGACGTGTGAGAGCTCGCGTTGCCATGGTGCACAATGATTTGTCTTCTTTTGTTCCTTTTTCGAATTTCTCCGAAGATTTCAGGCAAACACATTGTAATGTACCACTCAGAATTGGCCATCCTACGTCGTTCAAGCGGAACAGTCGTCACACATGACGAGTTTTTCGAAGAAACAGGCGACCATTTGCTTCGAAGTGCTTCTGCCACGAATAACATTCGTTGGATTTGGCTCGTCTTCGAAGACCCACACTGTCGATTGCTGTTTATTTCGGGTTCATATACATATATCCGTGATTCTTCACCTGTGACGATCTTATAAACGTCTTTTGAAGCACCGCGATTGTGTTTTTTTCAAAATTCTTTACACCAATCGCCACGAGCCTTTTTTGAGCGATTGTCAAATTGGGCGGGATCCAATAAGAACAAACCTTTTTTATGGCCAGTTGTTCATGCAATATCGAATGTCTGCTGGTGGAATGCCCTAGGGTGCCTCTTTCTCACTGTATGTCACATGACGATCTTGCATTATCAGTTCACGCATGGCATCAATATTCTCTGGCACAACGGCCGTAATTTAGCGCTTAAATAGTTATGCTTAGTTTTATATTTTAAGGATTAGGTTTGTGCCGTTTAACCCGCCTTGAAGGGTGAATTTCCAGAAAAGCACTTAGAAGTCTTTGCATCTAACCGTCTATTCTCTATAAGTATTTACGGAATCTATGAGTTTATTTCATCCAATGATCCATGGGAATGTGTCTTTATCATACAATATTTCATAAAATCCGTGAAGAGTTTCCATTGATATTACGCTCAAAATTCGTACGGTGTACGATTTTGTTACCAAAATCACTGTGCGATGGCGCAGTTTAAAACCGCAATTTTCCGCTGTGGAGCTATTAAATGAGTTCCTTGTTAAGACCATTACACAACTACAATGTTACGCGTACATACTCGTACTACAATCCACGAGTATCCGCTTATACATACATGTGTGTGTGTGCTCGAGAGAGAGTGTATATAATGCGTACTTACATAATGTATAGGGTTTGGAAATGATGAAGGCGCGTGCTAAAAACGGAAACAATTACTCCAATCCTCGATGCGATGTGTTGTTGTTGTTCTTGTATAGCTTCATATCTACCATTCGCTGCTAAATGCCACCGCAACCAGTCAGTGAGTCCTTCAACGGACAGACGGACAGGCTTTCACCGCAATAATAACAAATGGACGGACACTCACTCATCAATGCCTATCAATCAACCTAAGGAAATTTAATATTGTTTGTGTTGTTTGCATGGATTTGTGCCTGGGCGCGTTGATGCTGGAGAGCTCGCGCGCACCAGATTTCGATGAGTTATTAATGAAGCCTGTAAGTATGCTATAATTATATCAAAGTTATAAATGAATACATATATGTGTCGAATACTAACAAGTGGATAAGCCGTCAGTTACAACTAGGGTACGGAATTATATGCACTAAAAAAATGCGTTTTAAGCGCACTATAAAATCTAAAAATATGGAATAAAAAATGTAGATATATAAAAATGGGCATAGAAATTTTTTTTAATTCAGAAATATAGTTTTTAATTCAGAAATATAGTTTAAGTATGTACTAAGGATAAGTTGCAGTCCGCTGCAACTTCAAAAACTTGTATTATTTAGATAAGTATTTACATATACGCTAGAAATTAAGAATTAGTATTAGTCGAAAGATGTATTAGTTTAAGATAATGGAATAATAAATTGAATCTGAATCTGACGTCAGTTATAACTAGGGTACGGAATTATATGCACTAAAAAAATGCGTTTTAATCGCACTATAAAATCTAAAAATATGGAATAAAAAATGTAGATATATAGAAATGGGCATTAGGCATATAACTTTTTACAATTTTTGCAAATACGAAAAACGGCATACCGTAGTCGAATAGAGCATAAAAAGTATGAACCCCCATTATTTTTTTTTTTTGCGAAATTGCAAAAAAGTTTCCGCGCAAAACGAAATTACTTTTTTTTATCAGAACTGCTGAAAAAACCAAAAAAATTGTTGTACAGTGTACAGTATATTGGTTGTCAACATCATGTGCTAGATTTGATGTTAAAACATGTCATGGATGAGCTTTATCGGGAAAAACATCATCGCCCAATATTTCATACAATTTTATTCCAAATTTATTAGAAAATTACGATGATCTAAAAAAAGAGTATGAACAAAATAAAGAGTGTATTAAGGTTTAAAGCATTAAATGGCGAAATGACATGCAATACTTATATGAATCGTTGTACAATATTTGCCACCACGTGGTGGTATGCCAAATTTTTCGTAAAAATTAGTTATATGCCTAATGGGCATAGAATTTTTTTTAACAATTAATACACGCAGAAAAAAAATATGTGACAGCGCATAGATAAAGGGACCTAAGGGTAAAAAAATCAATTTTCACTTTTTTTTGATGTGGACAACATCTGAGCATCGAATGACCAAAACTGATTTTTACCCTTAGGTCCCTTTCTATTTTGCGCGTCACATATGTTCATGGCAATAATAGGTATGTTCCCTGCAGTAAAAGTATGTTCGTCGCAGCCAGAGTATTGTTTTCTGAATTTAATTTTGACAATATAATGATGGCGGCAATAATTATACTGCTGAAATGTAAAAAAAAAATAAAATGAAAATATGGTTGTAGCAACAATTTAAATATGTCTGCTGAATATGATTACGGCAATCATACTGTATCATAACATTTTTTTTTGTATTTGAATTTGAATATGATTTTAAGAACACTGTTATTGTTACGGATCCAATGCAATACGAGGGTAGCTATTTATATTTCGGGTCCGGCAATAAAAACACAGTAATTTATCATTGGAAATGGCTTATTGTTTTTACAAATATTCTCCTTTACGATCAATACGCTTTTGCATGCACACAAACCAATTTTCGAACCACTTTTTCCAATCCGATTGAGACATGATTTTTGAACGCTTCAACAGCTGCTACGTGCAATGAAAAACGTTGACCACTTATTTTTTTCTTGATGCTAGGCAATAAGAAGAAGTCATTGGTTTCCGAATCAGGGCAGATCAATTCGACATCATGAGTGGTCAAATAGCTCATCGTTTCAGCTGATGTGTGAGAGCTCGCATTGTCGTGATGCAAAATAATCCGTCTTCTCTTATTATCTTTCCTCATTTCGTCTAATACTGTTGGCAAACAGATGTTGTATACCACTAAGAATTGGCCGTCCTACGTTCTACTAAAGGCACTGTGGCAACATGGCCGGTTATACCGAAAAAAACGCAATCATTTGCTTCGATGTACTTCTTCCACGAAGAGCTTTTGTTGGATTTAGCTTGTATTGAAAGACCCATACGGTCGATTTCTGTTTTGTTTCGGGTTCATATGCATAGATCCATGATTCGTCACCTGTGACAATGTTATACTCGTACACTGCCTTTGAGCTACCGCAGTTATAATTTTTAAACATCTCTTTGCACCAATCCATACGAGCCTTTTTGGAGCATTCGTCAAATTATGTGGGATTCAACGAGAACAGATTTTTTCACGGACAAATGAACGTGCAATATTTTATTGATGCTTGTCATACTAATGCCTAAGGATGCCTCAATCGCACGGTATGTCACATGTCGGACTTGCGTAATCAGTTGACGCACTACATCGATTGTTTTTGGCAAAGTGACCGAAGTTATACGTCCTTCATCCTGGAGCGAACGGCGTCCGAGACTGAAGTCTTGGTAATAGCGATTAACAGTGGTTTCTTAATTGGTGCTTCATCGCCAAAGTCGAAACAAGTGGATTTAAACACTCTTGTCTCGATTACCACGTCGAAAATCGTAAAAAATCATAGTACGTAAATGTTCTCTGGATAATTCTATTTGTTGACTGAGATGAATTTACCAACACACTGTAAACAAAACAATTCGCCCCCAAATGACGAAACGTTCTTAGTGAAGTTATGCTAAAAAAATGTCAGTTTCCAATGGAAGTTCTAGTTTGCATTTGGGAACACTACTAGTAATGTCAGGACCCGAAGTATAAATAGCAACCTGTGAATACTAAGTAGGGACATACATACTGTTACAACATTGAACACACCCATTTCAATAGTAGAACTGAACATATCCCGTTAATGTCATATGGGTTTTGAAAGCTAACCTCAATAGCGTAAGTCTGCAACGGGATTTTAAAATTATTTCAACTTTCATCATGAAGTGGTCAGATAATGAGAACCGTATCGCTGTAATAGCGCTTTTCAAGTGTGAAATAAAATAAAGCTATACGAGGGCGACCGCAAAACTAACTGGCCTGGTACATTTTCTGTTTTACTAGCAACTTTTTTTTGTTTTTTAAAAGCAATTTTTTATAAGCCATCTGTCCAAATTTCCGAAATATTTAATGATTATTTTCTTTGTTACAGGTTATTGAAGTAAACAAGTTTTATAATTTTTGAAAAATGGAAAATAAAGAGTTTCGTGCGGTAATTAAACACTTTTATATGAAAGGTTATACGCCACAATTAATCAAAGATGAATTGGATTCTCATGGTGATAATGCACCATCATACTCCACCGTGAAATCCTGGGTTCAACAATTTTAAATGGGTCGTTCAAGTACGGAAGACCGAAAACTGCTACTACTATTGAAAACATTAGAAAAATATTTAATGAAGTGACTAAAGATAGACGAATAAAGCTCAGAGAACTTGGTGATATTGTTAAAATACACGAAAAACAAGTTTGGAGTATTTTACATGATGAAAAGGCTATCCACAAGATGGGTGCCGCGTTTGTTGACTTTGCCCCAAAAAATCGTCCGTTGGACCAATTCCGAGGAGCTTTTAGCGATTTATTAGCGTAATCCAATAGAGTTCTTGCGCCGATTTATAACTGTTGATGAAACATGGATCCATCACTACATCCCAGAATGCAAAGAACAGTCAAAACAATGGATAGAAGCTGGTAAAAGTGGTCGGTCCCAAGAAGGCGAAAACTGTTAAGTCAGCAGGAAAAGTAATGGCCACAGTATTTTGGGATGCAAGGGGTATAATATTTATTGATTATCTTGAGGAAGGAAAAACTATAAATAGTGAATATTATTGTGCGTTATTGGATCGGTTGAGTGAAGAAATCAAGATAAAACGATTTCTTCTTAGAAAAAAAAGTTCTTTTTGATCAAGATAATGCTCTCTTACACACTGCATTTTTAACTCAACTTAAACGAGCCGAATTGCGATTTGAAATTGCTCCGCATCCACCATTTAGTCCAGATTTAGCTCCATCTGATTATTTCTTGTTTCCAAATTTAAAAAAAATTCTCGGTGGCAAAAAATGTTCGTCCAATAGCGAGGTGTATTGCTGAAACTCAGGCATATTTTGAAGGTCTTGAAAAATCTTATTTTTCGGATGGAATTAAAAAACTTGAAAAACGTTTGATGAAGTGTATTGAGTTGGAAGGAGATTATGTTGAAAAAAAATAATAATAATTCCAAAAAACGGTTCTTTTTATGTTGGGCCAGTTACTTTTGCGGTCGCCCTCGTATTTTCAAAACGCTCCGACCACTAGGGATTAGCCGCATGTTCGTCTACCAATGCATAAAACTGCTTGAGGAGACTGGAAATGTAAAAGACCGACACCGGTCGGGCCGCTCACGCTCTGTTCGAACACCGCATGCCATCAAAGCCGTTAAATCAAGAATTCACAGAAATCCGCTTCGAAACCAGAAAATCATGGCCCGTGAGATCAATATCACGCAAAAGTCCATGAGTCGAATCCTTAAAAAAGACTTGGGACTTTTGGGCTTTCAAACGACGGACATATATTGACTGCGGCTTTAAACATCGGCCAAAGTTTACCAAGAAACCGTTTTGAAGCTGTTGTGAAGCCTCTTAACAATTCCCTGTTCCAAAACCAGCCTTTCCAGCAGGATTCTGCGCCGGCCAATAAGGCTAATACGTCCCAGGCCTGACTTCGAAACAATTTGCCAGCGTTCATTTCCTCTGAGGAATGGCCCTCAGGCAGTCCATATTTGAACCCATTGGATAACAAATTGTGGACGGCTTTAGAGGACAAGATTTGTCACAAAAGATACCCCAACATTGGATCTCTTAAGACTGCTTTGGTTTGAACGGTGGCCAATTTTCCAATGGACGAGGTTCGTGCAGCTATTGACGATTGGCCAGTGCGACTTAAGGCGTGAGTAAAGGCAAACGGCGGGAATTTCGAATAAGTAGATTCTCTTCATCAATAAATATATTAAAAAATATTTGGTCTAAAAACATTCAGTACTTTTTATTTTACAGCACAAAACGTATGTAACAGTATTTATGTTCCTTCTAAGTAGTGTTGACAGAAACGTAATACTTTAATTTTTTCTTACTGTTTTTTATAAATTTTATATTTTTTCAGTAACTAGCGCTGATTGTTCGAAGCTAGAGTTGACATACAAAAGCTAGGAGTAGCATAAATTAAACACACTATACCGCAACCTATTGATCAATTCCATTGCTGTCAGATAAAAAGCAATGAATTTACAAACCGGACGACAAACTTAATACACACACCATCCTTTGGTAGAGTGTATAAAATAATAATTGTCAGATTTTGTCCTTGTGTTCGATGTAGCATAATTTTGACTTTGCTGTCATGTATTATGTTTTTACTTTTTTCCGTTGTTTTCTATTCAGTAACGATAAAATATGCAATTTATGGCCGCGGATGTAATAATGATTGGACAAAAAATTAATGCTGGAATATAAAATGACCTCTTTGTGGCGACGGCCAATAAACAAGTGTTTGCTCGTATTCCGGAACATTTAATAACATCGACACATTTTAAACATTTATTTCCGGAAACGATGAGAAAATTCACCAGCCGGATATAGATATAAATGGTTGATTTACCACGTTCGGTAATGTTGCCAGAAATACACACAGAATAAAAATAGCTGCAGTGTTTTTTTTAAGGTTGAGACTTAAAAATTGTCAAACTTAAAATAATATACAAATGGCTAAAGTTGAGCAGGCCGGCCGACTATGTAATGCGTACCCTATTCTGCTTTTCGAAAGCCTCTGCACGTCTGTTTGGAATTTGAAAAAGTTCAGACTTAATATGTAAATTCTAGAGCCGGGTTTCACAATGGTCCAGTTTTAGTTATAGGTCGCACCTAACGCAATATGCTTGATTAATTTTAGCTGCAGCCTGTAAAAACCTTTGCCTAAGGTTATATCAAAGGATAGACTGATATGGTCGAGTACGGTAGGGTTGGTTATAAGTCGTACTAGACCAAAATAGACTAGATCCAATTTGATATTCGGGTACGAGGACAGCAGGGTCTCACGTTCTAAGGGGCCTCTTTCTATAGGTGCTACACAAAAAACATGAAATAGTATTGACGAACTTGTTCATGTTCTTTTTGAGGACTAAGAAAGGACGCTACTAAAATCGAAAAAATAGGTTTGCATTTAGATATAGCTCCAACATATGTATAAGTCCAACGAATTTTTCTGTTTTTTTTAGCTCTAGAAGCCAAATACAGGGTGCTGCAAAAGTCGCCAAGGGATTTGAAAAATTAATATTTGTTCTAATGTAATTTTTCCTTCATTTTCTTTTTAGGACTTGTAAAATAAATCTGGGAGATTAATCATGAAAAGTTACAAAGTTATCCAACCAGCCAAAATCATAGAATTTTATTTTGAACATCATCGATCAATAATTCAAAATCAACTAGGCTATCGCCGTCATTGTAATGTGCGGAATCCGAATCAATGATTCGACGCTTAGTGAGGCGATTTCGGGAACAAGGTGAGTGATCTTCCACGCAGCGGATGACCACGTTTTGTAATCGAGTAATGTGAAAATATTCAAAGTATTGAGGAGAATCCTGAAACATCAACTCGAAGGCGCTCTGCCGTAGGAAATATTCAAAGTATTAAGGAGAATCCTGAAACATCAACTCGAAGGAGCTCTGCTCAGCTGAATTTGTAAATGGCGAGCGATACCGAGATAGTCTCCACAATTGTTTTAGGCCTGCAATTTCTGACAATCCATGTAGTTCCAACAAGATGGGGCCACTGCACACACACTGCTCGAGCCACTATGCACCTCCTAAGGGAGATTTTTGACGAACGTTTAATTTCCCAAAAAATCAGCATTCAATTGGCCTGCCCGTTCGCCAGATTTAACATCACTTGATTATTTCCTTTAGGGATATTTTACAGAGAGGGTGTATATCAGTAAACCCAGAATCCTTGAACAGCTGACGGAGAATATTCGGGCCGAAATAAGAGCGTTGCAGCTAGATACTCTGATTCGTGACATGGAAAATGCTCTAGAAATAGCTCCACCTTGTGCAGCTGAAAATGGTAGTCACTTAAGTGACGTTATCATTCACACACAAATTTAAAAAATCTACAGAAATTTTATTTAATTATTTTGTATGAAAAATAAATTTAAATTAAAAATAAAAAAAATTATTATGTTTTAAACCCCTTCGTGACTTTTGCCGCACCCTGTATTATAATCTTCATGGAGTTTGACAAAAGATCATTTTTTGGAATAAGGAAGGACGCTGGTGAAATCCAAGAAAATCAGTTCAGATTTTTAAAGGGTGATCAATCTAGAGGTACTTTTTTCAATAGGGTTGTTTACAGATTAAGCATGAGTTGTGTAAAACATTTTTTTTCTTTATTTCAGTATTGTTTGCCATTTTATAGTGAAAAGACTAAACAATGTTCCACCGAGTCACCGTTTCAGTGTTTGGCCTCTTCAAAAGCTAATTTCGACCAAAATTTTGTTCAGTGATGAAGCCCATTTCTGGCTCAACGGCAACGTCAATTAACAAAATTGCCGCATTTGGACTGAAGCGCAACCAAAAGAGGTTCAATAGGTGCCATTATACCCAGAGAAAGCCACGGTTTGGTAAGGTTAATGGGTTGGTGGAATTATCGGTCCATATGTTTTTTAAAAAATGATGATGACCGGAATGTAAGCTTAAATGGTGCTCGCTATCGCGCCATGATATCGGATTTTTTACCTGAAATTGCAGCCCGTTATCTTGACGACATTTGGTTTCAACAGGATCGTGCCACTTGAAATACAGCAATGGCTTTATTGAGAGGTCATTTTAAAGAGCAGCTAATTACACGTTCTGAACCGGTGAGTTGGCCACAAAGATCGTGTGATATCACACCTTCAGACTTTTTTCTTTGGGGCTGCGTAAAGCCCAAAGTCTATGCTGACAAACCAGCTGCGATTCGGAAGCCAACATCACGCATATCATTTACGTCATGGCGGTCGAAATGCAGGAACGAGTCATCCAAAATCGGACCCGCAGAATGGACATCCTCTGGCTTAGTCGCGGCAAACAGGGAATTATATTCAAAAAATAAATGACATAAAATGCCCTTTCGAATGAATAATAAAGATTCCACACTTGATTTGAATTTTTGTATTTTGAAAAAATACCTCTAGATTGATCACCCGATATATTGCTCCCACACATATGTTTATCCGATTTTATGTTTTAAGCCATGAGTTGGCGGGAGGGCTGAATACTTTCTGAATGAAAGGAACCCAATAATTCAAATTTGATACAATAAGAAATATAAAAGCAAAGTACAGGATGGAGCGCGCAAACTTGCTTATTTGGGAAGGAATTCAAAAAATTATAAACTTTAAAAAATGTATTTTATATTTTAATTACATTGAACAGTAAGGGAATTTTTAAAGAACGTGGTCTTAAATAGTGTAGCTGGCAAATGTCGACCTTCGCTATTAACACACTACTGTATACGTTTTCTAAAGTTTTCATGAACTAGTTTTTGTTTTGTTCACATTTATTCGGTCTTTTATTATAACGTCAACAGTTTTATTCTGGTTCGACAACTTTTTGTTTTTGTTGTTTCATGAACTCTAACAATCATTTCGACTGGTATTCTGCCAATTTCAGCCTCAATATGGTTAATTAGCTCTTCCAAGGTGTTGGGACGGTTGATATACACCTTCGACTTCAGGTAACCCCAAAGAAAAAAATCACATGGGGCTTAGTCTGCTGAGCGTGCGGCCAGTTCACCTCACCCCTCAAAGAGATAAGCCGCCCAGAAAACATTTGCCTCAAACAATTCATGGTAAGCCTCGCTGTGTATGCAGTGGCACCATCCTTTTGAAACCATGTATCCTCTAATTGCATTGCTTCCAGAGCCGGCTGAAAAAAATCCTGTATCATAGTCAAGTACCACCTGGAAATGCCAAGAGCAAGTGATTGCTTTTGAGCAGAGCGTTTCGGAGATTGCAGTACTGCTGATCTAACTCGCTCGATGTTTTGTGGTGTTGTAATCCTTCTCTCAGGTCTCCTTCATGACACATTGCCTGCTGTTCTCAATGAAGTTACTCAATTTACAATTTATAGCCGTCCAGAAAAAAGTACGCGTGGCGAAACAGCGAATCGTAAACGAACAGCACGCTGAACTGCAATGATCGAGTGCGCATTTGCAAAATACGCTACAACAAAAAACGACCTCTCCTGACGTGTCCAATGCATGATGGCAACTGAAAGGCAAACGACAGTCGAAGAGAGTGGAGAGTGTGCGTGGCTTATAGTGGCTGACTATAAGCCACGCACACTCTCCACTCTCTTCGACCAGCAGTGTCGCCACAGCCTGTAGTGCAAAAAAGCAAATTACCGCGCTCCACCCTGTTCCTTTTCACAATTTGTTATACCCTGCACCACCAGATGTGCATGGTAAAATAGGCGCGTTCTAATGAGTAAGTGGTAAGTAAGTGGTTCTCACAAGTAAGTGGTCGCTAAGGCGATAACTTCAAAACTTTACAAGACATTTTTAAAATTTCCTTGTACACAGGAACTGATTGGCTTTTGCATCATTAACCGTTAGATTTAAACATTTTTAAGCTGAAGATAAACCTTGGCGGGTTTAGAAACAGCTGTACAGTCTGCCGGGCAACCGTAGCAAATACATTTCAACAATTTCTTCTTTTTACGTTGATTCTGAAAAAGAAACAACATAAAGGTCTCGAACCAGAATTAAAAACTGCTCAAGTCATAACTGTAGAAAAAAAGTTATTCAAGTAATACTATAGGGTGATGGATCTAGAGGTATTTTTTCAGAACAAAAAAAATATAAAAATTCAAATCATGTGTTGATTCTTTATTGGTAATTTAAAAGAACATTTTATGACATTTATTTTTTGAAAATAATTACCAATTCAAATGTTGGCAATTGTATTATGGAAATGAGCGTTCGGTGAGAAACGGGAAGATCCGCTGTTTTCGACCAAAATTTTGTTCAGTGAGGAGGCCCATTTCTTCAATAAACAAAATTGCCTCATTTGGACTGAAGAGCAGCAAGAAGAGGCTCAAGAAGTGCCATTATACCCAGAGAAAACCACGGTTTGGTGTGGTTTATAAGTTGGTGGTATCATCGTTGCATATTTTTTCAAAAATGATGATGGCCGGATCGTAACCGTGAATGGTGCTCGCTATCGCGCCATGATATCGATTCTTATGCAAGCAACCTGAAATTAAAGCCCGTAATCTTGACGACACTTGGTTTCAACAGGACGGTGCCACAAGACATACAGCTGCTCAAACATTGGATCTATTGAGAGGTCATTGCGAAAAGCAGCTAATTTCATGTTTTGGACACGTGAGTTGGCCGCCTAGATCGAGTAATAGCACACCTTTAGATATTTTTCTTTGGG
The DNA here is from genome assembly GCA_963513945.1 of Hydrotaea diabolus. Classification (NCBI taxonomy): domain Eukaryota; kingdom Metazoa; phylum Arthropoda; class Insecta; order Diptera; family Muscidae; genus Hydrotaea; species Hydrotaea diabolus. The sequence continues at coordinate 155,355,560 of OY740718.1, forward strand.
TTACGTAAAGTCTTTGCTGACAAACCAGCTACGATTCAAGTTTTGAAAGCCAACATTACACGTGTCATTAAAGCCATACCGGTCGAAATGCTCGAACAAGTCATCTAAAATTGGACCCTCAGAATACTTATAAGTAGAAACACTGTGGGGTAGTTGCGGCCAACATTTGAAGGAAATTAAATTCAAAAAATAAATCCCATAAAATGTCCTTTCAAATTTCCAATATAGATTCCACGCTTAATTTGAATTTTTATATTTTTTATTTGTTCTGAAAAAATATCTCTAGATGGATCACCCTATATAAGCGAGCAATAATCGAGTTCACGAGTTTAAGCTTAAGGTTATTCTTTCACAACATTTTTCCAAAAAATTTAAGTTTTTAAAATAATCGGGTTTTAACGCAAATTTTCTATAGCCTTCTGTAAACAAAATAATTTGTTTATTCTTGTACAGGGTACAGGGACGTGGCAAATTTATTATGGAAAATAGTCGATAAATTTTATCAAAATCAACATCGGTTACTGTGACGATGAGAAAGTTAGGTGAGTTTTTGGAAGAAACATCGTGCCAACAAACCTGATTTCGAGAAAGAGGGTCTGCAGCTGATAGGCCCAAGCATGGACCACAACGTACTGCAAGATCGGCTGAAAACATTACTGCTGCTCAGGAAAGTGTTCAAACCAATCAGTCAACATCAATTTGACGCCGTGCTCAGGAGCTTGGTCTTCAAAGAACAACTTTGGCCACAATTTTGCGCAAGGATTTGCATTTGTTTTCATCTAAGATTCAGTTGACATAAGAGATTTCTCCCAAGACCATTAACGCCGCTGTATATATGCAAATAGGATGTTACAGCTCGCCCATGACAACCCCGATTGTTATAATGAGTGACGAGGCTCATTTTCATGGATACGAGTATGTGAATAAACAGAATAGTCGGTTCTGGGCAATGGAAAACCCTGAAATTAATCATCTGTCACCTTTGCATCCATTAAAAGTGATGTGCAATTAGGTCAGGAGGAATCATTGGACCTTGCTTCTATGAAAATGAAAACGGCGTAACGATAGCTGTCAATGGGGAGCGATATCGTGATATGATTGAAAACGTTTTAACGCCAGAACTGCATGCTTTGGGCTTGATTAACATGTGGTATCAACAAGACGGTGCCACATCGCATACAGCCAGGACTACAATGGAATAATGCGAGACAAGTTATTTTAAGAAATGGTGATTTTGATTGGCCTCTACGGTCGCCTGATTTCACTGCTCCGGACTTCCTTTTGTGGGGATAGCTGAAAAGCAAACTTTATGCAAACAAACCAGAAACGCTTGAGCAACTCAAACAAAATATTCGTGATGAAATTCATGAAATATAGCGTGAAATGTGTGAAAAATGAAAAATGTGCTCAAAAGGACTCGCGTTTGTGAGGCTAACAGAGGCGGATATTTATCTGATATTTTCTTCCATACATAACTGCCGACACTAAAAATAAAACATTTATCAATATAAGATCTATTCTCTTTCATTTAATCAAAAATTATAAACAAACAAAGTAGTATACCTTCCCGACGGACACCCTGTACAATAGTGCACAAGCGAGTTACCTTTAGAACATGGCCAATACAGTCGGCCACGCCAGACTTTAGCTTATTTTTACAAGTTTTACTTGTTTTAGTGTTGATTTTTGCAATACTCCTTAAAGACAACAGAAATTTGTCATAATAATTAGCTAATAGTTTGAACGTCATTATACAATGCAGTATAATTGGGAATTCAGCAAAAATACTCCGTTGTTACTTTCCAATGCTATCCTGATGTCATTATTTCCTAATTAACCACATTTTCTAAGCTAATCAATGAAAACAAATCGGTTTTAATTAGGAAGATTCCAGTTGACTATTCAATGCTTCTGTTTCAGGGCAAGAAAACCCCGGAAATATCCAAAGATCCGTTTATGTCTCAAGTAAACATTTGTGCATACAAGGACCGCTTGCCAACATTTCCGGCACACACACACACTTAAACAGAAATGCATAAAATCGTTAAGCTGCTTTAAATACATTCACAGAGACATGTGTGTGTGTGTGTGCATGTAGGAGGAGGTGTAGATGATGTTGTATTGCCAAGTTATTAAAATGTATGACGGCATGTTGTACGTCATTGTTTTTGTTTAAATTATCAGAAGGAAGCTGCTCTTCTGATGACAAGAGCAGCAGCAGTGGCAGCAACAACAACGACGATGTTACACACACACAAACGTGCCGACTCACGTGCAGAGATCCTTTATGCGAATCCTTTGAAATAATGAATGACGAATGATGAATACGCCGGGGCGTTGTTGGCGGTGGAAGGAAAAGGTGTGGCGGGCGTTGCATCGGCATCGTCAGTTCTGCTGATGACTCAGCTGATGTTGGCTGGTGCCGATGCTACTGGCGATGATGGTCTAGTCACTTAAGAGTGCCACTTGTCAGTCATGTTCATTATAAAATAAAATAAGCGGATTGCATATCATTACTGAGCTCAAGTACATTTTTAGGTGCAGCCACTCCAGGAGTGCCATCAGCAGGAGTAGCAACGACAGAGACAGAGAATTGCAAATATTTAAACATAAATACGAGTACGTGAGTGCAGAAAAATGCTGTCGTTCAGGTGCATTTTTCTATTGAAATGCATACATTCTGATGGGCACATACGTACAAGCTCAGTACCAGATGTACTCGTATGTGTGTAAATGCTCCGGTACACTTGCTCTTTAATTGCTTAGAGTTCGTTCCTGAAGCGACAGACATTTCTTCTATTATCATGTTATTAATAAAAGAAAAATTACAGGATGTAGAGAAAACAAAAATGATCAATATTTTGTCAGTCAAGACGACAAAGGTGAATTCTGCATCAGGGTCATATATATAAGACTAAAAGTCGACTTTAAGATTTGTCGCCTAATAAATCGATTTTTAGAGTCTTTAGCATAGGGTGATCCATCAAAGGTATTTTTTCAGAACAAAAAAAAATATAAAAATTCAAATCAAGTGTGGAATCTTTATTGGTAATTTGAAAGGACATTTTATGGCATTTATTTTTTGAAAATAATTACCTTCAATTGTTGGCAACTGTATTATGGAAATGAGCATTCGTTGAGAAACGGGAATGTCCGCTGTTTTCGACCAAAATTTTGTTCAGTAACCAGGTCCATTTCTGTCTGGCTCAACGGCAAAGTCAATAAACAAAATTGCCGCATTTGGGCTGAAGAGTAACAAGAAGAGGTTCAAGAGGTGCCATTTTACCCAGAGAAAACCACGGTGTGGTGCGGTTTATAAGCTGTTGGAATCATTGGTGCATATTTTTTCTAATATGATGATGGCCGTAACATAACCGTGAATGGTGCTCGCTATCGTGACATGCTACCTGAAATTGAAGCCCGTTATCTTGACGACACTTGGTTTTAGGACGGTGCCACTTGCCATACAGCTGCGTAAACAATGGATCTATTGAGAGGTAATTTCAAAAAGCAGATAACTTAACGATTTGGACAGGGGAGTTGGCCGCTTAGATCAAGTGATATTACACCTTCAAACATTTTTCTTTGGGGTTGGAGTCCAAAGCTTATGCTGACAAACCAGCTACGATTCAGGTTTTAGAAGCCAACATTACGCGTATCATTAAAGCCATACCGGTCGAAATGCTCGAACGAGTCATCCAAAATTGGACCCTCAGAATGGAAACCCTGAGGCGTAGTAGCGGCCAACATTTGAAGGAAATTATATTTAAAACAAGTAAGTAAGTGCTATAGTCGGGCGTGGCCGACTCTATGATACCCGCACCACTATAAATGTGATTAAGTCTCCTGTTAATCGAAAGCACTCGTCGCTATTTCTATCTGTATCTATCACGCAAGCACTAAGCCTTTATACCCCATACCACTATGTGGTGAGGGTATAACAATTATAGTTGGTCCACATTTTCATACCTTGTTTTCGGACCCTGTGCCCTCCCACGGACGAGATAAATCATTTGGCTTGACATATTTAAAGTCCTGAGGCAATTCCCTGTCATTTGAGGGGTCACACTAAAATCCGGGTAAACCGAAACTTTTGGACCCTCCTAATGGACCCTGGGGCCCAAACAGGTCGAATTTTTTTCTGTATTTAAAATTGTAAGATAATTTCCTTTCATTTAAGGGGTCACACTTATATTTAAAATCATGGGTCCATTTTTTGGGTTCTGGGTTTTTTTACATTTTGTGGTCAGTTCTACATCGAATGGCATATTTTTTTAATTTGTTGACCAATACACGCGACATCAACTGGATTTGGACCAAATCCGGGAGTTCCTTTGTATGGGGGGTCTATCAGAAAGTGCTCCGATTTGGACAAAATTAGCGTCCGTCCTTGTCCCAATATATTACCACATGCCAAGTTTCATCAAGCATAGATGGACATCTTTACATCCAGCCAGCCAGCCAGCCAGCCGGCCAGTCAGCCAGCCAGCCAGCCGCCCAGCCAGCCAGACAGACATGGCTAGATCGACTCAAAATGTAATTCTGAGCAACTTTCTCTCTGGTCCCGGTATTCTAACTCGATTCCTTCGATGTGTTACAAACGCAAGCACTAAGCCATTATACCCCATACCACTATGTGGTGCGGGTATAAAAATAATTGCCATAAAATGTCCATTCCAATTTCCAATAAAGATTCCACACTTGATTTAAATTTGTATATCTTTTTTTGTTCTGAAAAAATACCTCTAAATAGATCACCCTATACTTGAAACTCATAGCCGACTTTAAGACTTTTTGACTATAACAAAAAAAATCATAAGCCTTTTTTCTTTTTCTTGAGGGAAATGAAAATGCAATATTTTAAATAAAAACCATGTTTTCTTTGTACGAGGGTATATCAATAATTCCGTGACTTTTCCAACTTCCCTCGTAGTTATATGAAATGCAACAATACTGTCAAATTTTCAAAGAGTTCCGTCAAATAGGGTGATAGTTTGTGTTTAACAGCTACAACCTCGTGAATTTTGTTAAAAATGGATAAAAGTGAATTTCGAGTGTTCATTACACATTATTTTAGCGGAAAATCAAACCAAGCAAGAGCTTGATAAATACTATGGGGACTCTGCATCATCGATTTCAATGGTAAAAAAGTGGTTTACTGACTTTCGTTGTGCTCGCACAAGTAAAAATGACGCTGAACGTTCTGATCAGTCAATTGAGGTTAATACAGCCGAAAATGTCGAAAAAATCCACGATATGGAGTTGGCCGATCGAAGAGTAAAAGTGCGTGAGATTGTTGATGCCATACGCATCTCATATGGCAGTGTGGTTTCTATTTTACATGAGAAGTTGGGTTTAAGAAAGCTGCCTGCAAGACATCTGCCGCGTTTGCTCCCAATTGACCATAAACGTAATCGAGTGACAGCTTCAAAGAATTGTTTGATGTTGTTTAAGCTTAATTCGACTGAGTTTTTGTGGCGTTTTAGAACTGGGGATGAAGCATGAATTCATTACAACACATCGGAGACCAAGCAGCAATCTAAACAGTGGGTTTCTCCGGGTGAACCGGCTCCCAAGAAGGCCAAGGTGACTTCATCGCCCAATAGGGTGATGGCAACAGTTTTTGGGATGCACGCGGGATAATCCACATCGATTATCCCGCGGCGAATATTATGCCAACCTATTGGACCGATTTAACGAGGATTTAAAAAAATCGACCCATATGGCCAAGAAAAAAGTTATTTTTCATCAAGATAATGCAAGAATGCACATGTGTGCAGTCTCAATGGCAAAATTGTATATTCCGTGACTTTTCGAATAAACCAGTTTTGTTTGGAAAAAAAATATTTTTCAACATAATCTCCTTCTGAGGTGCCATGCGCCATAGTCTCCGGATTTAACCCCCAGTGACCGTTTTCGACTTTCACACTCTGTGGAGAAAGATTTAGCTCCAACGATGAAATTACCATTTTTTGAAAGGGATACAAAAATTGGAAAAACGTTGGACTAAGTTTATTGAGATAAGAGGAGATTATGTTGAAAAATATTGTTTTTTTGCAAACAAAATTGTGTTTTATTCGAAAAGTCACGGAATTATTGATATGCCTCGAACTTACTAATTCTCGATACACACTTTGAATGGCCCCGGAGTCCCAAAAACTATTCCTATAACAAACTACAGCATGGAGCGCGGTAATTTGTTATTTGCGAATTAAATAAAAATTATGAACCTTAGTAAAATTTAATTTATATTATAATTATATAGGGTGATCCATCAAGGGTATTTTTTTCAAAACAAAAAATTCTAAAATTCAAATCAAGTGTGGAATCTTTTTTATTCATTTGAAGGAAATTTTATGCCATTTATTTTTTGAATATAATTTCCTTTAAATGTTGGCCGCAACTACGCCTCAGGGTTTTCATCCAAAGTGTGCAATTTTGGATGACTCATTTGAGCATTTCGAACGGTATGGCGTGAATGACACGCTTAATGGTGACTTCCAAGACCTGAATCACAGCTAGTTTGTCAGCATTGACTTTGGACTTTCCGTAGCTCCAAAGAAAAAAGTTTTAAGGTGTGATATCACACAGCCACTTCACCGGTCCAAAATGTGAAATGAGCTGCTCTTCGAAACTATCTCTCACTAGATCCATTGTTTGACCAGCTGCATGGTAAGTGGCACCGTCCTGTTGAAACAAAATGTCGTCCAGAATATGGGCTTCAATTTCAGTAAGTAAAAAGTCCGATATGATAGAGCATTACCGAGCACCATTGAATGTTACGTTTCGACCATCATCATTTTTGAAGAAATAAGGACCGATAATTATCGGTTTCTTTTCAAATTGATTGTTTTCTTTTCAAATGAAATTTATTGAAGAAACTGAAAAGCATATTACACCGTTCAACACGCTTTTGCACACATGAAGAAGACTTATATATTCGGAATCTACGTCGAAAAATAAACTACCCGCGTGTCCCAGTTTTTCTAGATCAATTCGTATTTTCGCGAAAAATGTGAATATATATTTGGTTAAAAACCACTTATATAGACATATTTTGTATTAACATACAAGTCCATATCCATAAATTTTTTGCAAATATACGAATTGATGCAGAAAAAGTGGTATACACGTGTATTTTATTTTTTCCTCCTCTTTCAGAATATACTAATTTTTTTCATGTGTGCAACCAAAAGCTTAAATTTGACATACAGTGTTATAGATCAAACAGAAAGACTAAGTTTTGTGGAAAATATTTTCAAAAAGAATGAAAAAAAAATAATTTTTTCAACATTTTGCTTCATATGCACCACAAAATTTTTCTAAATCAATTTTTTAAAAATTGTAATTGTTGGACAGGTCTGTAGCAAAAATTTGGCTTTTACAGATTGAAAAATATTAATAAGTCGATGAGTTATAGCCAAAAAAAACATATAAATAATAAGCTAAAAATCGGCATTTGACTGCAAAGTTCGAAGGTCGATTAAAAAAAAAATTCGAACTAACATAAACAAACGTCGCAATACGGCTCTTCTAATTTAGCCTATATTTTCACCCCACACTCTCAGAATCGACCTAACTTTTGCTAACCTGAATTTGTGCCAATGTGTAATTCCACCAGCTCATAAACCGCACCAAAGCGTGGTTTTCTCTGGATATAAAAGCACCTTTGTAATCTCTTCTGGTTCCTTTTCAGCCTAAATGCGAAAAATTTGTTTTTTGACACTGAACACAATATTAGTCGAAAACAGCGGATCTTCTTGTTTTTCGCTGAATGCTCATTTCCATATTACATTTGCCAACATTTGAAGAAATTTATATTCAACAAATAAATGGCATAAAATATCCTTTCGTATGGACAATAAAGATTCCACACTTGATTTGAATTTTAGTATTTTTTGTTATTTCGAAAAAAAATACCTGTAGATGGATCACCCTATATAAGGGAATTTGTAAAGTACACGCTTTAGAATAGTGTATCTAGCAAATGTCGACCTTCGCTATCCACACACTGCTGCATACGTTTTCTGAGTTTTTCATGAACTCTAACAAGCATGCCGACTGGTATTCTGATAATTTCATCCTCAATGCTGTTAATTAGGTCTTCCAAGGTGTTGGGACGGTTGATATACACCTTCGACTTCAGGTAACCCCTAAGGAAATAAAACGCTTGGGGCTAAGTCTGGTGAGTATGCCGGTCAGTTCACATCACCCCTCCAAGTGACAGGCAACATTTGCCTTAAACAATTCATGGTAACCCTAGATTTGTGTGCAGTGGCACCATCCTGTTGGAACCAAGTATCCTCTAATTTCATTGTCTCAAGAGCCGGCTGAACAAAATCATTGTTAAGTATCGTTCGGAGTTCACAGTTACGGTTATCCTGAAAAAAGTAAGTCCCGTGATGCCTACTCGTGATATGACGCACCACACAGTGACGCTGTCCGAATGCAGAGGTTTCTGGTGAAGTTCTCTGAGGTTTGTCTCACTCCAGTACTGCATATTTGGGGGGGCAGCGAATCGTAAACGAAAAGCACGCTGCACTGCAATGATCGAGTGCGCATTTGAAAAATACGCTTCATTACAAAATGACCTCTCCAATGCATGATGACAACTGAAAGGCAGACGTATACAAATCTTCCGTCAGACACGCATACTCTCTTCGACCAACAGTGCCGACACTGCCTGCAGTGCAAAAAAGCCAACTACCGCGCTCCATCCTGTATTTGCGGATTTTTCTTAGTTGGACTATTGCCTTAAAAATTATACCAAAACATTTTTATTCAAACCAGATCAGTTTTCAGATTTTTCCAATGAAACGTAGCACTGTGCGCCTGGCCGTTAATTTTTAATGTAATTTTGATTTAATTTGCTTACAGAACATTTAAAAGATGCATGGTACCATGTTGGATCCGCAAAATAATTTAAAATTGTGGTCTTCCATTTGCTGACTTTGAGTGTAATTATCCTTATTTAAAGTCCATACTCCCGCCGGTAGGTAATTTTTACACGGTCTTTAAGTGATGATTGAAATTTTGAGAGCCTCGATAATGAATTTGTATACCCTCCATACAATGGAGGGTATATTAGTATATTCTTGATCCTCGTAAAATTCTAAGACGATCTAGCCATGTTGTCCGGCTGTCCGTCTGTTAAAAACAAGATAGAGCCTGCATGAAAACAGCTAGGGAGCTGAAATTTGGCACAAACATGTGCAGTTAACCTAGCATGGCTGATATTGAAAATGGGTTATATAGCTCTACGGGAAGTTGGTGTTAGACACCCTCAACCAACACTACTTCATAAAAATTAGTTTTTTATTTAGAAATATCCGTCCAGTTTCTTGAGCAAAATCACTGAAATTTTGCATATAATAATCTCTATATAGGCGCAATTATCTATGTAAAAATGGTTTAGATTGGACCACCATTTCTTGTACCGTCCTTATGGGCCTTGAGAAATAATATGACTATAACTCACCACAAACTTGACCTATCGAAATGAAATTTTACACATCAAGATTTCTATACACAACACACTTCTACGCTGAATTCGGTTGAGATCGGAGAAGTCCTACTGGTACCTCCCACACTAACGGTCTCAAGGGCCTTGAAAAATTATATGACAATAAAGGCCCTTCTGGTACCTCCCACATAAACGGTCTCATTGGCCTTGAAAAATAATATGACAATAACTCACCACAAGCTTGACCTATCGAAATAAAATTTTTCACATGTCGGGTTTGTTTCCGAACCCGGCAAGGTTTTTCTTCAGCAGTCTGTGGTAACGATTACTTCGGCTACAAATCAAATGACTTATACGTCTCATTATGATTAATGAGAATTAACCTTTGCGCTTAGTTTTCGGACTATGCGAAGAACAATCTTTATAGTGCAATATCATTTCCACTAATTCCGTTTCACATTGGCTTTCGTTGAAAACCACATATAAAAGCACAGTCTGCGTGTACATGTACATCCATATGTTTTTGTTTTGTTAAAAAAATATTTACAAAATTTTCCATTTTCTTATAAAATTCCTGCTAAGGGCAACTTATGACTCATTAATAGATACCCGATTCGACTCGGCGCAAATTGTTAAACTGCGCCGCCGCCGCTTCCATCGGCTCAAAGCGGCATGAACTTAGCCGCCGACCGGCGACGTAAACATTTTTTTATTTTTTGCAAATTTTGACCGATCATGGACCGACTGTAATACTACTTCCAATGTATTTGTTTTATCTTTCAACATGGTCATAGCCACACGTTGGAAAACCACAGCAATGTTGAACAATAAAACCTACGGCGAAAGCCTTAAGTTTCGAAATATATGTATAAGGAAATGCGAAATTATTACCGTATGTATCTTGCGCTGCTACTTTTCTTGTCTTCAATAAAATCATCTGTGCTTCGTTCAATTCAAACGGTTGGCCTGAATATGTGACAGCGCATAGAGAAAGGGACCTAAGGGTAAAACAAAATCAATTTTCACTTTTTTTTTGATGTGGACAACATCTGAGCATCGAATGAGACCGATCCCTCCCAGAGATATACGCGTTTTATGAAAGTGAAGTACACCAAAGATACACGTATTTAAATCTTTAAAATGGCTCTCCTGAACAATACTGGTTTTTACCCTTACGTCCCTTTCTATTTTGCGCGTCACATATGCATATATGCATTACTTGAGATCCTCATTGAATTCTTTAATATTCTTTACGATTATAAAATTTAAATAAAAATATATTTCAACACATGATTTGTTGTCACTTGTCGTCATAAATTGTCTAATTGAAAAAAAAAACAATCTCGTATTGTTCGCTCTTATTTTTTTTTGTTTTATTTTACTTCTTTACGAAGAGATGCTCTTGGGAAATAAAGGTAGCTAAACAATATCACCGCCAAAATTATTTTTTTTTACCAAGTCGCTATTCAGTAAAATTTTCGGCTCAGCCGACCAGCCGACAACGATCAAAATATACACGGCCGAGTCGACTAGCCGCCGACCTCAAAAATTCTCGGGTCTCTGCTCATTAAACGGATTGTTAAGTGCTTATGTGACAGCGCATAGAGAAAGGGACCTACGGGTAAAAAAAATCAATTTTTTTTTCTTTTTTTTTCTTTTTTTGATGTGGACAACATCTGAGCATCGAATGAGACCGATCCCATGCCCCAAAAGTGTTCCCTCCCAGAGATATGCGCGTTTTATGAAAGTGAACTCGACGATTCTAAGCGCAAATAGAAAGGGACCTAATCTTTAAAATGGCTCTCCTGAACAAAACTGGTTTTTAACCTTAGGTCCTTTTCTATTTTGCGCGTCACATATATTCATTTTAGTAGATCGCTTTAAATACTAAGGCTCTTTCCAGATTAGGCCTATGAGATAGTCCTATGAGTGGAAAGTTTTCTATAGTATGGGCCTATTTCTTAACTTCTGCATACGTCCATTCGTTTGATTTAATAAACATTCGATAGAGCTTCGCAAAAAAGTGGTACTGACCTTTCTTTCCCTGTACCATATAATTTTTACCATACCTGTAGTTTATTTGTTTATATTTACCACTTTTTGCGCTCCATCACTATGCGAATGCACCAACAAATGCAGGTGTGTGTGGGTGTGTGCGCATACTGTGTTGGTAAACAAGGTTTGTATTCCTCGCTCAAGTGCTGCCCCAACCGTGGGTTACCCGCGCAGTTGCTTGGCAACACCTGACGTGGCGTTCGCTGTCGCGCATTTCTTGGATGTTATGAAAGAGCGACGTCATACGTGTGTGGAAATAAACCCACATCGTCATACATTCACGTGTGCGGAAATAAACCCACATCGTCATACATTCACATACTGTTATTATGTACACACACGCATTCACCAGTCCACCCACTTACTCGATTACGTTTGAGTGCCGAAAGACAAGGCCTTCTTAAGGAGCCGCGGCATTGGCTAATTCTTACTTCTATTAATATATCCCTTTAAACGGGTAGGGTGTTTTGGAAGGATCGATTCCCACCAGATATGCTGATTGTCGCCACGTTTATCCTTATCATTATAACCTGCACCACTCTGTGGGACATGGATTTCGTGATGTTTTCAAACCCGTGTTTTAATAAAAACCGACTGCCGGTTTTTTTACTTCGGCTTTAACCGACATTCCAGATTAAGCACTTTGCTAATGATTAGAAAATATTTCCCCACTCAGTAGTGAAGAAATTGTCTCCATTTCTAGACTCTAGAATAATATTAAATCACTTGCTGCGAATAGCGGTTCGTTTTGGGTTTAAAATACACTAATAAAATAGCTTGAGTCTGTCATGGCAGCCTTAATTATATTCTTCACTTCTGAATGTACAGAAAATCCATTAAAAAACAGGTATTTGAACCCTGACTCTAAATTTACCCAGATTTTACAAATAAGGTCATATTTGAAAATTTAATTTTTTTGGTACCTATATGTCTAAGTTTTAAAGGCAAGATTTTCAGGCATACGGTCTATCACCCAAATTTAGTTTTACGGTAAATACAATTTAATTTTGGCTTCGTGAGAAAATCTTATATAGGGTGATCCACCTAGAGGTATTTTGTCAGAACAGAAAAAAAATTTAAAAATTCAAATCAAGTGTGAAATCTTTATTAGTAATTTGAAAGGACATTTATGGCATTTATTTTTTGAAAATAATTACCTTCAAATGTTGGCAACTGTATTATGGAAATGAGCGTTCGGTGAGAAACGGAAAGATCCGCTGTTTTCAACCAAAATTTTGTTCAGTGATGAGGCCCAATTCTGGCTCAACGGCAAAGTCAATAAACAAAATTGCCGCATTTGGGCTGAAGAGCAACAAGAAGAGGTTCAAGATGTGCCATTATACCCAGAGAAAATCACGAAAACCACCAGGTTTAGAAGCTGGTGGAATCATCGGTGCATATTTTTCAAAAATGATGATGGCCGGAACGTAACCGTGAATGGTACTCGCTATCGCGCCATGATATCGATCATTATGCTACCTGAAGTTGAAGACGGTAATCTTTAGAACACTTGGTTTCAACAGGACGATGCTACTTGCCATACTCAAACAAACAACACGCAGAGAAAAAATATGGTTGCTATATGGTCACGGCAATAATAATATGTTGCCCGCAATAAAAGTATGTTTGTCGCAACCATAGTATTGTTTTCTGAATTTAATCTTGACAATAGTATGATTGTCGCAATATTAATATTGTTGAAATGTAATAATAGTATTATTACCAAATTTAACAAGGAAAATATGGTTGCAGCAACAATATAAATATAGTTGGTGTGATACGATTAAGGCTATCATACTTTATGATGGTGCATTTTTTTCGTTTGAATATGCTTTTAGAACAATGTTATTGTTACGGATCGAATGCAATAATAGTACTTTTTATGAGAAATGAAACTTCTCAAACAAACTGCTTTGGCTTTGTTTAACTAAAATATATTTAATAAAAACGCTTACGTTTTTTAAACTGATTTTTTCTACTGTGAAATAAATCACTTCTATTATTTTAAATTTAATGTATTTTTAAATATTTTTTATAATTCAATTCTATTGTTGACAACTTAAAGCAATAAGTTTGGGGATCAAAGTATGGTTGAGCGGGATCATACTATGGTTGTACGGATCATAACATGGTTGCGTGTGAATCATACTATGGTTGTGAAGATCATACTATGGTTGTATGTAAAACATACTATGGTTGTGAGGATCATAATATGGTTGTAGGTATCATAGTATGGTTGAGTGTGAATCATACTATGGTTGTGGGGATCATAGTATGGTTAGGTGTGAATCATACTATTGTTGTGAGGGTCATAGTATGATTGTGAGAATCATAGTATGGTTGTATTTGAATCATACTATTGTTGTAAGGATCATAATATTGTTGTGCCACAACCATATACCCAACAATAGTATTATCCTCTTCGAATATTGTCACCACAACCATACTTTTTTTCTGCGTGAATATATCTATTGAGAGGTCATTTCGAAAAGCAGCTAATTTCACGTTTTGGACAGGCGAGTCGGCCGCCTAGATCGAGTGATATCACACTTTTAGACATTTTTCTTTAGGTTTACGTAAAGTCCAAAGTCTATGCTGACAAACCAGCTACGATTTAGGTTTTAGAAGCCAACATTAAAGCCATAGCGATCGAAATGCTCGAACGAGTCATCCAAAATTGGACCCTCAGAATGAAAACCCTGAGGCGTAGTTGAGGCCAATATTTGAAGGAAATTATATTCAAAAAATAAATGCCACAAAATGTCCTTTCAAATTACTAATAAAGATTCCACACTTGATTTGAATTTTTATAATTTTGTTTTGTTCTGAAAAAATACCTTTGAGGTGGATGACCATATATAATTTTATAATGGCTTCGTGAGAAAATTTTGTAGTTATTTAAAAGTCATATGTCCCTGTACAGGGTAGAACGCTGTAATTTGCTTATTTGGGAATGAAATAAAAAATGTATGAACCTTAGAAAAATTTATTTTATATTTTAATTATATCGAACAGTAAGGGAATTTTTAAATTACATGGTTTTAAATAGTGCATGGCAAATGTCGAACTTCGCTATCCACACACTGCTGGATACGTTTTCTGAAGTTTTAATGAACACTAACAAGCATGTCGACTGGTATTCTGCTAATTTCAGCCCCAAAATTTTGTTAATTAGGTCTTCCACCTTCGACTTCAGGTAACCCCAAAGGAAAAAATCGCATTGGGCTAAGTCTGTTGAGCGTGTCGCCTAGTGCACATCATCCCTCAAAGAGGTAAGTCGTCCATGAAACATTTGCCTCAAAAACAATTCATGGTAACCCTCGCTGTGGGTGCAGTGGCACCATCCAGTTGAAACCATGTATCTATTCTATAATTGCATTGCCTCAAGAGCCGGCTGAAAAAAATGGTGTATCATAGTAAAGTACCGTTCGGAGTTCACAGTTACAGCAAGAGGGTTATCCTGGAAAAAGTAAGGGCCAATGATGCCTACTCGTGAAATGGCGCACCACACAGAGACGCGGTGCACCTGGGGTTTGTTTTACTCCGATACCGAATATTTTGTCGGTTTACACTCCTGAAAATGTGCCTCAAAAGAAAAAAGCACAATTGCGTTACGGAGGTCCGCCGTGTCAAATAGTCCCGTGCTGACAATTGTTGGACCACGCACATTTTAAAAGGGTGAAAATTCAGTTCATCATGAATCGGGTGGAGAGAACGTCATGAAATGTGAGGAGAAAGTGATTGCTACCGAGCAGAGCGTTTCGAAGATTGCAGTACTGCTGCTCTAACTCTCTCGATGTTTTGTGGTGTTGGAATCCTTCTCTCAGGTCTCTTAGTACACAGGACACATTCCCTGCTGTTATCTATGAAGTTACCCAATTTACAATGGATTGCCGTCCAGAAACACGTCCGCGTGGGGGAATAGCGAATCGTAAACGAAAAGCATGATGCACTGCGCATTTGAAAAAATACGCTTTAACACAAAATGACCTCTTCTCACGAGTCCAATGCATGATGGCAACTGAAAGGCAGACGAATATAAATCTCCCATCAGCCACTATAAGCTACTCTCCACTCTCTTCGACCTACAGTACCACCACAGTCTGCAGTGCAAAAAAGGAAACTTTCACGCTCCACCCTGTATTTTCCACCAATTACGACATGCATAAATTCCAGACAAATGTTAATAAACATTACTTCCTATATTCCCTTGAACTCTCTTTCTTTCCACTAACCCACGCAAAGCACTGCATAATAGGGGACGTCCACTGAGCGTTGGTCAATAAAAATAATGGTATTGTGTACATACCAAAAAAAGTATGGCTGGGGAGATAATATTCGAAAAGCATCATACAAATGCTGGGTATACGGATGTGGCACAACGATATTATATTGTTGTCTCATGATCCAACAACCATAATATTGTTGTACCACAACTGTTTATCCAAAAATACCATAATGGTCTTCTTATATTAACTGTGTTATTTTTAGGTTACTAAACTGTATAGAAGTTACTCGTTTAGCAAGCGAGTTGGCCTCAAGTCGATAAGAAACGAGTTAAGGTTACCACACTCATGTTTTCAACAAAGAATCAAACATGACGCACACCCTGCTATATAAACACATGTGTTTGCTATACTAAAAAACTATCAAACAAGAAGAGGACTCGTCAGAAAATTCGTCTGCACGAGATGATATAAGTAAAACTAAAAATTAACTCGAACTGATAGGTCCAAAAAGGATTCACATTTTTACACAAAAAAGTTCTATCAATTAATCGATTAAATGTATTTCATTGATAATTGTTTTAGAATTCATAGTTTTTTATTGTCTACTCGTACGTTTGAGAAATTTTCCGTTGAACCATATTGTTTTTTTTTTTAAT
The DNA here is from genome assembly GCA_963513945.1 of Hydrotaea diabolus. Lineage (NCBI taxonomy): Eukaryota > Metazoa > Arthropoda > Insecta > Diptera > Muscidae > Hydrotaea > Hydrotaea diabolus. Next base: position 155,371,963 of record OY740718.1, read on the forward strand.
TCTCGTTGGTGCATACAAAAAGAAACAATGTTGCAATATTACTCTTTGTTTTGTTCAATGTTGCCAGATTATCATATTGCACACCTACTAGGAAGCTAAGATAGTTACTTCAAAAGAACACAACAATTGTCACCCAAACCATAATCTTTTTCTTCGTGTATGAAGGCCTTAATACTTTCCCCGCTGGATCTGTGTTTGAGTGCGCGGTGTGGGAGTATTTGAAAATGTCGTCAAACTTCTCCAGGCATGTTCCTACACACTCCTTCACACATACCCACGCACACTGATGCATATGTAGATGGATACAATAGATTACAACAGTGTGCATTTGATGGTTAAAATTATAGCGTCTATTTTTAAAAACGTGTACTTTCGATGGCCAAACACCTCCTCGTATATGAGTTCGTTTCCATGTAAGTGTTTGTGTGTGTTTAGCCATAGATACTACTACTAATGCAGATGAAGGTAAAATGAATATAAGGCAGCATACTTTAGAACATGCAAAAATTATGCATACATCCTTTGCATTCATAGCTGCTGCTTCTTTGTCACTTCTTCTCCGGCGGCAACTGTTGTTGCTGTCATCGGTGCACAGTGGGGGACATAAAAAGGGCAACAGAGATCGAGAGTAGCTTTTAAAATGTTGGCGACGAGGCAAGAATATATACAGGTCTTACAGAATACAGTCGACTTCATGAAAATTCGAAAATGCAGCTGCTTTATGTCAGTTATCAGTAGGTTTTACTCAAGGTTAGTTCGAATAAGTGGAACACGTTTCTGGACAATCGAAACAAAAAAATAAATTTTATTTCTTAAATAAATAAAAAATAGAATTAAATTTAAATCAGCCATTTAAAAAAGGTGCATTAATCGGAGTATAAGTACATACATAATGTAATTTGTTTATGTCGTACTAACAAAAAAAGGCTATAATTGTTGTTTCTGTCATTTTCTATAAAAATAATTGCTACAGGATATGCTCAAGATCGTGTACGAGTAATTTATTGCGAGCCTCAGAATTGATATAAAGGCTGATAAATATAAAAGTACACATCAAGTGTGGAATCTTTATTGACAATTTGAAAGGACATTTTATGGCAATTATATTTTGAAAATAATTACCTTCAAATGTTGGCAACTGTATTATGGAAATGAGCGTTCGGTGAGAAACGGGAAGATCCGCTGTTTTTCGACCAAAATTTTGTGCAGTGATGAGGCCCATTTCTGGCTCAACGGCAAAGTCAATAAACAAAATTAACGCATTTGGGCTGAAGAGCAACAAGAAGGGATTCCAGAGAGAACCACGGTTTGGTGCGGTTTATAGGCTGGTGGAATCATCGGTGCATATTTTTTCAAAATTAATGATGATGGGTGGAACGTAACCGGGAATGGTGCTCGCTATAGCGCCATGATATCGATCTTTATGCAACCTGAAATTGAAGCCCGTAACCTTGACGACAGGACGATGCCACTTACCATACAGCGCTACCCAAACAATGGATCTATTGAGAGTTCATTTCGAAAAGCAGCTAATTTCATGTTTTAAACAGGTGAGCTGGCCGCCTAGATTGTTAGACATTTTTCTTTGGGGTTACGTAAACTTCATAGTCTATGCTGACAAACCAGCTACGATTCAGGTTTTGGAAGTCAACATTACGCGTGTCATTAAAGCCATACTGGTCGAAATTCTCGCACGAGTTATCCAAAATTGGATCCGCAGAATGGAAACCCTAAGGAGTAGTTGCGGCCAACATTTGTAGGAAATTATATTCAAAAAATAAATTTCATAAAATGTTCTTTCAAATTACCAATAAAGATTTCACACTTTATTCGAATGTTTATATTTTTTTTGTTCGGAAAAAATACCTCTAGATCGATCACCCTTTATAAAAAAAATAAATAAAAAAAGGTCCATGAGTATGGGCCCTTACAGCCCATGTGTCCGTCGCTAATCTTAGCCAAAACTATAAAATTGTTCTACTTAATATTTGCATTCGTAGCAAAATTTGTTTAATTTGAGCACCCATGATTTCGCTCTCATACTATTTTGATCCGAACGACATTTTCAACTTTTTGGGTTACCAATGTATTCGCGAATATCTGCCCTGCTCTTTCGGAACTTGAAATAATTTTTTCCTGTCTCGTTTGGGACACAGTGATGCTTTTTTGATCCACATCCACTTAAATTGTAAATGATTTAATTGAGCTTAATTGACTCAAATCCCTCAAGTTGGGAGGGATCTTTATATTTCGGGTGGCCGCTTCTAAAGCGCACCATCGGCCAAGTCGCCTCTTCCTAATCTCAATCAAAACTTCAAAATTACTCTATATTTGATTTAGTAATAAAATTTTCCTTAATTTGAGTACCGATATGTCCATTACTGACTTCTAATCGCCCGCTCTGAGCATTCTGGAGATTTTGTGGGCCACATAGACCAAAACGTCCACCCCCTTTTTTATGGTATTAAGTGCTTCAACGTCATTGACAATTGGGTGAAATTTTTACCATAATACCGTCTCAAATTATTCCCTAGTCATTAGTTGGCCATAAATGTGATTTTTTAAGAGGGCGTATCACCACCTACTTTTCTTTCGAGATCTATTTTGATGTACCAATTATAAGCCTCATACACGAAAAAGTTTTAATTTTTTCAGAGGTTGACCCAGTACTGCTGAGGGATTTTTTTTTAGCTCTTGACCAATCTAGCCCACTTTCAATGCTAACCGTGTCAAAGCATCAGCTCATGTTTCTGGAAAAATTTAGCCATCTATCTTCAATAGTGAGACCCTTATTTTGCTCTACATAGACAGGCAGATGGACGGTCTAGATCATTTTAGAAATACACCGACGGTTCAATATATGGTATATGGGGTTATATGGGGTCTTCAGTATTTTGATGTCTTACAAACGAATACCATCGATCCTATTATAGAGAGTATAAAAATGTGTTCACTCTGTTTCAGTTTCGTCTTAAGTTACAGCAATTTTTTTGGTATCGACCCATATATACCGACTTACGGACTTTTAAAGCTTGGCAAGATTTATTGTTATACCTTTTTTTATCAATATGGGTATGATAGGCAGCTAATAACTCGTATACATATTATACATTGAGAGGCGATTAAAATATCAAAATTTTCCCACTCATTACTGTGCTAAATTATGAAAACTTGTTAGCCATATAAGTTATGAAAGCAAAGAAAGATACAATGAATTAAAAAAAAAAACAAGTGGACAACTTAAGTTGATCATTTGAAAGGACATTTTATGCCATTTATTTTTGAATATAATTTCCCTCTAATGTTTGCCGCGACTACGCCTCAGGGTTTCCATTCTGAGGGTCCAATTTTGGATGACTCGTTCGCGCATTTTGATCGCTATGACGTAAAAGACACTCGTGATGTTGGCTTCCAAAACCTGAATCGTAGGTGGTTTGTCAGCATAGGCTTTGGACTTTACGTAGCCCCAAAGAGCTGGCTTAAAATCGCTAAAAGTTATTCTTAAATAATTTTCTTCCAAAAGATTTAATTATTAAAAAAAAAACAAACTGTTTTTAGCGCAAATTGTCCATAGTTTTTCATAAGAAAAATATTTTTTTTATTCATGTACTCCTACAATGGCGTGAAGTTACTGCGTTAGCGACCTCCTTATCGAGCAACAAAATATAATGTGGTCAGTATTTCTTAAATTTTTTTTTCCCTTAAATATTGAATTTCATTTTTACCATAACATAGTCTATTATAATTTTCTAGCCATTGATTTTATTCTGCTATAATTGAATACTGCTCAGTCCATGACTTTCGCCGTAAATGCGGAGTTTTTTTTTAAGGGGGAGTAGCACGGACGACTTTTCCTCCGTGATGTGTTTTGATCCATGCCAACATCACATGTTTCAAATATCAGCGTCATAAATCTATTAGTTCAAGAGATATTGTTTATTTATGTTTAGGGTTGTGGGGGCGGTGACACGCCCCCTATTCAATATGAGCATCACATGGTGGAGACAAATTGTTTAGTTATTGCTTAAAATATTAGAACCAGCGGCCCGTTAGTTTACCTTATTGGGATTTTTTAAAGAAGGCGTGGCACCGCCTACTTTCCCCCGAGATGTGTTTCTATCCGTGTATGATATTGACATGGATTCAAATGCCCCAATTATTAGCCTCAGATATTGCGGTTTAAAGTTAAGGATTGTTGATTTTTCCACAGATTAGCCCAGTCCTTGTGGGATTGGAATTTTTTACCTCTTAACCAATCTGGCCCATTTTTAATAACAACCATCAACATTTTTTTTCTGCAAAATTTCAACTACCTAGCTTTAATAGTGCGAGCTGTAGTTTGCTTTCCACAGACAGACCGACGGACAGAGGAACATGACTAGATCATCATACTAGAATTTTACTACGATTCGGAATATATGACTTTGCTATATATATATTTCAGGCCTAGGCAACACTAAGTATTACCCGGCGCCATCTGACATTTCCATTGGAAAGTTTGAAATTTTTTTAGCATAAACGTACTCAGAACTTTTTGAGGTACGACCATCATTTGTGTTGTTTACAGTGACTTGAAAAAGCACTTTTGCAAAAAAATAGAATTAATTTGTGAACATTTTCGTGCGATTATTTTTCACAACTTTCGACATGGATTATCACGACAAGAGTGCATCGATGAACTTAAATCTTTGTATGGCGATGAAGCACCATCCTATAGCACTGTGAAAAACTGGTTTAATGAATTCAATCGTGGACGACGCTAGCTCAAAGACGAAGTCGTCCAAAAACGGTCGTTGCGTGATCGTCATGTGACATACCGTGAGATAGAGGCATCTTTGGGCATTTCTTCCACCAGCATACATTCGATATTGCATGAACACCTGGAAGTAAAAGAGGTTTGTCCTCGTTGGATCCCGCACAATTTGACAATCGCTCAAAAACTGGCTCGTGTCGATTGGTGCAAAGAAATTTTGAAAAAATACAATCGCAGTGCTTCAAAAGACGTTTATAAGATCGTCACAGGTGACGAATCATGAGTCTATGCGTATGAGCCCGAAACAAAACAGCAATCGACCGTGTGGGTTTTCGAAGATGAGCCAAATCCAACGAAATTTGTTCGTGGAAGCAGCACTTCGAAGCAAATGGTCGCCTGTTTCTTCGGCAAAACTGATCATGTGGCGACTGTTCCGCTTGAGAAACGTGGGAGGACAATTTTGTGTGGTACTCCACAGTTTATGTGCCTGAAGTCTTCGGTGAAATTCGAAAAACGAACAAGAGAAGACGAATCATTGTGCACCATGACAATGCGAGCTCTCACACATCGGCTCCAACCAACTCCTTTTTGACCGGCCAAAACGTCGAATTGATGGGTCATCCGCCGTACAGCCCTGACTTGGCACCCAGAGACTTCTTTTTATTCCCGCACAAAAAGAAAAAAATGCGTGGTCAACGATTTTTGTCGCCAGATGCTGTTGAAGCGTTCGAAAACCATGTTTTGGAGGTGTCTCAATCGGAGTGGAAAAAGTGCTTCGACAATTGGTTTGAGCCCATGCAAAAGTGTAAAAATCATGCTGGAGAATACTTTGAAAAACAATAAAACCATTTTTGATGATAAATATTCGCATTGTCATTATTAGGCCAGAAATATATATAGGAGCCCTCGTATACTTTGTGGGGTCTCCGACCATTATTTCGTGGTGTTTCAAACAAAATGACAAAGTGAATATACCCATAGTCCTAATGGAGGGTATAACAATGTACGAACGAATGAGATAAACAGGAACATGTAACGTGATGTTCTCACACGGCGACTAAGCTTTGTTAGATTTAACTAAACAAAACCAGCACTCATTCCAGCCACCACCATACGGGACCATGGATGAAGTTCTTCCAGGCGGGCACCAAAACCACCTATTCACTGATATACAACGTAGCAATTCACGTTATGCTTTCTTTTTAGGTCCCACTCAGCAACATCAGCAGAATTGTCATAGAGCGGGTACTTGCAGTAACAGGGGGAGAATGATGGGAAGCAGCAGCAGCAACACTCAGTTCGTGGCAGTAGCTGCAGTAACAGTAAGAGCCGCAAAAGTGGCTGTAGCAGTCAAAAGTAATGGCTGTAAGTGGAGTTTATACGCGGAAGGCAAGATACGAGGTGGGAAACTAGTTGCGATGCAGAGGTGTGCGTGACAACCGGAAGTTGCTTTATGCAAAAATCATGCAAAGTGTTTGTGTGTGTATTGGGCCTGAGGGAGTGTGTGTGTGAGTGTGTATTTGTTGGCAAAGCAAAAAGGAGAGTTGAGAGGGTAAAAATATTGAAAGTTAAGATGGAAAATGTTATAAAGCAAATGTTGTAACGTTGACCGCATGTTAGTTTTCCACTCTGTCACTGTAAGTGTGACAGTATGTATGTGTGTGCGTGCGTGCGTGCTTAAGTGTAGGTACTAAGAGTATGTGTGTTGGTCTTGTAAAAAAACCGGAGCAGTAAAAGCTGATTTTATTGAGGCGATGTGCTGTCAAAGTACTTCCCGAAACACTGACGTTTTTGCCATTACCAAAATAACTTGGTGTTGGTACATGTATTAAAGGGTGTTCCATAATACGAGAAAGAGTCAAAATGGTGGTAAGTTTGGAATTTCTTACCGTCCAACAAACTGTGAAGCCTTAGACAGCAAAGCATAATTGACACTAACTTTAAAACTTGTGGGAATTTTTCCTCCTGAGTGAATATAGAGACACCCTGTTCGTTAGTGTGTGTGTGTTTGTGTACCACAACACAAGTATGTAAGTATGCATTTCAGAAAGTGTGTCACCGTGAACAATGTGGTCGTGATTTGTTCGAACGCACTCTGAATAAATTAACAGGAATTTTTAGTTACAATTTACGTGTTGAAAATAATAATACTTCTAAAATCCACTGAGAATACTTACCGGGGGGCTGGTTGGTGTCTGTTGGCCTGGCTGCTGCACGGACTGGTGGGTGGGTGTGCGTTGGCGAAGGAGTGAGAGTAGGTGTCAACGAAAAGTGAAAAGGCCACCAAAAAACTTATAAAGTACATTATAACAGCAGCGAACGTGAATGGAAAAAAAGGTATCGAAACATATTTTCACTTAAAGAATAGAGCTATTAAGAGATGGGAAAAGTGTACCATCGTATGTTCGTAAATTGTAAATAATGAAGTGAGATTGTTCCTTTTTTTCATGTGCACCATCCATGATAAGACAGAACTTCAGATGCGAGTGTATAAAATTCGCTATTCTCTTTGTGGTACTTAAAAATATTCATAGCTCTCAATTAGAAGAATAAATCAATATTATGCGAACGTTTTACTTTTGTATAAAGCACAAGGTGTGCTTTATTTACAGACTGTTTTTATTTGTTTTTTTTTTATAAGCCGATTTTGAGTGGATAAGATTGAGACGGCGGATTATCTGTTGTTTAAATTCCGGTTTCCTTTAAAACACAAGGCGCAGTAACATGGGGAAGAACTTTCTTCAAGATCTAAAGGAGCTATCATTTTACGCAATAAGCAGCTTCTGACAGAACCTATTAGGCAATTCATGCATTTGGAGTGCATGTAAAACGTGAAAAGTTTTAAGCTTGACGCGATTTTAAGTCATTCAAAACTTACCTAAGATTAATTCAATTTAAGAATTTTAACAAAAGATTAATCAATCAATTAGTATGTAAATTAAAAAAAAATTAACTATCTAGTGTGGTTTCTTGTTTTTAATAAGGCGTCAAAATTTTCTTTGTACCAAATATATTTTGATTGTAGTAACTATTTTTAAAAAAATTCGATTTTGAAAAATAATTACTTTCGACCAACATAATTACGAGTATTTCTGTTTAAAAGCCCTTAAACAAAGCAGTACCATTTTGGAGAGGTGAAAAGGTTCTCCATTTTTTGGGGGTAACTTTTGGCTGTCCGAAATTGTCCCCTTGGAAGATAAGGACAATGTGTATTTGTACATAATGTATAGGGTGATCCAACTAGAGGAAATTTTTCAGAACAATAAAAAAATATAAAAATTCAAATCAATTGTGGAATCTTTGCTGGTAATTTGAAAGGACATTTTATGGCATTTATATTTTGAAAATAATAACCTTCAAATGTTGGCAACTGTGCTACGGAAATGAGCGTTCGGTGAGAAACGGGAAGATCCGCTGTTCTCGACCAAAATTTTGTTCAGTGATTAGGCCCATTTCTGGCTCAACGGCAAAGTCAATAAACAAAATTGCCGCATTTGGGCTGAAGAGCAACAAGAAGAGGTTCAAGAGATGGGATTATACCCAGAGAAAACCACTGTCTGGTGCGGTTTATAAGCTGGTGGAATCATGGGTGCATATTTTTTCAAAAATGATGATGGCCGGAACGTAACCGTGAATGTTGCGCGCTATCGCGCCACGATATCGATCTTTATGTTACCTAAAATTGAAGACCGTAATCTGGACGACATTTGGTTTCAACAGGACGGTGCTACTTGCCATACTCAAACAAACAACAAATCTATTGAGAGGTCATTTCGAAAAGCAGCAAATTTTACGTTTTGGACAGTTGAGTTCCTAGATCGAGTGATATCACACCTTTAAACATTTTTCTTTGGGGTTACGTAAAGTCCAAAGTCTATGCTGACAAACCAGCTACGATTCAGGTTTTAAAGCCATACCGGTCGAAATGCTTGAACGAGTCATCCAAAATTGGACCCTCTGAATGGACAGCCCGAGACGTAGTTGCGGCCAACGCTTGAAGGAATTTATTTTAAAAAAATAAATGCCATAAATGTCCATTCAAATTCCCAATAAAGATTCTACACTTGATTTGAATTTTTATGTTTTTTTTTTTTGTTCTGAAAAAAAAACCTCTTGATGGATCAGCCTATATATTTGGCTTATAAGGTTTTTGTTATCCATATATAAGTAACTATGTAGAAGCCGTTATTTGGGCCTCCAGAAATCATTCGTATGGGGACTTTAACAATTAAGTGGGCCTATATGGTCCAAGACTGGTTTGTTGTCCCTAGTTATATATTATACCAAATTTGACAGAAATCAGAAATAATATGCGTGTTCCTGAGTGCTTATTTGAAAAATAGTGGTCCAATATGACCCATTTTTATGTGAATTGGTCACTGTTCGACGATCGTAATGGACTGTGCCAAATTGGATTATGTTAGGATGAAATGTTTGGCTTCTAGAACTAAGAACAGAAAATCGGTTGAACATATAAATACAAATGTATGGCAGCTATATCATAATATGAACTGCTTTTTTCCCATTTTGCTCGCGTCCGTCCTTAGACTAAAATTCTTAATTCTAGCAATTGTTATGAAGATCGGGAAAGAATTCCAGTAGTTTGACTACAAGTTTCAGACTGATTAAAGACGGACGGTGAACTAATTAAATCGCATCTGTTGTTGGTTTTAAGTCGATCTGTACATTTATAGATGGGTCTAGCTCAAATATTTTGGGTAGTTACAAACATTTGCCATGAAACTAACATATTATACTCTAAAGCAAAGAGAGTTGCAGGGTATCTTAATAGGTATTTTGTAAATGAATATTATGAGTTGTCTTTAATTTTATGTACAGCAACACAAAAAAACGAAACCCAAAAAACACGACAGCAAAACACAGTGAAAACCTGCATGCCAGTTTTAGTGATTTTTGAAAAATCTACTGTAAGGTTTGGAAAAGAAAACCGTAACTTTAGGTTATGGACACTCTAGTAAATTCCCGTTAACCTCAAAAACCTTCTTTAAACTTTGACATTTAATAATGGAATACTATATCATTCATATGATTACCACAACTGGCTCGGGAGTACCACATCCAATAAACACAATTTTTTAGTACATTTTCGATTGTTTCTGGTCGAATCTCTTCCATGGCAACTTCGATTTCATGTTTCAACGCTGCAGTTGTCCTGGATGCTTTGCGTAGCATGTATTCTACATGGCTCCCCAGAGAAAATAGTCCAATGGCTCAAATCACAGATCCGAGGCGACCGAAAATGTGATGTCCATTTGCGGCTAATTATTCCATTTGCATAAACATTTCTTAACAATTTTGACGACCATGGGACAGTCAACAGAAGACCTAACCATCGAAACCCTTCAGATCGGACGGAGGAAAAATCGCTGCTGTAGCTGCTGCCGTACAAAACAATCCTAGAGTTTCGATAAGAAGCTTATCTGCTCAAATTGGTATAAGCACACAGTAATTGCAGTTAATTATGAACAAGGAATAGGACTTTTTCGTATATAAAATTCAAATGGCATGCAAACTGGGTCTTGCACTGGGGCTAAATCAAAACGAGGACCGCTATGACCCATTTTATCTGAGCTGATAACTGATCGTTCGCAATAAACATTACCCATTTCGTCAATATTGGATGTACGAGTACTATGTGGCATCTAGAGCTAAACACAAACAATTGGCTGAACAAATGTGTGGAAGCAATATCTAAGTTTGCCATTTTGTTAAAAACTTGTCTTCTATTTAAATATAAAAGCAAGAGGTCTTGAGCCGGTTAATCCCTGTTCAATGTGAAAGAAACGTTTTAACCGATTTTCATAAAAGTCAACAGCATTTCTCCAAAAAAACTTAATTTTGCAAATGTCATGAAGATCGGACAACAATTGCGATCTGTGGTTTGAAAACAAGCTTTAGGCAGCAGACGGACGATGAATGGACTGACATATATAGTTAAATACATATGTGACAGCGCAAAGATTCCGAAGGGTAAAAAAAACAATTTTTTTTTCTTTTTTTGATGTGGACAACATATAAGCATCGAATGAGACCGATCCCATGCCCCAAAAGTGTTCCCTCCTAGAGATATGCGCGTTTTATGAAAGTGAAGTGGACGATTATAACCTCAAATAGAAAGGAACCTAATCTTTAAAATGGCTCTCCTGAACAAAACTGGTTTTTTAACCTTAGGTCCCTTTCTATTTTGCGCGTCACATATATAGTTAAATGCTGATTCTGAGTCGAGTGATGAATCAAGCTTACAAATGTTTGATATTTACGTATTTGTTACTTGAATATTATGAGTTTTCTTTGCTTATACGAGTACATACAATGCTGCACAAAACATTTGCAACTAACATGAACTAAGTCTTGGTGAAACTCAGATACGAGTATTAATGTTTTAGAACTAAAAATTCATCTTTAAGAAGTGACCTTTTTAAGTTCTAATTGAAAAAAAAATTACAATAGTTTGTTGTTATTTTCTTAAGAATAAAAAATCAAGGGTTGCGGTCGGCTCAAAACATTTGTAACTACCCAACATCCTGTATTGTATTTTTTCTACGGTATTATTTTTTTTGTAGTTGCTAAAAGTAGAGCGGCTCAAAAATTGACGGATTACCATGATTGCATAATTTTGCCATAAACAGATCGGTACAGGTGCATGTTCTATATTTCTGAAAAAATCGATAAACTTTCAGCCTGTTAAATAAATCAGCATAGACTTTGGACTTAACGTAACCCCAAAGAAAAATGTCTAAATGTTTGATATCACTCGATCTAGCGGCCAACTCACCTGTCCAAAACGTGAAATTAGCTGCTTTTCGAAATGACCTCTCAATAGATCCATTGTTTGAGCAGCTGTATGGCAAGTGGCACCGTCCTGTTGAAACCAAGTGCTGTCAAGATTACGGGCTTCAATTTCAGGTAGCATAAAGATCGATATCATGACGCGACAGCGAGCTCCATTTTTGAAAAAATATGGATAGATTATTCCACCAGCCCATAAACCTCTCTGGGTGTAATGGCACCTCTTGAACCTCTTATGGTTGCTCTTTAGCCAAAATGCGGCAATTTTGTTTATTGACTTTGCCGTTGAGTCAGAAATGGACCTCATCACTGAACAAAATTGTGGTTGAAAACAGTTTCTCACCGAACGCTAATTTCCATTATACAGTTGCACAATTTTTAGACGTTGTTTCGGTGTAAGTCTTTCCATGATGAATTGGCAAACAATACTGAGAAGAAAAAAAAAATAAAGTTGAACACAACTCATGCGAAATCTGTGAAAAAAGACTATTGAAAAAAAATACCTCAAGTTGGATCTGAATATCGTTTCAATTCGAGTACTGTCCCTCTATTTTATATTTTTATTTAAAAAGAGGCGTGTCATGTTTTTTACCCGTCCATTTTTATGGAAATATTTTCATAATCGCTATCTATGCAAAATTTTAACTTAATATCTTCACAATTCGATTTTGTCCCCCTATTTTGGCCAAATGTGACAATGTGTGTAGATTACATAAACGAAGAGGATGCATCCATTGGATTTAATTGTGCTTGTTTTATAGACCTTTGCATTGCCTTTCCAAACGCCAAATAATACTTGTCGACTAAACTAGTTAGTCATTAAAAGGCTTTTTAATAGAAGGTACAGAGTGGTACACTACAGGGTGTCTTTGTTTGTTTATAATTTTTGATTAAATAAAAGAGAATGATTCTTATAATGATAAATATTTTGTTTAATGTCGGCAATTACGAGTATGTATGGAATACAATATCCGATAAATATCCGCCTCTGTCAGCCTCACAAAAGCGAGCCCTTTTGAGCACATTTTTTATTAGGTTGATGGATTGTTTTGAACACATTCTTGAGCAGCAGTAATGTTTTCAGCCGATCTTGTAGTACGTTGTGGTCCATGCTTGGGCCTATTAGGTACAGACCCTCTTTCATCGAAATCATTCACTACACGATAAATAGTGCGTTTATTGGTACGTTTTTTCTCCCAAAAATTTCACCTAACTTTCTCATCGTCACATAATTCGATGATTGATTTTGATCAAATTTTTAACGATTTATCGAATATTTTTCCATAATAAATTTGCCACGTCTCTACTTTACGACTGCCAAATATGAACAGTCAAGACTAATGTTTACCAAAATGGCGACAAAACAAAGTAGTATACCTTCCAGGCGGACACCCTGTATTTTTGTGCAAAATTATGCTACTTTATAGCTTATTCACCGGGTATACCCTAGGTTTGATAATCTGGCTGTGTGCTAATAAAGCACGGAAAGGAATGGAGAGGTTTGGTCCTCTGGCTCACTTTTAGTGACACCAGCAACATTCTAGATTTATCGAGAAAACGGATTTTTATATTAAATGATATTAGAAAAAAAATATTAAAGATCGCCAACTTCAAATTTAGAAGAGGTTGCCATCTGAAACGTTAGAGCAATAGGTCGACAAAGTTTCGGCATCTAAACTACGATGATATTTAAACGATTGCAAAACTGTACTTACCTTATCATATGCCTAATTGAACGCACAATCTTCTCCGTATTTGAAAATACAGCTGAAAATATTCGCAAAAAAAACGAAATGTTATGAAAATCAATTACAACAGATTTAAATGCTATGGCAACGACATGCAAATAGATTAAACCAAAACATACTCGTACACATTCATACTACATACGTATATGTACGAGTATATCCCTCGTTATCAATGTATTGTATAAGCTGAAAAGCCAACATACAATGCAGAAGAGGAAACCTAACAAACGCAACATCAGACAAAAAAATAAATAGAAATGAGAATAATTCATTCAATGATAAACCAAATACGCAATTAAAAAATGCTGCAAAAATAGCCAAAGTAAATGGTCTGTAGATTGGCGTTACATGTGTTCATATGGTCACATGTACGAATACATAGGGTATGTATGCACTTGTTTTAACGAAAGGATATTAACTCAAAATTTACAAAAATTTCTGTAAGTGAATAACAAACACTGATCAAATTTATCGGCTGTTTGATCGTATTCTCCATAATATGGATATATATTAAATTATATTATAATAGTGGAAGACGTGCCCGTAGCTAAGCGTTAGAAAACAACAAGTGTCTAAACAAACGAGTTGTTGCCTTTACAGAATATTTAACGTTTTTGAGTTAACACAGTAAAAACCAGTGGACAAGTTATATTCTACCGTGCCGAAGCTTATATCGCTACATCATGGATTAAGGTCTAATATGAAAATGTTGTCAAGGGGGCGTATCACCGGCATATTTTCTGTCAGGGTATGATTCTTTATATTCCAACATCATACAGGGTGGACCAAAAGTTACCATGAAGTTTAAAACTTTAATAACTTTTTCGTTTATTATTTTTTTTAGGTTATTTAATATACAAAATTTTAATTTTGAAAAATTATGTCTCTTAAATGACCCCCGTTTTCAGCTTCGCAATGATAGGTTCGCTTTAGAGCACACGCAGAAAAAAGTATGGTTGTGGTTACAATATTTGAAGAGGATAATACATGATTGTGTATAATATATGGTTGTGGTACAAATATTATGATCCTCACAACAGTAGTTGGATTCAAATACAACCATACTATGATCCCCACAACAATAGTATGATTCACACATAACCTTACTATGATCCCCACAACCATGTATGATTCACACTCAACCATACTATGATCCCCATAACCATAGTATGACTCACAGTCAACCATACTATGATCCTCACAACAAAAGTATGATTCACACATAACCATACTATGATCCCCACAACCATAGTATGATTCACACTCAATCAAACTATGATCTCTACAACCGTGCTATGATCCCCATATTCAAATGAAGAAAAATTACAATCATACAGTATGATTGTCATATAATCATATTATGGTTAACATAAAACGCAACAAACAATACTCTTGTTGCACCAACCATATTTATATTGTCGCTAAAACCATATTTTCATTTTTAAATTTGGCAATAATACTATTGTTATATTTCAACAATATTGTTATTGCGGCAATCATAGTATTGTCAAAATTAAATTCAGTTAACAATGCTATCGTTGCGACGAACATACTTTTTTGCGAAGAACATATTATTATTGCCGTGACCATATAGTAGCCATGTTTTTTTCTGCGTGCATTTTCCATAACATCTTTCAAAATTTGTGGCTGTAGCGCTAGAATTTCTGCAACAATGTTGTCCTTAAGTTGAAGGATTTTCTCGGGCTTGTTCACAAAACTCGCTCCTTCAAATAATCCCAAAGAAAATAGTCAATAGCCAATTCCGAATTTCTGGAAATTATTCGATCTCCTAAAATTTGACTTAAAAGTGCCATTGTGTCCCGGACAGGATGGACAATTGCTTCATCCTTCAGAAACCACATCTCAGACCTGTTTTCAAGAGCAGGGCGTACAAATTGTCTATCATAAACCGATAACGCTCTCCATTTATGGTTCCATATTCATTCTCGAAGAAGTAAGGCCCAATGATATTCGCAGATGTGATCCCACACCTAATGGGCTGCAATTGGCGTTGATGAATGGCTCTTGGATTTTCAGAACTACAGAACCTCCAGTTCTGCTTATTAACAAAGCCATCCAAATGAAAATGAGTTTCAACACTCATGCGTTTGCGTTAAAATAATTGACCGCTGATTGATGGTGCAGCCGCTTCAATTCTTATTGGGCACGAATTGATGCTAGCGTTCCGGACATCTGTCCCGCCTGCCATCAGGGGCCACATGATGTGCTGCACCTCTTCAATTGGCCGGCCACTCAGCTGACCCCCAGGTCTCTGTGGACGCACCCAGTTCAAATCGCGTGTTTCCTCCACCTGAATATCGAAGCAGATCCCCATAGACGAACAAGACTTCAAAATAAATATATTGTTGTTACAACAACAACAACCGCTGATTTAAATAATAACATTCTACATATTTTTCTGGTTCTTTGTTTAGTTGTGATTTTCTCAATTATTTATTTTCCAAGTGTAATTTGTAGAGAGTTGCTATTTATAATTCGGGTCCTGACAACCCTAGTGTTTCCAGATGCAAACTGGAACTTCTATTGGAAACTTTGACATTTTTAAGCATAACTTCACTCAGAACGTTTTGCAATTTGAAGGCGAATTGGTTTGGTTACAGTGTGTTGAAAAATTCATCTCAGTCAAAATAATGGAATATCCCGTGAACATTTTCGTGCGATGATTGTTTACGATTTTCGGCGTGGCTTATTGAGACAAGAGTGTTTAAATCAACTAGTTTCGACTTTTGGCGATGAAGCACCACCAAAAACCACTGTTAATCGCTGGTACCAAGAACTCTGTCGACGTTCGATCCAGGATGAATTTCGTCAAGGACGTTCAACTTCGGTCACTTTGGCAGAAACCATCGATGCTGTGTTTGAACTGATTATGCAAGACCGACATGTAACATACCGTGAGATTAGGGCATCTTTGGGCATTAACGACATGCATCAATAAGATATTGCATGTTCATTGGGCCGTGAAAAAAATTGTCCCGCATAATTTTTTTTTTTTTTTAAATAACCAACACTCAGGGGATGCCCCCTATACATGCGGTGCATTGCGTTGGCGAGTGGAAATTAATGGATCGGAGGGGGGAAAGAGGGAGTAATGTTTGTTGACGCTTGCCTTGAACTTCTGGATGTCGCAATTAGTGGGAAATACATTTGCCGGAAGTCGATTCCACATACGGACTGTACGAGCGAAAAACGAATTTGATCTGTAGTGTACAGTGCGGTCAACCGGCCAATCGATTACAAATGGCTGTGAATTCCTAGAAAGTCGCATATCCCTGCCGAACATCCTCACGTCAAGAATAAGGCGACGGATGTCTGATGAACACACACCATGAAAGTAACGATAGAACAGCGTCACGCAACCCACATTCCGGCGATGCTCAAGGGAAACAATAGAGTTGGATACCCTACTGTCACCTATCAGCACCATCGCTCTCCTTTGAACACGGTCAAGTAGCTCCAAGGATGATTTTGGAGCACCTGCCCATATATGGGAGTTGTATTCCATCTTGGGCCTGATGTAAGTTGTATAGATATTGAAAAGATCAGAACGAATCATGGATCTATGCATATTAACCCGAAACGAAACAGCAATCGACCGTATGGGTATTTCAAGACGAGCCAAATCATACAAAAGTTGTTCGTGGAAGAAGTACATCGAAGCAAATGATTGCGTTTTTTTTCGGCATAACCTCCCATGTTGCCACATTGCCTTAAGTGGAACGTAGGAGGTCAATTCTGAGTGGTATACAACCATCTGTTTGCGAAGTGTTCGAAGAAATGAAGAAAGATTAAAAAAGAGAAGACGGATCTTTTTGCATCACGACAATGCGAGCTCTCACACATCAGCTGAAACGATGAGCTATTTGACCACTCAATATGGGCGAATTGATGAACCATCCATCGTATAGCCCTGATTTGGCACCCAATGACTTCTTATTATACCCTACAATCAAGAAAAAAATGTGTGGTCAACGTTTTTCATTGCCCGAAGCTGCTGTTGAAGCGTTCAAAAATCATGTTTTGGAGGTATCTCAATCGGAGTGGAGAAAGTGCTTCGACAATTGGTTTGAGCGTATGCAAAAGTATATTGATCTTAAAGGAGAATATATTAGAAAACAATAAATTCATTTCCAATAATTAACTATTATGTTATTATTGCCTTACCCGAAATATAAATAGCAACCCGCATAATATATAAAAACAAGCTCGTATATAAACGAAAAAGCTATTAAATTTCTAAACCCCATAGGAAACGTTTAGCCCACCCTGTATTTACCAACATATAGTTCACGACATAATACAGCTTTTCAGGCTTGTATCGGCGAGGCCACGCCCTTTTGTTCAATTTAAATACAATATATTCTATACCAGTATGCTTATAATTGATTTTATTCTGACGAATTTCTACAAGGATCACTCCCTTACTTTAGCCATAAATGCGATTATTTTAGGTGGGATATGTTTCAATCCATGCCAACATAATATGTTTCAAATTGCATCGTCATACCTGTAATAGTTCATGAGCTATTGTACTTAGTAGGGACCTTAATACTGTTACAACATTGAACACACCCATTTCAATATAAGAACTGAACATAGCCCGTTAATGTCAATATCACGCAAAAGTCCATGAGTCGAATCATTAAAAAAGACTTGGGACTTGGGGACAGTTATTGACAGCAGCTTTAAAAAGAATAGGATTGAAAACAGCAAACGTCTTTTGGTGAAGCACGCTGATAACTTGCACAGAAAAATTTTATTCACCGATGAAAACATTTTTACCGTTCAGGAAAAATTTAACAAGCAAAATGATAGAATGTATGCGTGGTCATCTAAGGAAGCATCTGAACTGATCCCAAGGATGGAAAAGGGACATCACCCAGCTTCAGTCATGGTTTGGTGGGGTGTCTCTTACGATGGGGTCACTGAACTGCATTTCTCAAAACAAGGAGTCAAAACATCGGCTTACCATGAAACCGTTTTGAAAGCTGTTGTGAAGCCTCTTAACAATTCCCTGTTCCAAAACCAGCCATGGACTTTCCAGCAGGATTCTGCGCCGGCACATAAGGCTAAAACGTCAAAGGCCTTATAAAAGTCTTTTGGAGCACCGCGATCGTATTTTTTTGAAAATTTCTTTGCACCCATCGACGCGAGCCTTTTTTGAGCGATTGTCAAATTGTGTGGGATCCAACGTGAACACACCTTTTTAACAGTTAGGTGTTCATGCAATATCGAAAGTATGCTGGTGGAAGAAATGCCCAACGATGCCTCTATCTCACGGAATGTCACATGACGATCTTGCATTAGCAGTTCACGCACGGCATCAATGTTCTCTGGCACAACGTCCGTTTTTGTACGACCTTCACCACCTTCGTCTCTGAGCGAGCGTCGGTCACGATTGAATTCATTAAACCAGTTTTTCACAGTGCTATAGGATGGTGCTTCATCGCCATTTAAAGATTTAAGTTTATCAATGCACTCCTGTCGTTATTATCCAAGTCGAAAGTTGTGAAAAATTATCGTACGAAAATGTTCACGAGTTTGTTCAATTTTTTTTTGCCAAATTGATTTTTTCAAGTCACTGTAAACAAACCAAATGATGGTCGAACGTCAAAATGTTCTGAGTAGGTTTGTGCTAAAAAATGTAAAACTTTTCAATGGAAATGTCAGATGACACTTAGTGTTGCCTATGCCAGAAATATATATAGCAACCCTCGTAGCTTAATAAGCGACCAATACCCAAATCTGGTGAAATTGAACAACATCAGTCCATAATTCGAATAGCCCCTACGAAAAGGTTTCTCCCAAATTTAAGTCCTCCAGCTCTAGAAGCCACAAATGACATCCTATTCAACCCGAATTCCGCATAGAGCATTATGAGCTCCTTTTAGCTAACTCTACCATATTTTAATGCATTCCCATGCAAATGGGCTTTTCGGGTTTGAGTCCTGCTGCTATGCGATATATTTTTTTTCAATTCGGCACGACCTAAAACTATCCCTGGTGAAATTAGGCCATATAGGTCAATACTATCAACTAAACGGAAAAAAACTATGTCCTCAGCTATGCCTCTGTCTGGTGTTAAAGCAGGTCGGTAGCTGCTTCAACAACAGACAGAGGCGCTGAATCGTCTGAATAATAGAGTAGTCTCATAGGCGGTCCGCTCTTCGCCAACGGGTCCGTTTGTATTTATGTTATTGATCGCAGTAAAATTTTAAGACAATGTAGCGATTTCCGTCCGCCTGTGTGTCTGTTAGAAGGAGATCTAAAAATTTTGCATGGCTTATGGTCATTAGCTGTTACAGGCAGAATAAAAGTATGGTTGAGGTAACAATATTCCAAGAGTACAATGCTATTGTAGGTTATATGGTTGTGGCACAACAATATTATGATCATCACAACAATAGTATGGTTCACACACAACCATACTATGATCCCCATAACAATATTATGGTCCTCACAACAATAGTATCATTCACACACAACCATACTATGATCCCTACAACCATATTATTATTCACATTCAACCATACTTTGATCCCCACAACCATATTATGATCCTCATAACCATTGAATGTTTAACGTACAACCATAGTATGACTTACGCACAACCATACTATGATCCCAGAAATGGTTAGTTACGAGTGGAATACGTTGTTATTCAACAATAAAGATTTTTTATAAGTAAGTTATGTAACAAAAGGAGTGATTTATTCAACAGTACAAAAATTAATTTATTAAAAATATTTTAGTTATACTAATCCGTAGTTTTTTTTGAAAAAATTAAATTTTTATTGCTATTATTGCGTAAGAATCGTAAAAACAACATTGTCAAATTAAAAAAAAATAAGGTTTTGCCGGTATAATTGCCGTAATCATGTTATTGTTAGCATAAACCCCATAAAAACAATACTTTGCTACAAAATTGCTACAAAAATTTGGCAACAATACTTTTGTTCAATTCAACAATATTAATATTGCCGCAATCATACTATTGTCAAAATGAAATTCAAAAAACAATACTATGGTTGCGACGACTTTTACTGCTGAGAACATACTATTGATGCAGTGACCATATAGTAACCATATCATTTCTCTGCGTGTACGGATTATTATTGGGCGAACCCGGCTTAGGGGATAAAAAGTTTTTCTTTATGGGAATAGAGGTATCTCGGAAAAAGTAAAATTTTTTGAGTATTTTTTTTACAAATAATAATTTGTTATAGATCGACAATGGTTAAAATGGGTTCTGTTAGTTGGTGCAAAGTTAAGACCTCATATAGTCATAGTTGCTGGCAGTTTTTGTTCATAAGGCCCAAAAACGTCCCGCATGGTCAAAACGAGCGGTAGAGAATATAAATGCTGTCCTATAATACCTACCGAAAACAATAACCTCCAAACGTTTTAATAAAGGGTGTTAACAATTCGACCACGCCAAACAAAGAAGCAACCTTAATGCATTCCTACAGCGAATACAATTAATTCTGATGTTTTCAAACAACCTCAACTACCAGGTACAAAAATAACAACATGTTGTTGCAAATTGTGGAACAACAAAACGAGAGCAACAGCAACAAGAAAAGAGGTGTTCTTCTTCTTCTTCTTCCATGTAATGCTGTGGTGCATTTAACATGCTGCGCCATACAACCAAGGTGCGTTTATCCATTCGTTTATTTGTTGCCAATTCAAAAACTGTGAATACAATGGAAATGAAGCGAACAGCATCTTCGACATAGGAGCCATCTCTGGCTGAACCATCAGCCCCAACGCTCCGCCGTGTTGTACCGGCTACAAAAGCAACATCATCAGCAGCAACTAAGCAGCCGTAATGCCTGTGCACGAGTTTAAACGTACGTCTATCGTGGGCATAAGACCCATTTTCTGTGCGATTCTTAAAGACCAGCCTGTTGGCGAGGGTAGTAGTATCGTTGAGGGCCGGGGTGTGCGTTTCATGTTGTTTTGCGGTTCATTTGTGTTTTTTAATGAACACAACCAGCCGAGTCGACCGATAGTGAAGGCATGAAAAAATAGAGGTAACGAAGTGCTCAAATATGCAAACATTTTATGCGGTGTTGCCAGAAACTCAAGAAAATTGTTGCAATAAAATGTAAATGACTTTCAAAGACGATTCAATGCAGGGTTAGTTACAATACGTTTTCCTTTCGGAGGACATGCCATTCTTTTCGACCCCCCTGTCAAAAAAGTGAAATGTGTTGATCTTTTGCTACTTACGTTCTTTGTAGTATAATTTATAATTCTTTAGAAGATTTAAATACTAGCAAATGCAATTCTGACATTTTCCGGCTGTAATTTACGCCGAAAATTCGAGTCTTAAGTTTCTAACAAAGTGCAATGTTTTCCCCATAAATGGCGCTGTTGCTAGAGTCCTTAGGATCTAGACCTCAACACAAAGAATGAAATATTTAAAAACATTTTCCAATATGTGACGCGCAAAATAGAAAGGGACCTAAGGGTAAAAACCAGTTTTGTTCAGGAGAGCCGTTTTAAAGATTTAAATACGTGTATCTTTGGTGTACCATCACTTTCATAAAACGCGCATATCTCTGGAAGGGAACACTTTTGGGGCATGGGATCGGTCACATTAAAAAAAAGTGAAAATTGATTAGGTTCTTAGGTCCCTTTCTCTATGCGCTGTCACATATAACAACATTCTAAAGAACTTAAAATTATATAATAAGGAATAGTTTTTCTGAAGACTACAGCACTGAATTTCCTACAGTTTGCCAGCTTTGGGCCAAAAATACGAGAGCTGCTTTATATATTTCTGGCCTAAAAATGAAAATGCGAATATTTATCATCAAAAATGGTTTTACATTTTTATTATTATAAAAATAGTATTCTCCAGCATGATACACTTTTGCATGCGCTTAAACCAATTGTCGAAGCACTTTTTCCACTCCGATTGAGACTCCTCCAAAACATATCTTTTGAACGCTTCAACAGCATCTTCTGGCCACGAAAATCGTCGACCACGCATTTTTTTCTTGATGTGCGGGAATAAAAAGAAGTCATTGGGTGCCAAGTCGGGGCTGTACGGCGAATGGCCCAGCAATTCGACGTTTTGGGCGGTCAAAAAGGCGCTGGTTTGAGCCGATGTGTGAGAGCTCGCATTGCCATGGTGCACAATGATTCGTATTCTCTTGTTCGTTTTTCGAATTTCTCCGAAGACTTTAGGCAAACAAATTGTGGTGTACCACTCAGAATTGACCTCCTACGTTGCTCAAGCGAAACAGTCGCCACATGACCAGTTTTGCCGCAGAAACAGCCGACCATTTGCTTCGAAGTGCTTCTTCCACGAACAGCTTTCGTTGGATTTGGCTTGTCTTCGGTCGACTGCTGCTTTGTTTCGGACCCATAAGCATAGATGCATGATTCGTCACCTGTGACGATCTTATAAACGTCTTTTGTAGCACCGTGATCGTATTTTTTCAAAATTTCTTTGCACCAATCGACACGAGCCATTTTTTGAGCGATTGTTCAAATTGTGCCGGATCCAACGAGAACAAACCTCTTTTACGGCCAAGTTTTTATGCAATACCGATTGTACGCTGGTGGAAGAAATGTCCAAGGATGCCTCTATCACGCGGTATTTGACATGACGACCTTGCATTATCAGTTCACGCACGGCATCAATGTTATCTGGCACGACGGCCGTATTTGGACGAAATTCACGACCTTCGTCTTAAAGCCAGCATCGGCCACAATTAAATTCATTAAACCGGGTTTTCACAGTGCTATAGGATGGTGCTTCATTTAAGTTCATCGATGCAATCTTGTGGTGATAATCCACGTCCAAAGTTGTGAAAAATGCTTGCACGAAAATGTTCACGAGTTAATTAAATTTGTTTGCCAAATTGATTTTTTCAAGTCACTGTAAGCAACACAAGTGATGGTCGTACGTTTACGCTAAAAATGTCAAACATTCCAATGGAAAGGTCAGAAATATATATAGCAACCCGTAGTACAACAACAAGAAGAAATAAAAAAACATGTTAGCACTTTTGAAGCACCCGCTGCAGTTTTTTCTGTTAGTTTGTTTGACACCCTTTGTAGCAAGGACAGGAAAACCAAATTTTAATTAGTTTAAGCGCTATTGCAGTGAGAACAATTAAATGTTCTTTGGAAAACTCAATTTTTAGCCAAAATTAATATGAGGCTCTAAAATCCGAACAGCAGCTAAACTAGCAAATCCGAAATGGGATCACGTTAGTTTCGAAGGAACTTCAAAAGAGAAGGACATTGCATTTTATGTTTTTAAACTTGTTTAAGAATAGTAGAACTTTTTCTAAAGCTATGATAAAAATATACACGTTTTGGAAGCGAATGACTAAGGTATTGCTGGTTTGATATCCAGTCTAAGTTATCGACGCCTAACGTAAAATACCACGTTCTATATATTTCTGGCCTAGGCCAGTGTTGCCTGACGCTATCTGGCATTTCCATTGGAAAGTTTGTCATTTTTTAGTATACTCAAAATGTTTTGAGGTATGACCATCATTTGTGTTGTTTACAGTGACTTGAAAAAATCAAGTTGGCAACAAAAAATTGAATTAATTCGTGAACATTTTCGTGCGTTCATTCTTCACAACTTTCGACTCAGGGACGAAGGTTGATTTAAAACGGCCTTTGTGCCAGAGAACATTGATGCCTTGAGTTAACTGATAATGCACGATCGTCATGTGACATACCGTGAGATAAAAGCATCCTTGGGCATTTCTTCCACCAGCATACATTCGATATTACATGAACACCTGGCCGTAAAAAAGGTTTGTTCTCCTTGGATCCCGCACAATTTGACAATCGCGCAAAAAAAGGCCCGTGTCGATCGTTGCAAAGAAATTTTGAAAAAATACGATCGAGGTGCTTAAAAAATCGTTTATAAGATCGTCACAGGTGACGAATCATGGATCTATGAGTATGAGCCCGAAACAAAACAGCAATCGACCGTGTGGGCCTTCTAAGATGAGCCAAATCCAACGAAAGTTGTTAGTGGATAAAGCACTTCAAATGGTCGCCTGTTCCGCATGTGCAACTTAGGAGGTCAATTCTGAGTGGTACGCCAAAACCAGGTTTTGGAGGTGTCACAAGCGGACTGGGAAAAGTGCTTCGACAATTGGTTTGAGTGCATGCAAAAGTGTATAAATCATGCTGGAGAATACTTTGAAAAACAATATAACCATTTTTGATGAAAAATATTCGCATTTCCATTATTAAGCCAGAAATATATATAGCAGCCCTCGTAGTTTTTACATGTTTAGTTAGTCCATCGCCACAAAAACTAATTTCTTTTCTTTTCAAAAAAGTATGTGTTTATTATATACGAGTATACACATGTAATTCGGACTTGACCCTTTTTAAAACAAAATTATATTCAATTCGTGATCACAATAAAATTTCTATTTTTTCCAAATTACTGGCATTTTTTTTTTAAATGTGTCCTCCGAAGGTTCTTAAGGCCTTTTGGTGTGAAAATGTCCTCTTTTTGGCACAAATGTCCTCCTTTCCAAAAAATCTTCATGCCACGAAAGCCACGAACTATTCATTTTATACCCTGCTTCACTCTGTGGAACAGGGTGGAACAGGGTATTACGAGCCATCTAAAGCATGTAATCAAATTACAGGTCGCTATTGTTGTCCGATCTTTATGAAACTTTATAGAAGTAATTCTTTGGCCCTAGAACGGATGCTATTGAAAAAACGGTTAAGATATAGGAAAAACTCTAACACCTATATGTTCGTCCGATTTTTTCTGATTTTAGCTGTAAAAGCCACATTTTACATCCAATCTTAAAGACATTTGCACACGTTAAGTCTTTAGCTTAAGGAAAATTTAAGAAAATCGGTTGAAATTTAGATATAGTTCCCACACAAATATGCTCATCTGATTTTTCTGTTTTAAGCTCTAGCAGGCTGATTTTATCTGAACCTCATATGCGGCAATTTTATTGATTGGCAAAACATCATCCACACACAGAGAACATGTTTATCAACTTAATGTTGGTGGTTGCACGTTCTATCTATAAATTCCATCGTTGTAGCCGAATGGGTTGGCAGAGACCCGAAATCATGATAAGAGCAGTGTGCAGCCACGAAAATCAATGTCACTTTGCCATTTTGTTAAAAACTTGTCTTCTATTTAAATATAGATGCAAGAGGTCTTGAGCCGGTTGATCCCTGTTCAATATTTTTAAGTCGTTAAATACTTAGTAGGTACATAAATACTGTTACAACATTGAGCACACCCATTTCAATAGTAGAACTGAACATACCCCGTTAAAGTCATATGGGTTTTGAAAGCTAGCCTCAATAGCGTTAGTCTGTAACAGGATTTTAAAATTGTTTCAAATTTATTCGTGGAGTGGTCAGATAATGAGAACCGTATCGCTGTTATAGTGCTTTTCGAGTGAAATGTGGAAACGTCTTTTGGTGAAGCACGCTCATAAATAGCACAGAACAATTTTGTTCACCGATGAAAAATTTTTTACCGTTCAGGACAAATTTAACAAGCAAAATGATAGAGTGTACGCGCGGTCATCTAAGGAAGCATCTGAACTGATCCCAAGGGTAAAAAAGGGTCATCACCTTGCTTCAGTCATGGTTTGGTGGGGTGTCTCTTGCGATGGGGTCACTGACCTGTATTTCTGCGAAAAAGGAGTCAAAACATCGGCCAAAGTTATCAAGAAACCGTTCTTGAGCTGTTGTGAAGCCTCTTAAAAATTCCCTGTTCCAAGACCAGCCATTGACTTTCCAACGCCGCACAGTAGCGCCCGTAGAGCAAACGAGGTTGCAAAAATCAAAATTTTCATGAGCGCCGACGAAGTTTTGAATAAACCCATGTTATAGGAAACTTTTCAACGATTTCAAATCTGCCACTCTTAATAATATCACATTTTTAGTTTAGAAGATATAGCCGTTCAAAGTTGACCGACTTTCGGTTTTCAAAAAAACACACAATTTGTAGTGAATTTGTTGCGATTTCAGGTGTAATATAACGAAAAATAGGTAACGAATCGCCTTATTTTTTGTTTGTATTGATTGATGTATTTATTAAATGTATAATGATAAAAAAAAATTAACTGTTTGCTTTGTGTTTCTCCTGGTAAATCACTATTTAAAAACTATCCGTTTTTTCACTATTTTTCAATGTTTTGACTGACAGTAGTTTGATCTAATAGTTTGAAAAAAAACTACTCATTTAGCAGAAATGTATCCACAGAAGAAGTTGACCCCGATCGTCCATAAAATATTTGCGCATGGCAAAGATATAATTGAGTACCAGTCTTTGCCAATTGGAGAGCTTTCTGAAGAAGCACAGGTGTCTCTTAACAAATTTTATAAAAAATATAGATTGCAGAACACATTCAAAGCATCAAGGGTAAGGCAAAATGAGGACCTCTTCAACATGTTGGCAGCATCTTCCGATCCACTTATTTCTTCCCTGCGGCATGTGAAGTCAAGAATAGAGTTAGAAAATAATTATAGTTTAGAAATGGTTAGTCTTTTAGATATACCTTCTCTTACGAACTGTGATGAATATTTTACAGAAAATTGAAAAAATAAATTTAAAAAAAAAACATTTTTTTGTTAATTTGTTGGGTAATAATTTAAAACATAAAACCCTAAAGAAAAAAAATAAAAACAATCTAAAAATTTAAAAATAATTTTTTTTAGTTACCATAAAATTTTTTTTTCTACTAATTTTAACTTTGATAACCCATAATTAGGCCCCTACAGAGCGTAGCACCCTTTCCAAATGTCCATAGGCTGAACAGTTATCTATCATATGCTGTTTAAATTATCTTATTCGGTTCAAAAGATATGATTTTTGCAACGAAAAAACTCAAATGGCGCCACTGTGCGCCGGCCCATAAGGCTAAAACGTCCCAGGCCTGGCTTCGAAACAATTTGCCGGCGTTCATTTCCTCTAAAAAATGGCCCTCAGGCAGTCCAGATTTGAAACCATTGGATTACAAATTGTGGGCGGTTTTAGAGGACAAGGTTTGTCACAAAAGATACCCGAACATTGGATCTCTTAAGACTGATTTGGTTCGAGCTGTGGCCCATTTTCCAATGAAAGAGGTTCGTGCAGCTATTGACGATTGGCCAGTTCGACTTAAGGCGTGTGTAAAGGCAAAAGGCGGACATTTCGAATAAATAGATTCTTTTTGGATACAATATACATCAATAAATATATTAAAAAATATTGGTCCAAAAAAATTCAGTACTTTTTATTTTACAGCATAAAACGTGTGTAACAGTATTTATGTCCCGACTAAGTATAATATTAGTGATTTTTTCAGAGACTGACTCAGTGTTTGTGTGAGTAAAATGTTTACCTCTTGACCGATCGGCGCCTCATTTAATACCAGCCGCTTAAGTTCATCAACACATTTTTCTGCAAAATTTTAGTCACCTTGCTTGATTAGTGCGAATAGGTGTTTGATGTTAACCGACAGACAGACGGACATCCGATAGTTGATCTAGATCGATCCCTTTTGATTTTACACAATTCGGAATATATATATTTTATGGGGGTTTCATCCAGCATTTCAAGGTGTTGCAAACGAACGGACAAAGTGAATATACCCGCCATTCTGAAGGATATAATAATTGCCAAATGTTTAATGAAAAAATTTAACTGGCAACACTTTCAGTGTACCCAGGCACCCCCACCCTCACAAAACCGACAATCTAGCTGCTCTTTATGAAGAAAGAAAACAAAAACCGAAACCGCAAAACGTATAGTACGATGATGTACATTGCGAACAACGAAACCGAAACCAGTGGACGAGGGCAGGTGGAGTGCTACGTAAAAATGCCGGCCAGCGAAATGCGCCTCATCGTCCGAGTGCTGCTGCTTATGAAGCAAACGAAATGCGAAAAAATGTGGAGCAGTAGTGCGTTCGTTCGTATGCTGTGCCCTGCGATGCTTTCATAATCCACAACGCTCCGGCTCCGGCTGTGGCAACAACAGCATCAGCTCGCGACCAACATCTCCAACGTCATCGCCACAGCCACCAGCAACACCATCCACTATCCAATACCGACTACCACTACAAGTGCATCGTACATGCACCCCGGTGTTGTTGGCGCAGCACCATTGCGGCTTACAAAAGATAATGGTCAGAATGCGGGTGAACAATTCTGTCTTCTCCAGTCGACGCTTGGCGGGCGCATGGCATGGAAAGGAAAACAAACAAACACAGTTGGGATATGAGAGTCTATGGGTGTATGAGTGCGTATAAGTGTGTTTGCATGAGTGTGTGTCGGAGTGTAAACGGAAAAGTAAACAAATTAAGCTGAAAGCCTTAGATTGCTTTTAAGAATTTGCTCGCCAAAACAGCAAAAAAAAAAAAAACAAAAGCAACTTTATGCAAACTAGCATTTGTTTATGAAAACTGTAAGCATGCATTTGAAAAGCTCGGCCATCTGAAAGGATTGACATTTTTGTCGGAGGGGTGGACGACAGTTAAGAAATGTGGACATGTTACAAACATAAAGTCAAAGCATTGTAAACAGTTGGTCAAGTCGATTCGTAAAGGGTGGTACATTCGGGAGTACAATTATGTGGCAGTCTCTTCTAATGGTGGATCTAGCAAGTCTTTTGGTTTCTAGAAGTAATTGTTTAAGAATGTTAAATAAGTACATAGCGTTTGGTTTCGTAAGAAAATTTCCCTTCGATTGAACTTCTTTATGACCATGTCTTGAACGAGTCCAATTTTTTCCCTTAGGAATCTTTGAGCCCAAGTTCTATATTTTTTTCTTCTACCTTTGATTCCTCAGAACATTTTTTGCCTCGTTTATTAACACTCTACCCTAGAATGCTTTAAAATTGGAGATAATCGGTTCTCTACTACATTTGCCATTTTTTTTATTTTGTTAAAATCAGTTTTCATTGAACAGGGATTAAACCGGCTCAAGACCTCTTGCTTCTATGTTTAAATAGAAGACAAGTTTTTAACAAAAATGGCAAAGTGACATTGATTTTCGTGGCTGCACACTACTTTTATCATGATTTCGGGTCCGTGACAACCATCTTCAGAAAGCCTTGCTGCAATTGTTGAAAGTAAAACCGAACTCTAT
The DNA here is from genome assembly GCA_963513945.1 of Hydrotaea diabolus. NCBI lineage: Eukaryota > Metazoa > Arthropoda > Insecta > Diptera > Muscidae > Hydrotaea > Hydrotaea diabolus. The sequence continues at coordinate 155,401,399 of OY740718.1, forward strand.
AAGGCCAGGCTCTCCCCAAACGAATGAGAACTACTGTTGTAAACCTTACTTTTCAAGTTTTCTTCACACAATACAACTCAATCTTGCCATCTCTAGTTTTCCTAATCTAGTTATCACAATATTTTACTGAATTTTAGTTGTTTTTTACAACTTTTTATCTAGGACATTGTTTTTTTACAATTTAATTAAATTTTTTATTTTATAAAATTTTTTATTCAGAGGAAAGTTTAATTTTTAAAAACCTCTGATTTATCACCTATTATTTTATGGGAACCCTTTACATTCGCTTCATTGTTTTAAGTAAACGAATGTGCTCCGATTTGTAGGACTATGAATTATAAATAATTATATAAGTTATAAATCAGAGGATTTGTTGATAAACTGCAGAATAATTTAAAACGTTCTGTGATCATTTCTATTCTGGTTTGTATTAAGCATATACTCGTATTGTTGGATTGGTGCAAAGAAGTGGTGGAGATGTGCCATGGTAAATTTAACATCATTTTTAAAAGTTTATTCTGACAGACTTGAATCTTCTTGATGTGTGTTTTTGCACGAATTCCACAAACGGGACAAGCGTACAATAAAATTGATTGAAAAACAACCTTTGCTAAGATTATTTTATTTTCTCTATTTAAGGGAGAATAACGTTTAATGAGTGGGTATAGCAAATTTCTTGCAACGTTAAATTTGTGAATTTGCCGAGAAATATGGACATTAAAAATCAGTTTTTTGTCAAGGTAGACACCTAAATACTTAACATATGGACTCCATGGTATACTGGTCCCATTTATTTTAAGCTGATCTTGTGGATAGAAACGTGGATTTCGTTTTCTACTAAAGAATACAGCTTGTGTCTTGCCTTTATTCAACTTAATTTTCCATTTGTGGAAGTATATATACTCGTACCTAAAGCATGTTGCAGTTTAATTACTATATTATGGCCGTATTCGTCAGAAAAAAACAGAACGGTATCGTCAGCATACAAGGACATAGCGCAATTACCTGCATTTAGATCAGGGATGTCCGAGCTGTATAAAATGTACAAAATCGGACCCAAGACTGAGCCCTGAGGCACGCCAGCTGGAATCTGTACAAGGTCAGAGTAGCTGTTGTTGACACATACACAAAAATATCTGCTCTCTAGGAAAGATTTAATTGTTTCTATTAAATAGAGAGGAAACTTAAACTGAATCATTTTGTATAGCAAACCATTATGCCATACGGAATCAAACGCCTTTTCGGTATCTAAGGTAACCATTATCGTCGAAAGCTTATTTTCGAACCCGTTATGTATGTGATTATAAATCAGCTTTATCTGGTGCACTGTAATATGGAAAGGTAGAAATCCAAACTGAGTCAGAGGAATATTTTTTTCCTGGTCCACAACCTTTGCAATTTTAATTTTCAAAACTTTTTCATAAATTTTACTTAGACTACTAAGGAGGCTAATAGGGCGATAGCTACTCACAGAGTTTGGAGGTTTATTGGGATTTGCTATTGGTGTAATCTTTGAGGTTTTCCAAATTTGGGGGAAATATTGTAACTTTAAGCAGCTATTAATTATAAAACAAAAATATTTTAGTGCGGATTCAGTTTATTATACCATCAAGTTCCGTAGCCTTTCTCGGATGTTATTCCCGAATTATTAGCCTTATATCGTCAACATTAATATACTCATCAATATCAGTGGTAATGCTAAGAGAAGAGATACGTTGAACAACAGTCTTAACGAACCAATTGTTAGACGACAGACCAAGAGGGTCTCCAATTTGATGATTTTCTAAAAAGTTTATAGCAAGTTTGTTGGCTTTTTCATCATATTTTCGAGAAGAGGTGGAATAAACGTTCTTTTTTTTCTAAGGCATTTGGAAATGTTCCAAAATGGTTTGGAAGTCTTTTCCAAATTCTGAATTTTAGATGTCCAGGTTTCGTTTCTATGTATTGACATTTCCTGTATTATTTGTTTATTGTATAATTTCCTAATTTCGTTATCCTGGGGAAATCTATACCTCAACCATTCTCTACAATAATTACGTATATTTATAAGCTGTTTGATCGGACACCCTGAAAATTTCTAGATGATAAAGCCATGTTCGCCCATGCGTCTAGGTTTTAAAAATCTCCTTAATACTTGGTATCAGTCTCTTGTTTGCAGTGCTAGCATACAGACGTGTTTATTATTACCTCAAAAAGTTATTTTTCTTTTCTAAAAAAATACAAAAACAATTTGTTTAAATTGAACAAAACCGGTTTAGTGGTATCCACACTTACTAGTTAATTACAACAAAACAATTGAGTACAACAAACGTACTTACTTTATGCTTTTGCCATAAAGCAACAATTGTACATTGCACATTGAGCAAGCATGAGCGAAGAAGGTGTACAATTGAGTGAAGAAAGCAGTGACGAAGACAATGCAGCTGACTGGCAAGAAGTAACCAACAACAAGCGAAAAATCCGAAAACCACCAACAATTCTGCAACAACAAACAAAACAGCCACGCATTGAAGATGCTCCGAGCACATCAAACAACATGTATGCACCCTTGAGTATTGCAGAAAACGAAACGCAGAATGACGACAATGCTGTACAAACACCGAAACCACCGCCAATCTATATTCCAAATATAGTTAATATCGAAAAAATGGTAAAGAATTTAAAAACAATAATTGATAGTGAAGAATTTAATTATAAATCCCTACGTGATGGACAGGTCCGTCTTATGGTTAAGTCTGTTGAGTCATATAGAAAAATTGTTAAACACTTTGAATTATCTAACATATCGTACCATACATACCAACTTAAGCAAGAGAGAGCATTTAGTGTAGTAATTAAGGGTCCTCATTTTACGACACCTATTGTGGATATAAAAGCTAGCCTTTTATTACTGGGACACCAAGTTCGAAGTATTAGAAATGCCAAAAGTCGAGGGACAAAACAACCACTTTCTATGTTCTTTGTAGATCTGGATCCCAATCCTAACAATAAGGATATCTATGAGATAAAAAGCATAAACAACGCAATCGTTAAAATTGAGCCACCGTTAAGAACCAATGATCTTGTGCAATGCCATCGATGTCAACAATTTGGGCACACTAAGGCCTATTGCAAAAAACCATACCATTGTGTTAAATGTGGGATGAATCATCCAACGGCAGAGTGCACCAAATCTATAACTACGCCTCCGTGCTGCATGCATTGTATGAAGCCACATACAGCAAATTACAAAGGCTGTGAAATCTACCGAAACCTTGTCACTAAAAGGAAAAGCAAGCCGAACACTATAGCCGATGCCCCAAAACCATCTTATTTTAAAAACAACAATGTATATTCTCAACCCAATACCACACAAGCTAACACATCATTCGGAACTGCAACATATGCAGAAGCAATAAAATCTTCACCAACTAATGGAAATATTATGGAAAAGATCGAGGCTATGCTAGCGAAGCAAATAGAGTTAACAAACACTTTAATGAACATGATGTCAATTTTAATTTCGAAATTATGCAATTAAATCTCAGGATTGCAGAATGGAATGCAAATGGCCTTTCCAAGCGCGTAAATGAAGTAGAAATATTTCTCAAAATAAATTTTATTGACATTTTATTAGTTTCGGAAACACATTTCAATAATAAATCACATTTTAAAATTAAAAATTATGATCTAGTTGCAGCAAATCACCCTGGGGATAGAGCTCATGCTGGTGCTGCGCTATTAATTAAGAGTAATATAAAATATGAGATTTTGGATAAAGTTCAAGAAGATTTTTTGCAGGCAGCCGGAATCAAAATTATATCGGATGGCTCTAGTATTTCTATATTTGCAATATACTTTCCACCTCGCCATACTATAAAATGCGAGCAGTATGAAGATTTTTTTAAAAGTCTCGGGCATAAATTTATTGTAGGAGGAGACTTTAATGCGAAACATCCATGGTGGGGATCAAGATTATCTAATCCAAAGGGGAAGGAATTGTACAAATGTATAGTTAATAACCAATATAAAACTCTATCTACAGGAAGACCTACATACTGGCCATCTGATCCGAACAAAATACCAGATTTACTAGATTTTATAGTTTATTGTGGTATACCACAACACTCTCTGGACATTATTGACAACTATGATTTAAGTTCGGATCACAGTCCAATAATAGCTAGTTTTAATACAATTTATGAAAAAATATCCAATCAACATAAGCTTCTATCAAGTAAAACAGATAAAGACTCCTTCCAATATTGGATTGAAAAAAACGTAAGCTTAAACGTTTCACTTAAAACTAATCAAGAAGTGGATGACGCTGTGGAATCATTCAATAGTCTCATACACGAAGCTGCATTTTTATCAACACCCCATTACACCGATGCAACTGGAATAGATGTGACGATTTCTGCAGAAATAAGAGAACTGATACGTATTAAAAGGCGACTACGAAAAATATGGCAAAGAACTAGAAGTCCTGTAGACAAAACTAATTTAAATAGAGCCAACAATCACTTAAATAATCGGTTAAGAGAATACAAGAACGACTCATTGAAGACGTACTTGAAAAATTTAGGCACAAATAAAAATGATGAATACAATCTATGGAAAGCGACAAAGTATCTAAAAAGACCTAAGAAAAGGAATGCTCCAGTTAAAGATGTTAGTGGTGTATGGCATAGATCAGATGAGAAAAAGGCACAGGCATTCAGAGATCACTTGGAGGAAACGTTTAAACCATTTTCGTTAAATACGGCAGATGATAGGATAAACACAGAACAATTCCTCGAAATTTCATGTCAAATGGATCTTCCAATTAAGTACGTTAGCCCTGCAGAAGTGTCAAATGAGATAAATAAATTAAATAACTCAAAATCACCGGGTTATGACCAAATTAACTCAAACATAGCAAAACTATTACCATTTAGAGCCATTATTTTTTTAACTGCGCTCTTTAATTCTATCTTGAGATTAAGTCATTTCCCATCGCAATGGAAGTACGCAAAGATAATAATGATTCCGAAGCCCAATAAACCAGATCATTTAATAACATCCTACAGGCCTATAAGTTTATTGCCAGTGTTTTCAAAAATCTTCGAAAGGCTCTTCCAAAAACGTCTGATTCTTATTTTAGAGAAATTAAATATAATTCCTGATTACCAATTTGGCTTCAGACACAAACATGGCACTCCCGAACAGTGCCATCGAATTATAAAGGTAATAAGAGATACATTAGAATGCAAACGCTACTGCTCAGCCGTGTTTTTAGATGTAAAGCAAGCATTCGATAAAGTATGGCACTACGGGCTACTGTATAAACTAAAAAGAATTGTGCCCACCCCATTTTACTTGTTACTGAAATCGTACTTAGAAGATAGACATTTCTATGTGGACATAAACGGCACAAGCTCTGAATTTGGTTCGGTAAATGCTGGAGTTCCCCAAGGGAGTGTCCTGGGGCCAATTTTGTATACAATTTTCACATCAGATATGCCCGTTATCCAAGACGTTACAGTGGCAACGTACGCGGACGATACAGCTGTATTGGCTTCTGATGTATCCGCAACCCAAGCTTCAAGGTTTGTTCAAACACAGCTGGATTTAATTAATACTTGGCTACTAAGGTGGAATATACAAGTTAACACAGAAAAATCGGCTCACATTACGTTTACAATGAAAAGAGGCGATTGCCCGGATATCTTTTTAAATGGTTGTTTAATTCCAAAGCCCAACGCTATTAAATATCTGGGACTACATTTAGATAGGCGATTAACATGGAAAGAACACATTAAAGCCAAACGAAAGCAGCTAAACATTAAAATGAAGAAATTGCATTGGCTTCTTGGACCCCAATCAGAATTACGGTTAGAAAGCAAACTAACTTTGTATAAAGCGATGTTGAAACCTATCTGGACTTACGGAATTCAACTATGGGGAACAATGAGTAATTCAAATGTAAAAAAATTGCAAGCGTCACAGTCGAAAATTTTAAGAGTCATAACTAATGCTCCGTGGTTTGTTAGCAATAAAACTATACACAACGATCTTGGTGTCCCCGATGTTAAAGACGAGATAATTAAATATAGCACTAACTATCTAAATAGATTAAGTAACCACACAAATCCCTTGGCAATCTCGTTGTTAGATGAAACCGATGAAATAAGAAGATTGAAAAGACCTCATGTCCTAGATCTCCCATACATTAACCGATAGTATATATACATATTTTTAAATATAAATATTTTATCTAATTAATTATACGTATAATTATCTTTAAATTATTGATCTCACTGGATTTCAATAAGTATGTGAAGTTTATTGTAAATATCAAAAAATTTGCTTATTATTTGTATAGTATAAATAGATCGCAAATAAAGAATATTTAAAAAAAAAAAAAAAAAAAAAAAAAAAAAAAAATACTTGGTATCGAACGTCTGGACCGGACTGCATGGGCCAAAGAACGGTCACACACAAAACAAAAGTTTATTTAAGGGTGACAATATTCGAAGAAGATCATACTAATGTTGGGCAATTGGTTGCGGCACAATAATGTTATGTTTCTCACAACAATAGTATGAATATCACACAACCATACTATATTCTTCACAACCATATTATAATTCACACTTTTCCATAACGGTCACACGTAGAACAAAATTATCGTTGGGGTGACAATATTCGCAGAGTATCAGACTACTGTTGGGTAAATGGTTGTAGCACAACAATGTTATGATCTTCACAACAATAGTATGATTCACACACAACCATACTATGATTTCCAGGGACTGTCCCAAAAATTTTGTCAAACTGCAAATTTTCATTTTAAAGCCATATGTCCATGTATATTGGAAAGCATATTTTGGGACCCAGACAATTTATACCGGAACTTTATTAAAAAAAATGAACATATATGATCCACATCGATTCAAGATTGGTTGTTTGGCCAAATTTTATCGAATTCGGAATTAATTTGGTTGTTGTATGTATCTTTGGCATCTTTTCTAGGGCTATATTTAAAAACATTGATCGGTACGTCCCATTTTTATCTGATTACTGATCGAACGTAAAGAACTGTGCCGAATTTCATCAAGATGGATGAAGTTGGTTGAACATATATCTGGCATCTATATATAAATTTTAGCTGATTTTCTTAAAAGATAACAGCCTACGTCCTTTGCCAAAAAAACTTACTTCTGCAAATTTTATGAATATTGTATATGAAATCTAGATTTCAATTTGTGGGAGATTTTTCGAATTAAACACACCTTTTTTGGCCAAAAAATATATTTCAACATTTTTCGAGGTACATTAAATAGGCATTAGTTTTATCAATATTTTCATGGTTGGAGCTGAATCACTTTCCACCATTTCTTTAGGTTTGGAACTATGAAACTGTTACTTAGCCCCCAGTAGAATATGGCGGATGAGTTACCAGTTCGTAACCAAACTTATGTAATTTTGTCATTGGGGCTGGAGACGTGTGCACCCGTGAATAATCTTGAAGACATAGTATTCGCGGCACGCATCTTGCAGACAGCCTTTTTTAACCCAACTGATCAGGTTAAATTGAAACCACACTGTCATATGAAATGCGTATGGCAACATACGCCAATTTTACTCATCGATCGGCCAACTCATTTTCGACATTTTCGGGTTTATTGGCCGTTCAGAGCGTTTAGCACCATTTGTATGTGCGACCACAACGATTACCATTTAATCGATGGCGCAGATTCCCCATAGTATTTATCACGCTTTTCCTTGCTTTGATTGACGTTTTTTTCCGCAAAAATAATTCTTAATGAACACCCCAAATTCCGTTTTTTTTTTTAACTTTTAACAAAATCCACGAGGTTGTATATTTTAAACAGACCAAACTAAATGAAGGAACTTTTTCAAAATTTGACAGTAGTCTATTTAAAGATAGTACTTGATGGGAGCAGTGTTGTATTTCAAGAAGTTGGAAAAGTCACGGAATTATTCATATGCCCTCATATACTTAGTAGGGACATAAATTCTGTTAGACACGTTTTATGCTGTAAAATAAAAAGTACTGAATGTTTTTGGACCAAATATTTTTTAATATATTTATTGATGTATATTGTATCCAAAAAGCATCGACTTATTCGAAATGTCCGCCTTTTGCCTTTACTCACGCCTTAAGTCGCACTGGCCAATCGCCAATAGCTGCACGAACCTCGTCCATTGGAAATTTGGCCACAGCTCGAACCAAAGCAGTGTTAAGAAATCCAATGTTGGAGTATCTTTTGTGACAAACCTTGTCCTCTAAAACCGTCCACAATTTGTTATCCAATGGGTGCAAATCTGGACTGCCTGAGGGCCATTCTTCAGAGGAAATGAACGCTGGCAAATTGTTTCGAAGCCAGGCCTGGGACGTTTTAGCCTTATAGGCCGGCGCAGAATCCTGCTGGAAAGTTCATGGCTGGTTTTGGAACAGGGAATTGTAAAGAGGCTTCACAACAGCTTCCAAAACGATTTCTTGGTAAACTTTGGCCGATGTTTTGACTCCTTGTTCGCAGAAATGCAGGTCAGTGACCCCATCTTAAGAGACACCCCATCAAACCATGACTGAAGCTGGGTGATGACCCTTTTCCACCCTTGGGATCAGTTCAGATGGCTCCTTAGATGACCGCGCTTGTTAAATTTTTCCTGAACAGTAAAAACTTTTTCATCGGTGAACAAAAATTTTCTGTGCAAGTTATCAACGTGCTTCACCAAAAGACGGTTGCATTTTTCAATCCTATTTTTTTTTAAAGCTGCAGTCAATAAATGTCCGGTACGTCGTTTGAAAGCCCCAAGTCCCTAGTCTTTTTTTAATGATCGACTCATGGACTTTTGCGTGATACGAGGGCGACCGCAAAAGTAACTGGCCTAACATAAAAATAACCTTTTTTTTGGAATTATTATTATTTATTTTTCAACATAATCTCCTTCAACATAATCTCCTTCAATACACTTCATTAAACGTTTTTCAAGTTTTTTAATTCCATCCGAAAAATAAAATTTTTCAAGACCTTCAAAATATGCCTCAGTTTCAGCAATAACCTCGCTATTGGACGAACATTTTTTGCCACCGAGACATTTTTTTAAATTTGGGTTAAAAATGCAGTGTGAGAAGGAGCGTTATCTTGATGAAAAAGAACTTTTTTCTTCTAAATGCGGTCGTTTTATCTTGATTTCTTCACTCAACCGATCCAATAATGCACAATAATATTCACTATTTATAGTTTTTCCTTCCTCAAGATAATCAATAAATATTATACCCCTTGCATCCCAAAATACTGTGGCCATTACTTTTCCTGCTGACTTAACAGTTTTCGCCTTCTTGGGACCACTTTTACCAGCTTCTATCCATTGTTTTGACTGTTCTTTGCATTCTGGGATGTAGTGATGGATCCATGTTTCATCAACAGTTATAAATAGGCGCAAGAACTCTATTGGATTACGCTGATAAACCGCTAAAAGCTCCTCGGAATTGGTCCAACGGACGATTTTTTGGGGCAAAGTCAACAAACGCGGCACCCATCTTGTGGATAGCTTTTTCATGTGGAGTTCATCATGTAAAATACTCCAAACTTGTTTTTCGTGTATTTTAACAATATCTGAGCTTTATTCGTCTATCTTTAGTCACTTCATTAAATATTTTTCTAATGTTTTCAATAGTAGTAGCAGTTTTTGGTCTTCCGTACTTGAACGACCCATTTTAAATTGTTGAACCCAGGATTTCACGGTGGAGTATGATGGTGCATTATCACCATGAACAGAATCCAATTCATCTTTGATTAATTGTGGCGTTTAACCTTTCATATAGTAGTGTTTAATTACCGCACGTAACTCTTTATTTTCCATTTTTCAAAAATTATCAAAATCAATCACCTGCACCAAAGAAAATAATCGTTAAATATTTCGAAAATTTTGACAGTTGGCTTACAACTTGTTGGTTGTTGTTTTGAGGTCCATCTATGGCGAAAATTCTGATCAAGTCTGAGTAATGTCGCTAAATTACAGTTACGCCTTTTATTTATAGTTCGTTTATTTCTATGGAATTATCGTTTGGAAGCATTCACCGTCTAACCCGAGAAACTTAAACTGTCTGACCATTTATTTGTTTTCTACATTTTTTGTGGATTTCGAAATATGTTTTCATCGTAAACAAAGGTTTTTCTGTGACTAGCACCGATAAAATATTAGAAGGTTCATTTATGTAAGTTGGTATAGCCAATATTATGTTACAACAGCGAACTAAACAGGATTTGGTCACTACAAATATCTAATCTGTTTTCGCAACCAATTATTGGTACTAAGGTAGCATGTACATCGCAATTGGTTGGTTGCCATAACATAATTCGGTTTGTATAACTGTATTATTGGCTGGGCATACCGTGATATGGTTGTAGCAACCACCATACGATATCTCGAACCGTGTTCCCATTATTACTGTGGAATGTTGGTTTTTGCAACAGAAATTCGGTTTATCCAACCGAATTTTTGTAGTTCGGACCGATTTTTTTCTCTCTGTGCAAAACTAAGAATTTTTTTTGCAAATATAAATTGTGTTTTATTTGAAAAGTCACGGAATTGTTGATATGCCCTCGTATACTGACGTAAACGTTAAATTGTGCTAATAAATTGTTATGATTCGTCCTTCAGAGAATTCCCATCCGACCCAAAGGATATTCTAGCAATCTTACACACGTAGAACAGATACATACGATTTTTTTTGCCAAATGAATGATTGAGGTTACATGAATCCGACTCATAGTTGGTGCTCTGTAAATTTAAGTTATTGGAACTGTAGTATCGGTGCAACATACCAAGTATCCAAAACTTCAGAAGAGCATTTTTTAGTTTAAAAATCAACATGCCACACTTGTTAAAGGAAAAAAATTAAAATCTTAGTGAGAGGCGAAAAACTGTTTGCTTAAAGAATTAAAGCACTTGAAGTACTCGTAGGAAGGGCCGCGAGGAGAAAAATGTGGAAAATATGATGAATGATTTTTACAAGAAAAAAATTTGGTTAATCGATTGGCTTGATTGAAGTCAGTAATAATCGAATTATTTTGTTTTTAAAAAAAATCCATTTAACAACCTGTTTTTGGTTATTGTTTTCACTAACAATTGGCAACGGCAACAAAATGTTTTCAGAACTATTGGTTGTCACAACCACCAGATGTGGCAGCTAAATACCCTTTTCGCCTTTTATTGGTTTGACCGATCAATACGTTGGAGTACTTCATATTCATCGTCATGTGGTGTTTCGAACCGAATATCCATTACGATTATAAAATTTGGTTGTTGCTACCAAAAATTCCTCGTTTGCAACCGAATCATTGTAGTTTCAACCGATTTCAAACTATTTCTTTATCTATGTGTACAGACCAGTAAGCCGCACAGGACCAAATCACAACTAGAACTACTAATAAACCCAAGTGAGCTATGCTTTGGCGCGCTGCTAATTAAATGTATCCTTACCCAACACAAAATGCCACCCAGATTTAATGATGTTTACATCCAAGCATAAAAGTGATTTTGGCTAATTACATTTAATTTTTTAATGACTACCACCAAAGAAGCTACAAAATGGATGTCCCCCCACCCCCAACATCCAAAAAGGTCAATATTGACTTGTGCCAGTGACTTAAATGACAGCCGAAGTGTGCTTTGATTTCGGCCACCAAAAATGAGGCAAACACCAAAGAAACGCTCTACAGCAGTCGCCATACGCCTGCGATATCGATGTGGAAAACGTCAGAGCCAACAGTGGAATCGGTAACTCGTCATCTCTCAATTACCAGACGCATATGTGTCAGTGCACAACGCTCGGCCAGATGTTGTACTACTGACCTATTTTTTGGTACCACGAAAATGAAGAAGACGAGGAGAAGGACAACGACAACTCAACGCTTAAATTACACACACACACCGAAGTTGACGTCGTATTTTATGCGGGGTGGGGTGCTCTGTGTGGGCCTCAACAACATCATCATCGACATCGTCACTTACACAGCAAACTTTATTTTGTGTCTGTGTGGGAGGCAGTCTGAGTGTGTGTGTGTGTATATATGGGTGTGAATGTCCTTTCCCGCTTTGCATATCATTGCGCGGAATAGAATTCTCAACAGCTTTATGTCTGCCTCACTAATGGCTGCATTTTTTTCTCAGCCAGAAATGGCAAACTCCGGCTGTCAGTTGCAGGCAGCTGAAGCAGATGGTGGCCAGCAGCAGCACCAGCCGAACTCTAGTTAAATTTACTGCAGGATAATAATGAAAATGTTAGCAGACCCATAAAACAAAAGACAAAAAGGATATGCCAAAGATATGAGACGAAGAAAACACGAAAGCAAAATTCGTCGGTGCGTAAGCTGAGAGCAGACCAAAACGAAAGCGTAACAAAAATAAAGAAAGCGCACAAAAGTGAACAAAACTGTTTGTAGTTGTTTGTAAACGCAAATGAGGCGAAGCTAAAAGAGAACTTCAAATGTAAAATAATAACGCAGACAGGCTAAAATAGAGAAATCAAAAGAGAAAGGAGAGTAGTTTAGATAACATCAATGAGAAGCAACTAAGAAAAGGGCTGTGAATTATAGAGAGAGCGGGATATAAATGTAGTAAATTTTTGAGAGAGAGAGAAGTATTTTGTCCATGGATGCGAGGCCATTAGATAAGCATCATCTCCATTAATCGCCTAAGTGGTGAATTTGTGCCTGGATGCTGTTTGAATTCCTCTCTTTCTCGCTCACTCTCTTAAATACTCTCCATAGTTAGCGTCATCTCCGCCAGATGTCTACGGTTCTTTTGCACTCCAAGCTTTTCTATTTTGTCTTTCTGCCATCAGCATACGTATTTGTAAGCAATTTCGCAACTGTCGTCGATGCGCTCTTCAGGCGAATTTATTACGCTTTTATACAAAATTTATTTCGTTTTGCTGTTATTCACAGTACAACTTTTAGCGCCCGGCGGGGCATGGGCGGGCTATAAGGGATGTCTATGCACGTTTGTCGGGGTGTATGCATTAGTTGGTCCATCGCAATAAACCTCCTGACCTTCTGGTGTTGTATTTCCATAATATGATGTTACCAACAAATCCAATTAAACGTCCGCCCCCTGCATAGATATCGAGAGGGGAAGAGAGAGAGAGTGGGGGACAGCTTCAGCCTGATGATGGTAAAGTCAATGACGATGTGAATTGTTTTTGTGGACATGATTGTATGATTTTGGTGTTTTAGTAGTCAACGACAACGAGAGTCTCTATCGAAGTTTCCTGTTAAATACTTTATGTAAGTCCTAAAGAGTTCATTCACTGTACGTAAGACGGATGATATGGGTTTCTATGAGCAGCTGATAGGCCATAACTTAAGATGCTTTTCGTGGAAATTCAGCAAACGAGAATATTGTTGACCTGACCGTTGCAAATATGTAATTGTTTTGGTGCTAGAGTAAAGAATAATAGCTTTTCATAGTGTTAGGTAAGACACAAAGAAACCGAAACAATCAAAAATAAGCAAGACTAAAGAAATAAGCAAAAAAGGTAAAGTCAGGCTGGGCTGACTATGTAATACTCTAAACCACTCTGATACTTAAAAAATTCGGGTCCTCTGATTTATTTACAGGGTATGGCGATTGAAGTGTTATTCATTTCAAAGTACATATTTTTTGTGCGAAATTATCTTTTTATGTTAAATGTTTATCAACCTTTTTTGTGCCAATTTTTCTATAATATAGGGTGATTCGTCTAGACGTATTTTTACAGATCAAAAAAAGATATAACAATTCAAAACAAGTGTGGAATCATTGTTGGAAATTTGAAAGGACATTTTATGGCATTTATTTTTTTTGAAAATAATTACCTTCAAATGTTGGCAACTGTATTTTGGAAATGAGCGTTCGGTGAGAAAAGGAAAGATCCGCTGTTTTCGACCAAAATTTTGTTCAGCGATGATGCCTATTACTGGCTCAACGGCAAACTCAATAAACAAAATTGCCGCATTTGGGCTGAAGAGCAACAAGAAGAGGTTCAAGAGGTGTCGTTATACCCAGAGAAAACCACGGTTTGGTGCGGTTTATAAGCTGGTGGTATCATCGGTACATATTTTTCAAAAATAAAGATGGCCGGAACGTAACCGTGAATGGTGCTCGCCATGATATCGATCATTATGCTACCTGAAATTGAAGCCCGTAATCTTGACGACACTTGGTTTCAACAGGACAGTGCAACTTGCCAAACAACTGCGCAAACAATGGATCTATTGAGAGGTCATTTCGAAAAGCAGCTAATTTCACGTGTTGGACAGGTGAGTTGGCCGCCTAGATCGAATGATATCACAACTTTAGACATTTTTCTTTGGGGTTACGTTAAGTTCAAAGTCTATGCTGACAAACCAGCTACGAATCAGGTTTTGGAAGCCAACATTACGCGTGTCATTAAAGCCATACCGGTCGAAATGCTCGAACGAGTCATCCAAAATTGGAACCTCAAAATGGAAACCATAAAATGTCTTTTCAAATTACCAATTATTTGTTACATTTTTATTTGTTAAAATTTTGTGATCAACGGCACTCAGTGAGTAACACATAGAACACAAAGTAGTATCTAAATAGCTGCAAAAAATCAAACTTAAAAATTAAATATCACAGAGTAACCTATGTTAGAACCACAGTTGGATTTTTTTCACGAATGTGATCTTGCACTATTTTAGCACACAATGGCTTTCTTCAGCACAAAAATGCTGGCATATTTTTGTACCCTCCACCGAAGTATTGATAATAATTTTGTCATTTCGTTTGCAACACCGCGAAATACTGGTCGGAGACCCTATAATGGATTTATATAGTGGGCTATTTACAATTTTATATTTGAATCGGTTGTAAAAAAGTACTGATAACTAATGATTTCAAGTTTCTGGTTTTATTGGATACGTTGAACTTTGTCATTTAATAATGAGTACCATCCGATGCGTATCCGCTTCGCCAAATGGGCTGAATATTGTTTGGCAGGAGATGAAGAATTTTGGTGTACAATAGTGTTTTCAGATAAAGCTTATTTTCATCTCGGTGCTATGTCAATAAGCAAAATTGCCGCATATGCGGTTTAGAGAACCCACACGTGACTATTAATAGGCCAATGCATCCAAAACCAGTCATTGTTTGGTGAGGATTTTAGGCTAGCGGTATCAAGGAGCTCAACGGCGTCACCGGCGAGCGTCAACGGCAAGCAAACGATTGTTAAGAAAACGTATTCATAAACACTACTTGAACTAATATTCAATTTAATCAATTTGTCGATTTAATGCTGGCAACACGGTCGTTTTGACTTGCCATTTCAATCTTAATGATGCAGTAATACGATTATCAATTATGCGAGTATTCGAATCTATATTTTTTGTTTTGTTTATTTTACAAAGAACTGATTTAATAAACAAAAATATATATATATATGCTTACTTGTAAAATAATAAAAACAAAATCATGTTTAAATAAAAGACAAATTGAGATCAATTTTGTATTACTGATAAAAAAGGTATTCGAATAACGAATAATATTTTTCTTATTTTGATTGTTTGACTAGTGAACTTTTTACAATTTTCCCTTTTTTGTGTTGTATTTTTTCATAAAGAAGTTTTTATAAATGAAAATGGAAAAAAAGACGATTGTAAACGCAAAAAAATAACGTATCCATTCTACTCGTATATTTTAAAAATAATTTTTTCGTCGTTGTATTCGAAAAATTCAAAAAATATGTGTGTAAATGTAGACAAACAAACACAAACGTCACTTTAAAACACTGTTAAAGTAGGGTCGAATGAATGTTAAAATGCACACATTTAATAATGGTTTACAAAACGATTATTAAGCTAATAATCGTTTATGAATACAGTTTTCATACTTTAAGCTTAACAATCGTTTGTAAAGCAGTTTTAATTTTTTATGAATACGGCTGTTAGTCTTTTGGTATTACAGCATCTAATGTCCAACTTTCTCTTGTTGAAAATTCCACCCTGAAGAGATTTGTCTCGATCTTAACAGATAGTCCGATTCTTCGTTTAGTCTATCCATAGAGTTGGACGATCTCATTATACAAAGGATACTATTTATACTTCGGGTCCTGGCAATACTAGTGTTCCTTGGTAAAAATTGGAAGTTCCATTGCAAACTTTGACATTTTTTAGCATAAATTCACTTAGAACGTTTTGTCATTTAAGGGCGTATTGTTTTGAATACAGTGAAAAATTCATCTCAGTCCAAAAATGGAATTGCCCCGTAAACACTTAAGTGCAATGATTTTTTACGATTTTCGTCGTGGGTTATCGAGATAAAAGTGTTCATTTCAACTTGTTTCGACTATTGGCGATGAGGCACCATCAAAAACCACTGTTAATCGCTGGTACCAAGTGGTCAGTCTCGGACGCCGTTCGCTCCAGAATGAATTTTGTGAAGGACGTCCAACTTCGGTCACTTTGCCAGAAACCCTCGATGCTGTGCGCAAACTAATTAAGCAAGACCGACATGTGACATACCGTGAGATCGAGGCATCCTTGGGCATTAGTATGACAAGCATCCATTAGATATTGCATGTTCATTTGGCCTTGAAAAAATGTTTCCCACATAATTTGACGAATGCTCAAAAAAAGGCTCGTATGGATTGGTGCAAAGAGATGTTGAAAAAGTATAACGCGATAGCTCAAAGGCAGTGCATAACATTGTCACAGGTGACGAATCATGGATCTATGCATATGACCCCGAAACAAAACAACAACAACGACCGTATTTGTCTCTCAAGACGAGCCAAATCCAACAAAAGTTGTTCGTAGAAGAAGTACTTCGATGCAAATGATTGCGTTTTTTTTCGGTGTAACCGCCCATGTTGCCACAGTGTCTTTAGTGGAACGTAGGAGGTCAATTCTGAGTGGTATACAACCATCTGTTTGCGAAGTGTTCGAAGAAATGAAAAAAAAAAATAAGAGAAGACGGATCATTTTGCATCACGACAATGCGAGCTCTCACACATCAGCTGAACGATGAGCTATTTGACCTTTCAAGATGTCGAATTGATGGGCTATCCACCGTACAGCAATGTCTTCTACTTATTTTATAGCATCAATAAAAAAAATGCGTGGTCAACTTTTTTCATCGCCCGAAGCAGCTGTTGAAGCGTTCAAAAATCATGTTTTGGAGGTGTCGCAATCGAAGAGGAAGAAGTGCATCGAAAATTAGTTTGTGAACATGAAAAGCGTATTGATCTTAAAGTAGAATATTTTTAAAAAAAATAAAACCATTTGCAATGATAAGTTATAGTGTTTTTATTGCCGGACCCGAAATATACATATGTAGCTACCCCCGTAGCTTTCTTTAGCGCATCAAAAGTGTCATATTTTTAAACCATCTATCGAGGAGTGGATGGTATAGGGTGGGCCAAAAGTTACCATGGGGGTTGCAAATGTAATAACTTTTTCGTTTATATATTTTTTTTTTCAGATTATATAAATAACACTTGGTGAATAAAAAATGGAGAGACTAACAACTGAACAAAGAACCACAATAATAGAATTTTATTAAAACCAGCGATTAATTATTTTAACGCAAACGCATCAGTGATCAAGTTCATTTTCATTCGAATGGCTTTGTTAATAAGCAGAACTATAGGTTCTAGGATTCTGAAAATCCAAGAGCCATTCATCAACGCCAATTGCACCCCATTAGGTATACAGTATAGATTGGAATCACATCTGCAAATATCATTGGTCCTTACTTCTTCGAGAATGAAGATGGAAGTGCTATAACAGTAAATGTAGAGCGGTATCAATTTATGGTAGAACATTTTTACGTCCTGCTCTTGAAAATGGACCTTAGATGTGGCTTCAGCAGGACGGAACCACTGCCCGAGACACAATTGCACTTTTAAAACAAATTTCTGGAGAGCGAAAAATTTTCCAGAAAATTCGGAAATTATTTGGCCAGCGCGACCGCCATATTTATCAGCATATGACTATTTTCATTGGTGTTATTTGAAATAGCAAGTGTATGTGAAAAAGTCCGAGATTATCCTTCAACTCAAGGCCAACATTGTTCCAGAAATTTGAAAACTACAGCCACAAATTTTGAAAGATGTTATGATAAATGCTCTAAAACAAGCCCATTATTGCGAAGCTGAAAATGGGTGTCATTTAAGTGACATTATTTTTTATTCAAAGTGTAAAAAAATTTCCATTTTGAATATTATATAGGGTGATCCCTCTTAAGGTATTTTTTCAGAAGAAAAAAATATTTAAAAATTTAAATCAAGTGTGGAATCTTTACTCGTAATTTAAAAGGACATTTTATGGCATTTATTTTTTGAATTATAATTTCCTTTAAATGTTGGCCGCAACTACGCCTCAGAGTTTTCATTTTAAGGATCCAATTTTGGATCCTTAGAATGAATATTGGCTTCGAAAACATGAATCGTAGCTGGTTAGTCAGCATAGACTTTGGACTTTACGTAACCCCAACGAAAAATGTCTAAAAGTGTGATATCACTCGATCTAGGCAGCCAACTCACCTGTCCAAAACGTAAAATAAGCTGCTTTTGAAATGACCTCTGAATAGATCCACTGTTTGAGCAGCTGTATGGCAAGTGGCACCGTCCTGTTGAAACCAAGTGTCTTCAAGATTACCGGCTTCAATTTCAGATAGCATAAAGATCGGTATCATGAAGCGATAGCGAGCACCATTCACGGTTACGTTCCGGCCACCGATTCCACCAGCTTATAAGCCGCACCACACCGTGGTTTTCTATGGGTATAATGGCCCCTCTTGAGCCTGTTCTTGTTGCTCTTCAGCCCAAATGCGGCAATTTTGTTTATTGACTTTGCCACTGAGCCAGAAATGGGAACAACATTTTGGTCGAAAACAGCGAATCTTCCCGTTTATTCTTCCCGAATTATTTACAAAAAATAAATGCCATAAAATGTCCTTTCAAATTATAAATAAAGATTCCACACTTGATTTGAATTTTTATATTTTTTTTGTTCTGAAAAAAAAACTCTAGATGGATCACCCTATATAATCTAAGAAAAAAAATAAAATAAAAATTAATAAATTAAAAATTTATTAAAGTTTTTAACCCCATGCTAACTATTGTCCCACCCTGTTTATTAAATTTGTCATTCCGTTTGCAAGACCGCGAAATATTATTCGGAGACCCCATAATATATTTAAAGGGTGGGCCATTTTAAATTTGAGATGGATGTAAAAAAATGTTTTTTTTTTAAATTTCTTGTTTTATTGGTAATGTTGAATGGAACACCATCCGATGCGTTTTCGCTTTGCCCACTGGGTTGAAGATTGTTTGGCAGGAGATGAAAAATTTTACAGAAAAATCGTGTTTTCATATGAAGCTCTCTGATGGTGTTCCATTCAACATTCAACACTTCCATGAAAAAAGAAATTTAAAAAAATATTTTTTTACATCCAATTCAAATTTAAAATGGCCCAACCTATAAATACATTTAAGGGTCCAGGAGGCTGTGTCAATAAGCAAAATTGACGCATATGGGGTTCAGAAATTCCACACGTGACTATTTAGAAGCCAGTGCATCCACAACGATTCACTGTTTGGTGCAGATTTTGGGCTGGCGCCATCATTGTGCCAATTTTCTTCGAAAATGATTAGGGAGCTGACGTTACCGTTAACCGTATGCGTTACCCGCCATGCTCTGCAGATTTTTGTTTCCAAAATTGTAAGAGAATGACATGGACGACATTTGGCTTTAACAAAAGAGGGCCGCATGTCACACAACCTACGCAACCATCGATATTTTACGAACTTTTTTTTAAAATCGAATAATCAGCCAAATTGTAATGTCAATTGGCCGCCACGGAGCTGTGTCCGTTAAAGATAAATGGTACTCAAAGCATCTAGAGACAATTATTGCGTAAAATCGAAGTTGCCATTAGAGAGATTCGTCCCGAAACAATCGAAAATATTCTGTAAAGTTGGGTTGATTGGATGAGGTACAATCAGGGATCCTTCTAAAGGGGTTTCCAATAGGGACATAACAATTTCGTATCTTTATGCCAACGCACCCTCAAACCTTTTTTAATGGTCTTTCGTTTTTGAAACGTTAGCCGAAGTCAACATTTTCATCATGGAAATATTCACCTACGAGCAACGTTTGGAAATCATTCAAAATTACTACCGAAATTCGTTATTGGTGGTCGCAGCACGCGTTACAATCGATTTACTGAAAGGCAAATTCCGTGAACGTGTAACCTTGAAATGAAATAGTTCGGTCGAATGGCCACCTCGTTCCTGCACATCACTTCATGTAGATGTCCATGGGCTAAATGTTTGGTATGGCCTCCAGTCCTGCCAATGGTATGTATCTCAATGCCCCAGTACTACAAAACTTGGTTTGTATCTTAGTGAACATTTGTCTCCCTTTCAACTGCAGTCCACCTTACATACCAGTGCTCCATATTTGATCAAACGTTTGCAGTGAGCTCCAGTGTGCATTCGAGTGTTTTCCCTCATTCCGTCTTATTTCGCACTAAGAAGGGCTTGGTTTTGAGGTATTTTGTCTCTGAGGTATTAATGCTCGGGATCTGATATTTCATTAAGCCCCATAGTGCGTATCAAAATAATAAATATTTCAACATCATTTACTTTTCTCTACAAACATGCACAGGGTATTTGATTTAAATAAATGCCAAAAGCATACCTAATGACGGAAGATGTTCCAAATTTGGCATTGGCATATTGAAACTGAAATTTGACGGTTGATGATCAAAGAAATGATCAAACATGAAGAAGAATTAAAAAAAAATCATATTAAAGAATTGTATGACAATCTTAACCGATTTTGTACCAGTGGTCGAGATCTTGACTAACAAATGTTGCTGTTTTTTATTAAATATGTAATAAGAACTTTTGGGTAATGGAATTAAATATTTGTTAATAATTTATGAAACTAGCTTATACTTACGAGGGCGGAAACTTCTTAGCCTAGCACAAAAAGCGCGGTATAAACAGAAAAAAGTTAAGTGTTTTGGAAACTTCCATCTCTGCTATGGACACATTAGAAATGCGTGGTGTCATTAAATATTTACATAAAAAAGGTTTATCGGGACAAGAAATTCATAATGATATGGTGAATGTGTTAGGTGAAAGTGCTCCTTCATATGCAACAGTAAAAAATTAAGTTGCTGAATTTAAACGTGGTCGTACAAGTATTGAAGATGAACCACGTAGTGGACGTCCAAAAACAGCAACAACAACAGAAATTGTAGCCAAAGTGCATGATATGGTATTAAATGATCGACGAATAAAAGTGCGTGAAATAACTAATATCATGGGCATCTCAAATGATCGAGTCCATTTAATTTTGCATGAAGAACTACAGATGAAAAAGCTTTCTGCAAGATGAGTGCCGCACTTGTTAACAGTCGACCAAAAACGCATAAGAATGAACATTTCTCAAGCTTGTTTGGATCGTTTTCAGCGAAATAAAATGGATTTTAAGCGTCGTTTCATAACTGTTGATGAGACAGGGATCCACCACTATACTCCAGAGACAAAAGAACAATCCAAACAATGGACTGAAGCCGGAAGAAGTGCCCCAAAGAAGGCAAAAACAATTCAATCGGCTGGTAAGGTTATGGCAACGTTTTTTTGGGACTTCAAAGGTATTTTATTGATTAACTATCTGCAAAAGGGTAAAACAATAAATTCAGAGTACTATTGCAACCTTTTAGATCAAATTAATGTACAAATTCGAGAAAAACGTCCTGGCTTACAACACAAAAAAATAATTTTTCATCAAGACAACGCACCAGCGCACAAGAGTGTTTTAACAATGGCTAAAATCAACGAATTAAAGTACGAGTTGCTTGACCACCCACCTTATTCTCCTGATTTAGCTCCCAGTGACTTTTACTTGTTCCCAAATCTAAAAAAATCCTTGCTGACAAGCGTTTTACCTCAAATGAAGATGCAATTACAGTTGTAAACCACTATTTTGAAGACCTTGAGGAAAACTTCAAGGGATAGAATTGCTAGATAAGCGTTGGACTAAGTGTATTGAAGTTTCAGGAGAATATATTGAAAAATAAAAATATTTATGAAAAACTAACTATTCTCTTTCATTGATAGGCTAAGAACTTTCCGAACCGCCCTCGTAATACCCTGTTTCACCGAGTGTTGCAGGGTATAAAAATCCAAATAAATATTTTTGGCCTAGCATTGATAATTTCATAAAGATTTAAAAACATTTTGTAGTCTGGTACAAAATGGGTTAACCCTTTTTGATACAACCCACACAAAGGGTCCAACTGCTTTTTTGTCATACAATGTCCCAAACAACGAATATCTATGGAACATTGAAATATTTTAATTTCGAATTTGTCTTTACATAAAAACTAACAGTAATTTTTGCAGAGAAATAAAATTAAACAAGATTTTCATCGATGATATAGATATAGAAAACAGTCATTTTAATTCTCTTTAACTCCTAAGAAATATACCTTTCTAAGATACTAAAATATAAGAATAAAATACTGAAAAATTTGTTTACATTTAAGATTAAAATATATACTCATATGCCATTATTTAAAATCTTTAATATGAAAACATTTTAATTCTTGCAAACTTTTCAAAACAAAACAACCTTGAAAACACATCATCTTTGCAATCTTTAGCCAAAAAAAATAACATGCAAATTACACCCATATCCTGTGCATCAGATCTGATGTCATTGTTTGTGTTTGACAAATGAAGTTGCAAAAACATTAAAAAGTCATAAACACCTCCTCGTTACCGCAAAAGGAATTAATATAGCACCGCCGCGCCACGCCACCGCCAATGAACGCTTGTTTACAGCGAATAATTTATACCATTTTGCACAAGAACAAAAAAAATATATAAGCCTCAAAAAAAAGCCAAGAAAAAACATTGCAGTTAATCCACCCACTCATGGGAATGATAACACACTGGCACAAGGAGACACTGAAGCCGCCCTCACACGGATACAGTCAGCGTCAGCCTTGTATCCAGTTTAATTAGAGAGTGGCTGCGCACAGTGGTTCGTTAGCGAAAGACAGTGGCTAGAAAACTAGATTTATATTACAAATGGACTTTCAGAAAAGTCACATATTGGTCATCTCCGGCAGCTATTGGCAAAACCTATAATGCGGGTGGTTCTCTGACACCAACAGATCTCTACGAGCGACCTCAGTAAAAATTATAGTTTTAAAAATCTCGCTGAACACAAATTTATTATAAATGGTAATTATTAGTGCCAAATTTTAGTGAAAACATACTAAAACCGTTATAGTGGCCCAAAAAGGCTCATGTTGTCCTAAGAAATATTTACTAATGGACATTTTGTCGCATATTTTCAAATTTCGTTACAAACTAAAAAAATAAAACCATTTTCATGATCTGCATAAAATTCGGGCTTGGATGTATAAACCGAAGGGGCCAGTAAAAAACAGTTTATTAAGCGAAAAATTTAGATATTGACCTTAATTAAAGCAAATTTGACTTCAAATGCAAATACGGTTTATATTTTGAAGACTCACTTGATGTTTTGGTCGGTGTCATGGACCTTTAGGGCTCAAAAAACGTTAGATCAAGTGAAATCCCGAATTCGGGATTTTCCAATACCAAATAAGTCCGATCGCGAAATCCCATAATTTTTAATTTTTGCCTATATTTTCAGGGATTTACAGGGATTCTTGCATTTTAATCGAAGACAATTTAAAACAAGGCAAAGTGACATTGATTTTCGTGGCTACACACTGCTTTTATCGTGATTTTGGGTTCGTGACGACCTTCATTAGAAAGCCAGGCTCTCACCAAACGAATGAGAGCTACTGTTGTAAATCTCACTTTCAAGTTTTTCCACGAAAATACAATTCACTCTTACCAACTTTACTGAGACTCCACATTCAGAGTCATCAATTGTGATGCGAAGCTTTTTGATAAAGGTCGTCACGGAAGGTCGTTTTAATTCCCGAATCTCGGGAAATAAAAGTCAGTACCGATCGAAACTTGAGTGAAATTTTCACTACATATACGAATATTGAAGCGCCCATAAAACAAAAAAGTGTTGTTCTTTCCACTCCTTGCTAATTTTCTAGTATATTGGACATCAAAAATAATATCCGTGCAAAAAATGTTTCAATCGGATGGAAACCGCCCATTCCGTCACGACTTTTACCCCTAAATATGGAGTGAAACTAGACAATTTTGACCTACCTATGACCCTTCATGGTGTTTTCAGAGGTCAAATTTCAAATTTGTGTCAACATTTTTTCAAACGTAAATTAGTAATTTTATTTATAAACATTTGAAAACATTTTAAAAGTACAAAGGTCCCTCCCGATTTTACATACCACAGCTCTGGAGAACCGTTTTTAAGTGGACCAGTTTGAATCTGGATCATGTGACCTATTTATCAGGCAGTTACGGTCCAAAACCATATAAATGGTTTTGAAGCCGTGTATCAAATAAGAATGACATTTTCGAATGGGGTTAAAAATTAACTTATTTTTTGAAAGTTGGCTTAATTTCGTGCCGGAATATTTGACCAATTTAGCATGACCAAATGCGTAGAAAAATGCAAATATGAAAAAAATAAAGACATTTTCACATTGAACAGGGATTTTCTTAGTCGTACGAGAGGCCTAGGCAACTCTAAGTGTTACCTGTGGCCATCTGACATTTCCATTGGAAAGTTTGACATTTTTTATTATAAACGTGCACATAACGTTATGACGCACGACCATCATTTGTGTTGTTTACAGTGGCGTGAAAAAATTAATTCGGCCAAAAAAATGGAATTAACTCGTGAACATTTTCGTGCGTTAATTTTTCACTACTTTCGACGTGGATTATCACGACATGAGTGCATCGATGAACTTAAATCTTTGTATGGGGATAAAGCGCAATCCCATAGCACTGTGAATTCAATCGTGGCCGACGCTCGCTCAAAGACGTAGGTCGTCCAAAAACGGCCGTCCAAAACGGCCGTCCAAAACGGCCGTTGTGCCAGTAAACATTGATGGCGTGCGTGAACTGATAATGCAAGATCTTCATGTGACATACCGTGATACAGAGGCATCCTCGGGCATTTCTTACACCAGCATATATTCGATATTCCTGAACACCTGGCCGTAAAAAAGGTTTGAACTCGTTGGATCCCGCACAATTTGACAATCGCTCAAAAAACGGCTCGTGTCGATTGGTGCAAAAAAATTTTTGTAAAAATACGATCGCGGTGTTTCAAAAGACGTTTATAAGATCGTCACAGGTGACGAATCGTGGATCTATGCGTATGAGCCCGAAACAAAGCAGCAATCGACCGTGTGGGCCTTCAAAGACGAGCCAAATCCAACGAAAGTTGTTCGTGGAAGAAGCACTTCGAAGCAAATGGTTACCTGTTTCTTCGGCAAAACGGGTCATGTGGCGACTGTTCCGCTTGATTAACGTAGGGGGTCAATTCTAAGTGGCACACCACAATTTGTTTGCCTTAAGTCTTCGGAGAAATTAAAAAAACCAACAAGAAAAGACGAATGATTGTGCACCATGACGATGCGGCCAAAACGTCGAATTGATGGGTCATGGGAAAAAGTGCTTCGACAATTGGTTTGAGCGCATGTAAAAGTGTATAAATCAAGCTGGAGAATACTTTTGAAAGCAACTAAACCATTTTGGATTATAAAAGTCGCATTTTCGTTATTAGGCCAAAAATATATAAAACAGCCCTCGTATCGACTCAAACTAGAGCAAATTTGACTTCAAAACCATACGGTTTTGAATTCTCACTTGACTCACTTGATGTTAGGTTGGTGTCATAGAACTATAGGCCTCTTTTTCGAAACAAGGGAAATCCCGAACTCGGGATTTTCCAGTACCAAAAATCCCGAATACCGAGATTTTTCCAAACAAGTCCTATCCCGAAATCCCATAATTTTTAATTTTTGCGTATATTTTTAGGGATTTAACGGGCTCGAGACCTTTTGCATATACAATTTAATAGAAGGCAATTTTATTAAAAAAAACGGCAAAGTGACTTTTATTTTCGTGGCTGCACACTGCTTTCATCACGATTTTGGGTCCGTAACAACCTTCATCATAAAGCTTCGCAGCAATTGTTAAAAGGAAAACTGAACTTTTTAAGAACAGGTTCTTACCAAACGAGAATACTTTGAAAAACAATAAAACCATTTTTGATGATAAATATTTGCATTTTCATTATTAGGCCAGAAATATATATAACAGCCCACGTATGTATTGTATGTCTCCTAGGAAGGGTAATATTTAAAAAAATGCTCTTTTTATTACCTACTAAAAACCCTAAAAATAAAATTAAATCGAATATGATCTTTTGATATTTCGAAGTGGACAATTTTTTCGTCATGCCAAAAGCTATCCAAAAATCGATGGCACAATATCGATTGCTGCAACGACCCTCCCTAGTGTCCGTATTAACTAGTGGCTACTCTTTGAGGTATTAACAGACCCCATTCTCACCATTGACCGTTCTTAACAAATTTATAATTTGAACTCTAGTCCTTAAAAGAGGAACTTTTTCCACCTACGCCAATTTCTCTTATTTGCAATCACAAACAGCCTATGCCATTTAGCAGTTATGATGCTAATTTTGAGGGTCCTAGGTTAAATCCTTTGGCCGCTTCGTGCTTTCAACAGATACACGGACAAAAATCGTCTTAGAATTACGACGCCCAATTATATATTATAATATTTTATAAAGTATCCAGCCAATATTTCGTGGTGTTGCAAACGGAATGACAACTTTAGTATAACATCCACCCTACTACTACTAAAACTTCAAGAAGGAAAAGTAGAAAAAAATCGATTAAATGAAATTTTTCTCCAAAAAGTTGAAAATCGGCTTTAATATAATCATCAGCTTTAATTTCGACATCATTTTTGGAATTCGATTTTTTTTTGCAGAATTTAATATTTAACTCGGGTAGATGTCTTAGTTTTAAGAAAGACTTGTCGTTTTGAAAAGGTACACATCAAAATTTTAATTTTTAACGGAATCATGCAACAATTGAAAAAATATGACCTCCAGGGTAATTGAACAGAGAAATGACGAAGACAATAAAATATATAGTATTTTTTCTTTAAAATCAACAAATTCATTTTAATTCAGTTCTTTTGTAAAAATAATAAAAGAAAAAAAAACTGTTAATCGTCATTCCCCTGTAAAAAATTTTGGCAGGGGAATGATAAATTTCTACAAAACCCCCTGAAATGTTTATTTAAGTGCTTACCCTTACAAAATTGACTTGAGCTGGAAGTTTATATTAGCAATAAACACAAAAAAATCCTTGCAAAATTATAAAAAGTATTAATTATCTTTTTAAAAAAACAACACAGGGGAATGACCAACTTAAGTGTGAACGTTCGTAACGAGTGACAAAACACGACTTACTTAATTAATTTTAATAAGACTGTGGACGAAAAAACTATTAGATGTGCACCCACTTCAAGTAATGTTCAATTATATTTGAGTTTCATGAAATCAGGATTGGTTTGGAATTTGAATTTTAGCGAATATTAGATTTTAAAGGGGAATACTGTGTATTGACAGGGACAGAAAATAAACATCCATAAAAATAAAAATTGAATAAAAAATTATAATCGTTAATAGCAACAAAATTAATTGAATATTATTTTTACTATGGACTGGTTTTATTAAATAAATAATTAATATTTTTGTAAAAAATTGAGAAAATTTGAGTTGAAAGTAGTGCTAGGGACAACCAGGGTAATGATATTTGAACACTTTGGTAGGAAATTTTTTGAAGAACAAATAATTTTTTTAAAAAACAATGTTAAAGACTTTAAAGGTCCTATAAAGATTTATTGTATAGTAAATAATAAAGTAATAATTTTATTTTATTAAATTTATTTTTCCCGCTTAAACAACCAAGGACAACAAAGTGCCCATAATCTCAGAATCAACCATATATATTTTTTTTAAAACAAGAGTCGAAAGTTTACTTTTTGCCTCGGCTATGTAGCCCTTTAATGGGCCCAACAAATCGACAACTTTATTTAACGGCGAAGAGCATTCAAGGTTCAGCTTGCTTGAACTTTCTCACGCTCTTGCTTGTTGAATTTTTTTGGTTTGATTTCACTACGTTTGGTAAAGTTAATACATTTTTAAAAAATATTAGAAGCGTAAGAAGAGTTATTTTTGAGTTTTTTATGCTGAGAAGATTGATTTTAAAACTTTGTTGAGATTTTTTTTGAGCCACTGTACGTAGTGATTTGTGCAGCCTCCACAGAATTATAACAACAACAACCTAAACACCACCTTCGACACCAGCACATAGTACAGAAGTGAATGAATATCAAATTTCTCAAGCAGACTGGCGACATAATAAAATTCGTGTTAATATTAACAACAATTTAAAAAAATTAACTTCACTTTAGGGAGCAATAAAAATAATGGGTATATGGATACGGGATGGAGAACAAAGTCATCTAGGATCGGACTATTTGACACTGAGTACCAAGGACTATGCGATTGAAAGAGCAAATGATGACTTTGGGGTTATCCTGATTCGGCGATGAACAACTAGGGGTGTGCTTAGGTGAAGCTAGCAAGGTTTTCAGAGTGATACCGCCTGTTAAGTAGTGTTCATACCTCGAGCCCTTAACGTTTGAATTTCCAATATGCAGGAGCAATAGGATCGGAGACGACCTTTGTACGGAGCTATGTCAAAAGATGCACTAATATGTCAAACTCCTTGGTAGTTTATTAGTCGACCATAATATTTTATGCTTAATTTGAGAGAGATTGGATTTTATATGTAGCTACTAGAGCGGCAGCGCTTTACATTGGAAGTAAAATTTTAGTTTAATTTAGAAATTTTAGTGATCGGATTTGCTATGTCTAGAGCTGTAGCGCTTCAAATTAGAAAAGAAACATCGAGTGGGGCCTGCATTAAAACATGAAGCGATAAAATCCAATTTAATCAGACTTTATTATCGATCTCCCAAAATGCGCTACACGAAATGGATTTGGAAGATCAAAAGTAAAGTGTAGCTGTCATAGCTTAGAAATCCCAAATCGGGAGGGACCCTTGCACGGGAGAAATAGAAAAACGTAGACGGGTTTGGCTCAGTGCGATTTTTAAAAGATCAGAATTATTTTTATCGTTTCTACAGCTGCAGCAGTCAAAATCTGAAAGTACCATTGACGAAGGTATAGTCCTATTAGGTCCAATTCCACATAATTTATTTTATTGGTCACCCGTACCGTTCTGTGCGAAATCGGTCGGATAGAAATTGGAAAAGACACTTGTAATTACTTATTAATTCATTATTGTATTTGTGTTTTTGTTTTTGAGAAGACACATCTTATATTTATTCTTCAAATTTAGCACGATTACGATATTGGGCCAAAAAGAACGCTAGTAAAATTTAGGAAAATCTGTTGTGAATTGTACGAGTATATAGCTCCCACATATATATTCTTTTGATTTTATGTTTTAACCTTCAGAAGCCACATATACTTAGTAGGGACATAAATACTGTTACACGTGTTTTATGCAGTAAAATAAAAAGTACTGTATGTTTTTGGACCAAATATTTTTTAATATATTTATTGATGTATATTGTATCCAAAAAGAATCTACTTTTTCGAAATGTCCGCCTTTTGCCTTTACACACACCTTAAGTCGCACTGGCCAATCGTCAATAGCTGCACGAACCTCGTCCATTGGAAAATTGGCCACAGCTCGAACCAAAGCAGTCTTAAGAGATCCAATGTTTTGTGACAAACCTTGTCCTCTAAAACCGTCCACAATTTGTAATCCCAGGGGTTCAAATCTGGACTGCCTGAGGTCCATTCTTCAAAAGAAATGAACGCTGGCAAATTGTTTCGAAGCCAGGCCTGGGTCGTTTTAGCCTTATGGGCCGGCGCAGAATCCTGCTGGAGAGTCCATGGCTGGTTTTGGAACAGGAATTTGTTAAGAGGCTTCACAACAGCTTCCAAAATGGTTTCTTAGTAAACTTTGACCGATGTTTGACTCAGAAATGCAGGTCAGTGACCCCATCGTAAGAGACACCCTTCCAAACCATGACTGAAGCTGCGTGATGACCCTTTTCCACCATTGGTATCAGTTCAGATACTTCCTAAGATGACCGCGTATACACTCTATCATTTTGCTTGTTAAATTTTTCCTGAACGGTAAAAATTGTTTCATCGGTGAACAAAATTTTTCTGTGCAAGTTATCAGCGTGCTTTATCAAAAGACGTTTGCGGTTTTCGAACAGAGCGTGGGCGGCCCACCGGTGGCGGTCTTTTACATCTCCAGTCTCCTCAAACAGTTTTATGCATTGGTAGACGAACATGCGGCTAATCCCTAGTGGCCGTAGCGTTTTGAAAATATTTCTTTCATTTCACACTTGAAAAGCGCTATTACAGCTATACGGTTCTCATTATCTGACCACTCCATGATGAAAGTTGAAACAATTTTAAAATTCCGTTACGGACTAACGCTATTGAGGTTAGCTTTCAAAACCCACATGACATTAACGTGGTATGTTCAGTTCTGCTATTGAAATGGGTGTGTTCAATGTTGTAATATATTTATGTCTCTAGTAAGTAAGAACTAATCTTGACAAGGTTTGGCACAAATAAGTTCCCTTGCCAAGGACGGGCGCTATTGAAATTGGATAAAATCGGTTCAGATTAATTTATTTATCTCACACACGCATGTGCAACCATTTTTAACAAAAACCATAAAATTTATTTAATAGTCTGTCTAAAACCCAATCTCAGAACATACTCAGAACGTTTTGACGTACGACCATAATTTGTGTTGTTTACAGTGACTTGAAAAAATCAATTTGGCAAAAAAATGGAATTAACTCGTGAACGTGATCGTGCGATCATATTTCACAACTTTCGAAATGGATTATCACGACAAGAGTGCATCGATGAACTTAAATCTTTCTATGGCGATGAAGCACCATCCTATAGCACTGTGAAAAACTGGTTTAATGAATTCAATCGTGGCCGACGCTCGCTCAAAGACGAAGGTCGCCCAAAAACGGCCGTTGTGCCAGAGAACATTGATGCCGTGCGTGAACTGACACCGTGAGATAGAAGCATCCTTGGGCATTTCTTGCACCAGCATACATTCGATATAGCATGAACACCTGGCCGTAATAAAGGTTTGTTCTCGTTGGTTCCCGCAGAATTTGACAATCGCTCAAAAAAGGTTCGTGTCGATTAGTAAAAAGCGATTTTGGAAAAATACGATCGCGGTGCTTCAAAAGACGTTTACAAGATCGTCACAGGGGACGAATCATGGAGCTATGTGTATGAGCCCGCATTGGTCTTCGAAGACGAGTCAAATGTAACGAAAGTTGTTCGTGGAAGAAGCACTTCGAAGCAAATGGTCGCCTGTTTCTTAGGCAAAACTGGTAATGTGACGACTGTTCCGGTACACCACAATTTGTTTGCCTGAAGACTTCGGAGAAATTCGAAAAACGAACAAGAGAAGACGAATCATTGTGCACCATGACAATGCGAGCTCTCACACATCGGCTCAAACCAGCGCCTTTTTGACCGGCCAAAACGTCGAATTGATGAGTCATCCGCCCTACAGCCCTGACTTGGCACCCAAAGACTTCTTTTTATTACCGCCCATCAGGAAAAAAATGCGTGGTCAACGATTTTCGTTGCCAGAAGATGCTGTTGAAGCGTTCAAAAAATATGTTTTGGAGGTGTCTCAATCGGAGTGGAAAAAGTGCTTCGACAATTGGTTTGAGCGCATGCAAAAGTGTATAAATCATGATGGGGAATACTATGAAAAACAATAAAACTATTTTTGATGATAAATATTCTCATTTTCATTATTAGCCCAGAATTATTAGTACCAGCCCTCGTATTGGTTGTCGTCGTAAAATTATAAGACAATCTAGCAAGTATTAACCTTGGATCTTGAAACTGTACATGATGGTGCATTTAAGTCATAAGCTGTTTGGGATTGTAAATGTGTGAAATTGGTCCTGGGGGAAAAAGGGAATAAAGTTGCGTCGGTAAAAAGTTTTTCTACTAATCCAAAGATAGAGTAATTTTCATGTATTGGCTAAGATAAGAGATAAATCAGGGGCCAAAAGTGCCCACGTCTGTAACGGTATTTTAAAATTGTTTCAACTTTCATCATGGAGTGGTCAGATTATGAGAACCGTATCGCTGAAATAGCGCTTTTCAAGTGTGAAATGAAAGAAATATTTTCAAAACGCTACGGCCACTAGGGATTAGCCGCATGTTCGTCTACCAATGCATAAAACTGTTTGAGGAGACTGGAGAAGTAAAAGACCGCCATCGGTCGGGCCGCCCACGCTCTGTTCGAACACCGCATGCCATCAAAGCCGTTAAATCAAGAATTCACAGAATTCACCGTTTCGAAAACAGAAAACCATGGCCGTGAGATGAATATCACGCAAAAGTCCATAAGTCGAATCGTAAAAAACGACTTGGGACTAGGGGTTTCAAATGACGTACCTGACATTTATTGAATGCAGCTTTAAAAAAAAGGATTGAAAAATGCAAACGTCTTTTGGTGAAGTACGCTGATAACTTGAACAGAAAAATTGTGTTCACCAATGAAAAAATTTTTACCGTTCAGGAAAAATTTAACAAGCTAAATGATAGAGTGTATGCGCGGTCATCTAAGGAAGCATCTGAACTGATCCCAAGAGTAGAAAAGGGTCATCATCCAGCTTCAGTCATGGTTTGGTGGGGTGTCTCTTACGATGGGGTCACTGACCTGCATTTCTGCGAACAAGTAGTCAAAACATCGGCCAAAGTTTACCAAAAACCGCTTTGGAAGCTGTTGTGAAGCCTCTTAACAATTCCCAGTTCCAAAACAAGCAGTATTCTGCGCCAACCCATAAGGCTAAAACGTCCCAGGCCTTGCTTCGAAACAATTTGTCAGCGTTCTTTTTCTCTGAAGAATAGCCCTCAGGCAGTCCAGATTTGAACCCATTGGATTACAAATTGTGGACGGTTTTAGAGGACAAGGTTTGTCACAAAAGATACCCCATTATTGGATCTCTTAAGACTGCTTTGGTTGAGCTGTGGCCAATTTTCCAATGAACGATTTTTCGTGCAGCTATTGACGATTGGCCAGTGCGACTTAAGGCGTGTGTAAAGGCAAAAGACGGACATTTCGAAAAATTAGATTCTTTTTGGATACAATATACATCAATAAATATATTAAAAAATATTTGGTCCAAAAACATTCAGTACTTTTATTTTACATCATAAAACGTGTGTAACAGTATCTATGTCCCTACTAAGTATATTTCTGGCAAAGGCAACACAACACCTGGCATTTCCATTCGAATGTTTTACATTTTTAGCATAAACATACTCAGAACGTTTTGACGTACGACTATCATTTGTGATGTTTACAGTGACTTGAAAAATCAATTTGGCAAAAAAATGGAATTAACTCGTGAACATTTTCGTGCGATCATTTTTCACAACTTCACGACAAGAGTGCATCGATGAACTTAAATCTTTGTATGGTGATGAAGCACCATCCTATAGCACTGTGAAAAACTGGTTTAATGAATTCAATCATGGCCGACGCTCACTTAAAGACAAAGGTCGTCCAAAAACGGCCGTTATGCCAGAGAACATTGATGCCGTCCGTGAACTGATAATGCAAGATCGTCATGTGACATACCATGAGATAGAGGCATCCATGGGCATTTCTTCCACCAACATACATTCGATATTGCATGAACACCTGGCCGTAAAAAAACGTTTGTTCTCGTTGGATCCCGCACAATTTGACAATCGCTCAAAAAAAGGCTTGTGCCGATTAGTAAAAAGCAATTTTAAAAAAATACAATCGCGGTGCTTTAAATGAGTTTATAAGATCGTCACAGGTGACGAATCATGGATCTATACGTATGAGCCCGAAACGAAACAGCAATCGACCGTGTTGGTCTTCGAAGACGAGCCAAGTGCAACGAAAATTGTTCGAGGAAGAAGCACTTCGAAGCAAATGATCGCCTGTTTTTTCTGCAAAACTGGTCAAGTGGCGACTGTTCCGTATGAGCAACGTAGGAGGTCAATTCTGAGTGGTACTCCAATGTTTGTTGCCTGAAGACTTCGGAGAAATTCGAAAAACAAACAAGAGAAGACGAGTCATTGTGCACCATGACAATGCGAGCTCTCACACATCGGCTCAAACCAGCGCCTTTTTGACCGGCCAAAACGTCGAATTGATGAGTCATCTGCCCTACAGCCCTGACTTGGCACCCAAAGACTTCTTTTATTCCCGCCCATCAGAAAAAAAGCGTGGTCAACGATTTTCGTCGCCTGAAGATGCTGTTGATGCGTTCAAAAACTATGTTTTGGAGGTGTCTCAATCGGAGACAATTGGTTTGAGCTTATGCAAAAGTGTATAAATCATGCTGGAGAATATTTTAAAAAACATTAAAACCATTTTTGATGATAAATAATCGGATTTCCATTATTGGCCCAGAATTATTAGTAGCAGCCCTCGTATTATTCGTCGTCTTAAAATTGCAAGACGATCTAGCCATGTCCGACCGTGTGTCCATCCGTCTGCCGGCGATCAACTTTGGTTCCTAACTTAACTTTGGATCCTAAAATTGTCCATGATGATACATTTTAGTCGTAAGCTGTTTAGGATTGTAAATGTGCGAAATTGTCCCTGGGGGAAAAAGGGGAATGAAGTTACGTCGGTAAAAAGTTTTTCAACTAATTCAAATATAGAGTAATTTTCATGTTTTGGCAGAGATTAGAGATAAATCTAGGGGCCAAAAGTTTCCAAAAACGTACAATTTTTCTTTACGCGCTTAAGTAGCGTAGAGACGGTGAGGGTATATATGGTTTGACCCAGTTGAACCTAACAACGTTTTTACTTGTTTTTATTTGGCTTATTCTTTATAGTCTGAAATATTTATATTTTCAAGGTAAGCTGTATTATATCATTTTTTTTTAATTCAAAAGGGTGGTTTAATTTTAAGGGCCGATGTTGATTTGTCGCTCAAAAGAGCTATTGTTTCGTTAGCTACTCGTATGTGGCAAGTGGCATCGTCGTGTTGAAACCACATATCGTCCACATCCATATCGTTATCATCTCACGACAACGAACACCATTCACAGTAACTGCCTGATTGGCCTCGCTTTGGAAAAAATAAGGCCCGATGATGCCGCCAGCTCATAGACCGCACCAAACAGTCACTCTTTGTGGGTGCAACATCGGCCCTTAAATTGTAACCACTCTTTATAAGGGACCAGTGTACGGGGGCAATTTCTACCTAATAAAAAATCTTCCGTGCTAAGGCTTACTGCTTCGGTAAAAAAAAAGTTTGCTCCCTTTATGTTTCAATCACTCTTGGATTATCATTCGCCCAAATGCGGCATTTCTGCTTATTGACGAATCCGCTGAGGTCAAAATGTGCCTCATCACTGAAGATGATTTTCTTCGAAAATTGATTATCCACTTCATAATAAGCCTGAATATTTTTAACGTGTTGCTCGCTTGTGTATATTTCCATGGTTCAAATTGAGTTAGTCTGAAATTGAGAAGCATCAAATGAAAACCTGACGTAAAAATGTGGTTCACATACATCTTCGGCGCTGAAAATTTAACCACCCTTTTATTAAAAAATCGTCAATTGCGAGTCATTACTTTTGAAACCCACTTTCTTGTTTCGGCCAAACTTCAAGTATGCTGTTCAAAGTCTATGAATAAAAAACAAAACAATAAATATTTTTTTTTGTTTTCTATTCACAATCGTTTTCAGTAAAACACTTCAAAATCCCGAGTTCATATTTGGTGAAATCAAAACTCCTTTTGTGTGACCTTTTCAAATTCAATTTCAATTTTCATATTTAATGCAACCCTAAAATTCTATTCGTTCGCCTACGACTGTCGTACACGTAAATTAACAATGACACATATTAATAATCGAAAAGTTTGCTCACCATATACGGCCGAGGATATTCCAACTGGATCGGGGGTATCTCTGAAGTATGACAGCAGGCAGATGGGCAAACGGGTACTCCATGTCACGGATTGTCGAGCACGCTGACTGTGTGTCGATTGTATGTATGTGTACTCGTATGCGTACGTGTTTTCATGAAAAATGTACATGTTTTCTTTGTTACGACGACACTCGCATGTTTCTGAAAAATACCAACAACAACAACGAAAACTTTATTAATACCAAAGCATAGAAATATGCTGGGTAGTCTGGGACTTTTGTAGCGCAAGCCCACGTCCTTTCAGCTAGCAATCACAGTTTGTTTTGATTGTATTTTCATATAGTACACAGGCGACGATGGGCATGTATTGACGCACGCACGCACACATACAAATACATATGCATGAGAGGACTCACGCACACTCATACTTGCATGTATATATATATACACCCCCCTGAACGTGGGAGCTTGGCTTTCAATAATGATGTTACAACAATTTGTTTGTCGGGTGGGTTGAGGAAGGGAGGTCAGACGTATAATGCGAGTGTGAGCCTGTGTGCAAAGGACATTTTCCATTTTTAACGACATTTTA
Source organism: Hydrotaea diabolus (assembly GCA_963513945.1). NCBI lineage: Eukaryota > Metazoa > Arthropoda > Insecta > Diptera > Muscidae > Hydrotaea > Hydrotaea diabolus. The sequence continues at coordinate 155,438,002 of OY740718.1, forward strand.
TCGATGGTCAAATAAGTCAACACTTGTTGGTGTGAACATAATTTATTACACACTCAAGACAACTCCAAGTGTGTGGATGAATTATGGCGATATTGAATTATTATTTTCTGTTCTTTCTCTCTCGAAAAGTATTAAGTTCGACTTTACTGGCAATCAATTGATCAATTTCATTAAATATGCCCAGTAAAGGGCGTTTTTCAAGAATGATTGAACTTTAGTTTAAGAGTTCTCGAAGCCATAAAAAGATAAATTATGCAAAGTGTGTACGGATGGTGTAGTTGGCCCCACTCAAAGTGTACGAGGGTTGATATATATTTCAATGATTTGTTTTTATTCTCGTACATCAAGAAAAAAAGTGAGTGGTCAACGATGTTCGTCGCCAGAAGATGCTGTTGAAGCTTTAAAAACCCATGTTTGGGAGGTGTCTCAATCGGAGTGGAAAAAGTGCTTCGACAATTGTTTTGAGCGCTTGTAAGGGCGGAAACTTCTTAGCCTAGCACAAAAAGCGCGGTATAAACAGAAAAAAGTTAAGTGTTTTGGAAACTTCCATCTCTGCTATAAACACATGTTAAATTTTGTTTCGATCTGGCAACTCCTTCATATAGAAACAGGTGTTCACAAAAGACGCATCCGCGATTTTTTTACAATGGAAAAATTAGAAATGCGTGGTGTCATTAAATATTTACATAAAAAAGGTTTATCGGGACAAGAAATTCATAATGATATGGTGAATGTGTTAGGTGAAAGTGCTCCTTCATATGCAACAGTAAAAAATTGGGTTGCTGAATTTAAACGTGGTCGTACAAGCATTGAAGATGAACCACGTAGTGGACGTCCAAAAACTGCAACAACAACAGAAATTGTAGCCAAAGTGCATGATATGGTATTAAATGATCGACGAATAAAAGTGCGTGAAATAGCTAATATCATGGGCATCTCAAATTATCGAGTCCATTTAATTTTGCATGAAGAACTACAGATGAAAAAGCTTTCTGCAAGATGGGTGCCGGACTTGTTAACAGTCGATCAAAAACGCATAAGAATGAACATTTCTCGAGCTTGTTTGGATCCTTTTTTAACGAAATAAAATGTATTTTAAACGTCGTTTCATAACTGTTGATGAGACATGGATCCACTACTATACTCCAGAGACAAAAGAACAATCCAAACAATGGACTGAAGCTGGAGGAAGTGCCCCAAAGAAGGCAAAAACAATTCAATCGGCTGGTAAGGTTATGGCAACGGTTTTTTGGGACTTCAAATGTATTTTATTGATTGACTATCTGCAAAAGGGTAAAACAATAAATTCAGAGTACTATTGCAACCTTTTAGATCAATTAAATGTACAAATTCGAGAAAAACGTCCTGGCTTACAACACAAAAAAATAATTTTTCATCAAGACAACGCACCAGCGCACAAGTGTTTTAACAATGGCTCAAATCAACGAATTAAAGTACGAGTTGCTTGACCACCCACCTTATTCTCCTGATTTAGCTTCCATTGACTTTTAACTGTTCCCAAATCTAAAAAAATTCCTTGCTGGCCAGCGTTTTACCTCAAATGAAGATGCAATTACAGTTGTAAACCACTATTTTGAAGACCTTGAGGAAAACTGTTTTACTCAAGGGATAGAATTGCTAGATTAGCGTTGGACTAAGTGTATTGAAGTTTCAGGAGATTATATTGAAAAATAAAAATATTTTTGAAAAACTAACTATTCTCTTTCATTGATAGGCTAAGAACTTTCCGAACCGCCCTAGTAAAAGTGTTTTAATCTGGCTGGAGAATACTTTGAAAAACAATAAAACCATTTTCGATGATAAATATTCGCAGTTTCATTATTAGGCCAGCAATATATATAGCAGCCCTCGTATCCTTGCAAGTAAAACCAGAAATTTGAAAAAATTATCAGTTTTTTTATAGGCGATTAAAGATTCAAATTTTAAATCGCCCATCCTGTACAACAACCAAAAAACTTGACAGCAAAAACCGGTTTTTGAAAAACCAGCTTTCGGGTTTGGACATAAAATCCGAAATGTCGGTTTTCGGTTTCGGGTTTGGACACTTTATTCTAGAGCTGCAGGTTCTGAAATCGGGAAAAGCTTTGTTGTATCATAAATATGGACCGATTTAGACCAATTTCAATGGCGTTCGCCTTATGGCAAAACCTAAAAGTAAAAGCACAAAATTTAATCGAATTTGGTTTATAGTTGCGATGTGTGCCACGATTGATTGTTGGCCGCCGCACAGTGGGATGCTTAGTGTACACGACACGATCACACAAGTAAACCCACGTTAAAATCCAGGTAAAATCATTTAAAAAAAGGATATTCTGCGGCGTGTTTCTACGAGGGTTACTATATATATTTCTGGCCTAGACAACACTAAGTGATGCCTACCGCCATCTGACATTTCCATTGGAAAGTTTGACATTTTTTAGCATAAACGTACTGAGAACGTTTTTAAAAATTGTTTTAAAAATTGAGTTAACTCGTAAAAATTACTCAGACCTGATCAAACTTTCGCCGTAGATAGTTAGATTAAATGGCGACCCATTTTATCTGAGTGACGGCTACCCAACGCTTGACAATAGATATTTTTTTAAGAGGTGGTCAAAATTTAAGGGCCAATGTTGAATGTGAACCACATTTAAACATCAAGTTTTTTCAGCATTTCATTTGATATTTCTTAATTTCAGACTAACTCAATTTGAATCCAAACGTTATCAATGGACAGACAGAATGGTGGCAAGAAATGGCAACACTACTCGTAGATGATCAATTTTCGAAGAAAATCATCTTCAGTGATGAGGCACATTTTCGCCTCAGTGGATTCGTCAATAAGCAGAATTACCGCATTTGGGTATGGGACATTTTGGAATGATAATCCAAAAGTGATTGTCGAAAAAACAATGCACCCACAAAGAGTAACTGTTCGATGCTGTTTATGGGCTGGCGGCATTATCGGGCCGTATTTTTCCAAAATGAGGCCGGTCAGGCAGTTACTGTGAATTTGTGTGTTTGCTATCGTGAGATGGTAAAGAACTTTTTATGCCCCGACTTGGAAGATATGGATGTGGAAGATATGTGGTTTCAACAGGACGGTGCCCCTTGCCACACAGCTAACGAAACAATGGCTCCTTTAAGCGAAAAATGCAATGTCAGTGTTAGCACACTTCGTGGCGATGTTTATTGGCCGCCAAGATCATGTGATTTGACCATGTTGGCCTTCTTTCTTTGGAGCTATTTGAAAGAAAAGGTGTACGTCGATAACCAAACATCGATTCAAGAGCGAACAATTCAAGAGCTAAAGGATGAGATAATTCGCCACATAAACGGAAAAAAACTTCAATTATGCCTCAGCGTCATCGAAAATTTGGACCATCGGATGGAGGTGTGCCGCCGAGGACGCGGCGGTCATTTGGCAGATATTTTGTTCCATACATAATTGAACCATACCAATACTTAGTAGGGACATAAATACTGTTACACACGTTTTATGCTGTAAAATAAAAAGTTCCGAATGTTTTTGGACCAAATATTTTTTAATATATTTATTGATGTATATTGTATCCAAAAAGAATCTACTTATTCGAAATGTCCGCCTTTTGCGTTTACACAAAGAATCTACTTATTCGAAATGTCCGCCTTTTGCGTTTACACACGCCTTAAGTCGCACTGGCCAATCGTCAATAGCTGCACGAACCTCGTCCATTGGACAATTGGCCACAGCTCGAACCAAAGCAGTCTTAAGAGATCCAATGTTGGGTTATCTTTTGTGACAAACCTTGTCCTCTAAAACCGTTCACAATTTATAATCCAATGGGTTCAAATCTGGACTGCCTGAGGGCCATTCTTCAGAGGAAATGAACGCTGGCAAATTTGTTTTGAAGCTAGGCCTGGGACGCTTTTGCCTTATGGGCCGGCGCAGAATCCTGCTGGAAAGTCCATGGCTGGTTTTGGAACAGGGAATTGTTAGGAGGCTTCACAACAGCTTCCAAAACGATTTCTTGGTAATCTTTGGTCGATGTTTTGACTCCTTGTTCGCAGAAATGCAGATCAGTGACCCCATCGTAAGAGACACCCCAACAAACCATGACTGAAGCTGGGTGATGACCCTTTTTCACCCTTGGGATCAGTTCAGATGCTTCCTTAGATGACAGCGCATACACTCTATCATTTTGCTTGTTAAATTTTTCCTGAACGGTAAAATTTTTTTCATCGGTGAACAAAATTTTTCTGTGCAAGTTTTTAGCGTGCTCCAAAAGACGTTGGCATTTCGTAATCCTATTTTTTTAAGCTGCAGTCAATAAATGTGCGGTACGTCGTTTGAAAGCCCTAAGTCCCAAGTCTTTTTTAATGATTCGACTCAGGGTTGGCAAAAAATTCGGTTGTGGCAACAAATCCGTTCTCTGTTTGTACCGTTGTTGGCATATTGTTTTATCTTATTTAATCAGTAAAAATCTTCCATCATATTTTCCTCCTTTTCCTCGACATGACCCTCCTTATGCTCAAGAGTACTTCAAGTAAATAAGGAACCAGTTTTTTGCCACTACTAAAAAATTAAATTTTTTTCATTAAACAAGTGCGGCATGTGGACTTATCGATCCTCAAATTATTTTCAGGAGGTTTGAATTCTTCGTATTTTGTACCGGGTCTTCAGTTACAATTAACGAACGTTACAGAGCTCCAACTAACATTCAGTTCTACTGATGGCATACTCAAGTTGCATGCAACCTTAATCATTAGGTTGGCAAAAACATTCGGTAGTGGCAACTAATCTGTTCTCTGGGTTTAATTAATATTTCGCGTTGTTTTACAAAACATACTCGTATAATGTGTTTGAATTATTAAGTCTATGGTGGAAGGTATATTTATTAATCTCAGGTGAGTCATTCGGTTGTCAAAAAAAATCGGTCGTGGCAACGAATCTGGTCGCCCTCTCTACTCTAAGCTAAATTTATTCACACTTAATACCGAACATTACAAAATTGTAACGATGTTTTGCATTTGGTTGCGAGTACAAGTGTATGTGTGCCTATTATATGAAAAATAACAGATATCTCCCCGACCAGTTAGAACTCGGGCGGCGAAGGACAGACGGTCGCATTTGCATGCTTCGATGCTTTTGTTTAGTTGCAGAAAAATACGGCCTCTTCGTCCAAACGGACTTCGAACTTGGCACCGACTGAAGTGACGACGCTGCTGCGGCGCCTGGTGCCGCAGCGACGGCTCATTGTAAATTCAAATTGTCCCTTTTTCGTTGAGGTCTTTTTGCCTATAAAAATTATTTTGGAATTAATTTAAATAACCTTTTAAATGTACGAAAGAATACAATTTAATTGAAACCACTTGTTCGACAACAAAAACATGCTAAAAGTTAAGAATCTCATTTGAAATTCTAATTTTCATACAAACACACTCACACACACAGCCATACACAAACACACACATACACAGCCACCATCTCAAAAAGCTCGCACCCGTGCAAATACATTTGAAATGGTTTTTGGCTCACTTTTGAAGGCAAAAAGCCACCGTCAAAACACACACACACCTACACACACATACTCAGTCAACAGAGAGAGACTTGCACACACCCAAACACACAGAGGTACCTGGGCATAAACACATACTTTGTTTAGCATACGAACGTCGTAGTACGACAAATGTGAATGTGACTGACGTATCGTACCGTACCGTATCGTATCGTATCTCCCCAGGAATGGTTGGCAAACATTCCGGCTGTCCTTCAGTACCTGACCATTTTTGAGATGGATTCTTTTTTTTTGCTGTGGGTCTCGCTTGCTTCTCGGCTGTGGTGATGGCAACGATGATGAACCGCTGATGGGTGGGGGCAGTTTGTTGCGGACTTTTTCATTATATTCGGGGTAAAAATGTTGTCTATTCTTCATGATTTTCGTGCCTATTTCATTCTATTTTGCATCATTCGAAATGATGCCCTCGAACGCCGACGACATCTGGCTTTTGGGTGGGGGCACCCGCCTGATGCTGATGATGATGACAAACAAACAATTTACTTCCTGATAAGCAAAAAAAAACAAACACGAGAAAAGCAAGTAAGAAACGAAGAATAGAATAGAAATAAAATGAAGGACATTTGGGCGAGTGTAAAAAAAAGAAACATGAATGAAAAAACGGAAGCACCGAATAAGCTTCAACGGGAAGGGAAGTTCATTACATAAACAGTCACACGCTCGTAACCACAAAAAAAAACAGTAGGCTGCTGTTGCCTTATGGTGGATGATTTTTCTATACTCTACTCAAGGGCGGGTTGATGCCAGGGTTAAAAAATCAACGAAAAATCAAATGTTACTATCCGGCTTGAAGCAAGAGAACAGTGCAATACAGGGCGGTGTTTAATTTTCGCGGAAAAATATATTTTTTGCATTTATGAAATAATGCTCTCTCTAAAGGCTTTAAAACTAGGGAGTGACTCGTAAAACTTTTGTGACCCGCCTTATTCTACACGATATGACGGACTGTACGGATTGATATACGTATGATATACGTATATATGTGACGCGCAAAATAGAAAGGGACCTAAGGTTAAAAACCAGTTTTTTTCAGGAGAGCCATTTTAAAGATTCACTTTCATAAAACTCGCATATCTCTGGGAGGGAACACTTTTGGGGCATGGGATCGGTCTCATTCGATGCTCAGATGTTGTCCACATCAAAAAAAAGTGAAAAGTTGATGAAAAGTTTTGTTCAGGAGAGCCATTTTAAAGATTAGGTCCCTTTTAATTGCGGTTAGAATCATCGACTTCACTATCATAAAACGCGCATATCTCTGGCAGGGAATACTTTTGGGGCATGGGATCGGTCTCATTCGATGCTCAGATGTTGTCCAAATTCAAAACAAAAAAATGATTTTTTTACCCTTAGGTCCCTTTCTCTACGTGCTGTCACATATATATCTGGCATAGGCAACACCAGGTGTTGCCTGGCGCCATCTGACATTTCCGTTGGAAAGTTTGACATTTTGTAGCATCAACGCTCTCAGAAATTTTTGCTGTACGACCATGACTTGAAAAAATCAATTCGGCAAAAATATGGAATTAACTCGTGAATAATTTCGTGCTATCATTTTTCAAAACTTTCGACGTGGATTATCACGACAAGAGTGCATGGACGAACTTAAATCTTTGTATGGCGATGAAGAACCATCCTATAGCACTGTAAAAGACTGGTTTAATGAATTCAATCATGGCCGACGCTCGCTCAAAGACGAAGGTCGTCCAAAAACGGCCGTTGTGCCAGAGAACATTGATGCCGTGCGTGAACTGATAATGCAAGATCGTCACGTGACATACCGTGAGATAGAGGCATTTCTTCCACCAGCATACATTCGATATTGCATGAATACCTGGCCGTAAAAAAGGTTTGTTCTCGTTGGATCCCGCACAATTTGAAAATCGCTCAAAAAAAGGCTCGTATCGATTGGTGCAAAGAAATTTTTAAAAAAATACGATCGCGGTGCTATTAAAGAAGTTTATAAGATCGTCACAGCTGACGAATCATGGATCTATGCGTATTAGCTCAAAACAAAACAGCAATCGACCGTGGGGATATTCGAAGACGAGACAAATCCAACGAAAGTTGTTAGTGGAAGAAGCACTTCGAAGCAAATGGTCGCCTGTTTCTTCTAACAAAAACTGGTCATGAGGCAACTGTTCCGCTTGAGCAACGTAGGACGGTCAATTCTGAGTGGTACACCACAATTTGTTTGCCTGAAGTCTTCGGAGAAATTCGAAAAACGAACAAGAGAAAACGAATCATTGTGCACCATGACTATGATGTAACACATCGGCTCAATCCAGCTCCTTTTTCATCAGCCAAAACGTCGAATTGTTGGGTCATCCGCCATACAGCCCTGACTTGGCCAATGACTTCTTTTTAATCCCGCACATCAAGACCAAAATGCGGGGTCAGCGATTTTCGTCGATAGAAGATGCTGTTGTAGTGTTCAAAAACCATATTTTGGAGGTGCCTCAATCGGAGTGGAAAAAATGCTTCGACAATTAGTTTAAGCGCATGTAAAAGTGTATAAACCATGCTGGAGAATACTTTGAAAAACAATAAAAACCATTTTTGATGATAAATATTCCCATTTTCATTATTAGGACAGAAATATATGTAAGCATATAGCAACCCTCTTATATCGAAAAATCGAAGAGGTCATGCATGAAAGGGTTAAGGACGATACATGGTTTGTAGTTGAATCGTTAGCTAAGACTCACTTAGCACATTCAAAATGGGACTGAATTTTGACAATTGGTATCCAGTGGCCCAAAAACAACCCAAAGTACAGTGGTTGGAAGGAACCAGTTTTGGAAAGAAGTCTCCAATTTCTGTTGCGTTTTTCGTAGATCCATTATTAGCTTTAAAAAAACGGCCGCATATGGCCAAAAAAACAGTTTTTCTTAAAGTTAATGCACGGGTGCACACGTGTACCTCAATGGCAAAATTACATGAATTGGGTTACGAATTGGTACCTCATCCGCCATATTCTCCGGATTTGGCCACCAGTGACTATTTCTTATTTACAAGCCTTATGAAAGAGATTCAGCTCCAACGATGAACTTATTGATCAAACAAATGCCTATTTTATGGACCTCGAATAATCCTATTCTTTGGACTAAGTGTATTGAGCTTAAAGGAGATTATGTAGAAAAATATTTTTTTTTTGCAAAAAAAACTGTGTTTTATTCGAAAGTCACAGAATTATTGATATGTCTTCGTAGATGCACACGAAGCAATGCAGCTACACGCAAAGCAACGGTTGGTTTATCATGGCTGCAGTGCTGCAACGCTTGCCTCGAGTGCATCCAGCATAATAGCGAAAAGCTGTTTGGTATTGTAAAAGGGCAAAATCGACCCAAAAGACTTCTTGAACAAGCAGATTTGTTGAGTATTTGCACAAAATACCTTCATTTTAGGACGATACATCGTTTATTGTGGGATCGTTAGCAAAGACTCACTTTTAACACATGCAAAATAAGACTGTTTTTTTGACGTTTGGGATCCAGTGGCCTTAAAAAAATACGCGAAGCACAGCGGTTGGAGGAACCTGTTTTGGAAACAAGTCTCCAACTTCTGTTGCATTTTTCCCAGATCCATTATTACGATTTAACTTTAAAAAAACGGCCCCATATGGGCAAGAAAAATGCTATGTTTTATCAGGATAATGCACGGGTGCAGTCTCAACAGCAAAATTGCATAAATTGGGTTACGAATTGGAGCCTCTTCCGCCATATTCACCGGATTTAGCTATTATTTCCTATTCAAAACCTAAAGAAATGGCTCGGTTTAAAGAGCTTCAGCTTCGTCTCTATAGGTCGGTGTATTCGAGTAAACAGGCACATTTCTAGCCCTCTAGCCAAAATAGGTATGTTATAATACATGTTGTGGCACCAAGTGTGACCTTTTTTTAAATAATTTATTTTTAATGTATATATCTTTTGTTTTTCTGTTTTTTGTTTTCATTACTTATATATAGGGTGGGCGATTTAACATTTTAAATTTGAATCGGCTGTAAAACAAGTACTGATAATTTTTTTTTAAATGTCTGGTTTTATTGGAAAGGTTGAACTTTTTCATTTAACAATGGTACACCATCCGATGCGTTTTCACTTCGCCCAATAGGCTAAAGACACTGTTCCGCAAACATTTACTTTTGAGCCCTCCTTTAGACAAAACCAACTGATCCTTATGTAAAATAATCAAGTTTTAAGATGAAGTTCATTTTCATCTTGGTGGCTAGGTCAATAAGCAAAATTGCAGCATATAGGGTTCAGAGAATTCACAGTCACTGTTTGGTGTGGATTTTGGGCTGACGGCATCATTGTGCTACTTTTCTTCGAAAATGAGCAAGAATTCGCCGTTACTGTCAACGGTGCGCGTTACCATGACATGCTCAACGATTTTTTGTTTCCAAAAATTTATTCTCCTGAATTTTTGGAAGCAAAAATTCGTCGTCTTGAACGACATTTGGTTTTATCAAGATGGGGCCACATGTATCAAAGCCTACGCAACCATCGATGTTTTACTCACGGTTTTTAAATCGAAAGTCAGCAGTAATTTTGATGTCAATTGGCCGCCTTGGAGCTGTGATTTGAGCCTTTTGGATTATTTTCGTTGGGGAGCCATTAAGGATAAATGTTACGCAAAGCATCCAGAGACAACCGAAGTGTTGAAACATGAAATCGAAGTTGCCATTGAAGAGATTCAACCCGAAACAATCAACAATGAGCTGAGGGCCGAGCCAGTTGTGCTACTCCTATGAATGATATTGTGTTACTTTATTAAATAACAAAGTTCAACATTTTCAATAAAACCACAAAATTTAAAAAAAAAAACTATCAGTACTTTTTTTTAAAGCCGATTCAAACAGGAACATTTCTACATATTCGTTAGAATATTTAATACGTATTTAAAAAAAAATGATTTGCTCGAAAAGTTCATGAAACGCTTCCCTATAATCGCTATATAGGTCGATGACCTCTTATAGCTCCAATGCAAATGTCCCTCCTTATTTGAGGTTGTGCCAATCCCCTAGCCAAACTTTATGTCCACAAAAAATAGTCCAGCGGTGTTAAATCGCACGATCTTGGAGGCCATGCGACAGGCCCAAGGCGCGAGATAATGAGTTTACCAAAAGTTTTTTTTCTCAATAAATTGATTGTTTCGTTGACTGTATGAAGTGTAGCGCCGTCTTGTTGGAATTATTCACGGCGACGTTCCGGCCATCATCGTTTTTGAAAAAATATGGACCAATAATTCCACCAGGTGGCATTACACCCACCAGTGCTGGGGTATAATGACACCTCTTGAACATCTTCTGGTTGCTCTTTAGCCCGAATGTGGCAATTTTTTATTGCAGTTGCCGTTGAGCCCGAAAAGGGCCTCATCACTGAACAAAATTTTGGTCGAAAACAGAGGATCTTCCCGTTTCTCGCCGAACGCTCATTTTCATAAATCAGTTGCCAACATTTGAAGGAAATTATCATAAAAAAAATAAATGACACTAAATGTCCTTTCGAAGAAACAATACAGATTCCACACTTGAATTAAATTTTCATATATATTTTTTTATTTTAAAAGATAACCCCTACTTATATGTGAGGCGCAAAATAGAAAGGGACCTAAGGTTAAAACCCAGTTTTGTTCAGGAGAGCCATTTTAAAGATTAGGTCCCTTTCTATTTGCGCTTAGAATCGTCGACTTCACTTTCATAAAACGCGCATATCTTCGGGAGGGAACACTTTTGGCGCATAGGATCGGTCTCATTCGATGCTCAGATGTTGTCCACATCAAAAAAAAGTGAAAAGTTGATGAAAAGTTTTGTTCAGGAGAGCCATTTTAAAGATTAGATCCCTTTCTATTTGCGCTTAGAATCGTCGACTTTACTTTCATAAAACGCTCATATCTCTGGGAGTGAACACTTTTGGGGCATGGGATCGGTCTCATTCGATGCTCAGATGTTGTCTACATCAAAAAAGAAAAAAAATGATATTGATTTTTTTTACCCTTAGGTCCCTTTCTCTATGCGCCACATCTATGTCACATATACTGATCACCTGTTTCAATTAACAACGTTTTAGTATGGACAACTATTTCTCTTTCGATTTACATTACGCTTTAATTGAAAATAAATTCGACTTAGTCTCAACAATTTCATGGCTCCAGACTGTGCGAAGGAAACGAAAAGACCTCAACAATTTTCTTTTGTAGTTTATATTTTGACCAATTTCGTTTCTTTCGGTTAGTTTCTGTTTGTATTTTTTTTTGTCTGCCTTTTCTTCGGGCATTTTTTTTTTAAAAACTTTGACTTTTGTGTGTGTCAACAATTCCATTCAGAAATGCACAAACGAAACGTTGGAAGAGATTAGAGGGAAATCGTGTCTGTGATAGAGGGACAATTTCTCTACAAAGCTAGATTGAGGCCAGCAAAACGTTTCGGTTTATACACACTAACAAAGCCGGACACAAATGAAAGTCAGTCATGTCGCTAAGGTCAACATCGACAACAACAACCATAACAGCAACAGCAATCTCAATGGCCAGGGCAGCAACAATACTAACAGTAGCTCTGGCAGTATGAAGAAGGATCCGCAACAATGGCCACAGTGTTACCAGCAGCAGCTGCAGAAGGAGCAGCCCCGTTGGGTTGAAGGGCCGACCGAATGTGGAGCGTCGTCGACATATGCAGATTTCTAAGGCGGATTAAAGTTAACAATGCTGCCAAACATTGCTCTTGCTTTTCTACATTTCTATTATTTTTTCGCCCTCTTTCTATCTCTCGTCTTTCCCTCACTATTATGTACTTTCTTTGTACGTATTCTTTTTTATTTGCAGAAGCTTTAACATTTCTTTCTTCTGGTTATGGGTGTGTGTGTGAGCTGTATTTGATTTTTTTGAGCACTGAAATGGCAATGAAACTATTTAAAGATTTTAAATTAAGATTAGAAAAAGTTTTTTTTCTTCGTTTTTTCCGAATTTTTTCATACTGTTGGTTTTTTATTTAACCAAAAAAAGAAGGCTTAAACAATTGCTTTCGAGGATATGCGAAAAAACCAACTGGGGACTGAATTCATTTGAAGGTTGTGTGTCGTGTGCTCAGCGTAAATTGCAATTTTGCACAGATTTTTTCCATGTTAATTTAAGCAAAAGTAAATATTACGTGCCCACCTCTGTTTGGACGGGGTAATTTAGATTTCTCAACTGTTAATTGGATTTAAGAAGTTTTCTAAAGGTTTTCGATAGAGGACACATATGGGCAAAAGGGGGTAAGCAGCGAAGGTCCTAACAAAATATTAACAATTTTGGGATTTGACTTAAAGATTGGAACCTGGTGAGACATTTACAGTTAGGAAATTCAAAATTAGAACATCATTTCTGTTGAAAAAATAAAAAAGGAAGGGACTAATTTTACAATACCCTACACCATTGTAGTGTATAACAGGTTAAAGGCTTTTGAATGGACTTACAAAAAAAAAATATTAGACATTGAATAGGGATTAAACCGGCTCAAGACCTCTTGCTTCTATATTTAAATATAAGACAAGTTTTTAACAAAATGGCAAAGTGACATTGATTTTCGTGGCTGCACACTACTTTTATCATGATTTCGGGTCCGTGACAACCCTCTTCAGAAAGCCTTGCTGCAATTGTTGAAAGTAAAACCGAACTCTATAAGGCCAGGCTAAATATAGTTAAAATGTATTGTTTATATCATGCAGGCTTCAAACATTTAGGGATTGCTATTTATATTTGGGGCCCAGACAATACTACTGTTGCCAGATGAAAATTGTTACTTCCATTGGAAAGTTTGACCTTTTTATAGCATAACCTTACTCAGAGTGTTTTGTCATTTGAGAGCGAATTATTTTGTTTAAAGTATAAGTATGTTGCAAAATTCATCTCGGTCAAAAAATGTAAGATCGTACTTATTCGTACAATGAATTCTCAAGACAAGAGATTCTCACTCAGGGTTTCCATACGTCCTCCTTTTGAAGGACATGTTCCTCTTTTTGACCCCTGTTCTTGAGATGAGTTTTTGCAGCTTTGTACCAAACAGGGCATGCGTAAGTTAAAGAAGGGTTATAATGCTTTTAAAGATGAGATTTTGGTTTTTTAAGTGCAATGATCAACGTTTGTTTAAGAGTGGCCACAGAGATTTAATCATTCTGAGACAATTTTTGCGAGTTTCATCTATATGGTTTTTGAAGGTGAGTTTTTTATCAAGAATTACTCCGAGATATTTCACGCTGTCTTGAATTGCGACTGTTTCGTTTCCAAAGTTTATATGGCGGGCTGGAAACCGTTTTGGAGAATTGTTGTATGGAAATATTATGGCTTGAGTCTTGGTTGGGTTAATCTTTATTTTCTATTTATTGAAATACTTGTTACACATCGCTAGGCCTTTCTCCATTTTTTTCAATAGTGCCTTAGTTAGCTTACTCGTGGTAATGAGAGCTGTATCGTCAGCGTATAAGCTGTTTTGATATTATTTGGGGGAGAAAAGTCCGATGCGTATATAACAAAGGCGATAAGACTGAACCTTGAGGTAGGCCGGCAGCGATCGTTTTTTGAGTAGAGTTGGCACCGTTGACAGACACAACAAATGACCTGTTGTCAAGGAATTCAGCGACCAATCTACATAAGTTTTTTGGCATTTCAAAATTGATTAATTTGAATATAAGGCCATTGTGCCAGACTGTGAAAAGCTTTTTCAATGTCTAGGAGAATAAGACCAGTTGAGAGTATATTTCACTTGTTTGTCGTAATGATATTTTTAATTCTACAGACTTGATGTACAAAGATGTGATCCTTTTTGAAGCCAAATTGTTCGTTTGCAATTATAGAGTTATCCATCGCAAAATCACTAATTCTCCTATGGATTATTTTTTCAAAAAGTTTCCCGATGTTACTAAGAAGGCTTATAGGTCCATAACTTTTGGGATCGTTTTTTGGTTTATTCGGTTTTAGTATTGCTATGACCTTAGCTTGTTTAAAAACTTTAGGAAAGTAGTGTAACTGTATGCAGCTGTTAAAAACGATCACCCATAACATTAAAGCTTTCACAGGAAGATTCTTTATTAACAAATTTGAAATATTATCCAATCCGGGAGATTTAGAGGATTTAAGTGACTTTATGATGGTGGACAATTCGTCCAGGGATGTAAAAATGGCATCCCCATTGCTGGGTTCTTCTCTTCTAATACCATTGATATTGGAGTTAACTACCCTGTCCACAGAATGCTTGAAGTTCGATGTTGTGGCATTTGCTTCTGAAAAGGTATCTGCTAATACCTTGGCTTTCTCTTCATCAGCAACTGTGTAGTCTGTTCTCGAAAAAAATTGGGAATTTTCTTAATGCCTTTTCCTCTAAAGTTTTTACTGATTTTCCAGAAAGATTTATCACCCGGTTTCAACTTTAAAGGTAAATTATTCCACTTACTATTACGATCACATTTGATTTTGTCATTTATGATTTTAGATATTTATTTCACACATTGATTGTATAAATTGGCTCTTTGGGCTCTCCTTTTGAGAAACCGTCTTGTTTTAATTAATTTGATAATATTCCTCGATAAGATGTAGTTATTAGATGAACTTACTTTTGGTGTTGTAACATTTCTAGCTTCCAGAATGAGTTTGTTTAATTTGTCTATTTCACGGTCTATCAACTGTTTAGTGTTGTAACTTTCAATGTTAGTAACTATCCTGTTTTCAATACAAGTTTTAAATGCTGCCCAGTTGGTTTGTTTAAAATCAAAGTGGCTTGTATCAATAATACTCACAGATGAGCGATTTATTGTACATACGATTGAACGGTGGTCAGATGGTATCTCATAGCCCATTACATTTAAGGTCATACTTAGGGTAGAATTACTTATGATGACGTCAAGTACAGAAGAAGAACGGTTCTGCTGGTGAGGATTGTATGTCGGTTCATTTGTATGGTAGAGAACAAATTGCAGGATTGTTGAAGATTGAATAGCACATTCCCAGCCGTATTATTTGAGGAACAATTCCAGGATACATGTTAAGCATTAAGGTCTCCATGGATAATATATTCGTTGCCCTGGAGATTCTCAACAGATTTACTTCATGAAGAATGTAATTATAAAAACTTATTGAATTTATCAAAAAATTTACTGATAATTATTTTACTAAGATTGAATATTCTTCTTATCCACTGATAAAAGAGTGTAGAGAAATAACATAATTTGCAACATGTAAATGTAAAACACCAAATCGAGAATATCGTATATTTGTACGAGTATGTTACTAGTTCTAGTAATATCACATTATATACATGTATATTTTCCACAAATTTGATTTTTTTTTCTAATTTTCAAATAAAGGTTTTCCTTATTTTTCCTTTAAAAAATCACATAAACAATACTCCTTTATGAATATATAATTTTAAAATATTTTTCGCTGTAATATATATTTATAATATCTCGAAACTGTGTAAATACTAACTAAGATATGTAAATAAAGATGATTCCAAAAATTGAGAAAAAAATTGATCCCCGTTCTTAAAGATATGAACCTGGTGAGACATTAGAGGATAGACAATTTAAAATCAGAACATCATTTATGTTGAAACAATTAAAAAAAGAGGGGACTTTGACAAAGAATGGACTTTATAGGAGATCTTACTTAATATGGACGCGCAAAATAGAAAGGGACCTAAGGGTAAAAACCAGTTTTGTTCAGGAGAGCCATTTTAAAGATTTAAATACGTGTATCTATGGTGTACCATCACCTTCATAAAACGCGCATATCTCTGGGAGGGAACACTTTTGGGGCATGGGATCGGTCTCATTCGATGCTCAGATATTGTCCACATCAAAAAAAAAGTGAAAAGTTTTGTTCAGGATAGCCATTTTAAATATTAGGTCCCTTTCTATTTGGGCTTAGAATCGTCGACTTCACTTTCATAAAACGCGCATATCTCTGGGAGGGAACACTTTTGGGGCATGGGATCGGTCTCATTCGATGTTCAGATGTTGTCCACATCAAAAAAAAAAAAAAAAATGAAAATTTACTTTTTTACCCTTTTCTCTGCGGGCAGTTTCGCCCTTTTACAATCCACACAGTTCATGATTTAGAATTTATGGCAATCAACATTATGCATACTCTACAGGGTTCCTGAGCATTATTTTAAGGTGTTGCAAACGTAATGACAAATTTAGTTTTCACTGGAGGCTATAAATACAAAAAGGTCGTGGAGTAAATAATCTCATTTTAAGAGTCCGCTTTGCTTACAATTAAAATGATTAATAATTTGTTGTTAAAGTAAAAGTGTTTCGCCCGCAATAAATCAATAAACATAATTAGAAGACTCAAGTACACCAACCCTCCTCCCCACCCTCACTCACCCATCAGCCTATTGCCAGGCACCGTGAATTCTAATTAGCAAATTATTAGCACTTAAATCGATTTGATGTGAACGTATTTTTTTATCCCAAAAAAGCACATTATTTACTGCGCCCAACCCCCATCAACCCACAAAGGAGGAAAACGGCAACGAATCAACCTACCTTCGACACTATAGAGCCAGCCTTGACAATAGCAGTTACAAGTGCGAACGAACGAGTATTTCAAGTGTTTGTTTCTGTGAGTGCTTTCACCTTTTCTTTCTGGGACAGCGACAAAAATTTACCCGGGAGGGGGAACATAAGGACAGAGCAGCGAGTTTTTGCATAATTTGTGCGGGACGTAAGGCCATATTGCGCATAAAATACATACAGACGACAACGCATAGCCACAATTACACACTTATGTTTGAGCCGGGGAAGAAAGCGAGAAAAAGGAAAAACTTTCGCGTTTAGCAGACGACGATAATTCATACAATTTATTAATGTTATTAAAAGCATTAGGGGCAACCACGCCAGCGACAGCGACAACAACAGCATCAACTTGTACATGCCGCAAGTCGTTTTTCATATTTGGACTGAAAAGGACTGGGTTGGAGCAGCAGCAGCAGCTGCCTTGGGACGTAGGAGTGGGAGGACAAAGGCCATTCATTGGAAAATCCGCAAAGTCAAAGAGTTGAAATACTGCAAAGGCAGGCAAACTATTTATGCTGGGAACTCGTAATGTCGTGAAGGGTGGAAGAATGAAATAAACATTTCCATTTCATCATGCATAAAACTTGGTAAAGCCGCGTGTACTTGGTGGCTTGACAAATAGTATTAGAACCTTAAAAAAGGCAGAGCAACAGTCCGATGCGATAGATCTTTAATACCCGACATTATACTTGGCGGAAGTATTTTGTAAGCAATTATGAGAAACATAGATAAATCAATATACAGGGTGGAGTGCGGAAATTTGCTTATTTGGGCATAAAATAAAAAAATTATGAACCTTAGAAAAATGTATTTTATATGTTAATTATATTGAACAGTAAGGGAATTTTTAAATTACATGGTTTTACATAGTGTAACTGGCAAATGTCGACTATCGCTATCCACACACTGTTGCATACGTTTTCTGAAGTTATCACGAACTCTAACAAGCATGTCGACTGGTATTCTGCCAATTTCAGCCTGAATATTGTCAATTAGGTCTTCCAAGGTGTTGGGATGGTTGATGTACACCTTCGACTTCAGGTAACCTTAAAGGAAAAAGTCACATAGGACCCCAAAGAGATAAGCCGTCCAGGAAACATTTGCCTTAAATAGTTCATGGTAACCCTCACCGTGTGTGCAGTGGCACCATCCTGTTGGAACCATGTACCCTCTAATTGCATTGCCTTAAGATCAGGCTGAGAAAAGTCCTGTATCATAGTCAAGTACCGTTCGGAGTTCACAGTTACGGCAAGCCGGTTATCCTGGAACAAGTAAAGGACAATGATGCCTACTCGTGATATGGCGCACCACACAGTGAAGCGGTCCGAATGCAGAGGCCTCTGGTGAAGTTCTCTGGGGTTTGCTTTGCTTTAGTACCGCATATTTTGTTTGTTTACACGTAGGGGAACAACGAATCGTAAACAAACAACACTCTGCACTGCAATGATCGAGTGCGCATTTGAGAAATACGCTTCAACACAAAATGACCTCTCCTCACGTGTCCAATGCATGATATCAACTGAAAGGCAGACGAATGCAAATTTCCCGTCAGCCACTATACGCACACTCTCCACTCTCTTTAACCAACAGTGCAAAAAGCAAATTTCCGCGCTCCACCCTGTATTTACGTAAATTTGTTATATAATTCATTCTGCCACTTAGTCGCATAATTTGTCCAATTTTCTTAACACACATCGTGTAAATTCATCAATTTAACCAAAAAATATCGTTGATCTCGGATCTATAGCTCTCATCGACGTTCTTGACAAACTACGGTGCGATGATTATAGAGAACAGATTAATTGCCACAACCGTTTTTTTTGCAAAACGAATGTTGGTGATTGCACGTATGATGTATTCCATCGCTACAAGCGAATGTCGATTGGTTTTATGGCAATTTTTAGTAGCAGAAACTGACAGTATCGGTTGAAGAGACATAGTATCGATAATCTCAATAATTAGGATTATTATTGGAACTGAATATGTGACAGCACATAGAGAAAGGGATCTAAGGGCAAAAAAAATCAATTTTCACTTTTTTTGATGTGGACAAAATCTGATCATCGAATGAGACCGATCCCATGCCCCAAAAGTGTTCCCACCCAGAGATATGCGCGTTTTGTGCCCAGAGTGATAACAAAGAAATTCCAGTGTGATAATAAAACACAGATACGGGGGCTGCTATATATATTTCTGGCCTAATGGTTTTATTGTTTTCAAAGTATTCTCCAGCATGATTAATACACTTTTGCATGCGCTCATACCAATTGTCAAAGCACTTTTTTCACTCCGATTGAAACACCTCCAAAACATGGTTTTTGAACGTTTCAACAACATCTTCTGGCGACGAAAATCGTTGACCACGCATTTGTTTCTTGATGTGCGGGAATAAAAAGAAGTCATTGGGTGTCAAGTCAGGGCTGTACGGCGGATGACCCATCAATTCGACGTTTTGGCCGGTCAAAAATGCGTTGGTTTGAGCCGATGTGTGAGAGCTCGCATTGTTGTTGTGCATCATGCACAATGATTCGTCTTCTCTTGTTCGTTTTTCGATTTTCTCCGAAGACTTCAGGCAAGTAAATTGTGGTGTACCACTCAGAATTGACCGTCCTACGTTGCTCAAGCGGAACAGTCGCCACATGACTGAAGAAACAGGCGACCATTTGCTTCAAAGTGTTTCTTCCACGAACAACTTTCGTTGGCTTTGGCTCGTCTTCGAAGACCTACACGGTCGATTGCTGTTTTGTTTCGGGCTCATACGCATAGATCTATGATTCGTCACCCGTGACGATCTTAAAAACTTATTTTGAAGCACCACGATCGTATTTTTCAAAATTTTTTTGCACCAATCGACACGATACTTTTTTTGAGCGATTGTAAAATTGTGCGTGATTGGGATTTATTGATTGTCAAAATCCAGTTAAACGGGGAACTGAATCCGCTTGAATTGGAATGGTAGATCAGTTGGAATAATCGGAATTCGTGGGATAAGGACGTCCTCTCCTTTGGATTTTTCACTTATGGTCATCGCTTGAATGACATTGTTCATCAGTTTCTCGACGGAGAACCGTTTACCGTTGCACAATTTCGGGTGATTCAGAGTTTTACCGATCCCAAGTCAGCCGTAAATTATGCGACGGAGTTCCTAGCACATAAAGCGAGTTCAAAAATTCCGTCGGATAGTTTGTCGCTTTATCCTCGTCGGCCACGCTGTCAACAGATTTGTACGAATGCAGTTGTCCAGCGATTTGACTTTATGTAATCAAATTAAAGCTATCGGCGTCTTTCTTCTTCGTTGCGGGCTAATCCGTTCACTAATCCAACCGAGATTTTTTTGATTTTGTGCAATGCCGGGGAACCCTTTGGTGCTGAGTTCCTCCTTCGACGATGTAAACTCGCAAAAACAAAACAGAAATTTTGCCATTGCCAGGCGCCAGCAGTTGCCTCGAGAATTCAAGAGCCGATGAGATCAATTTTGCTGTCACTAAATTCTTAATCATTGTGCACATTGATTTGTCTACCGTGAGAAGATTCCTCGACAGTTTCAAGCGGAATGTACAGTTCGACCGCCTTCCAACAATGTGACAGCAATTCCAGAGGATGCAACAGCCAAGCAAATTTGGATCTCAACGAAATAACGATTGTCTTGCCTTTCCCACCGGTAGAATCGAGAAAGTAAATGTCTCCCGTTCCATCGTCAACAACTTTCATTAGCGTATCGTACACGTTCTTCTGCTCGGCATTCAACAGCGGCACATTTGTTCGGACTCTTTCCGCCAACTCATCTCGATCATAGTCTTCATCCCGTTGCAGTTCCCGATTGAATGCATCATGTGTTCGATCAGAACTAACGCTCGTCGTTACTTTCATGATCGAAATTCGAAGTTTTTCGTAGGACCTCTGTGTAAGATGTAGTCAGCCATCTCGTACTTATATTTTTCCCACAATGCAGTCGGGTTCGATGATGAAATGTGGCTGAGATGATCGCAAACAGAGTACGAATTTGATTAATAATTCTGCTGACTATAAAGGTTTTTTTTCCGAATTTTTCTTTGATGGCATGCGAAAAGTGCACCTGTCAAATTGCGCTCAGCCTTAGTCCACGTACGAGTATAACGTCATCTATGAAATTGTGGCATTGATCGTAACACTGCGCCATCTGTTATTTATCTCGTTAACTTCTCTACTCAAAATTCACGCAACACGTATTTGATCGCAATGAATTTTACAATTATCCCAAACTTTCCAAGCATCTCAACAAATTGTCCAGCTTTACATCGTCGACAATTATAATTGTCAATAATTATCAATATAAATAATTATCAATATAAGATAAAATGCAGAAATTTGTCGACATTTTTTTTATTGTTTCTGGAATTTTCCCAGTTTTTTACTAAGAGTTTTGCCATTCAAAAAGCCCTTCCGGAACAATTAGACACAAAAATTCGATACCAAAAATATCTTCCCGGTTTTTCCAATTTCCCGGCTTTTCTGGAGGGGTGTTTTAAAAATTTCTTTCGTAAAAACCTTCTCCTGGCAGTTACGAATAACTGATAAATCGGCCCAGCCGATCTCAATTGATGAATTACTATAAACATATTTTACACCACTTTTATAAGTATATTTAACGCGCAAAATAGAAAGGGACCTAAGGTTAAAAACTAGTTTTTTCAGGAGAGCCATTTTAAAGATTAGGTCCCTTTCTATTTGCGCTTAGAATCGCTGACTTTACTTTCATAAAACGCGCATATCTCTGGGAGGGAGCACTTTTGGGGCATGGGATCGGTCTCATACGATGCTCAGATGTTGTCCACATCAAAAAAAAAATTGAAAAGTTGATGAAAAGTTTTGTTCAGGAGAGCCATTTTAAAGATTAGGTCCCTTTCTATTTGCGCTTAGAACCGTCGACTTCACTTTCATAAAACGCGCATATCTCTGGGAGGGGCATGGGATCGGTCCCATTCGATGCTCAGATGTTGTCCACATCAAAAAAAGAAAAAAAATGAAAATTGATTTATTTACCCTTAGGTCCCTTTCTCTATGCGCTGTCACATATATAGATTAAATAACTAGTGAGCAGGTTTTTTTAAAAGTTGGTTTTAACGATTTTTTTGCCAAACGAATGTTGGTGGTTGCATGTACTATCCATGTATTCCATCGCTGCAATCATATGTTAATTGGGTTCACGGCAATTTTAAGTAGTGGGAGCTGACGGTATCGGTTGAAGAGACAAAGTTTCGGTATCCCGAACTTAATAGGATAATTATTGAAGTTAAATAACTTATTCATGTATTTGTTGTTGTTATAAATTATTGGCTATAAGAACTTTTTAAAATCGGTTAACATAACCTCGAGCATTGGTTGACTGGGCTAAGTGGTGGTTAAAGTTTATGTATTCCGACCGATAAAAAAAAGTTATTAAATAATTCATATATCGTGCCAAGCAAGGTACTTAGTTTTGTTCTATTTTGCTTTATTTAATGTTTCGTTCCTCTCTGAAGAACAGCATCAGGAATAACAAAATTAAACAAAATAACTCCGCAGCGAGTACCTCACTTTCATGTTGATAAACAAAGTACTTTCTCGAGCCTGCTTTTTCAATTATTCAATAAAATTTTATTTTGAGCCCGAATACAAAAAAAATTAAATTTATTTTTTTTCTATTAGGGACATAACAATTTTTAATAATAATAAAACACCGAATTTTAAAAGATTATTAAAAAACGTACTCATATACAGTACTTTAACTACACTAGGTCACAAATAACAAAATTTTCTCTGTTATTTGTTTCTAGCATACTTTTTCCCATTGATTTTGACCTACTAAACACGAAAATGAGTTTTAAAAATTTTTCTGTCGATTGGTTTTCGAGATACAAATTTTTGAACTTTTTTTTTAAATTTTTGGAGGTACACTTACAATTTTGAGCATATCTTTCGTTTTCTTTGACCTATTTGATCCTACTACTACTCAAATTAAAGAAAATTGAGCCGTCTACAACTCATTCTCAGAAAATTTTCAAATCGGGTAAGTAGTTTTGATGTTGGCGGCTTAAAAAGGTTAAAAAACGGCGTTTTTTTAGTAAAAATATGGCAAAAAAAACCATATAAAAATTCATATAAAATATAAAACACGAAATAGAAGACGAAAGATATGCTCAATATTGTAAGTGTACCTCCAAAAATTTAAAAAAAAGTTCAAAAATTTGTATCTCGAAAACCAATCGACAGAAAAATTTTTAAAACTCATTTTCGTGCTTAGTAGGTCAAAATCAATGAGAAAAATTATGCTAGAACCAAATAACAAAACGACTGTTGGCTAGTGCTATAATACATTTCAATCAATTTGTCAATTCAATGCTGGCAACACTGTCGTCATTAATATGATTATCAATTGTATGAGTAGACGAATCTATAAATCTTTTTATTGTTTATTTAAAAAAAAAAAATTGTTTCAAAATAAAATCATTTTTAAATAAAAGACAAACTCAGATCAATTTTTTGTTACAGATAAAAAGATATTCGAATAACGAATATAATTTTTCTAATATTGATTGTGTACTTATACACATCACTAGTGATCTTTGTACAATTTTCCTTTTTTGTGTCGAACAAATCCTGCTGACCGCGGGTTGTGATAGGCCACGAAGGTCTCCTGCATCATTCTGAAACTAAAATTCCACGTCTTTATTAATATAGGGTGATCCATCTAGAGGTATTTTTTCAGAACACAAAAAATACAAAAATTCAAATCATGTGTGGAATCTTTATTGGTAATTTGAAAAGACATTTTATGGCATTTATTTTTTGGAATATAATTTCTTCAAATGTTGGCCGCAACTACGTCAGGGTTTCCAATTTTGGATGACTCGTTCGAGAATTTCGACCGGTAAAGCTTTAATGACCTTTTGGAGTTCGGTTTTACTTTCAACAATTGCAGCAAAGCTTACTGAAGAGGGTTGTCACGTACCCGAAATCACGGTAAAGGTAGTGTGCAGCCACGAAAATCAATGTCACTTTGCCATTTTGTTAAAAGCTTGTCTTCTATTTAAATATAGATGCATGAGGTCTTGAGCCGGTTAATCCCTGTTCAATGTGAAAATATGTTTTTGTTCAGTGATGAGGCCCATTTCTGGATCAACGGCAAAGTCAATAAACAAAAATGCCGTATTTGGGCTGAAGAGCAACAAGAAAAAGGTTCAAGAGGTGCCATTTTACCCAGAGAAAACCACGGTTTGGTGCGGTTTATAAGCAGGTGAAATAATCGGTCCATATTTTTTCAAATGATGATGATTGTCGGAACGTCACCGTGAAGGGAGCTTGCTGTCGCGCCTTGATATCGGACTGTTTGCTTCCTGAAATTGAAGCCCGCAATCTTGACGACATTTGGATTTAACAGGATGGCTCCACTTGCTATACAGCTGCTCAAGCAATGGATCTATTAAGAGGTCATTACGAAGAGCAGCCAATTTCACGTTTTTGACCGGTGAGTTGGCCGAATAGGTCGGCTTTAGACTTTTTTCTTTGGGGTTACGTAAAGTCCAAAGTCTATGCTGTCAAAACAGCTACGATTCAGGCTGTTTAAGACAATATTACTTGTATCAATAACGCCATAACGGTCGAAATGCCTGAACGAGTCATCCAAAATTGGACCCTCGGAATGGACACCCTGAGGGGTAGTTGCGGCAAACATTTGAAGGAACTTATATTCAAAAAATTCCTTTCCAATAAACAATAGAATTCTTGTAATTTTTTTTAAAGTGATCGCCCGATATGTATTTTAAAAGGGACCAGATCAATATTACGACATATTGCAAACCCTTTGGTGGAGACCATAAAAAGCTATTCTGTCAAAATAACATATCCACTTGATGGAGCATCCGGAATTTTTGTGCTCTCTATAAGAGTAAAAGCTTTGCATTTTTCACAATACCCTCGTAGGATGTTGCAAACAGGCCAAAGAATAGCATTGGCAGTGAAATAAATGCGCGTTGTATGCAAAACGATGTCGAAGTGTATGCGGATCCATGGACACACACACTCAAATAACCGCAGAGCTGCAGTCACAACAAAGCCCAACACAAAGCCAAATAAAAGGAACGAACTATGAACCGCACGTGTGTGTGTGTAGCTGCATTACCTTCCTCATTTCTTGTCGTCGGAATGCTGTTGGATCCGTTTTTTTATTTTTGCCAAAAGCAACAACAGCATGGAAATCTTTGGTTGTTATGGTACAAAACGCTGCTTTCGCCGGTTGTTGTTGGGCTCGATGACTGGCTTGTTGGCTCGCTGGCTGGCTAAATGGTTGCAAGTTGCTCTTGTTGCTGCGGCTGCTGCAATTGTCGGTTGTTGCATAATGTCGCGTATACCTATAGACGCGACGACAATAAATTGTTTTGTGCCATAATTAATTTTCCTTCATGTTTAGTTCAGCACAAGCAGTTGCTGGAGCAAGAGCAATGGCAGGAGTAACTGCCATTGTTGTCGCCATCAGTGACATCATGACAATGGCGCCAGTGAAAAAAAAAACTCACAATTTACAAAATGAATGCCATCATTACTATGTACCTTCATATTGGAAGGATAATGCAGGCGAAGCAGGTGGTGAATAGTGTTTGAGGTAGTGGCAGCAATGCTTATGTGAAGGAAGTGTTAATGTTTCCTCCTGCGAATGGATTGCACTTTTTCCAAAACTGCTGCAAAGAACATCCTTCCTTTTTTTTTGTTTTTTCTTCAAGAATTGGAATTTTTTAGCCCTAACAAATGGCTCTTAACGGAATTTTACATACGTAAATATGGTTACTTTTCTTACGAACGACGCACTGTGGTCCAGGATCGATTTCCATAGGCCAAAATTCTATAACTTTTGTTTGAGTGCTGTAAAAAGGGCAATTGTAGCCAAGGAGTCATGTTATTAACATTTAAAATCAGGCTATTGGGCATATTTAAAAATAATACCTAAATTAGGGCAATAGCTCTTAAAATGTATGAGATACAGTTCGACAAAGTCGAAAAATTAAAACTTTAATTTTCTAAACCTAAAAAAAGTGAAATAAGGAAAATCACATTTTTTGCCACATTTTATGAACAAATATGTTAAAAACTAAAAAAAAAACGTTTTTTTAAAATCGGAAAATACGTTGTTGTAAACTTCAGCTTAATTTTTTAAATATACCCAACAGAAATTTTAGTAGCTCGAAATAATCTAAAAAAACTTAACTTTTCCTTAATAAGAAGAGGGCCTCACTCATAAAAAATAGTTTTGCCGTAGAGGAAAAACACATTCTAAGTCTGGTAACAATTTTGATACAAATCTTTGTAAATGCACATTTTTTTAAAAAACACGAGGGTTGCTAAATATATTTATGGCCTAGGTAACAATAAGTGTTGCCTGGCGCCATCTGACAGTTCCATTGGAAAGTTTGACATTTTTTAGCATAAACGTACTCAAAACGTTTTTGTGCTGTTTACAGTGACTTGAAAAACTTAATTTGGCAAAAAAATGGAATTAACTCGTGAACATTTGCGTGCGATCATTTTTCACAACTTTCGACGTGGATTATCACAAGAGTGCATTGATAAACTTAAATCTTTGTTGGGCGCTGAAGCACCATCCTATAGCACTGTGAGAAACTGGTTTAGTGAAGTCAATCGTGGTCGACGCTCGCTCAAAACGAGGGTCGTGAAGGTCGTCCAAAAACGGCCGTTGTGCCAGAAAACATTGATGCCGTGCGTGAACTGATAATGCAAGATCGTCACGTGGCAAACCGTGAGATAGAGGCATCGTTGGCCATTTTCTTCCACCAGCATACATTCGATATTGCATGAACACCTGGCCGTAAAAAATGTTTGTTCTCGTTGGATACCGCACAATTTGACAATCGCTCAAAAAAAGGCTCGTGTCGACTGCTGCAAAGAAATTTTGAAAAATACGATCGCGGTGCTTCAAAAGACGTTTATAAGATCGTCACAGGTGACGAATCATGGATCTATGCGTATAAGCCCGAAACAAAACAGCAGTCGACCGTGGTGGTCTTCGAAGACGAGCCAAACCCAAAGATAGTAGTTTGGGAAGAAGCACTTCGAGGCAAATGGTCGCCTGTTTCTTTGGCAAAACTGGTCATGTGGCGACTGTTCCGCTTGAGCAACGTAGGACGGTCAATTCTGAGTGGTACACCACAATTTGTTTGCCTGAAGTCTTCGGAGAAATTCGAAAAACGAACAAGAGAAGTCGAATCATTGTGCACCATGACAATGCAAGCTCATACACATCGGCTAAAACCAGAAGATAGTGTTGAAGCGTTCAAAAACCATGTTTTGCAGATGACTCAACGGGAGTGGAAAAAGTGCTTCGAAAATTGGTTGGAGCGCATGCAAAAGTGTATAAATCATGCAGGAGAATACTTTGAAAAACAATAAAACCATTTTTGATGATAAATATTCGCATTTTCATTATTAGGCCAGAAATATATATGTGACGCGCAGAAGAGAAAGGGACCTAAGGGTAAAAACCAGTTTTGTTCGGGAGAGCCATTTTAAAGATTTAAATACGTGTATCTTAGGTGTACCATCACTTTCATAAAACGCGCATGTCTCTGGGAGGGAACAATTTTGGGGCATGGGATCGGTCTCATTCGATGCTCAGATGTTGTCCACATCAAATAAAAGGGAAAATTGATTTTTTTACCCTTAGGTCCCTCATATAATGTGTAACTCAGAGCTTTTTTAAGTAAATTGAATTTTTATAGATTTTGGATGAATTGGGGTTTTCTCTACAGACATTTCATGAAAATCTATATGAGTTGGGGCCTTTTTATATTAAGGTAACGATATACTCGTATAAACTCAAAAATATTTACTAGATTAATAGTTATAGAATTTTGTCCGATGGAAGTCCACTGTGCGGCGCAAGAAGAGACATCAAATATCCCAAAATAATCGAGGGTTGTAGCCTGTGTGGACCTATGTATATGTCGCCGTTTGTGAAGACCAAATGGGAATGCACTCGGACATCCATCGTTGTCTATTCAATTAATGTGGAAGGATGGACGGTATTATAATTTTAGTGAAGGAACTCAGAAACACTACTTGATACCAAAACTTCAACTACTTTCAGTGGAATCGAGCTAAATAAAATTGAATAAAAAACAAGTAAAAACGGCGAAACGATAGGCATGCTAAACCGCGTATTCCTTCTACGTATTAAATAGAAGGAACAAGAATTATCATATATACTGAACCAATGAACCAAAGTGGTTTAAAAACAAAAAAATCTGAAAAAAGCGTTTTTCGTATATCCATGAAAGTTCACAAAGTTACTGCTTTAAAAAAGACTGACACTTTGGTTTGATTCGCAAAATTTGTAAACACAATTTTGCGAATACGCATCGCCTCCTTAAGTCTTACTTAGAAAACCGCAGATTCGTAGTGAAATGTGGACAACACTAGCTGATGTCCCGCAGGATATTCTACTGGGGCCTACTCAGTTTTTTCTGCTTACCACAAATGTATCCACAAGCTTAAACTTCCTAACGTCTACTTTTATCGACGATACTGCTATGATGAGCTTACACAAAGAGAATGATACAGAATTCCTTCTTTATTTACCTCGGCGGTTATTGCCATTTGGGCTAATTTACCATAAATTTTGAATCTCATTTATTCTCCACTCAAACAAAAAATCTGTGTTAATAACCTTCCGATATTTACCCATTTTGTTTTATTACTCAACAATATTTGTATCTTATTTTTTTTAAAATAACCAATACTCAAGGGATGCCCTGTATACATGCGGTGCATTGCGTTGGCGAGTGGAAAGTAAAGGATCGGAAGGGGGAAAGAGGAAGTAAGGTTTATTGCCACTTGCCTTGAACTTCTGAATGTCGTAATTGGTGGGAAATACATTCGCCGGAAGTCGATTACACATACGGACAGCACGGGCGAAAAACGATTTTAATCTGTAGTGTATAGTGCGGTCAACCTGCTAACAACCGATAACAAATGAGTGTGAATTCCTGAAAAGTCGTGTATCCCTGCCGATCTCCTCACGTCAGGAATAAGGCGACGGATGCCTGATGGACACACACCATGAAAGTACCGATAGAACAGCGTCACGCAACCCACATTCCGACGATGCTCAAGGGAAACAATATAGTTGGATGCCCTACTGTCACCAATCAGCACCATCGCTCTCCTTTGAACACGGTCAAGTAGCACCAAGGATGATTTTGGAGCACCTGCCCATGTATGGGAGTTGTATTCCATCTTCTGCCTGATGTAAGTTGTGTAGATATTGAAAAGATCAGAAGGAGTGAAATATTTCTTGCACCGCTTTAAAAAGCCTATGCACTTGAGTGCTTCTTTTGACACTTCGAATACATGTCTCGCCCAACGAGCGTCACATTGTATTTTCATGCCCAGAACATTGAGAGCTTCTGATTGTTCAATATCCGTACCATCGATAGAAATTGACGATATTGTTAGGTCAGCGAATCGCTTGCGAGACAACAAGCAGCACTGTGACCTACGCGCATTAAAATCTACTCTACTAATGGCCAGTAGATCCCGCACAAGTGTCTCATCCATAATTCGCCTTTTGGCTTTAATATCTTGAAGACTCGGCCTACGGTCGAATTAATATAAATGGTTACTGTCATCTGTTACTGAAAGAGTAGATTGGATTGGAGCAAACGTATTACCGACACCAAAAGCGATCAGCTTTGATATGAGTGCATCGTGCCAGACTCTATCAAAGGCCTTGGAGATATCCAGAGCCACGACCTTACTCTCAACGAACTGGTGGATAGAATCATGGATATCAATCTGGAAGACAAAATTCAACAAAAACAAATCCACAAATGTTAATTTCACATTGAATTTCAGCACGTGTCCGACATTTAAATTAAAAAATATTCCTTTATCTCAATTACGATTGTATGTAAAATTTTGCTTTTAATGTGGCAGATTTTGAAATCGGGAAGGACCTTTGTGTGGGGGCTATACAACAGAATGGACTTATGTGTTCCAGCTTCACATTAAGGGTCGCTTACCGCGTACCATGCCAAATGTGGGCGTAATTAGGTTTAATTTGTTATTTTTAGGGCTGTAGATTCTAAAATCGGAAGGGACCTTTGTGTGGTACTTATCCGAGAGCATGGACCGATATAGGCATATTTCACTAGAGATATGTGTTGGCCACTCGTTATGCTCTGTGCGATATTTCTTCGAAATTTGGTGTTCTATTTGGCTTAAGAGCTTTATGCTCTGAATTCGAGAAGGACCTTTGTATGGGGGCTTAATGAAAATGTGGACCTATGTTATCCAGTTTCACACACAGTTAATCAATAGTTGCTCATAACACTGTGCGACAGCCACAATCGGTTTGGGATGAAACCACCGGGGAAAGTTATATCGGTCAAAAAAAGGTCATACGTGTCCCAGCGTCGAGATATATCGATTTGAAGTTAGTAAGTATCGTATAGGGGAATTTGTCACGTTTTTGGCTCTTTTGTTTGACATAACTTGAGAACCACTCGTCCGATTTAGCTGAAATAAATTTTAAAAAACCAAGAATTACAATTCCCTTAATCTGTTCATATATTATTTTCCTTTACAAGTAATAGTTTCCAAGTTAAAAATAAGCGCATGAAGAAAAAATAGGCAAAAATAATTTTTTTTTTCATACATTTATTTATAATTGCGAAACTGTTGCTTAAGTAGGAAAACGGTTTAAGAACAGATTAGAGGAATTGTAATTCTTAATTTTTCTAAATTTGATTCAGCTAAATCGGACGAGTGGTTCTCGAGTTATGTCAAACAAAAGAGCCTAAAACGTGACAAATTCCCCTATACGATACTTACTAACTTCAAATCGATATATCTCGATTCCTAGATGAGACCCAGCGAAACGCTGGAACACGTATGACTTTTTTTTACCAATATAACTTTCCCCGGTGGTTTCATTCCAAACCGATCACTGACCCTTACCATTTGTTGCAGAGTGTAATGTATCATGAAAAATTTGGTCGGGTGTAATTTGTGGCTTTTAAACCAGCAGGACCTCAAATCGGGAGGGATATTTGCGTAAGAGCTGTTCTACTAGGGCCAATATTGACAAATGCTCTGAGTGGAGATTGGAGAATTCGTATGTAATATGTGCCTTTTAGAGCTGAAGTTTCTGATATCAGAAAAATCTTTAAATGATGTTAAAATATAGAAAATATGGATAAACGACTTCGTTTCCGGGTCAGTATATTGTTTTTATTTTGGCGCGCGAATAATAAAATGAATTATTTTTGAAAAAAATTATTTTAAGTTGTATTGTTTGTGTTCGTCTGGCTGTTATGTCTTTCTTCAAAAATCAGGAAAAAATACATTTCTTTCGTTTTTATAACTTAGTTGACAAAAGCTTGTAAACGAAGATGGAACTAACAATTAAAAATGTTTAATATTCCCTGAACATGATCAACGTAGTATTGGAAAATAAGATTAACAATTATAGAAACAAAAGAAATTTATTTTTTTCTGTTTTTGAAGAAAGACCTAACAGCCAGACGAACTCAATACAACTTGCAGCAAAAAGGGCTACAATACACATAACTCAAAATTATTTTCTTTACATTTTTTTGCAAATTAAAAGTATTTTTTTATTTCAATGGACTAAGAACAAAAAAAATTAAGTTCATTGAGTAGATCCCCGTTTACCGCTTTTCTCGTTCGCTTTGTTGATTTCAGTTTATTTAGGTTGAAAGTGCAGCACGCCAGAAAGAAAAGGCGAGTTCACTCAGAAGTCTAAAAGGCCCATTGTGGAACCCTGATCAAAGGAAGTGTTAATGTAATTTAGGCAATTATGCCTAAATTAGTGCAATAGCCCGATGCCCAATAGCCCGATTTCATATGTTAATAAAAATAATCTTTGACTCCTTGGCTACAATTGCCCTTTTTACAGAACTCAAAAATACGAGATCAAAAGTTATCTTCTAAAGGGAGAGCAAAACGAGAGAGAGAGATTGAAAAGTTATAGGAAGGAAAAAGGGTGTATGTTTATTAAAGGTATGCGTGACAGTTATCCAAGTTTTTATATTTGTTATCCGATATGGTTTGCCAACTGGTTCGAGTAGTTTGGAAGAAGCCAGACCGTTCAACAAACTCTAAGAAGATTTGGGTGGTACATCCTCTATTTCGGCCAAGTCAACTAACTATCAACTACCTAGGTAGGCCAGTCTACACTCATGAGACCTGTGATGTGCATATCAAATGCTCCACTGACTCCACTTCTTCTGCGTCCTGGCAACAAACCTGTTCATGGAATGCCCACAAGCGCCGCCATAGTCCCAATTTAGCAGAGCCCCATGAGGACTCCTATAAGGGTTGGCATCGTTCGTTCTGCTAATATTAGCAATTCCCTTGTCCTTTGCCTGTCTATAGTCGGACAGAGACACCGGGTTATATTCGTATACTGCTACTGAACCTATTCTGGCACATTTATCTGCCATCTCGTTGCCCGGTAGTTCAGTGTGACCCGGTACTCATGTAAGCGTGATTCAATGCAGCTATTTATAACCCCATACAGTCCACATATATTCGGCTATTTGACGGAGAAATGCTTAGTTCCAGAATCTTGTCTTGCATCCACAAGTTGAGAATAGTCCAAACAAATGGTCCCAGCAAGGTGCGGAGATTGCGCATACAGCAAGAGCTACATTAAAACTTAATCGTTAACTTTTTGGTGACTCCTCAGTCTTATTTGGTCCACCCAGTACTTTATACACGCAAAGAAAAGATTTGGTTACATTATGGTCACCGCAACAATAATATGTTCTCTACAATAAAAGCATGTTCGTCGCAACCATAGTATTGTTTTTTGAATTTCATTTTGACAACAGTATGATTGCGACAATATTACTATTGTTGAAATGTAACAATAGAATTATTGCCAAATTTAGAAATGAAAATATGGTTGTAGCAACCATATAAAGATGGTTAGTGCAAAAAAAGTATTGTTGTTTAATATTTACGTTAACTATGATATGATAACGGCAACAAAACAGGTTTTATAGAGCATACATGTATATGTGTGCGAATGTTTTTTTGATATACAAAAAAAACACACACACACGATACAGTGAATGTTTGTTATTACCGACTGGTTCTCGTTTATTTAAAATCTGCCTGCACTTAAGTATATATAAGAAGCTATTGATCATGGTTTGGTTTAATCACATTCGTTTATTGGGGTCTACGGATGGTGAAGTAGCATTCACCCCTGCTGGGAAATAGAAGTATTTTCGACTGCCGTGTGAACATATATTTTTGCTTCTTGAATGGAATGTTCAATAAAAATATGGCCTCAATCCAGTCTATTAACTTATTGTAATGCAATTTAATATAACTTGCTTGATAAAATTCTCTACTTTTGAATAACAACATTTCCCAATCCTAATAAATAATTTTGGGGATCATAGTATGGTTGTAGCGCTAATAGCATGGTTGCGTGTGAATCATACTATGGTTGTATGAGAAAAATACTATGGTTGTGAGGATCAGAATATGGTTGTGAGGCTTCACAACAGCTTCCAAAACGGTTTCTTGGTAAACTTTGGCCGATGTTTTGACTCCTTGTTCGCAGAAATGCAGGTCAGTGACCCCATCGTAAGAGACACCCTTCCAAACCATGGCTGAAGCTTGGTGATGACCCTTTTTCACCCTTGGAATCAGTTCAGATGCTTCCTTAGATGACCGCACATACACTCTATCATTTTGCTTGTAAAATTTTTCCTGAACGGTAAAAATTATTTCATCGGTGAACAAAATTTTTCTGTGCAAGTTTTCAGCGTGCTTCACCAAAAGACGTTTGCATTTCTTAATCCTATTTTTTTAAAGCTGCGGTCAATAAATGTCCGGTACGTCGTTTGAAAGCCCCAAGTCCCAAGTCTTTTTAAATGATTCCACTCATGGTCTTTTGCGTGAGATTCATCTCACGGGCCATGATTTCCTGTTTTCGGAGCTCATTTCTGTGAATACGGCTTTGATGACATGTGGTGTTGGAACAGATCGTGGGCGGCCCGATCGGTGGCGGTCTTTTACATCTCCAGTCTCCTCAAACAGTTTTATGTATCGGTAGACGAACATGCGGCTAATCGCTAATATCGCTTTTTTCATTTCATACTTGAAAAGCGCTATTACAGCGATATGGTTCTCATTATCTGACCACTCCATGATGAAAGTTGAAACTATTTTAAAATCCCGTTACAGACTAACGCTATTGAGGTTAGCTTTCAAAACCCATATGACATTAACGGGGTATGTTCAGTTCTACTATTGAAATGGGTGTGTTCTATGTTGTAACAGTATTTATGTCCCTACTATGTAGTATGGTTGAGTGTGAATCATACTACTGTTGTGAGGATCATCGTATAGTTGCGTGTGAATCATACTTTAGTTGCATACTCTATATTATAGTGGAGGATATACAAATAATATTTCGGCAAATTTCTATGTGATTAATTTATAAAAGAAAATCTAATTGAATCATTCCATTCCATATTTTATAGTCATCGTAAAAGAATGTAAAATATTGGCGTTTAACAGAACTTATACATATTCCATATAAAACCAATTTAAATGAGTGGGCATATTTAAATTCGAAGGATTAGTTCGAGTCGGGCTAATCTAGCGCTGTTTTCAAACTCGTGGCACTTAAAAATAATTTACGACACAGCACCGTTTTGCTCCTCATCATGCTCATCGGCCTTTTGTCTTTATTCATAGAACCTGTATCGTGTTGATTCAACGTTTCCGTTTTTGTTTGACATTCCGTTTTTTGTTGTTGTTGTTGCTTGCTCCTTTGCAATATCCTAAGTGAAAAATATGTTTTTAACTCTCAAGTGACAATTTCAAGATGACAAATTGCATTTATATGCAAAACACCTTATTTACACTGACAGTTCTTTAAAGCCATGTTTTTTTGTTTTGAGCTGAGTTGCTGCTGAATCCTTGCGATTCCCTTTCAAAGAACTAACACATACACATAGACCTGAGGCTCACACACACACGCAAATTCATATCCTTTCAGTCTGGATGTTAAAACGTTTTAACGGATATGCAAGTGTATAAGTGAGCGAGTAAATCTAGATGCTCGTATGTGTATGTGTGGGATTCATAGCATCCTTTTCTCCACCCGGAACCTGATGTTGACAAAGTTTAACAGGAATTGCAGTGAACTTTTTTTCTTCTTTTAATGATACATTGTTGCTCTTCTGTGCATGTTTTCATTTTGTTTTTCTTTACTGCTGCTGTTGCTTTTCTTCCTGTTTTTGTCATCTTCATCGTCGTTTTCCCCCATACGTTTTTTTTGTACATTTCCGCCCCGCTCGTCCTCTTTGCCTGCCTAATGTGTGTGCTTGTGTGCATTTTGCATGCATATGCTGTCAAATTTAATTTATTTTGTATTTTATTACTTAAGGACTCCCAGATAGAGATCCCAGGACGATGATATCCTGAGTATTTCTTCACTCTGGCTGCGAATATTCATACATATTGTCTATACGAGTATGTATGCGTGAACGTATGTCTGTCTGTCACGGTTGGGGTTGCAAAGTGTACAAGTGCTATGACTCTGCATTGTTACTGTGACAAACTTAAATTGAATACTTTCGTATTTCTTTGGAAAATATATTTTATTTGTGCTTCTTTGAAATGCTTACATTTTCCGTGAAGAAAGTGTACAACTTTTTGTTATCAATCTTGCGTTAAAAGCAGACGTTATCCGTTAGATAAAGATGCACACTGTGCAGGAATAGTAAGACGTTGCACAAATGACAGTAGGGGTGTTTTTTTAGAATACGTACAATATTTTGTATCCCTGGTTGAAATATCGACCACTTCAAGTCAGTTTGTGAATTGCTGCCAAAAGAACAATTACAATATGATTCTAAAGTCACAGTATACACAGGGTGGTTTTTCTTATACTCTTCACCATAGGTTGGGAGTATATACTTATATAAGTTTGTCATTCCGTTTGTAAAATCTCGACTTACTTATCTGCGACCTTATCTAAATGTATACCAACATAATGCTCGTTATACGAGCGCCTAAAACTCAAGAACCGCTTAATCGATTAACACCAAACTTGGGCAATATAATAGTTTAGTCTGTCGGAAGGTTTCTCTAATGGTTGGTCCCGATAGGTGGCGCTGTTTTCTACGTAGTTCCATTCTTTTATTTATGGTACGATGGTTATTAAATACACAAACTAAAATTTCCTAATAGAATAAAAATCTGTTTGTGACGTTTGGAACAAAATTTTTTTTTGTGGGAATCAATATTCGAGGGCATATCAATAATTCCGCGACTTTTCCAACTTCCCTCGTAGTGATATGAAATGCGACACTGCTTCCATCAAGTACCGTCTTTTATTAGACTTCTCTCAAGTTTTGAGAGAGTTCCGTCATTCAGTTTGTGTTTACAGCTGTTCAAAACATACAACCTCATGGATTTTGTTAAAAATGGAAAAAGTGCATTTCGATTGCTCATTAAACATTATTTTTTGCGGAAAAAAACCGCCAATCAAACCAAGTAAAAGCTTTATTAATTAACTATGGGGACTCTGCACCATCGATGTTAATGGTAAACAAGTAGTTTACTGACTTTGGTGTGGTCGCACATGTACAAATGACGTTCTGGATGGCTAATTAAGGTCAATATACCCGAAAATCCACGCAATGGTGTTGGCCGAACGAAGAGTAAAAGTGAGTGAGATTGTTGATGATGATACGCATTTCATATGGCTGTGTCTTTTGAATTTTACATGATCAGTTGGGCGGGTGAAAAGGTCCCTGGTGACCTTTTTCATTTTCAAACAGAAATTACTCCTTGATAGTCCATGGGAAGTATACCCGACCCCAACATGTATTCCAAGGAAATTTTATTTAGAATCGTTTTAAAACAATTCAAAGCGATCCGAACAATAGTTTAGTTTTTCTTGAGACTTAAATGTGTTTAGTACAGGAACGCGTGAAAAGGTCCGCTGGAACATTGTACTGAAATTTCAAGAAATCGTTAATAAGTGCACTTTTGGCTTGTGTTATTGTTTGAACACATCACAAACGTGTTCCTTGAATTTTAGTTACATTTTGTATTATTTTATTGTGCCTTTCCTTAAAACATAATAAACTTTCCGTCCCTTTTTGAATTTTTGCTACCGTCCCTTTTGAGTTGTTTAAATTTACCCATACTTTTTACGCATACTCTTACCTATTCTTACTCTCACATAGACGCAGATGCTAGAAGCCAGGTAGACGTAGAAAAGGGTATAAAAGCGGCTGTTGTTTCGTAAACCAAATCAGTGAAAGTTGAGACAGTGAACAGTGAACATCGAGTGCGAAATTTTATTTTGAATTTTATAAAGAGAAATAAAAGTACAATACAATGGCAGAGGAAAATTTAGACATTGCTGAAATTGTGGTACGTCGTAGTACACGCTACCAGCAAATGAGTGAGGATGAAAGTCGTGCAGTGGGTGATAGATTTGCAGACTTCATGAGTGCGGAGATGACGATGAAGTTGCTATTGCTGCATTTGGTCTTGAAGGTGCGGATGATGACGATTTCGCATATCAAGCAAATTTTCATGTTCATGGTTCGGATGCGGAAACTGCACCACATATAGAAATCAATGAAGATATTAGTGACGACGACGATAATAAAGGGGAAGAAACTTCATTTTATTTACTTTATTTCCAAAGATGGCACCAAATGGACTAAAGATGCACCACTGACTTCCCGTACTCGTGCTCATAACGTGGAGGAATCCGGGACCAGTAGGAACCCTTTACCATATTCCGCTCGCTCATCACCGAAGACATGGCGTACATCATAATACGCAAATCAAATCGGAAAGGCAGGGAAGTGAACGCTGCATGGAATTTGGCAAATCCGACTAACACAAAGGAATGGAAACCAATCACTTTGAAAGAGTTCGATGCTTTTTTGGCTATTATTTTGTATGCTGGACTCACTAAATCGAATAGTGAACCTCTTGAAGAGTTATGGGGCCCAACGCCCTGTCCAATATATAAAGCTGCATTATCATTAGATCGTATAAAGTGCATAAAACTTTGCCTTAGATTCGACAATGGAAATACGCGACAGTAGAGACTAATGAACAGCAAGACTGGGGCTATTGATGATATTTGGCAAATGTTGCAGTCTAACTTGGCAGCAGATTACACTCCGCATGATGCAGTGACCGTTGATGAGCAGTTATTCCCATACAGATGCCGCACCCGCTTCACATAATACATTCCATCGAAGACTGCCAAGTACGGTATAAAGATATGGTGGTTGTGAGACTCAAAATCATTTTATCCTGCCAAAGGAATTATTTACTCTGGGAAATTGCCTGACCAGGCACAAGTGGTGAATCAAGGGCAGAATGATGTACTTCAACTTTCGGAGAGATATTTGAATACGGGCCGCACAATTTATGCCGACAATTTTTTCACAACTTTGGATTTGACGCATACTTTGATCAGGAAAAAAAACCACATATGTTGGAACTGTGCGCTCGAATAAGACATGTGTACCTCGGGAATTCCAAAAAAATTATACGCATCCTGTCAACAGCACATTATTCGGCTTCAACGAAGGCGATATAGCACTATGTTTATATGTGCCCAAGCAGAACAAAGCGGTAATTTTGCTGTCGACACAACATTATACTTGCGGTGTGGACATGCAAACTGAAAAGTAGAAGAAGTTTGCTATTTTGGATTACAACGCCAACAAATCGGGCGTTGATACAATGGACCAGATGCTTGGCACATATACATGCAAGCGCTCAACATACCGCTGGTCATTAACCATGTTTTTTAATATGGTGGACATTGCTGCATTTATTTCATACAACGAGATGAAGCCAATAAAAAGAAGTGACAAGCGACGGTCATTTCTACTGATGCAGACAAAACAATTGGCGAGGAACGAGCGCTGAATAACCGCATATCCAAGGATACGGAACGCAATGGAAGCATTTGATGTAAAGTTAAGAAAAAACAATTCTAATGTTCAAAAGCAGAATAACTACATAATATTGTTCTTTTTAGATATTATCAAGACCGGCAGAAGGAGCTGCACCGTCGTTTGCGTCTAGAATGAACAGACCGTCATGTCGCCTATGCCGCACTGAGTACGGACGGCAGCTGAAAACAAGGGCCTATTGTCATACCTGTAACAATCCAGTTTGCGCAGAGCATTCAACACTTGGACGAGGGACAATCTACACAACAATAGTTTTTTAGGATTTTTTCATATAAAACTCATAAAAAATTAATAATGTTATATATAAAAAAATGTATAATTAGTAAATAATAATAAATCAAAACAAAAGAATGGGAAAAATACGTTTTCATATAAAATTCCATACAAATAGAAATAGATCCCTGTGAACCTTGTACTTCGTATAAGGGCGACGGATGACTCAACCGTCGGAGGGTTAAAGGTTTCCATTTTTTTGCCAGTATTTTTTCACCAAATGGCCAACTGTTGATTAAATAAAAAAAATAACAGAAAAACTTTTTTTTTAAACTATTTGTCAGCATTTACCAAATGTGACTACCCGGCTATGTGTGGTTAGTTGTTTTATTTGGTCTTTGAAACAAAGGGCCAATCTCATGAAGATGTTGACATTATGGACGCTTTATTAGTACCACTAATGTTCTGGCCCAACGGGTATATTTTTCGTCTGGGATATTGTGACCGCCTATCTCTTTGAACACCGTAGTTATATTTTATAACTTTGCTATTCGGTAAGTTTTCAATTTTATTATACAGGGTGAAGCGCGGTAATCTGATTTTTTGCACTGCAGGCTGTGGCGGCACTGTTTGTCGAAGAGAGTGGTGGAGAGTGTGCGTGGTGTGAAGGACAACTCAACCGTCGGAGGGTTAAGAAAGCTGTATGCAAGATGTCTGCCGCATTTGCTGTCCATTAATCACAAACGAAATCGTGTGACAAGCTGTTTAACCGCAATTCGAATAAGTTTTCGCGGCGTTTTGTAACTGTGGATGAAACATGGAACCATTACAACACTCCGGATACCAAGCATCAGTCTGAACAATGGGTTTCTCCTGGTGAACTGACTCAGAAGAAGGCCAAGGTGACTTGGTCGACCGATAAGGTGATGGGAACAGTTTTTTGGGATGCATGCCGGATAATCCTCATCGATTACTTTCAAAAGGGAAAAACAATAAACGGATAATATTATGCCAACTATTTGGACCGATTTAAGGAGAATTTAAAAAAAACGACAAAGATGGCTAAGAAAAAGGCTATTTTTAATCAAGATAAAGCACGGGTGCCGCGTGTGCAGTATTAATGACAAAATTACATGAATTGAGTTACGAACTGGTACCTCATCCGCCATATTCTCCGGATTTACCCCTAGTGACGATTTCCTATTTTCAAACCTAAAGAAATGGCTCGGTGGAAAGAGAAACAGCTCCAACGATGAAGTAATTGATCAAACAAATGCCTATTTATGGACCTCAAAAATTACTACTTTTTTGGAAGGTAAAAAAATTGGAGAAACGTTGGACTAAGTGTATTGAGCTAAAAAAAGATTAAGTTGAAAAATAATTTTTTTCATAAAAAAACTGTGTTTTATTCGAAAAGTCAGGGAATTACTAATATGCCTGGTATTTTGCGTGGGGTTACAAAGAAAAATAATTATTGATCGGAAAGATGCACTAAAAACCTAACGAGAGATCGGGAATGAGTTCTAGATATCAAAAGAAGAAATGTGCTTGATGCTGTTAATGTTAGCGCCAAATTGTCCCATGTACTGTGGATTTAGTTGTAAGTGAAGTGAAAACCGGCATTTCGAGATTGAAAAAAACCAACTGCGGGTTTTGTTTTAAGTAAAAAACCTGCTTTAACTTGCATTAACCGGTTTTAGCCTTTTGCCTTAAAGTGCAAAATAATTTCCTTTTCAGAAGTGAAGTGATTGACCCCATTTATAGGCTATGCGAATGCTATAACACAGTGAAACACGATAAGTTATAACGAAATGCGGACACCAACACGTGATAAAAGACAAAAAAAGACCCATGTTTCCCATCTTTGCCCAAAGTCATGCACTTTTCTATGGGCCCCCAAAGATTTGGGGCTTCGGTGTCATTTTTGCCAAAAAGTGGTCTTTTAGAAGGCTCATATCTTGCAAACCGTTCGGAATTTTGATTTAATATCTTAGGCAAAATTGTGGCTCTTGTCATACGAACAAAAATTGTGAACATACGAGTACTTCAACAATGTTGAAGAAAAGAAAAAACAAATGAAATTAAAAAATCTTCAGGATTTGTTTCACTTTTGCTCTACCTAAAAGGAAACATTCCTAGGAAGTTTTTATGTTCTAGAAAGTTGTTGTCTAAGGTACATTTTGTAGTTGATTGTTTCCTTGAATTGTGAACGGTTTGCCACCTATGGACCTAAACAGGGGAAAAAGGGCGGGGGCGTTGATGATGAAGTTTTTTTGATTTTATATGTTCACATTTTTTTTCTTGATGACAAGAACTGCAAGTTTGCTTCAAAAATTCCGAACGGAGAGTAAATCAAAATTCCGAAAGATCGCTTTTTTGCAAAAATAACACCAAGGCCACAAATCTTTGGGGCCCATAAAAAAAGTACAAGACTTTAGGTAAAACTGAAAGTTCATTGAAAATATGGACCATTGCAGCCGCAGTGGCGAGCATTTGGACGATATTTTGCTTATCATACAATGGTCATAGATCCTTCTATCAAAATAACAATTATTCAGATAATTCTCAAAAAACTTTTTATTTTATTAACAATTCACTTAGTGTGTTGTAGTAGGACCACCCTTTACAAGTGAGTACAAACATGACATAATAATGGATACCCATTTGCATATGTTACCAGCGACTTATTATTCAGTCCTTTGGGCCTCTGGGTCCACTCTACTCACACAAAATCTTTAACGTCACAAGTGACTGACTCATTGTCGATGATACATTGAAATGGCCGCATGTAAGCATTTCTCTAAGAATGCCGAATATGTGTAACAGGATATTGAAAAAGGCACATTCCTACACAAATACTCGTAAGGGCAAAGAGGATTTTTGTGGATACATTATATTTGCAGAAAATTGCTATCCCCCAATACTGTACATCAGCCAAAGGAAAACCCATTAACAATCATTATAAGCCATACATAACAGCAAACGCAAAATGGCTGTGAACATTAACGCGAAAGACTTTCAGAAATTTGATACATTTCAATAAGCCAACTTTTTGTTCTTGATGAGGTGCCATAGTGGCACAATGCACGTCAAAACCTCACGACAACTCTGTCCGCCAGCCAGCTAAACAAATACAAAGACCTCGCCCCAGATAAACCCTCAACCACACACACTCTACGGTTAAGGACTGAGGGGGGGGGGGGGGAACGAGTGGCAACACCTTTTGCAAACTGAGGTGGAAAAATAATATGAAAAAACTTTTTTTCACTCGTATTCATTATACTCGTACGGCCCAACAAAGAACGGAAGTTGCGAAGCAAAAAATACATTTGCAAATAAGAATCTAAAGTTTGCGCTTCGCAGTGTAACACGACCCTAATCACTAGGAAAGAAAAGCCAATCCTTTATAATGCCAAAGCCAACACCGACCGATGCGAAGCAAAGCGACTTCAGTCAATCATCTATTGATGCCGCCATTCTCAGTCATGGCAGCCACATCAAAATGTCCATAAAACGAAATGAACGAAAATGTAAATGAAAATGAAAGCGATATACATACGTCAAATGGCAAAAACAAATATAAATACGGATATCGAAATACCGAAATACGAAACATCGAGGAAGCCGAAGGAAGTTTGTGGTAATAGTTATATAGGCACAGTGGCTCCAAGCCAACCAAAAAAACTGATCAACTATTGAAACTCTGAAAATCTGGAAACTAAAGGCGCACAGGGTTAAACTTACATTATATATCGACTCAGGTCTCCTAAGCAACGAAGAAAACAAATGCGGTTTTACTGAAAGCATCGTAAATTTCATATTAACTGAAATGATTACCTATTTATGTGTTTAGTATTATTATTAGTGTTACCCCATTTAAAAAAGGGTATAG
This sequence comes from Hydrotaea diabolus, assembly GCA_963513945.1. Classification (NCBI taxonomy): domain Eukaryota; kingdom Metazoa; phylum Arthropoda; class Insecta; order Diptera; family Muscidae; genus Hydrotaea; species Hydrotaea diabolus. The sequence continues at coordinate 155,481,254 of OY740718.1, forward strand.
CCCAATTTTCTCCTTCGCATATTACGTTGCATATATATATATATATATATATATATATATATATATATATATATATATATATATATATATATATATATATATATATATATATATATATATATATATATATATATATATATATATATATATATATATATTTATTAATAAAAGGTGTCCCGCATATACAGGGTGCGGCTAAAGTTACTATATGATGTAAAACAATTGTAACTTCTTTGCTTGCGAGTATTTAACTTTTTCTTTTTTCCTATTTCAGAAATTAAACTTGGGAGAATATTTAAAAATGGAACGCTATACAATTGCGCAAAGAACTAAGATTGTTTTCTATTCATTGAAAACATCGTTCGATAATTAATACTCAACGTGCATACAGAAGATTTTATGGTGTAAGAACTGCTCCAACGGGTCCAACCATTCGTTCGTTGGTGAATAATTTTGCTGAATAAGGGACTGTCGGAGATTCAAGACGTACAGGCAGACCTCGAACTGGCAGATCGGCCGAAAATATTGATGCTGTGCGACAGAGCGTCGAAGAAAATCCGGAGACATCAACGAGAAGACGATCTTCCCAGTTGCAGCTTTCTGACCGCACTCTTCGGCGAATTTTAAAACACGATTTGCACCTCTTCCCTTACAAAATCCAACTAGTCCAAAAACTAAATCCTGAGGACTTCGTATTGCGCTTGGAATATGCTAGAGCAGTTTTAAATCTCGTTGATCAAAATGAAAATTTTTTGTCAAATTTAATGATGACCGACGAAGCGCATTTTCACTTGAACGGTTTCGTAAATAAACAAAACAACAGATTTTGGGGATCCCAAAATCCCAAAAATCTTCATCAGAAATCTTTACACGCAATTCGTGTTACAGTTTGGTGAGGCATTACCGCCAAAAAGTTTACGGTCCTTTTTTTTTGAAAACGATCAAGGTGTATGTGAAACAATAAATTGAGAACGTTACAGAGTAATGCTACAAAATTTTTTATTTCCGCAACTGCCACCAAACGCCAATATATGGTTTCAACAAGATGGTGCAACAGCTCATACAGCCCGTGCAACGATGGACTTATTAAGACAACAATTTCCAAATCGGATAATTTCTAAAAACGGCGATTTGAGATGGCCTTCACGATCGCCAGATTTGACTGCACCGGATTTCTTCTTGTGGGGCTATCTCAAAGACAAAGTTTATGTGAATAAGCCCCAAACCTTGCAGCAACTAAAGGACAACATTCAAGAAGAAATTGATCGTATACCACAAGAAACACTCAACAAAGTTATGGAAAATGCCATAAAAAGAGCACATTTTTGCGTTAGAGAAAACGGTTCTCATTTAACTGATATTATTTTTCATAATTAATGTAAAAAAATAACATAAAATAAACTTTCTTTTTATCATATTTTTTTTTTGTTTTTTTCATTCCATTCAATAGTTATTTAAAAAACAAACCATATAGTTACTTTAGCCGCACCCTGTATATTTTATGAGTTTACCCTGGTTGTGCAGGTATAAAATAATTTTTCTTTCAGAAAAGTTCAACTCTTTTCCCTTCGGCATATTAATTAGAAAAAACTCCAGAAATGCACACGAAGATACTGAAAGAACGACTATTTGCGATAGTAACTAAACCAAGCATAAAAGAAAACAAGAAGAAACCACACAAAACTATATCAGTAAACGGAATTTTAAAAAAAACAAAATACTTTTGAGAGCACTATATTGAAATTCATAATATTTTCAAATCAAGAAAAACACAATCGAGTTGGCTTTCGTTTGATTTTTTTGGTATTTAGATTGGGAAGCAAACATTTTAATCAATAGCAAAAAGTTTGCATTGGATTTTTCGAGAAATCTACGATTTTTTTAAAGAAACATAAAGAAAATGTCATATATAAGCTTATGTAAAATACTTTTTGACATACTGTATATAGCGTATGTATACGAGGGCGACCGCAAAACTAACTGTCCTGGCACATTTTCTGTTTTACTAGCAACTTTTTTTTTGTTTTTTAAAAGCAATCGTTTATAAGCCATCTGTCAAAATTTCCGAAATATTTAATGAAGTAAACTAGTTTTATAATTTTTGAAAAATGGAAAATAAAGAGTTTCGTGCGGCAATTAAACACTTGTATATGAAAGGTTATACGCCACAATTAATCGAAGATGAATTGGATTCTGTTCATGGTGATAATGCACCATCATACTCCACCGTGAAATCCTGGCTTCAACAATTTAAAATGGGTCGTTCAAGTACGGAAGATGAACAACGCTCTGGAAGACCGAAAACTGCTACTACTATTGAAAACATTAGAAAAATATTTAATGAAGTGACTAAAGATAGACGAATAAAGCTCAGAGAACTTGCTGATATTATTAAAATACACGAAAAACAAGTTTGGAGTATTTTACATGATGAACTCCACATGAAAAAGCTATCCGCAGGATATGTGCCGCGTTTGTTGACTTTGCCCCAAAAAATCGTCCGTTGGACAAATCCGAGGAGCTTTTAGCATTTTATCAGCGTAATCCAATAGAGTTCTTGCGCCGATTCATAACTGTTGATGAAACATAGACCCATCACTACATCCCAGAATGCAAAGAACAGTCAAAACAATGGATAGAAGCTGGTTAAAGTGGTCCCAAGAAGGCGAAAACTGTTAAGTCAGCAGGAAAAGTAATGGCCACAGTATTTTGGGATGCAAGGGATATAATATTTATTGATTATCTTGAGAAAGGAAAAACTATAAAAAGTGAATATTATTGTGCATTATTGGATCGGTTGAGTGAAGAAATCAAGATAAAACGACCGCATTTAGAAAAAAAAAGTTCTTATTCATCATTCACACACTGCATTTTTAACTCAACAAAAACTGGCCGAATCACGATTTGAAATTGCTCCGCATCCACCATATAGTCCAGATTTAGCTCCTTATGATTATTTCTTGTTTCCAAATTTAAAAAAAATTCTCGGTGGCGGTGGCGGTTATTGCTGAAACTGAGGCATATTTTGAAGGTCTTGAAAAATCTTATTTTTCGGATGGAATTAAAAAACTTGAAAAACGTTTGATGAAGTGTATTGAGTTGGAAGGAGATTATGTTGAAAAATAAATAATAATAATTCGTTAGTTTTAACATTCGTTTGTGGGAGCCTGGCCTTATAGAGTTCGGTTTTACTTTCAACAATTGCAGCAAGGCTTTCTGATGAGGGTTGTCACGGACCCGAAATCATGATAAAAGTAGTGTGCAGCCACGAAAATCAATGTCACTTTGCCATTTTGTTAAAAACTTGTCTTCTATTTAAATGTAGAAGCAAGAGGTCTTTAGCCGGTTTAATCCCTGTTCAATGAATAATAATAATTCCAAAAAAAACGGTTCTTTTTATGTTAGGCCAGTTACTTTTGCGGTCGCCCTCCTATAAATTAAATTTATGTTTTTTTTTGTTTGTTCTTTATACTATTGAACCAATTCTGGTAAAATAGGCTCCTTCAATTTTTTATATCTCAAGTGGGCGGTGCCACGCCCTAACCCCAAAAATTTTAAAGCGATCATAACTCAAGAACTGTAAGAGCTACGAACATGAGGCGCAGCATATACGCTTTCGGTATGTAATCAACGAAGACGTGATGAAAAGTTGGCGGCGGCACGCCCCTTTTTAGAAGCATTTCAGCGCCTTTAATAATCGGCCGATCATCTTGCAACTGTCACAGTATACTACTATGCATCATTGACAATGAGTCACTTTTAGCGTTTAAGACTGTCAAATGCTATAAACGGATACGGTTTAAAAGGAGGCGGAGCACTACCCACATATACAAAAACTGTACACTCCCAAAGCTCAGAAACTAAAACAATTACGGGCAACATTTTTATATGTAAAGGGTGTCCCAAGATGAACGCAATTTTTAAATCTGGCAACATTCGAAGTGTCATTGTTTGACATTTGAACAATTGTTATTGTTTGTTAGTAGAAGGTACGAGGTTAGTAAAAATGGAGCGCTACACGAATGAACAACGCATTCTCATTGTGAAATTGTTTTACCAAAATGGTGAAAGTTTTGCGGCTACAGTTCGCAAATTGCGATCAATTTGGGGTCACAACAATGCGCCAAAAGAGTCTACTCTAAAGAGATTAATGGATAAATTTGCCGAAACTGGGTCTGGGTGACGAGGCCCATTTTCATCTTGATGGCTTCGTCAATAGGCAGAATTGTTGCATTTGGGGTGCGGAAAATCCTCGAGTGATTCACGAGAAGCAAATGCATCCTCAACGTGTCACTGTGTGGTGTGGTTTTTGGGCTGGAGGAATCATTGGACCTTTTTTTATGAAAATGAGGCAGGTCAAGCGCAAACAGTCAATGGTGTTTGGTATCGTGAAATGATAACCAGTTTTTTCTTGCCTAGAATTGAAGAAATGAATGTGGAGGGCATGTGGTTCCAACAAGACGGCGCCACATGTCATACAGCCAGAGAAACAATTCAATTGCTGCATCAGCCATATAAAAATTGCACTCTTCTTGGGACACCTTTTATTAATAAATATATATATATATATATATATATATATATATATATATATATATATATATATATATATATATATATATATATATATATATATATATATATATATATATATATATATATATATATATATATATATATATATATATATATATATATATATATATATATATATATATATATATATATATATATATATATATATATATTTATTAATAAAAGGTGTCCCAAGAAGAGTGCAATTTTTATATGACTGATGCAGCAATTGAATTGTTTCTCTGGCTGTATGACATGTGGCGCCGTCTTGTTGGAACCACATGCCCTCCACATTCATTTCTTCAATTCTAGGCAAGAAAAAACTGGTTATCATTTCACGATACCAAACACCATTGACTGTTTGCGCTTGACCTGCCTCATTTTCATAAAAAAAGGTCCAATGATTCCTCCAGCCCAAAAACCACACCACACAGTGACACGTTGAGGATGCATTTGCTTCTCGTGAATCACTCGAGGATTTTCCGCACCCCAAATGCAACAATTCTGCCTATTGACGAAGCCATCAAGATGAAAATGGGCCTCGTCACCCAGACCCAGTTTCGGCAAATTTATCCATTAATCTCTTTAGAGTAGACTCTTTTGGCGCATTGTTGTGACCCCAAATTGATCGCAATTTGCGAACTGTAGCCGCAAAACTTTCACCATTTTGGTAAAACAATTTCACAATGAGAATGCGTTGTTCATTCGTGTAGCGCTCCATTTTTACTAACCTCGTACCTTCTACTAGCTCCTCGGATTTGTCCAACGGACGATTTTTTGGGGCAAAGTCAACAAACGCGGCACATATCCTGCGGATAGCTTTTTCATGTGGAGTTCATCATGTAAAATACTCCAAACTTGTTTTTCGTGTATTTTAATAATATCAGCAAGTTCTCTGAGCTTTATTCGTCTATCTTTAGTCACTTCATTAAATATTTTTCTAATGTTTTCAATAGTAGTAGCAGTTTTCGGTCTTCCAGAGCGTTGTTCATCTTCCGTACTTGAACGACCCATTTTAAATTGTTGAAGCCAGGATTTCACGGTGGAGTATGATGGTGCATTATCACCATGAACAGAATCCAATTCATCTTCGATTAATTGTGGCGTATAACCTTTCATATACAAGTGTTTAATTGCCGCACGAAACTCTTTATTTTCCATTTTTCAAAAATTATAAAACTAGTTTACTTCATTAAATATTTCGGAAATTTTGACAGATGGCTTATAAACGATTGCTTTTAAAAAACAAAAAAAAAGTTGCTAGTAAAACAGAAAATGTGCCAGGACAGTTAGTTTTGCGGTCGCCCTCGTATACATACGCTATATACAGTATGTCAAAAAGTATTTTACATAAGCTTATATATGACATTTTCTTTATGTTTCTTTAAAAAAATCGTAGATTTCTCGAAAAATCCAATGCAAACTTTTTGCTATTGATTAAAATGTTTGCTTCCCAATCTAAATACCAAAAAAATCAAACGAAAGCCAACTCGATTGTGTTTTTCTTGATTTGAAAATATTATGAATTTCAATATAGTGCTCTCAAAAGTATTTTGTTTTTTTTAAAATTCCGTTTACTGATATAGTTTTGTGTGGTTTCTTCTTGTTTTCTTTTATGCTTGGTTTAGTTACTATCGCAAATAGTCGTTCTTTCAGTATCTTCGTGTGCATTTCTGGAGTTTTTTCTAATTAATATGCCGAAGGGAAAAGAGTTGAACTTTTCTGAAAGAAAAATTATTTTATACCTGCACAACCAGGGTAAACTCATAAAATATACAGGGTGCGGCTAAAGTAACTATATGGTTTGTTTTTTAAATAACTATTGAATGGAATGAAAAAAACAAAAAAAAAATATGATAAAAAGAAAGTTTATTTTATGTTATTTTTTTACATTAATTATGAAAAATAATATCAGTTAAATGAGAACCGTTTTCTCTAACGCAAAAATGTGCTCTTTTTATGGCATTTTCCATAACTTTGTTGAGTGTTTCTTGTGGTATACGATCAATTTCTTCTTGAATGTTGTCCTTTAGTTGCTGCAAGGTTTGGGGCTTATTCACATAAACTTTGTCTTTGAGATAGCCCCACAAGAAGAAATCCGGTGCAGTCAAATCTGGCGATCGTGAAGGCCATCTCAAATCGCCGTTTTTAGAAATTATCCGATTTGGAAATTGTTGTCTTAATAAGTCCATCGTTGCACGGGCTGTATGAGCTGTTGCACCATCTTGTTGAAACCATATATTGGCGTTTGGTGGCAGTTGCGGAAATAGAAAATTTTGTAGCATTACTCTGTAACGTTCTCAATTTATTGTTTCACATACACCTTGATCGTTTTCAAAAAAAAAGGACCGTAAACTTTTTGGCGGTAATGCCTCACCAAACTGTAACACGAATTGCGTGTAAAGATTTCTGATGAAGATTTTTGGGATTTTGGGATCCCCAAAATCTGTTGTTTTGTTTATTTACGAAACCGTTCAAGTGAAAATGCGCTTCGTCGGTCATCATTAAATTTGACAAAAAATTTTCATTTTGATCAACGAGATTTAAAACTGCTCTAGCATATTCCAAGCGCAATACGAAGTCCTCAGGATTTAGTTTTTGGACTAGTTGGATTTTGTAAGGGAAGAGGTGCAAATCGTGTTTTAAAATTCGCCGAAGAGTGCGGTCAGAAAGCTGCAACTGGGAAGATCGTCTTCTCGTTGATGTCTCCGGATTTTCTTCGACGCTCTGTCGCACAGCATCAATATTTTCGGCCGATCTGCCAGTTCGAGGTCTGCCTGTACGTCTTGAATCTCCGACAGTCCCTTATTCAGCAAAATTATTCACCAACGAACGAATGGTTGGACCCGTTGGAGCAGTTCTTACACCATAAAATCTTCTGTATGCACGTTGAGTATTAATTATCGAACGATGTTTTCAATGAATAGAAAAACAATCTTAGTTCTTTGCGCAATTGTATAGCGTTCCATTTTTAAATATTCTCCCAAGTTTAATTTCTGAAATAGGAAAAAAGAAAAAGTTAAATACTCGCAAGCAAAGAAGTTACAATTGTTTTACATCATATAGTAACTTTAGCCGCACCCTGTATATGCGAAATGTTTGAACGTTGTCGCCAAACAATAAAACGTTATTAAGCGTGCCAAGGATCTAGGGAATATCGAAAATAAAGCACGCGATGGACGTCCAAAATTACTGTCGGATAGAAATGAAAGAAAAATTCTCAAAGAAAACAGGGAAAATCCGCATTTATCGGCACCAAAAATTAACGATAAACTAAGAGGAACTCTTCACACCAACGTAAGCAATGAGACGGTCCGAAGAGTACTCAGATCCAACAACATCAATGGTAGAGTGGCAGGGAAAAACCTCTTATTTCGGATATAAACCGGGAAAAGTGGCTTTCTTTCGTGGCGCTGCACAAAAATAAGGACTTTGAGTTTTGGAAAAATGTGATCTTTAGCGACGAAAGTAAGTTCAACATTTTCGGCTCGGATGGACGACGAATGGTGTGGCATAAGCCAAATGAACCCCTTATCCTAAAAATTTGAAAGCGACTGTAAAACATGGAGGTGGTTCTTTAATCGTATGGGGATGTATGTCTGCCTCAGGAGTCGGTAATCTTGTCTTCATTGATGGCATTATGGACAGACACGTATATTTGTCCATTTTGAAAGAAAACCTCCATGCCTGCGCAGAAAAAATGGGTATTCCGAGAAATGGATTTTATTTTCAGCAAGATAGCGACCCAAAACATACGGCTGTAGACGCTAAATTGTGGATATTATACAACACCAAAAATTGGCCAAAACCTCCACAAAGTCCAAACAAGAATCCGATAGAAAATTTGTGGTCCTACTTGGATGAAAAAATAAGAGGACACCATATTTCGTCAAAAGATACATTAAAAAATTTGCAAGAAGAATGGGTCGAAACATGCCGTAATTTAGTGGAATCAATGCCAAGGCGCTTAGACGCTGTTTTAGCTAACAATGGCTATCCTACAAAATATTGAATCCAGTAAATGTAAATATGTAAAAAAAATTAGTTCTGAAAATTAAAAAAGCAAAATATTTATGTGACCTCAAAAAACACGGTTTAGGTTAAAAATCACTAAAAATCTCGTAGATTAAGATAGTTTTTTAATTTTTTTTTACATAAATGTTACGTTTAAACCCAGTTTACTCTATACCAAATAAAATATGAATTATTTTTTGTTTAAAACTTATTTTATTTGGACTTTTGTTTTAAAAAATATGAAATTACTTGAAGGCAAAATACTTTTGAGACTCACTGCATATTTCTGGCCTAGACAACACTCAGTGTTGCCTAGCGCCATCTGAAATTTCCATTAGAAAATTTGACATTTTATAGCATGCACGTACTCAGAACGTTTTGACGGACGACTGTCATTTGTGTTGTTTACAGTGGCTGAAAAAATCAATTTGCAAAAAAATGGAATTAACTCGTGAACATTTTCGTGCGATCATTTTTCACAACGTTCGACGTGGATTATCACGACAAAAGTGCATCGATGAACTTAAAGCTTTGTATGGCGATGAAGCACTATCCTATAGCACTGCGAAAAACTAATTTAATGAATTCAATCGTGTCAGACGCTTGCTCCATGACGAAGGTCGTGAAGTTTGTCCAAAAACGGCCGTTGTTCCAGAGAACATTGTTGTCGTGCGTGGACTGATAATGCAAGATCGTCACGTGACATGCCGTGAGATAGAGGCATCCTTGAGCATTTATTTCACCAGCATACATTCGATATTACATGAAGACGTGGCCGTAACAAAAGGTTTGTTCTCGTTGGATCTCGCACAATTTGACAATCGCTCAAAAAAGGTTCGTGTTGATTGGTGCAAATAAATTTTGAAAAAATACAATTGCAGTGCTTAAAAAAGACATTTATAAGCTCGTCACAGGTGACGAATCATGAATCCATGCGTTCGAGCCCGTAACAAAACAGCAGTCGACCGTGTGGGTCTTCGAAAACGAGCCACATGCAATGAAAGATGTTCGTGAAAGAAACACTTCGAAGCAAATAGTCAGTCGCCTGTTTCTTCGGCAAAACTGGTCATGTGGCGACTGTTCCGCTTGAGCAACGTAGGACGGTCAATTCTGAGTGGTGCAGCACAATTGTTTGTTTGCCTGAAGTCTTCGGAGAAATTCGAAAAACGAACAAGAGAAGACGAAACATTGTGCATCATAGCAATGCGAGCTCTCACACATCGGCTCAAACCGGCGCCTTTTTGACCGGCCAAAACGTCGAATTGATGGGTCATCCGCCGTACAGGCCTGACTTGGCACTCAATGAATTCTTTTTATTCCCGCACATCAAGAAAAACTGCGTGGTCAACGATTTTCTTCTCCCGAAGATGCTGTTGAAGCGTTCAAAAAGCATGTTTTGGAGGTCAATCGGAGTGAAAAAAGTGCTTCGACAATTGGTTTGAGCGCATGCAAAAGTGCATAAATCATGCTGGAGAAAAACAATAAAACCATTTTTGATGATAACTATTCGCGTTTTCATTAATAGGCCAGAAATATATATAAGTATAGCAGCCCTCGTATAACAGAGAATTTTTTTTATTTTGAAAGAGATACATTATCTTCTTCAAATTAAAAAAAAAAATACAAAAATTCAAATCAAGTGTGGAATCTTATTGTTCATTCCAAAGGACATTTTTTGCTATTAATTTTTTGAATATAATTTCCTTCACATTTTGGCCGCAACTTCGCCTCAGGGTGTTCAATTTGAGGGTTTAGATTACTCGTTCGAGCATTGCGACCATTATGGCTTTAAAAATACGCGTAATGTTGGCTTCCAAAACCTGAATCGTAGCTGGTTTGTCAGCATAGACTTTACGTAGCCCCAAAGAAAAAAGTCTTAAGGTGTGATATCATAAGACCTAGGCGGCCTACTCAACGGTCCAAAATGTGAAATTAGATACTCTTCGAGATGACCTCTCACTGGATCCATTGTTTGAGCCTGTATGGCAAGTGACACCATCTTGTTAAAAACAAATTTCTTCATCATTACGGACTTTAATTTCAGGTAGCAAAAAATCCGGTTAAGTCCGGTTAGCTACGGTTAAGTTCCGGCCATTGTCATTTTTGAAAAAAATATGCACCGATGATTCCACCAGCCCATAAACCGCACCAAACTGTGGTTTGCTCTGGGTATAACGGCACCCCTGGAACCACTTTTGGTAGCTAATCCGCCCAAATGCGACAATTTTCTTTATTGACGTTGCCGTTGAGCCTGAAATGGGCAAAAAAATTGTCGAAAAGCGTTTCTCACCGAACGCTCATTTCCATAGCACAGTTGCATAATTTGGAGATTTTGTTGCGGTGTTATTCTTTTCATTATGAAATGGCAAACTGAAATACTGAAAAGAAAAAAAGTAAATTTGCCACAACTCTGGCGTTATCTTTAAAAAACCACTATTAAAATAAATACCTCTAGATTGATTACCCGTTAGTTTATGAGCTTTTGGTGTTTTAAGTTTTTGGTTATATAGGTGGCACCCACACCTCTTTTTGAAACCGGCAATGCCCCATTCCACAGAAGCATACATTAGCGTTTAAACAAGTGGTGTGGTACAGCCTATTTTCCCCCGAACGTATTTCGTTACACAATAAGAGCATATATACCGCATCTGATGTTTCTAACCGTAACAGATTCTAAGTTTTGCATGTGCTAAGTTTTGTAAATGTGGGCGGTGCCCTTTTTACAATCGTATCTGTTTATAGCATGTGACAATCTTCTGGCTCACAGTAGCTTATTATTAAAGGCGCTACATCGGTTTTAAAATAAGGGACGTGACACCACCCACTTTTCACTTACATTGGGCCACAAGAGCCAAAAAGTGCCCTTTTTGAGGAAGTTAGTGCGTCCCAAGATGTAATGAATTGTTCAGAAAATACTTAAAAAAGTGTTTTCCGAGGTATCTTTAGTCCCTTTGAATAAAAGATTTTTTACCCTGGGCCGACTTCGTTCGATCCTACACAGCTTATGACCATTAGCCCTCATTATGCCCCATTGCAGGATCCTAGGTTGATTCGTTTGGCCGCTATCGTGCTTTCAACAAATTCACTTTATAGTTTCTCCGGTCAGTATTTCGTGGCGTTGCAAACGGAATGCACCGAGAAGAAAAATAACCTAATATATGGTTAAATTAACCATAAATAAACATGATTTGGAGTCTACGTTATATAAGGTTAATTTGAAAATTTTGTTGTTAACTGATATTTAACAATAATAATAGTAGATTTAACTATTCTATGGTTGAATTTTTAACCATGAAAATTGTTATTTTTTAAATATTTTTTTTGTTATAACAATGCAATGTTTTTAACCATTAAAATTGTTATTATTAAAATAATTGTTGTTGTTTTAACAATATATAGTTTTGAACTATGAAAATTGTTAATATTAAAATTTCAGAATTAATTTATTGAAACAAGACATGTTCAATTTAACAATGGAATTGGTTTTATTATTAACTATGAAGATTGTTATGGAAATCATTTTTAAATCATTAAATCTGAAATCATCTGTTTATTGGTTACCTCTTTAAAACAGAAATATAGTTACTGTTACAATTTTTATTATTAAATTAACCTAATAATTATGTTTTTGTCTTGTTTACATTTATTCGTTCTTTTTTTATTATTATGACTTGAACAGTTTTTATTCTGGCTTGAGACCTTTTTTCTGTTTATTTTTTAGAACCTACTAAAAAATTGGTAAAGTATATTGGCTACGGTTGCCAGGCGGACTGTACAGCTGTTTCTAAACCGGCCAAGGATTTTCTTCAGCAGTCTTTGGCAACGATTACTTCGGCTACAAATCAAATTACTTATATGGGAGTCCCATTATGATTAATTGGAATTACCCTTTTGCGAACTGTGCGAATAGCAATGCTCGTAGCGCAATGATATTGCACAGCTAGCTTTTGCATTTGGTGGTGGTTTTTTAAAAGAACGAGATAAATTGTTTTATAATCTTTCTTACAATTACAAACGTTCTGAGCAGAGGAAGAAAGGAACAAGAGTGGTGGGGTTAAGACAGTCGCAAGCAACTGTTGCAACTTATTGTAACTTAATTCTGAACTTCATATAACACACAGCAGATCAAAAACTTTGATACAACAGAGCCGAATGATCTTTAAATTTTTGTTTATGCCGCACATTTTTCTGCCTCTCTCTTGAAAAAATCCAACCTTATATAATGTTTACTCAACTATTTTGTATGACCATTGGACCTTATATAACGTTGTTGTGTCTTCGTTATCAAACATTTAGCATTAAAAATTTAACCAGACACATGGTTAACAAATATCATTGTACTCGTATAAGTATTTTCGGCCACTTCTCGGTGAAATTCTAGTCTCATTTTGGGCAGTAGCACTGTGCGTCTTCGCAAAGATTCACGCATACTTACTCGTTAACACTTACCGACCAAAATGGTACAGCCCACTACAGCCGGAGCAAGACTAGCAGCTGTGGCAGCAGGAGCAATTACACCAACACAAGTAAAAGGATAATATTAACCAGCATCAACGATCATCACATTCATTGTCCCACCGACCGGTGTTAGTGGCAGTTTTGTTGTAGCAGCACAAAACGAAATTGAAATACTTCAGAAACACAGGCGACGACGACAATCCTAACACCAGCACCAAAAGCTTTAACAACGACAATTGCAAAAGTGTAACTGGTGTTTGTCACTACATACCGACAGTTAGACAGGCGGACAGACAGACATACATAGCTAGATTGCTACTTCATAAGGACGATATGGCGCGGCATTGGTGTCAGAGCTAGGATGATGGTGATGATGACGGTGTTGAACGAAAACAAAGATAAGAAAATGTCTAACAAATGCTTCATCGGCGTTATGTTCTCAGCAGCACCGGCAGGCAACAAGGCCAAATCCGACAGCGACACACACACCCGTGCCCATCCGAGCCGCCAACGTGAAGGGCAACCTTTGCAAGTTGTCATAACGACAAGAACGGCAGCGAGAGGAGTCATTGGCAATAATGAATGACGGTGTCATCATTGACACGCTGCATAAGTCACACTTCATTATTCGAACAATACAAAACGAAAAAATAGCATTGTTAACGCGTTACGAGGGTGCTCTCGAAGGAATGTGGAGCAGGTGTATCGAGACTTTGCGGAATTGGCATACGAGTATTGCTCAAGTTTGGGGAAGTTATAAACTAGCCTAAAACGAAACTGTATGATGCGGTTGCTATTCATATTTTGGGTCCTGACAATACTAGTGTTCGCTGATGCAAACTGGAACTTCCATTGGAAACTGTGACATTTTTTAGCATAACTTCAATCAGAACGTTTTGTCATTTTAGGGTGATTTTTTTCACAGTGTGTTAAAAAATTCATCTCATTCAAAAAATGAAATTATCCCGTGAACATTTTCGTGCGATGACTTTTTACGATTTTCGGCGTCGGCTATCGAGACAAAATCAACTTGTTTCGACTGTTGACAAAACAGCAATCGACCATATGTGACGCGAAAAATAGAAAGGAACCAAAGGGAAAAAAACCAGTTTTGTTCAGGAGAGCCATTTAAAAGATTTGAATACGTATAAATTTGCTGTACCATCACGTTCATAAAACGCGCATATCTCTGGGAGGGAACACTTTTGGGACATGGGATCGGTCTCATTCGATGCTCAGATGTTATCAAAAAAAAAGTGAAAATTGATTTGATTGAGTTGATAGGTCCCTTTCTCTATGCGCTGTCACATATGGATCTTTCAAGACGAGCCAAATTCAACAAAAGTTGGTCGTGGAATAAGTACATCGAAGCAAATGATTGCGTTTTTTTTGGTATACCCGGCCTTGCTGCCACAGTGCCTTAAGTGGAATGTAGGACGATCAATTCTGAGTGGTATACAGTTTGCCAACAGTGTTCAAAGAAATGAGAAAATCTAATAAGAGAAGACGGATCATTTTGCATCACGACAATGCGAGCACTCACACATCAGCTGAAACGATGAGCTATTTGACCACTTAAGATGTCGAATTGATTGACTGAGTTGACACGCAATGACATCTTCTTATTCCATGGCATCAAGAAAAAAATGCGTGCTCAATGTTTTTCATCGCCCGAAGCGTTCAAAAATCATGCTTTGGAGGTGTCTTAATCGGAGTGGAAAAGTGTTTCGAAAATTGCTTTGTGCGCATTCAAAAAAAGTGTATTATTTTTAAAGGAGAATATTTTGAAAAACAATAAAACCATTTCCAATGATAAGTTATTGTGTTTTTATTGCCGGACCAAAAATATATAGAGCAACCCTCGTACTAGGGTTGCACATGTACATATTTAAAATTAAGTAAACAGCTAAAAACTATATAAAACACTGCACTTCTTGGATATGTAAAATTGGTTCAACATACTTAGTAGGGACATAAATACATGTACAACATTGAACACACCCATTTCAATAGTAGAACTGAACATACCCCGTTAATGTCATATGGGTTTTGAAAGCTAACCTCAATAGCGTTAGTCTGTAACGGAATTTTAAAATTGTTTCAACTTTAATCATGGAGTGGTCAGATAATGAGAACCGTGTCGCTGTAATAGCGTTTTTCAAGTGTGAAATGAAAAAACGATATTTTCAAAAGGCTCCGGGGACTAGGGATTAGCCGCATGTTCGTCTACCGATGCATAAAACTGTTTGAGGAGACTGGAGATGTAAACGACCGCTACCGGTCGGGCCGCCCACGCTCTGTTCGAACACCGCATGTTTTCAAAGCTGTTAAATCAAGAATTCACAGAAATCCGCTCCGAAAACAGAAAATCATGGCCCGTGAGATGAATATTACGCAAAAGTCCATGAGTCGAATCATTAAAAAAGACTTGGGACTTGGGGCTTTCGAACAACGTACCGGATATTTATTGACTACAGCTTGATTGGAATATGCAAACGTCTTTTGGTGAAGCACGCTGATAACTTACACAGAAAAATTTTGTTCACCGATGAAAAATTTTTTACCGTTCAGCAAAAATTTAACAAGCAAAATGATAGAGTGCATGCGCGGTCATCTAAGGTAGCATCTGAACTGATCCCAAGGGTGGAAAAGGGTCATCACCCTGCTTCAGTCATGGTTTGGTGGGGTGCCTATGGGGTCACTGACCTGCATTTCTGCGAACAAGGAGTCAAAACATCAGCCAAAGTTTACCAATAAACCGTTTTGAAAGCTGTTGTGAGACCTCTTAACAATTCCCTGTTCCAAAACCAGCCATGGACTTTCCAGCAGGATTCTGCGCCGGCCTATAAGGCAAAAACGTCCCAGGCCTGGCTTCGAAACAATTTGCCAGCGTTCATTTCCTCTGAAGAATGGCCCTCAGACTGTCCAGATTTGAACCCATTGGATTAGAAATTGTAGACGGTTTTAGAGGACAAGCTTTGCAACAAAAGATACCCCAACATTGGATCTCTTAAGACTGATTTGGTTCGAGCTGTGGACAATTTTCCAATGGACGAGGTTCGTGCAGCTATTAACGATTGGCCAGTGCGACTTAAGGCGTGTGTAAAGGCAAAAGGCGTACATTTCGAATAAGTAGATTCTTTTTGGATACAATATACATCAAGAAATATATTAAAAAATATTTGGTCCAAAAACATTCAGTACTTTTTATTTTACAGCATATAACGTGCGTAACAGTATTTATGTCCCTACTAAGTATATGTGAGGCTTTATCTTAATCTAAACCGATTTTCCCTAATTAGAACAGCGCCCGTCCTAGGCACGAGGAACTTACCTGTGCCAAACTTCATCAAGATTAGTTGCAATAAATGGTTTCTAAAGGTAAAAACATCAAATCAGATGAAAATATTTTTGGGAGCTATATCCAAATCTCAACTGAATTTCTGCAATTTCAATATCGTTCACCTTGGCCCAAAAAGTTTGTTTGTGGGCAAACGGGGAGGCATTATTCCTTGAAAATCATACTAGGAGTATCTCCTAGCAGTGGGGGCAAGTCAAAAAATAAGACAGGATTTAACTTAATATCAAAAACTAAAAATACTAAATTGTTTTAGAAATCTATTTACAGGACTAAGGAGTGCAGCCGAGGAGCTACTCCTGGTATTAAATTCAAGGGCCAACTCCTCCCAGTTTGCCCACAGTGTGAGCATATCCCAAAATACAATTTATCCTAATATCAAAAACTAAAAAAATGATAATTTTTTTTAGAATATTCTGATGACAGAACTAATGGTGCGATGTTCGAAGCTTCTCCTGGTATGAGAATCAAAAAAGCATTCCTCCCCGTTTGCTCACAGTGGGGCTAAGGGGAATTTAACATAACATACGATTTTGTTTATCATAAAATTCACCTCTTGTAGCGGGAAACAATGTCCTATTCCAATATTATATTATTTACTTAGTTTATGAAAATAAATATTTTTTCCTTGACCGATATATCAGAAGTCGTGTTTATATAAAGTAGTAAGCGTTTCATTTTACTTTTTGACATCATTACCTTGTTCACCCGTTTACAACAAAAAGTTAACGGTGTTGGTTTTTGCCTTTGCTGGTTAAATTCTGAACTTATTTTAGACTCATAGCTCGGCTTTGTATTCCAAACTGTATGCTTATTGAGAAGACATTTTTGCCTTAATTAGGTATCCTTAATGCTCAAGGTTCTCTGCGTCACAGGTTGCGCACTGAGACTTAGTACAGCGATTCGCCATCGATATTAGCAGCTAAATATTACACGCACACGCCAAATGTGAATTTTGGACCAAAACCTCGCACTGTTCGCTTACGAGCAAAAAGTTAAAGAACCAATTTTATATGAAAACGAAAAGAGTGTTACAAGGGCTGCTATACTTATATATAAGTATTTTCTGTCCTTATAATGAAAATGCGAATATTTATTATCAAAAATGGTTTTATTGTTTTTCAAAGTATTCTCCAGCATGATTTATATACTTTTGCATGCGCTCAAATCAATTTTCGATTCAATTGTTCCACTCCTATTGAGACACCTCCAAAACATGGTTTTTGAACGCTTTAACAGCAGCTTCTGGCGACGAAAATCGTTGACCAAGCTTTTTTTTCTTGATGTACAAGAATTAAAAGAAGTCATTGGGTGCCAGTAAGGGGAGCAGTCGCTACATCACCAGTTTTGCCGAAACAGGCGACCATTTGCTTCGAAGTGCTTCTTCCACGAACAGCTCGTTGGATTTGGCTCGTCTTCGAGGACCCACACGGTCGATTGCTGTTGTTTCGGGCTCATATGCATAAATCCATGATTTGTCACCTGTGACGAATCTTATAAATGTCTTTTGACGCTCTGCGATGGTATTTATTCAAAATTTCTTTGCATTAATCGACAAGAGCCTTTTTTGAGCGATTGTTAAATTGTACGAGAACAAACTTTTTGTTCGGCCAGGTGTTCATGCAATATCGAATGTATGCTGGTGGAAGAAATGCCCAGGGGTGCCTCTGTCTCACGGTATGTCACACGACGATCTTACATTATCAGTTTACACACGGCATTAATGTTCTCTCGCACAACGGCCGTTTTTGAATGACCTTCACGATCAGTGTTGCCAATTTGGCGGATTTCCCGCTAAATCTAGAGCTTTTTAAATTGCCATCGCGGGAAAAAATGTGATTTAGAGGTTAGCGGGAATTTTAGCGCTTTTCACCAGCGTTTGGAGGTAACATTTTTTCTTTGGGAGAGTTGTATTTTATTGTATTAAATGGCATTTAGTAGTATCTTGAAAAGAAATATCAATTTGTTTGTGCTCTAGTGTCGAATAACGGTTCAATGAAAAATAAAAAGAAAACAATCAACACACGGTAAAGCACGAGGCTACAGTATAATCTAAAAGTTCTAAAAAAGTGTTTTCAATATTAGTATTGATTAAGAAACTATGTAAGTATAATTGATCAAATTATCTACTCGAAATTAACAATATATATTTCTTATTTACAATTAGCAAAGCGATATGGGACCGAAATATACTCAAAAATTCCGCTCGGAGTGGCTGGACCATTTCAAATTAAAGACTTGGCTTGTCCCGGACAAGAAGGATCCAAGCAAAGGGTTTTGCAAATATTGTAACCGATCTTTAGCAGGAAAGCTATGCGATTTGATTGATCATGGGGAAACCAAAAAACATAAAGCCGCTTCTTCATTGAAAAGGTCGTGTTGGCGCAAGTTAGATTTTGCACCCGAAGTAATTGAAAAAACAAAAAAGCAGGAAGTTGCATTGGCACTGTTCGTTTGCCAACATATGTACCTCAAACAACTCTGTAGACCATTTGACCGATCTGTGCAAATTACACTTTGAAGATGGTAACAAAATACGATTGCATAGAAGTAAATGTACAAACATTATCAAAAATGTTTTGCATCCACACTTTGCAAACGAATTAAGAAAAGATATTGCAAATTCCAAGTTCAGCATTCTTATAGACGAATCTACTGATGTAGGGGTAATAAAATTGTTGGGTAAGAATATTTAATACAAAATCTGCAATATCCCTAAATGTATTTCAAAATTTTCCCGTATTATTTTTTATGCTTTTTAATGTTAAATTTATCATTTTAATGTTTTAACTACATTTTCTTTTATTTTAGGAATTGTTGTAATATACTTCAGTGTATCTAAAAAAACCATAGTTTCTACATTTTTATCTCTGGCAGAAGTGGAAGATGCAACTGCTGTAGGCATTACAAAAGTAATTGTTGAAGAATTACAAAAATTCAAACTTGATTTAAAAAATTTGATGGGTATAGGAACGGACAATGCTAATGCTATGGCAGGAAAGAATAAAAGTGTTTATGTTGAGCTGAAAAACTTGGTACCTAAACTCATCTTAATCAAATGCGTTTGTCATTCAGTTCAGTTGGCTATTACCCATTCTTGGAAGGCATGCATGCCAAGTCATCTTGAATTTCTAGTCAACGAAACCTATAATTGGTTTTCTAGAAGTTATGTTCGGCAACAAAGTTATAAACACATATATGAAGCCATAAACAATGGAGAGGTTAGAGTATTATTTCATAATAATGTTTCTTATTTCATCACTTTAACGTTTTAGACACCATTGAAAATTACTAATATTTGTGATACACGTTGGCTTTCGATTGAAGTCTCCATTTCAAGAATTGTGGACCAGTGGATTGAGCTCAAAACACATTTCGGAATAGCGAAAAATTACGAAAAATGTTATATGGCTGCAAATTTATACGAGCTATATGAGAACGAGATTAATCTGCTATATCTGATATTTCTAAAACCTATTTTGTCGAACCTTCAGATGCTTAACAAAAGTTTTCAGAGTCAAAATGCAGATCCGACTAAACTTTTAAGCGACATGGAAATGTGTATCAATTATCTCAAACAATTTGTTATAAATCCAACAATTTCTATAAATATCCTTTCAACAGAATTTGACAACTATGTTTCTTATAATTGTTATCTGGGATTTACCATTGAAAATCGTTTAGCAGAGTTAAAAACCGCAATGCGTATTAATGAAGAAACTGAAAATCAGATGAGAATCACTTGCGTTGCTTTTGTGGTGTATTTGATAAATCAGTTAAAGAAAAGGTATTTAAATGTTTTTATGTCAACTTTTTTTCTTTACTTAGCTCATTTTTATTTTCAGGTTACCAAGCAACTTTAAAATGTTGAAAATGGTTAATCTTCTTTCCGCTGAAAATGTGTTAAAGCAAAAAAAGGATGATTTGATTCCTTTTTTAACCACATTTTTAACAGATGCTGATTTAATCGATGTTATAAATAGCCAATATAATAATATATGTTGTATAAAATGGACTGAAAATTCTTCAACAAATTTATTTTGGTCTGAAGTATTTTTTTTTAAAGATTCTGCGGGTAATAATCCCTTCAATGAACTGGCAAAATTTGCATTAGAAATGTTGTCATTACCTTGGTCTAATGCAGACGTTGAACGAGTTTTTAGTCAACTGAACATAGTTAAAAATAAGTTACGAAACAGGTTAATTACCAGTACTGTGAATGCAGTGCTTCATGTGAGGTAAATTTTTGAATTCATAATAAATGAACGAATATATTGAGAATAATAGTACTCTTCTAATTACAGATATGGTCTCAAACTTAGTAACAAATGCTGCTACGAATATGAAGTTCCTGTAGCCGTACTAAGAGAAGTAGGAACTCTTTCAGCATATAACCTTAAGGCTGCGGAAGACTGGTCACACATTTTTGACTAAATAAATTACTTTTGCATCCATATTAAAGTGCAAACATATAAAGAAGAAAAAAAAGTCGGTATCTATATTTTGTCTTCTTATAAATAAATGTAATTAAAAAGTCATAGATTTACGTATTTTATATGAAAAAATTGCAATAAAAATGTATTTAATGAAAGAAAATGGTTTTACTTGAAATTAAAAAAGATTGAAGTCAAAATTTTCAACAAATTTCAATTATTTACAATGGTTTAGCGGTATTTTGGAAGAAAATCCCGCTAAATTAAAAATTTAGCGGTTTCTAGAGGTTTTTTAGTCAGATTTGGAGGTATTTAATGAAAAATACTTGGCAACACTGTTCACGATCTTAGTCTTTGAGCGAGCGTCGTCCACGATTGAATTTATTAAACCAGTATTCACAGTACTATAGGATGGTGCTTCATCGCAAAGCAAAGATTCAAGTTCATCGATGCACTCTTGTCGTGATGATCCACGTCGAAAGTTGTGAATAATGATCGCACTAAAATGTTCACGAGTTATTTCAATTTTTTGCCAAATTGATTTTTTTAAATCACTGTAAACAACACAAATGATGGTCGTACGCCAAAACGTTTTGAGTACGTTAATGCTAAAATAATGTCATACTTTCAAATGGAAATGTCAGATGGCGCAAGGCAACACTTAGTGTTGCGTAGGCCAGAAATGTATAAAGCAACCCTTGTACGAGGGCGGTTCGGCAAGTTCTTAGCCTATCAGTGAAAGAGAACAGTTAGTTTTTCAAAAATATTTTTATTTTTCAATATAATCTCCTGAAACTTCAATACACTTAGTCCAACGCTTATTTAGCAGTTCTATCCCTTGATTAAAATATGTTTCCTCAAGGTCTTCAAAATAGTGGTTTACAACTGTAATTGCATCTTCATTTGAGGTAAAACGCTTGCCAGCAAGGATTTTTTTTAGATTTGGGAACAGGTAAAAGTCACTGGGAGCTAAATCAGGAAAATAAGGTGGGTGGTCAAGCAACTCGTACTTTAATTCGTTGATTTTAGCTATTGTTAAAACATTCTTGTGCGCTGGTGCGTTGTCTTGATGAAAATTTATTTTTTTGAGTTGTATGCCAGGACGTTTTCGCTCGAATTTGTACATTTAATTGATCTAAAAGGTTGCAATAGTACTCTGAATTTATTGTTTTACCCTTTTGCAGATAGGCAATCAATAATATACCTTTGAAGTCCCAAAAAACCGTTGCCATAACCTTACCACCCGATTGAATTGTTTTTGCCTTCTTTGGGGCACTTCCTCCAGCTTCTGACCATTGTTTGGATTTTTTTTTGTCTCTGGAGTATAGTGGTGGATCCATGTCTCATCAACAGTTATGAAACGACGCTTAAAATCCATTTTATTTCGCTGAAAACGATCCAAACAAGCTTGAGAAAGGTTCATTCTTATGCGTTTTTGGTCGACTGTTAACAAGTCCGGCACCCATCTTGCAGATAGCTTCTCCATCTGCAGTTCTTCATGCAAAATTAAATGGACTCGATCATTTGAGATGCCCGTGATATTAGCTATTTCACGCACTTTTATTCGTCGATCATTTAATACCATATCATGCACTTTGGCTACAATTTCTGTTGTTGTTGCAGTTTTTGGACGTCCACTACGTGGTTCATCTTCAATGCTTGTACGACCACGTTTAAATTCAGCAACCCAATTTTTTACTGTTGCATATGAAGGAGCACTTTCACCTAACACATTCACCATATCATTATGAATTTCTTGTCCCGATAAACCTTTTTTATGTAAATATTTAATGACACCACGCATTTCTAATTTTTCCATTGTAAAAAAATAGCGGATGCGTCTTTTGTGAACACCTGTTTCATGTGTTCATAGCAGAGATGGAAGTTTCCAAAACACTTAACTTTTTTCTGTTTATACCGCGCTATTTGTGCTAGGCTAAGAAGTCTCCGAACCGCCCTCGTACTAACCACTCGCTCAAACCAAAGACGAACCGCCGCGTCTACCGGACGGTGATGTGTCTGCTTTAACTTCGTTGACTTAATTCTCTTTCCCTCTATGGCAAACAACAACAAACCTGATCTTATTAGCTTGTGGAGTAATTCCTCTTTCAAAAAAAAACTTTTTTTTTAAGTATTACTTTTCCAAGGGCACATACAAATATACATTGCATACATACTAATATAATACAGTATAACTTATGATCGCATGCGAATAGAAATACGACTGGTCTGATTCTCCAAAAGCTATCCAAAAATCTATGGCACAATATCAACAAATTTTTGTCCTTACAAATCGGCCTACCCTAATGAACATATAGGAGCTATATTTACATCTCGACCTTTTTCTTCAATGTCAATAATGTTCTGCTTGGTCCAAAAAACTATCGTTTGCTAAGTTATATCAAGATTGGATGTATGATGTGGCTTCTAAAAAAACACATGAAACCGGTTGAACATATGTGTATGGGAGCAATATTTAATTCAGCATTGATTTTCTTCAATTTCAATAACGTTGTTTTTGGGCTTATATGTGTTTTTAGATGCAAGATGTGGCAGCTAGAGCTAAAAATATAATAATCGTATAACATATATCTAGCAGCTATATCTTAATCAGGATCGGTTTTTTTATTTATAATAATGGCTTCCTTGGTCTAAAAATTTTACTTCTACCAAATTTTATCGGACTACATTTGCGACCCGTAGTTTGATTACTAGCTTAAGAAACAACAAAACACCCGGTAAATACGACCTCTCCAAACCTAACGTTAGATTAACAACTACGTTTCTATTAAACATTTTATTCAATAGAAACCAATAATTTATTCCAAAAACAAACGAAAAGGATTTTTGTTGCAAGCAGTAATGCAGTTTTGGTGAACGAATGTTTTGTAACCCTGATCAAAAGACCAGACATATTCGTATTAAATGAGAACTGTCGACAATACGAGTACAGTATTCTGCAAAAGAAACTACACAGAATAAAAATCCCTCTCACTGCTTTTTATACACTTCACCGAAGAGTGGATGGTATACTAAATTCTTCATTCTGTTTAATAAGATTCGTTTATAAAGATTATATACATTATTGATCGTCTTTAAATTCTTGGACGATCTTCCCATGTCCGTCCGTATGTCTGTTTAAAGGACGATATCGGTCAAACGAATCAATGAACCTGATATTTTGCATTAAAAAGGCATTAAAAAAGGTTTGTTCTCGTTGGATTCCGCACAATTTGACAATCGCTCAAAAAAAGGCTAGTGTCGATTGGTGCAAAGAAATTTTGAAAAAATACGATCGCAGTGCTTTAAAAGATTTTTATAAGATCGTCACAGGTGACGAATCGTGGATCTATGCGTATGAGCTCGAAAGAAAATAGCAATTGACCGTGTGGGTCGAGCCAAATCCAACGAAATTTGTTCGTGGAACAAATCCGGTTTCTTCGGCAAAACTGGTCATGTGGCGACTGCTCCGCTTGAACAACGTAGGATGGTCAATTTGGAGTGGTACACCACAATTTGTTTGCCTGAAGTCTTCGGAGAAATTCAAAAAAGGAACAAGGGGAGACGAATCATTGTTCACCATGACAATGCGAGCTCACACACATCGGCTCAAACCAGCGCCTTTTTGACGTCGAATTGATGGGTCATCCGCTGTACAGCCCTGACTTGGCATCGTACGAATTTTTTTTATTCCCGCACATCAAGAAAAGAAGGCGTGGTCAAGGAATTTCGTCGCCAGAAGATGCTGTTGAAGCGTTCAAAAACCATTTTTTTTGGAGGTCAAAAAGGGTTTTATTGTTTTTCAAAGTATTCTCCAGCATGATTGATACACTTTTGCAAGCGCTCAAACCAATTGTCGAAGCACTTTTTTACTCCGATTGAAAAATTGGTTTGAGCGCTTGCAAAAGTGTATCAATCATGCTGGAGAATACTTTGAAAAACAATAAAACCCTTTTTGATGATAAATATTCGCATTTTCATTATTAGGCCAGAATTCTTTATTCACACATGTAATGAAGGTATTAACTGTCTCCCAGTTTCGCTCACTACTCAGCATAGTGTCGATCACGTTATTTGCTGTCAGCCTTACGCCTATGTGAATCTCTAATTGTGTTTTAATAAAGGCGAACCGAGGGCACCAAAATGTCACGTGCTCGGCTGTTTCTTCAGAACAGATTAAGTTGGCCCGTGTCAAAGCTTATATACCCTGCATTATGGATTTCGGTTCAATATGAACATTTCGTCAAGGGCGTCGGTCTCTTTTCATCAGGGTGAGTTGCTTTCCAAAGCAACATCATATATGCCAACTTATATCCTCATATCGGCCTAATTTCACGAGATATAGCCTTCAGTTTTGTATGCGCGGGGCCACTCTAACACATCGGTCCATTACTTTGGCCATAAATAAGATTTTATAAAGGAGACATGGCACTGCCCACTATTGCTGCTCGTAAATTTAGAGGTAATTTTTTCAAAATAAAAAAGCACAAAAATTCAAATTTAATGTTTAATGTTTATTGCTCATTCAAAAGGATATTTTATGCCATTTGTTTTTTGAATTTAAGTCATGCGGTACTCGATTCTTAAAAATTTTATTTTTGACACTTTACACTTAACGCCCCGTTATATAATTGGCCTTTTTAAATCAGTTCCCAAGAAGATTGCTTGTTTCTATGGTGAAGAAAAACTTCTTGTCTGTAATTTAACCCGGTGAACTCATGCATGGTCAATAGCTTGGGAAAAAGATGGTTTCGAAAGGACTATGTGTTTAGACACAATTTTAATAAAAACAAGTAAAAAATGTTAAGTTTGGCTGTGTCGAACTTTGGATACCCTCCACCAGTATCCCAAATAAAACCAAATTTGCTGCGGAAGTGTGAAATCTTTATGTACAAAATTTCATTTCGATAGGTCAAGCTTGTGGTGAGTTATCGTCATATTATTTCTCAAAGCCCATGAGACCGTTTGTGTGGGAGGTACCAGTATGACTTTCTCGATCTCAACAGAATTTGGCGCAGAGGTGTGTTCTACGAGGGCGGTTCGGAAAGTTCTTAGCCTATCAATGAAAGAGAATAGTTAGTTTTTCAAAAATATTTTTATTTTTCAATATAATCTCCTGAAACTTCAATACACTTAGTCCAACGCTTATCTAGCAATTCTAACCATTGATTAAAATAGTTTTCCTCAAGGTCTTCAAAATAGTGGTTTACAACTGTAATTGCATCTTCATTTGAGGTAATACGCTTGCCAGCAAGGAATTTTTTTAGATTTGGGAACAGGTAAAAGTCACTGGGAGCTAAATCAGGAGAATAAGGTGGATGGTCAAGCAACTCGTACTTTAATTCGTTGATTTTAGCCATTGTTAAAACACTCTTGCGCGCTAGTGCGTTGTCTTGATGAAAAATTATTTTTTTGTGTTGTAAGCCAGGATGTTTTTCTCGAATTTGTACATTTTATTGATCTAAAAGGTTGCAATAGTACTCTGAATTTGTTGTTTTACCCTTTTGCAGATAGTCAATCAATAAAATACCTTTGAAGTCCCAAAAAACCGTTGCCATAACCTTACCAGCCGATTGAATTGTTTTTGCCTTCTTTGGGGCACTTCCTCCAGCTTCAGTCCATTGTTTGGATTGCTCTTTTGTCTCTGGAGTATAGTGGTGGATCCATGTCTCATCAACAGTTATGAAACGACGCTTAAAATCCATTTTATTTCGCTGAAAACGATCCAAACAAGCTTGAGAAATGTTCATTCTTATGCGTTTTTGGTCGACTGTTACCAAGTCCGGCACCCATCTTGCAGAAAGCTTTTTCATCTTTAATTCTTCATGCAAAATTAAATGGACTCGATCATTTGAGATGCCCATGATATTAGCTATTTCACGCACTTTTATTCGTCGATCATTTAATACCATATCATGCACTTTGGCTACAATTTCTGTTGTTGTTGCAGTTTTTGGACGTCCACTACGTGGTTCATCTTCAATGCTTGTACGACCACGTTTAAATTCAGCAACCCAATTTTTTACTGTTGCATATGAAGGAGCACTTTCACCTAACACATTCACCATATCATTATGAATTTCTTGTCCCGATAAACCTTTTTTATGTAAATATTTAATGACACCACGCATTTCTAATTTTTCCATTGTAAAAAAATCGCGGATGCGTCTTTTGTGAACACCTGTTTCTATATGAACATGTGTTCATAGCAGAGATGGAAGTTTCCAAAATACTTAACTTTTTTCTGTTTATACCGCGCTTTTGTGCTAGGCTAAGAAGTTTCCGAACCGCCCTCGTATATAAAAATCTTTATGTAGAAAATTTCATTTTGATAGGTCAAGCTTGTGGTGAATTATTGTCATATTATTTGTCAAGGCCCATGAGACCGTTTGTGTGGAAGGTACCAGAAGGGCCTTTCCGATCTTAGCCAAATTTAGCCATTCTATATATTAATCTTTATGCCGAAAATTTCATCTCGATAGGTCAAGTGTGTGGTGAGTTATTGTCATACTATTTTTCAAGGCCCATGAGACCGCTAGTGTGGGAGGTACCAGTAGGACTTTGCCGATCTCAACCGAATTCAGCGTAGAAGTGTGTTGTATATAGAAATCTTGATGTGTACAATTTCATTTCGATAGGTCAAGTTTGTGGTGAGTTATAGTCATATTATTTCTCAAGACCCATAAGGCCGTTTGTATGGGAGGTACAAGGAATGGTGGCCCGATCTAAACCATTTTTACATAGATGATTGCGCCAATATAGAGATTATTATTTGCAAAATTTCAGTGATTTTGCTCAAGAAACTGGACGGATATTTCCAAATAAAAAACTAATTTTTATGAGGTAGTGTCGGTTGAGGGTCTTCAACACCAACTTCCCGTAGAGCTATATAGCCCATTTGCAATAAAAACCATGCTAGGTTAACTACACACATTTCAGCTTCCTAGCTGTTTTCATGCAGGCTCTATCTTGTTTTCAACAGACGGACAGACGGACAGCCGGACAACATGGCTAGATCGTCTTAGAATTTACGAGGATCCCGAATATATATACTTTGTAGGGTCTCCGATGATTATTTCAAGGTGTTACAGACAGAATGACAAAACTAATATACCCTCCATTGTATGGTGCAGGCTTTATGGCTTCGACGCTAAACGGAAACCGCTTAAACAGTAAAGTAACCATGAGGCCGAAATCGTTTAGTAAATCTCTAGAAAAAACGAATTTTGAATCTTTCTTGGTGCCAATTACAAATGCTGGATCAAAACCTGTTCATATCATTTTCATGATAGAACTTATCATACCTCATGGGGTGAACATGATTGTTGCCACCCTTACACAACATCCTGCGCACCTCGACAATTCCAGGCAGTGGTAGTCCTTGTAATACATCACATCGCTTTTCAAAAGTATTCTCGCACACATACACATTTATTCGTAGTATCCTTTCTCAGATTTCGAGACGGGGGAAACGTTTACAGTTCTAAACGAACAATGGTCGCTTGTAGTCCGTGGATATTGTGGTGCGTGGGTGCAGGTATTGATAGTCTGAATATATAGAAACATATGAAGGTGCTTATCTTGCAACATTGTAAAAAGGATCCTGTGATGTAATTCTCTCTTCGCTCAGCATTGTTTGAGTGGTGGCTATCGTAGCTGTGGTTGATGTGTCCTCACGATAGTGCCTTTGCATTGTTGTCATCATTATTATTGGCAATTGCACGAAGCTGTTATTGTTGTCCAAGGGTAAAATGATTTCATGACCAATAACTTCAGGTCCTAAGCTGATAGTGAAGGACATTGTTCGCCAGAGTAAGCTGTGGTATAAATGGAAATAATTGACCTTTTAAACGTATCTTCAGGTACATACGTACGGCATAGGAACTTTTTTAAGACTTTGAAGTTCTTACGTAAATGATAAACGCATGCTATAATGCGAAACGGGATGTCTTTATTGGAGGAATAATTTCGATCATATATGCATGTACTTAGTAGGGACATATATGCTGTAAAATGAAAAGTACGGAATGTTTTTGGACCAAATATTTTTTTTATATTTATTGATATATATTGTATCCAAAAAGAATCTACATATTCGAAATGTCCACCTTATGCCTTTACACACGCCCTAAGTCACACTGGCCAATCGTCAATTGCTACACGAACCTCGTCCATTGGAAAATTGGCCGCAGCTCGAACCAAAGCAGTCTTAAGAGATCCAATGTTGGGGTATCTTTTGTGACAAACCTTGTCCTCTAAAACCGTCCACAATTTTTCATCCAATGGGTTCAAATCTGGACTGCCTGAGGGCCATTCTTCAGAGGGAATGAACGCTGGCAAATTGTTTCGAAGCCATGTCTGGGACGTTTTAGCTTTATGGGCCGGCGCAGAATCCTGCTGGAAAGAACATGACTGGTTTTGGAACAGGGAATTGTTAAGGGGCTTCACAACAGCTTCCAAAACGGTTTCTTGGTAAACTTTGGCCGATGCTTTGGCTCCTTGTTCGCAGAAATGCAGGTCAGTGACCCCATCGTAAGAGACACCCCACCAAACCACGACTAAAGCAGGGTGATGACCATTTTCCACTCTTGGGATCAGTTTAGACGCTCCCTTAGATGACCGCGCATACACTCTATCATTTTGCTTGT
The DNA here is from genome assembly GCA_963513945.1 of Hydrotaea diabolus. NCBI lineage: Eukaryota > Metazoa > Arthropoda > Insecta > Diptera > Muscidae > Hydrotaea > Hydrotaea diabolus. The sequence goes on from OY740718.1 coordinate 155,510,740, forward strand.
TAAATTTTTCCTGAAAGGTAAATTTTTTTCATCGGTGAACGAAATTTTTCTGTGCAAGTTATCAGCGTGCTTCACAAAAAGACGTTTGAATTTTTCAATCCTATTTTTTTTAAAGCTGCAGTCAATAAATGTCCGGTAAGTCGTTAGAAAGCCGCAAGTCCCAAGTCTTTTTTAATGATTCGACTCATGGACTTTTGCGTGATATTCATCTCACGGGCCATGATTTTCTGTTTTCGGAGCTGATTTCTGTGAGTTCTTGATTTAACGGCTTTGATGACATGCGGTGTTCGAACAAAGCGTGGGCGGCCCGACCAATGGCGGTCTTTTACATCTCCAGTCTCCTCAAACAGTTTCATACAATCGGTACACATAGAAGAAAAGTATGGTTGAGGTGACAATATTTGAAGAGGATCATACTATTATCGGGTATATGGTTGTGGCTCAACAATATTATGATCCTCACAACAATAGTATAATTCACACTACTATTATATTGGATGTTTTTATTCAAAAATAGAGATTTTGATCAAGCAAGTTATTTAAAATTGCATTACAATTAGTTCATAGCCAGATTTGAGTCCATGTTTTTATTGAACATTTCATTCAAGTAACAAAATATACGAGTATATTCCAACGGCAGCCGAAAATACTTTTACTTGCCAACAGGGGTGAATGCTACTTCGTTATCCGCAGACACTCAAGTAACGAATGTGATTAAACAATGATCAATGGCTATATACTTTAGTGCAATCGGTAGTCGAGTATTTCACCGAACAAAGTAAACACAATAAAAATACCTCGAACTACTTTTCAATTGTTGTTGTTTTTTTATTCTGGACAACAACCATGCAATGTAACGTGTGTATGTTTTTTTTGGTATATCAAAAAATGTATACGCACACTCATACATGTATGCTCTATAAAACCTGTTTTGTTATGTTCATAGACGCATCCATACCGTATGATTGCCGTAGTCATGTTATTGTTTAAATTTAAATTTTACACAACAATACTTTTGTTGCATCAACCATGTTTATATGGTTGCTACAACCATATTTTCATTTCTAAATTTGGCAATAATACTATTGTTACATTTCAACAATATTTATATTGCCGCAATCATACTGTTGTCAAAATGAAATTCAAAAAACAATACTATGGGTGCGACGAACATGCTTTTGTTGTAGAGAACATACTAGTGTTGGCGTGACCATGCAGTAACCATATATTTTCTCTGCGTGTAGGCGAACATGCGGCTAATCCCTAGTGGCCGGAGCGTTTTGAAAATATCGCTTTTTTCATTCCACACTTGAAAAGCGCTATTACAGCGATACGGTTCTCATTATCTCGCCACTCCATGATGAAAGTTGAAACAATTTTAAAATCCCGTTACAGACTAACGCTATTGAGGTTAGCTTTCAAAACCCATATGACATTAACAGGGTATGTTCAGTTCTACTATTGAAATGGGTGTGTTCAATTTTGTAACAGTATTTTTGTCCCTACTAAGTATATGGCCATTTTCGTAGGAAACAATTTTTCGGCACCCTAGGGCCTAAGTTGCATGAGTCAAATCCTAAAATGCCTTCCAATAGTAATATTAATGAAATATTCTGATTCGTGACGAATTTTATGGTTTTTGAATACCCACCCATTGTTTAAAGAAGTCGATTTCTGAGCCACTTGGTCCTTAGTGAACATACCCAAATGGGCCAAGGTCTCAAATCAAATCGTAAAATGAAACAGGATTTTATTATTCGTTTAATTATCATGTGTATTAAGTTAGCCGAATCCCATATAGTAAATGTATGGAAATATTTAGATTTGAGAAAGGACTTCAAAGCTTTAGTATACTCATACAAGGGCGACCGCAAAACTAACTGGCCTGGCACATTTTCTGTTTTACTAGCAACTTTTTTGTTTTGTTTTTTAAAAGCAATCTGTCAAAATTTCGGAAATATTTAAAGATTATTTTCTTTGTTACAGGTGATTGAAGTAAAAAAGTTTTATAATTTTTGAAAAATGGAAAATAAAGAGTTTCGTGCGGTAATTAAACACTTTTATATGAAAGGTTATGCGCCACAATTAATCAAAGATAAATTGGATTCTGTTCATGGTGATAATGCACCATCATACTCCACCGTGAAATCCTGGGTTCAACAATTTAAAATGGGCCGTTCAAGTACGGAAGATGTACAATGCTCTGGAAGACCGAAAACTGCTAATACTATTGAAAACATTAGAAAAATATTTAATGAAGTGACTCAAGATAAACGAATAAAGCTCAGAGAACTTGATGATATTGTTAAAATACACGAAAAACAAGTTTGGAGTATTTTACATGATGAACTCCACATGAAAAAGCTATCCGCAAGAACGCTGCCGCGTGTGTTGACTTTACTCCAAAAAATCGTCCGTTGGGCCAATTCCGAAAGAGTTCTTGCGCAAAGTTCTTAATCCAATAGAGTTCTTGCGCCGATTCATAACTGTTGATGAAACATGGATCCATCACTACATCCCAGAATGCAAAGAACAGTCAAAACAATGGATAGAAGCTGGTAAAAGTGGTCCCAAGAAGGCAGAAAACTGTTAAGTCAGCAGGTAAAGTAATGGCCACAGTATTTTGGGATGCAAGGGGTATAATATTTATTGATTATCTTGAGAAAGGAAAAACTATAAATAGTGAATATTATTGCGCATTATTGGATCGGTTGAGTGAAGAAATCAAGATAAAACGACCGCATTTAGAAAAAAAAGTTCTTTTTCATCAAGATAATGCTCCTTCACACACTGCATTTTTAACTCAACAAAAACTGGCCGAAATACGATTTGAAATTGCTCCGCATCCACCATATAGTCCAGATTTAGCTCCTTTTGATTATTTCTTGTTTCCAAATTTAAAAAAATTCCTTGGTGGCAAAAATTTTTCGTCCAATAGCGAGGTTATTGCTGAAACTGAGGCATATTTTGAAGGTCTTGAAAAATCTTATTTTTCGGATGGAATTAAAAAACTTGAAAAACGTTTGATGAAGTGTATTGAGTTGGAAGGAGATTATGTTGAAAAATAAATAATAATAATTCCAAAAAAACGGTTCTTTTTCAGTTAGGCCAGTTACTTTTGCGGTCGCCCTCGTATGTCCCCGAACAAAGAGGGCGGTTTTTTGGCTCTACGGCCCCAGGTCCTAATGACCACTCTAATTTATGAAAAGGTTAAAATATATATGTATATATTTAAGATATATTTACCGCTTCCAAAAAAAATCTGATTTAAAAGTTTATGAAACAAAATTTATAGAAAAGATGTCAATATTAAAATTTTACCAGGACTTCTTTAGACCCTTCAATGGGAACTGTTTCCCGAATTGGTTAATTTTCAATACCAACCCATCGCCGGCTTTAAGACGTATAGAATTTTATAACAATCAATAATATATATAATTTATATGGTCGGAAATAAATATTTCAAGACGCTACAAAGGAAATGACAAACTTATATAGACTCCCATCGAATGGTGGAGAGTTTAATAAAACTTTCTCTAGTATCTTAAAAATAAAAGATATTTTATAATTTATTTATTTTTAAATCAAATCTACTGCATAAATAGCAGCTAATAGATGTTTTTATAGATTTTCTAGCTTAAAGCTATTATCTTTGACAAAATAATTATAATAATAATTAAAGGAAACCTTAATACCACAGAATTCTACAACTAACTATAAAATTAAAAATAAATGGGAAAACGTTTTTTCAAATACGATGAAAAAATGCTCAGCTGGATATATAGGTGATCCATCTAGAGGTATTTTTTCAGAGCAAAAACAAATTTTAAAAAATTCAAATCAAGTGTGGAATCTTTATTGGTTATTTGAAAGGACATTTAATGGCATTTATTTTTTAAAATAATTACCTTCAAATGCTGGCAACTGTATTATGGAAATAAGCGTTCGGTAAGAAACGGGAGAAGATCCGCTGTTTTCGACCAAAAAACGGCAATAATAATATGTTCTCCGCAATAAAAGTATGTTCGTCGCAACCATAGCATTGTTAACTGAAATTATTTTTGACAATAGTATAATTGCTGCAATATTAATATTGTTGAAATGTAAAAATAGTATTATTGCCAAATTAAAAAATGAAAATATGGTTATAACAACAATATAAATATGGTTGGTGCGACAAAAGTATAGTGTTTTGCGTTTTATGTCAACAATAATTTGATTACGGCAATCATACTGTATGATTGTAATTTTTCTTCATTTAAATATGCTTTTAAGAACAAATGTTATTGGTACAGGTCTAATGCAATAATAGTACTTTTTTTATCGAAATTAAAATTTTTTAAACAAGCTACTTTGGCTTTGTTTCACTGAAATATTTTTAATAAAAACGCTTACGTTTATTCACGCAGAAAAAAAGTATGGTTGGGGTAACAATATTCGAAGAGCACCATACTATTCTTGGTTATATGGTTCTGGCACAACAATATTATGATCATCACAACAATAGTATGGTTCACACACAACCATACTATGATCCCCATAACAATATTATGGTTCTCACAACAATATAATCATTCACACACAACCATACTATGATCCCCACAACCATATTATTATTAACATTCAACCATACTATGATCTACACAACAATACTATGATCCTTATAACCATAGTTTGTTTAACGTACAACCATAGTATGATCCTCACAACCATAGTATGACTTACGCACAACCATACTATGATCCCAAAAATTGTTTGTAAGGACTGAAATACGCTGTTATTCAACAATAAAGAATTTTATTAAGTAAGTAATGTAACAATAGGTGTGATTTATTTAACAGTAAAAAAATCATTTATTAAAAATTTTTTAGTTATACTAATCCGTAGTTGTTTTTTTTAAAAAAATATAATTTTTATTACTATTATTGCGTAAGAATCCTTAAAATAACATTGTCAAGTTAAAAAAAAATAAGGTTTTGCCGGTATGATTGCCGTTATTATGTTATTGTTAAAATAAAACCCATGAAAACAATACTTTTGTCCCACCAACCATATTTATATTGTTGCTACAACCATATTTTTATTTTTAAATTTGCCAACAATAGTTTTGTTACATTTCAACAATATTAATATTGCCGCAATTATACTATTGTCAAAATGAAATTCATAAAACAATACTATGGTTGCGACGACCATACTTTTACTGCAGAGAACATACTATTGTTGCCGTGACCATATAGTAGCCATATCTTTTCTCTGCGTGTTTAAACTTATTTTTTCTTCTGTGAAATAAATCACTCCTGTTATTTTGAATTTAATGTATTTTTGAATAATTTTCATAATTCAAATCTATTTTTCACAACTTAAACCAATTATAATAAATAATATTTGGGATCAAATCTATTGTCGACAACTTAGACAAATTCTAATAAATTATATTGCGGATCATAGTATAATTGTGTGTGATCATACTATGGTTGTAGGGATCATAACATGGTTGCGTGTGAATCAACTATGATTGTGAGGATCATACTATGGTTGTATATGAAACATACAATGGTTGTGAGGATCATACTATGGTTGTGGAGATCATAGTATGGTTAAGTGTGAATCATACTATGGTTGTGGGGATCATAGTATGGCTATGTGTGAATCATATTATTATTGTGAGGAGCATAGTATGGTTGTATTTGAATCATACTATTGTTGTAAGGATCATAATATTGTTATAGCACAACCATATACCCAACAATAGTATTATCCTCTTCGAATAATGTCACCACAACCATACTTTTTTTCTGCGTGCGGAACGTAACCGTGATTGGTGCTCGCTATCGCGCCTTGATATCGGACTTTTTGCTACCTGAAATTGAAGACCGCATTCTTGACGACACTTGGTTTCAACAGGACGGTGCCACTTGTCATACAGCTGCTCAAACAATGGATCTATTGAGAGGTCATTTCGAAAAGCAGCTAATTTCATGTTTTGGACAGGTGAGTTGGCCGCCTAAATCGAGTGAAATCACACCTTTAGACATTTTTCTTTGGGGTTACGTAAAGTGCAATGTCTATGCTGACAAACCAGCTATGGTTCAGGTTTTTGAAGCCAATATTACGCGTGTCATTAAAGCCATACCGTTCGAAATGCTCGAACGAGTCATCCAAAATTGGACCCTCAGAATGGAAACCCTGAGGCGTAGTTGCGGCCAACATTTGAAGAAAATTATATTCAAAAAAATAATGCGCTTTTGTCGTATGTTTCCTTCAATGAAATTAGGTACTCGTGTATTGTCCTACATCGGCAAATGATTTAGGAGTCAAAAGTTACATAATTAGAATTTCAATGAGACAAAATAAACGTATAGCAAAATTGCTTTACAACTGCGGTGAGAATATTTGAAATACTATCGTTAGAAAATCGCATTTACCCAGTCTTATAAAAAGTATACCGTATTAAACTGTAGGCATAAATAAATTGTAATTCCAACTAATTCCCCGGTAATATATAAAAGTCATAGTCATCAACGGCATACGTACGTAGGTACATACATGTGTACATTACATTAATTATGGTAAATCTTACATTACACATTGAGGATTAATTATTCAGTACGAATGAAATTAAAATCATGCATTAAGGGAATTTATCAAAAATCCAAGCTAGAAATAATAACACTTAACAAAAAATCCGCCCAACCCTAGGCCTCACACCACACCAAAGAGAACAAAAATAAAAGATTCTGACACAGGATGATGGCATTAAAAAGGGAATACTGTGAAGGGTAATTTTACACATGCACATGGTTTTGTCTGTGTGTGTGTCTGAATGTGATTGTGTGAGAGAACTTACGTCCTTACGTACGAACGAAGAGTGAAGTGGTTTCATAACAAATGCAATGAAATTTATTTTGAAGAAAGCCTAAAAGTATGCAATAATTCTATTTGATGTTCACATTAATACACAAGTACATAGCATACCCACTAACAGGCAGTACGAGTGTGTGTGTGTCTGTGCTAAATAAACAAGGAAACCCCAGCAAAATAAAGTTTACGAAATTCCTTAGAGTACAACAGGAATGCGATACACTCGGCACAGAGGGTTTTGGTATACATGTCAGTCTGAGTGTGTGTGTGTGCGGGTTGCAAATGACAAGTTACAAACATTACAGCGACAAATGTGATGTATGGTAATGTCATGTGTGCGAGTGTGTGTATGTGTGCTGGATGTAATTGCAAGTGTGTGCATGTGAGAGTAATACATCCCCAACCCCCGCACACAAAAATGTGTAAATGACTAAGTGTAAGATCAGAGACGAGTAAAGCAGGAGTTTTTATTTTTGTTCAAGTGTTCGTGAAAGATTTAAGCAAACACCTCTCACTCTCTTACAACAACACGAACCGCAACCCACACCCCCAACACGAACAACACCAAGAGCTCTCTTAGTCATAGAAGAAAAGTGTTTACCACTGTTGACATGGTTAAGAAAAGTTGACGAAATATATATGATTTTGTCCGTCGGTTTCATGAATGCTGTTGTTTATATACGTGTCAGTGCTTCCAGCCTGATAGAGTAGTTTGATAAGGTGGTAAATGGTTAATTACCGAAGAGCATTTGAAGCTGGAAGTGAATACATATTAACTTGACTTTTTACAAAATGATAACATGTACTTTATCTAGGGTTTTCGATGGAACCACACGAGATCTTGCAGGACGTAGCCACCACCAGGAAGAAATATCGCGGCTGTGACAAGCGATATCGCTGAAAACGGTGTAAATTCAACCAGATGACGGACCACGCAAATGGGCATCACCAGAGAGAACTAACAGCGAATTGTAGTCAAAGACTGAGTTCCCATTTACACGAAGCAACTTAACTTGCCGCAACTCTCACTTTGCAGGATAGAGGGGTAAGGGGAATGAAAAGGGAAAAACTTGCCCTTACCGTTAATTTTGCAGTGTGAATTTCGTAGTTTTTCATAGTGTGAAGTTGGCTGCAGATTATTTTATTTATTATTTTAGTGTTAAAAAAACAAAAATCATTTGTTCTGATCCAACACAAAAATCATTTGTTCTGATTTTTGTGTTAAAAAATACTAAAATAATCTGCAGCCTACTTCACACTATGAAAAACTACGAAATTCACACTACAAAATTAACGGTAAGGGCAAGTTTAAGTTTAAGTTTAATTTATTGAGACTTCTTTTATATAACATTTACAGAGTATCATGGGAAATTAACATAGCGAAACTTAAGACTATAAAGTATTATCTTAATTTCTTAAAAATTAGTAAAAAAAAAACAACATTATGCTTCGTCATAAGTGTAATAATAAAAATGAATGTTAACAACAGAGTACGCTCTTGCTCCCGGAGCTCACATGAATTTAGAGTGAAATCTTAAAACTAGGGCTATGGACTTAATGCTAAAATTATATACTAAGGAAATTAAACAAAAAAAAAAAAACAAAACAAAAAAAAGTCAGAAACATAAAAACTAAAAACGAATGATAATGGCAGTAAAATCAGACAAAGTGCTAGCAATCATGACTACCCACGGTAGTAGAGAGACAGAGATGTTTGGACGATATTCAGGCGAATAACCCAATGGTGAGGGGTATTTCGTGTTTGACCAGTTGTAGTCCGCTTGTCCGTTCACAATAGCAATCATGTGCCTATTCTCATGCAGTGACAATCTCGTAGCGAATTTTTCCAAAGTATGGCAAGCGTAGAGAGCAAGGGGGGTTACCTTAGCCTCAGCATAAATATATCTATTAGAATATCGTCTATTGGATGATCTAAAGTTTTTACCGATGCAGAATCTTAATATCTTTCGCTCCAGCACCTCCATTTCCTTCATCACTGTTGGTGATATATTGAACCAAATGGGAAAACCATATAGGAGAATGGGTCTTATACAGGTTTTAACAAGTAATAGCTTGGTATTAACTGGTAAACATTTATTGTTCATAATTCTAGAAAAGGATCCCATTATCCTATAAGATCTCCGCAGAGCCGACCTAGCATGTTCATTGAATTTCAGTAATTTTGTTAAATCGTACGCCAAGATATCTGACATTTGCCTTAAATGGAATCTCTGTACCGTCTAGAAATGGTAAGGACAAGTTTTTCCCTTTTCATTCCCCTTACTCCTCTGTCAGAATGTCAGAAAATAATGACAACAAAACAACCAAAGGGAATCATAACAATTGACGCAAGTAAAGTTGCCTTGTGTAAATGAAGACTTACACATTTTTCCGCAGAAAGTGTAAACTGTGTATCAGTGCATCGATGCCTACTGACCCTTAGTCGCATGTGAATTACAGTCAAGCCATCCTCTTAGCAACGAAGAAAATCGAAAATCATCATGAGCGATATATTTCCACCTAAACGGTTACATCAATAACAAATATTCATTGGAGTATCCACGTGTGATGCATGGAGCTGCACTACTTCCTCTCAAAGCCACTGTGTGGTGTGAAATTGTGATGAAGTGTTACTCCGTTTTCTACAAAGAAGTATGGCACCACAATGCAGCTTACTTAATTTGCGCACCACACACACGAAGAAAAAAAGTATGGTTGGGGTAACAATATTCGAAGAGCATCATACTATTGTTTGGAATATGGTTGTGACACAAAAATAATTAAAAATTGAAAAATCAAAAGCAATCGGAAAAAGTCGGCGAAGATATCGTTTTTTTCCAATAGACGAAAGTCCAAACTAATACTCGTATATTGTGCGAATTTGATGACGTCTTTTTTATTTTAACATCAAAGATTGAAAAAAATTTCACATATTCATCTAAAAAAATTAAATATGAAAAAATAATTAAAATTTATAAAATTAAAAAAAAAAAATAAAAAAAGCTAAATTTGTACCACTCTTTAACTATTCAAAAATTATAGGCCAATTCGATTTCGTCTAAAAATACGTCGCTGACAAATATATATTCGTTTAACAATAGTACAAGGGCTGCTGTATATATTTCTGGCCTAATAATGAATATGTGAATATTTATCATCAAAAATGGTTTTATTGTTTTTCAAAGTATTCTCCAGCATGATTTATACACTTTTGCATGCGCTCAAACCAATTGTCCAAGCACTTTTTCCACATCAATTGAGACACCTCCAAAACATGGTTTTGAACGCTTCAACAGCATCTTCTGGCAACGAAAATCTTTGACCACGCATTTTTTTCTTGATGTGCGGGAATTAAAAGAAGCCTTTGGGTGCCAAGTCAGGGCTGTATGGCGGGAGACTCGTCAGTTCGACGTTTTGGCCGGTCAAAAAGGCGCTGGTTTGAGCCGATGTGTGAGAGCTCGCATTGTCATGGTGAACAATGATTCGTCTTCTCTTGTTCGTTTTTCGAATTTCTCCGAAGACTCCAGGCAAACAAATTGTGGTGTACCACTCAAGCGAAGCAGTCGCCACAAGACCAGGCGAACATTTGCTTCGAAGTGCTTCTTCCACGAACAACTTTTGTTGGATTTGGCACTTTTTCGAAAACCCACACGGTCGTTGGTGTTTTGTTTTATTAGATCAATGATTCGTCACCTGTGACGATCTTATAAACGTCTTTAGAAGCACTGCGATCGTTTTTTTTTTTCAAAATTTCTTCGCTCCAATCGACACGAACCTTTTTTTGAGCGATTATCAAACTAGGCGGGATCCAAGGAGAACATACCTTTTTTAGGACCAGGTGTTCATGCAATATCGAATGTATGCTGGTGGAAGAAATGTCTAGGGATGCCTCTATCTTACGGTATGTCACAGGATTATCTTGCATTATCAGTTTACGATCGGCATCAATGTTGTCTGGCACAAAATCCGTTTTTGGACGACCTTCGTCATTGAGCGAGCGTCGGCCACGATTGAATTCATTAAACCAGTTTTACACAGTGCTATAGGATGGTGCCTCAACGCCATGCAAAGATTTAAGTTCATCGATGCACTCTTGTCGTGGTAATCCACGTCGAAAGTTGTAAAAAATGATCGCACGAAAATGTTCACGAGTTATTTTCATTTTTTGGCAAATTGATTTTTTCAAGTCACTGTAAAGAACACAAATGATGGTCGTACGTCAAAGCATTCTGAGTACGTTTATGCTAAAAAATGTCAAACTTTCCAATGGATATGTAAGATGGCGCCAGGCAACACTTAGTGTTGCCTAGGCCAGAAATATATATAGCAACCATCGTAATTGTACAACTTTAGAGACGGGTTTTCTTGCTCCTGAAGCATTCTTGTATTTGGATAGAATAGGATACGTTCAGAATAATCTGAGTGTATCAATATTCGATCATCAATACAGAAGAGCTTAAGCTAAAGCTTTCAATATATATATGTGACAGCGCATAGAGAAAGGGACCTAAGGGTAAAAAAATCAATTTTCATTTTTTTTTTCTTTTTTTGATGTGGACAACATCTGAGCATCGAAGGAGACCGATCCCATGCCCCAAAAGTGTTCCCTCCCAGAGTTATGCGCGTTTTATGAAAGTGAAGTCGACGATTCTAAGCGCAAATAGAAAAGGACCTAATCTTTAAAATGGCTTTCCTGAACAAAACTGGTTTTTAACCTTACGCCCATTTTATTTTGCGCGTCACATATACTTAGTAGGGACATAAATACTGTTACAACATTGAACACACCCATTTCAATAGTAGAACTGAACATACCCCGTTAATGTCATATTGGTTTTGAAAGCTAACCTCAATAGCGTTAGTCTGTAACAGGATTTTAAAATTGTTTTAACTTTCATTATGTTGTGGTCAGATAATGAGAACCGTAGCGCTGTAATAGCGCTTTTCAAGTGCGAAATGAAAAAAAAACGATATTTTCAAAACGTTTCGGCCACTAGGGATTAGCCGCATGTTCGTCTACCGATACATAAAACTGTTGAGGAGACTGGAGACGTAAAAGACCGCCACCGGTCGGGCCGCCCACGCTCTGTTCGAACACCGCGTGTCATCAAAGCCGTTAAATCAAGAATTTACAGAAATCCGCTCCGAAAACAGAAAATCAAGGCCCGTGAAATGAATATCACGCAGATGTCCATGAGTCGAATCATTAAAAAAGACTTGGGACTTTCAAACGAGGTAGCGGACAATTATTGACTGCAGCTTTAAAAAAAAATAGGATTGAAAAATGCAAACGTCTTTTGGTGAAGCACGCTGATAATTTGCACAGAAAAATTTTATTCACCGATGAAAACATTTTTACCGTTCAGGAAAAATGTAACAAGCTAAATGATAGAGTGTAAAAGCGGTCATCTAAGGAAGCATCTGAACTGATCACAAAGGTGGAAAAGAGTCATCACCCAGCTTTAGTCATGGTTTGGTGGGGTGTCTCTTACGATGGGGGTCACTGACCTGCATTTCTGCAAACAAGGAGTCAAAACATCGGCCAAAGTTTACCAAGAAACCGTTGTGGAAGCTGTTGTGAAGCCTCTAAACAATACCCTGTTCCAAAACCAGCCATGGACTTTCCAGCAGGATTCTGCGCCGGCCCATAAGGCGAAATCGTCCCAGGCCTGGCTTCGAAACAATTTGCCAGCGTTCATTTCCTCTGAAGAATGGCCCTCAGCAGTCCAGAATGGCCCTTAGGCAGTCCAGAACACATTGGACTACAAGTTGTGTACGGTTTTAGAGGACAAGGTTTGTCACAAAAGATACCCCAACATTGGACCTCTTCAGAATGCTTTGGTTCGAGCTGTGGCCAATTTTCCAATGGACGAGGTTCGTGCAGATATTGACGATTGGCCAGTGCGACTTTAGGCGTGTGTAAAGGCAAAAGGCGGACATTTCGAATAAGTAGATTCTTTTTGGATACAATATACATCAATAAATATATTAAAAGATATTTGGTTTAAAAAAAATTAGTACTTTTTATTTTACAGCATAAAACGTGCGTTACAGTATTTATGTCCCTACTAAGTACCCTAGATGTACCCTAACAGATCCAATTTTTTTATTTGCATCATTTTTTGTAAAAGTGAAGTGGGTGCAATCTTTTGCTAGTGTTTGATATTTTTTGATATATGTGACTGCGCATAGAGAAAGGGACCTAAGGGTAAAAAAAATCAATTTTCACTTTTTTGATGTGGACAAAATCTGAGCATCAAATGAAACCGATCCCATGCCCCAAAAGTGTTGCCTCCCAGAGATATGCGCGTTTTATGAAAGTGATGTTACACCAAAAATACACGTATTTAAATCTTTAAAATGGCTCTCCTGAACAAAACTGGTTTTTAGCCTTAGGCCCTTTTCTATTTTGCGCGTTACATATGTTGATTTCTAGGTGCAATGTCAGTTTTCAAACGATCACTATTTTTAATATGACGCAATGAAGCGGTTGCCGCTAAAAAGTATTTGGCTTTAAAAACGTGCTTATTTAATACTAAAATTGATAAAACTTGCATAAACTAATGAAGAACAACGTGAAAGTAGTGAAAAATTAAGAATGTTTACTTTAAAATTGGTGGAAAGTTGGAAAACTTGCTGTCGTATCCTTGATATTTTAAGGAGAAATATAAAGATATAAGAAATATAAATTATTTAAAAAGATATAAAGAAATATAAATTGCTAAAAAGGCTAGATGCCAGGTAAAGGAGCATTTAACATCCTCTTATAAGGGTCAGGTTCAAAAAGTTTCTTCGATAATAAAGAAAACTTCGTGCAGGAAGCTTATAGTGGCAACCAGAGCTAGTCTTTGTAAAGCTAAATTTCCTTAGTTTTACATGCCTATTTTGGTTTACAAAAATTTAATTCAATGTTGGGCTAGTGATTGGAATGATGTCAAAAGAACCACTGGGGGCAAGAAATAAAGACATTCGAAGTTTTTGTTTACTTTTTTTTATTTGTTTTCTACAATTTCATGCTTAAATATTATATTACATAAATTATATATTATATAAAAAAAAATATAATATTTGAAAAATAATATTTGTAGTAGCATTCTATATAATTGATATTGACGCCTCAGCGTTTTATAGACATTACAGAGGCAAGTTGGCATTATTTTTTTTTAAAATATTTAGCTACACTTTACTTTCTTTCGAAAAATTTGTCAAAAACTTTTTAAATTATTGAGATTGGATCATTTAATTTATAAATTCATCAACATGTTGCAACAAATAAGTTTTTAGATGATTCTTAAATGTGGAAATTCTGTTCATAGTCATCAAATCATTTAGTAATTTATTAAATTCATTACAGCCCAAATATTCAATGCTCTGTTTTGTAAGCTCAAGCCTACACCTGGCTACCCTCAAGTTTGTGTTATTTCTGGTATTAAATGAACTTTGGTTTATGGCAAAAAAAATTGTATGATGTCCAATGTTGTGAACACATCTAAATACATACTTCACATCCGCAAAATCTTCCGAGTGCATATGAAGGACCTGATGCAGGCACTTCGGGTTTCTTCGAATTTCCTAATTAGAAAGCTTTCCGAATCTACTGCAACCACCTCAAAAAGAAATATTGAACTAGATATAGAAGTAAAATACCTTTTCATTACTAATCTGCAGTCTCCAGATGTATCGACTGTTACCTCTGACTCTGAATAATTTCTAATTTAATTTTTTTATACCGTTACAGCGACAAATATAAATCAAAATTTTAACAAATTTAACCATTCGAAGTTGATTGTTTTTGTTATACAGGGTGGTGCGCGAAAGTTTGCTTTTTTGCACTGCAGACTGAGGCGGCACTGTTGGCCGAAGAGAGTGTGCGTGACTTATAGTGGCTGATGGGAGATTTGTTGTATTCGTCTGCCTTTTAGTTGCCATCGTGCATTGGACACGTAAAGAGGTCGTTTTCTGTTGAAGCGTATTTTTCAAATGCGCACTCGATCATTGCAGTGCAGCGTGCTTTTTGTTTACGATTCGCTGCTGCCCCACGCGGACGTGTTCGTGGACGGCAATCAATTGTAAATTGGGTAACTTCATTGAGAACATCAGGGAATGTTTTATGTGTACAAAGGGGACCTGAGAGAAGGATTAAAACACCTTAACACATCGAGAGAGTTAGAACAGCTGTAGTGCAATCTCCGAAACGCTATGCACGGAAGCAATCACTTGCTCTTGGCATTTCCAGATGTTCTCTCCACCGGAGTCTTCATGATGAACTGAGGCAATGCAATTAGAGGATACATGGTTCCAACAGGATGGTGCAACTGCACACACAGCGAGGGTTACCATGAATTGTTTGAGGCAAATGTTTCCTGGTCGGCTTATCTCTTTGAGGGATGATGAGAAATGGCCAGCACGGTCACCAGACTTAGCCCCTTGCGATTTTTTCCTTTGGGGTTACCTGAAGTTGAAGGTGTATATCAACCGTGCCAACAGGTTGGAAGACCTAATTAACAATATTGAGGCTAAAATTGGCAGAATACCAGTCGACAAGCTTGTTATAGTTTAATAAAACTTCAGAAAACGTATGAAGCAGTGTGTGCATAGCGAAGGTCGACAGTTGCCAGATACACTATTTGAAACCATGTAATTAAAAAAATCCCTTACTGTTCAATATAATTTAAATATAAAATAATTTTTTTTAAGTTTCATAATTTTTTTGTTTTATTTCCAAATAAGCAAAATTCCGCGCTCCAACCTGTATAAATCGCTGATTTAGGATTTATTTTCTTCGCTTGCAGGTTGAAATTATTTGTCTGAAATTTCGCGACAATCCAGCTGCGATTAATGGAGCAGGGAGGGGAATATACTTTTTTAAGTTTGCAGCAAATGGATGTTTTTCTTGCAACCTTTTCAAAAAGAATGTAAAAAATAGAAGAATTAAGACTAAATTTCTTGCAAGTTAAAATCAGTTAACGCTAACCTTATATTTTGATTGTTTCTAAATTTCATAAGTCGAAACGAGTTAAATATTTTAACATACGTAAATCGTTATTTCTGTTTAAAAACTCTTTTAAAACATATACCGATATGCCCATTTCAGCTGTAATTCATGCCGAATTTGAGGCATCTAGTGTATTATTCAACAAGATATTTTTTTAATACCGCTAGATTGGCCATTTCGTCCACTGTCCAGTGGCAAAAGGTCCGAAGATCGATGAAATTAAAAACTGGAGGCAGCATGACTACACAAGACATGGAAATCATTTATTCAGCACACCATGAGCAACAACGAGGTATCGTATAAAGACTGCTAAAGTAAGAACTGGGATTTGTTTGTTAGACAGACTCGTCCACTACACTATGGGGACTACTCTTTGTAAAACTGGTCCACATTTTATGGAATTATTTCGAGGAAAATTGGACTTATTTTGTTTTCTTAAACACATCGAACTTGCCATTAGCATATCTACCTCATATAGTATTTTGTGTATAAATAAACACAAACAACTTGTAAGTTAAATTATTCGTAAAGTTTGTAACAAATGTTCCTGTACTTCAGCCCTTTTAGGGCTCTTGTGCCACATCGTTTTCACTCCAATCCAGAAGCAAAAGCTGACAAAGTTTCGCCGAGTAGGCTGCTTATTTCCACGACAGGAACTCTGTCTGTTTCAGCGTCAAACGTTCACATCAAAAGCCTCAACAATTATATGCCACATAGTTGATGTCCTGCCTGATCCCTCCCTTCCTGCTGGAGCGAATCAAATGTGGAACAACATCAACTTCAACGTCATACAGCACCTGACAGCAAAGAAAAAATTAAAAAATTACCTTACATGCTTAAACATGTCTTAAATGTGGGAGTAAGGAACGAGGGATGCTAAATAAAATATGGGTGGGGAGCTGAGAGAGTGAGGGCAATGAAAGAACCCTCACACTGACAAAGCCCAAAAAACAAATGTAAGATAATGTGTCATTTACGAGTAAGTAGGATACTTTTACTTTAGTACCTGTGCAACTGTGGCTGTATGAGATGAGTATGCGAGTGTACGAGGGCGACCGCAAAACTAACTGGCCTGGCGCATTTTCTGCTTTACTAGCCACTTTTTTTTGTTTTTTAAAAGCAATCTTTTATAAGCCATCTGTCAAAATTTCCGAAATATTTAATGATTATTTTCTTTGTTACAGGTGATTGAAGTAAACAAGTTTTATAATTTTTGAAAAATGGAAAATAAAGAGTTTCGTGCGGTAATTAAACACTTTTATATGAAAGGTTATACGCCACAATTAATCAAAGACGAATTTGATTCTGTTCATGGTGATAATGCACCATCATACTCCACCGTGAAACCCTGGGTTCAACAATTTAAAATGGGCCGTTCAAGTACGGAAGATGAACAACGCTTTGGAAGACCGAAAACTGCTACTACTATTGAAAACATTTGAAAAATATTTAATGAAGTGACTAAAGATAGACGAATAAAGCTCAGAGAGCTTGCTGATATTGTTAAAATACACGAAAAACAAGTTTGGAGTATTTTACATGATGAACTCCACATGACAAAGATATCCGCAAGATGGGTGCCGCGTTTGTTGACTTTGCCCCAAAAAATCGTCCGTGGGACCAATTCCGAGGAGCTTTTAGCGATTTATCAGCGTAATCAAATAGAGTTCTTGCGCCGATTCTTAACTGTTGATGAAACATGGATCCATCACTACATCCGAGAATGCAAAGGACAGTCAAAACAATGGATAGAAGCTGGTAAAAGTGGTCTCAAGAAGGCGAAAACTGTTAAGTCAGCAGGAAAAGTAATGGCCACAGTATTTTGGGATGCAAGGGGTATACTATTAATTGATTATCTTGAGAAAGGAAAAACTATAAATAGTGAATATTATTGTGCATTATTGGATCGGTTAAGTGAAGAAATCAATATAAAACGACCGCATTTAGAAAAAAAGTTATTTTTCATCAAGATAATGCTCCTTCACACACTGCATTTTTAACTCAACAAAAACTGGCCGAATTACGATTTGAAATTGCTCTACATCCACCATAAAGTCTAGATTTAGCTCCTTCTGATTATTTCTTGTTTCCAAATTTAAAAAAAATTCTCGGTGGCAAAAAGTTTTCGTCCAATAGCGAGGTTATTGCTGAAACTGAGGCATATTTTGAAGGTCTTGAAAAATCGTATTTTTCGGATGGAATTAACAAACTTGAAAAACGTTTGATGAAGCGTATTGAGTTGGAAGGAGGTTATGTTGAAAAATAAATAATATCAATTCCAAAAAAACGGTTCTTTTTATGTTAGGCCAGTTACTTTTGCGGTCGCCCTCGTATGTGTGTTCTCTGCGCTGTTGTGTACGGGATAGAGTTTTCTGTGCGTTAAACACACTCAAATTAGTTTTACTCGTACATGTGTGTGCGTGCGGATGGGTATGGGGGCATCTTTGAATTCTAATCTGGCAGAAGCTGCGTAGGCGTATATGCGTACGTGTGTGTTTCCAAAGGGTGCGTATGTAAATGAAGAAACATTCATTTCCTCCCCTTAAGAGTTTATCCCCTGCTTTTTTGTTTGTTTGTAGGCACTTTTAGTTGCCACCGCTACAGCTGCTGTTACTGTTGCTTAAGTGGCAACATTGGTAACATACTTTGTAAAAATTGCCTCTGTTTGTTGTTACTCCTGATGAGCAGCATTACATTGCTGGCAATACGCATATCGTTGTTATTTAACAACAGCAACATCAGCCGCAGCAGCAGCAACTGTAGCGACAGCCATAACAACAACAAAAAGTAAAAGTGCACTTGAAGCAATTCAAGTATTCTTTGCTCTTTACTCGCACTTAAACTGAAATGAGATGTGTGCTTGTTTTGAAAAAATATGAGAAACAAAAATAATAGAACATTTTAAAGTAAAAGTGGGAAGAAATTCCTGAAAAAAAAAATTAATTTTTAAACAAACTTGAGCCCGACTTAGACCAAGACTTTATAGAAATGGATAATAAGGCATTTTGGTAAAAAAAAATTAGAAGTAACCAGAAGCCTCTTTCGCCAAGCTAACACAACTGCTCCTAGGTAACTCTCGTCCACTTGTTTATAAAGAAAGGTCCAACTGCAGGGTAGGCCATTTTTTGGAATTTTTAGTTTTATTGGAAAGGTTTAACTTTGTCATTTAATAACACTGCGTGTAACTTTTTAAGTCATGGAAATATAATCAAATATGGACACCATTGCGTGAAAAAAGACAAAAAAAAGGCATGAGCCTTTTTTTTAACTGATCCCCAATTTGTAACTGATCCCCAATTGAGACTGATGGTTCATTAAATAAAATATTACTCCGAGAATTGAATGCACTAATAGTATCCCTCACCATATCATTCGTTTCCTGATCTCCAAGAGTAGATGAGAGGGAATGATTGAGGGCCAATGTCTCTGCTAGTACTTCACATTTTTCCAAGTTTGTGGTGAATCTTGAATTATTTCTTATTAATACGGGAATGTTTGAGGACGTTTTTCTTAACATTTTTGTAATTTTCAAAAAAGGGGAAGAGCCCTTATGTAATGAAGATAACATATTATTCCACGATCAATTCCTGAACCTTTCAACTTCCTCTTTAATTGAAGTGTTAAACCTTTTAAATGCATTATAGTCACTAATAAGTTTGTAACGTTGCCAGTTTCGGCGGTGATAATTTCTAATGCGAATCATATCTTGAATAAAACCGGGGAATAGCTTTCGTGAGCTACGTCTTCGTTCAAATTGTACACTCACATTGACTGCGGCATTTAAATTGTTAATGAAATATAATAGGTTATGATCAATATCTTCTTTGGTAGATAATGTGTTCCCGACCGGAAGAAGGAGATTGTTATTTAAATATGTTTTGAATGCAATCCAATTAGCTTTTTTAAAATCATAAGAAAGAAATTCGGTTGAAGATGATCGGACCCAAATCATTGATGACCACGGCCGATGATGTGTTCTCTATGATGTTTGTCAGAAATAGATCTAGAGTTGAACTTTGTCTGTTAACACTTGACGGTATGTACGTGCTTTCGGAGGGGTATATAATATCGAAGTTATATGGATTTTGTTTCTCATACAAAATATTACTCCAGCAATTCGCTCTGGTACATCCCCAAGACTGGTGACGGCAAATGAAGTCGCCACCTAGTATATACATATTTCTCATTTCTTGTGAGTTTATGCAAATCTGCCGTAAATAATGTTTTACGAATTCCGCCTGATCCAGCCATACCCCCAGGGAAATAACAACAATGAACGTTAATGCTACCGAAATCCGTAAAAATGTGTACACCTATGTTTTTAATTAAGTTAGTAATAACTACTGGTAATGGTTGGTGAGCAATATTTTTTCTTAGAAGTATGGCCACGCCTCCGCCTCTTAAGTTATTTCTATCATTTCTATAAATAAAATATTCCTGATGGTTAATGGATATATTGGGTTTCAACCATGTCTCTGTAACTAAACATATGGGCAAATCTACGGTATAGTACGATTCCATGTCACTCAGGCTTCTAACCACTTTAAGAGCAATATATAATATTTCTGAAAGTGTCATAATTTTCAAAACGACGAGTTTAACCTCGCCAACATCCTAAAGTTTTAAAATTATGCTGTTAATGTAGTCTACTGAGCTAAGGTCTACCCTAATTTACCCTAATTTTGCTTGTAACTTTCGAAAGTTGTTCAACTCTTTTGGCTATAACTTCTAATTTTTTTGTGGATGATAGTAATGATGTTGCAAAATCTTCTATATGTTGAAAAAAGCATGTGCCATCACTGAGGAATAAATGGTAGCTCTTCAAAATCTGTCACTCTGTTTTTGCATAAAACGAAAATTAATACAATATTCTTTTTTGCGCTTTCAGCGTGAACGTAATTGCAAATTTTTTAATATTGGATTATAAACGACAAAGATACTAACAAAAGGCGACCAAACAATTTAGTGTGCCTTCAGCAACAAAGAAATTATGACAGTACAAACATCATCAGGTCGATGCGTGCAGATCATGAAATTTCATATTTTTTGAAGAGCACATCCGCAGTTTGAAAAATAACTAGTGGCAACCCTGTGTGATCGGTAAATATGAGTACTACTAATAATGTGTGTAAGTGCTAAATAGATCGAATTATTATTTTGGTACCGAGAGCCATTTTAGGTTAAATTTTGTTGATTTTCATAGGGTTTTCAAGCTTAACTTGCAATAGAACCAAAAGGGACAATCCGATCATTTTAGCACTTTCACAAAACAATAGTGCCTATAAACTCTATGATATAAGCCAAATTTCAACCTTTAATTCTTTAAACTATGGATGTGCCAATCAATTAAAAAAATAATTTTTAGCGTCCTGTTGAGTAAAAAGTACCGTAAAGGTAAAAACGTCATCCGATCTATTTAGCACTTTCACATAATAATTGCATTGATCATACGGAGAATTTAAGATATATTGGATGCTATAATTCTCAAAACTGCGGGTGTGCCTTCCATTTTGAATTTGCCTTTCAGCGAATTTTGGAGAAAAACTGTTGTAGATAATTCAATGTTTTACCGATCCATTTTGCACTTTCACATAATAATTGTCATGTTAATATCTACCATTTAAAATATATTTGACCCAATAATTGTTTAAACCGCTGATGTGCCACTCAATTTTGTTCTGTATTTTTTGATAATTTATAGAACAAACTTTAACATTTTCTAATATTTATTTTCATCGCACATTCCTTAAGAAATCAGCTGCTGTCACATTCCTTTAAAAGAAAATAAATGGTCTTTTGAGGACAAAAGTCCTGTTACTTCTAAAAAAATAAAAATAAAACACTAAAAAATTAACATTATTATATTTAAAAATAACTATTTATTTTTAATTTTACAAAATTTTACATTCTAAAAATTATAGGATTTTTCGCTTATAACTTCTTCAGCACTTGAAAAAAATTTCTATTGACTATGTTAAGAACTTAAATGCTAGGTTTGTTATGACCTCAAACTGGTCTGACTTATTTCTGCAACTACGAAGATTGTTGATTAATTCCAGAGTTAAGCTTTAAAGATCTTGGAAGGTAAATAATCCGCTGTTGTCGCTTGTTGCTGTATTTTGGTTGGAAATATTACTTCTACTGAAGGTGTTGTTGTTACCCGTAGAATTGTTGTTGGTACTGGGGATTCTTAGATTTTGCCAAGGTCCACATACAGGTTGTTGACTTTGTTGAAGCGTATTTGGGAAATTGTTAATATTATTAGTAAAACCGTGATTTGATAACCTCGTACGTCGCGCTGTTTGGTTTCTCATTTTTAATTCCAAATATTTTTCTTTACAGGGACATCCTTCGAATGATGATTTATGTTGTCCATTGCAATTGGCGCATTTAAAAGGTTAACGAGAGCGAACAATAACACACGTCTGTTGACAACAAGAGTTAATCACTGACTGTGACAATGTTGAAATAAAGAAAAACAACTAAAAAAAATTTCGGGAATTTTTGACTTTTGAGGCTGCCTAAGCGATACCTAAACGGTATTAAACATCATTACTAGAAAGTTCATATGTTCTAGAAAGTTGTTTACTGAGTTCTTAGGAACATTTTTCTAGTTTATTGTTTTCTTGAATTTTGAAAGGTTTGCTGCGTATACACCTGAAAAGGGAAAAATAGTAAAAAATCGAATTTTTTAAATTTGTTATTTCCCAGCAAACCAAACCTTTAGAATTCGGTTAGAATTCTGTACGACAATCGGCAAAATGTTCCAATCTAGGATCAGAATTCTAAGCGAGCTCGTAACAAAAAACATATGAGTGTATTGACACGAATTCTGAACTACATCTCTGAGGAAATTCTGATATTTTTGCCAACATTTCGAAACGATTTCTGACCGAATTCTGAGCTGTAGTCTTGGGAAATTCGAAAGGATATTTCGATTTGTCGTATCGAATTCTGAACGACTTCGGTCAGAGTTCTCGCATTAAGTCTTATTAAATTCTGATGTTTTTACCGACATTTCGAACCGAATTCTGAACGAACTCTGAGCTTATGTTATGGCAAATTCTGAATGTAAACTATCAAAAATATTTTTGTTCTACAAAAAAAAGTTGTAAAACTTTTCAAAAAGCGTTCGTAAAGACTTTTAGTTACAAGCAGGGGTGTTTGCAGTTTCGGAGAGCGCCACTTTACTTTAATAATACCGCTATACACTTAAGGACAACCAGTTTTGCATTCAACGAGAACTGCCGGCAGTAGAGTTTTCCTCCGAACACACAGCCCAGCAAACCAAACGTTCAGAATTCGGTCAGAATTCTGTACGACAATCGTCAAAATGTTCCGATTTTGGATCAGAATTCTTAGCGAGCTCGTAACGAAAAACATATTGGAGGGTTGACATGGATTCTGAACTACTTCTCTAAGGGGACTCTGATGTTTTTGCCGACATTTCAAACCATTTTTTGAACGACTTTGAGGATAATGTCTAAATTTTGAATGTAAACACACAAAAAACAAGACTTTAAAATATAAAAATGCCTCAGACAAACAGTTAAGAATTCGGTAAGAATTAATTCCGACATGCCTCAACGCAATGCCAATAACTGCAAAATAAGAAGCAAATAACAATAACTTTAAACGAACAGACTACCTTATATAAATCGTTTAGAACTCGTTGTGAGTTTATTAAGAGAAGTCTGATCAAAAAAATAATAAAAATCCCACAGACAAGCCTAACAGAATTCGGGCCGAATTCGTTCAGATGTTTCGAAACATAATAAATTAAAAATCCTCAGACAAATCGAACAGAATTCGTAACGATTTCGGTAAGAATTCTCGACAGAGTTCAGAATTCTCTGTTATCAGACTTTGTCGGCAAATTTGGTTTGCTGGGTTATGACAAGAGCTACAACTTTACCTAATAGAGTAAATCAGAAATCGGAACGGTTGGAGACTGAGATAATGATCACTTTTTTTTTTGCAAAAATGACGCCGAGGCACCAAATGTTTGGAGGCCCATATAAAAATGCATTTTGGGCAAAATTTGGAGACACGTGTCTTTTTTGTCTTTTGTCATTTGCTGGAGTCCTTATATGGTTATATTTTTTCGTGTTGCACTGTGTAATGGAACACCATCCAATGTGCTTTAGCTTCGCCCAATGGACTGATGATTGGTTTGGCAGGAGATGAAGAGTTTTACCGAAATCTAATGTTTTCAGATGAAGCTCATTATCATATCGGTAGCTATGTCAATATCCAAATTGCTGCATATGGAGTTCAGATAACCCACATGTGACCATTAGGAAGCCAATGAATCCACAACGAGTCATTTTCTTCGAAAATGAGCAAGGAGCCGCCGTTACCGTCAAAGGTAGGCGTTTTGGTGCCATGTAAAAAAAAAATTCTTTAGAAAAATTCATGAGAATGACATGAACGACATTTGGTCTCATCAAGACCAGGGGGCCACATGTCACACAGCCAACGCAAATATCGATATTTTTCGCACTGTTCTTGAAATTCGAATAATCAGTCGAAATTGTGATGTCAGCTCCGTTTCGGAGCTGTGGTATGAGGTTTTTGGATTATTTTCTGTATTGAGCCATTAAGGGTCAATGTTACGTCAAGTATCCAGAGACAATTAAAGCATTGGGACATGCAATCGAAGTTTTCATTGAAGAGATTTGACCCGAATCATTCGAATATACATTGATAAACTGAGTTGTTCTGATAAGGTACTGCCGATTAATTTGTGGTATTCATACGAGTATGAATGATTTTGTGCTTCATTATTAAATGTCAAAATTCAAACTTTCCATTAAAACCAGAAATCTAAACAAAATTGCCAGTACTTTTTTACAGCCGATTCAAATTTAAAAGGGTTAAATCATCCACCATGTAGAAGGGTGGGGAATATCAACAGTCGGCCCCATCCAATTGTAAATTCTTGTGATTGTTTCCAGCAATTTTAGAAAGGACTACATACGTTATTTGTTAAGGTATCTGGAAACAGTTGTCCAGTCGTCATGACTGAAAAAAAAACCTTTCAAAAAAACCTTCTTAAAAATTGTGTATAAAAACGGGTGATCAATCTAAGGGTACTGTTTTCACAGATTATGAGGGCTGATATATATATTTCTGACCTAATAATCAAAATGCGAATATTTATCATCAAAAATGGTTTCGTTGTTTTTCAAAGTATTCTCCAGCATGATTTATAGACTTTGCATGCGCTAAAACCAATTGTCGAAGCACTTTTTCCACTCCGATTGAGACAACTCTAAAACTTGGCTTTTGAACGATTCAACAGCATCTTCTGGCGACGAAAATCGTTGTCCACGCATTTTCTTCTTGATGTGCGGGAATAAAATGATGTCACTGGGAGCCAAGTCAGAGCTGTATGACGCATAACCCATCAATTCGAAGTTTTTACCAGTCAAAAAGGCGCTGGTTTAAGCCGATGTGTGAGAGCTCGCAATGTCATGTTGCACAATGATTCGTCGTTTCTTGTTCGTTTTTTGAAATTTTCCGAGGACTTCAAGCAAACAAATTGTGGTGTACCACTCAGAATTGACCTCTTACGTTGCTCAAGCGAAACAGTTGCCACATGACCAGTTTTGCCGAAGAAACAGGCGACCATTTGCTTCGAAGTGCTTTTTCCACGAACAACTGTTACCGTGTTGCATTTTAAGCTTCTGTGATATTAAATTTAATTTGTCAGTATTTACGTTATGTGTCTGAAATTATGTCTATGAAGAACAATTAATGTAATAAGAGTCCTTTATTACGTATCCCTGAAGAAGTCAACAAAACGTTGACATAACGTCGGGAAGAATGGAATAAAAAGGAAAAAAATAAAACTACAAATACTTGACTAAGATAAACATTACTTTCGTTGAATTTGGCACGTCTTCGAAGACCTACACGGTCGATTGCTGTTTTGTTTCGGGCTCATACACATAGATCCATGATTCGTCACCTGTGACGATCTTAAAAACAACTTTAGAAGCACTGCAATCGTATCTTCTCAAAACTTATTTGCATCAATCGACACCAGCTTTTTTTGAGCGATTGTCAAATTGTGCGGGATCCAACGAGAACAAACCTTTTTTACAGTCAGGTGTTCATGCAATATCGAAGAAATTCCCAAGGAGGCCTCTACTGACGGTATGTCACATGACGATCTTGCGTTAACAGTCCACGCACGGCAACAATGTTCTCTGCCATAACGGCTGTTTTATGGTGACCTTCACGACCGTTGGCCACAGCTGAATTCATTAAACCAGATTTTGACAGTACTATAGGAAGGTGCTACATTGCCATACAAAGATTTAAGTTCATCGATGCACTCTTGTCGTGATAATCCACGTCGAAAGTTGTGAAAAATGATCGCACGAAAATGTTCACGAGTTAATTCCCTTTTTTTGCCAAATTGATTTTTTCATGTCATTGTAAAGAATACAAATGATGGTCGTACGCCAAAACGTTCTACGTACGTTTATGCTAAAAAATGTCAAACTTTACAATGGAAATGTCAGATGGCACTAAGTGTTGCCTAGGTCAGAAATAATATAGCAGCCCTCGCACGCGTAAGTCTTGTCAATCATTATTTTTTTGTATTTTCTGTATTGTTTACCATTACCTCATGGAATAACTTACACCGCAACAACGTCTCCAAATAGAGAAACTTTTGTATGTAAACGTTTTTCGGCTCAAATTTTAGTTTGGTGATAAGGCCCATTTCTGGCTTAACGGCCAAAATGGGCCTCATTTGGGCTGAACAACACCTAGAAGAGGTTCAAAGGGTATTATTGTACCCCGGTTTGGTGCGGTTGATGGGATGGTGGAATCATCGGTCCATATATTTTCAAAAATGATGACGATTTAATAATAATAAAATTGAACGTTAATATAGGAGTGCTATGGAAAGAATGGAAAAATATCAATGTAAAAATATATGTGACGCGCAAAATAGAAAGGGACCTAATGTTAAAAACCAGTTCTGTTCAGGAGAGCCATTTTAAAGATTAGGTCCCTTTCAAGTTGCGCTTAGAATCGTCGATTTCACTTTCATAAAACGCGCATATCTCTGGGAGGGAACACTTTTGTGGCATGGGATCGGTCTCATTCGATGCTCAGATGTTGTCCATATCAAAAAAAGGACCGATGGACCGATGATTTCACCAGCCTATAAATCGCACCAAACCATGGTTTTCTCTGGGTTAATGGTAGCTCTTGAACCTCTTCTTGTTGCTCTTCAGTCCAAATGCGGCCTTTGAACCAGAAATGGGCCTCATCACAGAGCAAAATTTTGGTCGAAAACAGCGGATCTTCCCGTTTCTCGCTCATTTCCATAAAACAGTTGTCAAAATTTGGAGGTAAATATTTTCAAAAAATAAATGTCATAAAATGTCCTTTCGAATTACCATTAGAGATTCCACACTTGATTTGAATTTTTATATTTTTTTGTTCTGAAAAAGTACCTCAAGATGGATCACCCTATATAATTACTTTTTACCCGTTTTAAATAGAGTATTTTATGCTCTAACATAATATATAACGGATGATCAATCTAGAGGTATTTTTTCAATAGGTTTGTTTTCACAGATTACTCGAGAATTGTGTTAAACTTTATTTTGTTCTTTTCAGTATTGTTAGCCATTTTATCATGGAAAGACTTACATCGCAAAAACCACGGTAGATCACCCTATGTTATTATTTATTATCCGTTTTAAATAGAGTATTTTATACCCTAACGTAATACATAACGGATGATCAATCTAGAGGTATTTTTTCAATAAGTTTTTTTCACAGATTACTCTTGAGTTGTGTTAAACTACACGCAGAAAAAAGGTATGGTTGTGGTGACATTATTCGAAGAGGATAATACTACTAAAGAAAAAAAAAATTAAAATTGATTTTTTTTACCCTTAGTTCCCTTTCTCTACGCCTCGTAGTTCCCAGCAGAAGGCCTATGTGCAATTTTTTAATTTTTTATTGTAACTTTTAGTAGTCCTATTGGTCATGCATGTACCCACCAAACCGTTTATCGATATCTTTATTGGTTCAGGATTCAGAAAAGGACCTACGAGTATGTGTAATTGATTATGAAAATTATCATAAAATTATTGTAGAAGGCCTATGTGTTTTTCTTCACATAGTCCTTTTCAATTTTCAAATCCATAATTTTAGTTAGTCCATATAAAAGACAGAAACGAAAGTAGCATCAGTATAGAAGGCGCTATGTTCGGTCGTACCGAATTGTATATACCCTCTACCATGGATTATGTTTAAAACATGAATCATAATAATTCGGTGTCTTTGTATGTCAGCTAAATTAAATCATGGGTCAATATAATCCTTAACAGTTGATTGCCATTCCATAGAACTTCTAAATTTTGTCCAAATCAAACATTTAATATGGCTTCCAAAGAGTCAGGTCCTAAAATCAACAGGGACCTTTGCATGACGGCTGTATAAAATCATGGACCGATAGGGTATACATTATAAACAGTTAATTTCCATGCTATGAAACTACTTCGTGTCAAATTGCATTGAGATCAGACTGTAAATGCTGTTCCTAGAGCACCGGTACCTAAACCCGGAAAGGTACTTTATGTAGGGGATATTTTAAAGCATTTACGGATTTGGCCTTCATTCAATAGGCCTTGTGCAAATGACAATTTCATACCTCGTTCTACCACCCTAGGTCAATCCCATGGTACCGAATTCTCTACAAAATACCCCTAAAAAGTGGATTTTTGCAGATGTTGTTTGAGTCCTTATATAGAGAGCCTATTTCGCTCTGAATGGATTTGGTCCATTATAAATTCCAAACAACTTGCAACAACAATAATTTTCTGCAAAGTTTGGACTTTTTAGGTTGGTTATTGTGACCGCTATCGGACTTTTAACAGACACGCTGACAGAAGGACGGTCAAACATCGCTGGAGCGTGTTAGAATTAGACGCTGATTAAAAACATATTTATTTTAAAGGGTATCAGATGAATATTTTGAGATGTACCAAACGAAATGCCACATTGGTATACCCCATCCTATAGTGGTGTAGAATACGAAAGAAAGCCATATGTGACGCGCAAAATAGAAAGGGATCTAAGGGTAAAAACCAGTTTTGTTCAGGATAGCCATATTAATGATTTAAATAAGTGTATCTTTGGTGTACCATCACTTTCATAAAACGCGCATATCTGTGGGGGAACACTTTTGGGGCTTGGGATCGGTCTCATTCGATGCTCAGATGTTATCCACATCATAAAAAAAGTGAAAATTGATTTTAACCCTTAGGTCCCTTTCTCTATGCGCTGTCACATATGTGACATTTTAATTTTAATACAGAAAGGCCATAGTAAAAGGGCCTATGTGATATTTTTGTATATATTGTTGTGTCACACGAAATGGCGCCTTAACCGAAAATTTTTTATTAGTAAAAACGAGTCAAATCTATATAAAATTCGGCTGCAATTACTAATTTTCGGAAATTCAGCGGAATGAATAAATGCAACGGTTTTTTGGCTCTCCTGTTAAGTATACGAAAAACACATAGGTCTTCTGCTTGGAACACCAACGATATGAAGAACGCCCATTTTTTTATGAATTGTTTTTTTTTTGTTATTTTTTTTAACTTTAATGTTTTGTTTTAAATGAAATAAATATAAAAAATTTGCGACTTTTTGAAGTTTTCTAACGGTAACGCTGATTGAGAGGTTATTTCGAAGAGCAGCTAATTTCATGATTTGGACCGGTGAGTTGACCGCCTAGATCGTGTGATATCACACCTTAAGGCTTTTCGTTTTAGGGCTACGTAAAGTCTAAAGTCTATGCTGACAAAGCAGGTACGATTCAGTTTTTGGAAGCTAACATAACCAGTGTCATTAACGCCAATCAGGTTGAAATGCTCGAACGAGTCATCTAAAATTAAACCCTCAAAATGGACATATTAAGAAGTAGTTCCGACCTACATTTGAAAGAAAGAAATAATTGACATAAAATGATCTTTTGAATGAACAATAAAGACCCCACTCTTGATTTGATTTTTTTTTTATTTTGAAAAAAATACCTTTAGATTAATCAACCGATAGCTTTAGCCCCAAGGATTTTTTTTTAATTTTTCTAAAGAACAAAGTAAAATAAATTCTTAAGCTAAGTCTATTAAATTCACCGAACCATTATACCGAAATCTACTATTTCCAACGAATGAGTGTTCCACAAAGTACATGCTCTAATGCTTCTTCTAGTTATACTCGTATACTAAATTTCCTAGTAATTATGGTAAACATAAATAATATCCGAAACTGATTTCCTGCCTTTTCTTATTCGGAGAATTACACCAAACGTAACAAATCATAAAACTTTTTGAGAAAAAAAAACTACCCGAACGCAATAGGACAAAAACAGAAAATAAATAGAACGAGAATGGAGCAAAACAAATACAGTTAAAACGTAAATGAAGCGTAAAACCCAAACATTACAAATAAACACAACTACCAGCACACATACATTCAGACACGGCATAACTACACCAGCAACATTTAGGATAATATCGATAATAGCAATAATAAACAACAACAACAGCAATTGCAGAACAACCATTCCAAGGAGTCTACGAGTACCGCCACCTTTTAACTCCAACCGACTACGAATGGAGCACCCTGGCCAAAGGCAAGCCCAAATAAATATAATAAACTTACATAGGAGAATAAACAACAGCAGCAACGACAAAACCAATAAAATCCTGATATGAAACTGGAAATAACCACAGAAAGGGGGGGGGGGGGTCAGCAACAACAACATAAATAAAGTCTGCTGTAATAACTACATGAACATCAGCAGCAACAACAACCACGACAATCGTAGTAAAACCAACTTACAAGCCGACCCCATAGATTTATAATTTATTTTTATGAAAATAATGAAAAAGCCACATCGAAGAGTGGGGATTTTACAGCAACAGACGGGCATCTAAGCTGCCCAGTCGAAGAAGCACATAAAGCAGTAAACAGCAGCCCGCCTCTGGATGTTGTTGCTTAACTTACTCGAATACCAGCGCAGACCACCTCCTCTAAATAAAGTTGCGGACATAAACAAAATTAAAGGAACATTTTCTTCCTTAATACCGCAAAACCTGAACATGGCGTTGCATATTTTGAGTTTATTTACAGGTTTGTAACATTTCAGTCCTTTGAGTGTGAGCTTGAGTCGGTTTTTAATTAGTAGACCTTAGATTTTTTGAATTTCGCATACTCTTATTGGAGTTGTAGAAATATTCTGACTGGACCAAAAATCGTTTCATTGAAAAAGGAATTAAAAAACAGATCAAATGCGTATGCTGAATATATGCAAAAAATATGAAAAATATGTCAAAAACAAATATAGGGTGATCAATATAGAGGAATTTTTTCAAAATAAAAAAATACAAAAAATTCAAATCATGTGTGGAATCTTTATTGCTTACGTAACCCCAAAGAAAAATTCTAAAGGTGTGATATCACTCGATCTTGGCGGCCATCTCATCTGTCCAAAACGTGAAATTAGCTGTTTTTTGAAATCACCTTACAATAGATCCATTGTTTGAGCAGCTGTATGGTAAGTGGCACCGTCCTGTTGAAACCAAGTGTCGTCAAGATTACGGGCTTCAATTACAGGTAGCAAAAATCTGATATCATGGCGCGATAGCGAGCACTATTCACGGTTACGTGCCGGCCTTCATCATTTTTGAAAAATATGGACCGATGATTTCACCAGCCTATAGATCGCACCAAACCATGGTTTTCTTTGGGTAATGGTAGCTCTTAAACCTCTTCTTGTTGCTCTTCAGTCCAAATGCGGCCTTTGAACCAGAAATGGGCCTCATCACAGAGCAAAATTTTGGTCGAAAACAGCGGATCTTCCCGTTTCTCGCTCATTTCCATAAAACAGTTGTCAAAATTTGAAGGTAATTATTTTCAAAAAATAAATGTCATAAAATGTCCTTTCAAATTACCATTAGAGATTCCACACACGCAGACAAAAAATATGGTTACTATATGGTCACGGCAACAATAGTATGTTATCTGCAATAATAGTATGGTCGTCGAACCATAGCATTGTTTTTTTAATTTCAATTTGACAATAGTATGATTGCGGCAATATTAATATTGTTGAAATGTAACAATAGTATTGTTGCAAAAATTTAAAAATGAAAATATGGTTATAGCAACAATATAATTATGGTTGGTGGAACAATAGTATTGTTTTCATGGGTTTTATGTCAACAATAACGAATTAATATAACTGAAATATTTTAAATAAATACATTTTTTACTGTTTAATAAATCACTCCTATTATTACATAACTTACTTAATAAAATTCTCTATTGTTAAATAACAACTTAACCCAATCTTTACAGAAAAATTTGGTAACCATAGTATGATTGTGTGTAAATCATACTATGGTTGTGAGGATCATACTATGGTTGTACGTTAAACATACTATGATTATGAGGATCATAATATGGTTGTGGGGATCATATTATGGTTGAATGTGAATAATAATATGGTTGTGGGAATCATAGTATGGTTGTGTGTTAATAATTCTATTGTTGTGAGGACCATAATATTGTTATGGGGATCATGGTATGGTTGTGTGTGAACCATACTATTGTTGTGATGATCATAATATTGTTGTGCCACAACCACATAACCCACAATAGTATGATGCTCTTCGAATATTGTTATCCCAACCATACTTTTTTTCTGCGTGCACTTGATTTGAATTTTTATATTTTTTTGTTCTGAAAAAGTACATCAAGATGGATCACCCTATATAATTAGTTATTATCCGAATTAAATAGAGTATTTTATACTCTAACGTAATATATAACGGATGATCAATCTAGAGGTATTTTTTCAATAAGTTTTTTTCACAGATTACTCTTGAGTTGTGTTAAACTACACGCAGAAAAAAAGTATGGTTGTGGTGACAATATTCGAAGAGGATAATACTATTGTTGGGTATATGGTTGTGATACAACAATATTATGATCCTCACAACAATAGTATGATTCAAATACAACCATACTATCCTCCTCACAACAATAATATGATACACACATAGCCATACTATGATCCCCACAACCATAGTATGATTCACACAAATAGATTTGAATTATGAAAATTATTCAAAAATACATTAAATTCAAAACAACAGGAGTGATTTATTTCACAGTAGAAAAAATAAGTCTAAATAAACGTTAGCGTTTTTATTAAAAATATTTCAGTTAAACAAAGCCAAAGCGGCTTGTTTAAAATATTTTAATTTCGATACAAAAGTACTTTTATTGCATTAGATCTGTACCAATAACATTTGCTCTTAAAAGCATATTTAAATGAAGAAAAATTACAATCATACAGTATGATTGCCGCAATCAAATTATTGTTAACATAAAACGCAAAACACTATACTTTTGTCGCACCAACCATATTCATATTGTTGCTATAACCATATTTTCATTTTTAAATTTGGCAATAATAGTATTGTTACATTTCAACAATATAAATATTGTAGCAATTATACTATTGTCAAAAATAAATTCAGTTAACAATGCTATGGTTGCGACGAACATACTTTTATTGCGGAGAACATATTATTATTGCCGTGATCATGTAGTAACCATGTTTTTTCTCTGCGTGTATGTTTTGTTCTTTTCAGCACTGTTAGCCATTTCACAATAGAAAGACTTATGGCGAAAACACGGTTTAATGCGGCTTGTGGGCTGGTGGAATCATCAGTCCATATTTTTACAAAACTGATGATGGCCGAAACGTAACCGTCAACGGAGCTCCCTATCGGGCCATGATATCGGACTTTTTGCTACCTGAAAATGAAGCCCGTAATCTTGACGACATTTGGTTTCAATAGGAAGTTGCCAATAACATACATACAACTGCGCAAACAAAGCATGTACGAGGGCGGTTCGGAAAGTTCTTAGCCTATCAATGAAAGAGAATAGTTAGTTTTTCAAAAATATTTTTATTTTTCAATATAATCTCCTGAATCTTCAATACACTTAGTCCAACGCTTATCTAGCAATTCTATCCCTTGATTAAAATAGTTTTCCTCAAGGTCTTCAAAATAGTGGTTTACAACTGTAATTGCATCTTCATTTGAGGTAAAACGCTTGCCAGCAAGGAATTTTTTTAGATTTGGGAACAGGTAAAAGTCACTGGGAGCTAAATCAGGAGAATAAGGTGGGTGGTCAAGCAACTCGTACTTTAATTCGTTGATTTTAGCCATTGTTAAAACACTCTTGTGCACTGGTGCGTTGTCTTGATGAAAAATTATTTTTTTTTGTGTTGTAAGCCAGGACGTTTTTCTCGAATTTGTACATTTAATTGATCTAAAAGGTTGCAATAGTACTCTGAATTTATTGTTTTACCCTTTTGCAGATAGTCAATCAATAATATACCTTTGAAGTCCCAAAAAACCGTTGCCATAACCTTACCAGCCGATTGAATTGTTTTTGCCTTCTTTGGGGCACTTCCTCCAGCTTCAGTACATTGTTTGGATTGTTCTTTTGTCGCTGGAATATAGTGGTGGATCCATGTCTCATCAACAGTTATGAAACGACGCTTAAAATCCATTTTATTTTGCTGAAAACGATCCAAACAAGCTTGAGAAATGTTAATTCTTATGCGTTTTTGGTCGACTGTAAACAAGTCCGGCACCCATCTTGCAGAAAGCTTTTTCATCTGTAGTTCTTTATGCAAAATTAAATGGACTCGATCATTTGAGATGCCCATGATATTAGCTATTTCACGCACTTTTATTCGTCGATCATTTAATACCATATCATGCACTTTAGCTAAAATTGCTGTTGTTGTTGCTGTTTTTTGACGTCCACTACGTGGTTCATCTTCAATGCTACGTGGTTCATCTTCAATGCTTGTACGACCACGTTTAAATTCAGCAACCCAATTTTTTACTCTTGCATATGAAGGAGCACTTTCACCTAACACATTCACCATATCATTATGAATTTCTTGTCCCGATAAACCTTTTTTATGTAAATATTTAATGACACCACGCATTTCTAATTTTTCCATTGTAAAAAAATCGCGGATGCGTCTTTTGTGAACACCTGTTTCTATATGAAGGAGTTGCCAGATCGAAACAAAATTTAACATGTGTTCATAGCAGAGATGGAAGTTTCCAAAACACTTTTTTCTTCTGTTTATATCGCGCTTTTTGTGCTAGACTAAGAAGTTTCCGAACCGCCCTCGTATTTAGAGGTCATTTCGAATGTACTGAGAGGTCGATTTGAACCACCAAAATGGCCGCCTAGATCGTGTGATATCACACTTTTAGATTTTTTTTCTTAGAGGCTACGTATAGTCCAAAAAGTATGCTGAAAAACCAGCTGCGATTCAGGTTATGGAAGCCAACAATACGCATGTGATTAACGTCATACCGGTCATACGAGTCATCCAACATTGGACCCTCATAATGGACACCCTGAGGCGCAATAGCGGCCAACATTTGGAGGAAATTATATTCAAAAAATAAATGACATAAAATGCCCTTTCGACTTAACACTAAAGATTCCATACTTGATTTGATTTTTTGTATTTTGTTTTTTTTTTTTTGTTGAGAAAAACCTATACACAAAAAAACAAGTATCTTTGGGGTAACATTACTTTAATCGAAGAGATCATACTATTGTTGTTTATATGGAAGTGGTACAACAATATTATGATAGTCACAACAGTACTATGGTTTACACACAACCATACTATGATTCCCACAACAATATTATGGTCCTCACAATTATATAATCAATCATACTATGATCCCCACAATAATATTACGATCCTTATAACTATAATATGTTTAACATACAACCATAGTATGATCTTCACAACCTTAGTATGACTCACACACAACCATACTGTAATCCTCACACACAACCATACTGTAATTCTCAAAATGTTTTGTAAGGATTAGGTTAAGTTGTTATTCACCAATAGAGATTTTTATTAAGTGTATTATGTATAAATACATAAAACTCTTAACAATCGGAGTGATTTATTAAACCGTAGAAAAAATGTATTTATTAAAAATAATTTGGATATACGAGTCCTAATCCAAAGTAGTTTGTTTGATAAAAAGTCCTATCAGTGCGTAAGATTCAAATTAAAAAAAAAGATTTTGCCGGTATGATTGCCGTAATCATATTATTGTTAACATAAAACCCAAAAACACAATACTTTTGGCGCACTAACCATATTTATATTGTCGCTACAACCATATTTTCATTTTCAAATTTGGCAATATTGTTACTTTTCAACAATATTAATATTGTCGCAATCGTTACTATTGTCAAAATGAAATTCAAAAATAATGCTATGCTTTCGACGACCATATTTCTATAGCAGAGAACATACTATTGTTGACGTGACTATATAATAACCATATATTTTCTATAAGTTAAGCTCAAGATTTGATAAGCGTATTTCGACATTCTGTCTCTCCTTCTTTTATTTTGTATTGGTAATTTTTTCAAATTTCTGGTTTTATTGGGAAGGTTGAACTTTGTCACTTTGTTTAACATTGGAACGCCATGCGATACGAATTCGCTTCGCCCAATGGGCTTAAGATTGTTTGGGCTATTCTTTGAAAACAAGCAAGGAGGCGCCTTTACCGTCAACGGTGAGCATAACTGCGCCAGGCTCAACGAATTTTTGTTTGCAAAAATTCAAGACAATGACATGGACGACATTTAGTTTGGTGGCAACCATTGATATTTAACGCACTGTTTTTGAAAATCCGATAATCAGCCGAAATTGTGATGTCAATTGGCCACCTTGGAGCTGTGATTGGAGCCCTTTGGAGTATTTTCTGTGGAAAGCCATTAGGGGTAAATGTTACGCAAAGCATCCAGAGACTATTGAAGCTTTGAAACATAAAATATAAGTTGTTATTGAAGAGATTCGACCCGAAACATCGAAAATGTACTAAAAAAAAATGGGTTGATCGTATGAGGTACTACAAAGCCAGTTGTGGTAGTGGGCTCTATGAAATAAAGCCCCACAAAATAAGGCCCCAAACTGAAAAAGAAAAAAACCCCAAAAAGTTGTACAGAAAGCAACAAAAACGATATTTGGGCTGTTGTTTCATCTTTTTTAGGGCTTTACGTATTTCATTTTGGTAATTAGAACATTATTTCATAATTAAATAAAGTCCTTAATTCTAAAATGAAATAAAGCCATAAATATTTTTTTGGGGTGTTATTTCGTTTTCTTAAAAAGCGAGATTCTGCAAAACTCATGCTGAATAACAGTTATGCATCGCTAAAACTCCAAAACTCGCAAGAATTTTGAATCTCTCCTCCTCTTACACTTCGACAAATTTAAGTACAAATTTTTTTTCCACACTATCAATTTACGTTTACCTAAAACTGAAATTCGAATTGTCTTTCGGTACCTTGTATTTATACACGTTTTTCTGTAAGTGTAAATTGGTGGTGTTGGAAAAAAGGCTTTTATTTTGTCGAAGTGTAAAAGGTGTAGAAATTAAAAATTCGCGTGAATTTTTTATTTATACACCATAGATGCCCAATGTAATAGTATTGGTGAGAGCGACGAAATAACACTGGAAGAAAAGATTTTTCTATTCATTTTATTTAGTCGTCAACGAGATAGCGACGAAAGCACATGTGTGGCGGGTGTCGTCATTTTTTTCTGTTTCTGGGAAATATAAAATTAATGAATGTACATATTTTAGTAATACTCTTGATAAATGCATTTATTTTAGTAATACTCTTGATGAATGTATATATATATATATATATATAATACATACATACGTAATTATAACAAACAACAAAAAAAAAAGAAATGGAAAATTATAGTTTTTTTCATGAAATAAATTTTAAAATTATTTACGTCAACCCAAAACATTTTGGTAGAAAATATTTTTCATTTGCCCATTTGATATCTACAAAATTTATATGAAAATGACTAATGTTCAGACAAATCACCAAATCTCGACCAAACGAAAATATTTTTAAACAATTCAGCCATTTTTTATTTTATGCAGCCGTTCTCGAGTTAGGAGTGACAATCAAAATGTACACTTCATTTTATATGTATAGAAGATATATGCGGACATCTGGATAGTATGATATTTTTCGAAATTCGTCGAAGTGTTTACAAATTTTCCCTCAATTAATCATTATTCAATTTGCAATTAAAAAGTAATGAAATCTTCTATGTTGATACTCTTATTGCAGTTACGCAGTAAAAGTGTATTTCTCAAACTATTAGAATTCATCTTATTGCGTTTTTTGGAGCAAATATAATTCATATCTGAAAATATTTGTTCGCAAAGATACGTTGAGGGAAATAAAGATAAACACTTCAATGAAATCTTCTTTATTTCAGGATATATAGTACCATCCAGATTTTTCCAGAATTCTATATTATTAAAATTATCCGGGAAATCTAATTCACTTCGAAGTATAATAAGTTCTGGTTGGATTGGAAATTCGTACTTTAGTATATCGCATTCAAAAGGGTTTTGAAAAATATCCAGTAAATGCTGAAT
Organism: Hydrotaea diabolus; assembly: GCA_963513945.1. NCBI lineage: Eukaryota > Metazoa > Arthropoda > Insecta > Diptera > Muscidae > Hydrotaea > Hydrotaea diabolus. The sequence goes on from OY740718.1 coordinate 155,549,194, forward strand.
ATTTTCAAAATCCTTAAACCTGTCATTAAAGTTATTAAAAAGCGTTTCTATTATATCGAAAAGTTCAAACTTTTTCAAGATTTTCTCCTTGTCGTAAATCACAGATGTTTTCAGAAAGTCCGAAAAGTCTTCTGAATCAATTTGAGCTGCAAGTAAAAATAGCTGAGTTTTAAAATCTGAAAGAATTTTAAACATTTCAGAAATACTATTATCTTTTCCTTGCAACTTCAAATTCAACTCATTCAAAATGCTACAAATGTCTGTTAAAAACGACATGTCTAAAAAAAATTGATTAAAATTCAAATACTTCATTTCTAAGCTCAAACAATCTATTAATGCTGTTACCTCGGCTTAACCAACGTACATCAGTAAACATTAATAGATCGTGGTGAGAAGCATTTGAATTTTTTAGAAATTTCACAAATTTTCTATGAGTCAGTGCATTATGACCGCCCCTTATCCTATTAATTATCCGCACAGTAGCCTTCATGACCGGATGCTCGGATATAAATTTAGAAGCAAGAGCAGCCTGGTGTATTATACAATGCAAAGTATAAACCTCACACAATATATTTTTGACAAACGGCCCATCTGAAAATGGCCTTCCCTTTTTTATAATATATAAACTTATTAAGTTAGATAAACCCATTTTTAAATTCTCCCCCACCATATCTTCATCATTTTCTTTAGATTGATTTACCCATTCCTTCAACTTTTTTATAAAAAGTTTCTTATACATTTTAAATTGTTTTTCTTTTTCTTCCCCCCTGCAAATAATTCATGTCTTTATGAACAGTTTCAAAATGTTTTTTTAAATTATATTTCTTATTTGTTTTAAATGTCTTATAACAAATAACACATTGCATGTCATCAAAAGCATTTTGTAACATAAAATACTTTTCAAATGACATCATTAACATATCGCAATAATTTCAGTTTATGTGTTCACTATCAGCAGTCTCGATCACGATTAAATGTAAATAGGACACAGAACTTCTGCCAGTGTAGCTTGTCTCTCCCACTCATATTTCTGCTTTCCTATTGGTTGATTGACGATCAAACAAAAGAGCGTAAGAATACGTGTGAGTTGAAATTGCTGAAATCAGCCACTACTGGGCATCTATGTTCTACACCTTTCACACTTCGACAAAATAAATGCTTTTTTCTCAACACCACCAATTTACAATTTCTTAATATTTAAATTCCAACTATATTAAGTTAAATTAAAGTGTAAATTGATTGTTAAAACAAATTATTTTTATAGGTTTCATTATTGCCAAGCTATAAGGCGAAATATGTGTAGCCGTTAGGTTCAATTAGGTTTGCTTATGCTGAATTCAAATCGAAAATGCAATTTAAAATTGCAAGCAGATGCGATTTCCAAGGGATTAGAGCACTATAAATGTCCATATTGCCGACAAATTGTTGAAGATACAATGCAGGTGTTTGTTTACTATTTGATTAATTTTTCATTGAAGAAACTATATAACTATGTTCCTTTTCGAAAATGGGGCCTTAGTTTATACAAAAAAAATAAATGGGAAGTTGTTTCATTTTAGGTTTAGGGTCTCTTTTCATCTTTTTAGGGGTTTATTTCATTGTAAGAATTGGGGCTTAGTTTCATAACGAAATATGGCACCATTTTTGGGGTGGACTATGTGGCATCTAGAGCTAAAGACAAAAAACCGGCATATGTGTAATAGCTATGTTCATCTAAATTTTATTTTTATTTTATAAGCTTTTCCAAAAAACTTACTTTAGCAACATTCATGATGATCAGACAACAATTGCGACCTATAGTTTGAAACCAAGCTTTAGATAAACAACAGACCTGAGGAGGGACGGACAGACGGATATCGGTTAATCGAAGCGGTGATTTTGGGTCAAGCGATACACTTTAAAGTGAGTCTAGCAAAAATGTTTTTGGTAGTTGAGTATTCCATACTCGAAAATTATGAATTTTCTTTGCATTCAGATAGAACCAAAAATCCGGAATACCCGACAGGAAAAAAAAGGTGAACTACTCGTAGGGTTTTAGATATTATTGAGAAACCGACTATCGGGTGTGGTCATAAATGTCGCATTGTCGGTTTTCGGCTTTGGACAAACTAGTTGCATGGTTTCAACGTTTCGTCTTTTTAAAAATGATTTAACTTTTAAACAATATGACCAATATTTCCAAAACTTCGCGGACTAATATTTCTCAGTCTTAACAAGCGTGTGTGTTTAAAAATTGGAATAAAAAATATTATTAATAAAATCTTAAGTATCTTCGAGAGCAGATTTTTCAATAAAATGTAAATTACTTATTTACGAAAAGTTTAAATACGATTTAGAATTATAAGCATATATGTGCTTCTAGTGTAGAGGCATAAAAATAACCAACAAAACCGATACTTACTTATGCATCTCTCTGCGCTCTTGTAATTACTTTTTATAAGTACCTTTTTTTAAAAAATACTTAGTAGGGACATAAATACTGTTACACGCGTTTTGTGCTGTAAAATAAAAAGTACTGAATGTTTTTGGACCAAATATTTTATAATATATTTATTGATGTATATTGTATTTAAAAAGAATCTACTTATTCGAAATTTCCGCCTTTTGCCTTTACACACACCTTAAGTCGCACTGGCCAATCGTCAATAGCTGCACGCACCTCGTCCATTGGATACGTGGCCACAGCTCGAACCAAAGCAGTCTCAAGAGATCCAATGTTGGGGTATCTTTTGTGACAAACCTAATCCTCTAGAGCCGTCACAATTTGTAATCCAATGGATTCAAATTCGAAGCGAGGCCTGGGACGTTTTAGCCTTATGAACCGGCGCGCTTCACAACAGCTTCCAAAACGGTTTCTTGATAAACTTTGGCCGATGTTTTGAATCCTTGTTCGCTGAAATGCAGGCCAGTGACCCCATCGTAGAAGACACCCCACCAAACCATGACTGAAACTGGGTGATGATCCTTTTCCACCCTTGCGATCAGTTCAGATGCTTCCTTATATGACTGCGTATACACTCTATGATTTTGCTTGTTACATTTTTCCTAAACGGTAAAATTTTTTTCATCAATGAACAACATTTTTCTGTGCAAGTTATCATCGAGCTTCACCAAAAGACGTTTGCATTTTTCAATCCTATTTTTTTTAAAGCTGCAGTCAATCCGGTACGTCGTTTGAAAGCCCCAAGTTCTAAGTTTTTTTTAATGATTCGACTCATGGACTTTTGCGTGATATTTATCTCACGGGCCATGATTTTCTGTATTTAGAGCGGATTTCTGTGAATTCTTAATTTAACTGATTTGATGACATGCGGTGTTCGAACAGAGCTTGGGCTGCCTGACCGGTGACGGTCTTTTACATCTCCAGTCTCCTCAAACAGTTTTATGTATCGGTAGACGAACATGCGGCTAATCCGGAGCTTTTTGAAAATATCGCTTTTTTCATTTCACACTTGAAAAGTGCTTTTACAGCGATACGGTTCTCATTAATTGACCATTCCATGATGAAAGTTGAAACAATTTTAAAATTTCGTTACAGACTAACACTATTGAGGTTAGCTTTCAAAACCCATATGACATTAACGGGGTATGTTCAGTTCTACTATTAAAACGGGTGTGTTCAATGTTGTAACAGTATTTATGTCCCTACTAAGTAATATACAAACATGATTTTTGTAACCATTTCAACATCCTCTGCGTTATTCTTAGAACAACAATTGCCGCCAAAAAAAGTTCGCTTAATGCTTTTTTCCAACGTAGGGCATTAAGGATTCTCCCCGGACCTACCATCAAGAAATTATTGATATTCTTTGTTATTTGCTATAATAAAGAGTATTATTTATTTTCATAAACCACTTTGCGCTTTCCAACCAACAGCAACAGAAAATTGCAATTTAAAACTTTTCCTCTTTTGTTTGGGGGTTTTCGTCTGTTTAGCTTTACGTGGTCGCTCTGTTTTCTTTCAAAAATTTCGTGGTTTATTTAAGTCCCCCTCCACATATCACAATTTCCCCCTAAACACCAAGACAGCACAGCAGAATGTAAGGATATACAAAACGAAAAATACTCGTACTAAGAAAACGAATGAATAAACGAAAAATAACAACAATAGAAAAGGCATTTAATGTTAAGTCATCGCATTTAAAGGAAAACATTAACAATAATTTTAAAACGGAACAACAGCAATAACACAAAACATTTCTACTAGGCTAGTTTCCCCGTGGTAGGTAAAAGTAACCGAGACACAGGGTAAATATCCACACTTATAAAACCACCTGCCTTAGCAATTGTTTTTGGCGATAGTTTAAGGTGTCATACTGCAAACGGCCACGAGACAAAGTTAAGGAGATGACGGCAACATCTCGTAGAAACATTTAAAACAAATTATGTGGCGTGTAAAATAAATGTTCATTTAAGATAATTTTAGACTGCATTCCATTCCACGTTCCGTATATAATTTTATTTATTTATAAAATTTTGTATGGCACTGTTTTTGTGGTCAAACATTTATTACGTTTAATGGGTACTATTGCCGTTTTTGCGGAAAGTACAACAACTTCTCGTTCTGCAATCCACATTGTGGCTTTTAATTTAAAAAAAAAAATGTTAAAGACACCCGGTAATCTTTTTGGTATAAGAACTCAGGTCAACGCTTTAAGAAAATCGTCATCCAAGTTCAAGATGACAATGCGTTAAGATTGTTGAAGCCTATTATGAAAATTGGGATTCAAATCAAAATAACGGGTGATCAATCTAGAGGTATTTTTTTCAATAGGGTTTATTTCACAGATTTTGCGTCAGTTGTGTTAAACTTTAGTTTCTTTCTTTTCAGTATTTTTAGCAATTTCATCATGGAAAGACTTACACTGCAACAACGTCTCCAAATTGTGCAACTGTACTTATATTAAGGAAATGAGAAAGAGAAGATCCGCTATTTTCAACCAACATTTTTTCACCGATGAGGCCCATTTCTGGCTCAACGGCAAATTCAATAAACGAATTTGGCGCATTTGGGCTGAAGTGCAACCAGAAGAGGTTCAGGAGGTGCCACTATAGCCAGAGCAAAACACGGTTTGGGCTGGTTGAATCATCGGTCCATATTTTGTCAAAAATGATAATGGCCGGAACGTAACAGTATATGGTGCTCTCTATCGCGCCATGGTATCGGATTTTTTGCTCACTGAAATTCAAGTCCGTAATCTTGACGACATTTGGTTTCAATAGGAGGGTGCCACTTGCCATACAGCTGCTTTAAACAATGAATCTATTAAGAGCTAATTTCAAAGAGCAGCTAATTTTACGTTTTAGACCTGTAAGTTGACCGCTTAGAGCGTGTGATATCACACCTTTAGACTTTCTTTTGGAGCTACGTAAAGTCCAAAGTCAATGCTGACAAACCAGCTACGATTCAGGATTTGGAAGCTATTATTACGCGTGTCATTAACGTCGAAATGCTCGAACGAGTCATCCAAAAATGTACCCTCAGAATGGACACCCTAAAGGTGTACTTGCGGCCAACAGTTGAAAAAAATTTTATTTAAAAAAATAAATGACATATAAAGTTCTTCGAATGAACAATAAAGATTCCACACTTGATTTGAATTTTTGTACTTTGTTATTTTGAAAAAAAATCCTCGAGATTGATCACCCGATATATTTCGCCACTATGCGATTCGTGATAAGGCACACTTTCTCCTCAGTGGATACTTTAATTAGCGGAATTGCATCATTTGGACATATGAGAACCCACGATTGATTGTTAAAAACCAATGCATCCATAGAGAGTGGCTGGCTTGTGCGGTCTATGGACCGATAGCGGCATCGAACCATACTTCTTCGAAAATGAGGTCGGCCAAGCAGTTACAGTGAATGGTGTTCGCTATCGCAAGATGATAACGGACTTCTTGTGGCAATGGACCCTTAGAGGATATGAACCTGGACGATATGTGGTTCTAACAGGAAGGTGCCACTTGCGACAAAGCCAACGAAACCATGGCTCTTTTGCGCCAGAAATTCAATGGCCGCGTTATCATACGTCGTGGCGATGTTAGATGACCGTCGTGGTCATTTGATTTGACACCGTTGGACTTCTCTCTTTTAAAAGAAAACCCAAGATCAATGCAAGAGCTAAAGAAAACGATAATTCGGCACACTGACGACATTGAACCCTCCACTATGTCCTAGAGTCTTTGAAAAAATGGGCCATCGGATTGAGATATGCCACCGAAGCGGTTGCGAGCATTTGGTCGATATTGTGTTTTACACATAACTGTCGTAGATCCATCCATCTATTGTTACAAAATATACCTGGGCATATTAATAATTCTGATACTGTTTGAATAAAACACGGAAAATATATTTTTCAACATACTCTTATTTTAGCTCAATGCACTTAGTCCAACGTTTCTCCAATTTATGCATCCCTTCCGAAAAATAGGATTTTTCGAGGCCCATAAAATAGGCATTTATTTGATCAATAATTTCATCGTTGGAGCTGAATCTCTTTCCACCGAGCCATTTCCTTAGGTTTAAAAATAGGAAATAGTCACTGGTGGCTAAACCCGGAGAAAATGGCAGATGTGGTACCAATTCGTAACCCAATTCATGCAATTTTGCCATTATGACCGCACGCGTGTGCACCCGTGCATTATTTTGATGAAAAACAAAGTTTTTCTTAGTCATATGGGGTTGTTTTTTTTCAAATCATCCTTTAAGTGGTCCAATAAGTTGGCATAATATTTTCCGTTCACTGTTTTTCCCTTTTGGGGGTAATGGATGAGGATTATGCCGCGTGCATCCCAAACAACTGTTGCCATTACCTTATTGGCCGACAAAGTCATCTTGGCCTACTTCGGAGCTAGTTCACCCGGAGATACCCATTGTTTAGACTGCTGCTTGATCTCCGGAGTGTTGTAATGGATCCATGTTTCATCCTCAGTAACAAAACGCCTCGAAATTTCATTCAAATTGCTGTTAAACTACTCCAACCAATCCTTTGAAGTTGTCACATGATTACGTTTAAGTTCCGATGAGAGCAAACGCGGCAGACATCTTGCAGACAGCTTTTTTAAAACCAACTGATCATGTAAAATCGAAACCACACTGGCAAATGAAATGCGTACGGCAACAACAATCTCACAAACTTTTACTCTCCGATCGGTCAACAATGTACGAGTACGAGGGTTGCTATTTATATTTCGGTTCCGACAATAAAAACGCAATAATTTATCATTGGAAATGATTTTATTGTTTTTCAAAATATTCTCCTTTAAGATCAATACACTTTTGCATGCGAACAAACCAAATTGCGAAGCACTTTTTCCACTCCGATTATGACACCTCCAAAACATGATTTTTGAACGCTTCAACCGATGTTTCGGGCGATGAAAAACCTTGACCACGCATTTTTTTCTTAATGCAAGGGAATAAGAAGAAGTCGTTGGGTGCCAAATCCGGGCTGTACGGTGGATGGCCCATCAGTTCGATATCTTGAGTGGTCGTCTTCTCCCATTATATTTCTTCACTTCTTCCAACACTGTTGGCAAACAGAAAGGCACTGTGGCAACATGGCCGGTTATACCGAAAAAATCGCAATCATTTGCCGCGATGTACTTCTTCCACTAACAACTTTTATTATATTTGAAAAACCTTGACCACACATTTTTTTTCTTAATGCTAGGGAATACGAAGAAGTCGTTGGGTGCCAAATCAGGGCTGTACGGTGGATGGCCCATCAGTTCGACATCTTGAGTGGTCGTCTTCTCCTATTATATTTCCTCATTTCTTTGAACACTGTTGGCAAACAGAAAGGCACTGTGGCAACATGGCCGGTTACACCGAAAAAATCGCAATCATTTGCCGCGATGTACTTCTTCCACTAACAACTTTTATTATATTTGGCTCGTCTTGAAAGACCCATACGATCGATTACAGTTTTGTTTCGGGTTCATATGCAAAGATCCATGATTCGTCACCTGTGACAATGTTATACCCCGCCTTTGAGCTACCGCAGCTATACTTTTTCAACATGTCTCTGCACCAATCCATACGAGCCTTTTTCTGAGCATTTGTCAAATTATGTGGGACCCAACGAGAACAAATTTTTTTCACGGCCAAATAAGCATCCAATATCTTATTGCTGCTTATCATCAACCTCACGGTATGTCAGATGTCAGTCCACGCACAGCATCGATGGTTTCTGGCAAAGTGACCGCAGTTGGACGTCTTTCACAAAATTCATCCTGGACCGAACGGCGTCCGAGACTGATACCAGCGATTAACAGTGGTTTATGCTGGTACTTCACTGCCAAAAGTCAAAACAAGTTGATTTAAACACATTTGTCTCGATAACCCACGCGAAAAACCTTAAAAAATCATCGCACGAAAATGTTCACGGGATAATTCCATTTTTTGACTGAGATGAATTTTTCAACACACTGTAAACAAAACAATTCGCCCTCAAATGACAAAACGTTCTGAGTGAAGTTATGCTAAAAAATGTGCAAGTTTCCAGTGAAAGTTCCAGTTTGCATCTGGAAACACTAGTATTGTCAGGACTCGAAATATAAATAGTAACCCTCGTATAGTGGATTTTTACGAAATTTTCGGATGTATTGGCCTCAATTGGGCTTCCGGAACGTTCAGCGTCATTTGTACTTGTGCGACCACAACGAAAGTCAGTAAACCACTTTTTAACCATTGAAATCAATGGTGCAGAGTCCTCATAGTATTTATTAAACTTTTATTTGGTTTGATTAACGGTTTTTATCCTCAAAAAAATGATGTTAATGGGCACTTAAAATTCTCATTTTGCATTTTTAACAAAATCCACGAGGTTGTATGTTTTGAACAGCTGTTAAATACAAACTTAATGACGAACAGATGGTACTTGATGAGAGCAGTATTGCATTTCATTAACCTACGATGGAAGTTGGAGAAGTTACGGAATAATTGATATGCCCTCGTTTTAATACAATTCTCTAAAAACTTTTTGTTTTACTTACAATTAACATCGGGCGTTTTAGTCAAACGCCCTTTATTAGCCTAATTTGTTAACATGCTGCTAGGGAAGATGAGGACGAAAAACACTTTTTATTAGCGTCTAAAACTAACATATGACCTCTGCCCTGATCATGTTCGTTCTAGGTGATATTAATGCCAAAGTTGGCAGTAGTCGAGTCTTTCAGCCTGGTGTTTGTCTCATGAATAGAATTTTCTGGCGTTGTTTCTGTTGCCGTACAAATCGATCTCTTTATATTGGCGTCATTCCGTTTGTCTCTACTTTTTTTAATATCGCTCCAAAACTGCCCATGTAGCCATGGACGCCAGTGTTGTCTTGTAAGCTGTGTACTTTGTACTAATATCATTGCGCGGAGAAGTGTTATTTCGTAACTGTTGGGTTAGATGGATGTCTGCTGTGATGCAGCTCTCCGACGTCTAGCTTTCTTTGTGCATTGTAATGTACGGCTTTCGCTACAATCGTTCTGGTGCGTATCTTCGCTGCTACTATTTAATGATTCGAATATATGTTGCTACCTCGGAACGCTCAAACATCTAATAAACTGGAAGCTAGCCACAAGATGATCGATTTCATTTAGCGTTTTACTATCTGGGGCAACCAAGTAGCCTTAAGGATGGTTATATATTGAAATCTGGTGCCTCCATGAGCCTCCATTTTACGAGTTGCGGCGAAATCAATCAACCTCATTAACTAATGATTTCATCAAGCTCCGACAATCTTGGTTCTCAAAACTTTTGGAAGCCTTTTCAAGAATCATTATCTGCACATTAAGTTTTACAATCACTTTACAGTTTTCTGAATGTGTAGATTACAAAGTACTTCAGAGCGTATAAGTTACATCTACTTTAGTTCATGTTGCGTATACGGTAAGGCTGTAAAAGCAGCTGTCATTCCAAAAAACAAGATGGGGCAAAAATAATCACCCCATGTTCCTTTGCTGCAATTTTTTCAAATGAAAAACTTTGGTCAGCTTTTGAAGTACGTTTTACATCAAGTTGAGAAAACGATATCGGTCTAATGGCCACAATATGACATTAATTTTACGACTTGACTGAATTGGAGGCCTTAACTTATAGGCATGGTCTACGGACCCTGTATATCATATGGATATCCAGAAACACTAAAAGTTTGTCATAAATTTAAGTGTGCACCTTTTATTATGGGACGTGCCAATTCGGAACACGGATCGGCCCCTAAATACCCAGGGGGGGTCAAAAATCGGGATTCTTAAATTAAGGACATATGAGAATTTAAAACCATAAAATTTCCTAACATCATATGAATTTTAAGATTCGTCATATTTTAAGTCATTGACCCCTTGGTATAAAAAACAGGTTCCCTCAATCATGTTTATATGGGAATGAAGAAAAAGTGGAATCTGCAAAAGAATTTTAATTTAATGATTTGGCTGAATTAGAGGCCTTATGGGACCTTGGGACCAAAATCCGTCCCGTAATGATCGGGGTATTACGGCAATACTAATTTTTTTTACAAATCGTAGCATGTACCAGCGAGTATACTTATGATTTGGGACAATTTTGACTTCGGACTGGCCCTTAGGGACCCAAACCAAAGCCGGCCTACTTCAACTATGGAAAAGGAATTTAGTCACGTTTTCGAAAATAATATAATTTCTACGACTCGAATATATTTTAGGCCAAGGCCCATCGGTCAAAGGGGCCTAGTGCTTCGAAACTGAGCTCTTTTCAAACAACGCCATAAGGTAACTCAAAAACAGTGAAGTTTCTTCACAAATCGCAGTAGGCATTAACTTAATCCTTATTGCCTTAATTAAGAGCCCGACTCATCAGCTCCTTCATAAAGTGACATATGTGAAAGTGACAGTGAATAGAGAAAGGGACCTAAGGGTAAAAAAAAAATCAATTTTTCATTTTTTTTCTTTTTTTGATGTGGAGAACATTAGAGCATCGAATGAGACCGATTCCATGCCCCAAAAGTGTTCCCTTTTATGAAAGTGAAGTCGACGATTCTAAGCGCAAATAGAAAGGGACCTAATCTTTAAACTGGCTCTCCTGAACAAAACTGGTTTTAACCTTAGGTCCCTTTCTATTTCGCGCGTCACATATTGGTTCTCTAAAACAATGGAATTTTTATCACGTATCACAGTAGGACATCTGTTCATGGGGCCTCAAAAACGTTCTGTCAAACATTTGCTAAAGGGTGGTCCAACTAAACTGCACGATATAAATTGTAAATAAAACAAAAGTTCCCAAAGAATTCTCTTAATATTTTTATTATGATAGAAGGATCTATGACAATTATTTGTGAAATAAAAAATCAGCCAGATGCGTGCGACGGCTTCGGTGGCAAACCACTTTTTGTTGGTCTATATTTTTAATGACTCAGAGACATAATGGAGGTTTAATATCGGTAACGTAACCAATTATCTCAGCCTTTAGCTTTTGAGTTGTTCTTGGCTTGACGTAGACTTTTTCTATTAAATGTCCGTAAAGAAAGAAAGAAAGTGAGATAAGGATGAGAGCTATTGAACTATTTGCGCAAAAAAGCTTCGTTGGCTGTGTGGAAAGTGGCATGATTCTGTTGGTACTACATATCCTACAGTTTCATTTGCTCAATTTCTGGTCACAAGAAGTCCGTTAGCATCTCGCGATATCGAACTCCATTCACGGTAACTGCTTGGCCGACGAAGAATTACGGCCCGATAACAGAACGAACTGGGTTAGCATGCACAGGTGTTTTCACCTTTACTATAGACTCGGTTTGCTAAAATTTGCGCAAAATTCTAGCGATTCTGGTCATATTTTGTCGATTACTCGTATGCTGACCAACAAGATCAAGAAGTGCACAAAATGCATTTTGCTTTGAACGCCTATTTTTGTAAAATGCTTCAACAATCTTAACGCTCTACTCAACTGTGTGTTAAATTTGTCATACACTGAACCAAAGAAATATCAAATTAATTTTGGCAAACAACGTAACGTTACGGTTACAACACTTTACAACACAATCCATGGCGGAGAATATCAAATCTTGGGCCCGGTTAAGCCTACGAATTACCCACTTGTATGTGTTAGATTCCCCGCCCCCATTCTGTAAGGCCAGAGGCATAATCTTTAATCTTGTTTTTTTGTTAAAACCTCGGATTACAAATCGCAGGCCATTGCGAATGCTTTCTTAGGGTCAGACGGACACTCTTTTTTTGACCAGCTTTATTACAAATGGAAACTGAGATTTCATTTGCACAGTCTATATGGGCACCCTACATTCGATATTTGCTGCAATCTATGTTGACATATATTCCGTGGGAAGATTTTTGCGGCACATGAAAATGAGAAAATCGGGCTATCTTCTGACATACACAGCCTCACAAGCAAACGTATGCAAAATGCCTGAGATCATGAGTGGTTTTGTACGACCTTATTATGGTCCCCTACTCTATTCATTCTTGCACCACATTTGAATATAGAATTATGCAAACATTCGTAATAATGCAAATTCCTTTATACAATGATTCAGTTCCATCCTTTGTATGTCAGTATGTGTGTGTGTGTGTGCGTGTAATCTATGCCTGTATATGTGTGCGTGTGAGCTTGTACTTGTATTTACCCACGTTTCTGTGTCGGAGGATATTTAGCATAACACAATTATAATTGTGACAAATGTTAAGTATTTTTGTCATACATACGCGAGTACTTTGCATACCATCAGACTCGTCCTAGTCGTACGCGCACTTGTCCTCACACACAGATAGAGATATACATCTACAACAATAACAAGATATGATTCTTATGTTTGGCTGTGTGTGTGTGAGAGAGTGCTGTCACATGTATTTTGTGCTGAACGGCGATGCGGCGCTTTGCTCGCGTTGCGATGATGACAACTTTTGTAATTAAAAACAACGTCATGTGGTCTAATTAAGCTTACTAATGTTCTTGGCGATACTTACACATATTTACCTTGTTTTATTATTAAACTTATTTATGACAGTGTATTGGGGTGACCCTTGGCACAAGGTAATTTGGCAAATTTTCAAAATGCACTCTCTCGTTGCGGAGACACTTAAGCACACCGTCAAATCTACCAAATTTTAGTCACCGTGGCCATTTTCAGCAGATTTTTGGAAAAAAATAACTGCAGGATGGCGCACGAATCGTACTTTAAAAACAAAAGGTAATAACTATATTTCTCTGTAAGTAGTCAGCTCATTCTTTATATAGTTTGGAAGGATAGTATTCAGATTTATAAAATGAAGGCTTGAGATACCGAAAAGAGAATTTGGGGAGTTCATGCTTTGAAGTCCTGCATTTCTATCTAAAGCAAATTTAGGCGGAACTCCTCCAACTAGATGGACCATTATGAGGCTATTAAACATTTTTGCCGAATCTGAAAGCACCGCACGAAGGTCGTACCATCGAGATCCATATGTACGGGTTCAAGACACCATCGCGGCTGTAGCATCGTCAATTCAGGCCAATTCAAGTGTTTCGACTCAAAACTTATCGGCGCAAATTGCAGTTAGCAGACGGTCATTACAACGGATAATTTATGAGGACTTAAACTTGTTTTCGTAAAAGTTACAAATTAATTACAAGCAAGTTGAACCCTCAGGATTTGCCTATTCAAAAGGAATTTTACCAAAAAATTATTGAAATGACCGCAGAATACAACAGCTTGATAAATTGATTTTTTATGAAAAAATGTCTGGTCTCTGGACCTGTCATTTTTTTGAAGTTATTCCAAGCAAGAGGTGTGCAAAACTAAACAAAGGAATTTCACTAAATTGAAGCAGTCTATTTCAATGACGAGGGTTGCTATTTATGCTTCGGGTCCTGGCAATACAAGTGTTCCCAGATGCAAACTGGAACTTTCATTGGAAACTTTGACATTTTTTAGCATAACTTCACTCAGAACATGCAGAAAAAAAGTATGGTTGTGACGACAATATTCGAAGTGGATAATACTATTGTTGGCTGTATGGTTGTGGTATAACAAAATTATGATCCCTACAATAGAAGTATGATTCTAATGCAACCATCACAACCATACTATGATCCTTACAACAAAAGTATGATTTACACACAACCATACTATGAGCCCAATAACCATAGTATGATTCACACTCAACCATACTATGATCTCCACAACCGTATTATGATCCTCCAAACCTTAGTATGTTCACATACAATCATAGTATGATCCTCAAAACCATAGTATGATTCACACGTAACCATGCTATGATCCCTACAACGATAGTATGATCATAAATATAAGTATACTATGATCCCCAATATTATTTATTAGAATTGGGTTAAGTGGTCAACAATAGATTTTAATTAAAAAAAATTATTTATTTAACAGTAGAAAAAATTAGTTTAAAAAACATAAGAGTTTTTGTTTAAAATATTTCAGTTAAAAAAAGCATATAAAAAGTACTATCGTACAATTGCATCAGATCCGTAACAATAACTTTGTTTTAAAAAGCATTTTTAAATGAAGAAAAAATACAATCATACAGTATGATTGCCGTTATCATATTATTGTTAACATAAAACCCAAAAAATAATACTTTTGTCCCACCAACCATATTAATACTCGTATTGTTACTACAACCATATTTTCATTATTAAATTTGGCAACAATGCTATTGTAACATTTCAACAAAATTAATATTGCGGCAAACATTGTTGCGGAGAACATATTATTATTGCCGTGACCATATAGTAACCATGTTTTTTCTCTGCGTGAACGTTTTGTCATTTGAGGGCGAATTGTTTTGTTTACAGTGTGTTGAAAAATCCATCTCAGTCAAAAAAATGGAATTATCCCGTGAATATCTTCGTGCGATGATTTTTTACGATTATCGGCGTGGGTCATCGAGACAAGAGTGTTTAAATCAATTTGTTTCGACTTTCGGCGATAAAGCGCCATCAAAAACCACTGTGAATCGCTGGTACCAAGAGTTCAGTCCCGGACGCCGTTCGCTCCAGGATGAATTTCGTGAAGCACGTTTAACTTCGGTCACTTTGTCAGAAATCATCGATGCTAGGCGTGAACTGATTTAGCAAGACCGACATGTGACATACCGTGAGATTGAGGCTTCTAGTATGACAAGCCGTGAAAAAAAATTGTTTTCGCTGGATCCCACATAATTTTACGAATGCTCAAAAAAGGCTCGTATGGATTGGTGGAAAGAGATATTGAAAAGGTAAAACTGCGGCGCCTCAAAGGTATTGCATAACATTGGCACAGGTGACGAATCCTGGATCTATGCATGTGAACCCGAAACAAAACAGCAATCGACCTTATGGGTCTTTCAAGAGGAGCCAAGTCCAAAAAAAGTTGTTAGTAGAAGAAGTACATCGAAGCAAATGATTACGTTTTTTTTGGTATAAATGGTCATGTTGCCACACTGCCTTTAGTGGAACGTAGGACGGTCAATTCTGAGTGATATACACTCATCTGTTTTCCAAAAGTGTTTGAAGAAATGAGGAAGATAATAAGAGAAGACGGATCATTTTGCATCACGACAGTGCGAGCTCATCAGCGGAACGATGAGCTATTTGACCACTCAAGATGTCGAACTGATGGGCCCTGATTTGGCACCCAATGACTTCTTCTTATTCCCTAGCATCAAGACAAAAATGCGTGGTCAAAGTTTTTCATCGCCCGAAGCAGCTGTTGAAGCGTTCAAAAATCATGTTTTGGAGGTGTCTCAATCGGAGTGGAAAAACTGCTTCGAAAATTGGTGTGTGCGCATGCAAAAGTGTATTGGTCTTAAAGGAGAATATTTAAAAAAAAAACACCTAAACCATTTCTAATGATAAATTTTTTTTTATTGCCGCAACCGTCGTATAATGTCGTATTTAAATTTGTTAGAACATTTAATTATTTTTGGTAGCCATAGGTCTAAGATTTGGTGGGTCGGATTTCTGGCATAAGGGATATGACATATTGGTCCAAGTTTTTAAAAATTTCCACACCAAGCGCCCTTCGGATTTAAGATCCTGCCGCTCTAAAGTAAACATTGTGTAGTCAGTCCAGCTTAAATAAAGTTTGATGAGTTGTGCAAGCCATGGTTAATTAAAACCGGTCTGTGTTTCATATGGCCCCACCAAATATGTCCAGTCCGCTCTAGGAGCAACATACCTAGTCAGATCTTTCCCAAGCTTTGGACTGAGGCGCGGAATATTCTAAATGGTAGAGTGGCAAGGGTATATAATAATCTACCACGCCAGACTTTAGCCTTTTCAAAGGAAAGTAAAGCCTAAGGTTGTTGTTCTTTTTAGAATGTTGACTTTATATGGAATGTGTACTATGCAATTTGGACTAATGAAAGGGTGTGATAAAGTAATTCTCATGATCTGCGAACAAAATTGTACGTTTTTAATTGTAATTTCACTAAATAAAAAAATAAAATATTGATCAAAAATTAAAACTAGGGAAAGCAAGCTAAAGTCGGACCATGCCGACTATATTATACCCAGCACACCTGTCAAACTTCATCAAGATCAAATTGTACGAGGGCATATCAATAATTCCGTAACTTTTCCAACTTTCCTCGTAGTTGTATGAAATGCAACATTGTTCCCATCAAGTACCATCTGTTAATAGACTACTGTCAAATTTTGACAGAGATCCGTCATTTAGTTTGTGTTTAACAGCTGTTCAAAACACACAACCTCGAGGATTTTGATAAAAATGGAAAAAGTGCATTTTGAGTGCTCAATCAAAATTAGTTATTCCAAAAGCTCGATAAATTTTATGGAGACTCGATTTGATCGACATCGCACAAGTACAAATGACACTGAACGTTCTGGACGGCCAATTGAGGTCAATACACCCGCAAATGTCGAAAAAATCCACGGTATGGATTTGACCGTTTGAAGAGTAAAAGTGCGTAAGGTTGTTGATGCCATACGCATTGCATATGGCAGTGTGGTTTCGATTTTACATGATCAGTTGGACTTAAGAAAACTGACTGCAAGATGTCTGCCTTGTTTGCTCTCTATTGACCATAAATTTCAAAGAATTGTTTGGAGTTGTTTAACCGCAATTCAAATGAGTTTTTGTGGTGCTTTGTAACATTGGATGAAACATGGATCCATTACAATACTGCGGAGATCAATCAGCAGCCTAACCGGCTCCGAAGAAGGCCAAGGTAACTTTGTCGGTCAATTAGGTAATGCCAACAGATTTTTGGGATGCACGCGGGATAATCCACATCGATTACCCTCAAAAGGGAAAAACAATTAACGGAGAATATTATGCCAACTTATTGGACTGATTTAAAGACGATTTAAAAAAAAACGACCCCAAATAGACAAGAACAAAGTTCTTTTTTACCCAGACAATGCAAAATTCATGAACTGGGTTATGAATTGCAGAGAAAAGATATGGTTACTATATGTGACAGCGCATAGAGAAAGGGACCTAAGGGTAAATAAATCAATTTTCACTTTTTTTGATATGCACAACATCTGAGCATCGAATGAGACCGATCCCATGCCCCAAAAGTGTTCCCTCCTAGAGACATGCGCGTTTTATGAAAGTGATGATACACCAAAGATACACGTATTTAAATCTTTAAAATGGCTCTTCTGAACAAAACTGGTTTTTACCCTTAGGTCCCTTTCTATTTTGCGCGTCACATATGATCACCGCAGCAATAATATGTTCTCTACAATAAAAGCATGTCGTCGCAACCATAGTATTGTTTTTTAAATTTCAGTTTGATATCAATATTAATATTGTTGAAATGTAACAATAGTATTTTTGTCAAATTTAGAAATGAAAATATGGTTGTTGCAACCATATGAACATGGTTGGTGCATGATTGCGGCAATATTAATATTGTTGAAATGTAACAATAGTATTTTTGCCAAATTTAGAAATGAAAATATGGTTATTGCAACCATATAAACATGTTAGGTGCAACAAAAGTATTGTTGTTTAAAATTTACGTTAACAATAATTATGGCAATCATACCGTATGGTTACGACTATGAACATAACAAAACAGATTCTATAGAGAGGTTATACTAAAAAACACATACACACGATACAGTGTATGGTTGTTGTCCATTATAAAAACAACAACAATCGGAAAGTAGTTCGAGGGATTTTTATTGTGTTTACTTTGTTCGTTGAACTACGGACTTACTACGGACTGGTTCGCGTTTAGTTAAAATCTGCCTGCACTTAAGTATATATAGCTATTGATCATGGTTTAATCACTTTCGTTACTTGGGTGTACGGATGGTAAAGTAGCATTCACCGCTTGTGGAAACTGAAAGTATTTTTGTCTGCTGTTGGAATATATATTTTTGTTTCTTAAATGAAATGTTTAATAAAAGCATGGCCTCAAATCTGGCTATGAGGTAAGTGTAATGAAATTTCAAATAACTTGCTTGATAAAAATCGCTATTTTTGAATAACAATCCTAAAAAATAATTTTGGGGATCATAGTATGGTTGAGTAAATCATACTATGGTTGTAGGGATAATAGTATGGTTGAGTGTGAATCATACTATGGTTGTGGGGAACATAGTATGGTTGCGTGTGAATCATACTATGGTTGCGTGTGAATCATACTATGGTTGTGAGGATCATACTATGGTTGTATGAGAAATATACTATGGTTGTGAGGATCATAATATGGTTGTGGAGATAATGTTGTTGTTGTAATTTGAAGTCTTGTTCGTCTATGGGGGATCTGCTTCGATATCCAGGTGAAGAAACACGCCATTTGAACTGGATACGTCCACCGAGACCTGGGGGTCAGCTGAGTGGGCTTGGCCGGACAATTGAAGAGGTGCAGTACATCATGTGGTCCCTGATGGCAGGCGGGACAGATGTCCGGAACGTTAGCATCAATTCGTGCCCAGTAAGAATTGAGGCGGCTGCACCATCCAGATCTCAGCTGCGCCAGAACCACGCGCGTCTGTCGAGGTAGTACCTTCTCCTCAGTTGAAATCTCCGGGGGATGTTCCCCTAGCACTGCATTCACACGGTAGCTGGATACTGCTGCTGCGACATCATCGGCGTGAATGTTGTTCAAACCTGCCTGATAGTTTCGCTGATCTAAAGGTTCTCTCTTATACCGCTGGACCTCTCTCTCTAGATCATGAAGATCGTACCTGATCCGCCTGGGTGGAGGCATCCTGTTCAAGAGATGGTGGTTAGGATGACTGCTGCGAAAACACCCTAGCAGGTATTGTTTAGACAACAGGAAATTTTGTCTGCGCACGGTAAGGACCTTCGTCTCCTCATGTAGATGGTCCTCAGAGGACATAAGAAGACACCCTGTTGATGTTCTAAGGGCGGCATTCTGGCAAGTCTGAATTTTCTTCCACTGTGTCGTACTCACGTTCGCCGACCATACAGGTGCTGCGTAGTTTGCTACAGACCGACCTATCGCTTTGTAAGAGGTCAACAAGGTTTCTTTGTCGGCTCCCCAAGTACTGCCGGCAAGTGACTTGAGGACCTTGTTCCTACTTTTGAGTTTATCGCAGATAGCTGTAGCATGTGCAGAGGATCTAAAAGGGCTGTCCAATGTGACCCCAAGGATTTTGGGGTAGTTGGTGGTCGGGATGTTGACGTCATCGACTTTCACATTGAGTGACAACCGCACCTCTGCGGTCCAAGCAGTAACCAGTGTGGCTGATGATTTGGAGGCGGATATTTTCATATTCCTCGCAGTGAAGAAACGTGCTAAGTCAGTGAGGTAATAGTTGATTTTCTCGCAAATGTCATCCACTAGTTGTTATAATAACTTGTTGTGGAGATAATAGTATGGTTGAGTGTGAATCATACTGTTGTTGTGAGGATCATAGTTTGGTTGTGGAGATCATAGTATGGTTGAGTGTGAATCATATTAAGGTTGTGGGGATCATAGTATGGTTATGTGTGAATAATACTATTGTTGTGAGGATCATAATTTTGTTGTGCCACAACCATATACCAAACAATGGTATGATCCTTTTCGAATATTGTCACCACAACCATACTTTTTTCTGCGTGTACTCCATATTCTCCGGATTTAGCCCTCAGTGATTATTTCCTATTTCTAAACCTATAGAAATGGCTCGGTGGAAAGAAATAAATTTATCGGAACTACTAACCCATTTTAAGAAATTTTAATTTCAAAGTATTAATTGGGAACTTTTTTATTTATTTTGATTAAATTTTTAAGAACTTCACAAAAACCATTACTGATTGACATTAGTTTTTTTTAACAACTATTTCAATTTTAGCTTCTTGTTTTTTCTATAGTGAACAATTTAAAACTCAACATATTCCTTACTTATGTGGGCTACAATAAAGCACATTTTGGAGGTTGCTTTAATATCCTGTGAATAATATTTTTCGAAA
Organism: Hydrotaea diabolus; assembly: GCA_963513945.1. Taxonomy (NCBI): domain Eukaryota; kingdom Metazoa; phylum Arthropoda; class Insecta; order Diptera; family Muscidae; genus Hydrotaea; species Hydrotaea diabolus. The sequence goes on from OY740718.1 coordinate 155,569,565, forward strand.
GTAGTCTAGAGTGGAGTATATTTTAAATTCAACCTGTCTGTAAATTGATATGTTTTGCACAAAAATCGATCACTTATTAAATTTAGAAATTTGTATGCTCTTTACTTGTAACCAGACCCAAAAATATTCAATAATTACATTTTCTCTAGTCTATACTTTAATAAGGGTCACCCTATTCTCTATGTCATTGTAGTTGCTTGTATTTGTGGGCTAGGAGAGTGAAAAAAACAGAACAGAAACATTTCTTAGTCAAAGACTACGAGTGTCGGTGTGTGTGCCTCTGAGTTTTTTTTTTAAATTTTATAAGTATTTCATAATGACACCCATACGCTAATTGCTCATATAATACACGCTGTGCTGGTGTTCAACAACAATACAGTATACAATGGCAACAACATTCCGCCTGAACAGTAGCAGCAGCAGCCGCCTCCTCATCCACTTGCATCCCCACCGGAACGCCAACAAATTATAAGTAATAAGGAAAGCAACAGAGCTTACAATAACATGTTTACGGTTCATATACTCGAGAAATTCCGACTAAACAGGGGAAAGTTGTTTTGTCAAAATCTTACCCGACTCCGTGTGACTTGTTGTGTTTACTTCTCGACGGAGATGTGGCAAGCTTTACGAGTTATTAACTGTTTTTCTTAATAGCCTGCCTTGAAGGCTGAATTAAACAAAAATTGTTGTTGTTAAAATTAAGATAGGGATCTTGATAGTGGAGCATGGTGGCCTAGTGCTAGGGGAAATAGGTGTGAGGATGTCGTTCAAAGAGGGCGTATGAGTAGCATGGAGTTCGTATTATAGAAGGTAAAGCAACTGCAAGCCTAAAAGTGGGTGTGACCATAATGGCTATCGTAAATGATTTGATTTTATGTTGGGCAGGGCAGACTATAAAAACCCTACACCACATGATTCCGCGCCACTATCTGATCAGACATAATATGTGACTTCTTTGGTTCACAGATTTGTTGCCGCAACCGAATTTTGGTGGTTGCACGTTTTATCCATTAATTGTTGTTGTTAAGTTAAAATTGTTGTTGTTAAAATTAAGATTTGTGTTTACTTCTCGACGGAGATGTGGCAAGCTCTACGAGTTATTAACTGTTTTTCTTAATAGCCTGCCTTGAAGGCTGAATTAAACAAAAATTGTCGTTGTTAAAATTAAGATAGGGATCTTGATAGTGGAGCATGGTGGCCTAGTGCCAGGGGCTATAGGCGAGAGGATGTCGTTCAAAGAGGGCGTATAATGGAGTTCGTTTTATAGGGGGTAAAGCAACTACAAGCCTTAAAGTGGGTGTGGCCACAATGTCTATCATAAATGATTTTATGTCGGGCATTGCCGACTGTAAAACCCTACACCACACTGTTCATCAAAAGATTCCGCGCCTTCTTTAGTTCACAGATTTGTTGGCGCAACCGAATTTTGGTGGTTGCACGTTTTATCAATTTATTCCGCTCCTACAACTGAATGTTGTTTGAGTACACGAAAATGTTCAGTAAAGCGCCCATAAAATACACAGAAAAATGGAAAAGTGTTATTCTTCCGCTCCCCGCTCACTTTCTAGTATATAGGGCATCAAAAAAAATATCCATGCAAACATTTGTTTAATCGGGTGGAAATCGGACTGGCCGGTCACTACTTTTAGACCTAAAAATGGAGTAAAACTAGTTGCAAGATTTGGTGAGCTATAACTCGTAGGCCAGACGACTTTGGGAAAATACACCTTAAGCTTTTGTGTTGCAAATACTCGTATAGAGGCAAACATTTTTCTGTTACACAATTTTTGACCTAGCTGGTGTTTTCCGAGGCCAAACTTCAAATTTGAGTCAACATTTTTTATAGACGTAAATCAGTAATTTTATTCATAAACGTTTGAAAAAAATGTTGACTCAAATTTGAAGTTTGACCTCTGAAAACACCAGCTAGGACAAAAATTGTATATGTTTGCCTGTATATTTTTGCACGGATATTATTTTTGATGCCCAATATACGAGGGCGACCGAAAAAGTAACTGGCCTAACATAAAAAGAACCGTTTTTTTGGAATTACTATTATTTATTTTTCAACATAATTTCCTTCCAACTCAGTACACTTTATCAAACGTTTTTCAAGTTTTTTAATTCCATCCGATTTTTCAAGACCTTTAAAATATGCCTCAGTTTCAGCAATAACCTCGCTATTGGACGAAAATTTTTTGCCACCGAGAATTTTTTTTAAATTTGGAAACAAGAAATAATCAGAAGGAGCTAAATCTGGACTATATGGTGGATGAGGAGCAATTTTAATTCGTAATTCGGCCAGTTTTTGTTGAGTTAAAAATGCAGTGTGTGAAGGAGCATTATCTTGATGAAAAAGAACTTTTTTTTTCTAAATGCGGTCGTTTTATCTTGATTTCTTCACTCAACCGATCCAATAATGCACAATAATATTCACTATTTATAGTTTTTCCTTTCTCAAGATAATCAATAAATATTATACCCCTTGCATCCCAAAATACTGTGGCCATTACTTTTCCTGCTGACTTAACAGTTTTCGCCTTCTTGGGACCACTTTTACCAGCTTCTATCCATTGTTTTGACTGTTCTTTGCATTCTGGGTTGTAGTGATGGATCCATGTTTCATCAACAGTTATGAATCGGCGCAAGAACTCTATTGGATTACGCTGATAAATCGCTAAAAGCTCCTCGGAATTGGTCCAACGGACGATTTTTTGGGGCAAAGTCAACAAACGCGGCACCCATCCTGCGGATAGCTTTTTCATGTGGAGTTCATCATGTAAAATACTCCAAACTTGTTTTTCGTGTATTTTAACAATATCAGCAAGTTCTCTGAGCTTTATAAGTCTATCTTTAGTCACTTCATTATATATTTTTCTAATGTTTTCAATAGTAAAAGCAGCTTTCGGTCTTCCAGAGCGTTGTTCATCTTCCGTACTTGAACGACCCATTTTAAATTGTTGAACCCAGGATTTCACGGTGGAGTATGATGGTGCATTATCACCATGAACAGAATCCAATTCATCTTTGATTAATTGTGGCGTATAACCTTTCATATAAAAGTGTTTAATTACCGCACGAAACTCTTTATTTTCCATTTTTCAAAAATTATAAAACTTGTTTACTTCAATCACCTGTAACAAAGAAAATAATCATTAAATATTTCGGAAATTTTGACAGATGGCTTATAAAAGATTGCTTTTAAAAAACAAAAACAAAAAAAGGTGCTAGTAAAACAGAAAATATGCCAGGCCAGTTGCGGTCGCCCTCGTACTAGATAAGCGGGGAGCGGAAAAAATAACACTTTTTGTTTTATGGGCGCTCTAATGTTCAGTAGAGGAAACTGACACTATTGGTTAACGAGACAGAGTATCCGTAACGCTTACTAATTCAGGTGATTATTGGAACTGAATTTGTACATGTTTTGGTAGTTGTTATACAGGGTAATTCATTCACGATAGGACATGTTCCACCAGCATATTCCTTGAATAATTTCGTGAAAATATGTCCATCTATGACCATGAACGAAAATGAAGGGGGCAAAATGGCAGCGGTTTAACATTTTTCGGATTGGTGGTCAGAGAGTGCTAGGGTAAAACTGCTAAGTTCTGAGCCAGTGATCGGATACTACCTTTTACCTTTCCAAAATTACCTAAACAAAGCCCAGAGGTCCTATCGTTCCAAAGTTATGTCTATTTGACTGAAATGGAAATATTTTTTTTGTAATAATTTAGAAAAAAAATAAATGTGTTTTGCTATTTCGCTTCCAAAAAAATTAATATTTAGAATTTTTAAATTGGTTACTACAAAGAACATATCTGTTTTCATCACTACTTTTCTTGTCTGAAAGGTACACGTTTTTTTATAAGTGGTTGGTTGTCGTAACCTACTCATAAATTGTCAGTCGAAAAATGAGGGCAGTGGCAGGTCGGCATAACAAACACGAAAATGGTGATTGAAAGGTTGTCTGGCGCCGTCGGCGATCCCGTGTACGAGGGTTTCTATATATATTTCTGGCCTAGGCAACACCTAGTGTCGTTATCTGACATTTCCATTGGAAAATGTGTCATTTTTTAGCATAACGTTTTGACGTACGACCATCATTTGTGTTGTTTACAGTGACTTGAAAAAATCAATTTTGATTACCAAGACAAGAGTGCATCGATGAACTTAAAGCTTTGTATGAAGATGAAGCACCATCTTATAGCTCTGTGAAAAACTGGTTTAATGAATTCAATCGTGGCCGACGCTCGCTCAAAGACGAAGGTCGTGAAGGTCGTCCAAAAAGGGCCGTTGTTCCAGACAACATTGATGCCGTGTGTGAACTGATAATGCAAGATCGTCATGTGAAATACAGTGAGATAGAGGCATCCTTGGGCACTTCTTCCACCAGCATACATTCGATATTGCATGAACACCTGGCCGTAAAAAAAGTTTGTTTGTTCTCGTTGGATCCCGCACAAATTGACAATCGCTCAAAAAAAGGATAGTGTCGATTGGTGTAAAGAAATTTTAGAAAATGCGATCGCGGTGCGTCACAGGTGACGAATCATGAATCTATGCGTATGAGCCCAAAACAAAAGAGCAATCGACCGTGTGGGTCTTCGAAGACGAGCTAAATCCAACTAAAGTTGTTCGTGGAAGAAGCACTTCAAAGCAAATGGTCACCTGTTCCTTCGGCAAAACTGGTCATGTGGCGACTGTTCCGCTTGAGTAACGCAGGACGGTCAATTATGAGTGATACACCACAATTTGTTTGCCTGAAGTCTTCGCAGAAATTCGAAAAACAAACAAGAGAAGACGAATCATTGTGCACCATGGCAAGGCGAGCTCTTACACATCGGCTCAAACTAGCGCCTTTTTGAACGGCCAAGTGCTGGAAAAAGTGAATGAGCTCAGCCCAATAAGTCAATTCGTAGACAAAAACTGTCCGCTTTAGGGCTGGTATCGAGGCGCCATTATGAGCGGAAAACAAAAATAATGCTGAAACAACCCAGTGATTGGAGTTACCAAGAGGTGCAAGGACATTAACTTTGTACTTGCATGGGTTTGAAGTTAATACAAGGTCAGGGATATTGTGTTAGTGCCCTTTGACACATGGAATAAGTGGTGGTTTAGTCACTAGTGGCGTCAATTTATTTTGCGCGGCGTACAGATCATCTGGAGTTTGGCGTATGGCTTGAATGCGACAGCCAGGCAGAATTGTTGACATTGGAGTCCACATCAACGACGATTTCACTGTCCGGATAACTCTTCACAATTTTCGACATTGAATTTGAAAGGGCGTCAAACCCGTTAAGAGAAGGCTCCCTTTTCTGAGTTTGTACTTCGACATATAAACCTAATTTGTAGTACGTGTGTTTCTATCCTGCACTTAAGCCAAAGGGAGCCTGAGTTCAAGTGTAGCTGGCTCTAAAACACTATGCAATTACGTACATATACAAGGGTTGCTATATATATTTCTGGCGCCATCTGACATTTTCATTGGAAAGTTTGACATTTTTTAGCATAAACGTACTCACAACGTTTTGACGTACGACCATCATTTGTGTTGTTTAGAGTGAAAAAATCAATTTGGCAAAAAAATGGAATTAACTGTGAACATTTTCGTGCGATAATTTTTCACAACTTTCGACGTAGATAAACACGATAAGAGTGCATCGATGAACTTAAAGCTTTGTATGAAGATGAAGCACCATCTTATAGCTCGGTGAAAAACTGGTTTAATGAATTCAATCGTGGCCGACGCTCGCTCAAAGACGAAGGTCGTGAAGGTCGTCCAAAAACGGCCGTTGTTCCAGAGAACATTGATGCCGTGTGTGAACTGATAATACAAGATCTTCATGTGACATACCGTGAGATAGAGGCATCCTTGAGCATTTCTTTCACCAGCATACATTCGATATTGCATAAACACCAGGCCCTAAAAAAGGTTTGTTCTCGTTGGATCCCGCACAATTTGATAATCACTCAAAAAAAAAGGCTCGCGTCGATTGGTGCAATGAAATTTTAAAAAAATATGATCGCGGTGCTTCAAAAACGTTTATAAGATCGTCACAGGTGACGAATCATGGATCTATGCGTATGAGCCCGAAACAAAACAGCAATCGACCGTGTGGGCTTTCGAAGACGAGCCAAATCCAACGAAAGTTGTTCGTGGAAGAAGCACTTCGCCTGTATCTTCGGCAAAACTGAACTTGTGGCGACATAGGACGGTCAATTCTGAGTGGTACACCACAATTTGTTAGTCTTAATTCTTCGGAGAAATTCGAAAAACAAACAAGAGAAGACGAATCATTGTGCACCATGACAATGCGAGCTCTCACACATTGTCTCAAACCAGCGCCTTTTTGAACGGCCAAAACGTCGAGTTGATGGGTCATCCGCAGTACAGCCCTGACTTAGCACCTAATCGCACATCGAGAAAAAAATGCGTGGTCAAAGATTTTCGTAGCCCGAAGATGCTGTTGAAGCGTTCAAGAGCCATGTTTTGGAGGTGTCTCAATCGGAGTGAAAAAGGTGCTTAGACAATTGGTTTGAGCGCATGCAAAAGTGTATAAATCATGCTGGAGAATACTTTGAAAAACAATAAAACCATTTTTGATGATAAATATTGGCATTTTCATTATTAGGCCAGAAATATATATAGCAGCCCTCGTACCATATATAATACCACAATATTTTTTGAAATTTATGATTTCAAAGATAATGTTTTGAAATTGTCTAAAAACTAGCACTTTGTAAGTTCTTTGAATACCAAGTCCAACATGATCCTCGTCTTAGTCTATTTTACCTCATTCCTTTGCCATTTTTTTCATTCGTTTTTATCAATTTACTTTTCGTTGTACCCCATATGTAGGATAATTGCATAATCTTAACTGGTATTAGTTTAAGTAAAAACTCATGTTTGTTTGGGAACAAGGACTACAGTCGTAGCAAAGGAAGCGTTAACTGCAATGGGAACGAGCGTTTATACCGCTAAAGGGTTCTCTTGAAATTTATATCATGCCTCCGTATATTAAAGGGCTTTTACATATTGGTGGTATCCACAAATATCTCACACTACATGGGGAAACATTATTTGCATGTCCTAAGAATTGAGCAGTATAGCGGTTCGTATATTGACTGATCCATGCACTTCAATTGTCACTGATGGCTAATTCAGGTTTCATTCACTCAAAAAACTAAAGAGATTAACTGCATATAAAGCAGGTAAATATGTTTTTTTTTATCATATAATTGGATTCTATGCAATACAACAAGAGGATACTTCTCAAAATAATGAATCTGCTGAGAATAAAATCATTAATTCTGCAAATTTTTTGGAGCAAGCAATTTCAACTGGTATTACCTATTCTACACCTTACTCCTCTTTTGACTATTTCAGAGTGGAACTGATGGGATAGTCCATTTACGAGGGTTGCTATTTATATTTCGGGTTCTGACAATAGTAGTACTCCCAGATGCAAACTGGAACTTCCATTAGAGCATTCTTAGCATAACTTCACTTAGAAAGTTTTGTCATCTGAGAGCGAATTGTTTTGTTTACAGTGTGTTGAAAAATTTATCCCAGTCAAAAATTGGAACTATCCCGTGAACATTTTAGTGCGATGATTTTTTACGATTTTCGGCGTGGGTTATCGAGACAGGAGTGTTTAAATAAACTTGTTTCGACTTTTGGAGATGAAGCAAGTACCATGAGTTCAGTCTCTGACGCCGTTCGCTCCAGGATAAATTTCGTGAAGGACGTCCAACTTCGGTCACTTTGCCAGATACCATCGATGCTGTGCGTGAACTGATTAAGCAATACCGACATGTGACATACCGTGAGATTGGACATCCTTCGGCATTAGTACGACAACCAACAATAAAATGTTGCATGCTCATTTGGCCGCGAAACAAATTTGTTCTCGTTGGATAGCTCAAAGGCAGTGTATAACATTGTCACAGGTGACGAATCATGGATCTATGCATATGATCCCGAAAACAACATCAATCGACTGTATGGGTCTTTCAAGAGGAGCCAAGTCCAAAAAAAGTTGTTAGTGGAAGAAGTACAACGAAGCAAATGACCCCGTTTTTATAGGCATAACCGGCCATGTTGCCCACTGGCAACACAATCCTGAAAAAGGTGGAGTTGTTTTTATCACAGCCTTCGTAAAGCAAAGGAAATCAATGCAAAATATGCCCTGTAATGGAACTCTAAGGGCAAAAGGCTAACGAACGCGTGATAAAGATTGCTGGACAAAATATGAGTCTTTTCTTTAATGAATTTAAAACTTTATGTCATTGATGGAATCAACATATAACTACTCGTATACCATTTTTTTCAATAAAAATTAATAGGGTCTAAAAAATAAGTACTGTTTATTTTCTTTTTCACTCTGACTGCACAACCTAAAACGAGGGCTGTTAAATATATTTCTGGCCTAATAAGGAAAATGCGAATATTTGTCATCAAAAATGGTTTTATTGGTTTTCAAAGTATTCTCAAGCAGGATTTATACACTTTTGCAAGCGCTCAAAACCAATTGTCGAAGCACTTTTCCACTCCGATTGAAACACTTTCAAAACATGGTTTTTTAACGCTTCAACAGCATCTTCTGGCGAAGAAAATCGTTGACCACACATTTTTTTCTTCATGTGCGGGAATTAAAGAAGTCATTGGGTGCCAAGTCAGGGCTGTACGGCGGATGACCCATAAATTCGACGTTTTGGCCGGTCAATAAGGCGCTAGTTTGAGCCGATGTGTGAGCGCTTGCATTGTCATACTCGTAGTGCACAATGATTCGTCTTCTCTTGTTCGTTTTTCGAATTTCTCCGAAGACTTGTGGTGTACCACCCAGAATAGACCGTCCTACGTTGCTCAAGTGGAACAGTCGCCACATGACCAGTTTTGCCGAAGAAACCGGCGACCATTGGCGGCTTTAAAGGGCTTCATCCACGAACAGCTTTCATTGGATTTGGCTCTTCTATGATGACCCACACGGTCGATTGCTGTTTTGTTTCGGAATCATACGCATAGATCCATAATACGTCACCTGTGACGATCTTTTAAACGTCTTTTGAAGAACCGCGATCTTATTTTTTCAAAATTTCTTTGTGCCAATCGACACGAGCCTTTTTTTTGATCGATTGTCAAATTGTGAGGGATCCAACGAGAACAAACCATTTTTACGGCCAGGTGTTCATGCAATATCGAATGTATGCTGGTGGAAGAAATGCCAAAGGATGCCTCTATCTCACGATATGTCACATGACGATCTTGCATTTTCAGTTCACGCACGGCATTAATGTTCTCTGGCACAACTGCCGTTTTTTGACGACCTTCGTCTTTGAGCGAGAATCGGCCACGATTGAATTATTTAAACCAGGTTTTCACAGTGCTATAGGATGGTGCTTCATCGCCATACAAAGATTTTAGTTTATCGATGCACTCTTGTCGTGATAATCCATGTCGAAAGTTGTGAAAAATGATCGCACGAAAATGTTCACGAGTAAATTCCATTTTTTTGCCAAATTGATTTTTAGGAGGGACTGTAAACAACACAGGTGATGGTCGTACGTCAAAACGTTCTAAGTACGTTTATGCTAAAAAATGTCAAACTTTCCAATGGATATGTCAGATGGCGCCAGGCAACACTTAGTGTTGCGTAGGCCAGAAATATATATAGCAACCCTCGTATATATAACAATTTTTGTCTTTGCAGCTTGAAAGATATTTTAAATACGCCTCTCTGCCCACAAAAAACACGATCAGCACATATTTTTATACACATACTTATACTGATACAATTATATTTAGTAGGGACATAAATACTGTTACACACGTTTTATGCTGTAAAATAAAAAGTACTGAATGTTTTTGGACCAAATATTTTTTAATATATTTATTAATGTATATTGTATCCAAAAAAATCTAATTTTTCGAAATGTCCGTCTTTTGCCTTTACACACGCTTTAAGTCGCACTGGCCAATCGTCAATAGCTGCACGAACCTCGTCCATTGGAAAATTGGCCACAGCTCGAACCAAAGCAGTCTTAGAAGATGCAATGTTGGCGTATCTTTTGTGACAAACCTTGTCCTGTAAAACCAAATCTGGACTGCCTGAGGGCCATTCTTCAGAGGAAATGAACGCTGGCAAATTGTTTCGAAGCCAGACCTGGGACGTTTTAGCCTTATGGACCGGCGCAGAATCCTGCTGGAAAGTCCATTACTGGTTTTGGAACAGGGAATTGTTAAGAAGCTTCAAAGCAGCTTCCAAAACGGTTTCTTGGTAAAATTTGGCCGATGTTTTGACTCCTTGTTCGCAGAAATGCAGGTCAGTGACCCCATCGTAAGAGACACCCCACCAAACCATGAGTGAAGCTGGGTGATGACCCTTTTCCACCCTTGGGATCAGTTCAGATGCTTCCTTAGATGACCGCGCATACACTCTTTCGTTTTGCTTGTTAAATTTTTTCTGAACGGTAAAAAATTTTTCATCGGTTAACAAATTTTTCTGTGCAAGTTATCAGTGTGCTTCACCAAAAGACGTTCGCCTTTTCCAATCCTATGTTTTTTTAAAGCTGCAGTCAATAAATGTCCGGTACGTCGTTTGAAAGCACCAAGTCCCAAGTATTTTTTAATGATTCGACTCATGGACGTCTGCGTGATATTCATCTCTCGGGCCATGATTTTCTGTTTTCGGAGCAGATTTTTGTGAATTCTTGATTTAACGGCATTGATGAAACGCCGTGTTCGAACAGAGCGTGGGCTGCCCGACCGGTGGCGGTCTTTTACATCTCCAGTCTCCTCAAACAGTTTTATGCATCGGTAGACGAACATGCGGCTAATCCCTAGTGGCCAGAGGGTTTTGAAAATATCGTTTTGTTTTCATTTCACACTTGAAAAGCGCAATTACAGCGATGCGGTTTTAATTATCTGACCACTCCATGATAAAAGTTGAAACAATTTTAAAATCCCGTTACAGACTAACGCTATTGAGGTTAGCTTTCAAAACCCATATGACATTAACGGGGTATGTTCAGTTCTACTATTGAAATGGGTGTGTTCAATGTTGTAACAGTAATTATGTCTCTACTAGGTATTCCTAGTTTTGGTTAGGCGAAACAATAATGATGTCAATATATATATATATATATGCTAAGAAGGTCCATATGACACGCACAAATGTTTCTTTATTTAAGAAATTTATTTTGTTTATTTTATTAAAATCGTATCTAAAATACAAAAGATTAAGTTAGCACCTATCGGGTATTAACTTAAGAGAAATCTAGCAGCGTTCAAAACTAACATACTGCCCAAGTTAAGTGTTAATCGGTAAAAAATTCCTGAAAATTTCTAGAATCCCCAAAAATTCCGGGAACCCAGGATCTGTGTGTAAAAAATCCGCAATCCTGGGAATGGTAAAATTCAGTCTCGATCGACATCCTTAGTTGTAAACCTGTGTTAATTGGAACTGAGAGATGCAGCAAGCATGTCTTCAAACTCCCATTAAAGACTTTAAAAGACACACCGGCACCTATCGGGAGCTAACTTAAGAGAAATCTAGCGGCTTTCAAAACTAACAAACTGCCCAAGTTTAGTATTAATCGGTAAAAATGCCTGTAAATTTCTAGAATCCCCAAAAATTCCGGGAACCCAGGATCTGTGTGTAAAAAATCCCGAATCTTGGGAATGGTAAAATTCAGTTTCGATCGACATCCCTAGTTCTAAACCTGTGTTAATTGGTACTGAGAGATGCAGCAAGCATGTCATCAAACTCCCATTAAAGGCTTTAAAAGACTCAGCGCCACCTATCGGGAGTTAACTTAAGAGAAACCTACCAGTGTTCAAAACTTACATACTGCCCAGGTTTAGTGTTAATCGGTAAAAATGTCCGAAAATTTCGAGAATCCCCAAAAATCCCGGGAATTCGGGATCTCTGTGTAAAAAATCCGGAATCATGGGAATGGTAAAATTCAGTCTCGATCGACATCCCTAGTTCTAATCCAGTCTTAATTGGAACTGAGAGATGCAGCAAGCATGTCTTCAAACTCCCTTCAAAGGCTTTAAAAGCTAAAGTTATTTTAAAACTGCCTTTACTCACTCAGTCTAAAAAAAAGTCGAAACCTCTTTTATCGGGGTATACCGAAATAAAAATGCCATTACTTATACGCACCACCAATACGCGTATGCATGTGTGTAAGTGGCTGTTACCGCTTTCATGCTGCAGATAGTTAAGCTCATTCAGAAAAAGAGAGTAAAGAAAGTCCTTTTGTCTGTGGTCCATCCTTTGCCGGAATATCGCCGCCGCCGCTTGCAAACATGTGCAAACCGTGAGAGAAGTGGAAGAAGTACAGGAGAAGGAGGACGAAGAGCAAGTACACATCTTTTGTTGTTTGCTGCTTGTTTGTTTTCCCTTTCATAGATTCGTCTGCTCCTTTTGCTCCTGCCGATGTTGTTGCTGCTAGTGGTGGCGGTGGTGTTGTTGGCACTGGGCAAAAAGCCGTTGTTTGCTTAAAACATTAAGCTTGTTCGAGTGTAAGTATAAGCCTCGTTGTTGTACTGCTCGCTGCAAAACGCCACCAACTGTCGGCTGTTGTTGTTGTTTACACTCTTCCTTTTGTGTTTTTGTACTTTTGTTTTTAGCGCAAAAATGTCAGTATTGAGCTCATAACTCCCATTTCATTTTGCTGCTGCTGTTTTTTGGTTTAATTTTTTTTTTCTCATTTGTCTTTCCCCCCGCTTTCTTGTTTTATTCTTCATCGTTTCATTTCATTGTGTTTGTGTGCTGCTCCACATTATTCTCGAATATATGTTTGTATGAGTGTGTATGTGTGTGTGATAATGTAATACGGCAAGTACAAGTATGCGTGTGTGTATTTGTCATACTTTTTTATCCTCGTAGCCGTAGCCATTGTTGCGTTCTTGTTGTCTTTTAAGTAATTGGGGCTTATTTCTTGTGAAAATTTGTTTATATAAAATTGAGTTTTTTTTCGGCTGCGTGTTTCTGTAAGTCATTAAATTAATTTAAATTTATGCCTTTGTGTGAAAACCCCGCAAAAGACGCTAAGAAAATTGTTACCCGGCGGCATTCCGTCGGTGGTAACCGATGAGTACCGTACATGTGGCACTGGCATCAACGAGTCGCATCTGCGACGCTTGACAAATACTCTTAGGGGAAGAGTAGTAAGGTAAACACCACTGACCCCATCTTAAAGGGACAAAATTAAGGTACAAAAATGATATTAAGAAAATAACATATTTGGATTTTATGTATTTTTCCTGAAAATTAAATTTGTGTTTTTAGTAAAAAAATGAAGTTTGAGTAAAATTGTCCAAAACTTGGGCATTAGGTAAACACAATAAGATATCTAACTTGCGATTATGTAAAAAAAAAATTCTTTTTAAATAAAAGGTCGTCCTACTTACCACGCAATGTTAATTGTTAATAAAACAAAAAGTTTTTAGAAAATTATCTTAATATTTTTTATCATAGAAGGATATATGGCAATTATGTGTGAAACAAAATATCGGCTTTTGTGGCATACCTCTTTCCAAAGGCATATTTGCTATGATTACACTCTGCGACAAATGGTAAGGGTCAGTGATCGGTTTGGAATGAAACCACCGGGGAAAGTTATATTGGTAAAAAAAAGTCATACGTGTTCCAGCGTTTCGCTGGGTCTCATCTAGGAATCGAGATATATCGATTTGAAGTTAGTAAGTATCGTATAGGGGAATTTGTCACGTAGGCTCTTTTGTTTGACATAACTCGAGAACCACTCGTCCGATTTAGCTGAAACAAATTTAGAAAAATTAAGAATTACAATTCCTCTAATCTGTTCTTAAACCGTTTTCCTACTTAAGCAACAGTTTCGCAATTATAAATAAATGTATGAAAAAAAAAAATTATTTTTGCCTAAAAATTATTTTTTTTTTTTTTAATTCATAAAAAATCCAAAACGGTAAAAAGTGTCAAGTCCTATTACTTTCACGTAAAGTCACATAACCTATGACCAAAATGAGACATAAATCATGAAAATCGATGCACGCGTTTCTCATGTATTCACAATTAAGTAAATGTATGAATTTCAAAATTCCCAAATTCCCCTATACGATACTTACTAACTTCAAATCGATATATCTCGATTCCTAGATGAGACCCAACGAAACGCTGGGACACGTATGACCTTTTTTTGACCGATATAACTTTCCCCGGTGGTTTCATCCCAAACCGATTGTGGCTGTCGCACAGTGTTACGAGACATAATGAAGATTCCATATTGTCAATGTGCCAAATTATCTCATCCTTTAGCTCTTGAATTGTTCTTGGCTTATTGGAGTACACTTAATAAATATCGCTAAAGAAAAAAGTCCAACGGCGTCAAATCTCATGATCGTTGCGGCCAATTCACGTCGCCACGAGGTAAGACTGTCATTAAACTGAGCCATTGTTTCTTTGGCTGTATGGAGAGTGGCACAATCTTGTTGGAACCACATACCGTCCAAGTCCATAACCTCAATTTCCGGAGAAACCATTCACGGCACTTTGGAAGAAGTACGGCACGATGCTGCCGCAGCCCATAAACCGCACCAAGCAGTCACTCTTTGTAAAGGCATCAGCTTTTCAACAATCACTCATGGATTCTCATTTGACCAAATGAGTCTTGTTAACGAATCCACTGAGATGAAAGATTGCCTCGTCACTGAAGATGACTTTCTTTGTAACGTCAACATCATCCAACCATTCGGCGTATTGACGAAGCTTTTAATTGTCAGAAGGCTTCAGTTCTTGAGTCAATTAAATTTTTTGCTGATATTTGCAAACAATTTTGAAGATTGTGAACACATTTGGTCGATTATGTTGACCAAACCTTCGCCAATTTTTTTTTCTTTTTTTGATGTGGACAACATCTGAGCATCGAATGAGGCCGATCCCATGCCCAAAAGTGTTCCTTCCCAAGAATATGAGCGTTTTATGAAAGTGAAGTCGACGATTCTAAGAGCAAATAGAAAGGGACCTAATCTTTAAAAAGGCTCTCCTGAACAAAACTGTTTTTTAACCTTAGGTCCCTTTCTATTTTGCGCGTCACATATTGATTTAAAGGTCCATTTTTTGTAACACGCTTCAACAATCTTAACATGCTAATCAATTGTATACCTCTTCATCGTTGAATTTGTCAAACAATGAAACAAAGAAATGTCACAGTAAGTTGGACAAAATACTTGACGTTAAGGTGTGACTTACAATAAACATCGTACATTGGACTTTAGTATGAGTAAAATAGTTCAAAATTTAACCTTTGTGTCAACACAATAAAAGATCTAGCTTTTCCATTTTGTAAAAAACCTTAACATATTTGGGGTTTATTTGATTTATTTTTATTGAAATTCTGTCCCCTCTACTCCAAATTTGCTTAAATATCCTGTATGACTTTTCTTTGCCATTTTGTGAAAAAACTACAATATATTTGTTTTTTATTGAAATTTTTATAAAAAAAAATGTATTTGAGTAAAATTGTTTAGAATTGGAGCATTGGATAATCTCACTGATACATCTAACTTTGACATTTTGTAAAAAAAAACTTGTCATCTTTTTAACTATAGATCCAAGTGGTCTTGAACAGGTGCTAATTAATACCTAATAAAAGTAAAATTTTCTATCAAAATTTACTCAGAATCTGCATAACAATATTCTCAGAACCAACTGAAGTTACTATACAATATTACTCGGAATCATAGTTAATCAAAAATCATGTGTTTATAACTGTAAGCAGAAGGTTTGTGAGATAGAAAATCCAACAAAAAATGTAAAATATTAAGAAATTCAGAATAAGATTTTGAACTAGATTGTGTAGAGGAAAATTGCACAATAAAAGTAGAATACCAATATACTTATAAAGGGTGTTTTTTATTGAGGTATAGAACTTCGAATTGAAATAAAACACAAGAAAATCGTTTTAATGTCCATCAATTTGGCTTTATTGGAAGGATAATTTTATGCCATTAATGTTTAAATATGATTTCGGGCATGTGGCCGCCGCGGCTGGCTCGAATAAAGCCAATTCTACAGGTCCAATTTTCAACCACTTTTTCGAGCATATGGGGCCGTATGTTGGCAATAACGCCACGAATGTTGGCTTCCAAGTCCCCTAACGTTTCTGGTTTGTTGGCGTAGACGAGCGACTTCACATATCCCCAAAGAAAATAATCCAATGGTGTCAAATCACACGATCTTGGTGGCCAATTGACAGGTCCATTCTGCAAAATTATGCGCTCATCGAATGTTTTCTTCAATAATTCGATTGTGACGTGCGCTGTGTGGCATGTAGCGCCGTCTTGTTGGAACCACAACTCATCCACATTCATGCCATCCAATTCGGGAACAAAATAGTCGGTTATCATGGCTCTATACCGGTCTCCATTAACGGTAACTGACTCTCCAGCATTATTTCGGAAGAAGTATGGCCCAATGACTCCACCAGCCCATAGATCACACCAAACAGTCAGTTTTTGTGGATGTAATGGCGTCTCAAGGGTCTCATGTGGTTTCTCTTCACTCCAAATGCGGCAATTTTGCTTGTTGACGTAGCCATTCAACCAAAAATGAGCCTCATCACTGAACAAAATTTCTTTTGTCAACCTGTTCATGATGAAATGGCAAACCAAACTAATAAGTTAAAAATGGACATTTTGGAAGTTACTCGATCTTACAATTACAGATTTGCGTAATAATCAACACATCAACGATAATGCTGTTAGGCCAACTTGCCGTACTAATTTAATCATGTAAAGTCTAAGGTTCAAAATACGAGGGCGACCGCAAAACTAACTGGCCTGGCACATTTTCAGTTTTACTAGCAACTTTTCTTTTGTTTTTTAAAAGCAATCTTTTATAAGCCATCTGTCAAAATTTCCGATATATTTAATGATTATTTTCTTTGTTACAGGTGATTGAAGTAAACACGTTTTATAATTTTTGAAAAATGGAAAATAAAGAGTTTCGTGCGGTAATTAAACACTTTTAAATGAAAGGTTATACGCCACAATTAATCGAAGATGAATTGGATTCTGTTCATGGTGATAATGCACCATCATACTCCACCGTGAAATCCTGGGTTCATCAATTTAAAATGGGTCGTTCAAGTACGGACGTAGCTTACAAGGCGACTCTCGCGCCTATGGCAACGCGAGCAGTGTTGGAGCGATACCGGGAGTTGAGGAGGGAGGAAAATCGTCTATTCCGAAAAAAGAAAAGAGAAATGGAAAGACGACAGTGTGAGGAGATTGAGGTTTACGGGAATAGAAATGATGCCAGAAAATTCTACCAACGAGTAAAACACCAAACAGACTCGCCTACTGGCATAACTTCGTGTAGAGATGAAAATGGGAATCTGATAACAGATACGTCGAGTGTACTGAGGATATGGAGACAACATTTCTCCAACTTATTAGCGGGCGAAGATCCAGTTGAAGAAAGCAACCCGCAACCAATCATAGATGATGGTGTTGAATGCCCACCCCCTAATACAGATGAGGTCAAAGCAGCGATAACCCGGCTTAAGAACAACAAAGCCGCAGGTTCAGACGGTATACCGGCAGAGCTGTATAAGACCGGAGGAGACGAACTGATAAGGTGCATGCATCAGCTAGTCTGCACAATCTGGAAGAATGAACGCATGCCTGATGATTGGAACCGCAGTATACTGTGTCCGATTCATAAAAAAGGAGACAAGACCGTTTGCGCCAATTACCGCGGCATAAGTCTCCTATCAATCGCATACAAGATCCTAGCGAGCGTACTTTGTGAACGACTTAAGCCAAAATTAGACAACCTGATTCAAACCTATCAGTGTGGCTTCAGGCCGAATAAATCAACAATCGATCAGATATTCACACTACGCCAAATCCTGGAAAAGACCCACGAAAAGCAAATCGATACATACCATCTTTTCATCGATTATAAAGCCGCCTTCGATACTCCGATAAGAGAAAAACTGTTTGAAACCATGTCTGCGTATGAGATCCCTGCAAAACTTATACGCCTTTGTAGAATGACACTGAGTGACACTAAGTCCTCAGTAAAAATAGGAAGCGACCTCTCCAAGACATTCACCACTACAAGAGGTCTGAGACAAGGTGACAGCTTGTCGTGTAATTTTTTCAACATTCTGTTGGAAAAGGTACTAGAAAACGCAGTTGTTAATAAAACTGGCACTGTTAACACCAAAGGCCACATTCTCCTCGCGTATGCCTACGATATCGACATTGTGGGAAAAATAGAGCGAGAGGTAACTGCTGCATTTTCTAGAGTTGAGAAGGAGTCGGCAAAGATGGGTCTAGAAGTGAACGAGGACAAAACTAAGATTATGCTTGCAACTGCAAAAGAAACGTCGCGACGGAAGAAAGGCGACATTGTTGAGGCGGGCAGTTGCAAAGTCGAGGTAGTTGATGAGTTTATATACCTCGGCTCTGCCATTAATACGAAAAATAATGTCAGCACCGAAATTAAAAGAAGGATCGTGCTGGCAAATAGATGCTACTTTGGGCTAAGCAAACAGCTAAAGAACAGAGCCCTCTCTCGACGAACGAAAATAACGCTTTACAACACGCTTATTCTACCTGTGCTTTTATATGGCGCTGAAGCATGGGTACTTGCGAAAGCAGACGAAGCGATGCTGGGTGTGTTCGAGAGAAAGATCCTTCGCAAAATCTATGGGCCCAGCTGTGCTAACGGAGAGTATAGACGTCGAACGAACCGTGAGCTGTATGAGCTGTATCCTGACATGAACGTGGTTAAGCGAATCAAAATACAGCGATTGCGCTGGCTAGGACATGTCAGTCGAATGGATCAGAATGCTCCAGCTAGAAAGGCGTTGGACGACAACTACCACGGAATGCGCAGACGGGGTAGACCGAGGCTCCGGTGGAAGGACCAAGTGGATAAAGATATGAAAATCCTTGGTATTACGAACTGGAGACAGCACGCACAAGATCGAAGTGCTTGGAAAACATTTCTGACGCAGGCTAAGACCAACAATAGGTTGTAGCGCCAACTTAAGTAAGTAAGTAAGTTCAAGTACGGAAGATGAACAACGCTCTTGAAGACCGAAAACTGCTACTACTATTGAAAACATTAGAAAAATATTTAATGAAGTGACTAAAGATAGACGAATAAAGCTCAGAGAACTTGCATATATTGTTAAAATATACGAAAAACAAGTTTGGAGTATTTTACATGATGAACTCCACATGAAAAAGCTATCCGCAAGATGGGTGCCGCGTTTGTTGACTTTGCCCCAAAAAATCATTCGATGGACCACTTCCGAGGAGCTTTCAGCGATTTATCAGCGTAATCCAAAGAGTTCTTGCGCCGATTCATAACTGTTGATGAAACATGGATCCATCACTACATCCCAGAATAAAAAGAACAGTCAAAACAATGGATAGAAGCTGGTTAAAGTGGTCCCAAGAAGGCGAAAGTCAGCAGGAAAGGTAATGGCCACAGTATTGTGGGATGCAAGGGGTAAAATATTAATTGATTATCTTGAGAAAGGAAAAACTATAAATAGTGAATATTATTGTGCATTATTGGATCGGTGGAGTGAAGAAATCAAGACAAAACGACCGCATTTAGAAAAAAAGTTCTTTTTCATCTAGATAATGCTGCTTCACATACTGCATTTTTAACTCAACAAAAACTGGCCGAATTACGATTTAAAATTGCTCCGCATCCACCATATAGTCAGATTTAGCTCCTTCTGACTATTTCTTGTTTCCAAAAAAAATCCTCGGGGGCAAAAAATGTTCGTCCAATAGCGAGGTTATTGCTGAAACTGAGGCATATTTTGAAGGTCTTGAAAAATCTTATTTTTCGGATGGAATTAAAAAACTTGAAAAACGTTTGATGAAGAGTATTGAGTTGGAAGGAGATTATGTTGAAAAATAAATAATAATAATTCCAAAAAAACGATTCTTTTTATGTTAGGCCAATTACTTTTGCAATCGCCCTCGTAAAGTCATTTTCCACGCGAAAGGTAAGTTTGAAAAACGGTGTACTCGCTTGGGTACAATGGCTGACAACGTATATTTTTTGATTATATTTTTTATACTATGGTTTTCTAGATTTTTTTCAAATGGACATAGCGTTTGAAAGCATCAAGCCATCAATCTTTTACGGCAGAGAATTTAATAATCTAGACAGCGCTTTGGAGTCTGTGGAAAGGGTTTTAAATCATAATGTTTTTGATGTTGTGTATATTCCACCAGATGCAGATATCAATACAGATGAGGAGGACGGTGATGCTGAGGATTGAGGAGGATTTGATACATATTGTGGAGCCAAAAATGTCAGTACAGAAAAATCAAAACTGCCACTTGGAAATAGAGTCGTTTTGGATTTTTTAGACACTGTTCCTATTCCAACCGATCACGTTGTTTCCTTTGATAATTTTTTTACTTCTCAAGATCTGTTGGTTCTGCTAAAACAAAAAGGATTTCGAGCCATTGGTACGACACACGATTCAAGAACCAAAAAATGTCCGCTGAGATCGAAAGCTGCCTCAAAAAAGAAAAACGAGGTTTCTATGATTACTGATACGATACAGCTAATGAAATTATTTTTGTGAAGTGGAATGATAACAGCGCTGTAACCGTCAGATCAAACTTTGAAGGTATTAAACCGATGAACTCCATGAATCGCTGGTGCTCGACCGCTAAAACTAAGATAGGAGTCTAACAGCCAAAATTGATTGCAGATTAAAATTCAGGAATGGATGGCGTTGACCTTCATGATCAAGCACTAACTAATTACAGGATACAATTTCGTGGAAAGAAGTGGTGGTGGCAGCTTTTCACTGCAATGATCAGTTCAATCGTGGTGAACGCATGGAAGTTGTACAAGGAAGCCAACTGCTCAAAAATGGACTTGCTGGAGTTTCATCGTGCCAACACTACTTACGGAACTACACGCAACCTTCAATATCTAAACGATCGGTTGTTACTAGTGTAGCACTTACTGCTGGAAATCATTTTCCGAAAAGAATTAAAAAACCATTACGCTGTCGTCAATGCGACAACTGAATAAGATGGTCTTGTGAACTATGTGACGTTGCTCTATGTGAAGAAAAGGAGTGCTTCCATAATTTTCATACAAAATAATAAGCATATGTGACGCGCAAAATAGAAAGGGACCTAAGGTTAAAAACCAGTTTTGTTCAGGGGAGCCATTTTAAAGATAAGGTCCCTTTCTATTTGCGCTTAGAATCGTCGACTTCACTTTCATAAAACGCGCATATCTCTGGTACGGAACACTTTTGGGGCATGGGATCGGTCTCATTCGATGCTCAGATGTTGTCCACATCAAAAAAAAAAGTGAAAAGTTGATGAAAAGTTTTGTTCAGGAGAGCCATTTTAAAGATAAGGTCCCTTTCTATTTGCGCTTAGAATCGTCGACTTTACTTTTATAAAACGCGCATATCTCTGGGAGGGAACACTTTTGGGCATGGGATCGGTCTCATTCGATGCTCAGATGTTGTCCACATCAAAAAAAAGAAAAAAAATTAAAATTGATTTTTTTACCCTTAGGTCCCTTTCTCTATGCGCTGTCACAAATATGTATACATGCATTTCGCCATTGTACCTGCTTAGGTACAGCCTCAAAAACCTTCAAAGTAAACTGTTTTTTTTTCTTTCATTTTTTCATATTTTGTCAGTTCTGTATGTCCCTTTCATTAATACTTAATAAAAAAAATTGAATGATTTTTAATTTTAAAGACTGTTGGCTTTTAATGGGTTAATTTTGAGGTTCCCTACTTCTAAAAGAAAAAAACACAGAAAATTCAAATTGAATGGGGAATGTTTATTATCATTTGAAAGAACATTCTTTGGCATTTATTTTTTGAAGATTATGTCTATCAAATGTTGGTCGCGGCGACGTCTCAGATAGCCCATCCGTTGAGTGCAATTTTCGATGACTCGTTCGAGCATTTCGACTGTTAACTGGCAAATGAAACGCGTGATGTTTTGCTACAAAGCCGGAATCGAAGCGGGCTTTATATACCCCACTGGAAAAAGGCTATATTTCACCAATTTTTACGTTGATTGTGAAAAAATAATCACAAAGGTCTCGAACCAGAATAAAAACTGTTCATGGCATAAAATTTTCTAATATTAAAACTTTGTCACTTCTATTCAAAATCTGCTTAAAAGATGTTGTAAAATTGTTCAGATTTAAAGCATATAAAAACTAACTTTGCTATTTTGCAAAAAAAAGGTGTGCTTACTTCAGACGCATATAATAAATTGCAAAATATCTGGAATGAAATTATAACATGAAGTGATCCCTCTAGAGGTATTTTTTTCAGAACAAAAAAAATATAAAAATTCAAATCAAGTGTTGAATCTTTATTGGCAATTTGAAAGGACATTTTATGGCATTTATTTTTCGAATTTAATTTCCTTCAAATGTTGGCTGCAACTACGCCTCAGAGTGTACGTTCTGAGGGTCCAATTTTGGATGACTCGTTCGAGCATTTCGACCGGTATGGCTTTAATGACACGCGTACTGTTGGCTTCCAAAACCTGAATCGTAGCTGGTTTGTCAGCATAGACTTTAGACTTTACGTAACCCTAAAGAAAAATGTTTGAAGGTGTGATATCACTCGATCTAGGTGGCCAACTCACCTGTCCAAAACGTGAAATTAGCTGCTTTTCAAAATGACCTTTTAATAAATCCATTGTTGGAGCAGCTGTATGGCAAGTAGCACCGTCCTGTTGAAACCAACTGTCGTCAAGATGACGGGCTTCAATTTCAGGTAGCATAAAGATCGATATCATGGCGCGATAGCGAGCACCATTCACGGTTAAGTTCTGGCCATTATCATTTTTGAAACAATATGCACCGATGATTCCACTGGGCAGAAAGGCACCTCCTGAACCTCTTCTAGTTGCTCTTCAGTCCAAATGCTGCAATTTGGTTTATTCACTTTGCCGTTGAGCCAGAAATGGGCCTCATCACTGAATACAATTTTGGTTGAAAACAGCGGATCTTCCCGCTTCTCGGCGAACGCGCATTTCCATATTACAGTTGCCAAAATTTGAAGGTAATTATTTTCAAAAAATAAATGCCATAAAATGTCCTTTCAAGTTATCACAAAAGATTCCACACTTGATTTAAATTTTTATATTTTTTTTTGTTCTGAAAAAATACCTCTTGATGGAGCACCCTATAAATATTATTTGCTGTAAAACTATATGATTAACTAGCGAAAGTTTTTTACAAAAATTTACTAAGATTGTCAATAATTTCATTATAAAAATGTAACAGGTGTTCAAATACGAGTAGAGACATAACAATTTCGTATCTTTATGTCAACTTACCCTCAAACATTTTTAATGATTTTTCAGTGTTAAAACGTTAGTCGAAGTCAACATTTTCATCATGGTAAAGTTCACTTAGGAGCAACGTTTGGAAATCACTACAATTACTACCGCAATTCTGAGTCGGAGACTCTAGCAAAGTTTCACGAAAATCCAAAATTCCATCGAAAAATCATCTTCAGCGTTGAAGCTTATTTCTGGCAGAGTGGTTTTGTCAATAAACAAAATATGCATTATTGGTTAGCAACAAACCCACATGTACTTCAAGAGTTACAATTGCATTCGGAAAAAAATACTGTGTGGTGTGGTTTTAATGCCGAAGGTCTGATTGGGCCTTATTTTATGTCGATGAAAACATCGCTTCATTGAGAGCGCTATCATGCCATGTTAAAAAATTAATTTTGACTAGAATTGGATGAGATTGACATCGCCGATATGTGGTTTCAACAAGACGGTGCCACTGGTAACACAGCACTCACGCACAATCGCTTTACTGAAAGGCAAATTCGGTGAACGTTTTATCTCGAGAATTGGTCCGATCGAATGGCCACTTCGTTCATGCATTTTGCCGCCATTGGATTTCTTCTTATGGGACCACATTAAGTTATTGGGCTTTGCCAACAAGCCAACAACTTTAGACGAGCTTAGAGAAAACACCCAATGAGAAATTGCCAACGTTTCATCGAAAGAGTGTGCAGGAGTGGTGAAAAATTGGATCCAAAGAATAGATCGCTGCACACGGGCTCGTGGTGGTCATATGACCGAAATCTAATTTCATTCTTAAAATGTAACATTTGCACTATACCTGAAATAAATTTGAACTCTATATGTGACGCGCAAAATAGAAAGGGACCTAAGAGTCGTCGACTTCACTTTCATAAAACGCGCATATCTCTGGGAGGGAACACTTTTGGGGCATGGGATCGGTCTCATTCGATGCTCAGATGTTGTCCACATCAAAAAAAAAAAGGTGAAAAGTTGATGAAAAGATTTGTTCAGGAGAGCCATTTTAAAGATTAGGTCTCTTTCTATTTGCGCTTAGAATCGTCGATTTCACTTTCATAAAACGCGCATATCTCTGGGAGGGAATACTTTTGGGGCATGGGATCTCATTCGATGTTCAGATGTTGTCCACATCAAAAAAAGAAAAAAAAATTAAAATTTATTTTTTTACCTTTAGGTCCCTTTCTCTATGCGCTGTCACATATGTTTAATCTTCTGTGTTCTATTAATATTTAAAGTTGTTATGTCCTTAATGGAAAACCCTGTTGGTCACGTCCAACGTTAGCATTTTGTGCTCGTTTTTTTCACCTAATTTTCTTCCTATAGGGTATAGGTAAGTTCAAACATGCTTCATGTTTTCTGATATTTTTTTTGACAATTTCTCCATACTTTTCTATTGTAATTATGCCGCCGCGTACGAAATGTTTAAATGAGTTTGTTAAAGGCATTAGTGCGGCATTGTCTGCTGCGCTCTAATTTCTTGCCTTTAATTAAACTTTGAGGCATTTTTGCTTGGCCTACAAATTGGCTTCGTATTAGATTTGCTATTAAAACGGCAATGTTTACTCTATTATTTGCGTCTTAGCATTCTTTAAATCCTTCTAATGATTTGTATAGAGGAGCATAATCCCGAAAGACAACAGTATGTGTTACATTCGGGTTTCAACTATTGTTTAGATTTTGGCAGATGACAGGTAATTTGCCGCACTCCCTCAAAAAGTAATTGTAAAATAAGAAAATGTTAAGTCATTTTGCCAAAGGCCTTACACGAGTATGACTATGTTGAAAATTATAGAGTAGGAAGCAGATAATTCTGTAGAGGGCGCTAATTGTAAAACAGTTACTCACATGGCTGGTTTCCACTCACCTGTAAAGAAATGAAAGAAAATTTAAATTATTTTTAATGCCTTTGAGGTGAAAATTTGTAAATTTATGCTAATGGTTGGAGGATGATGTTAGGTAATCGTTTTGTTAAGGAGTGGGCAATATTTTTAAATACTTATTTTCTACTTTGTAAAATTTGAATAAGCTAAACTTATGTTTTTCAGTATTATGAAGCTTTTGTGTTGGAAACTGTAACACTACGAAGGCTCATGGAATTCAAAGATTAGCTGATAATTTGATACAAAACCTGAAACTAAATGTCGGTCAGACTGAATCTTATACAAACTGTAACATAGATTCAATACTAAAACTTAAGAAATAATAACTATCATAATATAACAATAAAAAATTCCACATTGAACAGGGATTAAACCGGCTCAAGACCTCTTGCTTCTATATTTAAATAGAAGACAAGTTTTTAACAAAACGGCAAAGTGACATTGATTTTCGTGGCTGCACACTGTTTTTATCATGATTTCGGGTCCGAGACAACCCTCTTCAGAAAGCCTTGCTGCAACTGTTGAAAGTAAAACCGAACTCTATAAGGCCAGGCTTTCCCCAAACGAATGAGAACTACTGTTGTAAACCTTACTTTTCAAGTTTTCTTCACACAATTGCCCACGAAAATACAATTCACTCTTGCCACCTCTAAAGAGACTCCACATCGAGAGCCATCAATAGATTTCCTTTACAACGTGTGTGTGTTTTGAACAGCGGCACAAACTCAACCAAGAATTTAGAATAGATCCATATATATTTTTGAAGAAACATTTACTATTATTTGATAAAATTTATGCCCGTATTTACTTAGCAGGGACATAAATACTGTTACACACGTTTTATGATGTAAACTAAAAAAAAAAAACTGAATGTTTTTGTACCAAATATTTGTTTTTTAATCCAAAAGGAATCTAATTATTCGAAATGTCTGCCTTTTAACTTTACACACGCCTTAAGTCGCACTGGCCAATCGTCAATAGCTGCACGAACCTCGTCCATTGGAAAATTGGCACAGCTCGAACCAAAGCAGTCTTAAGAGATCCAATGTTGGGGTATCTTTTGTGACAAACCTTGTCCACTAAAACCGTCCACAATTTGTTATCCAATGGGTTCAAATCTGGACTGCATGATGGCCATTCTTTAGAGGAAATGAACGCTGGCAAATTGTTTCGAAGCCAGGCCTGGGACGTTTTAGCCTTATGGGCCGGCGCAGAATCCTGCTGGAAAGTCCATGGCTGGTTTTGGAACAGCGAATTGTTAAGAGGCTTCTCAACAGCTTCCAAAACGGTTTCTTGGCCGATGTTTTGACTCCTTGTTCGCAGAAATGCAGGTCAAAAGGTCAAAGCTGATGGCTTTTGGTGTCGCTCATACTTTGGCTCGTTTTATATCGAGCTTTCTTAGAGATCGCACTATAAGAGTTGTTGTACATGGGTTCTCATCCAACAAACATAGGCTTACAGCAAGAGTACCACAGGGCTCTGTCCTTTCTCCCTCTTTATCTCTTATTTTCATTGATGATCTGTTTGGTCAGGCCGTGAATCCAATATACTCCTTTGCGGATGACAGTAGCCCCTGTCATTCATATTCATTCGATCGTAGGCCAAGTCTTCAAGATATTGAAGACAAAAGGCGAATTATGGATGAGACACTTGGCCGGGATCTACTGGCCATTTCCGAATGGGGTCGAGTGTATAGAGTAGATTTTAATGCACGTAAGACACAGTGCTGCTTGTTGTCTCACAAGCGATTCGCAGACTCAACAATATCGTCAATTTCTGTCGATGGTACGGATATTGAACAATCAGAAGCTCTCGATGTTCTGGGCATGAAAATACAATGTGACGCTCGTTGGGCGAGACATGTATGCGAAGTGTCGAAAAAAGCACTCAAGTGCATAGGCTTTTTAAAGCGGTGCAAGAAATATTTCACTCCTTCTGATCTTTTCAATATCTATACAATTTACATCAGGCCGAAGATGGAATACAACTCCCATATATGGGCAGGTGCTCCAAAATCTTCCTTGGAGCTACTTGACCGTGTTCAAAGGAGAGCGATGGTGCTGATAGGTGACAGTCGGGTATCCAACTCTATTGTTTCCCTTGAGCATCGTCGGAATGTGGGTTGCTTGACGCTGTTCTATCGTTACTTTAATGTTGTGTGTTCATCAGACATCCGTCGCCTTATTCCTGACGTGAGGATGTTCGGTAGGGATACGAGACTTTCTAGGAATTCACACCCGTTTGTTATCGATTGGCCAGTTGACCGCACTATACACTATAGATCAAATTCGTTTTTCGCTCGTACAGTCCGTATGTGGAATCGACTTCCGGCAAATGTGTTTCCCACTTATTCCGACATCCAGAAGTTCAAGACAAGTGTCAATAAACATTACTTCCTCTTTCCCCCCTCCGATCCTTTACTTTCCACTCGCCAACGCAAAGCACCGCATGTATAGGGGGCATCCCCTGAGTGTTGGTTATTTAAAATTAAATGACCCCATCGTAAGAGACACCCTACCAAGCCATGCCTGAAGCTGGGTGATGACCCTTTTCCACCCTTCTAATCAGTTCAGATGCTTCCTAAGATGACCGCGCATACACTCTATCATTTTGCTTGTTTAATTTTTCCTGAGCGGTAAAAATGTTTTCATCGGTGAAGTTATCAGTGTACTTCACCAAAAGACGTTTGCATTTTTCAATCCTATTTTTTTTTAAGCTGCAGTCAATTAATGTCCGGTACGTCGTTTGAAGCCCCAAGTCCCAAGTCTTTTTTAATGATTCGACTCATGGAACTTTGCTTGGTATTCATCTCACGGGCCATGATTTTCTGTTTTCGGAGCGGATTTCTGTGAATTCTTGATCTAACGGCATTGATGACATGCGGTGTTTGAACAGAGCGTGGGCGGCCAGACCGGTGGCGGTCTTTTACATCTCCAGTCTCCCCAAACAGTTTTTTGCATCGGTAGACGAACATGCGGCTAATCCCTAGTGGCCGGAGCGTTTTGAAAATATCGTTTTTTTTTCATTTTACACTTGAAAAGTGCTATTACAGCGATACGGTTCTCATTATCTGACCACTCCATGATGAAAGTTGAAACAATTTTAAAATCCCTTTTACAGACTAACGCTATTGAGGTTAGCTTTCAAAACCCATATGAAATTAACCGGGTATGTTCAGTTCTACTATTGAAATGGGTGTGTTCAATGTTGTAACAGTATTTATATCCCTACTAAGTATAGGTTTCTTGTTTTTCCGAAAACCTTCACACAATCCAGACTTGGATTTGTAGTAATTTGAATTCATTAAAATGTGGCATTTTTGGTTTCTTAGATCCTTGAATTTCCAGGGAAATTTGACAGTATAAAACGTGTGTAGCAGAATTAACGTCCCTACTAAGTATTTCTATATACTCGCATCTGCGGCCCGACTGACGTTGCAGGTTGTGCTCATGCTAGGTCAATTGACTACTTCGAAACAGGGATTTAACACCGTTAGACTTCGTTGTGGTGTACCATGAATAGCAGATGTTCCGCGACCCATCCATTAAGGTGAACGATACTAAATAAAATAAAGAAAAAAAATAAAGTCTCATTGCTACCATGGTTAGTCAGAAACCCGCTGCTTTTTTTGTGGACTGACTTGTATAGTGGCAAGTCAAGTGTTTCTAAGAGTCATTAGCAGAGTAGTTGGAACCATAAGATCTTCGACGTGCCGATATGGTATGGTATGATGTGCTAACATCTACAGTCCCTCTGCATCTTTTTTGCTATAAAGACCCTTGTTTGAATTGTAAATTTCGGCTAAAAGCTCAAGTTTGTTTATTTTTAGTATCACTATCCTCATATCAACTTGTTGAGGAAAATCATATTATTTTATTTCTAAACCATTAACATTTTGCAATTACCTCAAACTTATATTGATGACATAACAAATCACACACACACATGAACGTGTTCGTGTACATTAGTGTGGCACATCTTTATGTGCGGAATCACTTTTGACAAGTAGTGTGAAAGAACAAAATCCAATTTCGTGACTTCATTTTCTGAGGCTCTGTTTGCCAATTATGATTTAAATAAAAACATGCTTTTGGAAAAAGAACCAAGTTTATCTTATTGAACATGGATTTAGCGGTTTGAGACCTCTTGCATCTACATTTTAATAGAAGACAAGTTTTTTACAAAATGGCAAAGTGACATAGTGTTAGGCTGCTGCAAACTGCTTTAAACGCGATTTCGGGTCCGTGAAGACATTTATCGGAAAGCTTTGCATCAATTTTTGATTTATTTAGATCAGATGCACTAGAATACCGGTGTACAGTTTGATTGAAATCAGACTATGTTGGTTGTAAAAATTGTGATAATTATGCGTAGTCACTACTTGAAAAATCAAAACGACAAGAGAAAAAGTCAACAAGACTTTAAAAAATTGTATATAACTTTCAATTCCATGAATATAACTTTCAATTCCATGAAGATCTCATTTTGAAATTTGACTTTGTTGTAGAGAAATTGAAGAACTTTATTTTGAGGGAAAATTATAGATAAATTATGCCAGTATAATCCAGAATAAAAGATGTCATGCATTTTTTGATATAAAAGCTGATAATCTAATAAAAACTTAAAACAAAATGTCGTAGAGTTCTACTAGGCTGAATCCTTTATATTCTAAAACAAGGATTCACCACAGAAACTAAAGAAATAATAACAATCATAATTTTTTAATGAAAAATCGCCTGGTTTAACCGCTCATTTTAAACTCAGGCAAAAATTAAGAAAAAAATCCAAATTAATATTCGAAGTAAAATTTACTTTTACAAGGACTGCTATATATATTTCCTGCCTAATAATGAAAAGGAGAATATTTATCATCAAAAATGGTTTACTGTTTTTCAAAGTATTCTCCAGCATGATTTATACACTTTTGCATGCGCTCAAACCAATTGTCGAAGCACTTTTTCCACTCCGATTGAGACACCTCCAAAACATGGCTTTTGAACGCTTCAACATAATCTTCTGGCAACGAAAATCGATGACCACGCATTTTTTTCTTGCTGTTTGTGAATAAAAAGAAGTCATTGGGTGCCAAGTCAGGGCTGCACGTCGGATCAATCAATACGACGTTTTGGACGGTCAAAAAGGCGCTGGTTTGAGCCGATGTAAGGGAGCTCGTATTGTCATGGTGCACAATGATTCGTCTTCTCTTGTTCGTTTTTCGAATTTATCTGAAGACATCAGGCAAACAAATTGTGGTGTAACACTGAGAATTGATCGTCCTACGTTGTTCAAGCGGAACAGTCGCCACAAGACCAGTTTTGCCGAAAAAAACGACCATTTGCCTCGAAGTGCTTCTTTCATATGTTCACGAGTTACGTGATATCTGGCTCGAGCGCCCTCTAATATTTCCATTGGAAAGTTTGAAATTTTTTACGACTATAATTTGTGTTGTTTACAGTGACATGAAAAAATCAATTGTGCAAAAAAATGGAATAAATTCGTGAACATTTTCGTGCGATCATTTTTCACAACTTTCCACGACAAGAGTGCATCGACGAACTTAAATATTTGTATTGCGATGGAGCCATACAAAAATTCTATCGCGGTGCTTCAAAAGACGTTTTTAAGATCGTCACAGGTGACGAATCATGGATCTATGCGTATGAACCCGAAACAAATCAGTAATCGACCGTGTGGGTCTTCGAAGACGAATCAAATCCAACGAAAGTTGTTCGTGGAAGAAACACTTTGAAGCAATGGTCGCATGTTTCTTCGGCAAAACTGGTCATGTGGCGACTGTTCCGCTTGAGCAAGGTAGGATGCGTGGTACACTGCAATTTGTTCGCCTAAATTCTTCGGAGAAATTCGAAAAACGAACAAAAGAAGACGAATCATTGTGCACATGACAATGCAAGCTCTCATACATCGGCTCAAACCAACGCCTTTTTTGGTCATGTGGCGACTGTTCCGCTTGAGCAAGGTAGGATGAGTGGTACACTACAATTTGTTTGCCTAAATTCTTCGGAGAAATTCGAAAAACGAACAAAAGAAGACGAATCATTGTGCACATGACAATGCAAGCTCTCATACATCGGCTCAAACCAACGCCTTTTTTGAATGGACAAAACGTCCAATTGATGGGTCATCCACTTTTTACTCCCGCGCATCAAGAAAAAAATGCGTGGTCAACGATTTTCGTCGCCAGACAATGCTGTTGAAGCGTTCAAAAACCATGTTTTGGATTGGTCTCAATCAGAGTGGAAAAAGTGATTCGGCAATTGGTTAAAGCGCATGCAAAAGTGTATAAATCATGCAGGAGAATACTTTGAAAAACATAAAACCATATTCGATTATATATATTCGCATTTTCATTATAAGGCCAGAAATATATATAGCAGCCCTCGTAATTCCATTTTTTTGCCAAATTTATTTTTTCAACTCACCGTAAACAACACAAATTATGGTCGGACGTCAAAACGTTTTGAGTACGTTTGAGTACGTTTATGCTACAGTACATTTTGAGTACGTTTATGCTAAATAATGTCAAACTTTTCAATGGATATGCCAGATGGCGCCAGGCAACACTTAGTGTTTGAACCAATATGTCCATATTTACTTTGGACTATATGAGCTGTTTTTAGTCCCCTTTTGTTGATGGGCCGGAACTGTGGGCAGCCAAATCTGTTGAAGCTGTTCTTACAAGCTTAAAAATTGGAAAATAATAGGTTAAAATCCATTAAGGCATTTAAAAGTTATGGCACTTTTGAGTCAAGTGCTTTCTCCAGAAATTGCCTTACAATACTTAAGTCAAGGAGCTAGCTATAACACAAAAACTTCTTTGAATTTCGACACAATTGTGGTGTCGGAGAAGAGTAGAAACTACGGTAAAAATTTCTTGGAAATAAAAAAGGCGTCGTGTCCTGCACTGTGTTGAAATATTTTGGAATAACCCTATCATCTTAATGGGAAAAAACTGGAAGGTCCAAACAAATATTTATAAAAAAATATATAATTATAAGTACTTCGTTTTTTTTTAAGATATAAAAGGTGTTTTTTCAGGCGTGTGGGTTTCAAGATGAAATATAACGAATGTAAATTAATGTTATAGTCAAGAATTTAGCTTTATTATAAAGATAAGGGTTTGCCATTAAGTTTTAAAAATTATTTCGGGCAAGTGGCCGCCGCGGCTTACTCGAATAAATTCCAGCCGAGAGGCTCGAGTTTTGACCCCTTTTTGCAGCATTTGGGACCGTATGTCAGCAATAACGCGCCGAATATTCTCTTCCAAGGCGTCAATCGCGTCGGGCTTATCTGCGTAGACAAGAGACTTTACATAACCCCACAAAAAATAGCCCACGACGCGAGATAATGCGCTTACCAAATGTTTCCTTCAGTAAGTTGATTGTTTCGTTGGCTGTATGGCATATAGCGCCGTCTTGTTGGAACCAAAGGTCGTCCACATCAACACCATCCAAATCAGCACGAAAAAGTCATTAATCATGGCTCAATAGCGTTCCACATTGATTGTAACAATATGGCCGGCTTTATTTTTAAAGAAATATAGACCAATGATTCCCTCTGCCCATGGCTTAATGATTTTGGTTATTAACGTACCCATTCAACCAAAAATGAGCTTCATCGCTGAACAAACTTTTTTTTTGTAAGAATCAGGATCGTCGGCTATCTCCTTTTGGGCTCAATCACCAAGATTTTAAACATTGTTCTGGAGTTAGTCTATTAATTATGCAATGGCAAACCAAACTGAGCATAAATCAAAAGACCAAAAAGAACCAACTCCGAAGAAAGTGTGGCCCGATTGAAAACCTCACGTCTAAAAAAAAGCCTTTAGAAAAACAACATCACAAGCACGCTGCACAGAGAAGAAAAATAACCTTATGTAAGGTTAACTTAACCATAAATAAACATGATTTGAAGTCTACGTTATATAAGATTAATTTGAACATTTTGTTGTTGACTGGTATTTAACAATAATAATAGTTAATTTAATTATAATATGGTTGAATTTTTTAACCATGAAAATTGTTTGTTTTAAAATAATTATTGTTGTTTTAACAATGCATTGTTTTTAACCATGAAAATTGTTAATATTAAAATTGATTAGTTTATTTTGTTAAAAGAATACATGTTCAATTTAACAATGAAAATGTTAATATTATTAACTATGAAGATTGCTATAGAAATAATTTTTATTGTTAAGTTAACTAATTATTGCTTACCTCTTTTAACCATAAAAATAGTTACTGTTACAATTTTTAATATTAAATTAACCTACTAGTTATGTTTTTGCTTTGTTTACATTTATTCGGTCTTTTTTCATTATTATGACTTGAAGAGTTTTTATTCTGGTTCGAGACCTTTTTGCTGTTTCTTTTTTGTATTTTGGCTCAGTGTGCATTTTGTTTAACAAATTTTAGCTTTTTCGGCAGGTTACCTAATGTTGTTGTACCTCATGATAAAAATGTTGACAACCATAGAACTCAACCGTTGATAAAAAAAATACTAGACGCCTAAAAGCTTGAAAATCCACAAATAATCGGTTTACATGTATTTTTTCCAGCATTAGATAAAAAGGAAAAACACGTTATTACACATTTTGCAGTTTTGACTACCCTAATGTACATATTTACCATAAATCATTCGATTTGAGATCCTAATATTATTTAACAATGCAATATGCTTTACATGTAACCCAGTTTATGTTGCTTAAAACTACCGCATGTCCCGGGTAAGCGGCATTCAAGGATACACTTAACCGGATCATCGGTTTGCTGGCGTGTGTGGAGGAATACCCTGATGGTGTATCTGATGACGTTTATGATTTTCTGACGAAGTTATGATTGCATTTTATAGCAAAATTTGTGATAAATAATCAAAATATAATTTGAGGCAAACATCCGAAATATGGAATCACTCACACGCTCTTTGCACAATTTTCCAGCATAACAAGCTGGCGACGAGTACGATACGTCTGCACTTGTGGCTTCTAATGTTGTCGATGATGTTGCTGATGATGCCGTTGATGTTGTTGTTGTTATTTTTCAATCAAAATATAATTTAAATAAATTATGTTTTTAGCAACACGGATGCGGATTGTGACGCATGAACGAACGCACACACCAACAGACTTTCGTAGCCGTATAAATCATTGGACAGATTGTGCAAATGCGAGTTTTAAGGTCATTATGGAGCGTGCATTCGTAGGCATGTTCGCTCAAGCGAGAGTGGGTGTTGTTTTCCAGGACCAAAATAGTTATCAAGAAGGCCTACTGATTAATGTCAATAATCTTCTCGAATTTACACATGGATTCGAAGGAATGATGGGCCTTCACATTTACCTCCTTTTGAAGGACAAGAAGCAAGCTGGGACCTCTTAACTTAACAGTTATAAACGGTGTACAACAAAAACGCGCGATGTTAACTGTAAATAAATCAAAAAATTTTCTGCCAATTATCTCAATATATTATTATGATAGAAGGATCTAAGACAATTATTCGATCGATTTTGCTGAACTAAGAAATGTCAAGGTGCCCAAAATATATTTTGATTTGAAAGCCAATTCAAGTAAAAAGATTCAGAAATCCTAACGCGCTACTCAATTGTGTACATCTCCATGGATGAGTTTCTCAGACACTGAAACAGAGGAATGTAAAGTAAAGTTTGGCAAAAAGATTGGCAAAAGGTGTGACTCACAAAAAACATCGTGCATTATGGTTGGACCATCCTTAATTATGTGTTTTAATGTTTTTTTCAGACGTGTGGTTTACAAGAAGAAATAAAAAGCAAATAAATTAATGTTAAGGCCAAAACTTTAGCTTTATTATAAAGATAAGGGCTTGCCATTGTGTTTAAAAAATGCTTTCAGGCAAGTGGCCACCGCGACCGGCTCGAATAAAATCCAGCCGAGAGGCCCGATTGTCGACCACTTTTGCAGCATTTGGGGGTCGTATGTCAGCAATAACGCGCCAAATATGCTTATAAGGGTACACAAGCGACTTCACATAGCCCCACAAAAAATAGTTCAGCGGTGTTAAATCGCACGATCTTGGAGGCCACGGCACGCACAGGCCCACAACGCGAGATAATGCGCTCACCAAAAGTTTCCTTCAATAAAATGATTGTTTCGTTGGCTGTATGGCATGTAGCTCCGTCATGTTGGAACCAAAGGTCGTCCATACCAACTTCTCCAATCCAGGCACGAAAAAGTCATTGATTATGGCTCTATAGCGTTCTCTGTTAAATGTTTTTATGGCCGGTTTCATTTTTGAAGAAACGATTCCCTCTGCCCATAGAGCACACCAAAC
Organism: Hydrotaea diabolus; assembly: GCA_963513945.1. NCBI lineage: Eukaryota > Metazoa > Arthropoda > Insecta > Diptera > Muscidae > Hydrotaea > Hydrotaea diabolus. The sequence continues at coordinate 155,605,139 of OY740718.1, forward strand.
AGTTACTTTTATAAGGATGTAAAAGCTTGTGGATTTTCATTACTTTCCCCATTCAACCAAAACTAAGCTTCATCGTTGAACAAAATTTTCTTGTAAAACTCAGGATCGGTGGCCATCTCGTTTTGGGCCCATTCACCACGATTTGCAAACGTTTTACCGGAGTAAGTCTATTCATTATGAAAGTGTGGCCAGATTGAAAACAACACATCTAAAAAACACCATATAGTTGTACATTAATCACATCAATGTACATTTATATGGGGTGATCCATCTAGAGGTATTTTTTCAGAACAAAAAAAAATATATAAATATTCAAATCAAGTGTATTTATTGGTAATTTGAAAGGACATTTTATGGCATTTATTTTTTGAATATAATTTCCTTCAAATGTTGGCCGCAACTACGCCTCAGGTTTTCCATTCTGAGGATCTAATTTTACGTGACTCGCTCGAGCATTTCGACCGGTACGGCGTTAATGACCCGTCTAATCTTAGCTTCTAAAACCTAAATCGTAGTGGGTTTGTCAGCATAGACCTTTGACTTTACGTAGCCTAAAAAAAGTCAAAAGGTGTGATATCACACGACCTAGGCGGCCAACTCTCCGGTCCAAAACGTGAAATTAGATGCTTTTCGAAATGACCTCTCAATAGATCCGTCGTTTGAGCAGCAGTATGGCAAGAGACACCGTTCTGTTGAAACCAAATGTCGTCAAGATTGCGGTAGCATTAAGATCGATATCATGGCGCGATAGCGAGCACCATTCACGGTTACATTCCGGTCATCATCATTTTTGATAAAATATGCACCGATGATCCCACCAGCTTATAAACCGCACCAAACCGTGGTTTTTCTCTCCTCTTCTTGTTGCTCTTTATTCCAAATACGGCAAATTTTGTTTATTGACTTTGCCGTTGAGCCAGAAATGGGCCTTATGACTGAACAGAATTTTAGTCGAAAACAGCGGATCTTCCCGTTTCTCACCGAACGCTTATTTCCATAATACAGTTGGCAACATTTGAAGGTAATTATTTTCAAAAAATAAATGCCATAAAATGTCCTTTCAAATTACCAATAAAGATTACACACTTGATTTGAATTTTTATATTTTTTTTGTTCTGAAAAAATACATCTAGATGGATCACCCTTTATATTCGTAATGGTCGCATTTGGGCTGGCGAGCTAGAATTCCTTAAAGGGACTAAAATTAACACGGAAATTTTGACCTCCCATACGTGGGCTTTGCTACAAGGCACAACAGTCGAACTCATGAATATTTTATTAGTCGACGATTCGTAAACTCTGCCAGGACAAAGCTACGAGTATAATACTCTTCACCATCGACTCGGCGTACGAAGTTGTATGTCGAAAACCTGCATTTATCTGTGGAACAGGGTATTACGAGTGTAAGTTACACACAGAGAAAAAATCAGTTAGAATTCGGTCCGAACTTCATAAATTCGGTTGAATAAACTGAATTTCTCTTGCAAGAACCATCATTCACCACGATTCAAGATATGATATGATGGTTGCTACAACCATATCACGGTATTTACAGCCAATAACACAGTTGTACAAACCGAATTCAGTTTAACTATTGGTTGCGACAACTGGCGGTTATGGCAACCAACGAAATGTGATGTTATTGTACCAATAGTTGGTAGTGACAACTGATAAGATCGTTGTGACCAAACCCTGTTTAGTTGGCTGTTGTTACATAATTTTGGCTATACCATCATCAAAAAATAAACCCTATAATGTTTTATCGGTTTAAGACACAACAAAACCTTTGTTTACTTATAAAGGGTGTTTTTTATTGAGGTATAGAACTTCGAATTGAAATAAAACACAAGAAAATCGTTTTAATGTCCATCAATTTGGCTTTATTGGAAGGATAATTTTATGCCAGTAATGTTTAAATATGATTTCGGGCATGTGGCCGCCGCGGCTGACTCGAATAAAGCCAATTCTACAGGTCCAATTTCAACCACTTTTTCGAGCATATGGGGCCGTATGTTGGCAATAACGCCACGAATGTTGGCTTCCAAGTCCCCTAACGTTTCTAGTTTGTTGGCGTAGACGAGCGACTTCACATATCCCCAAAGAAAATAATCCAATGGTGTCAAATCACACGATCTTGGTGGCCAATTGACAGGTCCATTCTGCGAAATTATGCGCTCATCGAATGTTTCCTTCAATAATTCGATTATGACGTGCGCTGTGTGGCATGTAGCGCCGTTTTGTTGGAACCACAACTCATCCACATTCATGCCATCCAATTCGGGAACAAAATAGTCGGTTATCATGGCTCTATACCGGTCTCCATTAACGGTAACTGACTCTCCAGCATTATTTCTGAAGAATTATGGCCCAATGACTCCACCAGCCCATAGAGCACACCAAACAGTCAGTTTTTGTGGATGTAATGGCGTCTCAAGGGTCTCATGTGGATTATCTTCACTCCAAATGCGGCAATTTTGCTTGTTGACGTAGCCATTCAACTAAAAATGAGACTCATCACTGAACAAAATTTTGTGATGAAAATCAGCATCGAGATGAATCTCATTTTCGGCCCATTTTGCAAGCGTTGTTCTTTTGTCAACCTGTTCATGATGAAATGGCAAACCAAACTAAACATTATTCACTTGACAGCTGACAAAATGGCCGCCAGTTAAAAAAGTGATGCCAACTTAAAGTTCTATACCCCAATAAAAAACACCCTTTACAAAGAAAACATATTTGGGAATCCCCAAAAAATAAATAAAACTTAAAAAAAATGATCAGACAGTTTAAGTTTCTTGGTCAAGACGGCTAAACCTTGCAGCCTATACTGCCTTTAAAAAACGAACTATAAATAAACAAGTATTTTCCTGAATATAGAAACAGTCTTATCTGTAATTTAGCGACATTACTTGGACTTGCTCAGAATTTTCGACATATGCAGACCTCGTTTTTAATTAAAAAAATAATCAACCCATTTATCCCAAGTTACAGCCACTCAAAACATGACAATAAATGTTGTTATATACCTTAATTAATTCGTTTCAGAATGGGGCTGCAAGGCGGTAAAATATAAACATTGTTCAAAAGGATACTTTTAACCAACAATCTTTAACAAGAACCAACACATTTCCACTTTCACAGTTCCAATAATTATCTTAGTCTGTTAGAATTACCGATGCTTTTTTTCTTTAACCGAAAATGATAGTTCTCTCTACTAGAAACTGCTGTCTTTTCAATTAAGATTCGGTTGTAACGATGGAATACATGGATAGTACGTGCAACCACCAACATTCGGCTGGCACAAAATTCGGTTCTGACAACAAATCTGTTCTCTGTATGTTGTTTTATGGCTGATGTAAATTGTAAAAACCAAAATTATTAGAGTAAGACCTTTCAGAATAGAAAGGGACCTAAGGTTAGAATCCAGTTTTGTTCAGTAGTGCCATTTTAAAGATTAGGTCCCTTTCTATTTGGGCTTAGAATCGTCGACTTCACTTTCATAAAACGCGCATATCTCTGGGAGGGAACACTTTTGGGGCATGGAATTGGTCTCATTCGATGCTCAGATGTCCACATCAAAAAAAGAAAAAAAATGAAAACTTATTTTTTACCCTTAGGTCCCTTTCTTTATGCGCTGTCACATATATAGGGTGATTAATTTTGAGGTCCCCTACTTTTTTAAAGAAAATAACACAGAAAATTCAAATTGAATGGGGAATGTTTATTATCATTTGAAAGAACATTCTTTGGCATTTATTTTTTGAAGATTATGTCTATCAAATGCTGGCCGCGGCGACGTCTCAGATGGTCCATCCGTTGAGTCCAAATTTCGATGACTCGTTCGACAGGTATGGCGTTAATAACACGCGCAACGTTGGCTTCCAAAACCTGAATCGTAACTGATTTGTCAGCATTGACTTTGGACTTTACATATCCCCACAGGAAAAAGTCTAACGGTGTGAAATCACCCGATCTTGGTGGCCAATCGACCGGCCCAAAACGTGAAATTATCTGCTCACCAAACACTTCGGTGAGCAGATATAATAAACAATAAATACATTGATTGATGCGATGTGAGGGAAGTGGCGCCGTCTTGTTGAAACCAAATGTCGCCGAGATCACAAGCTTCAATTTCAGGCATCAAAAAGTCGGTTATCGTGGCACGATAACGGTCGCCATTGACGGTTACGTTTCCACAGGCATCATTTTTGAAGAAATATGGACCGATGATTCCACCGGCCCACAAACCACACTAAAACGTTGTTTTTTCTGGATGAAGTGGCAGCTCTTGAACCTCTTCTGGTTGCCCTTCGTCCCAAATGCGGCAATTTTGCTTGTTTACACTCCCATTGAGCCAGAAATGTTTGCCGATTATGTTGACCATACGTTGAACGAAGTGCACGATACACGTTTCGTACAGAACGTGAATTTTCGTAATTAAGTTGAACGATTTGTAAACGTTGTTCAGTCTTGTAAGTCGTAAGTCTTTCCATGATAAAATGCCAAAGAGTACTAAACAAAAATAAAATGACAGCATGACACGACTCACACGTGTTCTCCCAAAAAAGACTATTGAAAAAAGTATCTCTCCTTGGATTACCCTTTACCTTCCACACGCAGATGTTCATTCGATTTTATATTTGTAGCTCTACACCATTTTTACCTGAACTTTAGAATACATCACTTGAATTAAGAAATTACAATTAAAACTAAGAAAAGATCAATTGAAATTCAGATATTAAAATTGGAATTCAGAAGTTACAGTTGAAATTCAGAATAGATCAATTAAAATTGAAAAATATCAATTGATATTCAGAAATAGCCATTGAAATTAATAAAGTTTCATTTAAAATTCGGAACATAACAAAAAAAATTCAGAACATTTTATAAGTACGTTGGAAAAAAAAGCGACATTCCATATGGGAAACTTCTATTGAATCAGTAAGCTGTGCACGATCCTATCCATATTCTGGACCTACTGTTTAATAACAGTTTTGATTTGTTTCTTCAGAGGTACCTTTGGTCTTCTAACATTAGAGCTTTTCCTCCGATGCCGATGTCGCACATTTACGATCCCAAACTGCTTCTGACCATAAACTGACATTATACTAAGTTTAAGGATCTTATCTCAATTCGTTTGCCCGATATCGTGCTTTAAACGAACGAATGAACAGACAGTCGTGGATATATAGATGCCTTTAGAGTTTTACGACGATCATTAAAATCTATACTTATTAGGGACATAAATACTGTTACAACATTGAACACACCCATTTCAATAATAGAACTGAACATACCCCTCTAATGTCGTATGAGTTTTAAAAGATAACCTCAATAGCGTTAGTCTGTAATGGGATTTTAAAATTGTTTCAACTTTCATCATGGAGTGGTCAGATAATGAGAACCGTATCGCTGTAAGAGCGCTTTTCAAGTGTGAAATGAAAAAAACGATATTTTCAAAACGCTCCGGCCACTAGGGATTAGCCGCATGTTCGTCTACCGATGCATAAAACTGTTTGAGGAGACTGGAGATATAAAATACCGCCACCGGTCGGCCCGCCCACGCTCTGCTCGAACACCGCATGTCATCAAAGCCGTTAAATCCAGAATTCACAGAAATCCGCTCCGAAAACAGAAAATCATGGCCCGTGAGATGAATATCACGCAAAAGTCCATGAGTCGAATCATTGAAAAAGACTTGGGACTTGGGGCTTTCAAACGACGTACTGGACATTTATTGACTGCAGCTTTAAAAAAAAATAGGATTGAAAAATGCAAACGTCTTTTGGTGAAGCACGCTGATAACTGGCACAGAAACATTTTACCGTTCAGGAAAAATTTAACAAGAAAAATGATAGAGTGTATGCGCGGTCATCTAAGGATGCATCTGAACTGATCCCAAGGGTGGAAAAGGGTCATCAGCCAGTTTCAGTCATGGTTTAATGGGGTGTATCTTACGCTGGGGTCACTGACCTGCATTTCTGCGAACAAGGAGTCAAAACATCGGCCAAAGTTTGCCAAGAAACCGTTTTAGAAGTTGTTATGAAGCCTCTTAACAATTCCCTGTTCCAAAACCAGCCATGGACTTTCCAGCAGGATTCTGCTCCGGCCCATAAGGCTAAAACATCCCAGGCCTGGCTTCGAAACAATTTGCCGGCGCTCATTTCCTTTAAAGAATGGCCCTCAGGCAGTCCAGATTTGAACCCATTGGATAACAAATTGTGGACGGCTTTAGAGGACAAGATTTGTCACAAAAGATACCCCAACATTGGATCTCTTAAGACTGCTTTGTCTCGAGCTGTGGCCAATTTTTCAAAAGACGAAAGTGGTGCAGCTATTGGCAACTGACCAGTGCGACTTAAGACGTGTGTAAAGGCAAAAGGCGGGCATTTCGAATAAGTAGACTCTTTTTGGATACAATATACATCAATAAATATATATTAAAAAATATATGGTCCAAAAACATTCAGTACTTTTTATTTTACAGCATAAAACGTGTGTAACAGTATTTATGTCCCTACTAAGTATATTACGGAGTTCTTGCATAATATTTCGAGGTTTTAGAAACGGAATGTCAAAATATATTCTAAGCTCCATCATTTGGTTAGAAGTTATGGCCAATATTCCCCTTAAATGTTTACGGAAATTGACTCAAACTATATCGGAAGAATTTACCTACAAAATAGAACAGTAGGTCCAGAACAGTCATAACTGGGATATTACGCATGCGTTGTCTTGAACTTTATTTTTTTTCCATTTCAGTATTGTTTGCCACTTCATCATGGAACGACATACACCGCGAAAACCACGGTTTGGTGCGGTTTATGGACTGGTAAAATCATCGGTCCTTATTTTTTCAGAAATGGTGATGGCCAGAACGTAACCGTGGCTATCGCGCCATGATATCGGACTTTTTGCTACCAGCTACGATTTAGGTTTTGGAATCCAACATTACGCTCATCATTAACGACATACCGGTCGAAATGCTCGAACGAGTCATCCAAAATTGCACTCTCAGAATATACACCTTGAGGCGTAGTTGCAGCCAACATTTAACGGAAATTTTATTCAAAAACTAAATGGCATAAAATGTGCTTTCGGATCAACAATAAATATGCCATACATGATTCGAATTTTTGTATGTTTTTATTTTGAAACAAATATATATACATATACACGCAGAGATAAGATATGGTTACTATATGGTCACGGCAACAATAGTATGTTCTCTGCAATAAAAGTATGATCGTCGCAACCATAGTATTGTTTTTTTAATTTCATTTTGACAATAGTTTCATTGCGGCACTATTAATATTGTTAGAATGTAACAGTAGTATTGTTGCCAAATTTAAAAATGAAAATATGGTTGTAACAACAATATAAATATGGTAAGTGCGACGAAAGTCCTGTTTTTTTTGGTGTTATGTTAACAATATGTAATATGATTATGGCAATCATACCGGTAAAATCGTATTTTGTTTTAATGTGACAATGTTTTAAATCTTACGCAATAATAGTGATTTTTATATGTAAATTATTTTTTCAAAACAAAATACTTTGCATTAGTAAAACTGAAATATTTTTAATAATATTATTAGGTGTTTAATGTATTTTTACATAATTTGCTAATTAAATAAAAATCTTTATTTGTTGAATAAAAACTTAACCAAGTACTTACAAACAATTTTGGGGATCATAGTATGGTTGGGTGTGCGTCATACTATGGTTGTGAGGATCATACTATGGTTGTATGTTAAACATACTATGGTTAGGAGGATAATATTCTGGTTGTGGGGATCATAGTATGGTTGGTTGATAATAATAATATGGTTAGGGGGTTCATAGTATGGTAGTGTGTAAACCATAATATTGTTGTGATGATTATAGTATTGTTGTGCCACAACCATATACCCAATAATAGTATGATGCTCTTCCAATATTGTCATCCCAACCATACTTTTTTTTTGCGTGTAGTTAAGTAGATTTCTCTTGAATAATATACTGAATTTGAATTGTAATTTCTGAATTTCAATTGTATTTCCTGAATCTCTGTTAATGTTCTGAATTTCAGTTATAATTTCGGAATTTGGTAATTAAAATTCAGGACGTATCAATAGAAAATATAATTAATATTTAGAACACATTAATTTAATTTCAAAAATTACAATTGAAATTTAGAAAATATCTACTCAATTTCAGAAATCTTTATTTTAAATTTTAATCCTAGTCCAATTCTAATCCTAGTCATTTCTTTAAATAGTTCACAAATAAATGGTTTGGAGACAAAAAAAAACATCTGAAATGAATGTCTTAAATGGCATTTAAAAACATCCACTTCAAAAAATAATGCTTCAAATAATACATTTACTACCAATGAAACAAACTAAAACTTTTGAGATCATTCATTTCGAAAGAAAATCTAAAGACATTAACACATTTTTAAGCTAAACAAAAGTACTTATTTTCAGTGTACACTGAAATGAGAAGTTATCACCGCATCAAATGAAAAAATAAACTCTATGCCTGTGTTTGTATGTGAATTAAAGTTTCGATAGTGGCAATGTCGGAAACGTTTTCAACTTTCTGCCATGATTTTTACCTACGGATATGAACAGTTCACATATTTTTCTTAATCCGGAGTCTTCAACTATTCGAAAAGATGTGCAATTTGCAGTGAAAATTGCACTGTTTTCTTTTTAGTTTCGGCGACTACTTAAGTTTTGCAACTATTTGTGCTTTCTACTACCAATATAATGTAGCACTTATGTTTGACTAAATTCGATGTAGACTTTTTATAAAATGTATAAACATTTCCGGCAACCAACAATATTAGCAATCTTACAAATTCGACGACGGACCTACGAATTACGGATATTGTGACCACACAACAATGATATGTTCCCAAAAATTCAAATGTGACATAAGTTTTAAAATCTGGGTAAACACAGAGCAATAAGTCGAACATGGTCTTTTATTAGTTTCTATATCCATATATCCATAGTTATAGCGACTTATTTTGCTGCTCAAATGGCTCATACGAACTTGACTTACTTGAAAAAAGAGTAGACTGATTTGTTCTTTTAGTTATAAATCTTTTGAATTCATAAGAAAGCCAACTTGAATGTCTCTTTTATAAGGCCTCTATATTTCCGCAACCGAGTTGTTATTGCACATTGAAATGTGTTGGTAAATTATGCTATCCAAACCGGTCAGCGAAGGCTTCAAATTATTCACAGAGCATGTCCAAAATTTGGCCTTAATTACCAAAACTCCACAAATTCATGAAATGTTATATTTGGCTTTATTAAAATAATCAAAACATGCATGAACTTAATAGTGAATGAACATTAGACTGGGTCGGTGATATTTAAAATAAAATTCGGCCTAATTTACGAACTACTTAGGTCCCACAACTTTCGACTAAGGAACAAAGGGAAACTTCTCTCAAATTTCAGTTGCCTAAAATAACTTGTGCAGAAAAATAAAACTGGAATATGTATAGGGTGATCCATCTAGATTGGTAATTTGAAAGGATTTCGGCCGGCATGGCTTTAATGACGCGCGTAATGTTGGCTTCCAAAACCTGAATCGTAGCTGGTTTGTCAGCTAATTGCATTGTCTCAAGAGCCGGCTGAAAAAATCCTGTACCATAGTCAAGTACCGTTCGGAGTTCACAGTTACGGCAAGACGTTTATCTTGAAAAAAGTATGGACCAATGATGCCTACTCGTGATATGGCGCACCTCACAGTGACGCAGTCCGAGTGCAGAGATCTCTGGTTAAGTTCTCTGAGGTTTTTTCACTCCAGTATCGCATACTTGGGGAACAGCGAATCGTAAACGAAAAGCACGCTGCACTGCAATGGTCGAGTGCGCATTTGAAAAATACTCATCAACACAAATGGACCTCTCCTCACGTTTCCAATGCATAATTGCAACTACGAATATAAATCTCCCGTCAGCCACTATAAGCCACGCACACTCTCCAGTCTCTTCGACCAACAGTTCCGCCACAGCCTGCTGTGCAAAAAAGCAACTAACCGCGCTCCGCCTTGTATTAAGCAATAAAAATAAGGCTTTATTAACATTTCCAGCCAGAGTCATCAAACCAAAAAAAGAAAAAACTGCGACAACCTCCTTTACACGTACACCAAAGGAACTTGTCAGACAAAACGACTGTTGCTACTGATCAGAGGCTTAAGAGATTTACGTTGGAAATAAAGGACTTCAGGTTATTTTAGCAGATATTCCGGCTCTATCCTTTCCCTAAGAACGGAAAATAAGTATGCAAAATATTTTCATAAACAGAAGTCAAGTAATTGTGACCTTGGTTGGGTGGGCTCAAATTTACGAGGATTTGGAAAGTTTGACATTTTTTGCATAAACGTACTCAGAACGTTTTGACGTACGACCATCGTTTGTGTTGTTTACAGTGACTTGAAAAAATCAAGTTGGCAAAAAAAAATGAAATAAGCTCGTGAACATTTTCGTGTGATCATTTCTCACAACTTTCGACGTGGATTATCGCGACAAGAGTGCATCGAAGAACTTAAATCATTGTATGGCGATGAAGCACCATCCTATAGCACTGGGAAAACTGGTTTAATGAATTCAATCGTGGCCGACGCTCGCTCAAAGACGAAGGTCGTGAAGGTCCTCCAATAACGGCCGTTGTGCCAGAGAATATTGATGCCGTGCGTGAACTGATAATGCAAGATCTTCGTGTGACATACCGTGAAATAGAGGCAACCTTGGGTATTTCTTCCACCAGCATACATCCGATATTGCATGAACACCTGGCCCTAAAAAAAGTTTTGACAAACGCTCAAAAAAAGGCTCGTGTCGATTGGAGCAAAGAAATTTTGAAAAAATACGATCGCGGTGATTTAAAAGACGTTTATACGATCGTCACAGGTGACGAATCATGGATCTATGCGTATGAGCCCAATCCAACGATAGTTGTTCGTGGAAGAAGCACTTCGAAACAAATGGTTGCCTGTTTGTTCGGCAAAAGTGGTCATGTGGCGACTGTTCCGCTGGAGCAATTCTGAGTGGTACACCACAATTTCATTGCCTGTAGTCTTCGGAGAAATTCGAAAAACGAACAAGAGAAGACGAATTATTGTGCACCATGATAATGCGAGCTCTCACACATCGGCTCAAACCAGTGACTTCTTGACCGGCCAAAACGTCGAATTGATGGGACAGCCGCCGTACAGCCCTGGCTTGGCACCCAATGACTTCTTTTTATTCCCGCACATGAAGAAAAAAATGCGTGGTCAACGATTTTCATCGCCAGAAGATGCTGTTGAAGCGTTCAAAAGCCATGTTTTGGAGGTGTCTCAATCGGAGTGGAAAAAGTGTTTTGACAATTGGTTTAAGCGCATGCAAAAGTGAATAAATCATGCTGGAGAATACTTTGATAAACAAAAAAACCATTTTTGATGATAAATATTCGCATTTTCATATTAGTCCAGAAATATATATAGGAGCCCTCGGGCTCGGATTTTAAAAATAAGGTCATAAAATTTTGTGTGAAAGTTTATTTTTTGTGGTACTCATATGTCCATGTTTAAATCGGTCAGATTTTCGGACGTAGGATCCGTCACCCTCATTTAGACAAACTGCAAAAATAATTTAATTTTTAGCTTCGTGAGAAAGCTTCATTTTACATTGGCGGAAATTTGATCACCCATACGGTAGATGTTATAAATATTGCAAATGGCCTCGCATTTGAGTCATTTCGTTGCAAAAAATATATCTTTTGAACCGTATCAAATAATGGAATAATTTACTGAGTATATGATAGATAATTGTTCAGCCTATAAAATGAGAGTTTGGATAAGGTGCTACACGTATAAGGTGCTAACTTATGGATTATCAAAACTAAAATTTGTGGAAAAATAAATTTTATTACAACTAAAAAAAAATATTTTCACCAATTTTAGAATTTTTTAGCTCATTTTTTAAAGTTTTATGTTGAAATAAATTAAAAAAATACTTTTTTTAATTCATTTTGGAATTTTCTTTAAAATATTTATCACAATTCGAAAGATAAGGTATATCCAAAACACTTATTTCTATACTATAATAATTTTCTAACTCTATTCGTGACTTTACATGCTTCAGGGAAGAAATAAGTGGATCGGAAGTTGCTACCAACATGTTGAAGAGGTCATCATTTTGCCTCATTCTTGATGCTTTGAATGTACTTTGCAATGTATATTTGTTATACAATTTGTTAGGAAAATACGGTGCTTCCTCAGAAAGCCTCTCCAATTAGCAATGACTGGCATTCAATTATATCTTTGCCATGTGTCAATATTTTTTGGACTATCGGAATCACATACTTATGTGGATACATTTAACGCTTAATGTGATGCAGTTTTCGTTCCATTTTATTTACAGTTTTACGATTGCTTGTCAATTCCAGTGATTCAAGTTACTGTCTCATTATTATCAAAGAATCTTCTGAAAGTTCTTTAATATAGGATGATCAATCTAGGGGTATTTTTTACACAGATAACACTTGAGTAGAGTTCAACTTTTAGTTTCTTTTGTTAAACACCGCGAAATCCACGGTTTGGTGCAGTTTATGGGCTGGTAGAATCATAGGTCCTTATTTTTTTAAATTTGTAGCGGGCGATCAATCTAGAGGTATAGCCTTACCCATATTAATTTTTTAAACCAATCTGGCTAAAAGGCGTTTCGGTTGATTCCAGAATTTCAGTTTTTTTTTTAATTTAATATGAAATTAATCTAACATTATTCCTAACTACAGTCAAACTTCTGTATATTGAATTTCTATACAAAGAAGTTCTCCCTATAATGAATTGATTTCAAAAACATAGTTTTTTCCTTCTACTTTGATCCTCATATGTGACAGCGCATAGAGAAAGGGATCTAACAATTTTCATTTTTTTCTTTTTTTGATGTGTACAACATCTGAGCATCGAATGAGACCGATCCCATGCCCCAAAAGTGTTCCCTCCCAGAGATATCCGCGTTTTAGTCGAAGATTCTAAACGCAAATAGAAAGGGACCTAATCTTTAAAATGGCTCTTCGGAACAAAACTGGTTTTTAACCTTAGGCCCCTTTCGATTTTGCGCGTCACATATAATGAATTTCTATACAATGAAGCTTTCTATACAATAAAACAATTTTGCAGGTGTAAATTTGACTCATATGCGTTTTTGTCTCCTTATAATGAATTTTTCAAATAATTTTCTGTTACGCACACTAACAGTTCTGTGCACCGAGAATGAAGTTACAAAAAGGGGATTCCCAAATGAGGAAAACAAACAAAAAGAAGAAAGTCACATCAATAACAATTTTTGCATCAGTTGCCGGTGTTCAGTGAATCGATAATGACGCAGAGCAGTAGCACTTCTCTTGAAATAAAAATATTTATTATCAATAAAGTTGAAGAAGGAGTAAAAATAGATGTAGCTAAGCAGTTTGGAATTCTTCCTACCACGTTATCAAATATTTCAAAAAAAAACAAAGCAGTATGTAGAAGAGGAGCAATTGAGCACTAAACGGAAAAGGCTTCGAACTTGCCTTTTTGAGATCATTGATGAAGCAATGCTCAAATGGGTCACTGCTGCACGGGGTAAAAAACTTCCTATTTCTGGGACATTAATGAAGCAAAAATCCAAAGTGTTCGCTGATGCATTGGGTCACGAAAATTTTTAAGCTAGTACTGGATGGTTAGAAAAAATTCATAAAAGGCATGGTAATGTAGCAAAAGCGTTATGTGGGTAAAGTGCTGACACAAACATAAGAGATCGTGATGAATGGATTATGAAGGGTTTAACGAGATTGCTACAAAAATATGATCAAAATGACATCTTTAATGCCGATGAGACTGGATTGTTTTTCAAATGTTTGCCAAACAAAACACTAATATTCAAAAATGAGAAATGCTTTGGAGGAAAACAGAGCAAAAGAGCGAAGTTTCTACATAATGAAGTAATTTTCCGGTCCCATCAAGATTCATTATAGGAAAGTTCGACCGTACTCAGTTTCACTACGTTTGCTAGAAGGGGTATTTTTTCCAATAGGGTTTTTTTCACAGATTATGTGTGAGTTGTGCTAATTTTTTTTCTTTTCAGTATTGTTTGCCATTTCATCATGGAAAGACTCAAACAGCGAAAACCACGGTGTGTGTCATTAACGCCATACCGGTCGAAATGCTTGAACGAGTCATCCAAAATTGGACCCTCAGAATGGACAGATGCGGTCAACATGTAAAGGAAATTGTATTCATAGAGTAAATGGCATAGATTGTCCTTTCGAATGAACAATAAAGATTCCACACTTAATGTGAATTTTTGTGTTTTTTATTTTGATCACCCTACAGTTTAAGTTTCCGTATCTGTACCTTCAACCAAACTTGTTTAAAAAAAGCATTCTGTATTTTTTTCTTTCTAATCTATTCCTCTTCCGTAATTAAAATATTTTCGTAGATGTTGTCCTTCTCTTGAGTAAGGCTAAACGCCAATTTCAGCAAGTCATGAAAAATAACAGTCAACAGCCTCCGTCCTTTGTCTAATAATCTTACTTATGCCAAATTTTAGATAGACTGCAAACGAACAGAGGAACGGGCAGACAGATATCATTAAATCTATCAACTGGTTATATTAAGTCCATCGGTACACTTAGAGGTTCTAGCACTTAAAGGGCCTAGCTTAACTATATTTGGTTAAAACGTATTTCTTGCTTTAAAATTATGAACTTTCTTTGCTTTTACTTACAACAATCAAAATACCGAACACAAGATTTAAGCTATTTTTAAGAAATCTTTTGGACATAAAAACCGAAATGTCGATTTTCAGTTTCGATGTTGGACACTTTAGTTGGAAATGAAATCGTGATTATCGCTGTAAGTTTGACATTTGAAAGTATATATGGGGTGATCCACCTAGAAGTATTTCAAAACAAAAAAAAAATATAAAAATTCGACTCAAGTGTGGAATCTTTATTGGTAATTTTATGGCATTTATTTTTTGAATATAATTTCCTTCAAATGATGACCGCAACTACGCCTCAGGGTTTCCATTCTGAGGGTTCAATTTTGGATGACTCGTTCGAGCATTTCGATCGGTATGGCTTTGATGACACGCGTAATGTTGGCTTCCAAAACCTGAATCGTAGCTGGTTTGTCAGCATAGACTTTGACGTAATCCCAAAGAAAAATGTCTAAAGGTGTGATATCACTCGATCTAGGCGGCCAACTCACCTGTCCAAAACGTGAAATTAGCTGCTTTTCGATATGACCTCTCAATAGATCCATTGTTTGAGCAGCTGTATGGCAAGTGGCACCGTCCAGTTGAAACCAAGTGTCGTCAAAATTACGGGCTTCAATATCAAGTAGCATAACGAGCACCATTCACGGTTACGTTCCGGCCATCATCATTTTTGAAAAAATATGGACCGATGATTCCACCAGCCCATAAACCGCACCAAACCGTGGTGAACCTCTTCTTGTTGCTCTTCTGCCCAAATGCGGCAATTTTGTTTATTGATTTTGCCGTTGAGCCAGAAATGGGCCTCATCACTGAACAAAACCTTGGTCGAAAATATCGGATCTTCCCGTTTCTCACCGAACACAGATTTCCGTAATACAGTTGCCAACACTTGAAGGAAATTAATTTCAAAAAATAGATGCCAAAAAATGTCCTTTCACATTCATTACCAATAAAGATTCCACACTATTTTGAATTTTTTTTTATCTTTTTTTGTTCAGAAAAAATACCTCTAGAAGGATCACCCAATATTTCCGTGTAAGCTGACAATTTATGATATACGAGTATAGTCTCATGGGTATGCGATGGTTAAACGACGATTTATATTTTCAAACATTTTCCACAATTAATTCATCAAAAAATACTATATTCAAAGCTTTTTGGTTGGCAGCCCTAATGAAAAGTCACAAAATAAAGTTCGATACGGTCAAATGTAGCACATGTCATAGCCAAACGTACAGATACGTAACCGTAAATATTTACAAGTAATCCGTGTACAAAAATATTTAGACAATAAATACAAAGCAAAGGATATTTGGTTATTTTAAATTTGCTTCATTATTGTGATTACGTATGCATGTGATTTTTTCATTATGAATGAATGCTAACAATCACGGAATAAATTGAATGTAATAAAATCGAAAACAAAAATAAATATTTACGAGAGCATATCAATAATTCCGTGACTTTTTGAATGAACAACAGTTTGTAAAAAAAAAAAATATATCAACATAATCTGCTTTTAGCTCAGTACACCTTGTCCAACGTTTTCCCATATTTTGAATCCCTTTCAAACAATAGGATTTTTTGAGTCCATAACATACGCATTTGCTTGATCTTTAATTTTTTCGTTGGAGCTGAGTCTCTTTCCACCGAGCTATTTTTTAGGTATGTAAATAGGAAATATTCACGGGGGCTAAATCCGGAGAATATGGCAGATGAGAAACCTGCTATTGCTATTGAGACTGCGCACGTGTGCACCTGTACATTATCTAGATGAAAAATAAAATTGTTCTTGGCCATATGAGGTTGTTTTTTTTAAATCCTCTGTAAATGGGTCGAATAAGTTGGCATAATATTCGCCGTTTATTGTTTTTCCCTTTTGAAGGTAATCGATGTGGATTATACCGCGTACATCTCAAAAACCTATCGCCATCACCTTATTGGCCGACAAGTCACCTTTGCCTTCTTCAAAGCCGGTTCACTCGGAGAAAACCTTTGTTTAGACTACTACTTGGTCTCCGGAGTGCTGTATTGGATCCATGTTTCATCCACAGTTACAAAAGGCAACAAAATCACATTCGAATTGTGTTAGTACAACTCCGAAAAATTCTTTGAAGTTGTCACACGATATCGTTTATGGTCAATTGAGATTAAACGCGGCAACCATCTTGCAGACATCTTCCTTAAACCCAACTTATCATGTAAACTCGGAACCACACTGTCATATGAAATGCGTATGGCATGAACAATTAGATCTGACAACGCCATATCGTGGATTATTTTGACATTATTGGGTGTATTAACCTCAATTGGCCGTCCAGAACGTTCAGCGGCATTAGTACTTGTGCGACCACGACGAAAGACAATAAACAACTTAATTATCCCGTGGCATACCAAAAAACCGTTGCCATCACCTTAATGGCCGACAAAGTCTCCTTGGCCTTTTTCGGAGTCGGTTCACTCGGAGAGACCTAATGCTGCGTGGTCCCCGTAGAGTTGTATTTGACCAATGTTTCATCCACAGTTACAAAACGCCGCAAAAACTCATTCGAATCGCGGTTAAACAAAGCACCAAACAATCCTTTGAAGTTTATGGTCAATTGAGAGCAAAAACGGCAGACAGCTTTTTTGACCCAACTGATCATGTAAAATTGGCATACAGCTTTCTTTGACCCAACTGATCATGTAAAATCGATAACACACTGTCATATAAAATGATTATGGCAATCTCACGCACTTTTACTCTTCGATAGGTCAACGCCATATCGTGGACATTTTCGAAATTTTCGGGTGTATTGACCTCGATTGACCGTCCAGAACATTTAGCGCCATTTGTACATGTGCGACCACAACGAAAGTCAGTAAACCACCTTTTTACCATTGAAATCGATGGTGCAGAGTCCCTTATAGTATTTATTAAGATTTTCCTTGGTTTGATTGATGGTTTTTTCCGCAAAAAAAAATGTTTAAGGAGCACTCGAAATTCACTATTTCCATTTTTAACACAATCAACGAGGTTGTATTTTGTGAACAGCTGTTAAACACAAACTAAATGACGGAACTCTCTCAAAATTTGACAGTAATTTATTAATATTATTTATTACAATTAAAATTATATTTAGCTCGTTTGTATTATTTCGGTATGTTGCTTTTACATATTGATTAGCCGGGATTAACCTGCTCAAGACCTCTTGCATCTATATTTAAATAGAAGACAAGTTTTTAACAAAATGGCAAAGTGACATTTATTTTCGTGGCTGCACCTGCTTTTATCATGATTTCGGGTCCGTGACAACCCTCTTCAGAAAGCTTTGCTGCAATTGTTGAAAGTGAAACCAAACTCTATAAGGCCAGGCTCTCCCAAACGAATGAAAACTACTTTTCAACATTCTTTACACAATTTCCCACGAAAATACAACTCACTCTTGCCACCTCTAAAGAGACTCCACATGGAGTCTGGCCTTATAGAGTTCGGTTTTACTTTCAACAATTGCAGCAAAGCTTTCTGAAGAGGGTTGTCACGGACCCGAAATCATGATAAAAGCAGGTGCAGCCACGGAAAAAAATGTCACTTTGCTATTTTGTTTAAAACTTGTCTTCTATTTAAATATAGAAGCAAGAGGTCTTGAGCCGGCTAATCCCTGTTCCTTAAAATTATAATAAACTAATTTAAAGGGCACTAGTATCAAAGGCTATCGGCCGAGACAGTAGTATATTAACAGATGGTACTTGATGGGAGCAGTGTTGCATTTTGGTTTGAAAAGTCACGGAATTATTGATTTGCCCTTGTATATATGCATGTATAATTATGAAATGACCCAATCTATATTAAATAATAATTGTGTTTAATACACAAAAGCATTTTACTCTCATAGAAAATTAGTGAGAAAGTTTAAGTTGGTTGATCCTACGTATATAACATATACCTTTACCCATATTCACTTTTTAAGCCACTCTGACTGAAAGGGTTTTGGTTTGATTTAAAATTTTCAGCCATGTAATTAGTTTAATACAAAATTAATCTAAATCAGTCTTAACTACTCAATTTTACTACATTTGCCAGAAGAGTCCCACTTTTAGTTACATCTTGTATGCAATAAACATATTGCAGAATAAACTATAAAAAAAGCTACAGTCTGGCGTGGCCCTCCCCTTCTGGCTGTTCAGAAAAGCCAACCGAAAATAGGTTTTAGGACCCCCATGGACTAGGGAGTGAAACAGAGTGCTTTAAGTTAATTCTATGTCAAATGTTTGTAACTACCAAAAATATATGATCTAGACCCACTTTTAATTGTGTCAATCGACGTACTATCACCCGCTTATTTCATTTAATGATGTATGTCTCTTCGTCCGTTAATCTTACACACGTTTTATGATGTAAAATAAAAAGTACTGAATATTTTTGGACCAAATATTTCTTTATATATTTATTGATGTATATTGTATCCAAAAAGAATCTACTTATTCGAAATGTCCGCCTTTTGCCTTTACACTCGCCATAAGTCGCACTGGCCAATCGTCCATAGCTGCACGAACCTCGTCTATTGGAAAATTGGCCACAGCCCGAACCAAAGCATTCTTAAGAGATCCAATGTTGGGGTATCTTTTGTGACAAACCTTTTCCTCTAAAACCGTCCACAATTTGTAATCCAATGGGTTCAAATCTGAACTGCCTGAGGGCCATTCTTCAGAGATTATTCTTAATGATTCGACTCATGGACTTTTGCGTGATATTCATCTCAGGGGCCATGATTTTCTGTTTTCGGAGCGGATTTCTGTGAATTCTTGATTTAACGGCTTTGATGACATGCGGTGTTCGAACAGAGCGTTTGCGGCCCGACCGGTGGCGGCCTTTACCATCTCAAGTCTCCTCAAACAGTTTAATGCCTCGGTAGACGAACATGCGGCTCATCCGTAGTGGCCTGAGCATTTTGAAAATATCGCTTTTTTCATTTCACAATTGAAAAGCGCTATTACAGCGATAGGGTTGTCATTAACTGACCACTCCATGATGAAAGTTGAAACAATTGAACAGGGATTAACCGGCTCAAGACCTCTTGCTTCTATATTTAAATAGAAGACAAGTTTTTAACAAAAATGGCAAAGTGACACTGATTTTCGTGGCTGCACACTGCTTTTATCATGATTTCGGGTCCGTGACAACCCTCTTCAGAAAGCTTTGCTGCAATTTTTGAAAGTAAAACCGAGCTCTATAAGGCCAGGCTCTCCCTGAACGAATGAGAACTACTGCTACTTTTCAAGTTTCTTCACACAACAAGTAAGTTCCTGGTTCCAAGAGCGGGTGGTACTGAAACTAGAGAAAATGTCTGGTTTTGGAACAGGGAATTGTTAAGAGGCTTCACAACAGCTTCCAAAACGGTTTCTTGGTAAACTTTGGCCAATGTTTTGACTTCTTGCTCGCAGAAATGCAGGTTAGTGACCCCATCGTAAGAGATACCCCAGCAAACCATGACTGAAGCTCATGATGATCGGGTGCGATTATTATATAGCTCCTACTTCAAGCGATTTTACCAAAAACAATACAATTTTCTCACAAATTAAAATATGACATAAGATTTAAAATTTGGTTAAATTGGTTAAATTTTCAGTGGGCTTTTCTGAGCAACCAGGAATGCAGGGTATACTATAGTCGATCAGGTCCGACCTCAGGTTTTTTTTACTAGTTTACAATCTGTTAATTTTTTACCCGCAGCTGCAGTTAAATTTCCCCGCGATTAACCATAAGTCACCATGATAATTTTGAGAAATATCGGATTTGATTAGTCTAAGGCGGCAGAGCCTGACACCGAGTACGACAACTAAATGAAAATCCAAATAGATACGGTCTTACCAGTGGTGCTTTTAGGTCGCTTTTAACGCTGTATGCTTAGTTTAAGCAAGCTGGTATTTTTGATGTGGCCTGTAAAGAAACTGTATCTGAAATCTGGAAAGTCACGTGAGAGCTATAGGGAAACGGGAACTAAAATTGCGAATATTATAGTAGTTGGCTATTGGTCGCTTCCAACTAAGCATGAGCACAATCGATTTCAATCGGTGACTTTGGATTACAAATGTCTTTTAGTGTATTGGAACTCTAAGGCAGGTGAAATTCTTGTGTGAATATATAAAATGTGAACCGGTATGGTTAAAGGTTACTAGAGTTGAATATACCTTCTATATTCTAAAATGCACTATCTAATTTAGTGATAGATCAGATTTTGAGATCACCTGTAAAATGTGTCTGCTGAAATAAGAAAATTAAATAAATAAATAAAATAATAAACACAATATGTGTCAGCGCAAAGAAAACGGGACCTAAGGGTCAAAAAATCAGTTTTCATTTTTTTTCTTTTTTTGATGTACACAACATCTGAGCATCGAATGAGGACGATCCCATGCCCCAAAAGTGTTCCCTCGCAGAGATATGGGCGATTTATGAAAGTGAAGTCGACGATTCTAAGCGCAAAACGAAAGGGACCGAATCTTTAAAATGGCTCTCCTGAACAAAACTGGTTTTCAACCTTAGGTCCCTTTCTATTTTGCGCGTCACATATGGTTAAGTTTTACCAAGCTTGAATATTGATGATTTATAGTTTTAAAATATAAGGTAAAGCTCAATTTGCATGGGCTAAATGTAAACTTGAACTAAAATGGTGAAATTTTACCAGGCTTGATTATAAATAACCCATAACTCACTTCGCGTAATTTGAGCTAGAGCGGATGTCTGAAGTGGCAGCATCTTGAATCGGGAGAGAAATTTGCCTGGGGTTGTGTGAAAGCACGGACTAATGTAGTTCAATCTCATCTGTCCATGTTTTCACATAGCCCCAGATCTATCCTATGCCGCACACTCGAACGACGGCAATATATACATTAATATATTATTTGACTTGGTTACAAATTCCCTTAGATGCACTATTCTATATACTTAGTAGGGACATAAATACTGTTACAACATTGAACACAACCATTTCAATAGTAGAACTGAACATACCCCGTTAATGTCATATGTGACGCGCAAAATAGAAAGGGACCTAAGTTTAAAAACCAGTTTTGTTCAGGAGAGCCATTTAAAGATTAGGTCCTTTTCTATTTGCACTTAGAATCGTCGACTTTACTTTCATAAAAAGCGCATATCTCTGGGAGGGAACACTTTTGGGGCATAGGATCGGTCTCATTCGATGCTCAGATGTTGTCCACATCAAAAAAAAGTAAAAAGTTGATGACAAGTTTTGTTCAGAAGAGCCATTTTAAAGATTAGGCCCCTTTCTATTTGCGCTTAGAATCGTCGACTTCCCTTTTATAAAACGTGCATATCTCTGGGAAGGAACACTTTTGGGGCATGGGATCGGTCTCATTTGATGCTTAGATGTTGTCCACATCAAAAGAAGAAAAAAAAATGAAAATTGATTTTTTTTTATTCTTAGTTCCCATTCTCTATGCGCTGTCACATATGGGTTTTAAAAGCTAACCTCAAAAGCGTTAGTTTGTAACGGTATTTTAAAATTGTTTCAACTTTCATCATGGGGTGTTCAGATAATGAGAACCGTATCGCTGTAAGAGAGCTTTTCAAGTGTGAAATGAAAAAAACGCGATATTTTCAAAATGCTCCGGCCACTAGGGATTAGCCGCATGTTCGTCTACCGATGCATAAAACTGTTTGAGGAGATTGGAGATGTAAAAGACCGCCGCCGGTCGGGCCGCCCACGTTCTGTTCAAACACCGCATGTCATCAAAGCCGTTAAATCAAGAATTCACAGAAATCCGCTCCGAAAACAGAAAATCATGGCCCTGAGATGAATATCAAAAGACTTGGGACTTGGGGCTTTCAAACGATGTACCGGACATTTATTGACTGCAGCTTTAAAAAAAATAGGATTGAAAAATGCAAACGTCTTTTGGTGAAGCACGCTGATAACTTGCACAGAAAAATGTTGTTCACCGATGAAAAAAATTTTACCGTTCATGAAAAAATTTAACAAGCAAAATGATAGAGTGTCTGCGCGGTCATCTAAGGAAGCATCTGAACTGATCCCAAACCAGCTTCAGTCATGGTTTGGTGGGATGTATCTTACGATGGGGTCACTGACCTGCATTTCTGCGAACAAGGAGTCAGATATAGGCCAAAGTTTAACAAGAAACCGTTTTGGAAGCTGTTATGAAGCCTCTTAATATTTGCCTGTTCCAAAACCAGCCATAGACTTTCCTGCAGGATTCTGCGCCGGCCCATTAAGCTAAAACGTCCCTGGCCTGGCTTCGAAAAAATTTGCCAGCGTTCATTTCCTCTGAAGAATAGCCCTCAGGCAGTCCAGATTTGAACCCATTGGATTACAAATTGTGGACGGTTTTAGAGGACCAGTTTTGTTACAAAAGATACCCGTAACATTGGATCTCTTAAGACTGCTTTGGTTCGAGCTGTGGCCAATTTTCCCATGGACGAGGTTCGTGCAGCTATTGTAGATTGGCCAGTGCGACTTAAGGCTTGTGTAAAGGCAAAAAATAAAAAAATATTTGGTCGAGAAACATTCAGTGCTTTTTTTATTTTACAGCATAAAACGTGTGGAACAGTAGGTACGTTCCTACTAAGTACTTAATGTTAGCAAGTTCGGATTTAATATCATTATAAAAGAGACACAAACCCAAAAGGGCCCTTGCATGGGGCTATGGAAAAGCATGCACCGATATGTGTACAAATAGTACGAGAATTGATTAAACCTCTCCCAAAATGTACTATACCTTATTTGAGCATGATCGTTTAATGTGGATTTAGGACCTTAAATCGGGAGGGACCTTTTTAAGAGAAAACTTGCACCGATATAGTCCATTAATTTGTGGCTGTTTAAGAGTAGTTGACCTCAATTATTCGACTTAAGTTTGGTCACCAAACGCTGTATAGCCCACAATCTTATCGTTGAAAGGGTGGCCAGATGGTAATGATAGATTTTCCAATTGCTATACATCGGAACCTTTAATCCAATTACCAATGCCGTCCAGATGTCAAATATTTGTTCAGTTGTTACATAAAACAAGTGGGCAATTCGTAAGTTTGGCCGGATCAAAGCTTCTTTGCTCTCCACCATGGATTTCGTTGGAGTATGGTATTGACAGCGTTGGAGGATATGGTTCTTGGTTGCGGGTCCATGTCTAACTGAAGTACATTGTTGAAGCTCAATGAACCGCGATACTCTTCAGATTCGTGAGTTTTATTGATTTGGAGAACCCACACGCAGAGAAAAGATATGGTTACACTATGGTCACCGCAACAGTAATATGTTCTCTACAATAAAAGCATGTTTGTCGCAACCATAGTATTGTTTCTTGAATTTCGTTTTGACAATAGTATGATTGCGACAATATTGTTATTGTTGAAATGTAACAATAGTATAATTGCCAAATTTAGAAATGAAAATATGGTTGTAGCAACCATATAAACATGGTTGGTGCAACAAAAATATTGTTGTTTAAAATTTACTTTAACAATAACTTGATTATGGCAATCATACAGTATGGTTGCGACTATGAACAGGTTTTATAGAGCATACATGTATGTGTGTGCGTATGTTTTTTTGATATACAAAAAAAAACACATACACACGATACAGTGAATGGTTGCTGTCCATAAAAAAAACAACAACAATCGGAAGGTAGTTCGAGGGATTTTTATTGCGTTTACTTTGTTCTGTGAAATACTCTAATACCGACTGGTTCTCGTTTATTTAAAATCTGCCTGCACTTAAGTATATAGCCATTGATCATGGTCTAATCACATTCGTTACTTGGTGTCTACGGATGGTGAAGTAGCATTCACCCCTGCTGGCAACTAAAAGTTTTTTTGATCGTTGGAGTATATATTTTTGTATCTTGATTAAAATGTTTACTAATAGTATGGTTAAGTGTGAATCATACTATGGTTGTGGAAATCATAGTATGGTTGTGTGTGAATCATACTATGGTTGTGAGGATCATACTATGGTTGTATGACAAACATACTATGGTTGTGAGGATCATAATATGGTTGTGGAGATAATAGTATGGTTGAGTGTGAATGATACTATGGTTGTGTGAGTCATAGTATAGTTGCGTGTGAATCATACTCTAATTGTAAGGATCATACTATGGTTGTATGAGAAACATACGATGGTTGTGAGGATAATAAAACGGTTGTGAAGATAATAGTATGGTTAAGTGTGAATCATACTATTGTTGTAAGGATCATAGTATGTTTGTGGAGATCTTAGTATGGTTGAGTGTGAATCATACTATGGTTGTGGGGATCATAGTATGGTTATGTGTGAATCATACTATGGATGTGGGATCATAGTATGGTTATGTGTGAATCATACTATTGCTGTGAGGATCATAATATTGTTGTGTCACAACCATATACCCAACAATAGTATGATCCTCTTCGAATATTGTCACCCCAACCATAATTTGTTTCTGCGTGATTCGGGCCATAAATTAAAACAAATCTAAGGAGTTTAAGCATATCTGAAGAGATTTTTAAGGAAATTCCACTGTTTCTGAGTAACCATATGCTAATTTTCGAAGCGACGTCTTGTTCGGCATTATAGGGATTGGGGCAAGACCTCATATATAACATAATCGTTGAGAAATATTAATTTCAGATTCGTAAAAAAAATGTTGTTGTTTTTTTAATACCCATAGTTTAAAGACCCCTGTACGCAAGTTCGAGTGCAAAATTGGCCCGAATTCTAGATCTAGGTACATTCGAGTTTTTCGATTTAGTTTGATCTTATGTAGGTACACATTTGGATTTGTTAGAAAAGTTTACTGTATCTGTATATACTTATACATTAATGTCCGAACATTAGGGCACGGTTTTTAGACCCTATGACCAGTAGAATACGCGAAATGTTAAAGCCTCCAATTCAAGACCTTAAATTACTTTAAATCGTAAAATTACTGTGTTATTCTGATTCGATTTTAATACCCATATGCACGTAGTTCAATGAGGCTGATTTTTGGGCCCCCGCGGATTGTAGGAAATTTCACCGTTTCTGGAAACCCATATGTCCCGATTTTTAGGGGACGGTTTTTGAGCCCCTAATTCCGCTGAATCCAATGGGCACTCCCGTTTATGAGAAGGTTAAATATTCTATGTCTACTTCTTCCAAAATAAATCTGATTTGGAAAAAAGGAAATCAAATTTCATAGCAAATATGTTAAAAAATTTTGTCAATAAATTTTTTTATTCCCTCAAAGCGCAACTTTTTTCCCTTTTGCCCGATATGGACCATTTTCATTACCAACCCTTTGCCGTCTATAAGGCATGTGTCTGGTTAGTTTAAAGGCTATACTTCTTTTCGTTAAGAATAAACCATGCTTCCAACAAACGGGCAGACGGTCATGGCTAAATCATCCTAGAATTTAATGACGATTAATAATACAGGGTGGGCGATTTAAAATATTAAATTTGAATCGGCTGTTCGAAAAAAAGTCCTAAAAATGTTTTCAAATTTCTGGTTTTATTAGAGAGGTCAAACTTTGTGATTTAATAATGGAACACAATATGATTCATATGCCTACCACAACTGGTTCGGCAGTACCTCATCCGATCAACACAATTTTTAAGTACATTATCGATTATTTCGGTTTAGTCTTTTCAAAGCCAACTTCGATTTTATGTTTCAACACTACAAGTGTCTCTAAATACTTTGCGTAACATTAAGCCTTTTTGGAAGGCTTCAAATGGCTTAAATCATAGTTTCGAGGCGGCTAATTGACATCAAAAAATCGTCTGATTATTCGGTTTTCAAAAACAGTGCGTAACATACGATGGTTGCGTTGGCTGTGTGGCATGTCTCCTCGTCTTGTTGAAATCACATGTCGTCAATGTATTTCTCTTGAATTTTTTGTTTTTAAAAATTCCTCAACGTTAACGCTCACCGTTGACGGTAACGGCTGCTCATTGCTCATTTTCGAAAAAAAATAGCCCAATGATGCCGTCAGCCCAAAATCCACACCAAACATTGACTCCTCGTTGAGGATGAATTCGCTACTACATAGTCACGTGTGGGTGTGGTGGGGTCTGTGAACCAAATATGCAGCAATTTTGCTTATTTAAGTAGCCACCAAGATAAAAACAGCCTTCATCTGAAACATCGATTTTTCGGTAAAAAATTCTTCATCTCCTGCCAAACCATCTTCAGCCCACTGGGCGAAGCAAAAACGCGTCGTATAGTGTTCTATTATTTAATGACAAAGATTAGCCCTTCCAAAAAACCAGAAAATTATCAGTACAGTTTTTACAGCCGATTCAAATTTAAAATTTGTTTTAATGGACCAACCTTTAAACTTAGTAGGGACAAGAATACTGTTACACACGTTTTATGCTGTAACATAAAAAGTACTGAATGTTTTGGACCAAATATTTTTTAATATATTTATTGAAGTATATTGTATCCAAAAAGAATCTACTTATTCGAAATGTCCGCCTTTTGCCTTTACACACGCCTTAAGTCGCACTGGCCAATCTACAATAGCTGCACGAACCTCGTCCATGGGAAAATTGGCCACAGCTCGAACCAAAGCAGTCTTAAGAGATCCAATGTTGGGGTATCTTTTGTGACAAACCTTTTCCTCTAAAACCGTCCACAATTTGTAATCGAATGGGTTCAAATCTGGACTGCCTGAGGACCATTCTTCAGAGGAAATGAACGCTGGCAAATTGTTTCGAAGCCAGGCCTGGGACGTTTTAGTCTTATGGGACGGCGCAGAATCCTGCTGGAAAGTTCATGGCTGGTTTTGGAACAGGGAATTGTTAAAAGGCTTCTCAACAGCTTCCAAAACGGTTTCTTTGGCCGATGTTTTGACTCTTTGCTCGCAGAAATGCAGGTCAGTGGCCCCATCGTAAGAGACACCCCACCAAACCATGACTGAAGCTGGGTGATGACCCTTTTCCACCCTTGGGAACAGTTCAGATGCTTCCTTAGATGACCGCGCATACACTCTATCGTTTTGCTTGTTAAATTTTTCCTGAACGGTAAAAATTTTTTCATCGGTGAACAAAATTTTTCTGTGCAAGTTTTCAGCGTGATTCACCAAAAGACGTTTGCATTTTTCAATTATAGTTTTTGTTAAAGCTGAAGTCAATAAATGTCCGGTACGTCGTTTAAAAGCCCCAAGTCCCAAGCCTTTTTTAATGATTCCACTCATGGTCTTTTGCGTGATATTTATCTCACGGGCCATGATTTTCTGTTTTCGGAGCGGATTTCTGTGAATACGGCTTTGATGACATGTGGTGTTCGAACAGAGCGTGGGCGGCCCGACCGGTGGCGGTCTTTTACATCTCCAGTCTCCTCAGACAGTTTTATGCATCAGTAGACGAGCATGCGGCTAATCCCTAGTGGCCGGAGCGTTTTGAAAATATCGCTTTTTTCATTTCACACTTGCAAGGCGCTATTACAGCGATACGGTTCTCATTATCTGACCACTCCATCATGAAAGTTGAAATAATCTTAAAATCCCGTTACAGACTAACGCTATAGAGGTTAGCTCTCAAAACCCATATGACATTAACGGGGTATGATCAGTTCTACTATTGAAATGGGTGTGTTCAATGTTGTAACAGTATTTATGTCCCCACTAATTATTTACTTTAAATGGTCGAAGATATGTATTTCGAGGTGTTACAGACGGCATGACAAACTTATATATAAGTATATACTTCCATACTACGGGGGTGAATTTCGTCGAGAAGTCGCTCATTATCATGTCTTAAGTTCGTTATTAATAGAAAAGTTTGAGCCAGTATATTTCTAAGACTATAATGATACCAATCAATGCAACATATTAAAAATATAGCTGCTGTAACGGCCATTATCGGGACACCCCCAGAAATATCGATTCGGCACTGCTAAGCTCAACTAATTGCACATGGCTAGAGAGCAATGCTTGCTTGTTTTGCGGTTCGGTTTGGGCCTGCATTGTTATACGATTGTGTTGACGCGAGAAATTCATGGCGATCACAGCCAATGGCATGATTTAGTTTATAGAAATTATTATCACCCTACTGCAGCATACCCTGTGATGCGGGATATTTTGTGCCATTCGAAGAATATTCATGAAATGGAAATGATATTCGGAAAAAGAGACTACAAATTAAATGAATGATAGTAGTACTGGACTATCAGTTCACTACGTTGCATACATCACGACATGGACGAAAAGGTAGACGCATCTGAGTGTGGACGAGAAGGTGGACGCATCTGAGTGCGTGTATGTGGTGCTTGTTTAAATCCGTACTCAATTTCAGTTGGAAAACATTCACGTGAGTCTGTGTGCGCGTGGATTCGGACACGGACATGGACATGTCACATGTGCCCGTTTCCATATCTACGTGTGTTACGTGGTAGTAGCGATAAATAAAATTATTTAACGCACACATGTATAAAGATGATCCAGCAAGCGTACTCGAGAAAAATTATTTTATGTCCGATTTGCAGTCCCAGACATTTTGTCGGCCCGCCCAACTCAATCTTTTTTTTTTATTGTTGAATTAAATTTTATTTAAATTTTTTTGCTTTTGCTTGGTTTGCTTTATAATATTTCTATCATACATATGCGTATAAATTTAATTAATTATACGATAGTATAAAAGTATTGACTTAAACTATCGAATGAGGCGACTATCGATAGTTTGACAGATCTAGCTCAGTTTCATTCAAATCGGACAGAGGTTATTTTTCGAGCGTACACTCCTACGTCCGAACCCACGTATATTCTACACACCCACCCATGTATCGATATTAATGTGAGGTTGTGTTTATCCATGAATGTCCGCTGATTGGGCTTGTTGGGTGTGCATTGTGTTGGTGGGATTGTGTAAGTGCGGGTGTGTGTGTGTGGTGGCGTTGTATAAACAAATTATTGCAACAAATTGAAGGAAATTTAATAAACAAACTTAACCCAATTGGTCAGCTGTGTACACACACACACATCTCACATACATATATACACACCCCCAAACATACTTCTACTTGACCGATTCGCGAATATATATAATTGTGTCATACAGATTCGCATAACCACCATTATGGGTGCATACTCACTTTGTCAATCCGTTTGCAACATCCAGATACGTGGACCTGAGATCTTGTTAAGTATTAATATATGTTTTCCTGATCGTCGTAAAAATATAAGACGATTCAGTAATGTCTATCTGTCTGTAAGTGGAAAACATACTGCAAGCCCGAATATTGTAGTTATACAGGGTTGAGTTGATGCTCTGAAAGGGTTGGCAATAAAAATTGGCCAGATCGGGCAAGAGGTTAATTTTTTTCTGATAAATGGCTGAGCCTTTAACATTATTGGGCGAAGGGAGTGTTAAACCGCCTTTATAACTCAGCTATAACTCATTAGAGGTGTTAATTGTATTGGGCACATACATACACAGAGAAAAAATCAGTTCGAAAACGGTCCGAACTACAAATATTCAGTTGGATAAACATACTTTCTGTTGCAATCACCAACATTCCATGGTATTGATGGTTACATTCTTCGACTTACCATAAGATAGTAGCCACAATAATATTACTTTTCTTACAGCTAATGTGATTATTGGATTTGGTTGTACTTACCACTAATTAGTTGTGACAACAAATTATTTCTTTGTAGTAACCAAACCCTGTTTAGTTCGCTGTTGTACACTACGCAACAAAAGAACAAAAGATCGTGGGGGTTAATCGTGATTATATTAAATTCCTGATGATTATAGTAAATTCGCAAAAGGACGACCCTAGAAGGTTCGAGTTATGTTTTAATTGCCAAGGCAATTTTTGGTTTTCAACGCAATACCATATGAAATACGTTTAAACTTATTACATAATTCTTTGTTTTACCGAATTATCGTGATGAGATGTCTTAAATGAAATAGAATGGAGTTTACTTTCCTTTTTTCGAAAAAGTGAGCAAAAAGAAAACAATGTTTTCGAAATTATTTCTGTTGGGTCGTGTCCTTTTTAATGAAATTGGATAAAGGTTTTCAAATATGGTAATTATTTGATTAAAACGTTTCACTAAATTACTACTATTTGTATTTTAGTGTAGATCGTCTAAAACCAAATCAGAATATTTCCAGGATAATCAGACTCTTTACGTCTTTTTTTTAATTTTTTAAAAAAACATAATGAACAAGTTATTTTAAAAATGGAAACCAAAATCAACACAGATAGGCTTTTAAATATTAATTTATTTATGACATGAACAGTTATTATTCTGGTTAAAATTAGTGAAATGTAATGGCTATGGTTGCCAGGCAGACTGTACAGCTGTTTCTAAGCCTGCCAAGGGTTTTCTTCAGCAGTCTTTGTCAACGGATTACTCCGGCTACAAATCAAATGACTTATACGGGAGTCTCATTTGAATTACTGAGAATTACCCTTCTCCAATTTTTTAGTTGATTCTAAAAAAGAAACAACAGAAGGGGTCGAACCAGAATAAAAACTGTTCAAGTCTTAAAAATGATAAAAGACCGAATATGTAAATGTAAACAGCACAAAAAAAACATATTAATTTTTTACTTAATTATTTCATCTTTATCTTTAAATTTGTTTACACTTTAAAATCAAAATTGAATTTGACCCACCTTCCAAGTTGATGCAGGCAACTCAAAATGGGAAGGATCTTTGTGTGGGAGTAATTCGAAACTTGGACCGATATGGAAATTTCACCAGAAATGCGTTTGGTAACTCGCAATTCTATAAACCTCAATTCGTGATGGTAGAAATAAAAGATTCAGCGGTTTATCTAAAAATAAATGTCAGAGACAGCTCTTTACACTTTTTACAAAGATTCTGGCAAAGAATTCTATTTTAGGCTTTATTATTTTTCAGTTATTGTTAGGCTTGAGGTCATAAGCAAAAAGCAGATGTTGGTGTTTTTATAATTTATTTAATTTTAAATAACCCAATACGAGTATTTCGAACGGACTTCGTCGTTCATCATCAGGGGTAGTCAGTAACAATATTCGAAGAGCACCATACTATTGTTGGTTAGATGGTTGTGGCACAACAATATTATGATCATCACAACAATAGTATGGTTCACACACAACCATACTGTGATCCCCATAACAATATTATGGCCCTCACAACAATATAATCATTCAAACGCAACCATACTATGATCCCCACAACCATATTATGATCCTCATAACCATAGTATGTTTAACGTACAACCATAGTATGATTCTCACAACCATAGTATGATCCTAACAACCATAGTATGACTTACGCACAACCATACTATGATCCCCAAAAATGTTTGTAAAGACAGGAATACGTTTTTATTCAACAATAAAGAGTTTTGTTAAGTAAGTTATGTAACAATGAGAGTGATTTATTTAACAGTAAAAAAATCATTTATTAAAAATATTTTAGTTATACTAATCCGTATTTTTTTTGAAAAAAAATATTTTTTATTACTATTATTTTGTAAGAATCGTAAAACTAACATTGTCAAATTAAAAAAATAGGTTTTTCCGGTATGATTGCCGTAATCATGTTATTGTTAACATAAAATCCATGAAAGCAATACTTTTGTCCCACCAACCATATTTATATTGTTGCTATAACCATATTTTCATTTTTAAATTTGGCAACAATACTTATGTTACATTTCAACAATATTAATATTGCCGCAATCATACTTTTGTGAAAATGAAATTCAAAAAACAATACTATGGTTGCGACGACCACACTTTTACTGCAGAGAACATAATATTGTTGCCGTGACCATATAGTAACCATATCTTTTCTCTGCGTGTATGTGCATATCTATCCGTGTCAGTTTTAAAGTTCATTCTCTTAGATGTAGGAACGTCGTTGATGTAAAACATCTCCAAGGTGTATCTTCTCTTATAAATCCTCCCTTGTGCTAAAATTTCTACGTCGTTAAAGTTTGGCTTGTGTCCAGTCAAAGTACAGTGGTTCGCAAGGGCAGTCTTCTGCTCGATTGGTCTATCAACAGCTTTTAGCTCAGATTTGTGAGAAGAAAGTCTAGACTTTAGTTTTGTCCAAGTAGTGCCAACATATACCTTTAAGCATACATTGGACTTGTCACCATCACATTTAATCTTGTAAAGTAAATTGGACTTTTCTCCACTGTCCACCTTCGATTTTGTCTTACTAAATAATTCGTTAACTGTCCTAAACGTTCGGGGCGCTAATAATAATTTGCCATTGGTATTCTAATTGAAGTAACTTGAATATCGATGGTGATGGTGATTTACTCATGAAAGTAATCTTAAGTGATCTTAGTCCATCAAATCTTAAAAATGGATATAAATTCCCACCTTAAATCTGCAGTAAAAAATCTGTGCAAATCAAACAAAACCCGTAATCCATTCTGAAAGAGCAATGGTGTTCCTCAGGTTAGCCACACTTATTTAACCTAGAAATATGCTAAAAGAAATGGAGTTTCGAAGTAAGTATTGTAATATCGATATCACTTGCATTTTTATAATGGTAACACTATTAAAACGCAAAACATTGCAAAGGAAGGTTTTTATTCCAGATACTTAACGAAAATGACTAAAGGCTGCTAAATGAATTCTTGAAAAATGTTCGATAAAGGTTCAAACTTCATATCAAGAAACTGAGCTAGCATCCATTTATAATAGCCATGTTCTTAATGAGATTTAAATGGTCCCCATTAAACGAATTATCCTACGCGCAGAAAAAAAGTATGGTTGTGGTGACAATATTCGAAGAGGATAATACTATTGTTGGATATATGGTTGTGGTACAACAATATTATGATCTTCACAACAATAGTATGATTCACGCATAACCATACTATGATCCCCACAACCATAGATGATTCACACTCAACCATATTATGATCTCCACAACAATAGTATGATTCACACTCAACCATACTATTATCGCCACAACCATATTATGATCCTCACAACCATAGTATTTTTCTTATACAACCATAGTATGCTCCTCACAACCAAAGTGTGATTCACACACAACCATGCTATTATCCGTACAACCAAAGTACGAGTATGATGCAATCAACCATACTATGATCGCCAAATTTTTTTATTAGGATTGGGTGTTGTTATTAAAAAATAGATTTTTATCATGCAAGTAATTTTAAATTGCATTACAATTAGTTCATGGACAGATTGGGCCCATGTTTCTATTGAACATTTAATTCAAGAAAAAAAAATATTTATTCCAACGGTAGTCGAAAATACTTTTAGTTGCCAGCAGAGATGAATGCTACTTCACCATTCGTAGACCCCAAGTAACGAATGTAATTAATCCATGATCAATGGCTATAAACTTAAGTGCAGGCAGATTTTAAATAAACGAGAACCAGTCGGTATTAGAGTATTTCACAGAACAAAGTAAACGCAATAAAAATCCCTCGAACTGCCTTCCGATTGTTGTTGTTTTTTTTTAATGGACAGCAACCATTCACTGTATCGTGTGTATGTGTTTTTTTGTATATCAAAAAAACATACGCACACACATCCATGTATGCTCTAAAAATCCTCTTTTGTTTTGTTCATAGTCGCAACCATAATGTATGATTGCCGTCATCATATTATTGTTAACGTAAATTTTAAACAATAATACTTTTGTTGGACCAACCATGTTTATATGGTTCCTACAACCATATTTTCATTTCTAAATTTGACAATAATACTATTGCTACATTTCAACAATAGTAATATTATCGCAACCATACTGTTGTCAGAATGGAATTCAAAAAACAATACTATGGTTGCGAAGAACATGCTTTTATTGTAGAGAACATATTACTGTTGCGTAACCAAATCTTTTCTCTGCGTGTATATAATTTCGAAAAAGGCTCAATAACCCTATCATACGTAATTTTGACCAAGTCGGTGGTAGAACCCTACATAGATAGCTGCCGTTTACTAATGAATGCAGATATTATGACAAACATGGTATGTTTGAATAAGCGTACGAGGGCGGCTCGGAAACTTCTTAGCCTAGCACAAAAAGCGCGGTATAAACAGAAAAAAATTAAGTGTTTTGGAAAATTCCATCTCTGCTATGAACTCATGTTAAATTTTGTTTCGATCTGGCAACTCCTTCATATAGAAACAGGTGTTCACAAAAGACGCATCCGCCATTTTTTTTACAAAGGAAAAATTAGAAATGCGTTGTGTCATTAAATATTTACATAAAAAAGGTTTATCGGGACAAGAAATTCATAATGATATGGTGAATGTGTTAGGTGAAAGTGCTCCTTAATATGCAACAGTAAAAAATTTGGTTGCTGAATTTAAACGTGGTCATACAAGCATTGAAGATGATCCACGTAGTGGACGTCTAAAAACAGCAACAACAACAGAAGTTGTAGCCAAAGTGCGTGATATGGTATTAAATGATCGACGAATAAAAGTGCGTGAAATAGCTAATATCATGGGCATCTCAAATGATCGAGTCCATTTAATTTTGCATGAAGAACTACAGATGAAAAAGCTTTCTGCAAGATGGGTGCCGCACTTGTTAACAGTCGACCGAAAACGCATAAGAATAAACATTTCTCAAGCTTGTTTGGATCGTTTTCAGCGAAATAAAATCGATTTTAAGGGTCATTTCATAACTGTTGATGAGACATGGATCCACCACTATACTCCAGAGACAAAAGAACAATCCAAACAATGGACTGAAGCTAGAGGAAGTGTCCCAAAGATGGCAAAAACAATTCAATCGGCTGGTAAGGTTATGGCAACGGTTTTTTGGGACTTCAAAGGTATTTTATTGATTGACTATCTGCAAAAGGGTAAAACAATAAATTCAGAGTACTATTGCAACCTTTTAGATCAATTAAATGTACAAATTCGAGAAAAATGTCCTGGCTTACAACACAAAAAAATAATTTTTCATCAAGACAACGCGCCAGCGCACCAGAGTGTTTTAACAATGGCTAAAATCAACGAATTAATGTACGAGTTGCTTGACCACCCACCTTATTCTCCTGATTTAGCTCCCAGTGACTTTTACCTGTTCCCAAATATAAAAAAATTCCTTGCTGGCAAGCGTTTTACCTCAAATGTAGATGCAATTACAGTTGTAAACCACTATTTTGAAGACCTTGAGGAAAACTATTTTAATCAAGGGATAGAATTGCTAGATAAGCGTTGGACTAAGTGTATTGAAGTTTCAGCAGATTATATTGAAAAATAAAAATATTTTTGAAAAGAACTTTCTTAACCGCCCTCGTATTATGGTGGCGAGTCCGGGTCGTATGTGTTAATTTTACTCTATTTATGCAACAACTTCGATACACATTCAGTCTCTTGTGGATAAATTAATTTATAAATGGGAACATTTGGGCTCCCTCCCTCCATTCAGATAACCATCATCACACATAATCTGATTGAACTTTGTATTCAGATGCTCAAACAGCGTATATTGGTGGTGAGATTTGCATTTTGGCTTGGTATTTAGTGGGAATTATTTACATGATACTCGTAGAACGTGACTTGACAGGTTTTTAATATCCTCCACTCAGGCTTGACCTTGTTTTATTGCATGGAGACCCCATAAAATGTATACAAGTAATCTAGAAAATCTCCGTTGTCTGTCGCAATATTGAAAATACGAGCCAAAATTTTAGCGCAGGTAGCATTGACAATGTTGGTATTGAAAATAAGCTACTGTAGCCGAGGGTGTGCAACTCAGTTCTAGAACATCATTTTGGAGTGGTGGCCTCATTGACCTATTATTTATGGAAAATATTGATCGCAACTCTATTTCGTTAAACACTACAACAGGCTAAATCATTTTTTGTGGCCGTAGATCAAAGCTGTAGACTGGGACAAACTTTGGTTTTAGAAGACCCATGTGAAAATCGTTATTTTGCTCGCCACCACTTTGGAGGTGCGAATTGACGCAGATTGACTTTTGTTTATTTGTATAAATACTAAAATAAATACTAAAAAAAATCCCTATTGCACCTGCTGAAAAATGTTTTTACTCTATGCAAAGTTCAAAAAAAAAAATGTGGATGCCATAATGGCCAAAGCCGCTTAGGCCAAATCGAATCCTAGAAATAAAAAATATGTGTGGGTTAGGCCAAAAACGCATGATACGTTTTAGTCAAAACACTTAATGCACTTGAATGTCCATGTTCGTAAAAACGTCATCAGCATTTTAGTGAGAATAATTTGCGAAGTATTTTTGAAAGAAGTCTATTATCTTATAAGTCTATTGGCGAAAGCCGAAGATCCAGTACAAGAATTTACAAACTTCCTGGAGTAAATAATGTCGGAATGCATGTCTGCAAAAGATATTTTAAGCAGATCTTACAAATAACCGATGCTCGTATTACACGTGCACTTAATCATAGAGCACCTGGAAGTGGCACTACTACACCAAAATTGGAAAAAAGAAGAAGAAGACTCCGACCTCATAATAAGACCAGCGTAGAAGCTACAGAAATCGTGAAAGAACTTATCAATTGTTGTAAGTGAAACGTTGACCTTTAGTGTTGTTATTTTATAAAATTATTTTTCGGCTTGAGGTCATTTATTTAAACTCGTTGTTCTATGTGTTGTTTAATTTTTATTTATCCCAATATTTCGATTGACTTCGTCAATCATCTTCGGAGATTGTCACTGACAAAATACAAAACATGATTACATTTAATAAACAAAACATTAACACAATATTTGAAAAATAATTACATTGACAAAACAATGTCGTCCGTCTGATTATCGCTGTCAACTGATTTTTGTGTTACTCTTCAGCTTGCGTCTGTGCTTATGCACCACATTTCTATATATGTGTGCGATCCCATCTGTGTCCATTTTGTAATTAATTCTCCTCTCATTAGGTACGTCAATAATGTTAAGCATTTCGAGAGTGTATCTTCTTCTATAATTTCTCTCTTGCGCACCAATTTTTACGTCGGTAAAGTCAGGCTTATGTCCAGTCAATGTACAGTGGGCCGCAAGTGCGGTCTTTTGTTCTATGGGCCTATTTACTGCTTTTAGATCAGATTTGTGGGACGAAATTCTTGTCTTAAGTTTAGTTTTAGTAGTGCCGACATATACCTTTTGGCATATGTCGGACTTGTCACCATTGCACTTTATTTGGTAAACAACGTCTGATTTATCTTCGTTATTTATAAGAGATTTTGTCCTGCTAAATAAACTGTTTACTGTACTGTGTGTCTTTAGTGCAAGTTTATATTTGTCTTTGTTATAAATGTTGGAATGGCTAAGCCTTTCTGAAAAACCCGGTATACGGGTATATGTTGTTGGTTTATATATTTTTGTTACAGGTTCTGCGATGACAGCTGAGGAATTGGATTTTGATTTCCATTTGTTTAGTAGGTCTGTGATGGTTTTGTGTGGGAAGTCATTTTGCCTTAAAATGGTTCTAATTTTTACTAAATTGTGTTTGTGAAACTCTATGTCGCTAATATCTAAAATTCTATTGATGAAGTTAGTCGCTGTCTTAATTATTACTCGTCAAGGATGCTTTGAACTAAAGTTAATAAGTCTGCCAGAAGCTGTAGGTTTTTGGTACCAATCTAATTTTATTAACTGACCTTGTCGACAAACTATTGAATCTAAATATGGTAATTTTCCGTCCTGTTCTATCTTCATTATAAACTGTATTTGTCTGTTAAATGAGTTGAGTACATCCAGAGTGTTCTTAATTTCTTTTTTCTTAAAAATTCCAAAGAGATCGTCCACATTTTTCGTTAATAATTTTGGTTTGTATGTCATCTTATCTAGTAAGGTGCCTAGAAGCTCTTCCATAACTATGTCGGTTATTACTGGGGATGCTGGAGAACCCATAGGCATCCCTTTTCGCTGCTCGTATATCTTTTCATCATATTTAAAATACCTAGTCTCCTTTATGCAAAAGGTCCTTTGTAATATTTGTAAATTCCCTTATAGTGTCCCATTTCTGTTCAATTGTCTTAATTGCGATATTTACTGGGATGCTTGGAAATAGAGAAATAACGTCAAAAGAAACTGAAACCTCATCATCATTAATACACATTTCGTAAATTTTACTCTTGAAATGCTTGGAATCCCTTACGTTGTATTTCGATTCCTTCGTCAAGTTTTTTAAAATCCCAACTAAATATTTACAGAGCCCATATCCAGGGGAGTTTATTGAAGAGCATATGGGCCTAAGAGGAGTACCATCTTTGTGTATCTTTGGGAGTCCGTAAATTCTGAGGTATAAATTTCGGAGGTATAGCTCCCACTATTCAAAAAATAAGAATATTCAAAGAGAATTTCTCGACCCTACCTTAAATATATCGATTATGTACGAGATATATCGTGGAACTGTAGAAATTGGCAAAGTTGTATCTAAATTCGTTTTTACCAAAATCTTTTCAGAAAACTTTAATTTGCATTTTCGAGCTCCAATTTCCGACAGCTGCAAAAAATGTGATTTTTTTAAAGTAAAAGCGAAGCCGCAGGTGATCCTTCTGAAAAGGAAAGGATTACGAGCGAAAGAGATTTACATCACCGAAAAGCTGAATCAGCTAGAATTGGGAAGAATATGCAGTTACTCGTATATAAGTAGCATTCGGTCTTATGAAAACTCTGCCGACACTAGTCATTTCCACAGGGGTAGCTTACTACAAAAGACAGGTATGGACCTATTGTCTTGGTATTATTATCACGAACAAGTCATTTGTGTATACCTGGATTGAGGGAATAGCTTCATGTGGCCTACAGCAAATAGGGTCTTGCATTATGCATTACGTGAAAGCCAATGTCAAATGTAAGAACTTAATAAAGTATAACGATCAGTGTGGTGACCAAAACCGGAACATAAGAATGAGCACTATTGGCACATACGAGGGCGACCGCAAAAGTAACTGGCCTAACATAAAAAGAACCGTTTTTTCGGAATTATTATTATTTATTTTTCAACATAATCTCCTTTCAACTCAATACACTTCATCAAACGTTTTTCAAGTTTTTTAATTCCATCCGAAAAATACGATTTTTCAAGACCTTCAAAATATGCCTCAGTTTCAGCAATAACCTCGCTATTGGACGAACATTTTTTGCCACCGGGAATTTTTTTTAAATTTGGAAACAAGAAATAATCAGAAGGAGCTAAATCTGGACTATATGGTGGATGCGGAGCAATTTCAAATCGTAATTCGGCCAGTTTTTGTTGAGTGAAAAATGCAGTGTGTGAAGAAGCATTATTTTGATGAAAAATGCGGTCGTTTTATCTTGATTTCTTCACGCAACCGATCCAATAATGCACAATAATATTCACTATTTATAGTTTTTCCTTTCTCAAGATAATCAATAAATATTATACCCCCTGCATCCCAAAATACTGTGGCCATTACTTTTCCTGCTGACTTAACAGTTTTCGCCTTTTTGGGACCACTTTTACCAGCTTCTATCCATTGTTTTGACTGTTCTTTGCATTCTGGGATGTAGTGATGGATCCTTGTTTCATCAACAGTTATGAATCGGCGCAAGAAGTCTATTGGATTACGCTGATAAATCGCTAAAAGCTCCTCGGAATTGGTCCTACGGACGATTTTTTGGGGCAAAGTCAACAAACGCGGCACCCATCTTGCGGATAGCTTTTTCATGTGGAGTTCATCATGTAAAATACTCCAAACTTGTTTTTCGTGTATTTTAACAATATCAGCAAGTTCTCTGAGCTTTATTCGTCTATCTTTAGTCACTTCATTATATATTTTTCTAATGTTTGCAATAGTAGTAGCAGTTTTCGGTCTTCCAGAGCGTTGTTCACCTTCCGTACTTGAACGACCCATTTTAAATTGTTGAACCCAGGATTTCACGGTGGAGTATGATGGTGCATTATCACCATGAACAGAATCCAATCCATCTTTGATTAACTGTGGCGTATAACCTTTCATATAAAAGTGTTTAATTACCGCACGAAACTCTTTATTTTCCATTTTTCAAAAATTATAAAACTTGTTTACTTCAATCACCTGTAACAAAGAAAATAATCATTAAATATTTCGGAAATTTTGACAGATGGCTTATAAAAGATTGCTTTTAAAAACAAAAAAAAAGTTGCTAGTAAAACAGAAAATGTGCCAGGCCAGTTAGTTTTGCGGTCGCCCTCGTACATGGTCAATAATTCGACCTTACCAGTGGGACAGATAGACCACAAATATTTCGTATCTGGCCTCTCATTCCTAGCATGCGATCAAGATTTTGGTCCCATTGAAAAGGAAAAAAAAATATTTTAAAGACATTTTTACGCCTGATGATTGGGATCGTGTAAATATCACGGCAAAAAAAGGGAACCATTTCACTTGGTACAGATGACGGCAGATGATATTAAAATCATATCCTTAATCGAGAATTAAGTGAGAAACAGAAAAATCTCCGCAGACTAGACTTCAAAAGCTGAATGGCTTAAGATTTAGTGGCTTCGATTCCAAAATGTGAACTCATTTATAATTCAACACAAATATTCAAATACCATAGATGTTTTAAGTCAAGAAGTTAATATTTCAAAGAGGAACTGCAGCAAGTTCGTAACTTTGGAATTGGAACCGCTTTATCCTGGAGGAAGATTCATTGAAGCTGCAAAGTTTAAGGAATTACAGGAACTCAAAGAGTTCATACCTCCTATAAAGCATGCATTTTATAATTATTTAAAATCAAACTCGAGAGCCGAAGAAGAAGATATTCAGGAAGAAGAGAAAATTATTATTATTAATTTGTGTTATTTAAAACGCTAAAAATTATTTTCATTATTTATCTGAAGAAATTTTGTATGTTTTAATGAAAGGAGCCAAAATGGCCTAACCCTCAGTTCCTATCAATATAGTTTTTTTTAAATGGTTTCCAAAATGGCCTAAGCCACTTAATTTTTGTATTAACGGTTTCAAAAGTCTTTATCTAAGTTAATAAAGACCTAATGATTAACCAAAAACAAATATTACAACTAATATTTATTAACGATTAATAAAAATAAATAAAAATAT
This sequence comes from Hydrotaea diabolus, assembly GCA_963513945.1. Classification (NCBI taxonomy): domain Eukaryota; kingdom Metazoa; phylum Arthropoda; class Insecta; order Diptera; family Muscidae; genus Hydrotaea; species Hydrotaea diabolus. The sequence continues at coordinate 155,646,870 of OY740718.1, forward strand.
TTTAAAAACTTTTTTTCTTTTATCTTCGTTTTTCTCAGAACCATTTTTCGGGCTTAGGCCCTTTTGGCGCTGAACGCCTCATTTCGGGTCCTTACAAAACTAGTGTTCCCAGATGCAAGCTGGAACTTCCGTTGGAAACTTTGACATTTTTAAGCATAACTTCACTCAAAACGATTTGTCATTTAAGGGCGAATTGTCTTGTTTACAGTATGATGAAAAATTCATCTCGTGCAATGATTTTTTACGATTTTCGGCGTGGGTTATCGAGACAAGAGTGTTTAAATCAACTTGTTTCGACTTTTGGCGAAGAAGGGCCACCAAAAACTACTGTTAATCGCTGGTACCAAGAGTTCCTCGGAAGCCGTTCGCTTCAGAATGAATTTCGTGAAGGACGTCTAACTTCAGTCACTTTGCCAGAACCCATCGATGCTGTGCTTGAACTGTTTAAGCAAGACCAAAATGTGACATACCGTAATATAGAGGCATCCTGGGGCATAAGTATGACAAGCATCAATAAGATATTGCATGTTCGTTTGGCCGTGAATAAAATTTGTTCTCGTTTGCTAAATGCTCAAAACAAGGCTCGTATGGATTGGTGCAAAGAGATGTTGAAAAAGTATAACTGCGGTAGCTCAAAGACAGTGTATAACATTGTCACAGGTGACGAATCTTGGATCTATGCATATGAACCAGCAACAAAACAGCAATAGACCGTAAGGGTCTTTCAAGACGAGCCAAATCTAACAAAAGTTGTTCGTGGAAGAAGTACATCGAAGCAAATGATTGCGTTTTTTCGGTATAACCGGCCATGTTGCCACCTTTAGTGAAACACAGGACGGTCAATTCTGAGTGGCATATAACCATCTGTTTGCCAACAGTGTTCGAAGAAATGAGAAAAGATAATAAGAGAAGACGGATCATTTTGCATCACGACAATGCGAGCTCTTACACATCAGCTGAAACGATGAGCTATTTGACCACTCGAATCGATGGGCCATCCACCGTACAGCCCTGATTTGACACCGAATAATTTCTTGTTATTCCCTAGCATCAAGAAAAAAATGCATGGTCAACGTTTTTCATCGCCCCAATCAGCTGTTGAAGTTAAAGCTGTTGTGTTTTGGAGTTGTCTTAATCGGAGTGGAAAAATGCTTTGAAAATTGGTTTGTGCGCATGCAAAAGTGTATTGATCTTAAAGGAGTATATTTTGAAAAACAATAAAACCACTTTCAATAATAAATTATTGTGTTTTTATTGCCGAACCCGAAATATAAGGAGCAACCCTCGCAGGCCGCTATTAAGGCTTCAGTGCGAAGGCTACCTGTCGAACCATGGTAAAGTTTCAGCATGATTACAATTGCAGGTCCTAAAGCCACCAATCGGATTGGTGCGAATTGAAGAAAACATAGCCTCCGTTGCGGCCACAGAAAACTAAGAAACGTTGATTCAGCGGCGATCAGCTTAGCAGAGCGTCGTACGGTGGTCCAAAATCAAAACCATACAGTGGTCCAGAAATATTAGATCTAGTGAAAATTTTAAAGTTTTTACGAAGGACGATTGTAGCCAAAGACTCAAGGATTACGTTGGGCTATTGACATTCATAATCGGATAACGGGCTATATATGTGACAGCTCATAGATAAAGGTACCTATGGGTAAAAAAATCAATTATCATTTTTTTTTTTCGTTTTTTGATGTGGACAACATCTGAGCATCAAATGAGACCGATCCCATGCCCCAAAAGTATTCCTTCCCAGAGATATGCGCGTTTTATGAAAATGAAGTCGACGATTCTAGGCGTAAATAGAAAGGGACCTAATCTTTAAAATGGCTCTCCCGAACAAAACTTTTCATCAACTTTTCACTTTTTTTTGGAAAGGAACCTAATCTCTAAAATGGCTCTCCTGAACAAAACTGGTTTTTAACCTTAGGTACCTTTCTATTTTGCGCGTCACATATAATAAATTAGCCCAAATTAAACTGCTTTACTTTTTTCGAAATTGTTCAAAGAAAAGTAAAATTGTCGTAAATTAAAAGGCGACCTTTGGTCTTTTATCTTTTAAAATTATTTTTCGGCTTGAGATCGAGTATTTAAACTCGATGTCGTGTTTTTGGTTTGTTTACATTAAAAATTGTTTTTATTAAAATTAAATTTAATTTATTATTTAAAAAAGAAAATAAACCCATAAACAATACATCGAGTTTAAGAAAATTAGCTCAAGACAAAAAATAATTTTTAAAGGTAAAAAGTAAAATATTTTTTTTGCGTCTTTCGTTCTTTTTATATCCTTTACCGAAAAGTGGACGGTACGCGTATACAAAATTTGTCATTCCGCTTGCAACATCACGAAATATTGAACGCAGGATCTATTAAGTTTATATATGTATCATAGATCGTCGTAGAATTTTAAGACGATCTAGCCATGTCCGTCCATCTGTGTATCTGTTAAAAGCACGATAACGTTTAAATGAATCATCCTAAGATGCTGACATTTTGCGCGATGATGACTTGTGGTCATGAGCTGTTTGGTATTGTAAATGGGCAAATTCAGCTGAGGAGGCAAATAGTTTCCATTTAATTGACAAAAGGAACTTTTTTTTAGCAAAGAAGGTTACCCATTTTTAAGAAGGTAATTTTTGCTGCCTGAAATTGACCCGTTGGAAGATGGGGCACGTTTAGTTTATAAAGTAAGGATTCTTAGTTCTAAAATGCTAATCACTCATACTTTTCTGATCAACTTTTAAAATCTGGGTGTGAACCAGTGATAAATATTTCAAATCGATTAATTGGATATTAACTGCGCAAAAGTAGTAAGTCCAGCAATTTATTCAGTACATACGAAGGTTGCTGTAAATATTTCTGACATTACTGGAAAGTATGACATTTTTTAGCATCATTTGTGTTGTTTACAGTGACTTAAAAAAATCAATTTGGCAAAAAAAATGGAATTAGCTCGTGAGCATTTTCGTGATATCATTTTCACAACTTTCGGCGTGGATTATCACGACAAGAGGGCATCGATGAACTTAAATCTTTGTATGGGGATAAAGCACCATCCTATAGCACTGTGAAAAACTGATATAATGAATTCAATCGTGGCCGACGCTCGCTCAAAGACGAATGTCGTGAAGGTCGTCCAAAAACGGCCACTGTGCCAGAGAACATTGATTCCGTGAGTGAACTGATAATGCAATATGTTCATGTGACATACCGTGAGATAGAGGCATCCTTGAGCGTATCTTCCACCAACATACATTCGATATTGCACCTAGCCATAAAAAAGGTTTGTTCTCTTTCCGCACAATGTGACAATCGCTCAAAAAAGTTCGTGTCGATTGGTGCAAAGAAATTTTGAAAAAATGCGATCGCGGTGCGTTTAAAGACGTTTATAAGATCGTCACAGGTGATGAATCATGGATCTATGCGTATGAGCCCGAAACAAAACAGCAATCGACCGTGTGGGTCTTCGAAAACGATTCAAATCTAACGAAAATGGTTCGTGGAAGAAGCACTTCGAAGCAAATGGTCTCCTGTTTCTTCCGCAAAAACTGTTATGTGGCGACTGTTCCGCTTGAGCAACATAGGACGGTCAATTCTGAGTGGTACACCACAATTTGTTTGCCTGAAGTTTTTGGAGAAATTCGAACAAGAAAAACGAACAAGAGAAGACGAATCATTGTGCACCATGACAATGCGAGCTCTCACATATCGGCTCAAGCCAGCGCCTTTTTGACCGACCAAAACGTCGAATTGAACAATCATCCGCCGTAGTCAGGGCTTGGCACCCAATGACTTCTTTTTATTCCCGCACATCAGGAAAAAAATGCTTGGTCAACGATTTTCGTCGCCAGAATATGCCGCTCAAAAACCATGTTTTGGAGGTTTCTCAATCGGAGTGGAAAAAGTGATTCTACAAAAAGTGTATAAATCATGCTGGAGAATACTTTGAAAAACAATAAAACCATTTTTGACGATAAATATTAGCATTTTCGTATGTTTAGCTCGTTTGTTTTGTTTTATTTCGGTCTGTTGCTTTTACACATTGAACGGGGGGGGGGGGGGGGGGGGATTAAACCGGCTCAAGACTTATATATGTAGCAGCCCTTGTAATATTTAACTGAATATTAATTATGTTTGCATAAATAATCCTTGAGTCGTTGGCTACCGTTTTACAGAACTCACAAAAATTTACTGGATCACAAGATGTGGCCGATAAAAATTGATTTTGGACCACTGTGCGACGCCAGATAGTCAAGGAGTATGTCAGTGCAAAAATAGACAATGCCACAAAAAACCTATCTTCGAAAACGACGAAATTTTTTTGCTCAGAAGCTATATCAACGTGTTAATGGACCGAACATAACTCACAAGTGTTCGACCAAGCATTACTGCATCCATTAAGGTTGACTGTGCGGAACAGTTTATGGCATTGTGGAATTTTCGGATCTTATTTTTTTCAAAATGAAGAAGAAGACACCATTTACGTCAATTGTCCTCGGTGTTTTAAAGATATTAATCGATTTTTTGTGACCAGAGCTAGACAACAGAAATAGATCACGGTGGCACATGCGATACAAGCGACGCAATGCTAGACTTAAAGAGTTGAAGACCAATTTAAAGACTTCGACATCTCAAAATCATCAATTAGCTGCCGTCATTTATTTCGAACTCGTAGTTGCCGGTATTTTAGAGTTGGAAAATATGCCGATGAAAAATATTAAATCTTCTCACCCGTATTTAAATATAAGCATTTCCAGGCAAAAGTCCACCGTGACCCTAAAACGAAAAGTAAATTATTAGTTTTTTACATGTCTTATTTAAGAGAACTACTTAAAATAATTTATATTAAAAGTTTAAAGCTTTTATCGAGATTTGGAACTATAACGTTTAGGTTCTTGTTTTGGTCAGGTTTGTTTATTTCTAAAAGCATCTTCTCTTAACAACTTAAATTTTTCAGAGAAATTGGTCAATGAAACGTTTAAAGCAAACTTCTTCTACAATAACAACAAAATTAAATAACAAATTTCAGTTAACGGTACAATTTTAATTTGCTTTTAGGGATATTAAATGTTACGTCATAAAAAAAGACATCTTAATCTTAACGCTGACGGTCGCATATAAAGTGAAATTTTGAATTAAAACAGAGGTTAATAGAGCAAAATAACAGAAATTTAAAAAAAAAACGATTCCTAAACAAAACTTTAATTTTATATTGAATTTCTAAAGTGCGTAACGTCACGGCAGATTGTTACAAGTATTTCTTTTATTTTAAAAATGTTTTTAAATTTGTTTTTTTTAGATGAAATCATAGAATGAAAGGCAAAACGCTTAAAAAAGTTAAAGTCAGGCGGGCCGACTATCGAGCTATACTTTGTCGTACAGAATATTCTGATTCTCTGCTAACCTTTTATTGGGGCTATTTCAAATCATGAATTAATGGCCGCTCGAAATGCCACATGCACTGAAATGGGATAAATAATGTGGCTTTTAGCTTTAGGCATAGAAAATACTTGGTAGAGACATACATACTGTTACAACATTGAACACATCCATTTCAGTAGTAGAACTGAGCATACCCCGTTAATGTCATATGGGTTTTGAAAGCTAACCTCAATAGCGTTAGTCTGTTAAGGGATTTTAAAATTGTTTCGACTTTCATCATGGAGTGGTCAGATAATAAGAACCGTATCGATGTAACAGCGCTTTTCAAGTGTGAAATGAAAAAAGCGATATTTTTAAAATGCTCCGGCCACTAGAGATTAGCCGCATGTTCGTCTACCGATGCATACAACTGTTTGAGGAGACTGAAGATGTAAAAGACCGTCACCGGTCCAGCCGCCCACGCTCTGTTCGAACACCGCATGTCATCAAAGCCGTTAAATCCAGAATTCACAGAAATCCGCTCCGAAAACAGAAAATCATGGCCCGTGAGATAAATATCACGCAAAAGTCCATGAGTCGAATCATTAAAAAAGACTTGGGACTTGGGGCTTTCAAACGACGTACCGGACATTTATTGACTGCAGCTTTAAAAAAAATAGAATTGAAAAAAACAAACGTCTTTTGGTGATGCACGCTGATAACTTGCACAGAAAAATTTTGTTCACCGATGATAAAGTTTTAACCGTTCAGCAAAAATTTAACAAGCAAAATGAAAAAGTGTATGCGCGGTCATCTAAGGAAGTATCTGAACTGATGCCAAGGGTGGAAAAGGGTCATCAGCCAGCTTCAGTCATTGTTTGGTGGGGTGTCCCTTACGATGGGGTCACTGACCTGCATTTCTGCGAACAAGGAGTCAAAACATCGGCCAAAGTTTACCAAGAAACCGTTTTGGAAGCTGTTGTGAAGCCTCTTAACAATTCACTATTCCAAAACCAGCCATGGACTTTCCAGCGGGATTCTGCGCCGGCCCATAATGCTAAAACGTCGAAACAATTTGCCAGCGTTCATTTCCCCTGAAGATTGACTCTCAGGCAGTCCAGATTTGAACCCATTGGATTACAAATTGTGGACGGTTTTAGAGGACAAGATTTGTCACAAAAGATACCCGAACATTGGATCTGCTTTGGTTCGACCTGTGGCCAATTTTCCAATGGAGGATGTTATTGCAGCTATTGACGATTGGCCAGCGCGACTAAAGGCGTGTGTGTGTAAAGGCAAAAGGCGGACATTTCGAATAAGTAGATTATTTTTGGTTGGTTGGTCCAACCATAATGCGCGATGTTAATTGTAAGTCAAGTCTTAACGGTAAGTTTTTTGTCCAACATAAAAAAAAAATATTTGAAATTTCTTTGTTTCAGTGTTTGACAAATTCTAAATGGAGTTCTAAATGGAATAATTAAGCAAAACGTTAAGATTTTGAAAGTTTATACGAAAATGTGCGTTTAAATTAAAAAGACTTTGTATTTTTTTGGTCAGAATAATCGCAGCACTTTCAACTCAGTGGATTCGTTAACAAGATACGAGTGATTGTGGTGCGGTTTATGGCTAGCGGCATCAACGGGCCGTACTTCTTCGAAACTAAGGCCGGGTATGCCTTGAATAGTGTTCGCTATCACTTTCAACTCAGTGGATTCGTTAACAAGCCACGAGTGATTGTTGGAAAACCTATTCATCCACCAAGAGTGGCTGCTTGGTGCCGTGAATAGTGTTCGCTATCGCGAGATTATTAAGGGCTTCTTGTGGCCAGTAATTGAGGATATGAACCTGGACGATACGTGGTTCAACAAGATGGTGCCACTTGCCACTCATCCAACGAAACAAAAACACTTTTGGGCGAGAAATGCTATAGCCCTGCTCTCTCGGGTCGGGGCCATGTTAATTAACCGCCACGCTCATGTGAGTTGACACCTTTGGACTTCTTTCTTTGGGGATATTAAAAAGAAAAAGAGTACGTCAACAGGCCCAGCGCATTTCAGAAGCTTAAGGATGAGATAATTCGGCACATCAATAACATTGAACCTATATTATGTCTCAGTGTCATTGAAAACATCCGATAGAGGTATGCCACCGAAGCCGTGGCGATTATTTGGCCGATATTTTGTTTCACAAATAATTGTTAGAGATCCTTCTACCATAATAAAAAATACTAAGATAATTCTGTTGAAACTTAGTATTTTATTTACAATTAACATCGTGCGTTTAAGTTGGACCACTTTTTATTAAGGGACTTTAATAATTTAATAATCTTATATGGTCCCTTTTAATAACAGCTAGTTACTGGTCTGTCATAACATACCACGCAAAATTAAAGCATGCTCGGCTTTACATTGTGGTTTCTATTTGTCCCTTTCTATTTGCGCTTAGAATCGTCGACTTCACTTGCATAAAACGCGCATATCTCTGGGGGATGCTCAGATGTTGTCCACATCAAAAAAAAAGTGACAATTGATTTTTTTTTACCCTTAGGTCACTTTCTCTATGCGCCGGGTAATAAAAACGCTTACAGTTTTTAAACTGATTTTTTCTACTATTTAATAAATCACTCTTTTTAAGTTGAATTCAATGTATTTTTTAATAATTTTCATAATTCGAATCTATTGTTGACAACATAGCCCAATTCTAATAAATAATATTGGGGATCATATTTTAATTGTGTGTAATTGCATGGTTGCGTGTGAAACATACTATGACTGTGGGGATCATAGTATGGTTATGTGTAAATCATACTATTGTTGTGAGGATCATATATTGGTTGTATTTGAATCACAATTTTGTTGTGAGGATCATATATTGGTTGTATTTAAATTCTAAGTATCATACTATTGTTGTACCACAACCATATATATACCCAACAATTAAAAGATGCTCATCGAATATTGTTATCCACATCATACTTTTTTCTACGTTTGAAATCGGGAAAACCTATGTATGGTTCAAAACATGGGCCACTGCTAATAGTGTTCGTCTTTGGCCCAAACTTTTGCTGTATTTGAGGTTAAAAGTTTTTGAAAATTCTATTTAACTAAAAATTTGTTAACGGAAATTTAAGTAACGTCACTACAGCTATTAAAAAAACCAGATACATTATTAAATTTCACAATTCTCCATCTTACAAAATTTAAAAATTATATACCTTTAATTCCTACTATTTTTAAAAATTAAAGTGTTTGTACAAGGCGGAGTACAAACTAAGCTTCATTTCAAATACTAGATGACAATTTACTTAAACAGCGAAGACTTGAATATAACTACGGAAAAATCTCATAAAGTGAAGAACTTCTCGATCTTCCCTCGTACCTTCAAAAAATATCGAAATGCTGTTTGTAAATTTACGCAGTACACCAACGACATTTCAATACCAAACTCCCTTCCCCAATTAAATCAACTAGCATTTACCATTCCTACATCTCCTCCCCAGAATCAATTTCAGAGCCCGGAGCGTTTACGTTCAACGAGTCGTGCTATGAATAATTTCCTCCCTTAATATACAATAATTTCCATAACCGCCAGAGTTACAGTAACATTATTTGTAGTTGTTGTTCCTCCTGCTGTTGCTGTTTCTGTTGCCAATATTCGGGATATAAAACACTATTCATCCGCATCCATATCCAACAGTAAAATAATCGTCCAACCGTCCGTGGAGGATGTAATCCATTCGCGCAACTAGGCTGGAGCGCAGCAGAGACAGTCAAACTTAACAGCCATTTTGGAAGGGGAGGGAGGCCTGCAGTTGTAAGTTACAACGTTTGTGGCGTTAATGGAATATAAAGCCTTTGCTCATTTTCGGCGGGACCGCCATACGTTGTTACACGAAGAAAAACGGGATGGTTGTGGTAAAAATATTCGAAGGGCATTATAGTATTTTTGAGTATATGGTTGTGGCACAATAATATTATGATCCTCACAAGAATAGTATGACTCACACACAACCATACTATGATCTCCACAACAATATTATGGTTCACACTCAATCATACTATGATCCTAACATGATATTATGATCCTCACAACCGTAGTTTGTTTCACATACAACCATAGTGTTTTCCCCACAACCATAGCATGATTTACACGCATCCATGTCATGAGTATGATCCCACTCGACCAACTAGAATCCCTTAAAATATTTTGTAATATTGGGTTATGCTGTTATTCAACAATAGAGATTTTTATTAACCCGTTACTGCCTGGACATAGATCGGCTTGTACGATTTTTATGAAACTTGAAAATTTATGTCCAAAAGAATATAGAAGTTGAAGAAAAAAAACTCAATTTTTACCTGAGATATTACATTGGTATTTAAATACCCGTGCAAGGTGTTTGTTTGAAGTGCAAGGTGAATTTGCATCCCAATACTTGTTTCCTGTATTATCACTACGGTGTTGCACCAGATCATAAGAAAATTGCTAAGGCTAAGTGATTTATTTCTTTTAGGTACCATGTTTTCTAAATAAAATTACCCATTTGAATTTGACCCGATCTGGAGGCCAGGTGTGTTGACGTATCGCTGCCTGATTTTTTTCATTGCTTATTAGACAACTTAAGCTATTCGGTAAAATTAGAAATTTTTAATTTGTACCATTTTCCAATGTTTGACATCACTTTTCCGGAAAATTTTCCGAAAAAACTTCGATTTTTGCCTGCAAAATCAATAGATAAAAAAATAAAAAAATATTATGCTAAATGCTTTAATTTAGCCCAATCTTTCCTCTTTTCTTCAAAAAAAAAATTATCGCGAAATCGCTCACCTGGCCCACGCTAAAATTATTTATGTATCAACACTTTCTTGGGTATTTAAATACCCGTTAGGCTGCAATGGGTTAAGCTAATACATTATTTTCAAAATAATAGGACTGATTTGTCTAAAACTAAAAAAATTCGTTAAAAAATAAAATGTGTTTTATTTATTAAAAATAAAGGGTGATCCATCTACAGTTATTTTTTCAGAACAAAAAAAAAATAAAAATTCAAATCAAGTGTGGAATCTTTATTGGTAATTTCAACAGGACGGTGCACGCAGAGAAAAAAATGGTTACTATATGGTCACGACAATAATAGTATGTTCTCTGCAATAAAAATATGTTTGTCACAACCATTGTATTGTTTTTTGAGTTTCTTTTTGACAATAGTATGAATGCCCCAATGTGAATATTGTTGAAATGTCACAATAGTATTATTGCCAAATTTAAAAATAAAAATATGGTTGTAGCAACAATATAAATATTGTTTGTGCAACGAAAGTATTGTTTTTTTGGTTTTTATGTTAACAATAATATGATTGTTAACTGCATGATTGCAATTTTTCTTCATTGAATATGCTTTTTAGAACAATTTTATTGTTACGGATCTAATGCAGTATAGTAATTTTTATATGGAAATTAAAATTTTTTAAACAAACAGCTTTGGCTTTGTTTAACTGAAATATTTGTTTTAAAAACGCATACGTTTTTTTAAACTGATTGTTTCTACTGTTAAACAAATCACTACTATTATTTTGAGTTTAATGTATTTTTAAATAATTTTCATAACTCAAATATATTGTTCAACTTAATCCACTTCTATTAAATAATATAAGGGGTCATAGTATAATTGTGTGTGATCATACTGTGATTGTATGAATAAAAAATATGGTTGAATGTGAATCATACTACTTGTATGGTTGTGAGGATCATACGATTGTTGTATGTAACACATTCTATGGTTGTGAAGATCATAATATGGTTGTGGAGATAATAGTATGGTTGAGTTTGAATCAAACTGTGGTTGTAATGTGTCAACCATGCTATTGTTGTGAGGATCATAGTATGGTTGTGAGGATCGTAGTGGGGTTGAATTTGAATCATACTATTGTTGTGAGGATCATAATATTGTTGTATCACAACCATATACCTAACAATAGTATGATGCTCTTCGAATAGTGTTATCCTAACCATACTTTTTTTCTACGTGTGCCACTTGCCATACCGCTGCTCAAACAATTGATCTATTGCGAGGTCATTTCGAAAAGTAGCTAATTTCACGTTGTGGACAGGTGAGTTGGCCGTTAAGATCGAGTGATATTACACCTTTAGCCATTTTTCTTTACGGTAATGTAAAGTCCAAAGTCTATGCTGACAAACCAGCTACGATTCAGGTTTTCGAGCCAGCATTACGCGTGTCATTAACCATATGCTCGAACGAGTCATCCAAAATTGGACCCTCAGAATGGAAACCCTGTGGCGTAGTTGAGGCCAACATTGGAAGGAAATTATATTCTAAAAATAAATGCTTTAAAATGTCCTTTTAAATTACCAATAAAGATTCCACACTTGATTTGAATTTTTATATTTTTTTTTGTTCTAAAAAAATACCTCTCGATGGATCACCCTATATTTGTTCTAAAAAATTTTTCTTTACAAATAAAAAGTACTAGTATTGCGTTAGATTCGTAACAAAAACATTGTTCTAACAACAATATTCAAATGTATAAAAATGACAATCATACGGTATGATTGTCCTTATCATAATATTTTTAACATAAAATCAAAAAACCAATAATATTGTTGCAACAACCATAGTTATATTCATGATGCAACCATATTTTTTTTTTTAAATTTTCTAATAATACTTTTGTTACATTTCAACAATATTAATATTGCCGCAACCATACTATTGTCAAAATGAAATTCAAAAAACAATACTATGGTTGCGACAAACATACTTTTATTGCAGATAACACATATTGTTACCATGACTACATACTAACCACATATTTTCTCTGCGTGTAGAAAACATTTTTGATGATTTTGGTGCGGACTTTGGTCAGAGAAAATTTCCAGTGAAATGAGATATTTTAAAAATCATTATTCATGCTGACTGTCACGTTGTTGTTCGCTACATATGTTTGGCAATGATGCATGTATATGCATGCATGCATAATGGATATTGATGCATATTTAGCTAATCAGTAGTACCTATGTACGAGTAAAATATCAAAAGGGGTTTCAACGTAGTGGGGCAAGGGAGTATAGCACTATTGCAAACCATTGCTAGATGTAGTATTGGTTTGTTTGGCTAACAATTTTTCTCTGTTAAAAATTGTCGAATGAATAAACCTAGGATCCTGAAATTTAGCATGATGATGACATATAGTCTCAAGCTGTTTGGATTTGTAAATGTGAGAAATTGACCCAGCGAGAAAAATTTTCCCTTTTGGGGGCTTAGGGTATAATATTCTCAGTATTTGTCGAACAAATCATATTAATTAGTGAGCGTATAGTTGCTAAAATTGTACTGTAAGCTGGGACGCACAACACACCTCAAAACAGGACAAAGCTGCTGGACTTTTTGGTTCACGTGGCCCACAAAAATGTCCTCATGGTGGAAACTGCCGATTTATAGACCGCAAAAGTAACTGGCCTATCATAAAAAGAACCGTTTTTTTTTTTAATTATTATTATTTAATTTTCAACATAATCTTCTTCCAACTCAATACACTTCATCAAACGTTTTTCAAGTATTTTAATTCCATCCGAAAAATAAGAACTTTCAAGACCTTCAAAATATGCCTCAGTTTCAGCAATAACCTCGCTATTGGACGAAAATTTTTTGCCATCGAGATTTTTTTTTTAAATTTGGAAACAAGAAATAATCAGAAGGAGCTAAATCTGGACTATATGGTGGATGCGGAGTAATTTAAAAACGTAATTCGGTCAGTTTTTGTTGAGTTAAAAATGCAGTGTGTGAAGGAGCATTATATTGATGAAGAAGAACTTTTTTTCTGAATGCGGTCCTTTTATCTTGATTTTTTCACTCAACCGATCCAATAATCCACAATAATATCCACTATTTATAGTTTTTCCTTTCTCAAGATAATTAATAAATATTATACCCCTTGCATTCCAAAATACTGTGGCCATTACTTTTCCTGCTGACTTAACAGTTTTCGCCTTCTTGGGACCACTTTTACCAGCTTCTATCCATTGTTTTGACTGTTCTTTGCATTCTGGGAAGTAGTGATGGATCCATGTTTCATCAACAGTTATGAATCGGCGCAAGTACTCTATTGGATTACGCTGATAAATCGCTAAAAGCTCCTCAGAATTGGTCCAACGGACGATATTTTGGGGCAAAGTCAACAAACGCGGCACCCATCTTGCGGATAGCTTTTTCATGTGGAGTTAATCATTTAAAATACCCCAAACTTGTTTTTCGTGCATTTTAACAATATCAGCAAGTTCTCTGAGGTTTATTCGTCTATCTTTAGTTACTTCATTAAATATTTTTCTAATGTTTTCAATAGTAGTAGCAGTTTTCGGTCTTCCAGAGCGTTGTTCAACTTCCGTACTTGAACGACCCATTTTTAATTGTTGAACCCAGGATTTCACGGTGGAGTATGATGGTGCATTATCACCATGAACAGAATCCAATTCATCTTTGATTAATTGTGGCGTATAACCATTCATATAAAAGTGTTTAATTACCGCACGAAACTCTTTATATTCCATTTTTCAAAAATTATAAAACTTGTTTACTTCAATCACCTGTAACAAAGAAAATAATCATTAAATATTTCGAAAATTTTAACAGATGGCTTATAAAAGATTGCTTTTAAAAAACGAAAAAAAAGTTGCTAGCAAAACAGAAAATGTGCCAGGCCAGTTAGTTCTGCGGTCGCCCTCGTAAATATTTTACTTTTTTGTGCCACCAGTTAAATATTTCATTGTATGTAACACGAGCTACAAATACAACTTCATCGTCTTTGACCTGAGGAAGGCCTCATAGCTTACATGTTAGCAGTTGGTTGGACAGTGTTACCACCTGCCGAGAAGTTACCACGTGGAGATCTGTGAGATAAAAACAAAATTCGGGATTCACGAAGTTGAAACGCTTAGATACCGCTTTGAATAAGGCTGAAGTTGTTGTTGTTGTAACAACAATATATTTATTTTGAAGTCTTGTTCGTCTATGGGGGATCTGCTTCGATATCCGGGTGAAGGAAACGCGCCATTTGAACTGGATGCGTCCACAGAGACCTGGGGGTCAGCTGAGTGGGCTTGGCCGGACAATTGAAGAGGTGCAGTATGCAGTAAGTCAGAATGCGCGCTGTAAGCGGCGCGTTAAGAAGAGCGATAATAGTTCTTACTATAGCTGTGCTACAAGCTGTCACAGTGAGAAGCTAGCGCATATAACGCTGCAGGCTGTGACATAGCTTTTGCTGGTAACGCGAATGGTTTTTGTACTTGAATAGAGGAAATTCCGCAATTTGTACAGGTTGGAGCGCGGAAGTTTGCTGTTTTGCACTGCAGGCTATGGCGACACTGTTGGTCGAAAAGAGTGGAGAGTGTGCGTGGATGACGGTAGATTTGTATTCGACTGCCCTTCAGTTGCCATCATGCATTGGTCACGTGAAGAGAGGTCATTTTGTATTGAAGCGTATTTTTCAAATGCGCACTCGATCATTGCAGTGCAGAGTGATTTTGGTTTACGATTCGCAGTTTCCCCACGCGGACGTGTTCCTGGTTGGCAATCAATTGTAAATTGGGTACCTTCATTGAGAGCACATGTGTCATGTGTACGAAAGGGAAACTGAGAGAAGGATTACAACTCCACAAAACATCAAGAGAGCTAAGCAGCAGTACTGCATCTCCGAAATGCTCTGCTTGGAAGCAATCACTTGCTCTTGGCATTTCCAGACGTTCTCTCCACCGGATTTCAGCCAGCTCTTAAGGCAAAGCAATTAGAGGATACATGGTTCCTACAGGATGGTGCCACTGCACACACAGCGAGGGTTACCATGAACTATTTAAGGCAAGTGTTTCCTGGACGGCTTATCTCTTTAAGGGGTGATGTGCACTGGTCGGCACGCTCACCAGACTTAGCCCCATGCGATTTTTTCCTTTGGGGTTACCTGAAGTCGAAGGTGTATCAACCGTCCCAACTCCATGGAAGACCTAATTAACAATATTGGGGCTGAAATTGGCAGAATACCAGTCGACATGCTTGTTAGAGTTCATGAAAACTTCAGAAAACGTATGTAGCAGTGTGTGGATAGCGAAGGTAGACATTTGCCTGATATACTATTTGAAACCATATAATTTAAAAATTCCCTTACTGTTCAATATAATTAAAGTATAAAATAAATTTTTCTAAGGTTTATGATTTTTTATTTCATTCCCAAATAAGCAAATGTCCGCGCTCCACCCTTTGCATACACTGGCGTTCAAACCCGAGTGTATGTTTGCCATATATTTTAATTTTTTGAGGGAATGCTATTTACTATAACACGTGATCCATTTCCAGGTTCCCTAATTTTTTAAAGAAAAAAGCACAGAAAATTCATATTGTATGGGGAATGTTTATTATCATTTGCAAGAACATTCTTTGGTAATTATTTTTTGAAGATTATGTCTATCAAATGTTGGCCGAGGCTACGTCTCAGATGGTCCTTCCGTTGAGTCCAATTTTCGACGACTCGTTCGAGCATTTCGACTGGTAACTGGCGAATGACACGCGTGATGTTTTGCTCCAATGCCTGAATGGAAGCGGATTTGTCCGCATCAACTTTAGGCTTCACATATCCCCACAGGAAAAAGTCTAATCACACGATCTTGGTGGCCAATCGACCGGCACAAAACGTGAAATTATCTGCTCACCGATGTGTTCTCTCAATAAATCTATTGATTGATGCGATGTGTTGGAAGTGTCGCCGTCTTGTTAAAACCAAATGTCGCCGAGATCACGAGCTTCAATTTCAGGCATCAAATAATCTGCTATCATGGCACGATAACGGTCGCCATTGACTGTTACGTTCTCATCAGCATCATTTTAGAAGAAGTATGGACCGATGATTTCACCGGCCCACAAACCACACCAAACCGTTGCTTTCTCTGGATGAAGTGGCTGCTCTTGAACCTCTTCTGGTTGCTCGTCGTAACAAATGCGGCAATTTTGCTTGTTTACATACCCAGAAATGGGCCTCATCGCTGAGCAAAATTTGCCTCGAAAACATCGGATCTTCTTGGAACCTCTCAGGAGCCCATAGAGCAAAGCAATGTCGCTTGGGAACGTCGGGCGGCTTCAGTTCTTGCACAAGCTGTATTTTGTACGCTTTCAATTTAAGATCTCAACGTAAAATGCACCAAGTCGTTCCATACGCTGCGAACGGCGCCGAATCGACTCTCCAAGGTCTTGGTGTACACTCTCAGCTACGACCGCTGCACTTTCTTCAATGCGTGCTGGACGTGGTCTATTCGGTCGAATATCATCCAATAATGAATGCTGGGTCTCAAGATGGGTGATGGTGTTGCGTATAGTACGCTCAGTAGGCCGATTATGTTGACCATAAGTTGAACGAAGTGCACGAAATACATTCCTCACAGAACGTGAATTTTCGTAATAAAGTTGAACAATTTGTAAACGTTGTTCAGGCGTTAGTCTTTCCGTGCTGAAATGCCAAGCAATACTAAACAAAAATAACATGACAGCATGATACGATTCGCACAGGATCTGTCGAAAAAGGCTATTGAATAGAGTACCTCTACTTGGATCACCCAATATTAGCAATACAATTTAGTAAGCAAATTCACAGGAAAAAAATATAGCAGCAGTATTCAGTCAGTTCCGAACTTATTCTTAGAAAGCTTGAAAGAAGCACCGAATCCACAATCCTTTGTTTTTAATAACTTAATTTATAAGTATGCAAGTAGGCATGCTTTCAACTAAATTTTGTATGATTTTACAAAGAATATTTTAGCAGTCTAATTGTACTCGGCTCCAATGTTCTTTGATGT
This sequence comes from Hydrotaea diabolus, assembly GCA_963513945.1. Lineage (NCBI taxonomy): Eukaryota > Metazoa > Arthropoda > Insecta > Diptera > Muscidae > Hydrotaea > Hydrotaea diabolus. The sequence continues at coordinate 155,664,081 of OY740718.1, forward strand.
CGCTTGGCGCTCGAACATACTGCACCAATCGCTTCTTGACCATAGCCCATCACTTCGATAAGGTTGATTTTTGGATTTTGTGCTGGTCACTCCAATATATCACATAGTTGAGTTACACGAGCCAGCCTTGTACAATATTCGCTGTCTGCTTTGAGTCTTCGTCTTGCTGGCAAACCATGTCCACTTATATCCACAAAGTCTGGTACCTTTTTTTTGAAGAATACGGAAGAAGCTTTCCTTGTTAATTTTGCTTTAAATTTTAACCAGTGGTCCCACATGCCACTACCTAAAATACTCCAAATTATTTGACAGATTGTTTCACATGGTGTTTTTGAAGCCGTTTATAAGATCTATGCCAAAACTGTTCTTTCCCATCAATCTGGACCCAAATAATTTTTTGTTTCGTCAAACCAAAATACCCGGTTTCACCCGATTCACCTACCTAATTCTTGTGACTTACAGGACTCGAGTCTTAATTTTATGTTTTTATCAAATAGATTAGGCTTTTCGCTACTTAATTGCTGATAGGTATCCATGTCTTTGAAGCGCTCTACGTGCAGTTGGTGCACTTCCGTTCTTTCTTATTGCTAAAGCAGCCTGTTTAGGTGTTTTGGAGCTTTTGTTTCGCATTTGACGTTACATCAAACGGGCATCTTAGAAATTTTACAGCCTAGGGCGACCTCTAGAAATCGGCACAGGAGCAACATTTCTTCCTTTTTGGACAGCTACTACGGAGCGTGGACTCACGTTCAGTTCTTGAGCAGTAACCCTTTACGGTTTTTCACTATAAGTCATGGTGACTATATTATTTTCAACATCTATTGCGATTTTCCCATTTTTTTAATTGCTTTATTTTAACGCCCCTTAATCTCCAAAACTACCGAACGCAATAATGTCGAAATTCACTAAAGAGCACAACAGGGTGGGCCAAAAGTTAGCATGGGCATTAAAAATGTAAAAACTTTCTCGTATATTTTTTTCCAGATTTTATATTAACAACACTTGGAGAATAAATAATGGAGAGATTTACAAATGAACAAAGAACCACAAAAGTTGAATTTTACAAGGGCGACCGCAAAACTAACTGGCCTGGCACATTTACTGTTTTACTAGCAACTTTTTTGTTTTTTAAAAGCAATCTTTTATAAGCCATTTGTCAAAATTTCCGAAATATTTAATGATTATTTTCTTTGTTACAGGTGATTGAAGTAAACAAGTTTTATAATTTTTAAAAAATGGAAAATAAAGAGTTTCGTGCGGTAATTAAACACTTTTATATGAAACCTACGTATAACCACAATTAATCAGAGATGTATTGGATTCTGTTCATGATGATAATGCACCATCATACTCCACCGTAAAATCCTGGGTTCAACAATTTAAAATGGGTCGTTCAAGTACGGAAGATGAACAACGCTCTGGAAGACCGAAAACTGCTACTACTATTGAAAACATTAGAAAAATATTTAATGAAGTGACTAAAGATAGACGAATAAACCTCAGAGAACTTGCTGATATTGTTAAAATACACGAACAACAAGTTTGGAGTATTTTACATGATGAACTCCACATGAAAAAGCTATCCGCGAAAAAGGTGCCGCGTTTGTTGACTTTGCCCCAAAAAATCGTTCGTAGGACCAATTCCGAGGAGCTTTTAGCGATTTATTAGCGTAATCCAATAGAGTTATTGCGCCGATTCATAACTGTTGATGAAACATGGATCCATCACTACATCCCAGAATGCAAAGAACAGTCAAAACAATGGATAGAAGCTGGTAAAAGTGGTCCCAAGAAGGCGAAAACTGTTAAGTCAGCAGGAAAAGTAATGGCCACAGTATTTTGGGATGCAAGGGGTATAATATTTATTGATTATCTTGAGAAAGGAAAAACTATAAATAGTGAATATTTTTGTGCATTATTGGATCGGTTGAGTGAAGAAATCAAGATAAAACGACCGCATTGAGAAAAAAAAGTTCTTTTTCATCAAGATAATGCTCCTTCACACACTGCATTTTTAACTCAACAAAAACTGGCCGAATTACGATTTGAAATTGCTCCGCATCCACCATATAGTCCAGATTTAGCTCCTTCTGATTATTTCTTGTTTCCAAATTAAAAAAAAAATTCTCGGTGGCAAAAAATTTTCGTCCAATAGCGAGGTTATTGCTGAAACTGAGGCATATTTTGAAGGTCTTGAAAATTCTTATTTTTCGGATGGAATTAGAAAACTTGAAAAACGTTTGATGAAGTGTATTGAGTTGGAAGGAGATTATGTTGAAAAATAAATAATAATAATTCCAAAAAAAAACGGTTCTTTTTATGTTAGGCCAGTTACTTTTGCGGTCGCCCTCGTATTATTTAAATCAGCGATAAATAATTTTAACGCATGAGTGATGAAGCTTATTTTAATTTGAATGTGAAGCAGAACTGTAGGTTCTGGGGTTCTGAAAATCCAAGAGCCATTCATTCATCAACGCCAAATGCACCCCATGAGGTGTACAGTATGATGTGGGATCAAATCTGCAAATATCATTGGGCCTTACTTCTTCGCGAATGAAGATGGAAGTGATGCAACCATAAATAAAGAGCGGTATCGATTCATGATAGAACAATTTTTACGTCCTGCTCTTGAAAACACACCTGAGAGGTGGTTTCAGCAGGACGGAGCTACTGCCTACACTGCCCGAGAAACAATGGCACTTTTAAGTCAAAATTTTGGAGAGAGAATAATTTCTCTCTCGGAAATTATTTGGCCAGCGCGATCGCCCGATTTGTCAGCACCCAACTATTTTCTTTGGAGTTATTTGAAGGAGCGAGTATATGTGAACAAGCCCCAGACAATCTTCTAACTCAAAGCCTATATTGTTGCAAAAATTCGAACTCTACAGCAACAACTTTTGAAAGATGTTATGGAAAATGCTCTAAAACGAGCCCATCATTGCGAGGCTATTTTTTTTATACTTAGTGTAAAAACAATTCCATTTTGTGTAGGAGTATTATAAAATCTAAGAAAAAATAAAAAAATAAATAAAAATCGTAAAAGGTATTAAAATTTGTAAAGCCAAGGTAACTTTCGGCCCACCCTGCACAAGCTAAGAAGTTGCCACAATATTCACCTAATTTAATTTTGTTGTATATACAGGGTGATTCATTGACGACTCGACAAAGCTCACCAGCGTATTGCTTGGCTCATTTCATGAAAATATGTCCATGCTCGGAAATGCAAGGGGGCGAAATAGCAGCGTTTTAAAAATGTCAGATTGATGGTGGGAGGTTACTAGGGAAAAACTACAAAGTTCTGAACCAGGTCCTGTCGCTTCACTCATGAATAAAACATGTAACATTTTTAGCCGTGGGTACTGACTTTTCGAAGGGCAAATAGGTCCTATTTTGGGCTAGGTAAGTAGCTTCAGAACATACATGCGTCGGAAAACCCGTAAGCTGTATCCTGACATGAGTGTAGATAGCAAAGGGCAAATAGGCGCTATTTAGGGCTAGGTAAGCAGATTCAGAACACACATACATCAGACGAAGAGTGAGCTGTATCCCGACATCAATGTACGAAGGCGGTTCGGAAACTTCTTAGCCTAGCACAAAAAGCGCGGTAAAAACAGAAAAAAGTTAAGTGTTTTGGAAACTTCCATCTCTGCTGTGAACACATGTTAAATCTTGTTTCGATCTGGCAACTCCTTCATATAGAAACGGGTGTTCACAAAAGACGCATCCGCGATTTTTTTACAATGAAAAATTAGAAATGCGTGGTGTCATTAAATATTTACATAAAAAAGGTTTATCGGGACAAGCAATTCATAATGATATGGTGAATGTGTTAGGTGAAAGTGCTCCTTCATATGCAACAGTAAAAATTGGGTTGCTGCATTTAAACGTGGTCGTACAAGCATTGAAGATGAACCACGTAGTGGACGTCCAAAAACAGCAACAACAGCAGAAATTGTAGCCAAAGTGCATGATATGGTATTAAATGGTCGACGAATAAAAGTGCGTGAAATAGCTAATATCATGGGCATCTCAAATGATCGAGTCCATTTAATTTTGCATGAAGAACTACAGATGAAAAAGCTTTCTGCAAGATGGGTGCCGGATTTGTTTACAGTCGACCAAAAACGCATAAGAATTACCATTTCTCAAGCTTGTTTGGATCGTTTTCAGCGAATTTAAATGGGTTTTAAGCGTCGTTTCATAACTGTTGATGAGACATGGATCCACCACTATACTCCAGAGACAAAAGAACAATCCAAACAATAGACTGATGCTGAAGGAAGTGCCCCAAAGAAGGCAAAAACAATTCAATCGGCTGGTAAGGTTATGGCAACGGTTTTTTGGGACTTCAAAGGTATTTTATTGATTGACTATCTGCAAAAGGGTAAAACAATAAATTCAGAGTACTATTGCAACCTTTTAGATCAATTAAATGTACAAATTCGAGAAAAACGTCCTGGCTTACAACACAAAAAAATAATTTTTCATCAAGACAACGCACCAGCGCACAAGAGTGTTTTAACAATGGCTAAAATCAACGAATTAAAGTAGGAGTTGCTTGACCACCCACCTTATTCTCCTGATTTAGCTCCCAGTGACTTTTACCTGTTCCCAAATCTAAAAAAATTCCTTGCTGGCAAGCGTTTTACCTCAAATGAAGATGCAATTACAGTTGTAAACCACTATTTTGAAGACCTTGAGGAAAACTATTTTAATCAAGGGATAGAATTGCTAGATAAGCGTTGGACTAAGTGTATTGAAGTTTCAGGAGATTATATTGAAAAATAAAATATTTTTGAAAAACTAACTATTCTCTTTCATTGATAGGCTAAGAACTTTCCGAAACGCCGTAGTTAGTAAAAAATACTGCAGCCACATAGGCAATGGATAAAAACAACCAAGAAAAACGCAGGCAGAGACCACCGAGAATCCGATACAGAGGCCATCTGGAGGATGATCCGAAGATCCTTGTTAAAGGGTGTGTTTTTCAAGCGTGTGGTTTTCAAGAAGAAATTAAACGCATATAATTTAATATTATGACCAGGAATGTAGCTTTATTATAATGAAAAGGGTTTGCCATTATGTTTTAAAAATGATTTCGGGCAAGTGACCGCCGCGGCTGGCTCGAATAAATTCCAGTAGAGAGTTCCAATTTTCGACCACTTTTTGCAGCATTTGCGTCTGTATGTAAGCAATAACGTGCTGGATATTCTCTTCCAGGGCGTCAATCGTATGGGGCTTATCTGCGTAGATAAGTGTCTTTACATAACCCTACAGTAAATAGTCCAGCGGTGTTAAATCGCACGAATTTGGAGGCCACGCGCCACAGGCCCACGACGCGAGATAATGTGCTCATCAAAAGTTTCCTTCAATAAATTGATTGTTTCGTTGGCTGTATGGTATGTAGCACCGTATTGTTGGAACCAAAGGTCGTCCACATCAACATCCTTCAATTCAGGTACGAAAGCGTTCTCCATTGACTTTAACATAATGGCTGAATTTTTGAAGAAATATGAACCAATAATTCCTTCGGTCCATAGACCATACAAAACAGTGACTTTTGAGGATGTAACAGCGTCTCAACAAAGGCTTGTGGATTTTCATTACTCCAAATGCGACAATTTAGTTACTTACGTGCCCATTCCAAAGTGAGCCAAAAGTTAGTTTTATCGCTGAACAAAATTTTCATTGTAAAAATCAGGATTGGTAGCCACCTCGTCTAGGGCCCATTCACCACTATTAGCAAACGTCGCTCCGGGGAAAGCTTTTTCACTATGAACCAAACTTAACATAAATCAAGTGTCAGCTGTCAAAAAGACCAACTCCGTAAAAGGTATGGCGTGATTGAAAATCACACGACTATAAAAAAAACACCCTTTATTATAAACTGATGGCAGTACTCGCAAGACCAAAAAATATTGAACAGGCTGGGGCAACGTTAGAGGTGTAGAGGTTGTTGTCCGTCTAACAGTGTAGTGCAAAATGGTATCAAGGAAAATCGTTATCCTTTCTGTGGCCCTTTGAGCAGTGTAGTGCAAAATCGTATCTTGGAAAATCCTTATTCTTTCTGAGCCGTTTTTAATTTTTCAGTGAGTAAACGAATTATATCGTGTCCATTTTACTGGATCCCAAATAATTTCATAATATAATATTGCAGCAAATATATGCAATCGTTCATTTAGAACCTCATAACCTATCCACTTTCGAGCCTATACATTTAATGACGTTGATCCATTGTGAATATCCTCAAAATTTTGTAATCAATTTTGTAGCTGTCATTTTCGGTACATATAAAATATGCTGATGTGTTAAATATTTACGACACAATAGATTTAAGATGCATACAAATATATTAGGCTATAAACGAGATCCTTTCTGTGAGAAAGAAAAAACTCCCAATAGAAATTTTATATCGATTTATTTGAGAAAAATAAAATTGAGCCTGCATTACAATTTTCAAGTGATGGCATATTTGGAGCCACTTGAAGAGTATCCATTACATTTTGACACAACAATTGTCAGGCGGACCGAGGGAGAGGGACATTTATAACAATGTAAATAATAATAATAACAACAAGGATAACACCAACAACAACACTACCCATAGTGATAGCTAGGCAGAGTGAGCGATTTAGGGTGGGTGAATGGTAAATGGTAAAAGGACATCGACAGGAGCATGAGTATGGCATAATGTGCACAATAAAATTTGAAAAAAAAACACCGAAATAAAAGAAGGCAATCATAGCGACACTTACTCCCACCTCTGGCAAATGAATATTCATTCGTATAAGGAGGAGTGGCATTCATTCAATATTCATACGAACCTAAAGAGCCGTGGCCTGAATAGAACAGCGACCATTGAGCCACCGACCAAACGACCCATCCGACCATAAATGTCGACGTCATCGTCATCATCATCTTCAACTTCGTTGGTCCTAATAATGGAGACATAAATAGTATTAACTGTAATTGCTGGAAATAATCGAAACCATTTAAAGAAGATGAACAAAAAAAAAAACGCAGAAGAATGGAACACCCAAATGGAGGCGAATAGACAAGAAAAAAAGTACAGGCACGAATTGTATAGCAAGGATACCAGCCAGCCACCCAGCCAGTCAGCCTTACTTCAAGAGTGTGTGATGTCTGATGGGTTAGAATGCGCAGAGATATGATCCCACCCGAGTTGCTGCTGCTGATGATGATGACTATGATTTCAGTGTGCGTTTGGGCGGTGGTTGGTATTGGTTATTTAGTTTTATTACCAATTGATACAAAGTGTATGTGCTTTCTTTACTTTTTCTTCATTTTCCCCATTCACCAGGACTTGCCTTTAAAAAAAACTGAGGTCGCTTTTTCGCCCTTCAACAAATTGCCGGAAATTTAATCTAGCCGCTGGGGCGAGAATTTGGGGTTTGGGGTTGCCCGCCAAAAAAGACGCCGCCGTCACAGTTCTCCCTTTAGAAAAAAAATCGATGCTAACGATACGCATTAATAAATAAATACCTTAGACCAACACGTGTCCTGATTTATCGATAGAATCATCCCATAATAAAAAGAAGAAACACGAAAGATCAGTTGAGTGAAAATTTTATTATGGAAATATTATCCATAAAAAAGATGCTTTAAATAAAGCCATTAAAAGTAAAATTGAAATCATTTCTATATATACTCGTAAACATCCCCTGTGGAATAGACCGCACAAGAACTCGGCCATGTAGCATGTCTGGCGGCAGAGGGGCTGGGACGGCATGGCGGCTATAAAAACCATAATTGTCTGTTCAATATTTGTTTACAGCAGAAACCATTTAATTTTATTAATATTTGATTAACGATTTGGGGCTTTTTGATGGTCCACCACAGTTGTTTCTAATGTGGATAATTGATTTACATGCGCAACGCCACAGAGCGCTCGAGCAGTATAACTACGAGTACCTTAGATGGGGTCAGACCAAAAGCAACGAAAAGAAGAGTCACTTTACTTTACAACCGAAGCCAAAATATCGAAGTACTGTTTAATGATGTCTTGAATACTACATGCTAAATGGAAAACATATAGTGTACAGAGTGGAGCGCGGTAATTTGCATTTTGCACTGCAGGCTGTGGCGGCACTGTTGGTCGAAGAGAGTGGAGAGTGTGCGTGTCTTATAGTGGCTGATGGGAGATTTGTATTTGTCTGCCTTTCAGTTGCCATCATGCATTGGACACGTGAAGATAGGTCATTTTGTGTTGAAGCGTATTTTTCAAATGCGCACTCGATCATTGCAGTGCAGCGTGCTTTTCGTTTACGATTTGCTGTTTCCATTGTAAATTGGGTAACATCATTGAGAGCAGCAGGGAATGTGTCATGTGTACGAAGGGAACCTGAGAGAAGGATTATAACGCCACAAAACATCGAGAGAGTTAAAGCAGCAGCAATGTAATTTCCGAAACGCTCGGCTCGAAAGCAATCACTTGCTCTTGGCATTTCCAGACTTTTATTCAGCCGGCTCTTGAGGCAATGCAAGTAGAGGATACATGGTTTCAACAAGATGGTGCCACTGCACACACGGCAAGGGTTACCATGAATTGTTTGAGGCAAATATTTCGTAGACGGCTTATCTCTAACCTCAGTAGCCTTAGTTTGTAACGGGACTTTAAAATTGTTTTAACTTTCATCATGGAGTGGTCAGATAATGAGAACCGTATCGCTGTAATAGCGCAAGTGTAAAATGAAAAAAAGCGATATTTTCAAAACGCTCCGGCCACTGGGGACTAGCCGTATGTTCTTCTACCGATGCATTAAACTGTTTGAGAAAACTGGAGATGTAAAAAACCGCCACCGGTCAGGCCGCCCACGCTCTGTTCGAACACCGCATGTCGTCAAAGCCGTTAAATCAAGAACTCACAGAAATCCGCTCCGAACGGAAAATCGTGGCCCGTGCGATAAATATCACGCAATAGTCCATGAGTCGAATCATTAAAGAAGACTTGGGACTTGGGGCTTTCAAACGACGTACCGGACATTTATTGACTGCAGCTTTAAAAAAACAAAATAGGATTGACAAAAGCAAACGTCTTTTGATGAAGCACGCTGATAACTTGCACAGAAAAATTTTGTTCACCGATGAAAAATTTTTTACCGTTCAGTTAAAATTTAACAAGCAAATGATAGAGTGTATGCGCGGACATCTAAGGAAGTATCTGAACTGATCCCAAGGGTGGAAAAGGGTCATCACCCTGCTTCAGTCATGGTTTGGTGGGGTGTCTCTTAGGATGGGGTCACTGACCTGCATTTCTGCGAACAAGGAGTCAAAGCATCGGCCAAAGTTTACCAAGAAACCGCTTTGGAAGCTGTTGTGAAGCCTCTTAACAATTCTCTGTTCCAAAACCAGCCATAGACTTTCCAGCAGGATTCTGCGCCGGCCCATAACGCTAAACGTCCCAGGCCTGGCTTCGAAACAATTTGCCAGCGTTCATTTCCTCTGAAGAATGGCCCTCGGGCAGTTCAGATATGCACCCATTGGATTACAAATTGTGGACGGTTTTAGAGGACAAGGTTTTTCACAAAAGATACCCCAACATTGGATCTCTTCAGACTGCTTTGGTTCGAGCTGTGGCCAATTTTCCAATGGACGAGGTTCGTGTAGCTATTGAAGATTGGCCAGTGCGACTTAAGGCGTGTGTGTGTAAAGGCAAAAGGCGGACATTTCGAATAAGTAGACTCTTTTTGGATACAATATACATCAATAAATATATTAAAAAATATATGGTCGAAAAACATTCAGTACTTTTTATTTTACAGCATAAAAAGTGTGTAACAGTAATTATGTCCCTACTAAGTATATCAACCTTGGTAGATCATTATTTAGGCCGAAAATGGCAGAATACCAGTAGACATGCTTGTTAGAGTTCGTGAAAACTTCAGAGAACGTATGCAGCAGTGTGTGGATAGCGAAGGTCGAGATTTGCCTATTCAACTATTTTTTTTTAACTATTTAAAACCATATAATTTAAAAAGTTCCTTACTTTAAAATATAAAATAAACTTTTCTATGCTCAGTTTTTTTTCTTTTTAAGCTCAATTTGGTTTGCCATTTCACAATGAATGGACATATTGCTTAACAACGTTTGCGAATCGTAGTGAATGGGCGCAAAACGAGATTGCCTTCAATTCTGAGATTTACAAGAAAATGTTATTCAGCTATGATGCTGACTTTTGTTTAAATGGGTACTTGGATAGCCAAAATTGTCGCATTTGGAGTAATGAAAATCCACAAGCCATTGTTGAGACCCCGTAACATCCTCAAAAAGTCACTGTTTGGTGTGATCTATGGGCAGAGGGAATTATTGGTCCATACGAGTATTTCTTTAAAAATGAAGCCGGCAATAAAGTTAGAGTCAATGGGGAACGCTAAAAGGCCATGATTAATGACTTGTTTGTGCCTGAATTGCAGGATGTTCATGTGGACGACCTTTGGTTCCAACAAGACGGCGCTTCATGCAATATAGCCATAGAAACAATCAAGTTATTGAAGGAATATTTTGGTGGGCGCATTATCTCGAGTCGCAGGCCTTGGAGATCGTGATATTTAACACCGCTGGACTTTTTGGTGGGGCTATGTAAAGTGGCTTGTATACGCAGATAAGCCCGAAATGATTTACGCTTTCGAAGAGTATATTCGGCGCCCCATTGCTGACAAATAGCCCCAAAAGCTACAAAAAGTGGTCGAAAGTCGGGCCTCTCGGCTGAAATTTATTCGAGCCAGCCACGGCGGCCACTTGCCCGAAATCGTTTTTAAAACATAATGGCAAACCATAATCTTTATAAAAAAAAGCTAAATTCTTGGTCATAGAATTTTATTTTATGCGTCAGAGCACAGAGAAAGGGACCTAAGGGTAAAAAAATCAATTTTTCTTTTTTTTCTTTTTTTGATGTGGACAACATCAGGGCATAGAATGAGATCGATCCCATGCCCCAAAAGTGTTCCCTCCCAGAGATATGCGCGTTTTATGAAAGTGAAGTCGACGATTCTAAGCGCAAATAGAAAGAGACCTAATCTTTAAAATGGCTTTCCTGAACAAAACTGGTTTTTAGCCTTAGATCCCTTTCTATTTTGCGCGTCACATATATGTGACAGCGCATAGAGAAAGGGACCTAAGGGTAAAAAAATCCATTTTTATTTTTTTTGGTGTGGACAACATCTGAGCATCGAATGAGACCGATCCCATGCCCCAAAAGTGTTCCCTCCCAAAGATATGCGCGTTTTATGAAAGTGAAGTCGACGATTCCAAGCGCAAATAGAAAGGGACCTAATTATTAAAATGGCTCTCCTGAACAAAACTGGTTTTTAACCTTAGGTCCCTTTCTATTTTGCGCGTCACATATGCGTTTTATTTCTTCCTGAAAACAACACGTCTGAAAAAAAAACAAAAAAAACACCCTATATATCTCTTCCTAAAGTTAGATTAAAGCAGATCTTGCCTGGCTCTTTTTTCATACACAAAAGAATCTGGGAAACGGTAAGTCAGGCTTAGCAGGTTTAATCCAAACAAATGTTTTATTTCCATACATTAACCACGCCTTTTCAGTGGCTCACTTGTTTTAGATCCGCGGACAATTGCTCTCATCTTTGGACATCATTACGTAACAATTACAATACTTTTATGCCATTGCTCCAAATAGTTGCCCAATAAGGCCAAAATGCAGTACAGTCGAACGACAATCCATTCCATATGAGCACATCATTCTAGAAGGATGTGCCATAATTAATCGCCTGTCTAACCTCTAACGTCACCAAAAACAGCGTCGAATTAGTCCGTAGGATTAGACCGGCATTCAGCATTGACTAACACACAGAACAAAAGGTATACGAAGCATTCGAATTGCCTCAACGAAATATGTGGGTGACCATGGCTAGTGGGGACAATGTAAGTGACCTCCATGACTATGTGCGTCATACTCTGTGGCCCGTTGCGTTTTAAATGAAAACGCTGGCCTGGAACGCGCTATGTGATGATAGCAACCAGTGTAAAGCCAAACCGTCAACCCACACTCCGTACGGAAGTGAAATTTCCGCTAACAATTTTTGCACAAAAAAAAAAGGAGAAACGAAAATATCTGCTGGCATTTTTTGTTGTTCACTTTTTGCCAGCTCCAGCACTCCTTCAAAGAAATAATGCTGACAAAGTTCAAAAAGGGCTTAAAATGCTTCATACACCGAGCAAAAAAAAACATAGACGATGTCAAACCTTTTGTAGAGCTGAGGGGGGATAACAGTATCATCGTATATGAGGGGAGCATAGCACGCATGGATGCAACAAAATTTTATTTGCCTTTCACAGAATTTTTTCGTTTGGCAATGGGAAGGAGCAGGCCACCACAATAAGGATGTCGGGGGCAATGATCAGTCATATGTGGAGGAAACTGTCAGGGAGGCTCGAATGACAGGAGAAGGCAGTGAGGGAGCAATGCATGATGGCGTTGATAATGACGAAAATGACATTATGTGCATCCGCTGACTTTGTTGCATCGGCATGTTGTGGATGGATGGATGTGATAGATACTCGCAACTGGATGTAGTGGGATGATGACGTCGCATGTATACGAGGGGTTTAAAAGGCAGTCGGTCTATAAGAACCCGCAAGGTTAGGTAATGGAGCAATCTGAATCATTAAAAAAAGGTTTAAGGTGTTTTATCCCTGCAAACCAAACCTTAAGAATTCGGTCAGAATTCTGTACGACAATCGGCAAAATGTTCCTTCCGATTTCGGATTAGAATTCTTAGCGAGTTTGTAACGAAAACCATATGGGAGGGTTGACACGAATTCTGAACTACTTCTCTGATGGTATTCTGAAGTTTTTGCCGATATTTCGAACCGAATTCTGAACTGTAGTCTTAGGAAATTGGAAAAGAAATTTCGATTTCTCGTATCGAGTTCTGAACTAACTCTGAACGACTTCGGTCAGAACTCCGGCATTAAGTCTTATTAAATTCTGATGTTTTTACCGACATTTTGAACCGAATTCTAAACGATGTCATGGTAAATTCTGTCATGGTAAATTCGGAACGTAAACAATCAAAACGAACAAAATATTTTTGTTCTACAAAAAAAAAGTTGTCAAAATTTTTCAAAAAGCGTTAGGAAAGACTTTTAGTTACAAGCAGCGGTGTCTGCAGTTTCGGAGAGCGTCACTTTACTATAGCAAGCAATGATTGTGCTGTAACTATATTCAGTGGTTATACACTTAAGGGCAACCAGTTTTGCACTTAACGAGAACTGCCGGCAGTAGAGTTTTCCTCCGAACACAATAAAAATCCCTCGCACAGCCCAGCTAACCAAACGTTCGGAATACGGTCAGAATTCTGTACGACAATCGTAAAATGTAAAGCAAATTACAAAAATTTTAAACGAATAGACTACTTCAGATATATAGCTTAAAATTCTTTGCGAGTTCGATAAGAGAAGTCTGAACAAAAAAAATTAATAAAAATCCCACAGACAAGTCAAACAGAATAAATTAACATTAATAAATAATAAATAAATAATTCTCACACAAATAGAACAGAATTCGTAACGATTTTGGTAAGAATTCTCGATAGAGTTCAGATATTGTTCTGAATTATCTGATATTAGACATTGGCGGCAAATTTGGTTTACTGGGACATTTATCATGGAATGCCATTTTTTAGGATTGTGTGAAAAAACCTTTAATATGATCGAGCGCTTTTTTGGAAGCATTCGTTTATTATGAAGTACTGCAGAAGATAAGTACCTTAACAGTTCTGGACAAAACGTTAAAAGATTTAGAGACATTTTCGGTTTGATCTGTTTTTCTTAAATCACAAAATGCCAATTTCTTTTTTTGTGGATTTTAGGGAAATCCGGAGCACTTCAGACGAACTCTTCGATTCTTGTGAAATACTGCCTGGAAGAAGTTTCTCAAAAGTTCTGGAATACACCTTAAAGGTTTCTAACAAATTTACATTCCGATTGATTTCTTTCTTCAACACTTAGTGGACATTATCGAGTATATACTAAGGTTGCTTTATGCGACGCGCAAAATAGAAAGGGACCTAAGGGTAAAAACCAGTTTTTTTCAGGAGAACCATTTTAAAGATTTAAATACGTGTATCTTTGGTGTACCATCACTTTCATAAAACGCGCATATCTCTGGGAGGGAACACTTTTGGGGCATAAGAACGGTCTCATTCGATGCTCAGTTGTTGTCCACATCAAAAAAAAAGTGAAAAGTTGATGAAAAGTTTTGTTCAGGAGAGCCATGTTAAAGATTAGGTCCCTTTCTATTTGCGCTTAGAATCGCCGACTTCACTTTTATACAACGCGCATATCTTTGGCAGGGAACACTTTTGGGGCATGGGATCGATCTCATTCGATGCTCAGTTGTTGTCCACATCAAAAAAAAAAAGTGAAAATTGATTTTTTTAACCTTAGGTCCCTTTCTCTAAGCGCTGTCACATATATATATAAGTATTTCTGCAATAAAAGTACAATAATTTATCCCTGGAAATGGTTTTATTGTTTTTCAAAATATTCTCCTTAAAGATCAATACACTTTTGCATGCGCACAAACCAATTTTCGAAGCACTATTTCCACTCCGATTGAAACACATCCAAAACATGATTTTTAAACGCTTCAACAGCTGCGTCGGGCGATAAAAAACATTGACAGCGAATTTTTTTCTTGATGCTAGGGAATAAAGATAAGTCATTGGGTGCCAAATCAGGGCTGGACGGTGGATGGCCTATCAATTCGACATCTTGAGTGGTCAAATAGCTCATCGTTTCAGCTGATGTGTGAGAGCTCGCATTGTCGTGATGCAAAATGATCCGTCTTCTCTTATTATCTTTTCTCATTTCTTCGAACACTGTTGAAAAACAGATGGTTGTATACTACTAAGAATTGACCGTCCTACGTTCCATTAAAGGCACTGAGGCACATGGCCGGTTATACCGAAAAAAACGCAATCATTTGCTTTGATGTACTTCTTCCACGAACCATTTTTGTTGGATTTGGCTCCTTTTGAAAGACCCATACGGTCGATTGCTGTTTTGTTTCGAGTTCATATAATTATACATAGATCCATGATTCGTCACCTGTGACAATGTTATACACTGGCTTTGAGATACCGCAGTTATACTTTTTCAACATCTCTTTGCACCAATCCATACGAGCCTTTTTTTGAGCATTCGTCAAATTATGTGGGATCCAACGAGAACAATTTTTTTTCACGGCCATATGAACATGCAATATCTTTTTGATGCTTGTCATACTAATGTCCAAGGATGCCTCAATCTCACGGTATGTCACATGTCGGTCTTGCTTAATCAGTTCACGCACGCAGAGAAAAAACATGGTAACTACATGTTCACGGCAATAATAACATGTTCTTCGCAATAATAGTATGTTCGTCGCAACCAAAGCATTGTTAACTGAATTTATTTTTGACAAAAGTATAATTGCTGCAATATTAATATTGTTGAAATGTAACAATAGTATTATTGCCAAATTTAAAAATTAAAATATCGTTATAGCAACAATATAAATATGGTTGTGCAACAAAAGTATTGTATTTTGCGTTTTATGTTAACAATAATATGTTTATCATTTAAAAATGCTTTTAAGAACATATGTTATTGGTACGAATCTAATGCAATAATAGTATTTTTTTTTATCGAAATTAAAATTTTTTAAACAAGCTGCTTTGTGTTTGTTTAACTGAAATATTTTCAATAAAAACGCTTAAGTTTATTTAAACTTATTTTTTCTACTGTGAAATAAATCAGTCCTATTATTTTGAATTTAATATATTTATGAATAATTTTCATAATTCAAATTTATTGATGACAACTTAAACCAATTTTAATAAATAATATTTTGCATCAAATCTATTGTCGACAACTTAAACAAATTCTAATAAATTATGTTGGGGATCATAGTAAAATTGTGTGTGATCATACTATGGTTGTGGTGTTAATCACATGGTTGCGTGTGAATCATACTATGGGTGTGAGTATCATACTATGGTTGTATATGAAACATACTATGGTTGTGAGGATCATACTATGGTTGTGGAGATCATAGTATGGTTGAGTGTGATTCATAATATGGTTGTGGGGACCAAATTATGGTTATGTGTGAATCATACTATTGTTGTGAGGATCATTGTATCGTTGTATTTGAATCATACTATTGTTGTGAAGATCATAATATTGTTGTACCAAAACCATATTGCCAACAATAGTATTATCCTCTTCGAATATTGTCACCACAACCATACTTTTTTTCTGCGTGCGCACAGCACCGTTAGTTTCTGGCAAAGTGGACGAAGTTGAAAGTCCTTAAATTCCTGGAGCGAACGGCGTCCGAGACTGAACTCGGTACCAGCGATTAACGATGGTTTTTGAAATCGTAAAAAATCATCACATGAAAATTTTGACTAAGATGCATTTTTTAACACACTGTAAACAAAACAATTCTTCCTCAAATGATAAAACGTTCTGAGTGAAGTTATGCTAAAAAAATGTCAAAGTTTCTAATGAAAGTTCCAGTTTGCATCTGGGAACACTAATATTGTCAGGACCTTAAATGTAAATAGCAAGCTCGTAAAATTAGACCTTTCTCTATTCCAAAACTAAATAATAGATGCAAAGTTGTTTCAAAGCCCAAAATGTGAGTTTTATGAAAATGATATTTCGCAGGTTTGTCAAAAATACTTAATCTTTGTATCCATCATCATGTGAACCGCACCGACAACAATTTTAGATCACTGTCTCACGGATCGGGTGTCGTAAGATATTTTCTGGCCAGTGGTTTAATATTTTGCAAGCTTACAAATGTCGTACAATGTCTGCTAAAACGCTTCAGGAGCTGCTAGGAGTAGATTCCCTTGTTGTAGAGAAAATTCTTGTAGTACTCGTATTACTATTGGAAAAAGAGCTTGAAAATATTTTCTTAAGGTAGTGGAGAACATAGGCAGTCAGGAAGCAAGCAAAATAGCTCCTACAGATGACAGTCTTGAGGGAGCTACGGTATTATAGAACATGTGACGTACTGGTTTTTCCGTGATGATGACGGGATGGGCTTCTTTAGGACCTAAGCTGGTCTACAGCAGGACCCACAGAGCAATATTTTTTTTAGGAACCTTTATTTGAAATCTATAGGTGTGAATGTGACAACAGTTTCAGAAACGCTGAGTCGATAATTCAAGCTCTGAATGATGCATTTTGTAGTTTAAGCAGCTGGTTCGGTGATCCTCGACTCAGCTGCGATTATCGACGGCTTCGACGGCGATTCGCTATTTTAAGGCCGACTGCATCGTTATACCCGTTGATATGGGTGACGATCAGTGGTCTTAGATTTGGTATGGGTGGTCTTGGAGTCGATGAGCTGGATTCTTTGACATATGCAGTTGGTCTGGTGAAACGAAGAACTGCGTCTCTAGATTCCGTGGGACGTAAGGTTCATGTTGCTGCGGGATTTGGGGGAACGTTAATCTGTGTTTGGTACTGGTTGGTGATTTCCGTTGTAGTATTCAGGGAAAAAAATTAACTCATCCAGGTCTGGCATTCAGAAGATATTCAGTCATGACAGCCTGTGACGTGGTGTGACAGTCCGCTTGCCTTGCGTTGTTCTTCGCTGTAGAACATCAGGGGCGTGGTTGCCATGGGCGTTGCTGCACTCGGCTATTATATGTCGTGTTAGAATCAGCCCGTTTGCTTGATAGTCTTTTAGACGATGGGTTAGTGTTCAGTAATGGTCATGTAAGGTCCGTGTGGCTGTCATTTGCTTGGAACACCTGGTCCATTGAGGACCGTTATGAAACCAAGGGTCTCTACTGAGATGAGTGTGGTAGATGGTTTGGGATGTATTTCGGAATTTGTATATTCGAATTAAGCGGTAGCTGTCAGAAACCATTACGTATTGCTAAGAAATACGCTAGAACTACTTATTTATTCTAATGCTCCGGATGGATGATTGCTCCCAAATACTTGAACGTCCAGAGACATACGAGTAGAACCTGGCACAAGGCGTTCCATGCTTTCATCCTAATTCTCATTCAGACCGCTTCTTCTGTCTACGTCTACTCCTAATTTGGGTCGTAATCACTATTTATATAGTGATCCGAGTATCGATACCAGAGGCGAATATAAATGATTACGAACGATTTAGATCATACGAGTACCTATGCCATATTTCTCTAGATATCTGGCTTATTCTTGCGTTATCCAATCTGAGCTTACGCTTCTTCTTAGGAGGGTGTTCCAAAAATGCTCCAAATGGAGTAAAACGTGTAAGGTTGTCCCTTGTGGCCAACTCAACAGGTCATGGTACCTAAATTAGGTAAATATTGATTAACCTAGCCATCTGGTAAAAAGATGGACCTTGTGGACAACTAATATGTTCACGGTACCTAAATTAGGTAAATATTATTCTACTGAGGTATCTTCTAAAAAGATAGGCGACAGTATCGTTTCTTGAATTCAAGAATACGCATTGCATGGAATTTGGAGCAATATGTGTTTTTGAATTATACATTGTTGTTTATAGCAGCTACGACGTTTCGCCCCTGCAGCTTCTCCGATCTCCTAGGTATTGTAGTTGGTTTATCTAATCGTACTTCGTTCGAGCGGATTCCAAAACCTACCCTTACGTCGAGCTTTGGGCCCTTTCTGTACTTGTACTTTCTATTGCATGGAAGGTGTCCCTGTCAGTCCTGTGTACCAGGGATAAAAAAATATTTAATGTTGGACCACTGTTTTAACCATGGTCACCTGGGTAGAGAAAATCTAGTATAAAAAGTAGACCGGAGGTTTCTGGTTTAGAGGAATAATGGGGATTTCTAAAAACCTCATTCCATCTTTACAAAATTAAGGGTTTTTATGGTGGGTCGATCTGGTCCAGCATAATACTGTGTTGCCTTCTACAGACCTCAAACAGAAAATGTAGAGATGTTCATCGATGAGAGCCACGTTTATGTATAGCATGGTGGATAGAACATAACATCTTGTCTCTGCTAATAAGCTATCTCACGAATTGTGCCTAAAGAGTTTTTATAAAACGCAGTCTTTGGCTCGCGTCTGAAAGGAGATCCTACTATGGTACCATAAAGGTCGAAAACTCTCTGAGGCCAAAGTAATATTGTGGGTCAAGAGCCACTTCGCGGAAGATTTTAATCGCTACCACACTGAAAAGAAAAATAACCTTTTATAAGGTTAACATAAACATAAATAAGTAAACATGATTTAGAGTCTACGTTCTATTAGGTTAATTTGAACATTTTTTTGTGGTTGACTGGTATTTAACAATAATAATAGTTAATTTTACTATTCTGTGGTTGAATTTTTTAACCATGAAAATTGTTTATTTCAAAAAAATATTGTTGTTTTAACAATTCATCGTTGAGTTCTTTAACCATTTAAATTGTTATTATTAAAATAATTTTTGTTGTTTCACAATGCATTGTAAAGTTTCATAACCATTAAAATTGTTATTATTAAAATAGTTATTGTTGTTTTCACAATCCATTGTTTTTAACCATGAAAATTGTTAATATTAAAATTTCATAGTTTATTTATTGAAACAATTCATGTTCAACTTAACAATGAAATTGTTAATATTATTAACTATGAAAATTGTTATAGAAATCATTTTTATTGTTAAGTTAACAAATTATTGGTTACCTCTTTTAATCAGAAATATAGTTAAAAATTTCAATATTTTTTTAACCTACCAATTACGTCAAGTCATAATAATGAAAAAAGACCGAATAAATGTAAACAAAACATTACATTTATTCGGTCTTTTTTCATTATTATGACTTGAACAGTCTTTATTCTGGTTCGAGACCTTTTTTTTACTTCTTTTTCAGAACCTACTAAAAAATTGGTGAAATGTATTGGCTTGCCAGGCAGACTGTACAGCTGTTTCTTAGCCCACCAAGGTTTTTCTTCAGCAGTCTTTGGCAACGATTACTTTGGCTACAAATCAAATGACTTATACGGGAGTCCCATTATGATTAATGAGAATTACCCTTTGCGTATAGTCTTCTAACTGTGCGAAAAGCTACATCATTGCGCTATGAAGATTGTACAGCTAGCATTTGAATTTGGTGGTGGTTTTTTAAAAGAGCGAGATAAATTGTCTTATGATCTTTTTCACAATTACACACACGTTTAGAGCAAAGGAAGAAATAAAAAAATCGGGGGATAAGAAAGTCGCAATCCTTGCATCTTCGAGTAACTTAATTCTGAACTTCGTATAACACAAAGCAGATCAAAAACTTCGATACAACAGAGCCGAATGATATTTTAATTTTTTACGCATTTTTCTGCCTCTCTCTTGAAAACTCCAACCTTATACAATGTTAATTCAACTATTTTGTATGTACATTTGACCTTATATTATGTTATTTTGTCTTCGTTATCAAACATTTACCATGCTAAATTTAACCAGACATATGGTTAAAAAATCATGATATTTTCGGCCCAGTGCAGATACTGAGCCCTAATAAGGTGCGGTGTCCAAATGGGCGAGGGCTTTTCCAAAGGGGCTATGAAAGTTGCATGGTAACCTGTCCTAGAACGATGACGCACTAAGCTTGCTTTGGAAATAGTTTAAAATATATTGACTTGTGAACCCTCTCACCTGAAATATAACAGCGGTTATACCCCTGTGAGATTAAAATAAATCTAAAATAATCATATTCATTCTCAAGGCCTAGATTGTGACAAAGAGTGAATTGTAATTTGGTGTAGCATTTTGCTATCAGTCGAAGTGTATGGAACTCAACCAAGAAATAGTGATATTTCCAATCGAAGCCTGCAATAAGTGATCAGTAGCCTTTAGCCTAGTCAACTGGGAACAGTACAGCGGTAGCTATGGTTTGTCGCAGATAAAGTTGTGGTTTGGCGTAGAAGTTCGAATCAACCGAGTGCTAAAGACGTATAAGTAGATGTGATGATGGTCCACAAGCCCTAGTAAGAGGGAGGATATGACCATACCGGATATTTTGGAAAAAAAACACTAGGAGGAGTTTTTGGCGGCGCATTGAATCAGACTTCAGTGTTAAAGACAACAAGGGCAGTTGTGGAAGCATCGCGTGGTAGGGTGCCACAGCGAGACGGTGCAGCATGGATGCAGCTATCACAGCAAAAAACATGTAAAAACACGGACCAGGTTATATTCTTGCATGTCTGAACTGAAACTGATAACTAGCATCGCAGAAGATCTAAAAATATTAGTTTAGACAGTCCAGCCGAAACGGACCTCTGCGGAGTTTCACTCTGGCTGTGACTTATTGCTGTAGTCGCAGATTTGCTTATCCACCGACAGCTGCGACCCATACCGTAGCACAAATTAGACAAATAAAAAAGTTTAATTTGGGCGTGTCCGACTATGAGATACTCAGAGGATTAAGAACCTCTATCTGAAGTTTATTATTTTTCACTCGCTAGTTACCATACAATTTTTGAGCATGACCGGGTTTAGCTTGTTATTTCTAGAGCTGCAGCACCTCAAATCGTGAGGGACCCTTGTGTGTGGTCCATTCGAAAACATAGACCAATATAATCCTATGCTTCAGAACATGATGGTCGGTCGCTTGTAATAATCCATAGGAAATTTCATAGGAATCAAATGAAAAATTTGGCTTCTATAGCTACTGATTCTTTAAACGTGAAGGGGGCTATACGAAAATATGGACCTATGTGGACTAGTTTCATCCCACTTTATTTATGGTCGCTCATAACATACCTACCATAAATCACCGCTCTCCTTCACAATTTTTTAAAAAAGTCCTGTATTTTTTATATTGAAAAGCTATTATAATTTTTTGTTTCAGCGATTATTTATTAATACATGCTTAAGGAATACATACAAAAACAACAACAACAAAATATACTCTGAGGTAGATATAATAGGAAAATTAATAGTCAGTTCATTTTTGGTCTCTCATAAATCACCGCTCACTTTTATATTTCATTAAAAAAAATAAGAAAAACAGTTTAATTAATATTTTTCTGCACCTCCTTTGTTGCAAATGATTTGTTGCAAACGTCTAGGTACTGATTCCACCAAGTTTTTCGTCACCTGTGAAGAAATATTGCCCCACTCCTCTTTGAGGCACTGTATGAGCATTGCTTTGCTCGTTACCTCTCTTTCTCGAACTTTTTTGTCTCAAACATCCAAGAGATTCTCAATGGGGTTACATCTGGGGACTGAGGAAGGATTTTCATCTACTTTGGCGTATTGTAAAGGAGCCATAGGCGTGTGTTTATTGCAGTGTGCTTCGGGTCATTGTCTTGGGTGAATACAAAGTCATTTCAGAGTCGCATATTTTCAACACTTGCGTGAAGATTTTGGTTTAAAACATCAATGTACTGCTTATGGTCCATGATTCCATTGACAATGTGCAAATTTCCAACGCCATTGGAACTCATACATCCCCACACATATACCGAACCACCCCCGGGTTTAAATGTTGGTTTTAAATTTATGTCCTTTAATTCTTCATTTGGTTTCCTACAAACCATACACCTGCCATCAGAGCCGTAAGTATTGAACTTACTTTCATCTGAAAATAGCGGCTTAGAAATATTTTCATTTGCGTACTCCAAACGTTTTTTTCTGTGGATGCGACTGATGTATGGTTTCTTCCGTGCAACTCTTCCATTGTAACCAGCATCATATAGGACTCTCCGAACAGTGCTGGCACTTAAATCTTTTCCTAGAGAGTTATTTACGTTAGTTTCTGTAAGTTTCACTGTTGAACTTCTTGGATTTTTCTTCATCTGGCGGACAATGAGGCGCTTTTCGGAGTCAGAAAGCAATGGTGACCGACCAGGCCGCTTTACAAAATCCACGTTTTCAGTATCAATAAATTTGTCAATAGTGTCCTTTACAGTAGAATATGAGCGATCAATGAGTCTTCCAATTTCGCGAATTGATTTTCCGGATTTTCTAAGGCGAATTATTAATTACCGCTCTTCCACACTAGTTTCTTTGCGTTTCGGTGGCATTTTTTCAAATATTAAGAATTTCTTTCAGCAACACACTAGCTTAGTAGTGGCAACATTGCAAAACTTAATCAAGATGCTCTAAAATGTTATGTAAAGCGCAGATCAGTGAGCAAAATATATGAAATGTACCGTCTCACGAATTCATAAAAAATAGCAGAGTGATCGGTGATTTGTGAGAGGCCAAAAAACGATTTATGGATAGTTTTCGTATTACAACTTCGTGAGAGTTTCTTTTTTTTATTGTTTTTGTATATATTCATCACGTATGTAATTATAAAGAATCGCAAATATAATAAATTATAATTGTTTTCCTGCATAAAAAATACAAGACGTTTTTAAAAAATTGTAAGAGTGAGCGGTGACTTACGAGGGCGGTTCGGAAACTTCATAGCCTAGCACAAAAAACGCGGTAGAAACAGAAAAAAGTTAAGTGTTTAGGAAACTTCCATCTCTGCTGTGAACACATGTTAAATCTTGTTTCGATCTGGCAACTCCTTCATATAGAAACAGGTGTTCACAAAAGACGCATCCGCGATTTTTTTACAATGGAAAAATTAGAAATGCGTGGTGTCATTAAATATTTACATAAAAAAGGTTTATCGGGACAAGAAATTCGTAATGATATGGTGAATGTGTTAGGTGAAAGTGCTCCTTCATATGCAACAGTAAAAAAATGGGTTGCTGAATTTAAACGTGGTCGTACAAGCATTGAAGATGAACCACGTAGTGGACGTCCAAAAACAGCAACAACAACAGAAATTGTAGCCAAAGTGCATGATATGGTATTAAATGATCGACGAATAAAAGTGCGTGAAATAGTTAATATCATGGGCATCTCAAATGATCGAGTCCATTTAATTTTGCATGAAGAACTACAGATGAAAAAGCTTTCTACAAGATAGGTGTCGGACTCGTAACAGTCGACCAAAAACGCATAAGAATGAACATTTCTCAAGCTTGTTTGGATCGTTTTCAGCGAAATAAAATAGATTTTAAGCGTCGTTTCATAACTGTTGATGAGACATGGATCCACCACTATACTCCAGAGACAAAAGAACAATCCAAACAATGGACTGAAGCTGGAGGAAGTGTCCCAAAGAAGGCAAAAACAATTCAATCGGCTGGTAAGGTTATGGCAACGGTTTTTTGGGACTTCAAAGGTATTTTATTGATTGACTATCTGCAAAAGGGTAAAACAATAAATTCAGGGTACTATTGCAACCTTTTAGATCAATTAAATGTACAAATTCGAGAAAAACGTCCTGGATAACAACACAAAAAAATAATTTTTCATCAAGACAACGCACCAGCGCTCAAGAGTGTTTTAACAACGGCTAAAATCAACGATTTAAAATACCAGTTGCTTGACCACCCACCTTATTCTCCTGATTTAGCTCCCAGTGACTTTTACCTATTCCCAAATCTAAAAAAATTCCTTGCTGGCAAGCGTTTTAACTCAAATGAAGATGCAATTACAGTTGTAAACCACTATTTTGAAGACCTTGAGGACAACTATTTTAATCAAGGGATAGAATTGCTAGATAAGCGTTGGACTGTATTGAAGTTTCAGGAGATTATATTGAAAAATAAAAATATTTTTAAAAAAATAACTATTCTCTTTCATTAATAGGCTAAGAACTTTCCGAACTGCCTCGTATGGTAGTCACTGTATTTGTGTTTAAATTTAAGGGTTGCCTTTTTTTCTGTGTTGATTTTGCAGTGTTTCAGGACTTTCACTTTGATTGATAACGAATGTGTTTTCGTTAATCTTTGAAAAAACCTTAATTTTTAAAATTTTTCTGCTTTTTAACTGGATAGTTCCGAAGTTAATACCCCTACGTACAACTGGATACGAATTCACAAATCCAAATAAACAACCCATCCTCACGACCTCTCGTAGACATCCAACCAGTCCGCAAAAGATGTAAAAGTATAATTGCTTAGGGCTTAATTGTACATTTACATGTTGCTGGTGTTGTCGCAGCCATGCTGCTTATGATATGATGCAGCAATGTCATCATCGTCGTCATCATCGTAGTCAAAAGCAGCAACATTGGCATAAATATCGGCATCATCTCTCATCGAAGTCATCAGCATCAAACCATTTGCTTTGCCGCACAGACTGAACGTAGTCCGAGTATTATGGAGGGGTCCGATTATGAAAAATTGCTGTTGATATTTGGGTATGGGAATATGTTGTTGTTGATGCTGCTGGTGGTGTTGTTGATGCTGTTGTAGTTTATAAAGTTCTTATATTGATTTTGTGCAACTGACTGACTTTTTGGGCAAGGACATGGTATGCCGGCTGGCCGAAGGGGAGACCAACATTTATGGCAACGAATTATTTTCGGTCATTGATTCTGATTGCATTTTCAATGCAATGCAGAGCCAGAGCTTATGTAGGAGTTTATATAAGCATACATATGTGCTCAAAAATTGACCTACGTATGGGTCATTCAGGGCATAAAGTGATCATGCCCATTGATGGAAAGGCGTGATGGCATAACATTTGCCCATAGGGGGGAAAGTCAGTGATATCTGCTGTAGCAAGAAGCTTAGGAGGCCATAAATGGCAACTAGCTATCAATTAGTTAAAGGCAATAAAGCTAGTTTTTGAACTGTAAAATTATCATCCTGTGCAAAATGTTAAAATGGTTTGTAAATGCTTTTGAAAATGATATCGACAGGTCGAGGCAGAAGGGCGAGCATCGTTGATACATGTTTATGTCAAGGATTCAAAATATTAAATCTTTCGAGGAGTTCGAAGTAGAGTTATCCTCCCGTGCTGCATATAGGAACCCCCATGCCTGCGACTAAAAACCAATACCATAAGTAGGCAAACCAGTTTATCCAAATTTAAAAAAAAATGGATGTAAGCAATTCTACATGTACGTAAGTATCTAACTAAGGGAGAAAATCTCAAGTAAGTAATTAGAAAGTAATTATAAAAATAAAAAAAATGGATCAAACAATTTTCATCGAATTTAGTGTAAATATTGAAGTAAGGACTAAAAAGTACTTGAAATGCTGGGAATGGCATATTGTGAATACGAGGGCGACCGCAAAACTAACTGGCCTGGCACATTTTCTGTTTTACTAGCAACTTTTTTGTTTGTTTTTTTAAAGTAATCTTTTATAAGTCATCTGTCAAAATTTCCGAAATATTTAACGATTATTTTCTTTGTTACACACGCAGAAAAAAAGTATGGTTGTGGTGACAATATTCGAAGAGAACAATACTATTGTTAGGTACATGGTTGCGCTAC
This sequence comes from Hydrotaea diabolus, assembly GCA_963513945.1. Taxonomy (NCBI): domain Eukaryota; kingdom Metazoa; phylum Arthropoda; class Insecta; order Diptera; family Muscidae; genus Hydrotaea; species Hydrotaea diabolus. The sequence continues at coordinate 155,690,366 of OY740718.1, forward strand.
AACAATATTATGATACTCACAACAATAGTATGATTCAAATACAAACATACTATGATTCTCACAACAATAGTTTGATTCTCACAACAATAGTATGATTCTCACAACAATAGTATGATTCACACATAACCATACTACGATCCCCAGAACCATAGTATGATTCACACTCAACCATACTATGATCTCCACAACCATAGTATGTTTCATATACAACCATAGTATGATCCTCACAACCATAGTATGATTCACACGCAACCATGTTATGATCCCTACAACCATAGTATGATCACACACAATTATTATGACCCCATTTTCAAAATAATAGGAGTGATTTATTTCACAGTAGAAAAAATAAATTTATATAAACGTTAGCGTTTTTATTAAAAAAAAATCAGTTAAAAATATTTTAACAATTTAAAATGGGTCGTTCAAGTACGGAAGATGAACAACGCTCTGGAAGACCGAAAACTGCTACTACTATTGAAAACATTAGAAAAATATTTTATGAAGTGACTAAAGATAGACGAATAAAGCTCAGAGAACTTGCTGATATTGTAAAAATACACAAAAAACAAGTTTGGAGTATTTTACATAATGAACTCCACATGAAAAAGCTATCCGCAAGATGGGTGCCGCGTTCGTTGACTTTGCCCCAAAAAATAGTCCGTTGGACCAATTCCGAGGAGCTTTTAGCGATTTATCAGCGTAATCCAATAGAGTTCTTGCGCCAATTAATAACTGTTGATGAAACATGGATCCATCACTACATCCCAGAATGCAAAGAACAGTCAAAACAATGGATAGAAGCTGGTAAAAGTGGTCCCAAGAAGGCGAAAACTGTTAAGTCAGCAGGAAAAGTAATGGCCACAGTATTTTGGGATGCAAGGGGTATAATATTTATTGATTATCTTGAGAAAGGAAAAACTATAAATAGCGAATATTATTGTGCATTATTGGATCGGTTGAGTGAAAAAATCAAATTAAACCGCCTGCTTTTAGAAAAAAAGTTCTTTTTCATCAAGATAATGCTCCTTCACACACTGCATTTTTAACTCAACAAAAACTGGCCGAATTACGATTTGAAATTGCTCCGCATCCACCAGATTTAGCTCCTTCTGATTATTTCTTGTTTCCAAATTTAAAAAAAAACTCTCGGTGGCAACAAATTTTCGTCCAATAGCCAGGTTATTGCTGAAACTGGGGCATATTTTGAAGATCTTGAAAAATTTTATTTTTCGGATGGAATTAAAAAACTTGAAAAACGTTTGATGAAGTGTATTGAGTTGGAAGGAGATTATGTTGAAAAATACATAATAATAATTCCAAAAAAACGGTTCTTTTTATGCTAGGCCAGTTACTTTTGCGGTCGCCCTCGTATACTCTGAGACAGAAGAATATATAGGGTGTTTTTTATTGGGGTATAGAACTTTAAGTTGGCATCACTTTTTTAACTGGCGGCCATTTTGTCAGCTGTCAAGTGATTAATATTTAGTTTGGTTTGCCATTTCATCATGAACAGGTTGACAAAAGAACAACGCTTGCAAATCGTGCAAATTTATTTCGAAAGTAATGGTTCAGTTCGCGAAGTTCACCGCAAGCTCCGTCCATTTTATGGTCGACATAATCGTCCATCAGAGCAATTAATTCGGTTAACCATGGATCGGTTAACATGGACCATTGAATTATTTTCTTTGGGGATATGTGAAGTCGCTCGTCTACGCCAACAAACCAGAAACACGTTAGGGGACTTGGAAGCCAACATTCGTGGCGTTATTGCCAACATACGGCCCCATATGCTCGAAAAAGTGGTTGAAAATTGGACCTGTAGAATTGGCTTTATTCGAGCCAGCCGCGGCGGCCACATGCCCGAAATCATCTTTAAACATTAATGGCATAAAATTATCCTTCCAATAAAGCCAAATTGATGGACATTAACACGATTTTCTTGTGTTTTATTTCAATTCGAAGTTCTATACCTCAATAAAAAACACCCTTTACAAGTATAAGCTTTTCAAAGAAGGTCGAGAAGATCAGCAAGACGACGACGCTCGTCCTCGAAGTTGCATGGCATCAAAAACCGGTGATGAAATGTTAAGAAAGTGTAGAAAGTTGTTATAAGAATCTATAGGCGAAGTTGCAGAGAACGTCGGCACATGCCATACAATTGGGCACAAACCGGTACAAAATTACTGAATTTTTAACAAAAAACCTTCGCACGGGAATTGCTCAGGAAATGTTAAATGACGTTAACGACGATCCAGATTTGCTTAAAAGTTTCCTAACTTATATACCCATGATTCGTAAGCAGTTAGGAAACTTTTAAGCAAATCTGGATCGTCGTTATGGTACTGACTAAAACCAAAGTCCAGTCATCCCCATAAGCCAAGAAGAGACAAGACTAAAAAAAATATCGCTAAGTTAGATCAAATTTCAAGGTTTTGCTCATTGTTAACTTCGTGGCGTAGTGCACCAGCAGTTCTTTTCTTATGGTCGTACTGTAAATACGAAAAAAACGCCCGGAAATGTGGAAAAGCAATTCATGGATTGTGCATCACGACAATGCACCAGCTAACTTTTTGGTTGAAATGACTACTGTAGTCATGTTTCATTTACCGTATTTACCAGATTTGGCCCCCTGTGACTTTTTCCTGTTCCCATAATTGAAGAGACGACCTTTTGCAACACTTGAACAGATAAAAGCGGATCGATGAGAGAGACCAGGGCCAAACTAAAAAGTGCATAACAGGACTGCTTCGAGGATTGGTGCAAGTGAAGTATTATATCTGAGGGGCATTACTTAGAAGGAGAAAAATGAAATTTAATGAATAATCAGTAACTAATTACACAAGCTTGAGGTAAGTATTTTTTTTAAAAAGGTATATTTAATTTCGATATTGTAGGGCAATACGAAATGTTTAACTGTGATGTTTGGTTATTGTAGCTCTTATGCTCATGAAGATGATATCGAAATCAAATAAAATTACAAAAATCAATATTAACGTTTAAGCTTGACTAATTAATTACTGATCTACAGGAAAAAAATTCGAACAAACAGACAAAACAGTATTTAATTTAGTAAATAAATTAATATTATTTGAGAATAATTTTATTTCACCTTTTCTATGGAACAGACCTCGAAAAAAAGACAACCCTTAAATTTTAACCAAATAATTGCTATGTGAATTATATCAACGTCAATTAAAAATTTTGTAAAAAAGCTAAATTATTTCTCAGATATTGAAATAATATTTATTGAATGGAAACTACAAAAAAAAATTAAAATAACTCATGAAGTTAATCGTGTGTTTGTGTGGGTGCATATACAGGGTGGGCAAAAGTTACCATGGGGTTTAAAAATGTAATAACTTCGTTTCGTTTATTATTTTTTTTTGTTGTTTATGTTCAGATTATATAAATAACCCTTGGAGAATAAATAATGGAGAGAAACAAACAAACGAGCCAAACAATTGCCTGCAAACCCTTGAAAAAAACTAAAAACTAAATTTTACTTCAGGCTAATTTCTAGTATAGCCCCATTTTAAAAGTTAATTGATCGACATATTCCTTGCCTCGTTTACAACAGTAGTTCTCCGTCATTTGAAAATTTGCTTATTTGGGAATGGAATAAAAAAATTATGAAAATAAGAAAAATTTAATTTATATTTAAATTGTATTGAACAGCAAGGTAATTTTGAAATTACATGGTTTTAAATAGTCACCCTTATCGCCAATTACTTGCGAACATTTTATTCCCTCGGATTTTTTTGTTCCCTCGAACAAAAATTTGGTATCGCGAATGTCCCGTGAACAATTGTTCACTTCGAAACATATGGCTGATTTCGAGAATGATCAGCTGTTTACAAATTTCTGTTGAGAAAAAGAAAAACGTTTCTTGGTGGTTTTTAAATTACGTTATTGATTAAATAAAAAATTCCAGTGCATGCATAACATTAAAATGTTTCGAATTGGTAGTATTGTGTTACTTCAGGAAGAAAACAATCAAAGGAAGGCAAAACAAAGCATTATTAGAAGAAACCTTCGGGATGCCTCAAATCCTTTGGAATTGACAAATTCACAGTAAGTGCTAACGATTTTGTTATACAGCATCAATCTAAGACTTCTCTTTTCAGATTTTCTAAATATTTTCGGGTAAATAAGGCTGCATTTACATATCTTTTAAAAATGCTCACAAATACTTTGCCACCTGCCAAGAAAAAGTCTGCGATACCGCCAATTATAAAGCTGAGTGGCTGCTTACGTTTTTTTGCCGAGGGGTGTTACCAGAAAGGTGTAGGCAAAGATTATGATGTAGCAATGGCTCAGCCTACGTTCAGCGAGGTTCTTTCGGAAGTACTAAATGCATTGGAAGTTCCTCTTTGCCAAACTTGGATAAGTTATCCTACTCAAGAAGAACGCAGAATCAGTGCGCAGTTTGTTTTTAATAAATTTGGAATTCCCTGTGTTTTTGGATGTATTGATGGTACACACGTTACAACAGTAGCCCCCAAGGAGGCAAAACATCTATACTACAACAGAAAAGGACGCTTTAGTTTAAACGTAACATTGGTAAGTTGATATAAATAATATCTATGTATATACTTGACCAAAAACGTTTTTATAGATATGTGACCACGAAATGAAGATTCGATATGTTGATGCCACACATCCTGGAGCCTGTCACGATTCGTTCGTTTGGAGTATGAGTGGATTCAAAAGTGCATTGGAGGGAGAATATTTGGAAACAGGAACTAGTATGTGGCTGCTGGGCGAGTTTTATCTATTCAAAAAGACTTCAGTTTGGTATTGGTATAAGTATTTTTATATCATTTTTAAAGGGGATGGCGGCTACCCATTGGAACCATGGCTTTTAATTCCCTACAGAGACCCAAATGATAGTGTGAAAGAAAAATTCAACGAAGTTCATAGCAAATGCCGGAACATTATAGAACGAACTAATGGAGTGGTGAAAAATAGATGGAGGTGCTTACTAGGTGCTAGAGAACTTTATTATACTCCAGAGAAAGCGATCAAAATTGCAAACATTTGCTCTGCTCTACACAACATTTGCATCCATTACAAATGCGATCCTATAAATGATTTTTTTGTGAGCGAAGATGATATTGAAGTGGAATGGGACACCACACCGGCAAACAGTGGATACCTCTCTGCAGGAAAGCGGATTCGTGATAGAATTGCAAACACATTATAAGTTTAATTTTTTTATAGAAATATTTATTTACATTACAAAGGTATTAGAAACCAAAAACAATGAAATCTAATAGAATACGAGTAATAATAAAAAATTAAAAATCAGTTGATGTTCTTAAAAATAGTTTAGTGAAATAAAAATGAAATTAATTAAAAATAAAAAAAACATTTCAATTGCTATCATTTCTCTACAGTAATCTTATTTTTAGTTCCTTCCTTACATTTGCAGCAGCCTTTTTGCGGATATACCTCTTCTGATCCGTCCATACCTATAGTAAAATCATAATTTATTAAGCATTTGCAATAACCATTATTAATCATTAGTATATTCAAATACCTTTTTCCACTCAGCTACAGATTTCACAGGTGGTCCAGCACTGTTCAGTTCGTTGTTCACATTTTTCCAGAAGGATGCTACATCTTGTTTGGATTCCTTTGTATAACCCCCAGCTATGGACGGATTTTCCTGCATTCTTTGCAGCAAAATATCCATTTGGTTCTTATTAGTTGAATTATTCCTGAAAAATTTTGTTATTTTTAATTTCAAAATAGAAAAAAACGGATACTTACATTTTACGTTTTAACAGTTCGCCGACAAAATGCAAAGTGAACAAAAAAAGAAAATGGCGAACAAAATTCCTCTAAAAAAACCATTCATGATAGGGGGAATTTTTTTCGAAGTTGTCACATTTCCCCGTGAACAGATTGGCGATTGCGATTTGGCGAAAAGGGAACAAATTCCGAGAGGACTTTTTTTCGCGATAAGGGTGAGTGTATCTAGCAAATGTCGACCTTCGCTATCCACACACTGCTACATACGTTTTCTGAAGTTTTCATGAACTTTAACAAGCATGCCGACTGGTTTCTGCCAATTTCAGCTCCAATATTTTTATTTAGGTCTTCCAAACTGTTGGGACGGTTAATATACACCGACTTCAGGTAACACCAAAGGAAAAAACCGCATGGGGCTTAGTCTGGCGAGCGTGCCGGCCAGTTCACATCACACCTAAAAGAGATAAGTCGGCCAGGAAACATTTGGCCGACTGTGTGTGCAGTGGCACCATCCTGCACGCAGAAAAAAAGTATGGTTGTGGTAACAATATTTGAAGAGCATAATACTATTGTTGGTTATATGGTTGTGGCACAACAATATTATGATCATCACAACAATAGTACGGTTCACACATAACCATACTAAGGTCCCCACAACAATATTATGGTTCTGGCAATAATATAATTATTCACACACAACCATACTATGATCCCCGCAACCATATTATTATTCACACTCAACCTTAGTATGATCCTAACAACCATAGTATGACTTACACACAACCATACTATAATACCCAAAATTTTTTGTGAAGTTGTTATTCAACAATAGAGATTTTTATTAAGTTTTTTAAAAATACATTAAACTCTTAATAAAAGGAGTGATTTAATTAACAATAAAAAAAAATCATTTATTAAAAACATTTCAGTTATACTAATCCGTAATTTTGTTTTGAAAAAAAATAATTTACATATAAAAAGTACTATTATTGCGTAAGATTCGTAAAAATTACATTGTCAAATTAAAAAAAATACCATTTTGCCGGTATGATTGCCGTACTTATATTATTGTTAACGTAAAACCCATGAAAACAATACTTTTGTCCCACCAACCATATTTATATTGTTGCTACAACCAAGTTTTCATTTCTAAATTTAGCAATAATACTATTGTTACATTTCAACAATATTAATATTGCCGCAATCATACTATTGTCAAAATGAAGCTCAAAAAACAATAGTATGGTGGCGACGACCTTACTTTTATTATAGAGAACATACTATTGTTGCCGTGGCCATACCGTAACCATATCTTTTCTTTGCGTGTTGTGTTGAAACCATGTATCCTCTAATTGCATTGCCTCAAGAGCCGGCTGAAAAAAGCCTGGAAATGCCAAGAGCAAGTGATTGCTTCCGAGCATAGCGTTTCGGAGATTGCAGTACTGCTGCTCTAAATCTCTTGATGTTTTGTGGTGTTGTAATCCTTTTCTCAGGTCCTCTTCGTACACATGATACATTCCCTGCTGTTCTCAATGAAGTTACTCAATTTACAATTGATTGCCGTCCAGGACGCGGACGTTGCGTGGGGAAACAGCGAATCGTAAACGAAAAGCACGCTGCACTGCAATGATCAAGTGCTCATTTGAAAAATACGTTTCAATACAAAATGAACTCTTCTTACGTGTCCAAAGTATGATGGCAACTGAAGGCAGCCGAATACAAATCCCCCGTCAGCCACTATAAGCCACGCATACTTTCCACTCTCTTCGAACAACAGTGCCGCCACAGCCTGCAATGCAAAAAAGTAAACTATCGCGCTCCACCCTGTAGATACAAGCCAATTAATCCCTGTTCACTTTGTAAAGGCAGAAGACCGAAATAAAACAAAAGAGCTAACCGTTTTTTTATTTTTCTATTTAATTCGTGTATGTCTTCTTTTCGACCCATCTCCACCTGATGCATGAATGCGTCAGTATTTTCAAAAAAACAATACAAGTTTGACATCAAAATGGTCAAAAATTCCACATTACGACACGTACACGCTGCAAGTCTTATTTTTTCAATTCAATTCAATTTATTGTTTTCATAGCATTTTTAGATTTGTTTATAATATTAATATGTACATGTAAAGAGTTTAAGGCTTTTTCCTTTTTTTGCTTAAATATAACAATTGGTTATTTTAAAATAATTATTTTTAATTTAACATAGTAAATGGAGGTGAAAATTTCCAAAAAACCTTTGTGAGTTTATTTTTTTTATATATAAAAACTTAACCTACTTAAAACTAGTAAAAAAATTTTAGACTGAAGCCAGCTCAGCGATGTGATCATAATCGGAATACGAACATTTGGCGTTAAAATTTCTATATAATTTATCTATTTTGGCGGCTACTAGATCAACATCCGCAAGCTGGTGAAGTCTTGCGGTAGAATAACATCTAGGAAGATTGTAGATTAACTTCAACAGCTTATTTTGAATGATCTGGAGGCTTTTCAAGTGGCAATTTGTACTATTAGCCCAGGCAGGTGCTGCATAGAAAATAACAGCGTGAAATATTAGTTTTAATATTAGCATTTTATTGCCAATGTTTAATGCCGATCTACGATTAATAAAAGGGTATAGGGTTCTAATTAGTATGTTAGATTTATGTACAATATATGATATATGATCTTTATATGTAAGTTTTGAATCTAGAACTGCACCTAGATATTTCACATTATTTTCCCACTTGATCTCAGCTTTGTTAGCAATTATGTTGCTCTGTTTTCGCTTTCTAGTGAAATATACCGCCTGACTTTTTTCGCAATTTATTGATATTTTCCATTTCGTAAAATATTCAAATAATTTCCCAAGGGCAAGCTGTATGTTTGATAGTATTTCAGAAGATAACTTACCAGTACACAATACGGCGGTGTCGTCAGCGAATATGGACATAATGCAGTTGTCAATGACTGGAATATCGACTGTATATATATTATAAAGTATTGGGGATAAACAGGAGCCCTGTGGACAGCCAGCATTTACATGAAATATATTAGAAAACTTAGAACCGATATGAACTCTAAAAGTCCGGGAAGATAAAAAGCTTTGGATTATCTTAACCATATTCGGAGGGAAGTTGAAATGGATCAATTTATATATTAAACCCTCGTGCCATACAGAGTCGAAAGCCGCCCTTATGTCTAGTAGTACCATTCCGATGGATCTTTGTTCGTTAACGTTAGACTTGACGATATTTCTTATCCGGACAAGAGGATGTATGTATGCTCCCTGCGAAATCCAAACTGTTGGGGTGGTAAAATATAATTTTCGTCTAAAAAAACTATAAGTTTTCCTTTTATAACTCTCTCCAGTACTTTACTAATGGACGACAATAAACTTATTGGATGATATGAAGTTGGAGAGTCAGGGGGGTTATTCGGTTTTTGAATGGCAATTACTTTAGCCTCCTTGAACTTGTAAGGGGAATAGCACAACTTGAGACAACTGTTTACGAAAATCTTAAAAAATATAATACCTTTTCTCGGTAGAGCTTTAAGGCTGTTATTTACGCCATCTGTTCCTGGCGGCTTTCTGGATTTCAAACTCTTCACTATTGCAATAATGTTCGCGATAGATATAGAAACATCATCACTCGGACCTGAGCAAGAATTGAACTCATAAATCCTGTCCCTAACTAGGTTCTCTGTGACTGAATCTCTGATATCAGCAGAATATGTATGAATATCATAAAAGTTCCGAGCTAATAATTCGCACTTCTCTGCTGTTGTAGAGAAGCGTGAATTATTATGTCTCAAATTTGGAATATTCTTAGACTTCTTCCTTAAAATTTTTGTCAGGTTCCAAAAAGGAGAAGAGCCTTTGTCTAAAGTAGACAATAAATTATTCCATGACGTGTTTTTAAATTTATCAATTTCATATTTGATTACAGAATTCAGAACTTTGAATTGATAATAGTCGCTAACATCCCTGTGACGAAGCCAATTCCTACGGTGATAGTTGCGCCTTCGAATCAACAATTTAATATTGTGGGGCAACTGCTTACTGCAATTTCTCCTAAGTTTTTGTGGCACGCTATAGGCAATTGCGTCGTTGAGAATGCAAATAAATTGTTGCAGTGCTGAGTCTATGAGATCCGGAGTTAAAATTATGCTATCAATCGGAAGAACAAGGTGTGTGTTAATGTATTGAGAAAACAGTCGCCAGTTAGCTTTTTTGAAGTCAAAATACCTGAAGTCGGTATTGTTATATTGACTTCTCATGGTTATTTTAACAGGGAGATGGTCTGAACTTAAATCGTTTATAACTTCAGCTGAGGATATATAGTTTATATTAGTGATGAAAAGGTCAAGAGTTGAACTCTGTCGACTTAACTGGGAGGGTATATATATTATAAGTATTGTTTGTTTTCTTAACTGTTTTTCGGCAGTTTTGGCCCTTTATTTTGCATTTTTATTTTAAATGCATCGTTCAAGTGATTAATAAATTCTGTCCGTTTTTATTCCCCTAAAGTACGAAATTCGAGCGACCACATCTGAACCTACTCCTACACACCAAATATCATGATTGTAGATTTATCCCTTGAGACTGGGCAGTATTCAGTCAGTATAGATAATAATTACCCTGTCAACAAAAATATCCTAAAATACTGCCAATAACATATTGGAACACAATCCATGGTGGAGAGTATAATTGCTTAGGTCGGTCCAAATTTTATGAATTGAATGACCCGGACCTGTGTACAATACCCCTCTCACCTACTCCTGTATGTCGTTCATGCTTTCAACACATCACAATGAGTTGATGGAGGAATGAGTGGGTAAAGTTCCCACACTATTTGCTTATATGATATTTTGTTAGTTTGTGGCGAAAGTAAATGTAAAATAATCAAAATGTAAATATGTACTCTACATAAATCGGTGGTCAGAGTAGGTTACATAACTCACTCGGTATCGGCACTGCAAATATATTCCATGGACTATGCCCGAAAGAACGGGCATGCACAGAACGAAAATAACTCAAAGAGAAAATAATTATTATCCCTAAAAATTATTTAATAAATGGTGTGATAAAGAAAAGAGTTGTAACGACTACGAGTATTCGTATCATATTGAACATTTACTTTCGCATTCGCCAATACCAATTTTGGAAATTCCGTTGGTACAAGTATAGTAAAGCTGGCAATGAACCAACTTTTACAACTCATTTGTGCAATTTGATATTTCGAAGAGAGAGATAACGCGACTAACGAGCACACCAGATAACATTGACTTCGGCATCTTGGATCTCCAAACTCGGCTATCTAAATGTACAAAATGGCCAGCAGCTATTCTACAATTTACACCGACTACACAAGAACGTATCTTCCTGCATTTGATCGCATTCAATTCGTGTAAGATCGCACATAACTAAAGGGTGTTTTTTCGGACGTGTGTTTTTTAAGAAGATATAATACGCATATACTTTTAATTTAACGGTATGACCAAGAATTTAGCTTTATTGTAAAGATAAGTGTTTGCCATTATGTTTTAAAAATTATGTCGGGCAAGTAGCTCGTATAAATTCCAGCAGAGAGGCCCAATTTTGACCACATTTTGCATCATTTGGGGCCGTATAACAGCAATAAAGCGCCAAAGTAAAAGAGGTGAATCGTGTAGAACTTATCTGCACGCAGTAAAAAAGTATGGTTGGGGTGACAATATTCGAAGAGGATCATACTATTATTGGATATATGGTTGTGGCACAACAATATTATGATCCTCACAACAATAGTATGATTCACACATAACCATACTATGATCCCCACAACCATAGTATGATTCACACTCAACCATTCTATTATCTCCACAACAATAGTATGATTCACACTCAACCATACTATGATATCCACAACAATAGTATGTTAACACTCAACCATACCATTATCTCCACAACCATAGTATTTTTCTCATACAACCATAGTATGATCCTCAAAACCATAGTATGATTCACACGCAACCATGCTATTATCCGTACAACCGTAATATGATTCAATCAACCATACTATGATCACCAAAACTATTTATTAGCAACTATACTATGATCCCCACAATCATTGTATGACTCACACTTAACAATAGTATGATTCACACTCAACCATACTATTATCTCCACAACCATATGTTGATCCTCACAACCATAGTATTTTTCTAATACAACCATAGTATGATCCTCACAACCATGGTATGATTCACACGCAACCATGCTATTATCCCTACAACCATAATATGATTCAATCAACCATACTATGATCACCAAAATTATTTATTAGGATTGGGTGTTGTTATTCTAAAATAGAGATTTTTATCAAGCAAGTTATTTTTAATTGCATTAAAATAAGTTCATAACCAGATATGAGGCCATGTTTTATTGAACATTTCTTTCAAGAAACAAAAATATATGTATATTATAACGGCAGTCGAAAATACTGTTAGCTGCCAGCAGGGGTGAATGCTACTTCACCATCCGTAGACCGCAAGTAACGAATGTGATTAAAACATGATCAATGGCTATATACTTAAGTGCAGGCAGATTTTAAATAAACGAGAACCAGTCGGTAGTCGAGTATTTCACCGAACAAAGTAAATTTAAAGGTAGTTCGAATTGTTGTTTTTTATAATGGACAACAACCATGCACTGTAAGGTGTGTATGTTTTTTTTTTTGGTATACCAGAAAAATCATACGCACATACATACGAGTACATATATGCTCTATAATTCCTGTTTTGTTATGTTCATAGTCGCAAGCATACTGTATGATTGCCGTAATCATGTTATTATTTAAATTTTAAACAACAATACTTTTGTTACACCAACCATGTATACGAGGGCGGTTCGGAAATTCTTAGCCTATCAATGAAAGAGAATAGTTAGTTTTTCAAAAATATTTTTATTTTTCAATATAATCTCCTGAAACTTCAATACACTTAGTCCAACGCTTATCTAGCAATTATATCCCTTGATTAAAATAGTTTTACTCAAGGTCTTCAAAATAGTGGTTTACAACTGTAATTGCATCTTCATTTGAGGTAAAACGCTTGCCAGCAAGGATTTTTTTTTAGATTTGGGAACAGGTAAAAGTCACTGGGAGCTAAATCAGGAGAATAAGGTGGGTGGTCAAGCTACTCGTACTTGAATTCGTTGATTTTAGCCATTGTTAAAACACTCTTGTGTGCTGGTGCGTTGTCTTGATGAAAAATTATTTTTTTGTGTTGTAAGCCAGGACGTTTTTCTCGAATTTGTACATTTGATTGATCTAAAAGTTGCAATAGTACTCTGAATTTATTGTTTTACCCTTTTGCAGATAGTCAATCAATAAAATACCTTTGAAGTCCCAGAAAACCGTTACCATAACCTTACCAGCCGATTGAATTGTTTTTGCCTTCTTTGAGGCACTTCCTCCAGCTTCAGTCCATTGTTTAGATTGTTCTTTTGTCTCTGGAGTATAGTGGTTGATCCATGTCTCATCAACAGTTATGAAACGACGCTGAAAATCCATTTTATTTCGCTGAAAACGATCCAAACAAGCTTGAGAAATGTTCATTCTTATGCGGTTTTGGTCGACTGTTAACAAGTGCGGCACCCATCTTGCAGAAAGCTTTTTCATCTGTTGTTCTTCATGCAAAATTAAATGGACTCGATCATTTGAGATGCCCATGATATTAGCTATTTCACGCACTTTTATTCGTCGGTCATTTAATACCATATCATGCACTTTGGCTACAATTTCTGTTGTTGTTGCTGTTTTTGGACGTCCACTACGTGGTTCATCTTCAATGCTTGTACGACCACGTTTAAATTCAGCAACCTAATTTTTTACTGTTGCATATGAAGGAGCAATTTCACCTAACACATTCACCATATCATTATGAATTTCTTGTCCCGATAAACCTTTTTTATGTAAATATTTAATGACACTACGCATTTCTAATTTTTCCATTGTAAAAAAATCGCGGAAGCGTCTTTTGTGAACACCTGTTTCTATATGAAGGAGTTGCCAGATCGAAAATTTAACATGTGTTCATAGCAGAGATGGAAGTTTTCAAAACACTTAACTTTTTCTGTTTATACCGCGCTTTTTGTGCTAGGCTAAGAAGTTTCCGAACCGCCCTCGTAAACGTAAAAAATTGGTGAAATGTATTAGCTTGGTTGCCTGACAAACTGTACAGCTGTTTTTCTTTAGCAGTCTTTGGCAACGATTTTTTCGGCAACAAATCATATGACTCATTTGGGAGACTCATTCGAGTTACTGAGAATTACCCTTTGTGTATAGTCCTCGAACTGTGCTTAGATGAATCTTCAAAGCGCAATATCTTGCCACCAATTCTGTTTCGCATATTATAAAAAAAATGTTATGCTAGTGACACAAATTTATTTTTTGTAATGAACTTCTGCCGTGTTTACGTTGCAACCAAAATCATATCGTTGTGGTAAATTGAAAAAAAGTGCCATATGGTTGCAAGAAACATATTTGTATTGTAAAGAGCAGGTAAATGTTGACAGGACTATGTTGTAAATATATGTGATGCGCAAAATAGAAAGGGACCTAAGGGTAAAACCCAGTTTTGTTCAGGAGAGCCATTTTAAAGATTTAAATACGTGTATCTTTGGTGTACCATCACTTTCATAAAACGCGCATATCTCTGGGAGAGAACACTTTTGTGGCATGGGATCGGTCTCATTCGATGCTCAGATGTTGTCCACATCAAAAAAAAGTGAAAATTGATTCACTCTATGCGCTGTCACATATATTGTCTCTGCTCGTGGCCTATCTGCCATTTTCCGGCATTGTGCGGACTGCGAATGGGAATATACAAAGGGCGCATATCTAATTTTTGATTTGCGTAAAATAAAGTTAATCCTGTCTTTGTAAGGCAAAGGTCTAGAAATGTTACAGTAACGCCATGGGCCAAGTAAAAGTGAGAACCGAATTTGGTCTCGTGAGAATTTTCTGCTTCTAACATTTCTAGAAGATTAAGGTTTTAACATAAATAAACATTTCAAATTCTCTAAAAATCTGTTTAACAAAATTCTATCCGAACAGTAGCTTTCTGTAAGCGGATTGATGATGTAGTATTAGCTTATTGCCAGAAGCTGATTTGCAGGATTTTGACCGTTTGCCAGTTCTTGCACCGCATTGTTGGACCATCTGTAAGCAGTTTAATTTTTTCTGTCTAGAAGTTTCATGAAAAACACATTTCTTAGCCATTTTTTATCGCTTACTATATCTACTGGTAATTTTTTTCAGTGTATCAATACCAATAATTACGTAGTGGGTAATGGGGCAGAAGTAACCGACAAGGCCAGTTCTGAATGTGATATCGTATAACCCAGCAAATGGCACAGAACAATTGCATATTTTTATATTTACACAGCACTTGGGTCAACTATTGAGACTATCGCAATTGAATGCAGTGATGTTGGGGGCAAAAACCTCTCTGTGTTCTTTCACCGCCTCTAGGTGCCAGGACTGCTCATATCCTTATAAAATATTTAAAGACTCGTCTTGTTTGCCCAAATTAATTTATAAGTAATGTTCCCTTGTTTCAGTGCTGGACAAATTCAACCAGGGAGAAAATAGGCATAAATGCATTTCGTGCAAATATGACCAAATATGTCCTCGTGGATTCTCACATGAGAATCCACGAGAGATTGTTGAAAAGCCGACGAATCCAAAAAGAGTGATGGTTTAGCGTGGTAAACGGGCTGGCTGCGTCATCAGGCCGTTATTTTTCGATAATGAAGTTGGCCAAGCAGTAAACGTGAATGGTGTTCGCTATCGCGATTTGATAACGGACTTCTTTTGGCCAGAAATTCCATATGTGACAGCGCATAGAGAAAGTGACCTAAGCGTAAAAAAATCAATTTTCACTTTTTTTTTTTGATGTGGACAACTTCTGAGCATCGAATGAGACCGATCCCATGTCCCAAAAGTGTTCCCTCCCAAAGATACACGTATTTAAATCTTTAAAATGGCTCTCCTGAACAAAACTGGGTTTTACCCTTAGGTCCCTTTCTACTTTGCGCGTCACATATAAGTATTTATAAACGTAAAGGCAAAGCAGCACTTTTAAAAATTCTAAAATTGTTGTCACTTTAGAACTCTTATTTATGCCACTATCCTTAATGCCTATGGAGACTAAGTATCAAAACGAGTACACATTATGTGTACAAAAGTTTTCTTAGAGTCAAGTGTTGTACTTTTTCTTTGTATATAGACAAAATGGATGCTTTTTATAAGTTAATGACTTACTTATTGTGTTTTTGATATCATTATTGAATATCAAGGCATCTCTTGAAATCTATTGTTTACCTTTAAATTATTGGGATTTTTTTGTTGAGAAACAAGCCTATTATTATTTCAAGCAATTTCTCCTGTCAGAAATTATAAATCATAATTTGATGATTGTTAGGATCAAACCATGGTTGAGGGTGTTATAATGTGGCGGTAGGAAACATAATATACGAGGGCGGTTCGGAAACTTCTTAGCCTAGCACAAAAAGCGCGGTATAAACAGAAAAAAGTGGTACAAGCATTGAAGATGAACCACGTTGTGGACGTCCAAAAACAGCAACAACAACAGAAATTGTAGCCAAAGTGCATGATATGGTATTAAATGATCGACGAATTAAAGTGCGTGAAATAGCTAATATCATGGGTATCTCAAATGATCGAGTCCATTTAATTTTGCATGAAGAACTACAGCTTTCTGCAAGATGGGTGCCGGACTTGTTAACAGTCGACCAATAACGCATAAGAATGAACATTTCTCAAGCTTGTTTGCATCGTTTTCAGCGAAATAAAATGGATTTTAAGCGTCGTTTCATAACTGTTGATGAGACATGGATCCACCACTATACTCCAGAGACAGAAGAACAATCCAAACAATGGACTGAAGCTGGAGGAAGTGCCCCAAAGAAGGCAAATACAATTCAATCGGCTGGTAAGGTTATGGCAACGGTTTTTTTGGGACTTCAAAGGTATTTTATTGATTGACTATCTGCAAAAGGGTAAAACAATAAATTCCGAGTACTATTGCAACCTTTTAGATCAATTAAATGTACAAATTCGAGAAAAACGTCCTGGCTTACAACACAAAAAAATAATTTTTCATCAAGACAACGCACCAGCGCACAAGAGTGTTTTAACAATGGCTAAAATCAACGAATTAAAGTACGAGTTGCTTGACCACCCGCCTTATTCTCCTGATTTAGCTCCCAGTGACTTTTAACTGTTCCCAATTCTAAAAAAATTCCTTGCTGGCAAGCGTTTTACCTCAAATGAAGATGCAATTACAGTTGTTAACCACTATTTTGAAGACCTTGAGGAAAGCTATTTTAATCAAGGAATATAATTGCTAGATAAGCGTTGGACTTAGTGCATTGAAGTTTCAGGAGATTATATTGAAAAATAAAACT
This sequence comes from Hydrotaea diabolus, assembly GCA_963513945.1. Lineage (NCBI taxonomy): Eukaryota > Metazoa > Arthropoda > Insecta > Diptera > Muscidae > Hydrotaea > Hydrotaea diabolus. The sequence goes on from OY740718.1 coordinate 155,707,580, forward strand.
ATTTTTGAAAAACTAACTATTCTCTTTCATTGATAGGCTAAGAACTTTCCGAACCGCCCTCGTAGTTAGATAATATTTACAATATACTTTACATAATTTTAGCAATAGATCGAAGAGCTTAAGGTTAAACCTTTTTCTACTTAGATATCATAATTTTTTATGATATATTGTTGGAGGAAAAAATTTACAAAACCTTTATGAAATTTTTATTATTTTTTATAAAAATGCTTAACCTAACTTAGATCTAATTATAAAGAGGCCAGCTCAGATATGTGATATATTCTGAATATGAACATTTGGCGTTAAAATTTGAAGTCAATTTGTCAATTTTCACAGCCACCACGTCGACATTTGCATCTTGGTGTAGTATTATAGTCAAAAATAATCGGGGACGATTATTGATTAATTTAAGCAATTTATTTTGTAATATTTGTAGCTTTTTTAAATGGCAGTTGGCACTTTGACCCCATACAGGAGATGCATAAAATATTACTGCTTGAAATATACATTTAAATATCAACATCTTGTTTTCTATGTTCAGCGCCGATGCTCTGTTTATAAAGGGGTATACAACTCTCATAAGTATATTGGATTTATTTACAATGTATGCAATATGATCTTTGAATGTTAATTTTTTATCTAACATTTCTCCTAAGTATTTAACATTATTTACCCATTCGACTTCATTGTTATCAATATTTATATTGTTTTGAGGAATAAAACATTCCTTTCTTTTCCTTGTAAAAAATATCGCCTGACATTTGTCAGAATTTACAACTATTTTCCATTGTGAATAATAATCTAATAATTTATTCAGTGCCATTTGAAGGTTGGACACTATATCTGATGAGAGCTTACCGGAGCATAATATTGCTGTGTCGTCAGCAAATATAGACAATGTGCAGTTTTCTAACTGGGGAATATCCGCCGTGTAGACATTATACAGTAATGGGGATAGGCATGATCGCTGCGGACAGCCTGCTTTTATCTCAAATAAACCTGACATTACAGATCCGATATGGACTCTAAAAGTCCGTGAATTTAGGAAACTTTTAATTACTTTCACTATAGACGTTGGGAAATTCAATCTTATTAACTTGTATATCAAGGCATCATGCCAAACGGTATCAAATGCGGCCTTTATATAGAGTAAAATCATACCAGTAAAATTTTGAAGGTCGAAATCAGTCTTGACAATGTTACTGATAAAATCAAGATATTTCGGTCTGAAGTTGTTGCACCGAGAATTTAAGGTCAGTCTTACAGGAAGATGGTCAGAACTCAAATCGTTCATTGATACAGGTGTATCCAAGAAATTAATTAAATTACTAAGAAAAATATCAAGAGCAGAACCTTGGCAATTTAACTGCGAAGGAATGTAAGTACTATCAATAGGATATATGATCTCAAACCCATACGAAACTTGTTTCTCAAACATAATATTTCCCCAAAAATTCGCTCTTGAACAGCCCCAGATTTGGTGCCGGCTGTTGAAATCGCCACCTAAAATAATACCTTTCGCTCCTAGTCAATTTATGAATATCAAAAGCAAAGTTTTTCTTACGAGAACCATCAGATCCTGCAAGCCCACCTGGAAAATAACACGAATAAATATTTACATTCCCAATGTCGCTAATAACTTGTATACCAACATTTTCAATAAGAGACGTATTAACTATAGGGATAGTCGAATAGGATTTCTAACTAATATAGCCACACCTCCTCCTCTATTTGAAGTGCTATCATTTCTATAAAATACAAAATTGTGGGTGACTTAGTGAGATGCTAGGTTCAAGCCAAGTTTCGGTTAATAAACAAATTTGTATATCATTGTTTAATAGAAAATCGAACAATACTGTGGGTTTTTTCTTAACACCTCTCGCATTCCATGTTATTATGTTTAATTTATTTATTATTATGGCAAAAATTTGGTAGCAATGCTCGTTATGTCCTCAAATTGATCGAGCTCGTTTTTACAATTTCTAAGTTTTGTAATTAATTCTAATGTAATTTGTTGTAATTTCATTTTGACAATAGTATGATTGTGACATTTTACATTTACATTTCACTTTTACATCGGAATTTCCAGGCAATCAAAAATATTGGTGAAACCGGATTTGAATAACTTTTGTTGCAAACGATTGTATAATCAATTAATCAAAAATTTTAATCAATTAATAAATAAATAAAACAAATTATTTTTTAATTGCCCAATTTTTACAGTATTTTATTACTTAATTTATCACTTTATCAATTTATCACTTTATCAATTTATCAATTTATCAATTTATCAATTTATCAATTTATCAATTTATCAATTTATCAATTTATCAATTTATCAATTTATCAATTTATCAATTTATCAATTTATCAATTTATCAATTTATCAATTTATCAATTTATCAATTTATCAATTTATCAATTTATCAATTTGTGAATTTATCAATTTATCAATTTATCAATTTGTGAATTTATCAATTTATCAATTTATCAATTTATCAATTTATCAATTTATCAATTTATCAATTTATCAATTTATCAATTTATCAATTTATCAATTTATCAATTTATCAATTTATCAATTTATCAATTTATCAATTTATCAATTTATCGATTTATCAATTTATCAATTTATCAATTTATCAATTTATCAATTTATCAATTAATTAATTAATTTATCAAATAATTAATCAATTTATATAATAATGAGTTAAGCTATTTATCAAATATTCAATTAATTAATTTAGGTATAAAACAATCAGAAATCACTTTATTAAATAATTAATTGATAAAAAAATCAATAAATTAATCAATCAGTCACCTTCCTGTGTTCTTTTAAACATTTGAACGATTTGAATGATAATTCAATTGACCAATTAATATTTTTTTAAATAATCATTTAATTAATTAGTTAATCAAAATATTAATCAATTCATCAAACAATGAATTATTCTATTTATCAAATATTTAATTGATTAATTTAGGTACAAACAATCAGAAATCACTTTACTAAATAATCAATTGATCAAAAAATCAATTAATTATTGACTAAGTCAGCATCTCATTGTTAGACTGGCCTTCCTGTCTTCTTTTCACATTTGATTGGCGGGGAACTTTCGATTGACGACTTAATCGCCCAATGTGACATTAAACCATCTGTCGAGGACATCTGATTGTTCCAGTTACGTAATAAATCTACTATGTTTTTCTCTTTAAGTCGAAGCTTTCATTCATTGAGCCCTTCCAGCCTGCTTTAATCAATCGTTGTCGTATGTGCGGGACACCGCTGGCCAGATACCAAATCCCGCATAAAACGTATGTTCCAAAATAGAAATAATCTCTGTTTAAGATGACATCTTAATATTCCCCAAAAGCTAGAAATTCGAGTTGGGGAAAAAACAGCCTGATGCTACACATGGATGTCATCCATTGTCATCATTATCGTGGAATCGATTGATAGGACAAGTTTGACTTTCTGTGCTGTTCACTCAACTTTAAATGTGTTGGTGTTTGATGCTGTACGATTGCCAATTACCGTTTTGGCAAACAGACAGCAGCAGTCACTAGTCGTTGCCAGATGACAGTAGGAGCTGGGAAGAATGAGAAGAAGAACTTTGCTAGGAAACGAAGATGTCAAGTGTTTTCCTAGTAAGAAACAGGCAAGTATTAAGAGTAAAGCAACGAGTCAAATGGGTGACTGGGAGAAATACTTGGGCAAAAGAGTGAATAAAAATCTGAAGTCATCGGATATTTAAACATCAGAAACATTCACAAATATTTATACATATAAACTAGCGGCGATATTTACATATGTGTGTGTTCGATTTCTCTATGGGAAGATATTTGCGAAGCTGTCCAAGTCCTAAAAGGAAAATTGTATCATTGTTATGATTTGGAAGGTAATTTTAAATTCATGAGATAAGTGTTTGCTTTCGCTAGGTGTTTAGATAAAAAAGGGGTAGCCAGATAGAAGTGATAGTTTGTCCAATTGTTATATATAAAAAGCTGTAAATATTCCTAATGGAACATCTCAGTTGCCATTTTAACATGCAACATTTAACGCCTGCTGAATGTGGGAAATAATTAAATAAATGAATTGAAAGAAAACTCGTAAAAATGATCCATGTGAACTTCGTTTTCTTGACTTTCGACTCCCTGACTTCAACGCTTACATGCGACTTCGTTAACGGAAAGGGTTAATAATCTATATTTTTTATCCAACCTCTCTGGTTAATATTTTCCACTTTCGTCGCTTTTAAATTTCTGATAATGTTGATTTTCGTAGAACAATTACAAAATAAATTTCCAATCATTTTGTATTTCCTCTAGATTTTACGTTGAGACAGAATATTTAATCCGCTAAAATTCTTTTGTTTATACGAAAATTTTATAAAGCGCTTCTTTCTTATTATATAAATAGCTACTAATGGCTTTTTTTGGGGAGGGTTGAAAAATATAATATGACTTATAAATGCATTTTTGGGCTTTACTAAAAATCTTGCTGTTCTGGAACGGATTGACCGCTAGTGTTTCCCTATAACTTCAACAAATATGGCGATCCCAAAAATCTTATTATTATTTTGGATATGTTAGTCTTTTGCGCAAATTTCGTAAATAATCTGCGACAAATGAGCAAATTTACGTACAATTTCTAAATAAAATCCAATACTACAAACAATTAAAAAAAATTATATTAAAAAAATAATAAATAAAAAAAACACTATTTTATAAATGAAAATTTGACTACATACAAAAGACCGTAATATTTTCTTTCATAAGACTTAAATATTAAATCAGTCAAACCGTTCCAAAGCTGCATGGCCCAAAAATGTATTGTTATATAAAGTATAATCATTTTAAGTCATTTAACTCCCCAAAAAAAGAAAAAAGAAATACAAAAAATTATTTGCAGCCATTTATACAATTATAAGGAAGCAAATTAGAAACATTTCGAACAATCTTTTTTAGGAACGTGTTTCAATATTCTGACCCATTGCTATTTATTAATAATTAATGCCATTTTTAATTTGATACTAAGTAGGGACATAAATACTATTACACACGTTTTATGCTGTAAATTAAAAAGTACTGAAAGTTTTTGGATCAAATATTTTTTAATATATTTATTGATGTATATTGTATCCAAAATGAATCTACTTATTTGAATTATTCCGCCTTTTGCCTTTACACACGCCTTAAGTCGCACTGGCCAATCGTCAATAGCTGCACGAACCTCGTCCATTGAAAATTGGCCACAGCTCGAACCAAAGCACTCTTAAGAGATCAATGTTGGGGTATCTTTTGTGACACACCTTGTCCTCTAAAACCGTCCACAATTTGTAATCCAATGGGTTCAAATCTGAACTGCCTGACGGCCATTCTTCAGAGGAAATGAACGCTGGCAAATTGTTTCGAAGCCAGGCCTTGGACGCAGAATCCTGCTGGAAAGTCCATGGCTGGTTTTTAAACAGGGAATTGTTAAGAGGCTTCACAACAGCTTCCAAAACGGTTTCTTGGTAAACTTTGGCCGATCCACGATGCATAAAATTTGTACTTAGTAGGGACATAGTTACTGTTACAACATTGAGCACACCCATTTCAATAGTAGAACTGAACATACCCCGTTAATGTCATATGGGTTTTGAAAACTAACCTCAACAGCTTTAGTCTGGAGCGTTTTTCTAGTATGAAATGAAAAAAGAGTGAAATAAAACTGTTTCACAGAAATCCGCTCCGAAAACATAAAATCATGACCCGTGAGATAAATATCACGCAAAAGTCCATGAGTCGAATCATTAAAAAAGACTTGGGACTTGGGGCTTTCAAACGACGTACCGTACATTTATTGACTGCAACTTGAAAAACTGCTGAAGTAGGATTGAAAAATGCAAACGTCTTTTGGTGAAGCACGCTGATAACTAGCACAGAAAAATTTTGTTCACCGATGACAAAATTTTTACCGTTCAGGAAAAATTTAACAAGCGAAATGATAGAGTGTATGTGCAGTCATCTAAAAAAGCATCTGAACTGATCCCCATGGTGGAAAAGGGTCATCACCCAGCTTCAGTAATGGTTTGGTGGGGTGTCTCTTACGATGGGGTCACTGACCTGCATTTCTGCGAACAAGGAGTCAAAACATCGGCCAAAGTTTACCAAAAAAACCGTCTTGGAAGCTGTTGTGAAGCCTCTTAACAATTCCCCGTTCCAAACCCTGCCATGGACTTTCCGGCAGGATTCTGCGCTGGCCTATAATGCTAAGACGTTCCAGGGTGGCTTCGAAACAATTTGCCAGCGTTCATTTCCTCTGAAGAATGGCCCTCAGGCAGTCCAGATTTGAACCCATTGGATTACAAATTGTGGACGGTTTTAGAGGACAAGGTTTGTCACAAAAGATACCCAAAAATTGGATGTCTTAAACTGCTTTGGTTCGAGCTGTGGCCAATTTTCTAATAGACGAGGTTCGTGCAGCTATTAACGATTGGCCAGTGCGACTTAAGGCGTGTGTAAAGGCAAAAGGTAGAATTTGCCTTTTAGATTCTTTTTGGATATAATATACATCATTAAATTAATTAAAAAATATTTGGTCCAAAAACATTCAGTACTTTTTATTTTACAGCATAAAACGTGTGTAAACAGTATTTATGGCCCTACTAATTACCTTTCGACCTTCTATGATCAGAACAATAAACGAAGTTACTTGAATAAAATTCATGGTATTTTTTAGGTAATACAAATGGCACAAATCGTTTAACCTTAAACAGGACGTAACCCATAAATTTTGACCAGGACAGCACAGAAATTTCAAGCCATATGGACGTTTAGATAAACTTAGACACATATACGCACACACATACATACATATGCATTAGGACATACACACCCACATATCTTCGTAGCTGAAACATTTTAATGCTGCAGCAATTGAAGCACTTATGATGCCTTCTAATACTTATTTTTATGCTCTGGGGAGCTTTTAAAAGCGGATTTTCTCTATGAAGCGTCTTCGTGTGTGTATGTGAGTGTGAGTTTTTGTAGAAATATCCTTCAAAGTTTCCTTATTTTTTCACATCTTTGTTCACTTCTAGTCTATGTGTGTGCGTGTGAATGGGAGTGGGTTTGGCGTTGGTGTCAAAGATGAAAAAGTTAAAAATAACACTAGTCAACAGTCAAAATGTACTCGGGATGCGATAATTTTTTCTGTGTAGATAACCTTGACATGAGCTCGAAAAACGCAATAAAAAAATTTTTTTTCGTTTGGTTTTTTTTTTTTTTTTTTTTTTTAAATTTTAAAAATTTTTTTTTGGTTAATTTGTTTCGTCCGGCATAACTCGGGAACCACTAGCCCGATTTAATTGAATTAAATTTTAAAAAATTTAAAATTACAATTCCCTTAATCTGTTCATATATTATTTTCCTATACAAGCAACAGTTTCCAAGTTAAAAATGAATATATAAAGGAAAAAACTTATTTTTTGCCTAAAGATTTAATTTTTTTTTTTTTAAAAAATCCATAAAAAATCTAAAATGAAAAAAAATGTCAAATCTTATTACTTTTACGTAAAGTCACATAACCTATGAGCAAAATGAGACATGAAAATCGATGCACGCGTTTCGCTTTTATTCGCAATTGAGTAAAGGTATGAATTTCAAAAATTTGCTCGACATATGCACAACTTTGTCTATGGTGAGGTTTTTTCTTTTTTATTACAAAAAAAATTAAAATTTGTTGGGTGACAAAAATATATGACTTATATGAATATATGAAACGCGTGCATCGATTTTCATGATCTTTGTCTCATTTTGCTCATAGGTTATGTGACTTTACGTAAAAGTAATAAGATTTGACATTTTTTTTCATTTTGGATTTTTTATGGATTTTTTAAAAAAAAAAAATTTAAATCTTTAGGCAAAAAATAAGTTTTTTCCTTTATATATTCATTTTTAACTTGGAAACTGTTGCTTGTATAGGAAAACAATATATGAACAGATTAAGGGAATTGTAATTTTAAATTTTTTAAAATTTAATTCAATTAAATCGGGCTAGTGGTTCCCGAGTTATGCCGGACGAAACAAATTAACCAAAAAAAAATTTTTAAAATTTAAAAAAAAAAAATAAAACAAAAACCAAACGAAAAAAAAAATTTTTATTGCGTTTTTCGAGCTCATGTCAAGGTTATCTAAACAGAAAAAATTATCGCATCCGGAGTACATGAAATTTTTTTCATTTTGTTGAGTAGTGTAAGTGTTTGATATATATTTTTTTTTGCTGTTTAGACATTTTTTCCACTTCTTCTCCTTCCATAAATTTTTATTGGCCGTAAAAGCCGCCTAAATTGATTTCTCTGTTTTGCTTTTGTTTTCTGGGGTTTTCCTTTTGTCTTCTGCCATGGCCAAGACAAGCCAACATCAACAACAACAGGAAAAATGTTTTATATCTTTATTACTTAAGGGATTTGCCGGTGGGGAGGGGGAAGCGGAAGTTCTTCATTATCCAAGAAAGAATGGGGGATTGGATTGCCTTTGATATATTATGATAGATATTGGACAAACCTTTGGGGACAGCTCATTCATGGGCTCGAGAATACAATAATTATGAGGCCGGAAGGTAGGCAGACGCTCACGGTGTCTTTCATTGCAGAGAACAAAATTTTGATTTATTGCCGGACAATGACCTTGTAACCATTTTGTCTCTTTCTTGTTATTGTTTCGATGTGACAAATGTGTTTTTTGTCCTTAATAACGCTGAAGGATGAAATATACAGGAATCTATTGAGAAGATGATTAGAAATCAAATTAAAAAATTTAAAATTAATGCAGTCTCATTCAATTCATTTCACTGTTTCGTATTACACGACAACTGAACAATAATTTAAATAAACATTTCATATAAGGGAAAGACTAGTAGAAACGTATGTTAACCCTCTCATGCACCAAAAAGGATAAAAAAAATTATACTCTCTTGGAAGGTTTTAGAAAATGTTGTTGTATATACAGTGGTGGAAAAAATAATAGGGACATGTATTTTTTTCTTATATTTTTTTTTTTTTATTTTTTCTACAATATTTCAATATTGATGTGAATTAAATTAAAAGCGATAAGTACTTCATTGACGCTAACAAAAAAGTCAAAATCAAATTTGGTTACCAATAAAATAAACAAAAAAATTACATTTTTGTAATATTGCCCTTGGAAAAAATAATAGGGACGGCATAAAAGATTAAATAAGTTAAACTTAAAAATATTTTTTTGTTGTACTGGAACTAAATTGCTAATACTTAGTGGTAGATCCATTCGCCTTTATCACTGCTTGGCTTCTGCGGCGCATAGATTTCACAAGATTTGAGCATGTTTCCTTTGATATGGAGTACCAAGCGTTTTTCACATTTTCCCATAATTCATTCACATTTTTTGACTTTTTGTGTCCAATTTTGCTTTTTAAGACACCCCATAGGTGTTCAATGGGATTTAGGTCCGGAGATTGAGACGGCCATTCCAGAATCAATACACAATTCTCTTGGAACCAAGTTTTAGCTAGTCTGGAAGAGTGCTTTGGGTCGTTATCTTGCATAAATTGTCACTTGAGTGGCATTTCTTCCTCGGCAAATGGAAGCATTTAGTTCCTTAGAATGTTAACATAATCTACAGCACACATCTTGTCCCTAATCCAGAAAATGGGACCAAAACCAGACGCAGAAAAATAGCCCCAGACCATCATTGGCCCGCCTCCATGTTTCACAGTTTTTTGGTGTACTTAGGATCATATTCTTTGTTCTTGGGTCGACGGACGTAAGTTTTTCCGTCAGAACCAATCAAACTAATTTTAGTTTCGTCAGACCAAAGTACATTTTCCAATTTGTAGGGTGTTGGTGCTGCTTGGCGAAAATAACCCTATTTTTTATATTTTTTTTGCTCAGCAAAGGTACTTTCCTTGGGCTTCTACCCATTAATCCTGCGTCCCTAAGTCTGTTTCTTACTGTCAGGCTTGTAACTGGTGCAGTTACAAGCCGGAGGACATAAAAGGATTTTTTCTTGATAAACGCACTAGATGTTTTTCGAAGTTACTTAATTGTAAATAAAAGCAGAACGCGTTAATCGATTTCTATGATCTATGTCGCATTTCGTTTATAGGTTATGTGACTTTACGTGAAAGTTATAAGACTCTACACGTTTTTCCGTTTGGGATTTATATGTTTTAAAAAAAATTTTTTTTTGGCAAAATTTTCTTCATAAATTTATTTCTAATTGCAAAAATGTTGATTTGGTAGAGAAACAGTATATTAATGGATTAAAGAAAATGTAATTATTAATTTTTCTCAATTTATTTCAGCAAAATCGAACTAGTCGTTCTCGATTTATGTCAAACTACGTTTTTGCCAACATTTTACAACTAAGCGAAAAAACATCAATTTAAGGAAAAAATGTAAAAGGTCATAAAAAAAAACTGGCATATACGAACGCAAAACCCTTTGAGGGTTTTAATATACTGACCTAGTACCATCACCCTGACTTGGAATTTCTCACCCCCCAGACAATAACCCCAAAAATGTTCCACAGTGTTATTAACAGTTAGTTTTTCTCTCATCTCAGAATTTGAGTTACAAATAGAAGAGAATTCTACAGCAAAAACAATGTTTGAGCAATTGTCCCTATTATTTTTTCCAAGCTAATTTACAGGTGATATCACTTAAGCGGCCATCCAAAAATGTTATAAGCTTTTAGTTTAACAACAAAAATTAAACACTACTACGAATAATCTGGTAGAGTCATACACAAATATATACATGTTTTCTTAGTGTTTTTGTTTAATATTATCCGTATGAACTGTTATCCCTATTATTTTTTCCACCACTGTACAACATGGCGCATAAACGGACTCGTAGAATATAAACTTTTTTGAAAAAAATAAAACCGCTTTATAGTTTATTTAACTTATTGTAAATTTGATTCACAAAAATAGGGCTGTAATATCTGGTATTTACTGAAACCAATTGTTTTTAAGAGTATAGCATACGAGGGTTGCTATTTATTTTTTCAGTTCTGAAAATACTAGTGTTCCCTGATGCAAACTGAAAACTCCATTGGAAACTTTGACTTTTTTTAACATAACTTTACTCAGAACGTTTTGTCATTTGGGGGCGAAATGTTTTGTTTACAGATTGTTGAAAAATTCATATCAGTCTAAAAATAGAATTATCCCATGAACATTTTCGTGCGATGATTTTTTACGAGACAAGAGTGTTTCAATCAACTTGTTTCGACTTTTGGCGATGAAGCACCATCAAAACCACTGTTAATCGCCAAGAGATTAGTCTCGGACTCCGCTCGCTCCAGGATGAATTTCGTGAAGCACGTCCAACTTCGGTCACTCTGCCAGAAACCATCGATGTTGTGCGTGAACTGATTAAGCAAGACCGACATGTGACATACCGTGATTGAGGCATCCTTGGGTATCCGTATGACAAGCATCAATAAGATATTGCATGTTCATTTGGCCGTGAAAAAAAATTATTGTCGTTGAATCCCCTATAATTTGACGAATGCTCAAACAAAAGCTCGTATGGATTGGTGCAAAGAGATGTTGAAAAAGTATAACTGCGGTAAGCCAGAGGCAGTGTATAACATTGTCACAGGTGACGAATCATGGGTCTATGTATAATTATATGAACTCGAAACAAAACAGCAATCGACCGTATGGGTCTTTCAAGACGACACAAATCCAACAAAAGTTGTTCGGGGAAGAAGTACATCGAAGCAATTGATTGCGTTTATTTCGGAATAACCGGCCATGTTGCCACGGTGGAACGTAGAAGGTCAATTCTGTGTGGTATACAACCATCTGTTTGCCAACAGTGTTCGAAGAAATGAGGAAGAATGAGGAATTGCCACAGGTGATGAATCATGGATCTATGCATATGAACCCAAAACAAAACAGCAATCGACCGTATGGGTTTTTCAAGACGAGACAAATCCAACAAAAGTTGTTCGGGGAAGAAGTACATCGAAGCAAATGATTGTGTTTTTTTCGGAATTACCGGCCATGTTGCCACAGTGGAACGTAGAACGGTCCATTCGGAGTGGTATATAACCATCTGCCAACAGTGTTCGAGGAAATGAGGAACGATAAAAGAGAAAACGGATCATTTTGCATCACGTCGATGCAAGCTCTCGCACATGAAACGATGATGTCGAAGATGTCGAATTGATGGGCCATCCACCGTTCAGCCCTGATTTGGCACCCAATGACTTCTTCTTATTCCCTAGCATCAAGAAAAAAATTCGTTATCAATGATTTTCATCGACTGAAGCAGCTGTTAAAGCGTTCAAAAATCATGTTTTGGAGGTGTCTCAATCGGAGTGGAAAAAGTGCTTCGAAAATTGGTTTGGGCGCATGCAAAATTGTATTGATCTTAAAGGAGAATATTTTGAAAAACAATAAAACCATTTCCAATGATAAACTATTGTGTTTTTATTGTCGGACACGAAATATAAATATCAATCCTCGTACCTACCCTACTTTTCGGTATTCTTGAAATATCTTAAATCCTATTCAAATGATCTACACAAAAGTCAATACATACTTAGGATCAAAATTAAAAGGGTAACTTGGTGGCAAATGCTTCGATTGCTAGTCACGCCCCTTCTGGTACCTCCCACACAAATAGCACTGTCGCTTAGTGCTTGAAATTGGTTTAAATAGAGAACTCTATAATATTTGTATAACGGCTTTATATACGTGTACGAAAAAGATTGGATGACAAGACCTATACTGGGTCCTCAACTGCAAATGCACCATTACAGCCACTTTTAGATTTCCCATTAGAATTTAAACAGTATTCATAAGATTCTGCTTAAAATTAGTATATATCCTGAATATAAATTAAACCAGCTCATTGAACATAGATTAAAATTCACATAACTTTTTTTCTAATACATGAATTTCTTTTGAATATTGTTTTCTGTTATATAAAGGGTTCACGCAGAAAAAAAGTATGGTTGGGGTGACAATATTCGAAGAGGATCATACTATTTGTGGGAATATGGTTGTGGCACAACAATATAATGATCATCACAACAATAGTATGGTTCACAGACAACCATACTATGATCCCCACAATAATATGATGGTCCTCACAACAATATAATTATTCACACACAACCATACTATGGTCCCCACAACCATATTATTATTCACACTCAACCATACTATGATCCCCACAACCATATTATGATTCTTATAATTATAGTATGTTTAACATACAACAATAGTATAATCCTCACAACCATAGTATGACTCACACAGAACCATACTATGATCCCCAAAATTCTTCGTAAGGATTGGGTAAAGTTACTATTCAACAAAAAAGATATTTTTATTAAGTAAAGTATGTAAAAATACACTAATAATTAAAGGGGTGACTTATATTACTTAATAATAGGAGTGACTTATTTAACAGCAGAAAATATTTACTTATTAAAAATATATCAGTTACACTTATCCAAAGAAGTTTGTTTTGAAATAATTTAAATTACATATAAAAGTACTATTATTGCGAAAGATTCGTAACAATAACATCGTCAAATTAAAAAAAATAATGCTGGTATAATTGTCGTTATCATATTATTGTTAACATAAAACCAAAAAAACAATACTTTTGTCGCACCAACCATATTTATATTGTTGCTACAACCATATTTTCATTTATAAATTTGGCAACAATATCATTGTTATATTTCAACAATATTAGTATTGCCGCAATCATACTATTGTCAAAATAAAATTCTAAAAACAATACTATGGTTGCTACGACCATACTTTTATTGCAGAGAACATACTATTGTTTCCGTGACCATATAGTAACCATATCTTTTCTCTGCGTGTGGTTCAATGGGGTTTATTTCACAATCTTAAATATAAAGTATAACCAACTCACACGAGTTGGTTAAACTTTATTTTTTTCTTTTCAGATTGTTTGGTTCATCTAGAAATACTTACACCGCAACAACGCCTCCAAATTGTGCAACTGCATATGGAAATAAAAAGGTCCGTAGTTCACGACAAAAATTTTGATCAGTGATGGTTTCATTTCTGGCTCAACGGCAACGTCAAAAAACAAAATTTCCACATTTGGGCTAAAGAACAACAAGAAGGGATTCAAGAGGTGCCATTATAACCAGAGAAAACCACTGTTTGGTGCGGTTTTTGGGATGATGGAATCATCGGTCCATATTTTTAAAAAAAATATGTTGTCCGGAACGTAAACGTGAATGGTGCTCACTATCACTTGTTTTTTTCGCACTTTTTGCTAATTAAAATCAAAGCCCGTAATCATGACACTTGTTTTTAACAGGACGGTGCCACTTGTTATGCAGCGGCTCAAACAATAGATCTATTGAGAGGTCATTTCGAAGAGCAGCTAATTTTACGTTTTGGACCGGTGAGTTGGCTGCTTAGATTGTGTGATACGAGTATCACACCTTTTGAATTTTTTCTTTGGGGCTACGTTCAAAGTCTATGCTTACAAACCAGGTTAGACTCAGGTTTTGAAATCAATATTACTCGTGTCATTTACGCCATACCGGTCAAATTGCTCAAACGAGTCATCCAAAATTAGACCCTCTGAATGGACACCCTGAGGCGTAGTTGCTGCCAACATTTGAAAGAAATTATATTTAAAAAATTAATGGCATAAAATTTCCTTCGAATAAACATTAAAGATTCCCGCTTGATTTGAATTTTTATTTTTTTTTATTTTGATAAAAAAAACACCTGTAGATTGATGATCTATTTTTTACACAGTACAACATTTTTCAGGTGATTGATTCGGGACTCAATTCTGATAATTGTTTGTGAAAGTAGCCCCAAAAAGAAGAACTTCTGCATTATTCGTTTAATTAAGTAACTCAAATAATAATTTAATAATTAATTTGAAGTTAGTAAGTATCGTATAGGGGAAGTTGTCACGTTTTAGGCTCTTTTGTTTGTCATAACTCGAGAACCACTAGTCCGAATAAGCTGAAAGAAATTGAAAAATATTAAAAATTATAATTCCTTTAATCTGTTCATACAACGTTTCGCTATATAAGCAACAGTTTCGCAGCTATAAATAAATGTATGATGAAAAAAAAATATTTTTTGCCTAAAAAATTTAAATTTTTTTTTAATTCATAAAAAAAAATATTTTTTGCCTAAAAAATTTAAATTTTTTTTGTTAATTCATAAAAAAATACAAAACGGTAAAAAGTGTCCAGTCCTATTACTATCACGTAATGTCACATCAATTATGAACAAAATTAGTCATAGATCATGAAAATCCATTAACACGTTTCGCTTGCACAATTAAGTGAAGGTATGAATTTCAAAAATTTGCTCGAGATATGCACAAAATTCTTTGGAATAAACATTGTTTTTTTTATATAAGCTTAATTTGAATTATTGAATCTGCTCCAAAGGAGCCTAACAATAAGTATACGAATCTTAAGTATAATTCAATAATGAATCCTAGTATGGATTTCTTGTAATGTGGATCTCTGCTTATTGGCAGGAATTTTAATAAATTTGGTCAAAATAGTATATAACTGGTATGGATCACATGTCTGAGAAGTTTAAACCTAGTTTGGCTTAAACCTCGTGATAAAGGGCCAGAGGACCCTTACAGTCATTTACAGAGTGTTCGCGATATTATGTAGAGTGACGAACTCTAGTTATGTATGTATGCATAACGGATAACTCTAGAATAGCAGAGTGGACGACGTAATTTAGGCTATGTAGGTTTTTCGTGTTGACTGTTTTAAGGATCACGTATGAGAGCATTTAAGCCCCGTGACGTAGAATAAAGGATTCTACACAGTCATGTTTGAGTGTTCGTCCGAGATTGATATTGACTGTTTTAAAGATCACGTATAAGAGCATTTAAGCCACGTGACGTAGAAAAAAGAATTCTACACAGTCTTTCGGGCGCGTGTGTTCGCGATTACTGTTACGGATGAAGCACAAGTGCAGATTAGAAAACACGGCGTTCGTTTCTCCGAAGTCTTAAAGAGCTTGGACTGCACAATAATTGTCTAGCAAGTATGTTATCATGACGTTCGAGCTTCTCTTTGTGCTTTATATCGATTTTTTGAATTGCCTCTTTGACGAGAGGTATTTTCAAGTCTCGGTGGATGTTTTCATTCCTCATATACCAAGGGACACCGGTAATAAGCAGCAATGTCTTCGATTGGACTCTTTGTATTTTGTCGAGATTGCTCGAGCTTGCTTTGCCCCATAGCTGGGCACCGTATAACCAGATAGGTTTGATTGCACTGTTGTATAGCAGGACCTTATATTCAAGGCTTAGTTTTGAGATCGCGTTTAGGAGCCAGTGAAGTTGATGGACCTTAAGTTTCAGTTGAGTTTTCTTGGCTTCGATATGACTTCTCCAGGTGAGTCGGCGATCCAGGTGGATTCCAAGGTATGAAACATGATCAGATTGAGAAAAAGGGATATTGTTTAGTTTCAATGTTGGACAAGTGCTAAAATTCAGTGTAAAAGTTACCTGTGTGCATTTAGCCTCATTGACTTTTATTCTCCAGTCAGAGAGCCAAGATTCTACTCGTCTGAGATGTACACCTAGATTAATAGATGCAATATCCTGCTTTTTATGTGTGGCCATTATAGCGGTATCATCGGCAAAAGTGGATGATAGCACGTTTGGGCTGGTAGGGATATCTGCGGTAAACAGAACGTAAAGGATAGGCCCCATGACGCTTCCCTGGGGAACACCTGCAAGTATTTCGCGGTCATCGGTGACGAGTTGTCCACATTTGACTCTGAATCTGCGGTTTTCTAAGTAAGACTCAAGAATTCGATGCGTATTTGCCGGTAAGTATTTGCAAATTTTGTAGGTCAAGCCAAAGTGCCAGACTTTGTCAAATCCTTGAGCAACATCCAGGAATACGGCGCAGCAATATTCTCGCCGTTCAAATGATTTTTCAATTGCTTGTGTCAGACGGTTTACTTGTTCAATAGTGCTGTGACCTTCGCGGAATCCAAACTGATGGTCAGGTATTATGTTATTTGACACGAGGAACGGTTTTATTTTCGATAAAAGAACTTTTTCAAATAGTTTGGATAAGCAGGGAAGCAAACTGATCGGCCTGTATGAGGAAGGTATTGATTTGTCCTTTCCTGGTTTTAAAATCATCTGAATCAGAGAAATTTTCCACACTTTAGGAAAGTAACCATGTGTCAAAATAGAGTAAAATAATTTTGCCAGGAACTTCACAGCAATATAGGGAAGTTCCAAGATCATTTTGGGCGTGATAAGATTATGATCTTATGCTTTACCTGGATTCACGGTTTCTTTAATGACATCCAGAACTGCATTTGCGTTAGTAAACAATGGAATTACGGCAGACATTTTATCATCAGGTGGAGGGAGGTCGCTACTTGCAGGATTTGGGCGAACGTTGATGACTTTTTTATGATTCACAGTTGTATATCCCGATTAAAGGAATTTTAATTTTTTTAAATTTGTTTCAGCTTATTCGGACTAGTGGTTCTCGAGTTATGACAAACAAAAGAGCCTTAACGTGACAAATTCCCCAATACGATACTTACTAACCTCAAATTAATTAATAAATTATTATTTGATGTGCCTTTGCCAAACGAATGATGCAGAAGTTCTTCTTTTTGGGGCTACTTTCACAAACAATTATCAGAATTGAGTTCCGAAATCAAGCGTTGTACTGTGTTTTTTTATCTTTGTATGCAACAGAAAAAAGCTTATCAAAAGCCCCATTCAAGTTCCTTCCACTAAATCGACCAATGAAGAGATTTCAATAAAATCGGTAGTCTTCAGACAATCGCGGACGGAAGGAAGGGCAATTCAAATTCCATGCTTGTATAAGTCGGATCAACTGACTGAAATTTGTTTTTTGGTACCTTGGGTCTTATATCTTCGGACGCGCCTGAATGTTAGTTAGTGTGCTCGACTATCACACATGTCGGTGCGGTGATCAAATTTTGGAAAGACCAAAAACCAAAATTTGCTAAGACGTCGGGTGTCTATCACATAAATGGCGGCGATTTTTAGAGTAAGCCATTTATCTCTAAGCCATGTTAAAACTTTCAAAATCCAAAACTTAATAAAATGTCATTTCTAGACCGCATTAAATAGTAAGTCCCGATCAGTCAGTACTAGAGTTATACAAATACCGTGCATAGCTCACTGATTTGAGAGAAGTACTCCGGTTGTTCCTAAATGGAATGTTGAGGGAAATATATGGGTCTATGACTACGAGCCACGCCTGAAATTTGATTTAATTTAGTTAGCCATGTGTCCGTATTCGTGTTTGAAGGTTCAAGTCCGGGTAAGAACATCAAAAAAGTTTTGGTTGCGGGTTTTAAATGTTGAAAAGAAATTCTTAAGTTTTTCAATGACGGGTCCACCTATCCACCTATTAATGAAGACGACTTTTAGAGTAGGAGCTTAATATCTAAGCCTATGTTTAAATTTTTAAAATGTTTAAGTCATTTGTAGCCGACATTAAACATTTAGTCCCGAGAATTATACCATGCGCAGCTCATTGCTTTATAAGAAGTTCCCCGTTTATTCTTAAATGGGATGCCGAAGAATATGTTGGTAGGTATGACTACAAGCTATACATTCTAAGAACTTTTTTAAATAAATCTTTATTTGGAATCGTAATGAAATTTGCTTTAATTTTTAGGCCCCTACCGTCACACTTAAAATCGTATCTTGTTCAATGGCAGTTAAGTAAGTAAAGTGAGATCTAACAACACCCAAAGAAAATAGCACCATATCGCTCATATTTTTCCTATCTCCCCAGCTAAAGGCTTTCGAACTTAGGCCTAGTAGCGAAACACCCTGAATTCCAAATGGTCGCAGGTTAATATTTTAAAATGTCGCAAACGTTATGTACTAACGTCAGGGTTGCTTTTACCAATTTTTTAGTTGATTCTGAAAAGAAATAACAAAAAGTTCTCAAACCAGCATTAAGAGTGTTCAAATCATGATAATGATAAAAGACCGAATAAATGCAAGGAAAACAAAACAAAAACATATTTAATAAGGATTGGTACGTCCTAATGTGCAATGCATGTATGAGTACATGTGCAACACACACACTCTGTGCTTTTGCATCTGTGGTTTTCAACGAAAGCCCATGCGAAACGGAATTGGTGGAAATGATATTGAGCTCTGAGATTGCTCTTTGCACAGTTCGAAGACTATACGCAAAGGGTAGTTCTCATTAATCATAGTGAGGCTCCTGTATAAGTCATTTGATTTGTAGCTGAAGTAATCGTTGCCAAAGACTGCTGAAGAAAAACCTTGGCGGGTTTAGAAACAGCTGTACAGTCTGCCTGGCAACCGTAACCAAAACATTTCACCAATTTTTTAGTGGATTCCGAAAAAAAACAACAACAAAAAGGTCTCGAACCAGAATGAAAAGTGTTCAAGTCATAGTTGCTATATATATTTCTGGCCTAGGCAACACTAAATGACGCCATCTGATATTTCCATTGGAAAGTTAAATATTTTTTAGAACGTTTTGCCGTACGACCATCATTTGTGTTGTGTACAGTGACTTGAAAAAATCAATTTGACAAAAAATGGAATTAACTCTTGAACCTTTTCGTGCGATCATTTTTCACAACTTTCGACGTGGATTATCACGACCAGAGTGCATCGATGAACTTAAATGGCGATGAAGCACCATCCTATAGCACAGTGAAAAACTGGTTTAATGAATTCAATCGTGGCCGACGCTCGCTTAAAGACGAAGGTTTTTAAGGTCGTCCAAAAACGGCCGTTGTGCCAGAGAACATTGATGCCGTGCGTGAACTGATAATGCAAGGTCGTCATGTGACATACCGTGAGATAGAGGCATCCTCGGACATTTATTCCACCAGCATACGTTCGATAGTGCATGACACCTGGCCGTAAAAAAGGTTTGTTTTCGCTGGATCCTGCACAATTTGACAATCGCTCAAAAAAAAGGCTCGTGTCAAATGGTGCAAAGAAATTTTCAATCGCGGTGCTTCAAAAGACGTTTATAAGATTGTCACAGGTGACGAATCATGGATCTATGCGTATAAGGAGGAAACAAAACAGCAATCGACCGTGTGGGTCTTCGAAGACGAGCCAAATACAACGAAAGTTGTTCGAAGCAAATGATCGCCTGTTTCTTCGGCAAACAATCGCGGTGCTTCAAAAGACGTTTATAAGATTGTCACAGGTGTCGAATCATGGATCTATGCGTATGAAGAGGAAACAAAGCAGCAATCGACCGGGTGGGTCTTCGAAGACGAGCCAAATACAACGAAAGTTGTTCGAAGCAAATGATCGCCTGTTTCTTCGGCAAAACTGGTCATGTGGCGACTGTTCCGCTTGGGCAACGTAGGACGGTCAATTCTGAGTGTTACACCACAATTTATTTGCCTAAAGTCTTCGGAGAAATTCGAAGAACGAAGAAGAGAAGACGAATCATTGTGCACCATGACAATGCGAGCTCTCACACATCGACTCAAACCAGTGCCTTTTTGACCGGCCAAAACGACGAATTGATGGGTCAAAGTGCTGGCTTGGCACCCTATGACTGCTTTTTCATTCGCGCACATCAAGAAAAAAAAATCCGTGGTCAACGATTTTCGTCGCCAGAAGATGCTGTTGAAGCGTTCAAAAACCATGCTTTGGAGTTGTCTCAATCGGAGTGGAAAAAGTGCTTCGACAATTAGTTTGAGCGATTGCAGAAGTGTATAAATTATGCTGTAGAATATTTTGAAAAACAATAAAACCATTTTTGATGATAAATATTCGAATTTTCATTATTAGGCCAGAAATAAATATAGCAGCCTCGTAGTATACACTCCATTCGAGTGTGAAGGGCTATGGACTCTATCCAAGTTGAACAAAAATACACTGGATTTCATCCAGCTTTCATTGACACCACTCAATAAACATCTCTGATAGATTTCCTCGAAAGGCGGACGATAAATTTCCATTACAATTTTCTTGTAGCGTTATCAAAGCTCCGTTCGTTCGTCTTGTTTTCGCTGGAAGACATAATTTAATTTTCTTGTGTCTCTGGTGTAGTTTTTTGTTCTGCTTGATTGCAAAGATGTTTGGACAAATTATATTTGGCCTTAAGTTGATTTCGATTTTGCTTTTATTGTTTTCTTTTTGTCTGCTCCTGGCTTCGTGAGGGGTTTATACGGTCTAAGTATTTAGTTAAGTCCGATTCTGACCATCTGTCTGACTGTCTGTCCTTGTGTCTATCGATAAGTCGTCCCTTTTTTGGCCACGCCGCCAGCGTTTTGCTGTCTGTGATTTATTATTTATGTGAAGCGAATGGACAAGGACGAAGAAAAAACACAAGTTCAGCTAAATTGTACAACAATACAAGGAAACTTAATTTAATTGATTTCTTTATTGCCCACAAGAGCAAGAGCAACAACTACGACATAGACAGCAACAGCAACTGCGAAAGCGACAACTACAACTCCTCCAAAATAAATGAAAAATTGCCCTGTAAAAAGTCTGTATGTAAGACAGTCTCGACAGTCTCCACTTCAATGTGAATGGGAGGCTTGGTCGGATTGGGTTTCGCCATTGAAAGAATGACATTTAGATTAAGTTCTGGATAAGATTCTTATTGAAACAAATCCTGAAAAGTTTCTAATGAAATGCCATCGTTCACTTCATATTGTAACGTATAAGTGAAAGGCAAACTTATTGGCTATATATCAATAATTGACTTTTGACTGATGGCATTACTCGTATACATGCCATAAATGGCTCGAAAAGTTCGTCATTAGTCTAGGATATTTCATCCTCCACCCATGCACTCACTTTTGCTTAAAGAAATTATTGCAAGATTTGCTTTGATAATGAGGCCTCATTAATTAGATAAAAAAGAACTTGATTGTAATTTAATTAGGAAGCTTGTTAAGTAATTGGTATTTGGTTGCATAATGAGAGATTCTTTGGCATAAAAATTATATTTAGATAGTCAAGTATGCCATCATCCATCAATCAGTTGCTACCGTAGCTTAGAGGAATTGGAAGTGGGTGGAAAATATGGATTTTCTTTAATAGCTGAAAACCAAAGGTTCTTCTATTTTTTACTGAATGGTTTTTATACCATACACCAAATGATGGAATGTATACAAAATCTGTCAATCTGTTTGCAACACCTTGAAATATTGATAAGAGACCCTTCAAAGCTAGTATATATTTTGGGTCTGGCAATAAAAACACAATAATTTATCATTGGAAACGGTTTTATTGTTTTTCTAAATATTCTCCTTTACCAAACCAATTTACGAAGCAGTTTTTCAGCTGCTTTGGGCGATGAAAAACGTTGACCACGCAGTTTTTTCTTGATGCTAGGGAACAAGAAGAAGTCAGTGGGTGCCAAAACAGGACTATATGGTGGATGGCCCATCAATTCGACATCTTGAGTAGTCAAATCGCTCATGGTTTTAGCTGATGTGGGAGAGCACGCATTGGCGTGATGCAAAATGATCCGTCTTCTCTTATTATCTTTCCTCTCTTCCATCTCTTCGAACACTACACGCAGAAAAAAGATATGGTTACTATATGGTAACGGCAACAATAGTATATTCTCTGCAGTAAAAGTATGGTCGTCGCAACCATAGTATTGTTTTTTGAATTTCATTTTGACAATAGTATAATTGCGGAATTATTAATATTGTTGAAATATAACAAAAGTATTGTTGCCAAATTTAAAAATAAAAATATGGTTGTAGCAACAATATAAATATGGTTGGTGGGACAAAAGTATTGTTTTCATGGGTTTTATGTTAACAATAACATAATTACAGCAATCATACCGGCAAAACCTTATTTTTTTTTAATTTGACAATGTAATTTTTACGATTCTTACGCAATAATAGTAATAAAAATTATATTTTTTTTAAAAAAAAACTACGGATTAGTATAACTAAAATATTTTTAATAAATGATTTTCTTTACTGTGAAATTAATCACACCTATCTTTACATAACTTACTTTATAAAATTCTTTGTTGTTGAATAACAACGTATTCCAGTCTTTACAAACAATTTTGTCGATCATAGTATGGTTGTGCGTAAGTCATACTATGGTTGTGAGGATCATACTACGGCTGTACGTTAAACAAACTATGGTTATGAGGATCGTAATATGATTGTGGGGATCATAGTATGGTTGAATGTAAATAATAATAAGGTTGTGGGGATCATAGTATGGTTGTGTGTGAATGATTCTATTGTTGGGGGGACCGTAATATTGTTATGGGAATCATAGTATGGTTGTGTGTGAACCATACTATTGTTGTGATGATCATAGTATTGTTGTGCCACAACCATATAGCCAACAATAGTATGGTGCTCTTCGAATATTGTTAACCCAACCATACTTTTTTTCTGCGTGTAATGGCAAACAGATGGTGGTTCTATACCACTCAGAATATACTTACTGTCCTACGTTCCACTAAAGGCACTGTGGCAACATAGCCGGTTATACCGAAACAAACGCAATAATTTGCATCGATGTACTTCTTCCACAAACAACTTTTGTTGGATTTGGCTCGCCGTGAAAGACCCATACGTTCCATTGCTGTTTTGCTTCGGGTTCATATGCATAGATCCATGATTCGTCACCTGTGACAATGTTATACGCAGCCTTTAAGCTACTGCTGTCTCTTTGCACCATTCCATACGAGCCTTTTTTTGAGCATTCGTCAAATTATATGGGATCCAACGAGAAAAAGTGTTTTCACGGTCAAATGAACAAGCAATATTCTATTGAGGCTTGTCATACGAATACCTAAGGATGGCTCAATCCCACGGTATGTCACATTTCGGTCTTGCTTAATCAGTTCACGCACAGCATCAATGGTTTCTGGCAAAGTGACAGAAGTTAAACGTCCTTCACGAAATTTATCCTGGAGTGAACAACGTCCGAGACTGAACTCTTGGTACCAGCAATTAACAATGGTTTTTGATGGTGTTTCATCGCCAAAAGTCGAACAAGTTGATTTAAACACTCTTGTCTCGATAGCCCACGCCGAAAATAGAAAAAAATCATCTTTCGAAAATGTTCACGGTGTTCAAAGTTGAACATGTTTTAAATTGTGTGTTGGGTAATGTTGCATTCTCAAGTGCAGCCCATAAAATTGTATGCATTAGATAATATTTGAACGCTTGCTCATGATCGTACTTTTCCACATGGTGATAATGGCCAGTGGTAGGTGCAGCCCGCACACAAAAGAAATGTGACACTTTTCGTGTGCTTAGGATGAACCAGTATTGAAAATTGTATTGTATATTATGTTTTGTATATTTGGCCTCCGCTTTGATTTGTAATCTCTGCAGGAGGTTATACTAGATAACTTGAAATATTTTCAAAATTTGATATAATCTCTTTTTGTATAAATAAAATTTAGTATCTTACAAATGCTCAAAACTGAATGACGTGTGTTTCACTCACACGGAATAATTCCATTTTGTGACTGAGATGAATTTTTCAACACACTGTAAACAAAACAATTCGCCCTCAAATGACAAAACGTTCTGAGTAAAGTTATGCTAAAAAATATCAAGATTTCCAATGGAAGTTCCAGTTTGCATCTGGGACCAGAAATAAAAATAGCAAATCTCGTATAACTTAATGGAGGTCTTGCGCGCAAAAGTCAGACAGGGTGATATTGATAGTACTATGCCGCACCAATTTTTGCAGAAAGTCAAAATCATATATCCGATACATGGCTATGTAGCCCAAACAATGATTTATTGAATCTGTTTTTTGTTTTTTTGCAAAATAAGATTTCATGGGGTCTGATGTACTCAAGTTTGTGCAAAAGGTTCGTAAGACTTACACGCCACTGATGAGTGGTTTACTAAACTTGTCATTCCGTTTGCAACACCACGAAATATTTATCGGAGCCCCTTTAAAGTATATATGTGACAGCGCATAGAGATAGGGACCTGAGGGTAAAAAATCAATTTTCATTTTTTTTCTTTTTTTGATGTGGACAACATCTGAGCATCGAATGAGACCGATCCCATGCCACAAAAGTGTTCCCTCCCAGAGATATGCGCGTTTTATGAAAGTGAAATCGGCGATTCTAAGCGCAAATAGAAAGGGACCTAATCTTTAATATGACTCTTTTGAACAAAACTTTTCATAATTTTTTAACTTTTTTTTAATGTGGACAACATCTGAGCATCGAATGAGACCGATCCAACGCCCCAAAAGTCTTCCCTCCCAGAGATATGCGCGTTTTATGAAAGTGAAATCGACGATTATAAGCGCAAATAAAAAGGGACCTACTGTTTAAAATGGCTCTCCTAAACAAAACAGGTTTTTAACATTAGGTCCCTCTATTTTGCGCGTCACATATATTGTTTATCGTCGTAAAATTATAAGACTATCTAGCCATGTCCTTCCGTTCGTGTATCTGTTAAACGAACAATAGCGATCAACAAATTGAGCTATTTGAGATTGTACTAGGAAAAAGGAGGATAACAAGGTTTCCCTAGGTAAAAGTACAATTTTTTGATTATATGCTTAACAAATCATAACTTTTGAAGACTTTTTATGGTTGAAACCGGTACTGCTTTTTTGGGCACAAATAATACCTTAAAAAATAGCATAGTTGCTAGACGTTTTGACTCATTTAGCCCAAAAAAAAAAACGCCCCGCATGGTCATAATGAGCGATAAATAGTCAATATGGGGCATATGGCTAACCTAATGAAGCACATTAAGCTAGGAATCCAAATATAGAGTACTGGTAGGACGGAAGTATGGGCCTAATAGTACCAAAAACCGACAATTTTTTTAGGGACAGTGTACCCTCCCACTGTCCCTAAAAAATGGTAATAATATTCAATCTTTACACTCGTTAACCTAAAACATCTTTATTATTCCATGCACAATCTAATTATTGATTATGGGCCCAAAGAGCACCTCACAAAAATTACAACTTGAACGCATGTGATCGATATTATCCTATAGTAGCGTGTGTGGTTGGTTCCACAATAAAGAGAACCGATATGCTCTTCGCCAAAATAATAAATAAATTCCTAATGGATCCCAGTCAACATAAATATGTTTTCTTGCAACCAGACCAGAGAAGGCATATTTCAATGTCCCAAACAGAGGCTACACACAGATGTGTCCATTTTTGGACACAAAACGCAACCACATCCTTCAACAGAACATGCCAGAACATCCTTCCTAAGGCAGTTTCCGACCATTGGTGAGAAAGAAGAGAGGAATCAGAGCAAGTAAAATATTATGTGGAACCACACATTTAGCACTTTACACTTTCTATTGTCAATTGTCCTTCAAAAGTAAAAATATAAATAAAGAACTCATCACACACGCAGGCACCCTCAAAACGCAGATGGAACTGAGAGACTGACTGCAACAACAACAACAACAACTACTATCAGACAAAAAAAATACAAGCCAGTGAGTGCAAAATGGAAATTTATGGGCCTTCAGTTGCACACAATGACAAAGTTGCAACAATTTTATTGTCATTGTTGGCCATAACGAGCACCGAACCCACCAACCAACCAACGGATGCATGCCTCACTCAGTCTGTGTATGAGTGTGTGTGTGTGTGTATGTGTGAATGGTACTAAATGCTACTGTTGCCTACTGTCATTCACAGAATTGTGTACTTCTAGCCCCACGATACAACTATTCTAGGGACCGACAAAGCACAGAGGGATAGTTCGGAAAAAAATTCGAAAATAAATGTGGCATTTTGGACTTACGAGGGCGGTTCGGAAAGTTCAATGAATGAGAATAGTTAGTTTTTCAAAAATATTTTTATTTTTCAATATAATCACCTTCAATACACTTAGTCCAACGCTTATCTAGCAAATCTATCCCTTGATTAAAATAGTTTTCCTCAAGGTCTTCAAAATAGTGGTTTACAACTGTAATTGCATCTTCATTTGAGTTAAAACGCTTGCCAGCAAGGAATTTTTTTAGATTTGGGAACAGGTAAAAGTCACTGGGAGATAAATCAGGAGAATAAGGTGGGTGGTCAAGCAACTCGTACTTTAATTCGTTGATTTAAGCAATTGTTAAAACACTCTTGTGCGCTGGTGCGTTGTCTTGATGAAAAATTATTTTTTTTTGTTGTAAGCCAGGACGTTTTTCTCGACTTTTTACATTTAATTGATCTAAAAGGTTGCAATAGTACTCTGAATTTATTGTTTTACCCTTTTGCAGATGGTCAATCAATAAAATACCTTTGAAGTCCCAAAAAACCGTTGCCATAACCTTACCAGCACTTCCTCCAGCTTCAGTCCATTGTTTGGATTGTTCTTTTGTCTCTGGAGTATAGTGGTGGATCCATGTCTCATCAGCAGTTATGAAACGACGCTTAAAATCCATTTTATTTCGCTGAAAACGATCCAAACAAGCTTGAGAAATGTTCATTCTTATGGTCGACTGTTAACAAGTGCGGCACCCATCTTGCAGAAAGCTTTTTCATCTGTAGTTGTTCATGCAAACTTAAATGGACTCGATCATTTGAGATGCCCATGATATTAGCTTTTTCACGCACTTTTATTCGTCGATCATTTAATACCATATCATGCACTTTGGCTACAATTTCTGTTGTTGTTGCTGTTTTTGGACGTCCACTACGCGGTTCATCTTCAATGCTTGTACGACCACGTTTAAATTCAGCAACCCAATTTTTTACTGTTGCATATGAAGGAGCACTTTCACCTAACACATTCACCATATCATTATGAATTTCTTGTCCCGATAAACCTTTTTTATGTAAATATTTAATGACACCACGCATTTCTAATTTCGTATTTCTCTTGATTGAAAATAATTGAAATTCTTTGTGTTAGACCTTAAGCAGTTACTAACACAGATTAAATTTTCAACTAAAACATGTAAGGAAGTTTCAGTCGGTTGATCCGACTTACATCTACCCTTACCCATAAATGGAGTTTACATTTTCCGTCGTTTCTTCCTCTATTGGCTGAAGCGTACCGAATTTATTGAAATGTCGTAAAATGCCGTATGTTTAGAAGGTATGGGGATAGCATGACCCATGCGAATACCAAAAGTGGGCGAAGTAGTGCATTTGCACTGGGGGTATAGTGCTCACATTGGGACCTGAAAATACTACTATTCCCAGATGCAAACAGGAGCTTCCATTGGAGACTTTAACATTTTTTAGCATAACTTTAATCAGAACGTTTTGTCATTTCAGGGCGATTCTTTTTTACAGTGTGTTAAAAAATTCATCTCATTCAAAAAATGGAATTATCCCGTGAACATTTTCGTGCGATGATTTTGTACGATTTTAGACGTGGGTTGTCGAGACAACTTTTTTCGACTTTTGCCAATGAAGCACCATCAAAATACACTATTAATCGCTGGTACCAAGAGTTCAGCTCGGACGCCTTTCACGCTAGGATGAATTTCGTAAAGGACGTCCAACTTCGGTCACTTTGCCAGAAACCATCGATGCTGTGCGTGAACTGATTAAGCAAGACCGACATGTGACATACCGTGAGATTGAGGCTTCCTTGGGCATTAGTATTACAAGCATAAGAAAGATATTCTGGCTTCATTTGGCAGTGAAAAAAATTGTTCTCCTTGGATTCAACATAATTTGACGAATGCTCAAAAAAGGCTCGTATGGCTTGGTGCAAAGAGATGTTGAAAAAGTATAACTGAGGTGGCTCAAAGGCAGTGTATAACATTGGCACAGGTGACGAATCATGGATCTATGCATATGAACCCGAAGCAAAACAGCAATCGACCGTATGGGTCTTTCATGACGAGCCAAATCCAACAAAAGTTGTTTCTTTAAGAAGTACATCAAAGCAAATGTTTGTTTTTTTTTCGGTATAACCGGCCATGTTGCCACAGTGCCTTTAGTGGAACGTAGAATTGTCAATTCTGAGTGGCATACGACCATTTGTTTGTCAACAGTGTTCGAAGAAATGAGAAAAGATATAATAAGAGAAGACGGATCATTTTGCATCACGACAATGCGAGCTCTCACACTTCAGCTGAAAAGATGAGCTACTTGACCACTAAAGATGTCGAATGGATGGGCCATTCACCGTGCAGCCCTGATTTGGCACCCAATGACTTCTTTTTATTCCCTAGCACCAAGAACAAAATACGTGGTAAATGTTTTTCATTTCCCGAAACAGCTGTTGAAGCGTTCAAAAATCATGTTTTGGAGGTGTCTCAATCGGAGTGGAAAAAGTGCTTCGAAAATTGGTTTGTGCGCATGCAAAAGTGTATTGATCTTAACTAAGAATATTTGGAAAAACAATAAAAACATTTCCAATTATTAATTATTGTGCGTTTATTGCCGGACCCGAAAAATAAAGTGCAACCGTCGTAATAGGACGTCGTAGCCAATCTTTTTGTTTAAAATAAATTTCATGCACAAGTCATATGGGTTCTTATCTGCACTGAAGCAGGGTAATTGTGTAGAACGTACCAAGAAGGGCCGTGGCTCGGATTCCAATTATTTGCCACCAAGTTAAGATTACAACTGAGGTCTTAAGATTTGATTTTATATATATTATGCTTTTTATATAATATTATACTACTTTTATTTTAAAGCTGCAGTCAATAAATGTCCGGACTTCGTTTGAAAGCCCCAAGTCCCAAGTCTTTTTCAATGATTCGACTCATGGACTTTTGCGTGATATTCATCTCAAGGGCCATGATTTTCTGTTTTCGGAGCGGATTTCTGTGAATTCTTGATTTTACGGCTTTGATGACATGAGGTGTTCGAACAGAGCGTAGGCGGCCCGACCGGTAGCGGTCTTTTACATCTCCAGTCTCCTCAAACATTTTTATGCATTGGTAGACGAACATTCGGCTAATCGCTAGTGGTCGGAGCGTTTTGAAAATATCGCTTTTTTTCATTTCACATTTGAAAAGCGCTAGTACAGCGATGCGGTTCTCATTGTCTGACCACTCCATGATGAAAGTTGAAACAATTTTAAAATCCCGCTACAGACTAACGCTATTGAGGTTGGCTTTCAAAACCCATATGACATTAATGGGATATGTTCAGTTCTACTATTGAAATGGGTGTGTTCAATGTTGTAACAGTATTTATGTCCCTACTAAGTATAAGTAACAAAAGCGGAATGGCGCATTTGAAAGGTGCCAGAATGGAGAGTGCCGTCTTCGAAATATTAAGGTGTTCCCATTTTATTCCAGTTTTATGCACTGGTGACAAGTTATGTGGTCTGTAATCTGCACTCAAGCAGGGACATTTGTGTGGGGGTACCAGAAGGGGCGTGAGCTGACCTCTATTTATTTGTTACCGAGTTTTTCTAATAACATCATTCATAAGTATTGATTTGAGTCATTGATACAAAAGTACCAAACATGGCCGTAATGGTATATTTGTAAGAAGGTACCAGAAGGGATGGGGCGATGTGGCCAATTTTCAAGGCAATAGTCAGTTTCGGAAAAATTTTATGACATTAAAATTTTAAAACCGAGAGTTAACGTGCCGCACAGATGAACATGGCTCAAAAGACCTTATAAGTCATGAAACGGATTTGGTCTAAAATTCTTTTTTTGAAGCGTTACACATTTTTTTCGCACCGAATATACCCTTTTACCGAGTTAGCTGAGGGTATAAAACAAAGGGCGGCCCGGCCTGCCTACACTACCCAGCTACTCAAAAGACTACGCGTCTTTGTCTGGAATTTGAGCAAGTTCGGTATTAATATGTGACATCTATGGAGCCATATCTTCGTGGAGTCTATATGAAGACATAGATATATGATCCAAATTTATCAGATTGTTGTTGAGCAAGATCGCATTTGAGAAATATAAAATTTAATATTGTACCTCTTGGCCGCACTGTGGGATATTTGTGTCGAACCCCCTATATTCTAACGACACTTTTTCAGGTCGATTGGCGCTGTTCTGTAGAGAAAAATATAAATATGTATTTATGGCTAGGTAAAAAAATATTTCATTTTTAATAAATTAAAGAAAAGTCCATGAAAGGGTCTTGCAAGAAATAATTTATACTCGTACATATGTTCATGTAATGGGCGGCTCATATATTTTCTTAAAACCACCCTTTCCCTACAAGGCTGATTGTTATATCATTAATGGTATTAACATGATCTAACTCAAAATGAAAACCTAAGAAGAAAGTTATAAGATTAACTTGGAGACAAATAGTTTGATTTATAGCCTCGCCTCTTCTGAATCTCCTATACAAATGACCACGATTCAGTGCAGTTAATAACCCATATTACTTGTCGTAGTACATCGTATTTGTTTACTTAGTAGGGACATAAATACGGTTACAACATTGAACACACCCATTTCAATAGTAAAACTGAACATACCCCGTTAATGTCATATGGGTTTTGAAACCTAACCTCAATAGCGTTAGTCTGTAACGAGATTTTGAAATTGTTTCATCATGGAGTGCTCCGATAATGAGAACCGTATCGCGGTAATAGCGCTTTTCAAGAATGAAATGAAAAAAGCGATATTTTTAAAACGCTACGGCCGCTAGGGATTAGCCGCTTGTTCGTCTTCCGATGCACAAAACTGTTTGGGAAGACTGGATATGTAAAAGACCACCACGAGTCGGGCCGCCCACGCTCTGTTCGAACATCGCATGTCATCAAAGCCGTTAAATCAAGAATTTACAGAAATCCGCTCCGAAAACAGAAAATCATGGCCCGTGAGATGAATATCACGCAAAAGTCCATGAGTCGAATCATTAAAAAGACTTGGGACATGGGGCTATAAAACGCCGTACAGGACATTTATTGACTGCAGCTTAAAAAAAAATAGGATTGACAAACGCAAACGTCTTTTGGTGAAGCACGCTGATAACTTGCACAGAACAATTTTGTTTACTGATGCGCGGTCCCCTAAGGAAGCATCTGAACTGATCCCAAAGGTGGAAAAGGGTCATCACCCAGCTTCAGTCATGGTTTGGTGGGGTGTCTCTTACGATGGGGCCACTGACCTGCATTTTTGCGAACAAGGAGTCAAAACATCGCCAAAGTTTACCAAGAAAACGTTTTGGAATCTCTTAACAATTACCTGTTCCAAAACCAGCCATGAACTCTGAAGAATTGAATTCCAGATTTGAACCCATTGGATTACAAATTGTGGACGGTTTGACAAGGTTTGTCACAAAAGATACCCCAACATTGGATCTCTTAAGACTGCTTTGGTTCGAGCTTTGGCCAATTTTCCAATGGACGAGGTTCGTGCAGCAATTAACGATTGGCCAGTGCGACTTAAGGCGTATGTAAAGGCAAAAGGCGGACATTTCGTATAATTAGATTCTTTTTGGATACAATATACATCAAAAAAATATTCAAAAATATTTGGTTCAAAAACATTCAGTACTTTTTATTTTACAGCATAAAACGTGTGTAACTTTATTTATGTCCCTACTAAGTAATTTGCAACTTCATCATATTTTTATAATGGCTTTATAAGCGAGTATGAACAGAGTGTCTCATTCTGGTGCCTTCTATGAAAATGCAATATTCCGTCTGCTTTTGGCATTCGCATTAGTATTTTAATAGAATTCATACGATTCTGCTGAAAACTAGTAATCAGAAAGTCGATAATAAGTTAGATTGGCTGAAAAAACTGGACCTTATCCACGCTCCATCTCGTACCTTCCATACAGAGTGTCTAAAAGCGAAAACCGACATTCCGGTTCTATTGTCGGAATGTTTCTCAAAAATAGCTCGGTTTACCCGAATCTCTGCTGTCGGGTTTTCGGTGTTTTTGTTGTTTAATGTGAAATTAAAATAACGCGTGATCCATTTTGAGGTTCCCTACTTTTTTAAAGAATAAAAAACACAGGAAATTCAAATTGAATGGGGAATGTTTATTATCATTTGAAAAAACATTCTTTGGCATTTATTTTTTGAAGATTATGCCTATCTAATGTTGGCCGCGTCTCAGATGGTCCATCCGTTGGGTCCAATTTTCGATGACTCGTTCAAGCATTTCGACTGGTCACTGGCGAATGACACACGATCTTAGTGGCCAATCGACCGGTACAAAACGTGAAATTATCTGCTCACCGAAGTGTTCTCTCAATAAATCCATTAATTGATGCGATGTGTGGTAGGTGGCGCCGTCTTGTTAAAACCAAATGTCACCGAGAGCACGAGCTTCAATTTCAGGCTTCAAATAGTCGGTTATCATGGCACGATAACGGTCGCCATTGACGGTTACGTTTTCACCGGATTCATTTTTGAAGAAATATGGACCGATGATTCCACCGGCCCACAAACCACACCAAACCTTTGTTTTTTATGGATGAAGTGGCAGCTCTTGTACCTCTTCTTGTTGCTCTTCGTTCCAAATGTGGCAATTTTGCTTGTTTACATACCCATTGAGCCAGAAATGGGCTCGAAAACGCATGAAACACATTCCTCACAGAACGTGAATTTTCCTAATAAAGTTGAACGATTTGTAAACGTTGTTCAGGCGTAAGTCATTCCATGATGAAATGCCAAACAGTACTAAACAAAAAAAAACATGACAGCATGACACGACTCACACTTGATCTGTCATAAAAAGGCTATTGAAAAAAGTATCTCTTCTTGGATCACCCATTATATTCGTAATATTCTATATAACTATCGGTGATCTATTAAATCTATAAATCATGTGTGGAATCTTTATTGTTCATTCGAAAGGAAATTTTTTGCCATTAACTTTTTTTTTATAATTCTCTACGCCTAGGGTGTCCATTCTGACTGTCCAATTTTGGATGACTCATTCGAGCATTTTGACTGGTATGGCATAAATGACACACGTAATGTTGGCTTTTAAAACCTGAATCGTAGATGATTGGTCAGATTGGGCTTTGGACTTTATCAGAAAAATCTCTAAAGGTGTATTATCACACGATCTAGGCGGCCAACTCACCGGTCCAAAACGGGAAATTAGCTGCTCTTTGAAATGGCCTCTCAGTAGATCCCTTGAAAAGAAGTATGGCAAGTGACACCGTCGTGTTGAAACCAAATGTCATCAAGATTATGGGCTTTAACTTTAGGTAGCCAAAAGTCCGATCACAGGGCGCGATAGCGAGCGCCATTCCCGGTTACGTTTCGGCCATCATCATTTTTCAAAAAATATGGACTGATGATTCCACCAGCCAAAAGACCTAACCATACCATGGTTTTTACTAAGTATAATGGCATTTCCTGAACCTCTTCAGCCTTCTTCTTCTAAGCCTGATTTCCGTTATAAGTATACAGTTGTACAATTTGGAAATGTTGTTGAGGTGTAAGTCCTTTCATGATGAAATGGCAAACAGTATTGAAGAGAAAAAATAGAGTTTATCACAACGAGAAATCTGTGAAAAAAACCCTATTAATTTTTGAACTGGCGCATCAATAGAATCAAAATCGATTTCACGATATATGCCTATTTAAAGTTTATTTTCAAACTTAAAGTGGCAATTGTTGCCCGATTTTCAATCAAATCAATTTTTGGTTATGACAACCAAACAATCAATTGTTTGGTTGTCATAACCACCAAGTTTGGCAACCCATAGTTCTACTGCCTTCGTTCGGTATAACCGAGTTATTCGTTGTAATATTGCAGAATTATTTAGCTATCATCTTATGGCACGTCAAACCATCAATACCATGGAATGTTTGTGATTACAACAGAAATTATGTTCATCCAAACAAATGATTATTGTTCTGGACCTTTTTCCGACTGATTCTTTCTCTTTGTGCAAACATAGATTTATAAGTATTGGATTGCAAAATTGAATCGAAGATTTGTTGCCACAACGTAATGTTTTGCTAACCGAATAATTGATGATATACGTAGATCGAGTATTCCAACGGTGCAACCAAATATTAGTTGGTGCCTTGTAATTTCCAATCAATGGAACTGTAGCATCGGTGCAACATACCAAGTATCCGGCCTTGGATCTAAAAATCCGCATACCACACTTGTTCAACGAAACAATTTAAAATTTTAGTCAGAGGCAAAAACTGGAGTACTTGAAGTGCGCAGGGATGGTCATGATGAACAGAAAGTGGAAAACACGATTTTTACTGGAAAAAAATTTGGGCCGTCGTCAATAATAGTCGAACTATTTTATTTTTGAAAAAATACAAATAAACAACCTGTTTTTGGTTATGATAAAGTTTTAGATATCATCACAAACAATTAATTAAAACAACAAAGTGCTTGCACAACTATTGCCACCAGTTGTGTCAACTAAATGCCTTCTCGGGATTCATTGGTATGACCGATTAATAAGTTGCGAGTACAGTACGATGATCACATTTATCATCTGAGGTATTTCGAACCGAATATCAATTACGATTATAAACATTTGGTGATTAAAACCCATATTTCTCTTTTGCACTGAGTGTGGTTCCAACCGATTTCCAACTATTTTTTCTCTAAGTGTGGCTTTGGATTTTTTGTTTCTCTTTTATTAGCTTTAAAAAAGCTCTTTGTTTTAGAATCATATTTTATGCAAAATAGGCAATTTTTATAAACTAGATGGATCTGAGCCTGCATCAAAGTCCAATTATTGACTGAAACTCTATGCCCAATTTTAATGAGTATCACTATAGTCCAATTATTGACTGGAACTCTGTTTCCAACTTTAATGAGTATCACTATAATCATTTCGATTATACACAGTTAGAGCGGCCGAAATGCAACCTGAATTCGTTTAGCGAATTGAATTTTTGGCTGGCTGTAAGTACGTTATAGTTGGAATTTTTCTCTTCGCAAAAAACCCTACAAATCTAAAAATTTCCTGGTCGCATCTGAGTGAACAGCAGGTCTGGCATTGTGGGATACAAGGGCTGCTATATATATTTCTGGCCTAATAATGAAAATGCGAATATTTATCATCAAAAATGGTTTTATTGTCTTTCAAAACATTCTCCAGCATGATTTATACACTTTTGTATGCGCTCAAACCAATTGTCGAAGCACCTTTTTCACTCCGATCTGAGACATCTCCATAACATGGTTTTTGAAAGCTTCAACAGCATCTTCTGGCGACGAAAATCGTTGACCATGCACTTTTTTCTTGGTGTGCGTAAATAAAAAAAAGTCATTGGTTGCCAAGTCAGGGCTGAACGGTGGATGACCGATCAATTCGACGTGTTGTCCGGTCTAAAAGGCGCTGGTTTAAGCCGATGTGTTAGAAATTACATTGTCATGGTGCACAATGATTGGTCTTCTCTTGTTCGTGTTTCGAATTTCTCCGAAGACTTCAGGCCAACAAATTGTGATGTACCACTCAGAATTGATCGTCCTACGTTGCTCAAGCGGAACAGTCGCCACATGACCAGTTTTGCCGAAGAAACAGGCGACCATTTGCTTCAAAGTGCTTCTTCCCCAAACAACTTTCGTTGGATTTGGCTCGTCCTTGAAGACCCACACGGTCGACTGCTGTTTTGTTTCGGGCTCATACGTATAGATCCATGATTCGTCACCAGTGACGATCTTATAAACATATTTTGAAGCACCGTGGTCGTTTTTTTCAAAATTTCTTTGCACCAATCGACACGAGCCTTTTTTGAGCGATTGTCAAAATGTACGGGATCCAACTAGAACAAGCCTGTTTTACGGCCAACTGTTCTTGCAATATCGAAGGTATGCCTCTATCTCACGGTATGTCACATGACGATCTTTCATTATGAGTTCACGCACGGCATCAATGTTTTCTGGCACATCGGCCGTTTTTGGACGACCTTCAAGACCTTCGTCTATGAGCGAGCCACGATTGAATTCATTAAACCTGTTTTTCACTGTGCTATAGGATGGTGCTTCATCTCCATACAAAGATTTACGTTCATCGATGCACTCTTGTCATGATATTCCACATCGAAAGTTGTGAAAAATGATCGCACGAAAATGTTCACGAGTTAATACCATTTTTTTTGCCAAATTGCTATTTTCACAACAACTGTAGACAACACAAATGATGTTGTGCGTCAAAAAGTTCTAAGTACGATTATGTTAAAAAATGTCAAACTTTCTAATGGTAATTAATGTCAGATGGCGCCAGGCAACACTTAGTGTTGTCTAGGCTAGAAATGTTTATAGAAGCCCTCGTATATTTAATCAATAGACAAATAATTAATTAAGTCAAGACTACGAGTATGGCCATTAGGGCGTACCTCAAAAAAAAAGTTCGCCGTACACCTTCGAATATGAAGTATTATTGAAAGGTAGTTTCAAAAAAAAAATTTTTTTTTTTTATGCCGAACGTAGGGGTCGCGCTTTTACATTTTCCTATATAACTTCTGCATTTATAAACGGATTTTAAAGTGTGATACATCGATGTTTTTGTCTCGACGAGGCCGATTTTTTTGTCTTTGAAGTCATTGAGCTCAAGCACCCCCTTCTGGTACTTACCCATCATATCTCAGTTGCTACTACCCTAATGTACCACTCTAATATCAGAAAATTAAAGCTCGCGATGTATCACACTTTAAAATCCGTTTATAAATGCAGAAGTTATATAGAAAAATGTAAAAGCGCGACCCCTACGTTCGGCATAAAAAAATAAAAAAAATTTTTTTCGAAACTACCTTTCAATAATACTTCATATTCGAAGGTGTACGGCGAACTTTTTTTTTTTACTTGTAACCTGGTACGCTCTAATGGCCATGTCCCGGTCGAGGAATTATTAAATTTAAATTTTAATAAAATTTAACTTTGTATTGTAAGAAAAAGAAAATAATACTAATGTTCATTTACCAAGATTACCTATTCATAAATTGGCAATCTTTTAGCCGTGACATTTTGGCAAATAAAATTTAAAGTACAAAAATCGCAAAACGATGAAGTCCAAAAAGTGGGATTTTTAAGTTTCGGTCCATATGCACACACTCTAAATTGGTTAAAACGTCCTTTTGTTTTAAGTTTTTTTTCAAATTCATCCACTGTGCGTGCTTGTTCGTTCGGCTGTCTTTGTCACTTGACCCAATTTGGCATTTTTGCCCTGTGTCTGATGCATGCTTACACAGCAGAAAAGCATGCATACATGCACAATGCATCGAGAGAGAGAGAGAGAGTGTGGGAGAGAGAGCGGCAGAGAGAATGTAGGGGCTTCTGCTTCATTGGTCTTACAATTAACCCACAAAATAGACACTAGTTCTGCTTTGACTGTGTCATAATTGTTTATGTGAACAGCAACAGACCTTCTGACAATGTGATAAACAGTGGTAAGTAACACTGAAAACAAGTAATTAAAATGCAGTCGGTTGGGACGACTAAGGTGGTCCCCTAATCAGAAATGGCATATCTTCAACGGGTGCTGGAGTAAGACTTATATCAGTGTTAGAACTACAACCAATGCTTTAAGCATGGACATATAGTCAAAATATAGTTTTGTTTGATATAGCTTAGTTTGCATCCTGGCCAGACACAATGACTGAGATAGCGTACCATTGTTAATTTTCATATTTCTAAAGCGAATACATGGTGGAGGGCTAGGCGAAACTTAATGACATTTTAGGAATCACAATAGATTCACTTCTAACCTAGCCAGACATTAATTTAAAATGCATACACACACAAAGAAGAAATCAGTTTGAAATTGGTCCAAACTACAAAAATTCTGTTGGATAAACTGCTTTCTGTTGCAACCAACATTCCATGGTGTGGTGGTTACATGGTTCGATTTGCCTAAAGGTGGTTGCTACAATAACATTACGATTCCTACCACCAATAAGTCGGATATTCCAACCGAATTCAGTAGAACTATTGACAATCACAACTGGTGGTTGTGACAACCAACCACTTATGAAGTACATGTTACTTTGTACCATTAATTGGTGGTAACAACAAATAAATTCTTTGTAGTAACTAAAACCCCTTTTATTTAAATGTTGAAACATATTACATTGGGCAACACAAGTTTGGACTTTGTAGGGGGGACAATGATTTCTTGACAAATGAATGATTTTAGTGATAATACGAAATTCCCTAAAGGAAGCACCTTTTAGGTCCAAGCTTTTTATTATTTGCCAAGGAAATTTTTATTTTGGTTTTTATTTTCACTAAGCAATAATACCCTATACTACAGTGTGGTGTAGGGAATTAAAAACAGCACCAAAACTTACGTTTGCAGGATGTAGATTATCTTATATTTGTCATTCAGTTTGCGGAAACTAGAAAAACTAATCGGATGCCGAGCAAGGAATATATATTCTTAATAGTCGAGAAATTCTAAGATGATCTAGCCATGCCCGTCTGTCTGAGGTAATCTCACAACAGCTTGAACTATTGAAGCTAGATGGATGCGGAAACATGTGATGATGGAGTTTAACGGTTGGTATTGAACATGATTCAGATCAGTTAAGAGGCAAAAACTATCTCCGCACAAGGACTAAGTTAACCTCTAGAAGAATCACTATATGTGACGCGCAAAATAGAAAGGGACCAACGGTTAATAACCATTTTTTTCAGGAGAGCCATTTTAAAGATAAGGTAAGAAGATAAGGGTCTTTCTATTTACGGTCTAAGGTCTCTTTCTATTTACGCTTTATCTCTGGGAGGGAACACTTTTTTTTTATAATGTTTATTTATTGAAATTAAATAAGCTTAGACTAGCTAAGCTAAACAAGCTAAACAAATAGTATGTATAACTTATGCTATATACAAAGTCCCATATTCGGGCTCTAAAGTATAATTATATAATTTTTAAGTATAATATCTTTTTTATTAAGAATTAATATCCATAAGTATATTAACAATTCATGAAGTAATTAAACTGTATGTGAAGAAAAACATTTTCAAAAACATCACTCATACTATCCAAAAAAAATTTATAATAAAAAGAGTGGGAGGGAACACTTTTGGGGCATGGGATCAGTCTCATTCGAAGCTCAGATGTTGTCCACATCAAAAAAAGAAAAAAATGAAAATTAATTTTTTTTACCCTTACGTCCCTTTCTCTATGCGCTATCACATATTTGTAGTATCTTTGCGTTTCGTGCTTATATACAGGGTATCCAGAGGAAGGTATACTACTTTGTTTGTTTATAATTTTTGATAAATGTTTTATTTAATGTCGGCAATTATGTATGAAATACAATATCAGATAAATATCCGCCTCTGTTAGCCTCACAAATGCGAGCTCTTTTTAGCACATTTTTCATTACATTGAACATGGCTTCGAATTGAGGTTGATGGATTTTTTTAAACACTTTCTTGAATAGCAGTAATGTTTTCAGCCGATCTTGTAGTACGCTGTGGTCTATGCTTGGGCCTATCAGCTATATACTCTCTTTCTTCGAAATAAAGTCACCACACGATATAAAGTGCGTTATGTTGGCACGTTGTTTCTCCCCAAAATTCCACGTAACTTTCTCATCGTCACAATAATCGATGATTGATTTTGATAAAATGTTTTAACGATTGAAACACGTTGGTTTATCGAATATTTTTCCTTAATAAATTTGCCACGTCTCTACTTTACGGCTGCTAAATATGAGCTGTCAAGACTAATGGTTACCAAAATGGAGGCAAAACAAAGTAGTATACCTTCCCGGTGGACACCCTGTAGGATACCTTCCCGGCGGACACCCTGCATTATTATACCCCGCACCACTCTGTGAAAGAGAGTATTATAAATACGTTTTATGGCAACCTTGTGTTATTTTTA
Organism: Hydrotaea diabolus; assembly: GCA_963513945.1. Classification (NCBI taxonomy): domain Eukaryota; kingdom Metazoa; phylum Arthropoda; class Insecta; order Diptera; family Muscidae; genus Hydrotaea; species Hydrotaea diabolus. The sequence continues at coordinate 155,748,283 of OY740718.1, forward strand.
AAAATATTTGAGCTGGGCCCACCTTTAAGTGTACCGATTGACTCAGAATCACTAGCTGATTCGATTTAACGATGTCTGTCCGTCCGTCTATCTAAGGCTTGTAGTCGAACTACAGAACGCAATTGTTCTTCATTAAAAATTGGCAGAAGTAGTGGACCAAGGATGAACGCTATTGGAATTAAAGAAAATCAGCTCAGATTTTGTTATAGCTCCCGCATATGTATTCATCCGATTTTGTGTATTCTACTTCCAATACTACATCCAATCTTGATGAAATTTGGCAAGAGTTACTTTTTCGGACTTAGGAAAGACGTTATTCAATTTGAAGATAATGGGTTCAGATTTAGATATAGCTCCCAAACATATTTGCTCATCCGTTTTGTTTTTGTTTTTAGCTCCAGATGCCACATATTACATCCAATCTTGATGTCATTGGGCACACTTTAGTTTTTTGGGTCAGGGAAGGTCTGCAACTGAAGAAAAGTGGTTCAGATAGATATAAAGCTCTCACACACATATGCTCATCCGATTTTTCAGCTCTAGCTCTAAAAGCCACAATCTTGATGAAGTTTTTCATGAGTAAGTTTTTGGGAGACGGAAGGACGAAATTGACATTAAACAAGTCGGTTCAGATTTTGATATAGCTCCCAGCCGATTTTAAGTCTTACTCTCTGAAAGCCACACATTACATTAAAAATTAATGAAAGTTACCATCCGTTTGTTTTTGGACCAAAAAAGGTTGTAATTGAAACTGAAGAAAATCGGTTCTGATTTAGATAAAGTTCCTACACAAATTTGTTCAACCTATTTAATGGTTTTATTTCTAGAGGCCACATATAGCATCCAATCTAGATGAACTTGGCACACGTTTGTTTTTTGGACGATGTTCATCCGATTTTATGTTCATCAGATTTTATGTTTTTACACATATTGCATGCAATCGAGATAAAATTTAGCATAAACCAGGTTTTACACCTAGCACCGAAGCTATGGATATAAAAGAAAATCGATTCAGATTTAGATATAGCTTCTACATATGTGACAGCGCATAGAGAAAGGGACCTAAGGGTAAAAAAAAATCAATTTTCACCTTTTTTTTTTTTTTTTTTGATGTGGACAACATCTGAGCATCGAATGAGACCGATCCCATGCCCCAAAAGTGTTCCCTCCCAGAGATATGCGCGTTTTATGAAAGTGATGGTACACCAAAGATACACGTATTTAAATCTTTAAAATGGCTCTCCTGAACAAAACTGCTTTTTACCTTTAGGTCACTTTCTATTTTGCGCGTCACATATATGTTTATCCGATTTTATGTTTTTAGTTCTAGAACCCCCATATAACATCCAATTTAAATGAAATTTGGCACAAATAAGTTCCTTGTGCCAAGGACGGACTCTGTTGAAGTTGGAGAAAATCGGTTCGGATTAAAATACAGATCCCACATTTATGTTCAGGCGTGGCACAGCCCATACCACTCTTGATCATAAAATGACCATATCCCATCAATAACTTATGATATTTGGCATGGATCGAAACACAGTCGAAAAGTGAGCGATGTCCGCCCTCTTTAAACAAATCTCCTTTATGGCCAAAAAAGTGGAATTACTGCAAAACTATTAAACAATGTGATTTATTCACGACTGAACAAATTTCCCCAGCGTATTTCTTAGCTCATTTTATTAAAAACTGTCCATCTACGACCATGCCCGAAAATGAAAGAGGACGAAGTGGCAGCGGTTTGAAAATTTTCGGATTGGTGGACGGAGGGTACTTTGGTAAAATTTCTAAGTTCTGGTCAAAGGGTACAATGGTAAAATTGCTAAGTTCTGGTCTTAAAATATAGCCCTACCTCTTAACTTTCCAAAATTCCCTAAACAAAGACCAGAGGACCTACCGTTCCAAAGTTATGACTACTCGTATTTGACTGAAATGCATGTTTTTTGGAAGCAAAAAAACAGCACACGTTTAATAGTTTTTTGTAAAAACAACACAAAAAAAATTTTTGCATTCGGCCAAATAATCACAACTTTAGAACGGTAGAAGCTGGGCTTCGTATAGGTAATTTTGAAAAATCCTACCACTAGTTCAGAACTTAGCAATTTTGTCCTAAAACCCTCCGACCACCAATCCGAAAATTTTCAAACCGTTGCCATTTCACCTTAGTTGGAATGAATCACCCTGTAGACTAATATGAATTAAACAGTTTTTATTCTGGTTCAAGACGTTTGATGTTTATTTTTTATAATCAACGTAAAAATTGTTGTAATGTACGGCTGCTATATATATTTCTGGCCTAATAATGAAAATGCGAATATTTATCATCAAAAATGGTTTTATTGTTCTTCAAAGTACTCGTATTCTCCAGCATGATTTATACACTTTTGCATGCGCTCAAACCAATGGTCGAAGCACCTTTTCCACTCCGATTGAGACACCTCCAAAACATGGTTTTTGAACGCTTCAACAGCATCTTCTGGCAACGAAAATCGTTGACACCGCATTTTTTTTTTAATGTCCAGGAACAAAAAGAAGTCATTTGGTACCAAGTCAGCGCTGTACGGCGGATGACCCATCAATTCGACGTTTTGGCCATTCAAAAAGGCGCTGGTTTGAGCCGATGTGTGAGAGCTCGCATTGTCATGGTGCACAACGATTCGTCTTCTCCTGTTCGTTTTCCGAATTTCTCCGAAGACTTCAGGCAAACAAATTGTCCTCAGAATTGTCCTCCTACGTTACTCAAGCAGAACAGTCACCACATGACCAGTTTTGCCGAAGAAAGAGGCGACCATTTGCTTCGAAGTGCTTCTTCCACGAACAACTTTCGTGAGATTTGGCTCGTCTTCGAAGACCCACACGGTCGATTGCTGTTTTGTTTTGGGCTCATACGCATAGATCCATGATTCGTCACCTCTAACGATCTTATAAACGACTTCTGAAGCACCGCGATTGTATTTAGTTTAAAATTTCTTTGCACCAATCGACACGATCCTCTTTTTGAGTGATTGTCAAATTGTGCGGGATCCAACGAGAACAAACCTTTTTTTATGGCCAGGTTTTCATGCAATATCGAATGTATGCTGGTGGAAAAAATGCCCAAGGATGCCTCTATCTCACGGTATGTCACATGACGATCTTGCATTATCAGTTCACGCACGGCATCAATGTTCTCTGGCACAACGGCCGTTTGTGGACGACCTTCACGACCTTCGTTTTGGAGCGAGCGTCGGCCACGATTGAATTCATTAAACCAGTTTTTCACAGTGCTATTATAGAATGGTGCTTTATCGCCATGCAAAGATATAAGTTCATCGATGCACTCTCGGCGTGATACTCGTAATCCACGTCGAAAGTTGTGAAAAATGATCGCACGAAAATTTTCACGAGTTAATTCTATTTTTTTTGGCAAAATGATTTTTTCAAGTCACTGTAAACAACACAAATGATGGTCGTACGTCAAAACGTTCTGATTACGTTTATACTAAAACATTTCAAACTTTCCAATGAAAATGTCAGATGGGTCCAGGCAACCCTTAGTGTTACCTAGGCCCGAAATATATATAGCAACTCTCGTATAGTTTTCTCGTTTCGTTTAGATTTATTCGTCGTTTATCTGGGCCTTGTTAATTGTTAGTATAGTCGCTAAAAAAACCGTGGAGGGGTTTGAAACAGCTGTACAGTCTGCCTGCAACCTATACGAGTAACATACTTAGTAGGGACATAAATACTGTTACAACATTGAACACACCCATTTCAATAGTAGAATTGAACGTATCCCTTTAATGTCATATGGGTTTTGTAAGCTAACCTCAATTGCGTTAGTCTGTAACGGGATTCTAAAATTGTTTCAACTTTTATCATGGAGTGGCCAGATAATGAGAACCGTATCGCTGTAATAGCGCTTTTCAAGTGTGAAATGAAAAAAGCGATATTTTCAAAACGCTCCGGTCACTAGGGATGAGCCGCATGTTCGTCTACCGATTCATAAAACTGTTTCGGTCGGGCCGCCTATGATCTGTTCGAACACCGAATGTCATCAAAGCCGTTAAATCAAGAATTCACAGAAATCCGCTCCGAAAACAGAAAATCATGGCCCGTGAGATGAATATCACGCAAAAGTCTATGAGTCGAATCGTTAAAAAGTACTTGGGACTTGGGGCTTTCAAACAACGTACCGGACATTTATTGACTGCAGCTTTAAAAAAATAGGTTTGAAAAATGCAAACGTCTTTTGGTCAAGCACGCTGATAACTTGCACAGAAAAATTTTGTTCACCGATGAACAAATTTTTAGCGTTCAGGAAAAATTTAACAAGCAAAATGATAGTGTATGCGCGGTCATCTAAGGAAGCATCTGAACTGATCCCAAGGGTGGAAAAGGGTCAGCCACCCAGATTCAGTAATGGTTTGGTGGGGTGTCTCTTACGATGGGGCCACTGACCTGCATTTCTGCGAACAAGGAATCAAAACATCGGCCAAAGTTTACCAAGAACCCGTTTTGGAAGCTGTTCTGAAGCCTCTTAACAATTCCCTGTTCCAAAACCAGCCATGGACTTTCCAGCAGGATTCTGCGCCGGTCCATAAGGTTAAAACGTCCGAGGCCTGGCTTAAAAACAATTTGCCGGCGATCATTTCCTCTGAAGAATGGGCCTGTGGCAGATTTGAACCCATTGTATTACAAATTGTGGACGGTTTATGAGGACAAGGTTTGTCACAAACGATACCCCAACATTGGATCTCTTAAGACTGCTTTGGTTCGAGCTGTGGCCAAATTTCCAATGTACAAGGTTCGTGCAGCTATTGACGATTGACCAGTGCGACTTAAGGCGTGTATACCGGCAAAAGGCGGACATTTCGAATAAGTAGATTCTTTTTGGATACAATACGAGGGCGGTTCGGAAAGTTCTTAGCCTATCAATGAAAGAGAATAGTTAGTTTTTCAAAAATATTTTTAATTTTCAATATAATCTCCTGTAACTTCAATACACTTAGTCCAACGCTTACCTAGCAATTATATCCTTTGATTAAAATAGTTTTCCTCAAGGTCTTCAAAATAGTGGTTTACAACTGTAATTGCATCTTCATTTGAGGTAAAACGCTTGCCAGCAAGGAATTTTTTTTTAGATTTGGGAACAGGTAAAAGTCACTGGGAGCTAAATCAGGAGAATAAGGTGGATGGTCAAGCAACTCGTACTTTAATTCGTTGATTTTAGCCATTGTTAAAACACTCTTGTGCACTGGTGCGTTGTCTTGATGAAAAATTATTTCTTTGTGTTGTAAGCCAGGACGTTTTTCTCGAATTTGTACATTTTATTGATCTAAAAGGTTGCAATAGTACTCTGAATTTATTGTTTTACCCTTTTGCAGATAGTCAATCAATAAAATACCTTTGAAGTCCTAAAAAACCGTTGCCATAACCTTACCAGCCGATTGAATTGTTTTTGCCTTCTTTGGGGCACTTCCTCCAGCTTCAGTCCATTGTTTGGATTGTTCTTTTGTCTCTGGAGTATAGTGGTGGATCCATGTCTCATCAACAGTTATGAAACGACGCTTAAAATCCATTTTATTTCGCTGATCCAAACAAGCTTGAGAAATGTTCATTCTTATGCGTTTTTGGTCGACTCCGGCACCCATCTTGCAGAAAGCTTTTTCATCTGTAGTTCTTCATGCAAAATTAAATGGACTCGATCATTTGAGATGCCCATGAAATTAGCTTTTTCACGCACTTTTATTCGTCGATCATTTAATACCATATCAGGCACTTTGGCTACAATTTCTGTTGTTGTTGCTGTTTTTGGACGTACGTCCACTACGTGGTTCATCTTCAATGCTTGTACGACCACGTTTAAATTCAGCAACCCAATTTTTTACTGTTGCATATGAAGGAGCACTTTCACCTTACACATTTACCATACCATTTTGAATTTCTTGTCCCGATAAACCTTTTTTATGTAAATATTTAATGACACCCCGCATTTCTAATTTTTCCATTGTAAAAAAATCGCGGATGCGTCTTTTTGTTGCCAGATCGAAACAAAATTTATCATGTGTTCATAGCAGAGATGGGAGTTTCCAAAACACTTAACTTTTTTCTGTTTATACCGCGCTTTTTGTGCTAGGCTAAGAAGTTTCCGAACCGCCATCGTATACATCAATAAATATATTAAAAAATATTTGGTCCAAAAACATTCAGTACTTTTTTTTACAGAATAAAACGTGTGTAACATTATTTATGTCCCTACTAAATATATGTTATGTTAAAATTTGAAGAAAACGATCGAAGTCGATGGTATGGAATAGTGGACCATGGCACGCCTCTTGCAAATCTTCTCGAGTTGGACGGAAATCCAAGATGAAGGATGAAAAGCTTCGGTCCAGCTGAACTTAATTTGTCCACTTGTTTTGGTATATATTCGTAGTGTACGAAGACGACATAGACATTATAATTTTCCCCGCCCTAAAGGCCCTCTTTTGAAATTCCATATAAATCGTATGCTCATTGTAAGTTCTCTTTTGGGGTAATCTTCCTTTGAGGTCCATGTACAAGGACTTTGTATGATTGCTATGAAATACGGAAGTTAAGCGCGACGACAGCACGTCGAGGAATTCCATAAATAGTTTCGCCGCTGGTTACGCAGAATGTGTGTTCGTACACTTGTTCCTTGTGTCTGAATGTAAACGTGACCTTAACAAACCACTGTACAGACATACAGACTCGTATGTAGCACACGCAAGAGTACATATGAATACATGATTTGGAAATATTTGTGCCGCAACAGTTCAGCTTCATCGTCTCTGATCTGTGCCGTTGTTACATCAACAGAAGGTCCTTACAAATAGTTCCCATACAGATGTACACATGTACTCGTATGTGCAATGCAAGTTGTATTGCTATGCCATGAATTTTAACTTTGTTTCGAATGGAATATTGCGAAACCTCACAACTACTGCCAGAGCAGGCGATGTGGGATATGACAACGATTGTTGCCCCTGGAAATGCATGGCCAGAATGATGACTCGGATAAGGTTGAAGCGGATGTTTCCCATAACGATGACGATGACGGTTGGGATGCTGATGTCGATGCCGATGTCTGTGTAGATGATGACATGCATCATGCAATACTTAGCCGCACATTCGGGCGCACCATGTCAGGCAGACATCACTGAATCTGCGTAAAAATGGGGGAGAATCACTCAGTCGAGAGTTATGAATTTTTGTTGGAATCATTTCAGTGACAAAGTCAAGTGAAACTTCAACACACGACAGCACTCAAATGCGAGTATCACAAAACCCGTTTATTTTTTGCCCAATCACAATTAAATTTCGTTTGTGCACAGTTTCGGCAAAAACGAGGACGCCCGCCCGTCCTTACATCCATGTTCACTGCTAGTGTTTTGAAATTGAATTTCCAATTATCACAAAACCAAACACAGGCCAGATATCTCCAATTACCACAAATTGCATGCATCAGAGCTTAAGTTTTGGGGGGTGGAAAAAAAACATTTTACGGTTTTTATCTTTAACACTTCCACTGCCTTCGCCATGTCCCTCTGTGAAACACCCGAAGTCATTAACGTTAATTGTCATGTACTCAACCTCTGGCGAGGAACGCAAGAACACAATCACAAGTCTCATTAGCACAAAACCTAGAGTGGTATAAGTATCACTTCCTGCTCTGTGGTCCACTAGTGGCGGCATACATTTGCGTGCCAAAAAATTGTAAAAGGAATCCATTAAATATGCACACCCCAAGATTCAATTTTCACATAGATAGAACAAGAGAGAGACTTTGAAAACAGGGTTTTCTGCTTTCATTACTACCATTTTTATAAAGGACATCTTTTTCATTTTATGCTTAAACCACAAAAAAAAACAAAATAACTCTTACTTCGAGGTAACAACGACTATGGTGTTCACTTCGCCAGCTAAAACGCCAGTGATAAAGAGTGGCACTGGAGAACGATCGATAAGGGAGCATGATTTAAGACTAGCGATCCTCTCCGGTCAACATAAATAATGATATTTTTATTCCTGACACCACACAGGTATAATGGCACCTCTTGAACCTCTGCTTGTTGTTCTTCAGCCCAAATACGGCAATTTGGCTTATTGACTTTGCCGTTGAGCCAGAAATGGGCCTCATCACTGAACAATAGTTTGGTCGAAAACAGTGGATCTTCCCGTTTCTCACCGAACGCTCATTTCCATAATACAGTTGCCAACATATGAAGGTAATTATTTTCAAAAAATAAATGCCATAAAATATCCTTTCAAATTACCAGTAAAGATTCCACACTTGATTTGCATTCCTATATTTCTTTTTTGTTCAGAAAAAATACCTCTAGATGTATTACCCTTTACAACACCGGCCTTTTGCGATTTAGAGCATGCAGCAAAATATTGAAATCACCAAGAAATATGGATATTTCTATTTCCGACACCACACAGGAAATAATAACTTGGTGCCGATGGCTTCAACCCTAAAATAGAAGGAAATGGAATGCATGTTTATTATACCGAGATCGACTTAAAATCAAGGCCTTATTCGATTAAGCTCTTGGCGAAACTTAACATGTTGTAAAAGTTTTGGCCTTGGACTAACCATTTTTTGCACACCGAATGTTGGTGGTTGTACGTTCTATCCATGTATACCATTGCTGCAACCAAATCTTCAGTACGCCCGAGCCTTAAATGTGTTTTTGTTTTAAATATGGGAGAAATTATAACCGATAAGTATATTAAAGAGATTATATTCTGATGTTGGGAAAACGGATAATATGTTACAACAGTAAACTAAACAGAATTTGGTTGCTACAAAAAACGTATTTGTTTTCATAACCAATAATTGGTCTAAAGTATCATGAACTTTAGAACCAACATTTTAACTAAATTCGGTTACCATAACCGATTTTTTAGCTTTGAGTATCTTAAAACTATTGCAGCAACCATATCTTTGTTATGAGAACCTTGTAACCATTACTACCATGGAATGTTGGTGATTGCAACCTAATATTTGTAGTTCGGACCGATTTTCAGCTGATTATTAGTTCTCGGTGATTTAAAATTTTAAAATTTGAATAGGCTGTAAAAATATTTTTTAATTTTTGGTTTCATTGGAAATGTTAAACTTTAATAATGGAACACAAAACCATTCGTATGATCATTGATTCTATTCGTCTAATGGGCAGAACTTTCTTCTTGCTAGAACTTCTGGGGAAAAAAATTCCTTCAACATCATTAAATTACAATCTCCATTAACAATCACTGTTACACCGTTTTTTTTAAAGAACTGTGGTCCAACAATGCAGCTTGAGAAAACTGGTCCTAAGTGCAGTTCCGTCTCAAGGAGTGTTTGTGGATTAGATTCACTTCATATACCGATATTTTGCTTGTTTACATTGCCGTTTAGATTAAAATGGGCCCCATCAGACATGCAACAAACAATTTAACACGCCATCATTTTTTGGCAATATTTCATTCGAATAGGCAAACCCAGAGGGTTGAATTTGCTTGTAATTTGAAAGGAAATAAGTTTAAGCTATCATGAATTATCCCTTGTTAATGAGTTTCAAGTTAAAACGCTTGCATTTGCCTAAATTGACGATGCTACCTACAGCCGCGATGGTGTCTAGAACTCGAACATAGGGTTCCCCATCATACGGTCTTCGTGCGATGTTACCAGATGCTATGTTTACCACTGATCCCACGTCAGCCAGTTCTACGCACCTGACCGAACCATACGAGAAATTCTTCGACCAAGGGTTGTCACCCCGGAGCTATCCTTACAACAACAACAACCAGCCCCCATCTACTAGAGGGATTTCCGCCAACCTCACACCTAAATTCCCTTTGGACGGAAATGCAGGACTGCAAAGCATGGTACCGCTGCACTATCCAACTCCTCTTTTCGGTATACCAAGCGTTATATAGGGTGATCCATCTAGATGTCTTTTTTCAGAACAAAAAATATATTAAAAAAATCACATCAAGTTTGGAATCTTTATTGGTAATTTGAAAGGACATTTTATGGCATTTATTTTTTTGTATATAATTTCCTTTAAATGTTGGCCGCAACTATGCCTCAGGGTTTCCATTCTGAGGGTCCAATTTTGGATGACTCGTTCGAGCATTTCGACCGGTATGGCTTTAATGACACGCGTAATGTTGGCATCCAAAACCTAAATCGTAGCTGTTTTCTCAGCATAGACTTTGGACTTTACGTAACCCCAAAGAAAAATGTCTAAAGTTGTAATATCACTCGATCTAGCCGGCCAACTCACCTGTTCAAAACGTGAAATTAGCTGCTTTTTGAAATCAACTCTCAATAGATGAGGAACTGTATGGCAAGTGGCACCTTCTTGTTGAAACCAAGTGTCGTCAAAATTACGGGCTTCAATTTCAAGTAACATATAGATCGATAATATGGCTAGATAGCGAGCACCATTCACGGTTACGGTCCGGCCATCATCATTTTTTAAAAAGTATGCACCGATGATTCCACCAGCTTATAAACCAAACCGTGGTTTTCTCTGGGTATAACGGCACCTCTTGAACCTCTTCTTGTTGCTCTTCAGCACAAATGCGGTAATATTGTTTATTGACTTTGCTGTTGAGCCAGAAATGGGCCTCATCACTTAACAAAATTTCGGTCGAAAACAGCGGATCTTTTCGTGTCTCACCGAACGCTCATTTCCATAGTACAGTTGACAACATTTGAAGGATTTTTTTTCAAAAAATAAATGCCATCAAATGTACTTTCAAATTACCAATAAAGATTCCACACTTGATTTGCATTTTAATATTATTTTTTTGTTCTAAAAAAAATACCCCTAGATGGATCACCCTATAGAAAATAAATAATAAGTCGATTTCTCACGTAAATAAAAAGTTCTTAGTTTTGCCTTGAACACTTTTTATTCTCGTTCGAAACCCTTTTGTTGTTTCTTTTTCAGAATCAACTAAACATTTGGTGAAATGTATTGGCTACGGTTGCCAGGCAGACTGTAAAGCTGTTTTAAAGCCACCAAGGTTTTTCTTCAGCAGTCTTTGGCCACGATTACTTCGGCTACAAATCAAATGACTTAGACGGGAGTCTAATTTGAAGAACTATACCCTTTGCGTATAGTCTTCGAACTGTGCGTTAGTTTTGTTTTTTTTTTTATCACGATTCGTGTGCCACCCTGTAACTCTAAACAGAACAAATTTGGTGGACTTTTCTTTTTTTGGCTCACGCATGTTCAAAATGGGCGATCAGTAGTTAATATTTTCATATTCTTTAAGTATTTAAAGCAAATTTACAAAGAATCCAGATTTAGAGTAATTTTGAAGTTTGGGCTAAGATTTTGTTCGGACGCATGGATCGAAAGGGTCCCGAAACGGACAAGAGCGTATGGACGGTGGAGGGTATATTAAGTTTGGCCAGGCCGAACTTAACGACGTTTCTTCCTGTTTTACACCGCACCACTCTTTGAAAAAGTGTATTATAAGTTAGTTTAAAGGGAAATGTTTGTTAATTACTAAAATATTAGAGCTAGACCCATCTTTAAAAGTAGCGATCGACCCACAATCACTAGCTGATGCGTTTTAACGTCCTTCCGTCCATCTAAAGCCAATCTTCGTGAAATTTGGCCAAAGTTAGTTTTTGGGATCAAGGACGGATGCTAATTAAATTGAAAAAAATCAGTCCACATTTAGATATTGGCCACACACATGTGTCCATCCGATTTTATGTATTTTGGGTATATCTGCCACAGTTAACAATCAATCCTGATGAAATTTGGCATACTCAATTTATTTTGGCCAAGAAAGGCCGGTATTGAAATTAAAGAAAATAGTTTCATATAGCTTCCTCACACATATGTTCATCCAATTTTATGTTTTTAGCTTTGGAAGCTAAAACATGGATGAAATCTGGCCGTTCCGTTTTTTGGACTATGGACGGAACTTATTTAAATTGAAGAAACTCGGATCAGATGTAGATATAGCTCCCATATATATATATATATAAGGTCCATCTAGAGGAATTTTTTCAGAACAAAAAATACAGAAATTCAATTCAAGTGTGGAATCTTTATTGGCAATTTGAAAGGACATTTTATGGCAGTTATTTTTGGAAAATAATTACCATCAAATGTTGGCAACTGTATTATGGAAGTGAGCGTTCGGTGAGAAACGGAAAGATCCGCTGTTTTCGACCAAAATTGTTTTCAGTGATGAGGGCTATTTCTGACTCAACGGCAAAGTCAATAAACAAAATTGACGTATTTGGGCTGAAGAGCAACAAGAAGAGGTTCAAGAGGTGTCATTATGCCCGGAGAAAACCACGGCATGGTGCGGTTTATAATATTTTTTCAAAATATTTTTTGGGTACATATTTTTTCAAAAATGATGGTGGCCGGAACGTAACCGTGAATGGTGTTCGCTATCGCGCCATGCTATCGATCTTAATGCTACCTGAAATTGAAGCCCGTAATCTTGACAATACTTGGTTTCAACAGGACGGTGCCACTTGTCATACAGCTGCTCAAACAATGGATCTATTGAGAGGTAATTTCGAAAATTTTCAGTGGGCTTCTCTGAGCAACCAGGAATGCAGGGTATAATATCCGATCAGGTCCGACCTCAGGTTTTTTTTACTAGTTTACAGTCTGTTTAATTTTTTATCCGCAGCTGCAGTTAAATTTCACCGCGATTAACCATAAGTTACCATGATAATTTTGAGAAATATCGGATTTGATTAGTCTAAGGCGGCAGAGCCTGACAACGAGAGGGACCTTGTACGGCAACTAAATGAAAATCCAAATAGATACGGTCTTACCAGTGGTGCTTTTAACGCTGTATGCTTAGTTTAAGCAAGCTGGTATTTTGGACAGGTGAGTTGGCCGCCTAGATCGAGTGATATTACACTTTTAGATATTTTTCTTTTGGGTTAAGTAAAGTCCAAAGTCTATGCTGGCAAACAACACGCAAACATTACGCGCATCATTAAAGCCATACCGGTCGAAATGTTGTAACGTGTCATCCAAAATTTGACAATCAGAATGGAAACCCTGAGGCGTAGTTGCGGCCAACATTTGAAGGAAATTACATTCAAAAAAGAAATGCCATAAAATGTCCTTCTAATTACCAATAAAGAATCCACGCTTGATTTGAATTTTTAATTTTTTTCTGAATAAAGTACCTCTAGATGGATCACCCTATATGTTTAAACTATTCTACCAAAGACAATGAAATTTTTCGACAAATTTAAATATGACATTAGTTTTAAAATCTGGGTAAATTTAGAGCCCGTCCAAGGTGGTTTAGAAACCTAACTTTAGTTTGCTTTTCTAAACATCTAGATGTGTCACGCCCGGCTTTAGCTTTTCTTACTAGTTTTTAACTGAGCTTGGCTAAAATGTAATCCGTTATCATTGCTTGAATGACAACGCGGTTTTTGTTAAGCGAGAGTTTTTTTCTGTGTCATGTTTTAAAGGACGGTATTTTCAGCCCTGGATCAAAAAAAACTCAAAAGGCTTCAGGAGATGAATTTACACAATTGGAAAGCGATAGCGCAGTTTTTATGTAACAAAAGGTCCTTTATGTAAAATTTTCTCCACTACGTAGTAAACCGTCTACCACGTTACAAACCATACGATAAATTGAACATGTTCCTTTAAATGTAAGAACGCTACCAAGCGATCTCCAACTCCACCATAACCGCCAAACTGAGTTGGTGTGAAGGCAAGTGCACCGTTGCAACTTCCATAAAAAAGGTACGTTCACAAACAATTTGTTGCAGTGGCAAGAAATTAAAAATTAAAATCTTACATTAAAACACTTACACGGTGGCAGCCACAGCCACTGCTACAGCAGCATTTACATAAATGTATATTTAAGTTATGGGATGGCTATGTGTGTATATGTTTGTGTACCTTCCTGGGAGCTATATCCATATCCTTGTGGCCTTTTGGGACAACTGTCTGAGTGTAGGTGTATTTGTGTCGGCCTCATTGTGTTCAAGTGCAGTAAATTGCTTTGACTCAACGCATAATAACCGAACGAACGAACGGAAGGAAGCCCAGATTATACCGATTAAGGAAGCATTATTTCCGGATGTGCAGATTATATGTGAAAGCCATAGAGCTCAAAAAAGCAAAGATCGCAAATAACCCTTGGTAAAGGTTTCAATAGGAATGCGAATTAAATTTAATGTTGAAATAAGAAGAAAATATTAAGTAAGAGTCTTTAAATTGAAAAACGAAGGAAGGAAGTAACAGAAAAGTTAAATTAATTTGGTTAAGACATTGGTCTTTGGCCTTTGCAAAGGATCTACTTTTAGTGGCAGCTTCAGATGTCATTAGCGAAAATAACGCTATTGCACACCAAACCGCATCTAAAAATATGCGGAATAACGAGCTACCCTGTTTACCATTCAGATTATACCGATTAAGGAAGCATTATTTCCGGATGTGCAGATTTTATGTAAAAGCCATAGAGCTCAAAAAAGCAAAGAACGCAAATAACCCTTGGTAAAGGTTTCAATGGGAATAAAATTTAATGTCCAAAAAAGATGAAAATATTATGTGAGGGTCTTTATATTGAAAAACGAGGTAAGGAAGAAACAGAAAAGTTAAAAAAAAATTGGTATAGTCATTGGTAAGGACCTCGGCTGGCTCGAATAAATTTCAGCCCAGAGGCCCGGCGGCCCAACAATGGCTTTTTGATTTTCATTACTCCAAATGCGACAATTTTAGTTCTTAACGTACCCATTCAACCAAAAGTGAGCTTCATCGCTGAACACAATTTTCTTGTAAAAATCAGGATCGGTGGCCATCTCGTTCTGGGCGCATTCACCACGATTTGCAAACGTTGTTCCGGAGTAAGTCTATTTATTATAAAATGTCAAACCAAACTGAGCATAAATAAAGTGACATCTGTTAAAAAGACAAACTTCAAAATAAGTGTGGCCAGATTAAAAGCCACACGTTAAAAAAACTCCCTTTACTTGAAGCACTAACAGAGAGGGAAAAGATGATGGATGACTTACTGGAAAAAAACTTGTTTAATGAATTGGCTTAAAGTCCGTAATACGAGGGCACTTCAATAATTTCGTAAGTTTTCGAATAAAACACAATTTTTTTACAAAAAAAAAAATATTTTTTAACATAATCTCCAACGTTTTTCCAATGTTTGTATCCCTTCCAAGGATTTTCCAGGTCCATAAAATTGTTTTTTGTTTGATCAATAAGTTCATCGTTAGAGCTTAATCTCTCTCCGCCAAGCCATTTCTTTAGGTTTGGAAATACACACTGGGGGATAAATCCGGAAAATATGACGGTTAAGGTACCCCTGATGAAAAATAACTTTTTTCTTGGCCATATGGGGTAGGTTTTTTAAATCGGTTAATTCACCGACTTGGTGAAAGTTAGGTAGTGGCTCTGGATATTTCCAAGGCGTTCGCTAGAGTGTGGCACGGCGCACTCCTATCAAAGCCCGTAATTGCTTTTGGAGTCGGTAGTGATTTCTCTCGCTTCATATCGAGTTTTCTCTGTGATCGCTCTATACGTGTTGTTATAGACGGAGTCTCGTCCGATGAGTACGAGCGGTTCGGAAACTTCTTAGCCTAGCACAAAAAGCGCGGTATAAACAGAAAAAAGTTAAGTGTTTTGGAAACTTCCATCTCTGCTATGAACACATGTTAAATTTTGTTTCGATCTGGCAACTCCTTCATATAGAAACAGGTGTTCACAGAAGACGCATCCGCGATTTTTTTACAATGGGAAAATTAGAAATGCGTGGTGTCATTTAATATTTACATAAAAAAGGTTTATCGGGACAAGAAATTCATAATGATATGGTGAATGTGTTAGGTGAAAGTGCTCCTTCATATGCAACAGTAAAAAATTGGGTTGCTGAATTTAAACGTGGTCGTACAAGCATTGAAGATGAACCACGTAGTGGACGTACGTCCAAAAACAGCAACAACAACAGAAATTGTAGCCAAAGTGCCTGATATGGTATTAAATGATCGACGAATAAAAGTGCGTGAAATAGCTAATATCATGGGCATCTCAAATGATCGAGTTCATTTAATTTTGCATGAAGAACTACAGATGAAAAAGCTTTCTGCAAGATGGGTGCCGGACTTGTTAACAGTTGACCAAAAACGCATAAGAATGAACATTTCTCAAGCTTGTTTGGATCGTGTTCAGCGAAATTAAATGGATTTTAAGCGTCGTTTCATAACTGTTGGTGAGACATGGATCCACCACTATACTCCAGAGACAAAAGAACAATCCAAACAATGGACTGAAGCTGGAGGAAGTGCCCCAAAGAAGGAAAAAACAATTCAATCGGCTGGTAAGGTTATGGCAACGGTGTTTTGGGACTACAAAGGTATTTTATTGATTGACTATCTGCAAAAGGGTTAAACAATAAATTCCGAGTACTATTGCAACCTTTTAGATCAATTAAATGTACAAATTCTAGAAAAACGTCCTGGCTTACAACACAAAAAAATAATTTTTCATCAAGACAACGCACCAGCGCACAAGAGTGTTTTAACAATGGCTAAAATCAACGAATTAAAGTACGAGTTGCTTGACCACCCACCTTATTCTCCTGATTTAGCTCCCAGTGACTTTTACCTGTTCCCAAATCTAAAAAAAATCCTTGCTGGCAAGCGTTTTACCTCAAATGAAGATGCAATTACAGTTGTAAACCACTATTTTGAAGACCTTGAGGAAAACTATTTTAATCAAGGGATAGAATTGCTAGATAAGCGTTGGACTAAGTGTATTGAAGTTTCAGGAGATTATATTGAAAAATAAAAATATTTTTGAAAAACTAACTATTCTCTTTCATTGATAGGCTAAGAACTTTCCGAACCGCCCTCGTATGCTATAAATGCAGAGGTACCGCAAGGCTCTGTTCTCTCTCCCTCTCTGTTTCTCATATTTCTTAATGACCTCCTGAGTCTGACAACAAACCCTATTTACTCGTTTGCTGACGACAGCAGCATCTGTCACTCATATTCGGTCGACCGGGCCTCACAGATACAGAGGCGTTAAGGCAAAATATGACTGACACACTCAACGAAGATCTTGTGAGGGTCTCAGAGTGGGGTTTTGCAAATAGGGTCGAGTTTAATGCTGGCAAAACCCAATGCTGCCTGTTGAGCCATAAACTATCGACGGGCTTAACATCGTCGGCAATACTGATGCATGGGACTGTTGGCAAGGAGTCGGATGCGCTTGATGTTCTGCGCATGAAAATTCAGTGTGATGTTCGCTGGAACAAACACATTTTTGAAGTGTCGTAAGAAGCATTCAAGTGCCTGGGTTTTTAAGCGTCGCAAGAAATACTTCACTTCCTCCGACCTCCCCAACATCTACATCACATACATTCGGCCAAAAATTGAGTATAACTCCCACAGCTGGGAGGGTGCTTCAAGGTCTTCTTTGGAGTTTCTCGACCGGGTCCAAGGGAGGGCGCTGGAGATAGCAGGGTAGCCAACTCTGTTGTTTCACTCGAGCATCGGCGGAGTGTTGGTTGCGTATCACTCTTTTACAGGTACATTAACGGGATGTGCTCTTCTGAGATAGGTGATCTCATCCCGGAGGTCAGAGTGTTCGCCCGTAACACCCGCTTATCTAGAAGTTCGCATCCATTTGTTATTAATTGGCCTACTGATGGCACAACGCATTACAGGGAGAATTCGTTCTTCAGCCGCGTTGCCCGTATGTGGAACAGACTTCCCGCAGAGGTGTTTCCTGCCACGTACCATATGAACAGATTCAAATTAAATGTCCATAAACATTACTCCCTCTTTCCTTCAATACCCTAACCTATCTTCCCTTGACCGATGCAATGCACGGCATATATAGGGGACACCCACTGAGTGTTGGTCTTAATTCAAAAAAAAAAGTTGACATAATATTCCCCGTTTATTGTTTTTCCCTTTTGAAGATAATCGATGTGGATTATTCCACGTGCAGAAGGCCAAAGTAGCCTTGGCCAACTTCGGCGCCCGTTCACACGGAGAAACTTATTGTTTAGACTGCTGCTTGGTCTCAGGAGTGTTGTATGGGATCCATGTTTCATCCACAGCAACAAAACGCCGCAAAAACTCATTCGAATTGAGGTTAAACAACAATCCTTAGAAGTTGTCACACGGTTACGTTTATGGTCAATTGAGAGCAAACGCGGAAGACAGCTTGCAGATAGCTTTCTTAAACCCAACTGATCATGTAGAATGGAAACCCCACGGTCATATTAAATGCGTATGGCATCAACAATCTCACGCACTTTTACTCTTCGATCGGCCAACACCATATCGTGGATTTTTTCGACACTTTCAGGTGTTTTGACCTCAATTGGCCGTCCAGAACGTTTAGCTTCATTTGTACTTGTGCGACCACATAGAAAGTCAGTAAACCACTTTTTGACCATTGAAATCGATGGAGCAGAGTCCCCACAGTACATAATGAGCTTTTCCTTGGCTTGATTGATGTTTTTTTCCGCAAACATTAATGTTTAATGAGCACTCGAAATTTACTTTTTTTCCATTCTTAACAAAATTTACGAGGTTGTGTGTTTTGAACAGCTGTTAATCACAAACTAAATGACGGAACTCTCTCATAAGGTGACAGAAGTCTATTAACAGATGGTACTTGATGGCCTTAGTGTTGCATTTCATACAACTACGAGTTAAGTTGGAAAAGTCACAAAATTATTGATACGCCCTCTAGATCTGAACCGATTTCCTTAAATTTTAATAAAGCAAATCCTTAGTCCAAAAACTAACTTGCATAAAATGTAATTATAATATGATGTAATGTGTGGCCTCTCGAGCTTTACGGGTTGCTATTTATATTTCGGGTCGTGGCAATGCTAGTGTCCCAGATGCAAACTGGAACTTCCATTGGAGATTTTGACATTTGTATGCATAACTTCACCCAGAACGTTTTGTCATTTGGAGCGAATTTTTTTATTTACAGTGTGTTGAAAAACTTATCTCAGTCAAAACATGGAACTACAAGGGCTGCTATATATATTTCTGGCCTAATATTGGAAATGCGAATATTCATCATCAAAAATGGTTTTATTGTTTTTCAAGGTATACTCCACCATGATTTATACACTATTGCATGAGCTCAAACCAACAGTCGAAGGACTTTTTCCACTCCGATTGAGGCATTTGAACGTTTCAAAAGTTTTTGAACGTTTCAAAAGCATCATCTGGCGACGAAAATCGCTGACCACACATTTTTTTCTTGATGTGCGGAAATAAAAAGAAGTCATTGAGTTTCAATGCAGGGCTGTACGGCGGATGACCCATCAATGGTTTGAGCCGATGTGTGAGATCTTGCATTGCCATGGTGCACAATGATTCGTCTTCTCTTGTTGGTTTTTCGAATTTCTACGAAGACTTCAGGTAAACAAATTGAGCTGTACCAATCAGACTTGACCGTCCTACCCTGCTCAAGCGGAACAGCCGCCACAAGACCAGTTTTGCCGAAGAAACAGGCGACCATTTGCTTCGAAGTGTTTCTTGCAGGAACAACTTTCGTTGGATTTGGCTCGTCTTCGAAGACCCACACAGTCGGTTGCTGTTTTGTTTCGGGCTCATACGCATAGATCCATGATTCGTCACCTGTGACGATCTTATAAACAACGTCTTTTGAAACACCGCGATCGTATTTTTTCAAAATTTCTTTGCACCAATCGACACGAACGTTTTTGGAGCGTTGGTCAAATTTTGCGGGATCCAACGAGAACAAACCTTTTTTACGGCCAGGTGTTCATGCAATATCGAATTTATGCTGGTGGAGGAAGTGCCAAAGGATCATCATTTGTGTTGTTTACAGTGACTTGAAAAAATCAATTTGGCAAAAAATGGAATTAACTCATGAACATTTTTGTGCGATCATTTTTCACAACTTTCGACGTGGATTATCACGACAAGAGTGCATCGATGAACTTATTTCTTTGTTTGGCGATGAAGCACCATCCTATAGCACTGTGAAAAACGGCCTTAATGAATTCAATCGTGGCCGATGCTAGCTCAAAGGAGAACATTGATGCCGTGCGTGAATTGTTAATGCAAGAGATTGAGGCTTTCTTGGGCATAAGTATGACAAGCATCAATAAGATATTGCATGTTCATTTGGTCGTGTAAAAAATTTGTTCTCGATGGATCCCACATAATTTGACGAATGCTCAAAAAAGGCTCGTATGGATTGGTGCAAAGAGATGTTGTAAAAGTATAACTGAGGTAGCTCAATGACAGTGTGTAACATTGTTACAGGTGCCGAATCATGGATCTATGCATATGAGCCCGAAACAAAACAGCAATCGACGGTATGGGTATTTCAAGACGAGCCAAATCCAACAAAAGTTGTTCGTGGGAGAAGTACATCAAAGCAAATGATTGCGTTTTTTTCGATATAACCGGCCATGTTGCCACAGCGCCTTTAGCGGAACGTAGGAGGTCAATTCTGAGTGGTATACAACCATCTGTTTGCCAACAGTGTTTGAAGAAATGAGGAATGATAATAGGAGAAGACGGATCATTTTGCATCACGACAATGCGAGCTCTCACACATCAGGTGAAACGATGAGCTATTTGATCACTCAATACGTCGAATTGATGGGCCATCCACCGTACAGCCCTGATTTGGCACTCAATGTCTTCTAACTATTCCCTAGCATCAAGAAAAATATGCGTGGTCAACGTTTTTCATCGCCCGAAGCAGCTGTTGAAGCGTTCAAAAAGCGTTCAAGTTTTGGAGGTGTCTCAATCGGAGTGGAAAAAGTGCTTCGAAAATTGGTTTTTGAGCATGCAAAAGTGTATTTTGTTCTTAAAGAAGAATATTTTGAAAAACAATAAAACCATTTCCAATGAGAAATTATTGTGTTCTTCTTGCCGGACCCGAAATATAAATAGCAACCCTCGTAACATAGAAACATAGGCTAAACATATTTGTGGGAGACATATTTGAATCCTAACCGAATTTCTTTAAATCTACTTCTGCCAGACTCCATGGGTAACAAGTGCGACCTGTAGTTTAATTACAACCTTTAGATCTACAGCAGACGAACGGGCAATCGTTAAATCGAATCAGCTAGTGATTCAGAGACCTGTAATTGGATAACACAGTGGACTTTCTGGGCTGCTATATATTTCTATATATATTTCTAATATTTGTCATCATAATTGGTTTTATTGTTTTTGAAAGTATTCTCCAGCATGATTTATACACTTTTTCATGCGTTTTAACCAATTGTCGAAGCACTTTTTCCACTCCGATTGAAACACCTCCAAAACATGCTTTTTTAGCGCTTCTGGCGACAAAAATGATTGACCACGCATTTTTGTCTTGATGTGCGGTAATAAAAAGAAGTCATTATGTGCCAAGTCAGCGCTGTATGGCAAGTGACCCATCAAGTCGACGTTTTGGCCGGTCAAAATGGCGCTGGTTTGAGCCGACGTGTGAGAGCTCGCATTGTCATGATTCGTCTTCTCTTGTTCGCTTTTCGAATTTCTCCAAAGACTTCAGGCGAACAAAATAAGGGGTACCACTCAGAATTGACCTCCTACGTTGCTCAAGCGGAACAGTCGCCATATGACCAGTTTTGCCGAAAAAATGGGCGACCATTTGCTTTGAATTGCTTCTTCCACGAACAACTTTCGTTGGACCCGCACGGTCGATTGCATACGCATAGATTCATGGTTCGTCACCTGTGCCGATCTTACAAACGTCTTTTGAAGCAACGCGATCGTAATTTTTGAAAATTTCTTTGCACCAATCGACACGAGCCTTTTTTTAAGCGATTGTCAAATTGTGCGGGATCCAATGAGAACAAACCTTTTTTACGGCCAGGTGTTAATGCAATATCGAATGTATGCTGGTGGAAGAAGTGCCCAATGATGCCTCTATCTCAGGATATGTTTCATGACGTTCTTGCATTACCAGTTCACGCACGATATCAATGTTTTCTGGCACAACGGCCGTTTTTGGACGACCTTCGTCTTTGAGCGAGCGTCGGCCATGATTGCATCACATCAATGTTCTCTGGCACAATGGCCTATTTTGGACGACCTTCGTCTTTGAGCGAGCGTCGGCCATGATTGCATTTATTAAACCAGGTTTTCACAGTGCTACGAGTATAGGATGGTGCTTCATCGCCATACAAAGATTTAAGTTCATCGATGCACTCTTGTCGTTGTAATCCAAGTCGAAAGTTTTGAAAAATGATCGCACGAAAATGTTCATGAGCTAATTCCATTTTTTTTCCAAATTGAATTTTTTAAGTCACTGTAAACAACACAAATGAAGGTCGTACGGCAAAACGATCTAAATACGTTTATGCCAAAAATTTCAAATTTTCCAATGGAAATGTCAGATGGCGCCAGACAACACTTAGTGCTGCCTAGGCCAGAAATATATATAGCAACCCTCGTATTAAAACGTAGACTTTAGTTAGGTTTTCAAAAATATTATCTCATGAGTTTTCAACTCTAAAAACTTAAATTTATTCAATTCCGAAAAAAATTTGTCGTTGTTAGGTCGGTAAGATCACAAATCGGTTGATTAGATCCCAATAACATAAATCAATTACATGAACCAAACCTGACGATTTTCAACTATATTTGCCCCTAGAGTTAACTAACAACACTCAAATAATTGTAATTAAAATATGATACAAATTTGCCGGTATACCTGCTGTTATACCTATCATCGTTTTAACGTGCTGCTTGCGACTTATGTGTACGCAATCTTTTGGTCCTCACTGTACTCTACGATTTTCAATTTAACATAGTTCACAAAATCAATTTACGTATTTCAATACTTTTAAATTATTACTCATAATAACTTCCTCCTTGTTTGTTTGGGCTGTGGGCCGCAACGTGCACTTGTCCGAGGCATTAAAATCTTATGTGATTCTGGCCTACTAAAACTGACTTAACGAACGTATAAATTGCATGCCAACATAATCCAATTAAAATTTTTGTGATAGCCAACAGATGTTTTAACTTAATACTCGGACATTGTGCCATGTTGTAATTTATATTTTGTTAAAAACATTACATACTCGTACAATACGGGGGAGCAAAAAATCGACACAGCCGACAAAAAAGAGAGAGAGATACAAACTAACATGACGTGGTCCATGACTCCAGATTGGATGTAAAGTTGTGTCTATGTACTTAGTATACGTCGGCATATCTTTATATGTGCATATGTAGTGTATGCGGGTAGGCTGAAAAGTCATCTAGTTTGAAAACGGATAGCTGTTGCATGGCTGCTAAATCTAAAGAATGTGATGAGGTTGAAAATTGTAGCCTTACTTAGGAGCACTGTGGTTCAGAATTTAATTTTACCGCCCAAAAGCCCAATTGTTTGTCATTAACGATTTCTAGAATTTTAATGCCATTCAGTAGCAAACATATTAAAACCAAGGCATCCAAAAAAATTTATCAAAATATTTGTAATTGTGGGTGTGGTGTGCTGATGAAAACAAATATTTTATGTTATTTTAGAAATAATATAAATTTAGTAAATTTGAGTAGAAACAAATTGCTATTTCCTATTTTCCCTAAATGTTAGTTAAAAAAAAACAATGAACAGTAGAAAAGTTCGCTATTCAGACTTTGTTTTTTTAACAATATTGAGGAAAAAAAATTTTTTTTAGCGAAAATTGCTTTTTTTTTCTTACAATTTATTTTTAAAATGATTTATTTATCAACGAATTTCCTTCTGTTTACAAAAAAAAAACACATCTCTATGGAACATATTGAAACAGATTTGACCTTAAATTCCTCAATAATTATTAAAACTAAGGAGTTATCTATTGAATAAAAAAATATTAAAATATCTATTGGTTCGAAAAAAAACAGAGTTTTGTCCACACTGAAAAAAAAACAACTTTATATAAAGTTAACTTAACCATAAATAAACATGATTTGGTGTCGACGTAATATAAGGTTAATTTGAAGTTTTTGTTGTTGACAGGTACTTAACAATAATAATAGTTAATTTAACTATTCTATGGTTGAATTTGTTAACCTGGAAATTTTTTAATTTTAAAATAATTATTGTTGTTTTAACAATGCAATGTAGAGTTTTATAACCATTAAAATTATTATAATTAAAATAATTATTATTGTTTTTACATTGTTTTTAACCAAGAAAATTGTTAATACTAAAATTTCATAATTAATTTATTGAAACAATACATGTTCAATTTAACAATGAAATTGTTAATATTATTTACTACGAAGATTGTTATAGAAGTCGATTTTATTGTTAAGTTAACTAATTGTTGGTTACCTCTTTTAAGCAGAAATATAGTTACTGTTACAATTTTTAATATTTAATCAACCTACTAATTATGTTTTTGTTTTGTTTACATTTATTCGGTCTTTTTTCATTATTATGACTTGAACAGTTTTTATTCTGGTACGAGACTCTTTTGTTGTTTCTTTTTCAGAATCAACTAAAAAATTGGTGAAATGTATTGGCTTCGCTTTCCAGGCAGACTGTACAGCTGTTTCTAAACCCATCAAGGTTTTTCTTCAGCAGTTTTTGGCCACGATTACTTCGGCTACAAATCAAATGACTTATACGGGAGTCCCATATTGCTTAATGAGAATTACCCTTTGCGTAAAGTCTTCGAACTGTGCTAGCATTTGCATTTGGTGGTGGTGTTTTAAAAGAACGAGATAATTTGCCTTATGATCTTTCTCACAATTACAAACGCTCAGAGCAGCGGAGGAAAGGAAAAGGAGTGGGGGAGTGGGGTTTGGATAGGACAGTCGAAATCGTTGCAACTTCGTGTAACTTAATTCTGAGCTTCGTATAAGACAAAGCAGATCAAAAACTTCGATACAACAGAGCCGAATGATCTCTAAATTTTTTGTTTATGTCACACAATTCTCTGCCCTCTCTTCAAAAAAACCAACCTTATATAATGTTAACTGAAATATTTTGTATATGTGACAGCGCATAGAGAAAGGGACCTAAAGGTAAAAAAAATCAATTTTAATTTTTTTCTTTTTTTGATGTGGACAACATCTGAGCATCGAATGAGATCGATCCCATGCCTCAAAAGTGTTCCCTCCCAGAGATATGCGCGTTTTATGAAAGTGAAGTCGACGTTTCTAAGCGCAAATAGAAAGGGACCTAATCTTTAACATGGCTCTCCTGAACAAAACTTTTCATCAACTTTTCACTTTTTTTTTGATGTGGACAACATCTGAACATCGAATGAGATCGATCCCATGGCCCAAAAGTGTTCCCTCCCAGAGATATGCGCGTTTTATGAAAGTGAAGTCGACGATTCTATGCGCAAATAGAAAGGGACCTAATCTTTAAAATGGCTCTCCTGAATAAAACTGGTTTTTAACCTTAGGTCCCTTTCTATTTTGCGCGTCACATATATATTTGACCTTATATAACGTAATTTTTTTTTAACCAGACACACGGTTAAACAAATCATTGTATTTTCGGCTCAGTGCTGTAAATGTTTGAACCACTGAGCAGCGCCGTTCTTCAGTTTTTAGCATGGTATGATGGCAATAGTTTTATTACACGACTATGAAATGGCGCAAATAGTGGTTCCGACTACATTAAAATATCATAAGCCACGCATTGAAAGTTTCACTTCAATTAGCTATTTCAAAACATGGACAACTCCGGCTCATTTTCAACGTTGCTCTGCGATTGAAGAAATTCGGGCTAACTTTTGGATTAAAAATGCGTTATTTTAGATGGCAACAAAAACAAATTTGAACTTTTTTTGATTGTCTTCTCCAAGAACCTTCCTTTAAGAAGACTTAATATAAATTATACGTTACGTTATCTGCGTAGACAAGCTACTTCATATAACCACGCAAAAAATAGTCCAGAGATGTTAAATTGCACGATCTTGGAGACCACGCCACGGTATTAATACGCGAAATAATGCGCTCACCAAAAGTTTCCTTTAATAAATTGGTTGTTCCGTTGGCTGCATAGCATGTAGCGCCTTCTTGTTGGAACCAAAGGTCGTCTACATCAGCATCCTCCAACTCAGGCACGCAAAAATCATTAATCATGGCTCTACTATTCACCACGATTTGCAAGTGCAAGTGACAGCTGCCAAAAAGACGAACTCCGAAATAAGCGTGGCCAGATATAATAGAAAACCACAGGTCTAAAAACACAACCTTTCATAGCAATTTTTGTTGTTTTTATAACAAAAATAAAAACAATCAGTTAATATTTGGCTCAGTTATTATAAAAAAAAACTACGAGGGCGACCGCAAAACTAACTGGCCTGGCACTTTTTCTGTTTTACTAGCAACTTTTTTTTTGTTTTTTAAAAGCAATCTTTTATAAGCCATCTGTCAAAATTTCCGAAATATTTAATGATTATTTTCTTTGTTACAGGTGATTGAAGTAAACAAGTTTTATAATTTTTGGAAAATGGAAAATAAAGAATTTCGTGCGGTAATTAAACACTTTTATATGAAAGGTTATACGCCACAATTAATCAAAGATGAATTGGATTCTGTTCATGGTGATAATGCACCGTCATAATCCACCGTGAAATCCTGGGTTCAACAATTTTAAATGGGTCGTTCAAGTACGGAAGATGAACAACGCTCTGGAAGACCGAAACCTGCTATGTACTACTATTGAAAACATTAGAAAAATATTTAATGAAGTGACTAAAAAAAGACAAATAAAGCTCAGAGAACTTGCTGATATTGTTAAAATACACGAAAAACAAGTTTGGAGTATTTTACATGATGAACTCCACATGAAAAAGCTATCCGCAAGATGGGTGCGGCATTTGTTGACTTTGCCCCAAAAAATCGTCCGTTGGACCAATTCCGAGGAGCTTTTAGCGATTTATCAGCGTAATCCAATAGAGTTATTGCGCCGATTCATAACTGTTGATGAAACATGGATCCATCACTACATCCCAGAATGCAAAAACCAGTCAAAACAATGGATAGAAGCTGGTAAAAGTGGTCCCAAGAAGGCGAAAACTGTTAAGTCAGCAGGAAAATTAATGGCCACAGTATTTTGGGATGCAAGGGGTATAATATTTATTGATTATCTTGAGAAAGGAAAAACTATAAATAGTGAATATTATTGTGCATTATTGGATCGGTAGAGTGAAGAAATCAAAATAAAACGACCGCATTTAGAAAAAAAAAAGTTCTTTTTCATCAAGATAATGCTCCTTCACACACTGCATTTTTAACTCAACAAAAACTGGCCGAATTACGATTTGAAATTGCTCCGCATCCACCATATAGTCCAGATTTGGCTCCTTCTGAATATTTCTTGTTTCCAAATTTAAAAAAATTTCTCGGTGGCATAAAATTTTCGTGCGAGGTTATTGCTGAAACTGAGGCATATTTTGAAGGTCTTGAAAAATCTTATTTTTCGGATGGAATTAAAAAACTTGAAAAACGTTTGATGAAGTGTATTGAGATGGAAGGAGATTATGTTAAAAAATAAATAATAATAATTCCAACAAAACGGTTCTTTTTATGTTAGGACAGTTACTTTTGCCGTCGCCCTCGTACACCGAGATAAGACAAAAAAATATAATTTTCAAACACGTATATCTCAGAGACTCCTCAAGATAATGCATTGGTGTAACACACATTTTTGTCTCGACTTGTAGATTCTATAAGAAAAAAAAAAACATTTAAATCGGTATACAAATAGCTACAAAAATTACATGCGTTTTAAAATTGTATAAACTCGAAACTCTGATGAAATTAAACTTTTATAATATGTGTAAAAAAAAATTTTAAAATGAAAATATTTCACAGAGCAAAAATAAATTCAACTTTTCATTGATATAACGCAGAAATGTTTTTTCCAGAGTTCTACTTTTATGGCAGTTTCAAGAATAAAAAGGAAAAGAAGACAACTGAACACACTGGCAGGCCTTTGAGGACAAAAACAGTTTGGTCTACCAACATTAAAAGACAAAGACTGTCTCCTCGGTTGGCAGGATTTAGGCAGGGACCACACTTTTATTGTGGTAACAGGCTGCCTGAAGGATTAAAGACGTTTTGGCCTAGCAACAAATGACGACTCATTCGCAACGAGTTTACAGTATCACTACAGGACATTCTTAGGGCTTTGCTTTGGGTGGCTGCCTAATAAATCTAACCTACGCTCAAGAACCATCCTGTTTTGAATGTGCCGACTGCGTCTACACTTATGAAATCAACCTGAGTCATACACAGAAAAAAATATTTAATACTTTTGCACCATAGAATATTTTTATGATATATGTAAAAAATTACATAAAATATAAAAAATCTTTTCATGCTCATTATGAAACTTTCATCAAATGCAGGAAATGCTGCATATATCTAATGAATATATTTCATTGGGGAGAAAACAAAAATCAAATTCATAGGAAGAGATATGTTGAGGCAACTATTTAGAAATTTTAACTTTTTCGGAGTTATTTCTAGCCGATTTTCCAAGAAGCTAACGACTGTAACCCATCATCGTGCACAAATTCATCGTGCAATTCGTCCGAACAGTTTTGTGTTTAAAAAGACACACAAGCGTATGGACACGGATAGATAGACGTTTTGACGATCAAGACTATACGAGGGCTGCTATATATGTTTCTGGCCTAATAATGAAAATGCGAATATATATCATCAAAATAGTTTTTATTGTTTTTCTTAGTATTCTCCAGCATGATTTATACACTTTTGCATGCGCTCAAATCAATTGTCGAAGCACTTTTTCCACTCCGATTGAGAAACCTCCAAAACAATATTTTTAAACGCTTCAACAACATCTGCTGGCGACGAAAATAGTGGACCACGCATTTTTTTCTTGATGTGCGGGAATGAAAAGAAGTCATTGGGTGCCAAGTCAGGGCAGAACGGCGGATTACCCATCAATTCCACGTTTTGGCCGGTCGAATTTATGGGTTTTAAGCCGATGTGTGAGAGCTTGCATTGTCACGGTGCACAATGATTCATCCTGCAAACAAATTCTGGTGTACCACCCAGAATTGACCGTCCTACGTTGCTCAAGCGGAACAGTCGCCACATCACCAGTTTTGACTAAGAAACAGGCAACCATTTGCTTCGAAGTGCTCTTTCCACGAACAACTTTCGTTGGATTTGGCTCGTCTTCGAAAACCCACACGGTCGATTTCTGTTTTTTTTCGGGCTCATACTCATAGATTCATTATTCGTCACCTGTGACGATCTTATAAACGTATTTTTTTCGATATTTCTTTTCACCAATCGACAAGAGCCTTTTTTTTGAGTGATTGTCAAATTGAGCAAGATCCAACGAGAACAAACCTTTTTTACGGCCAGCTGTTCATGCAATATCGAATGTATGCTGGTGGGAGAAATGCACAAGGACGCCTCTATCTCACGGTATGTAAATGTCTCTGGAACAACGGCCGTTTTTGGACGACCTTCATTAACCCAGTTTTTCACAGTGCTGTACACTCAGAAAAAAAGTATGGTTGGGGTAACAATATTTGAAGAGAATCATACTATTGTTGGGTAAATGGTTGTGACACAACAAAATTATGATCCTCACAACAATAGTATGATTCACACATAACCATACTATGATCGCCACAACCATAGTATGATTCACACTCAACCATACTATGATCTCCACAACTATACTATGATCCACACAACCATATTATGATTCACACTTAACCATACTATTATCTCCACAACCATATTATGATCCTCACAACCATAGTATGTTTCTCATAAAATCATAGTATGATCCTTACAACCATAGTATGATTCACACGCAACCATACTATGATCCCCACAACCATAGTATGATTCACACTCAACCATACTATGATCCCCAAAATTATTTATTAGGATTGGTTATTGTTGTGATTCAAAAATAGAGATTTTTATTTAATATGTTATTTTAAATTGCATTACTATTAGTTCATAGCCAGATTTGAGGCCATGTTTTTATTGAACATTTCATTCAAGAAACAAAACTATATATTCCAACGGTCAAAAATACTTTTAGTTGCCAGCAGGGTTGAATGCTACTTCACCATCCGTAGACACCAAGTAACGAATGTGATTAAACCATGATCAATGGCTACCCAGCAAACAAACCTTCAGAATTCGGTCAGAATTCTGTACGACAATCGGCAAAATGTTCCGATTTCGGATCAGAATTCTTAGCGAGTTCGTAACGAAAAACATATGAGAAGGTTGGCACGAATTCTGGACTACTTCTCTGAGGGAATTCTAATGTTTTTGCAGACATTACTAACCGATTTCTGACCGAATTCTGAACTGTAGTCTTGGGAAATTCGAAAGGAAATTTCGATTTGTCGTATCGAATTCTGAACTAATTCTGAACGACTTCGGTCAGAATTCTGGCAGTAAGTCTTATTAAATTCTGATGTTTTTACCGACATTACGAACCGAATTCTGAACGAATTCTGAGCTTATGTCATGGTAAATTCTGAATGTAAACAATCAAAAAGAAGAAAATATTTTTGTTCTACAAAAAAAAGTTGTAAAACCTTTTCAAAAAGCGTTAGGAAAGACTTTTAGTTACAAGCAGGGGTGCCTGCAGTTTCGCAAGCAATAATTGTGCTGTGACTATGTTTATTGGCTATACACTTAAGGGCAACCAGTTTTGCATTTAACGAGAACTGCCGGCAGTAGAGTTTTCCTCCGAACACAATGAAAATCCCTCTCACAGCAAAGCTAACCAAACGTTCAGAATTTGAATTTGAAATATAAAAATACCTCAGACAAACAGTTAAGAATTCGTTCAGAATTAGTACCGACATGTCTGAACACAAGAGCAACAACTGTAAAATATGAAGCAGATAACAAAAATTTTAAACGAATAGACAACCTCAGATAAATAGTTCAGAATTCGTTGCGTTTTCGATTAGAGAAGTCTGAACAAAAAAATTAGTAAAAATTCCACAGGCAAGTCTAACAGTATTAGGGCCGAATTCGTTCTGATATTTCTTAACATAATAAATAAAAAACTCTCAGGCAAATCGAACAGAATTTGTAACGATTTCGGTAAGAATTCTCGATAGAGTTCAGATATTGATCAGAATTGTCTGATATCAGACATTGTCGGCAAATTTGGTTTACTGGGTATATACTTAAGTGCAGGCAGATTTTAAATAAACGAGAACCAGTCGGTGTTAGAGTATTTCACCAAACAAAATAAACACAATAAAAATCAGTCGAACTACCTTTCGATTGTTGTTGTATTTTTTAATGAATAGCAACCATTCATTGTATCGTGTATATGTGTTTTTTTGTATATCAAAAAAAAACATGCGCTCACTCATACATGTATGCTCTATAAAACCTGTTTTGTTATGTTCATAGTCGCAACCATACTGTATGATTGCCGTAATCAAATTGTTGTTAACGTAAATTTTAAACAACAATACTTTTGTTGCACCAACCATGTTGATATGGTTGCTATAACCATATTTTCATTTCTAAATTTGGCAATAATACTATTGTTACATTTCAACAATAGCAATATTATCGCAATCATACTATTGTCAAAACGAAATTCAAAAAACAATACTATGGTTGCGACGAACATGCTTTTTTCTGAAGGGAACATATTATTGTTGCGGTGGCCATAGTGTTACCATATCTTTTCTCTGCGTGTAGGAAGGTGCTTTACATACAAAGATTTAAGTTCATCGATGCACTTTTGTCGAAAGTTGTGAAAAATGATCGCACGAAAATGTGCACGAGTTAATTCCATTTTTTTGCAAAATTTTTTTCAATCACTGCAAACCACACAAATGATGGTCGCGCGTCAAAACGTTCTGAGTACGTTAATGCTAAAAAATGTCGAACTTAACAATGGAAATGTCATATGGCGCCATTGGCAACAATTAGAGTTGCATGAAAACGAATTATTGCCATACAAAAAAATGTGATTGAACTTATAGCTGGCCGATATGTCAAGTTGAAAATGGTAACCATCAATCTCCGCACCCTGTACATATCAGTTTATAAAATATATTCCGAGAGAATATCATTTCAATTCATTTCATTTATTGATTCATATTATTTATAAATTGTACAAAATCTATACTAGGTACAATTCAAAGAGTTTAAGTTATTATCTTTTTCTTCTTAAATAGTGAAACTAATTACACTGTGCGACAGCCACAATCGGTTTGGGATGAAACCAATGGGGAAAGTTATATCGGTCAAAAAAAGGTCATACGTGTCCCAGCGTTTCGTTGGGTCTCATCTAGGAATCGAGATATATCGATTTGAAGTTAGTAAGTATCGTATAGGGGAATTTGTCACGTTTTTGGCTCTTTTGTTTGACATAACTTGAGAACCACTCGTCCGATTTAGCTGAAATAAATTTTAAAAAACCAAGAATTACAATTCCCTTAATCTGTTCATATATTATTTTCCATTACAAGTAATAGTTTCCAAGTTAAAAATAAGCGCATGAAAAAAAAATTTTAATTTTTAGGCAAAAATAATTTTTTTTTTCATACATTTATTTATAATTGCGAAACTGTTGCTTAAGTAGGAAAACGGTTTAAGAACAGATTAGAGGAATTGTAATTCTTAATTTTTCTAAATTTGTTTCAGCTAAATCGGACGAGTGGTTCTCGAGTTATGTCAAACAAAAGAGCCTCAAACGTGACAAATTCCCCTATACGATACTTACTAACTTCAAATCGATATATCTCGATTCCTAGATGAGACCCAGCGAAACGCTGGAACACGTATGACTTATTTTTTACCAATATAACTTTCCCCGGTGGTTTCATTCCAAACCGATCACTGACCCTTACCATTTGTCGCAGAGTGTAATTGGATGAGTATTTATTATATAATGTTTGAAGGGGAGGAGAAATTTTTCGAAAACCTTTAAAAAATTTTTTTTAAGATAAAAATACATAAAATACTTAAAACTAGATTCATATATTATGAGACCAGCTCTAAGATATGATTGTGTTCGGAGTAGGAACATTTGACATTAAAACATTCTATTAATTTGTTTAATTTGACTTGCACAAGATCAATATTAGTAATCTGATGTAGTCGTGCCGTGGAAAAGTATCTAAGAAAATTAAAATTTTGTTTTGTTGTATTTAAAATTTCAAGAGAATATTCATTTTCAATTTTAAACAAAACAGTTTAAATTAAAATGTTTTTTTTTTTAAATTAAATAGAATATTCTCTAAATGAATCACCCTATGCAACACACTTTTAATAATATTTGTATATGTTGTTTTTAACAACGTTTGTACGTACATACAAGTTTACGTTTACGAAACTACGCAAGGATCTGTAAACACACATACATACATCGGAGTATGTGTTTTCGAGTATGACCATAAATATGAACATGCAACTGTAACAAATACCAGTAAATCCCTGTCATTCTGATTTATTATATTCAACCAGAATCCTGCAAAAAAGAAAAGAAAAGCAACAACAAAAACAACAGGCTGAGTAAAAGACCAGTATGCTGCAGCAGCATTTTAATTGAGGATTATAAACTTAATGTAACATACGTTTTCATTGCACTCTGTCCGTCCTCGCTTTAAACAACTCACTCCCTTTAAAAGGAAGGGGGCATGCATATTACAAAATACTGGCCTTTGAAGGCACACGTCCACAAAGATACTCTCTGCAAGAGCTCACGATCACAAATGCATTGGACTGCATTAAACCCGAAATATAAGTGATATGAACTTGTTTTGGGGATTTTTGAATGTGAATTTAAGCCAACCATTTGCTGCTGTTTAAAACGAGACGACCGGCCGACCACTTCCTTTTCCAGTTACTGGCATTTCCGTTGTGCTTCTGGCTGAGAGCGTGTGTGATGGGGTTTCAATGTGTGTGTGTGTGATTTACTCACTCCATGGCATAAACAAGTGTCAAACATGTGGTTTTAGCCAGAGTTGAATGTGCACACATATCTCTTACTCGGGGAGGTTCTTTTTTTTGGCCTAAAACACTTTCAGTTTTGGACACGAAAGTGCAACAGCAAAATAAGCAGCAGCATAAAGCAGGGGGAGGGGGGGACCAACAACTAACGATAAAAACCATAACCGACCATGGAAGAATCTCGTGTTCATTTTAATATGAATGTTAGGAACAACAACATAAATTTAAGCATCAGCCACCAGCGTAAGCATCAGCTACCACTTCGTTAAAAGTACTTTTACAAACGTAGGATGGTAGCGTGAAAAGTTTTCGTCCTAATATGGAAACGGGGGTTTCTGCATGCATAGGTTCTTTGGCCTGTATAAGATTAAATGTCTCCTCCCTCATAAAAATAAATCGAACAACGTAATACTGGCCGGACATTCTATACGAGAGCTGCTATATATATTTCTGGGCTAATAATGAAAATGCGATTATTTATCATCAAAAATGGTTTAAGTGATTTTTAAAGTATTCTTCAGCATGATTTATACACTTTTGCATGCGCTTAAACCAATTGTTACAGCACTTTTTCCACTCCGATTGAGACACCTCCAAAACATGTTTTTTGAACGAGGGTATTCTGGTGTTAAATCATTGACCACCCATGATTTTCTTGATGTGCGTGAATAAAAAGAAGTCATTGGGTGCCACGTCAGGGCTGTGCGGCGGATGACCCATCAATTCGACTTTTTGGACTGTCAAAAAGGAGCTGGTTTGAGCTGATGTCTGTGAGCTCGCATTGCCATGGTGCACAATGATTCGTCTTCTCTTACTCGTTTTTCGAATTTCTCCGAAGACTTCAGGCAAACAAATTGTGGTGTACCACTCAGTATTGGCCACCCTGCGTTGCTCAAGCGGAACAGATGCCACATGACATGTTTTGCCCAAGAAACAGGTGACCATTTGTTTCGAAGTGCTTCTTCCACGAACATTTTCGCTGGATTTGGCTCGTCTTCGAAGACCCACACGGTCGATTGCTGTTTTGTTTCGGGCTCATACCCATAGATCCATAATTCGTCACCTGTGACGATCTTATTAACGTCTTTTGAAGCACCGCGATTGTATTTTTTCATAATTTCTTTGCAGCAATCGACACGAGGCTTTTTTGAGCGATTGTCAAATTGTGCGGGACACAACGAAAACAAACCTTTTTTACGGTCAGGTACTCACGAAATATAAAATGTATGCTGGTGGAAAAAATGCCCAAAGATGCCTCTATCTCACGGTATGTCACATGATGATCTTGCAATATCAGTTCACGCACGGCATCAATGTTCTCTGGCACAACGGCCATTTTTGGACGACCTTCAGGACCTTCGCCTTTGAGCGACCGTCGGCCCCGATTGAATTCATTCAGGACTGCCATAGAAACCATGTCGGTTTTGCTAATTTTCGCTTTTGCAAACCAATGTTGGTTTCATTTGGTGTCATGAAACCAAGGTGGTTTTGTCCATTTCGAATTTAAATAAAACCAATGTTCGAATTAGCTGTTGCTGATAAAACCGATAACATTGGTGTTCATGACACCATAGCATTTTTTCTTATCGTTTTCAAAACTAATAGTGACAACATTGTTTTCTATGACAGGCCTGATTAAAAATGTTTTTCACAGTGCTATAGGATGGTGCTTCATAA
Organism: Hydrotaea diabolus; assembly: GCA_963513945.1. NCBI lineage: Eukaryota > Metazoa > Arthropoda > Insecta > Diptera > Muscidae > Hydrotaea > Hydrotaea diabolus. The sequence goes on from OY740718.1 coordinate 155,783,903, forward strand.
CCATACAAAGGTTTAAGTTCATCGATGCTCTCTTGTCGTGATAATCCACGTCGAAAGTTGTGAAAAATGATCGCACGAAAATGTTCACGAGTTAACTAATTTTTTTTGCCAAATTGATTTTTTTCAAGTCACTGTAAACAACACAAACGATGGTCGTACATCAAAACGTTCTGAGTGCGTTTATGCTAAAAATGTCAAACTTTCCAATGGAAATGTCAGATGGCTCCAGGCAACACTAAGTATTGCCTAAGTCAGAAATATATACAGTAGGGTGGAGTGAAATTCAAAAAAAAAAAGTTAACCTCGGAAAAAGAGATGTAGTCTGGGGTCCTAAAGAGGGGAAAAATAAAGAAAAAAATTTAAAAAAAATTTTAGGGGTCGCGCCATTCCCAGAAATTTGGAAATTATCGCTATTTTGGCGTTGATTTTAGAAAAATCCTAAAAATTAACGACTTAACTTATTCGAAATTTAAAAGTTTGAGCTTGTTTAAAAGTTTGAGCTTGTTGTGCCTAAACAAAAGTATTTGAGGCAAATATGAGGATAATCGACTAATATTTGTAGCTTTGGTGGCGATTTCATTGTTCAGTCAATTTTCTGAAGAAGGGACGATTTGACTTATTTTACTTTTTGAAATTTTTGAACAATGAGAAAAATTTTTTTAAATTTTTTCATGCCCTTATTTCATTGTTTACGCTATTGCAAACATTTATTGACATAAAACTTTAAAATCGGTTCAGGGGTTAGGAAAATTCAGGCCTTCAAACATGTGTATTTGTTTATTTTGGCGCGACCCCTAAAATTTTTTTTAAATTTTTTTCTTTATTTTTCCCCTCTTAGGACCCCTCTCTTTCCGAGGTTAACCATTTCAAATTAAAAAAAAAGCATGTTTTCACTCCACCCTAATATACAGTGCGTGACAATACAATGAAAACTTTAAATGAAATTTATGTTTTTCTTATTTTTATAATTATTGGTCCCCATTTATAACTCAAAATCATAAAAGTAACTTATAAAACTAAAAGGTTATTTAATAATTTATTAAAATAAAGTATTAACATAAAAGCAATAAATTTTGAGAACAAAATAGAAGGCGCATGAATTTCATTTTTAAGTCATCGGCAAAACAATGAAAACTTGTACTACAAAACAAAAAATGAAATTCTCTTAGTTTGGATTTCAATACTTTGTTGGGTATGCATTATTTTTAGCACTGCATCACATCGCTGAGGCATGGAGTTAATTAAATTATCGATAGTATCCTTGGATATGGTTTGCCACTTCGAAGTAACAGCGTCCACCAATTCAGTCTTCTTGGTGTAATTTGTAGTCCGAATTTTACGATCTACTATTTCCCACAGATTTTCTATAGGGTTAAGATCTGGGGATTGAAACATTTCAAAACAGTTACATTATTTGATATGTTCCACTCTTTAACAACCTTAGAGGTGTGTTTTGGGTCATTGTCGTGTTGGAACCTCCAGGCTTGGAGCGTGTTTTCCTCAGCAAATGGAAACATAATGTCGTTCAGTATTTGTTTATAGCCAATTCCAGTAAGAGTATCTTTTACTACATGAATAGGACCCATTCCTTGGCCAGAGAAGCAACCCCATACCATTATGTTACCACCGCTAAACTTTACAGTTTTGTTAGTATATTTAGGATCCAGTCTTTTCCCTTTCGGCCGTCTTACAAATGTTCTTCCATCAGAACCTCTTAAATTATATTTTGACTCATCGGGGAAAAGGACAGTATTCCATTTTTGTTTAGACCAATTAATGTGTTCTTTTGCAAATTTTATCCGGGCAACGCGATTTTTTTCAGATATTAGTGTTTTTTTTTTGCTGGCCCATAATATTTAAGACCAGCTTCATCAGCACCAGCTTCATCAGCTATTTGCAGGGTCTAGCCGGTAAAAAATCAAAATGAATTTTATGTGTTTTAATGATTCAGACATAATAAGAATTGTCCAATTAGATAAAAAAAAAGTATCCATGGGTGTTTTGAGCCGTCTACTAGCCATAATTTTGTAGGTCAAAGATGAAGTTTCAAAAACTATTTTTTTCAATTGCATGCGCATTAAAGACATCTTATTCAAATTATTCTCATTTTTAGTACAAACGCTGCTCTAGAATTTTGGGTGGAACATATTTTGCTTAAAAAGATATGCTCGTTTTAATAAAAATAACAACAATTATCATATCTTTAGAGAAGTGCCTATAAAGTTGTCTCAAATTAGAGGTTTTCTCGATGAAAATTAGCATAATATTTGATATAAGTTGGACCATCTCATTGGTGACATAAAGAGACATAAACTTGAAACTTCGCTAAAACACTCTCTAGATTATACTCTCTTACATCTTGAATAATTGATACTTCGCACGACTTCGCATCAATGTAATATTTCAAGTCAAAGGCAATATTTCAAGTCAAGTGCATGGTATAATAACTACACGGTAGAAGCATTAGAATATGCACGCCACAAAGTAGGCGTGCATATTCACCTTACAACAAGTAGGCTTCTAAAAGCTCAAGAATCAGTTTTAACAAGTACGAAGTTAGACTCATTAACTCTTATTTGTAAATGGGGAGGAGATGGAAGTTCTAACCACAGTAATTATAAACAAAAGTTTAAAGCAGAAGGTTGCTCAGATTCGTCTTTATTTGTCTTATCCTTTGTACTGATACAACTACGAGCAACAGACAATCCAACCAATGTTTTATGGCAAAATTCTAGCCCTTCGTCTACCCGTCTTTGCCGACCCCTGAAATTTTTGTTTGCAAAAGAAACAGAGGAAATGTCGGTCCAGGAATTTAAAGTCATACGCAATCAAATAGAAAAATTGCAGAATCTGGATTTTTTTGTATTTTCCCAAAAAGTAACAATAAAATTTGAATTTCTTTTAACAATGATTGATGGGAAAATGGCCAACTATTTAACTAGTCACAAACAAACGCAATCTTCTTACATTTGCGGTGCTAAGCCCAGTGAAATGAATAACGTCAACATTGTCAAAGAACTTAATTCAGCATTTTATTCATATGGGCTGGCCACCCTTTATGCGTGGATAAAGTCATTAGAGTGCATGCTGCATATTGCGTACCGGCTAGAATTGAAAAAGTACATGATTCGACAACCTGCAGATAAAGAGGCTGTAGCGAATCGAAAAAACGATATTCAAAAGCGTTTTAAAAATGAGATGGGCCTGATTATTGATGGTGTAAAACCGGGATATGGCACGACAAATGATGGAAATACTGCCAGAAGGTTTTTTATAAATTATTCAAAGAGTGCTGAAATAACTGGACTAGACGAAGAAGTCATTAAAAATTTTTATATTATTTTAAGTGTCTTGTCATCAGGATTTGAAATTAATCTGCATGAGTTTCAAGGATTCATCCTAGAAACTAGAGACAAATATTTGAAATTTTACGACTGGTACCCTATGCCTGTTAGCGTGCACAAGATATTATGCCATGCGATCGATGTTATAAAAAATTTCGTTGTACCCATCGGTCAGTTATCTGAAGAAGCTCAGGAAGCTCGCAACAAGGATTGTAGGCGATACAGGTTGGCGCACACACGCAAATCTTCAAGAATCAATACAAACAGAGATTTGCTTAACATGTTGTTGATAACATCAGATCCTCTGATCATTTCTTATCGACAAAAACCCTTCAAAAACTTTTCATCGCTCCCACCGGAAGTTATAAGGTTTTTAGTTGAGCCTAGTTTTGATGCCCATAAAGATTTACGTTTTGAGCTTGCAGGAGCAAGTGAAACTGAAGAAATAGAAAACTTTAGCGAATCTGATTCTGATGAATAGTAGAGTAGTGTTTGGTTTAACTCATAAATGAATGACTCATTTATTATGAAATTGAATGAGCAGTCCTATTTTAATTTTAAGCCCTTATTTTTTGTTGAAATTGAATAATAAGAATTTAAACAAGTTTTTTCAATTATGTTTTTTCTATTGTGTTACAAAAGTAAATAAAATTTTCTATTAAGGGTCATTTATTTTGCGTTCTTGACCTCCTCCTCCCTCTCAGTATTTTGTGTTCTAGCCCATCACAATTCATTGGAAAAATATCGAAGTATAATGTAAGGAAGTAATTCTTACCCCATTGGCCCTTTAAATAGACCCTAAGACTCTCTAGGACCCCTCGGGAGGTCTTATCGGTCCTTGATTCTGTCAAAAATTTTCATGGACCCATTTTACACCAAATCCATCTATTTTAAATTTAAAAATAATTTTTGCCGGCTAACTTGTATGGGGTAGCCCACTGTGCGTCGTCCAACAGTGCGGGTGCTTATATCCAGTTTGAGATTATTAACAACTTCCTTTTCGGACATTTTTTAAACTCTCTTACTATTGAATTATCTTGTCTTCTAGTTGTTTTACGTGGCCTGCCACCTAAATGCAAGGTGGTAACCGTTTCATTTTCCTGAAATTTTTTGATTATTTTTGAAATTGCTGATTTATTCATCGAATATTTTTCACAAATTTCTCTTTGTTTTAAACCATCTTTAAAATCATTTATAATTCTTGTTTTTAATTCTTCACAAAATTTTACTCTTGCCATTATGTAGCTAAACGAAAGCTTGCAAAAGTTGTTATCATTTAATAACGGTTTATATCGCATTTCTTTTTTGTACTACATACGTTAAGAATTAAGAATGAAGAAATGAAAAGTGCCGATAAAAAGCAACACTGGAACATACATGAAAAAGTTTCCATTTTTTTGCATTCATTGGTGAAATTACAACATGTAAATATATGAATTTTTACGAGTATAGTTGTGTTGTATGGCATAAAATTATTTTATTTTGAAAGAAATTCCATTTATACATTATTTACCACCCAAAAAATTGATTATTTTTTTGCTACACAAAAATTTGGCAAACTCCAAAGTTGAAAATTGTAAATTAGTAAAAAGTTTCCATTGTTTTGTCACGCACTGTATAGCAATCCTCGTGAAGTGTATATATTCTGATTAGTAAAATTTTAAGTTGTCTGGGAAAAGCAAACTGCAGGTCGCACTAAGAAGGAAGCTAGACCACTGCAATATAGCAGAAACGTGTGTTCTTAAAGCGAAACGGTTTGTATTAAAATCGGGCCAGATTGTTCAAAAGGTAAAAGCTTTCCCCGTGCATATAATGGGTGGTCCAACGAAAATGCACGATGTTAATTGTGAGTAACACTTGATCGTCAAGTTTTAACCCAACTAAATTTGACATTTATTTGTTTCAGTGTTTGACAAATTCAACCATGGATTGACCAGCGCATTAAGATAGCTGAAGACTTTCACAAAAACGGTCGTTCAAATCAAAATGAATTTTGTGCACTTCGTGATTTTTTTGGTGGATTCGTACACAAGCAAAATTGCCGCCTTTAAGCAAATGAGAATCCATTAGTAATTGTTGAAAGGCCGATGCATCCACAAAGAGTGATTGTTTGGTGTAGCCTATGGGCTGGCGGCGTCATCGGGCCGTACTTCATCAAAAATGAGTACGGCCAAGCAATTACCGTGAAAGGTTTTCGCTCTTGCGAGATGATAACGGTCATCTTGTGGCCAAAAATTGAGGTTATGAAACATGACGATATGTGGTTCCAACAGGTTGGTGCCACTTGACACACAGCTAACAAAACAATGGTTCTTTTGCTCGGAAAAATGGCCGGCGTGGCGATGTGAATTGGCCACCACATCATGTAATTTGACACTGTTGGACTTCTTTCTTTGGGAATATTTATAAGGAAAAGTGTACGTCAAAAAGCCAAGACCGATTCAACAGCCAAAGGATGAGATAATTCTGTACATTAACGGCATTTAACCTCCATTTGGTCTCAGAGTCATCTCTCATAATAAAAAATGTCAAACAGAGCATCTTTTTGGACGTAAAAAGTTGCTCATCTCTAAGGGTTGCTCATCAGCCCATAGGCGGTAATAATGTTTATTGACGTATCTATTAAGATAAAACTTTCCCTCTCGATCTAAATTGAGATGCTGCAGAGCCCATTTAGAGTGTTTCGGAATAGCTATCTAGATAACGAATTGTCAATCCAAACTGATTAAAAGTAGGATTACAGTCAACCCTGGTCTGTGAAAAACCGAGTAAAAAGCAAACCTCTAAATGAATCTCATTGCCCTGTGGCTTTTATACGAAAGAACGTTTAAGGCCAAAATGCCACGTGTCGGCTAATTAATACTTGAATAGTGCCTAAAACGATCAAAAATAAGTCTGATTTTAAAAGGTTTTCCAACTCTAATGCACGGTGTTAATTGTAAGTCACACCTTAGTCAAGTCTTTTGACAAACTTAAATAACCATTTCTTTGTCTCAGGGTTTGACAAATTCAACCATGAACTGGTACACAGAGAAGAAAAATACCCTTATATAAGGTTAACTTAATCACAAATAAATATGATTTGAAGTCTACGTTATATAAGGTTAATTTGAACATTTTGTTGTTGACTTTCATTTAACATTAATAATAGTAAATTCAACTATTCTATGGTTGAATTTTTTAACCATGAAAATTGTTAATTTAATAATAATGATTGTTGTTTTAACAATGCTTTGTTGAATTTTTGTAACCATGAAAATTGTAAATTTTAAAATGATAATTGTTGTTTAAACAATGCATTGTTTTAAAATATGAATATTGTTAATATTAAAATTTCATAGTTAATTTTAAAATTTCATAGTTGATTTATTTAAACATTTCATGTTCAATTTAACAATGAAATTGTTAATATTATTAACTATGAAGATTGTCATAGAAATCATTTTTATTGTTAAGTTAACTAATTATTGGTTACCCCTTTTAACCAAAAGTATACTTATAGTTACTATTAACACTTTTAATATTAAATTAACCTACTAATTATGTTTTGTTTACATTTATTCGGTCTTTTTTCTTTATTATGACTTGAACAGTTATTATTCTGGTTCGAGACCTTTTTGTTGTTTCTTTTTCAGAATCAACTAAAAAATTGGTGAAATGTATTGGCTACGGTAGCCAGGCAGACTGTACAGCTGCTTTTAAACCCGCCAAGGTATTTCTTTAGCAGTCTTTGGCAAAGATTACTTCGGCTACAAATCAAATAACTTATACGGGAGTCCCATTATGATTAATGAGAATTACCCTTTAATTCGCAATATCATTGCGCTATGAAGATTGTATAGCCAGTATTTGCATTTGGTGGTATTTTTTTAAAAGAGCAAAATAAATTGTGTTTAAGAAACTATTCAGGTTGAAAAGATTTCAAGAATTTAGAAATAGGAAAAGAAAATGTTTTAGTTATTTCACTGTCGTTTCACAAAATTATTTATTCAACCCAGCTGAAAGAAAATTTACAATATTGGTTAATTGGAATACTTATGATGTTTACTGCTTAACAGTCCATAAAAGAGAGACCGAATTAAATTAGAATTAAAGCAGGCAAACCGAAGTTTAGCTTAAAAATTATGGAAATAAATAATGTACATATGTGACAGCGCATAGAGAAAGGGACCTAAGGGTAAAAAAAAATCAATTTTTCCTTTTTTTGATGTGGACAACATCTGAGCGTCAAATGAGACCGATCCCATGCCCCAGAAGTGTTCCCTCCCAGAGATATGCGCGTTTTATGAAAGTGAAGTCGACGATTCTAAGTGCAAACAGAAAGGGACCTAATCTTTAAAATGGCTCCCCTGAACAAAACTGGTTTTTACTCTTAGGTCCCTTTCTATTTTGCTCGTCACATATTCTAATACATTTATACATAAGTTCGCTTCGGATACAAGTTATCGAACATGTTCGATGTCACTGGTTCTACATAAGGCTGAACGTATGGCAAAGAGGGGAGTGGGGGACTTACAAGTGAATCGATAAGACAGTCGCTGCAACTTCGTGTTACTTAATTCCGAACTTCGTATAACACAAAGTAAATCAAAAACTTCGATACAAATTCTTTAAATTTATGTTTATGTCGCACATTTTTCTGGCACTCTCGTGAAAAACCCAACCTTATATAATGTTAACTCAACTATTTTGTATGTACATTTGACCTTATATAACGTAAATTTGTCATCATTATCAAACATTTAACTTAAAACATTTCACCAGACACATGGCTACAAAAATAATTGTTTTTTCGGCTCAGTGTACGTCGCTTAAAGATTGTTGAAGCCTTTTACGAGAATAGGAGTTCAAATCAAAATGCATTTCGTGCACTTTGTGATTGTTTTGGTCAGCATATCAGATTTAATGGGCCCATAATCGGGAGATTTGTACGCAAATTTAGGCAAACCGAGTCTGTATGCGAAGACACCTGTGTGTTGCTGGCAGCGTCATCTAGCCGTAGTTTTTCGAAAATGAGGTCGGCCAAGCAGTTACCGTGAATGGTGGTAGCGTAATGATAACGGACTCCTTGTGGCCAGAATTTGAGGTTATGGACCTTTACGATATGTGGTTTCTACAGGATAAACACGAAACTATGGCTCTTTTGCGGGAGAAAGTTAGCGGCCGTGTTTATCACGTCATGGTGATGTTAACTGGCCGACGCGATCTTGTGATTTGACACCGTTGGACTTCGAAAGAAAACAATAATTCGGCACATTAACGACATTGAGCCTCCTTATGTCTCAGAGTCATTCAAAATATGGAGCAACGAATAAACGTATGCCCCAGAAGCCATGGCGAGCATTTGGCCGATATATTGTTTCGAACATAATTTTCGTAGATCCTACTGTCGTAATAAAAATATTAAGATAGTTCTTTTAAAATTTATGATTTTATGTTTAGCTCGTTTGTTTTATTTTGGTCTGTTTTTTCGTGGGCAATTGTTTGAAGAAAACTTGAAAAGTAAGGTTTACAACAGTAGTTCTCATTCGTTTGGGGAGAGCCTGGCCTTATAGAGTTCGGTTTTACTTTCAACAATTGCAGCAAGGCTTTCTGAAGAGGGTTGTCACGGACCCGAAATCATGATAAAAGTAGTGCGCAGCCACGAAAATCAATGTCACTTTGCCATTTATGATTTTATTTACAACTAACATCATGCGTTTTAATTGGAACACCCTTTACAAACCAGTGCTGTCGATAATAAAAAATTATTTGTTATCATTACTAAATTTCAAAGTAGTTACACATTTTTTTTGATACTATTAGACATCGTTTAACTTAATTTTTTATTGTCTCTGCTCAATATTTAAATTAGTTTTCCCATTTTGGTTTGTGTACAACGAGATAATTTATTAACTTAACATTTTTTCACTGCTTAAGGTCTTCATATTTCTAAACCACTCTCGCATCTTGGGGAATAGGAGGATACTCCGTACAAAAAAAAATAAATGTTACTTGTCTCTTTTGTGGTTGTTTTATGTTAATAAATTCTTAAACTATGCACTTGTTTAAGTTGCTGTTGTTCTATTTTGCGAGCATGTGTTGCCACATAACAAATTATTTTTTAAAAAGATTTCTGCTGCAAACACAAACTCATGAACACATTTTAGCGATGAAAGCAACATGCCCCAAAAGTTCAAATTTTTATGAACACTAGACATTTTTTAAATTTTGTAGCAAAGAATTCATGCTGGTTGGTTGCAGTGGGGACAAAGAAAATATAAACCCTTTTTAAAATTGATCAAAATTAGATTTGATTTTGCCGTGTCGGAGGAGAAGTCATGTAGAGGAAATACCAAAATTTGGTAGAATTGGTTTCTACTCACATTCAAAAGGAAGTGAGAGTTTAGGGACAATTTTGTCTAAACATTAACCTTTTAATTTTTTTAACTGAATTAGTTAAACAACAAGAAAAGAACTTCCCATATTAGTTCGTGGATAAAAGTTTAAGAAGTGTTACAATAGCCTAAAAAATATCTAGTGATGTTATGTGATTGTAGCAAGTATATTAGACATAATCATAATGCACGATATTAATTATGTTTTCTATCGCGATATAATATTGACAGTAACTTATTGACACTTAAAGGGAGTTGCGCCTCATTTGGCATCAAAAGATAGCTTCAAATCAACAAAAAGAAAAATTAAATAATTAAAAAAAAAGTTTTTTATGTCTCACATCTGTACGTGCCATGTGGGCAAGCCATTTCAACCATTTTATGAATGCACGCAACCATGTAATAAAAGCAAGTTATGATCGGTAAACCATATAATGGTTCTCACAGCCGTATTTCGGTCACAAACAGTACCTTTTTATGATTTCTCGCAATTGTATATACAAATTCACGAAAAAAAAGACAACCTTTCAATTTTCAACAAAAAATTGGTAAAAGAATTTTATCAACACTCAATTAGCCTTAACTATTTATCAGTAATTGCAATGATACCCAGTAAAGAATATATGGATATAGTGCTACAGTATAAAAAATAAAATAAAAGTTTAACTCTGAAAGTTTCGTAGAAAATTAGCCACGTTCGGGTCGCCCAAAAGAAGACAGGATTATTGTCAGAAAAGTAAAAGCAAACACCAAAAAATGTGCACCAAAACACAGGCAGAAATCGAAAGGGAAGTTGAAAAATCCTGCAATCCAGAAACAATTCGTCGCGTGTTGCACAGAGATGGATATCATGGTAGAAATATTAGAAAGAAATCATACGTTAGCGAAAAAAACCCGGAAGAAGAGGATAGACTACGCTAAAGAGTATATACCTATATAAACCGCCCTTAAACCTTCAGGAATGCCGTAATTTTTTCTGATGAGACCAAAATAAACATTAATGGATCAGATGGGTGTGATAAAGTTTGGAGAAAGCCAAATTCCTAACTAGATCAAAAGAACATATATGGTACTGTAAAACATGGTGGTGGTTCGGTATTAGTTTGGGGGTACATGACAGCTTCTGGGGTTGGAAAACTGGATTTTATTAACAGAACTATAGATCGATTTAAGTACCTCGATATTCTGAAAACAAATTTGAAAGAAAGCGCCGCACAATGTGGACTGGAAGATACATTCATATTCCAATAGGACAATGACCCGTAACATACAGCAGTCATTGGCAAAACTCCTCCTCAGTCCACGGATATTACGATCGCCAAGTACGAAAACAGGAGATAAAAGAAAGATAAGATCTCGAAAATGTATTGTAGAAGAATGGTCGAAAATCCCAAATACGAGTACTGTGACGCAACATTTAGTCGATTCTATGCAATCTCGACTTGAAGCTTATAAAAAATAAGCGTTACCCCACTAAATACTAATTTCATAAAATATTATAAAAAATATCATTTTTACTGCAATTTCAAATATCTTACATAGTGCATACTAACTATAGTGATGTTAATTTAATTCTCTTTGGTCTTTATACCCTATAATTACACAACTACAAGAATAATGGTTGTATTTTTAGTTAATATTGAATACTGCCATTAGTTCTGCTGAATTACAATAAAAAAATATAGTTCTAAATTATATCACGGAATTTTTTTAAAATAAAATGTATAGTTTATACAGCTGCATACTTATTTTTGTGATACACTGATATTTTTTAATTTTTTTTCAAATTATATAAATAAAACCGAACAAAGGACTAGAATAATAGAACTTTATTATTTAAACAAGCGATCAATTATTTAAACGAAAAGTGATGAATGATAAAGCTCATTTTTATTTGAATGGCTTCGTTTAGGTTCTGGGGATCTGAAAATCCAACAAACATTCATCAAAGCCAATTGCACCCCATTAGGTGTACAGTATAGTGTGGGATCACATCTGCAAATATCTATGGGACTAACTTCTTCGAGAATGAAGATGGAAGTCCTGTAACCGTAAATGAAGGGCGGTATCTGCTTATGATAGAAAATTTTTAATGTCCTGCTCTTGAAAGCAGACCTCAGATGTGGTTTCAGCAGGACGGAGCCACTGCCCACTTCCCGAGACACAATGACACTTTTAGTCAAATTTTTGGAGAGCGAATAATTTTCAGAAATTCGGAAATTATTTGGCCAGCGCGATCGCTAGATTTGTCAGCACCCGACTATTTTCTTTGCGGTTATTTGAAGGGGCGATTATGTAAAAAAGCCTGAGACAATACATCAACTCAAGGCAAACATTGTTGCAGAAACTCGAACGCTATAACCAAAAATTGTTGAATATGTTATGGAAAATGCTCGAACCCACATTGCGAAGCTGAAAACGGGGGTCATGTAAGTGAAATTATTTTCCATACTTAGTGTAAAAAAATTAAAATCTGAGAAAAAAAAATAAATAAATGAAAAAAGTTATAAAAGTTTTTAACCCCATGGTAACTTTTGGCCCACCCTGTATTATCACTTAAGTTAAAATTGGTCCACATCGGTCCATATTTTGCTATACATAGGTTTTTCCCCGATTTCATAACCGACAGCTCGAAAAGCCACATATTACATCAGAATTCGACATAATGTCGTTCAGACCATAAAGGATGGCCAACACCCAACTCAAGTGAAATTAAAACATTTCGGTCCATGTTTTAAAAAAGCTCCCAGACAAAAGTACCTCCTGCAGATCAAGAAGCAAATTAATTTTGCATGGCATGTTATTAGCGAGCACTAATTAACTGTGTTGAAAGTGGACTAATTGGGTCAATATTTTTGTATTGCCCCCACACAAAGGTCCTTTGTGATTTCTGAATCTACAGCTCTTAAAACTACAAATAACACTCGATTCCGACAAGATTTCGCATAAAGTGTTACCAGCACATGTCTATGGAGAAATTAGACAATATCGGTCCATGTTATTGAATAGGTGTAACACAAAGGTCCCTCCCTATTTTAGGACCTGGGGCTCCAGAAGCCACAAATAACACCGGATCACTCCCAAATTGGACATGGTACGTTGTAAGCAACCTCTAATTAACTGTGGTGAACCAGGACTACATAGGTCGACATTTTCGTATGGCCGGCACAGAAAGTTCCATATAATATGTTATCTGCAATAAAAGTATGTTCGTCGCAACCATAGCATTGTTAACTGAATTTATTTTTGACAATAGTATAATTGCTGCATTATTAATATTGTTGAAATATAACAATAGTATTGTTGCCAAATTTAAAAATGAAAATAAGGTTATAGCAACAATATAAATATGGTTGGTTCGACAAAAGTATTGTGTTTTGCGTTTTATCTTAACAACAATATGATTACGGCAATCATACTGTATGATTGTAATTTTTCTTCATTTAAATATGCTTTTAAGAACAAATGTTATTGGTACGGATCTAATGCAAAAATAGTACTTTTTTATCGAAATTAAAATTTTTTAAACAAGCTGCTTTGGATTTGTTTAACTGAAATACTTTTAATAAAAACGCTTACGTTTATTTAAACTTACGTTTATTTAAACTTATTTTTTTTCTACTGTGAACTATTATTTTGAAGTTAATGCATTTTTGAATAATTTTCATAATTCAAATCTAAATAGTGATTATACTATGGTTGTGAGGATCATACAATGGTTGTATATAAAACATACTATGGTTGTGAGGATCATACTATGGTTGTGGAGATCATAGTATGGTTGAGTGTGAATCATAATATGGTTGTGGGGATCATAGTATGGTTGTATTTGAATCATACTATTGTTGTGAGGATCATAATATTGTTGTACCACAACCATATACCCAACAATAATATTATCCTCTTCGAATATTGTCACCACAACCATACTTTTTTTCTGCGTGTAGTTTCACATCCGATTTTTACCAATTTTTTTACATCAGATTCCTACCAAATTTCGCGTGGACCGTTGGGAGCGACCAACACTCAGGGCCAGTAGCATTAAACTATATTTGACCAAGTTTTCGAATAATCCCCACACAAACGTCTCTCCCAATTTAAGGTCCTGTAGCTCAAGAAGCCACAAATTTTAACTGATCACAATCAAATTTTGTATCGTATGTAAGAACGACAAATAATTAACTTCAGACAGAGGTGCTTGGTCCTCTTAATAGGAGATTTTTGTAGGGTTTCCATATGGGTAAGACGCCGTGGTGTGATGGACGTGTGGAACACTATCATGTCAGTAATCCCTGACTCAAGTCCGGGTAAGAACATATACAAATTTTTCAGCAGCGGGTTTTCAGCTCGGTGCCGGTGATTTTACGAGTATGGGATTTATCTCTAAGCCATGTAAAAACTTCTCTATGAAATGCACAAGCCGGCATTAAACAATAGGTCTCGGTCAGTGACTAACAAGTGATCAATCTAGTGGTATTTTTTTCTACATGGTTTTTTCACAGATTGCGCTTTAATTGTGTTAAACATATTTTTACTTTTCAGTATCGTTTGCCATTTCATCATGGAAAGACTTACACCGCAACAACGTCTCCAAATTGTGCAACTAAATTTTGGAAATGAGAATGAGAACCAAAATTGTATTCAGTGATGAGGCCCATTTCTGGCTTAACGGCAACGTCAATAAACAAAATTGTCCGATTTGGGCTGAAGAGCAACCAGAAGAGGTTCAAGCGGTGCCAGTGTACCCAGAGAAAACCACGGTTTGGACTGGTGGTATCATCGGTCCTTATTTGTCCGATGGCCGGAACGTAACCGTCAAAGTCACCAGAAATTGAAGCATGTAACCTGAACGACATTTGTTTCCATAGGACGGTGTCACTTGCCATACAGCTGTTTAAAACAATGAATATATTATGAGGTAATTTGGAAGAGCAGCTAATTTCACGTTTTGGACCGGTGAGTTGGCCGCCTAGATCGTGTGATATCACACCTTTAGACATTTTCCTTTGGGGCTAATTAAAGTTTAGAGTCTATGCTGATAGACTAGCTACGATTCAGGATCTGGAGGCCAAAATAACGCGTGTTACGCCATACTGGACAATAAACCTCTGCAATGAATGTCTTGAATGTCCATTCAAGACATTCAGTAGATTATCGAATACTTACTGTCACATACTCAATGCTTGCAAAACAAATGAATGAGAGAAGAGAACATTCAGAACGAAACCGGTTTCAAAACAAATGAGTAACAAAACATCGAAGAAGTGTACTCATTGCAGTATTTAACACCATAACAAAAGTACAATGTTTCATTGTACACTGAAGTACTGCACTCACTGTCATTTCAGATTAAACAAATTATTTGTTTATGTTTTTGCGTGCCTTGAGTTTCTGCATTTGAACTAGCCTATGTTGAGGTGTAAAATGCCTTGTCACCTGTAGAGAAATTTTCGTAACTATATACAGTATTTTAATATATTTTATTACTTATTTTTCAAAATTAACACAATTTATTTACATTTGTGGAAAACAACATAAAGGAAATTCATAAAGTAAAAACATATTTAATATTTCATTAACTCTTTTTGTAATTCTTTGTTATCTATGTTCGAATGTAAAAACATAATTTGGTTGATAGAAGTATCATTTGAAGCAATGCTACATCTTTTATCTGAAATTAAATTACGAGCAACGGAAAAAGTCCTTTCAGAGGATGCACTACTTGCTGGTGTTGCTAATATTTTACAGCTTGTTTTAAAGAGCAAAGGAAATTCATTTTTACGTTGTTCCCACCATTGCAAAATGTTGAAATCATCATGTAGCACTGTATTGATATTTTCATACATTTGAATTTCTCTGTTGATTTTGTCAGCATTATCCACAATTTCTGGCAGCAACACGAAATCGGAAAAGATATCGGCGCTAGAATGTGAAATTTGTGCCGGGAACGCTCTTTGTTCTTCTGACTCAAATTCTTCTCCCGTATAAGTTTCCATTATCCTTTTACACTCTGCTTTTATATACTGTTTTTCACTTTCGTTGAACTGAAGTAGCTTATTAGCTGGTGGGAAAAGAAAAAGTGCGATTTTATGGTACACAGTTAAGTTTGCCATTACAACAGTATCTAAGTAATCGCCCAATTTGGCTTTCAAACGAGTAACAATTGGCAAATCTTCCGAATGTTCAGCACACATTTTTTTCAACCGATGAATGTAAACAATAGCCAAATGAAGCGTTGCATATTTGTCTCCCTCTAATATTTTAAAAGTTTCTTGAAATGGTTCAAGTAGTTTTATAATGCCGCTTACTTGATTCAAATTAATATTATGAATTCTATTCATTTGTTTTTTTTCCTGCAAAATGTGTACTATTTCCGCCCAATTTCTTTCAATTGACACCAATAAGAAATACATAGTATTCCATCGTGTTGGAGAAAAGCTTTTTAAGGTAGTAGCAAGTGTTGAATTAAGTCCAGATTTTTTAAAATATTTTACTAGTTTACTGCATGACAGGCATAAGTCTGCAACTGCAGTTATTTCCGCAATAGATTTTTGCAGTGCATTATGTATTAAATGGTCAACACAATATATATGAGTGTACTTCCGAAAGGCAGCAATCATATTGGAGCCTCTATCAGTGACAATAATCGCATTCTCTTTCAGGTCACAGTCAAACTCCTCTAATAATGTAACAACTTTGGAAGCAATGTTTTCATCTGAAAATTAAAAAAATATTGTCCATCTCTATATGTTTATAAAATAACTCAGTTTAAATAATTACGTGTGCACTTCTGCCCCTCCATAGACTTCATTCCTAGAAGTCTTGTAACTAAATGTGCATCCTTTATGTAGTGGATTGTCAAAGCAATATAACTTTTACGAAGGTAATTATCTGTCCAAATGTCAGAGGTGAGACCAAAACCAATATTTTTAATTGAAGATATTTCAGATGCAATTTTATGATAATAGGTTTGGTGTAATTTATCAATATTTCTTGAAATTGTAGTTGGATGTGGCAGTGTGCTTGTAATGTCTACATTTTTCCCATATTTTGCACCTATTGCTATAAAGAATTCCGCTACTTTTTTTAACCCAGAGTCTTGGACAATTCGAAATGGTCTGCAATTTTCAATGGTCCATTCTGTAAATATGCGTACTGCTTCTTTCTTAGTTTCAGCGTCGACTTCAGCTTTGGTAATGGCATTGGTATCCTTCGTCATTACAATGTAGCATTTATGTTTGACTAAATTAGATGTCGATCTCTTAGTAAATTTATAAATATTTAAGCATGTCCGACAAGCTACTACATTATCAATCTCCACTCCTGATTCGGTTTCGATTTTGCCAAATACATTCCAAACATTACTTCTGCCCCTTTTATTGCTAATTTTAAATTCACCTTTCACAATTTTAGCTTTGATTGCTGAATTATTTAACAAGGTGGTATTCGATTCACCTGTTTCATTATCATCGTTTATTAACACCTGAATTAAATTGTAAATATTTGAAATCAAAATAGAATATACTGTACATACTACATATAATACACAATTTTTCTTCTGATTTTTAAGAACATATACTTACGTCATTGTCATTCATCATGTAATATATATTTATATACCAATATTCAATATTTCTAATGAATTAAAACAAATTTAATTTCACACCTACGTTCTTGTTTTTATGGAATGACATCAAGTTCACCACTGATATATGAATTCCACATATTTCGCATAACATCGCTCTCTTGTTGTGTAACGGTACAATAAGTAGACTACTGCATACACTAAATACCACGTGTACAATATTGTACAAGCTTCATTTTATTCATCGTTTCCCGAAATGAAATGAGTATAGAGAATACAAGAAACGATCAAGCAGTGTACATTACTCGTTTTAAATTAGCAATCAGTGTGCTGTATTCGTTTGTTTTCTTGCGACCATTCTATTGTAGTGTCATTCGAGTAAAAAATACAACGTTTCAGTGTGCACTGAACTAGTGTTCACTACTGAAGACACAGAAATGAATGCCTTGATGCAGAGGTTTACTGGACAACAAAATCCAAAATTGGACACCCAGAATGACCACACTGAGGAGTAGTTGCGGCCAATATTTGAAGGATATTATATTCAAAAAAACAAATGGCCCAAATATGGTTTCAAATGAACAATAAAGATTCCACACTTGATTGAATTGATCATCCGTTATAAGAATCATGCACAGTTCACGGATTTGTGAGAAGTTTCCCCTTGTTCCTAAATGAGATGTTGTGGGACTTAAGCATGCAAGTAGGATCCATTATTCAGCCACCACCTCCTTTAACTTTTTTTAATTGTTTGATCATTGAGAAGTGCAGGGCATACTACGAGTATTAACGGCCACGCCCGACTTTAGCTTTTTTACTAGTTTGGCATAAACCATTGACTTCAATGTTTCCTGCTCCAAATTTACGATCTCACTTCTGCGTCTCAAGTCCCACGACTTTAATTCTTGCGTAAGCACAATTTTATACACGTAATTTCCCAAACCCAACTGCAAAACAATAGACAGAGAGTCAACCTGGGATGCCTTATTAAGCTGATCGACGACGTTTTGCAATTTACATTATACTTCTACGAGGGCGTTTGCAAAACTAACTGGCCTGGCACATTTTCTGTTTTACTATCAACTTTTTTGTTTTGTTTTTAAAAGCAATCTTTTATAAGCCATCTGTCAAAATTTCCGAAATATTTAATGATTTTTTTCTTTGTTACAGGTGATTGAAGTAAACAAGTTTTATAATTTTTGAAAAATGGAAAATAAAGAGTTTCGTGCGGTAATTAGACACTTTTATATGAAAGGTTATACGCCACAATTAATCAAAGATGAATTGGATTCTGTTCATGATGATAATGCACCATCATACTCCAGCGTGAAATCCTGGGTTCAACAATTTAAAATGGGTCGTTCAAGTACGGAAGATGAACAACGCTCTGGAAGACCGAAAACTGCTACTACTATTGAAAACATTAGAAAAATATTTAATGAAATGACTAAAGATAGACGAATAAAGCTCAGTGAACTTGCTGATATTGTTAAAATACACGAAAAACAAGTTTGGAGTATTTTACATGATAACTCCACATGAAAAAGCTATCCGCAAGATCGGTGCGGCGTTTGCTGACTTTGCCCCAAAAAATCGTCCGTTGGACCAATTCCGAGGAGCTTTTAGCGATTTATCAGCGTAATCCAATAGAGTTCTTGCGCCGATTCATAACTGTTGATGAAACATGGATCCATCACTACATCCCAGAATGCCAAGAACAGTCAAAACAATGGATAGAAGCTGGTAAAAGTGGTCCCAAGAAGGCGAAAACTGTTAAGTCAGCAGGAAAAGTAATGGCCACAGTACTTTGGGATGCAAGGGGTATAATATTTATTGATTATCTTGAGAAAGGAAAAACTATAAATAGTGAATATTATTGTGCATTATTGGATCGGTTGAGTGAAGAAATCAAGATAAAACTACCGCATTTAGAAAAAAACGTTCTTTTTCATCAAGATAATGCTCCTTCACACACTTCATTTTTAACTCAACAAAAACTGGCCGAATTTGAAATTGCTCCGCATCCACCATATAGTCCAGATTTAGCTCCATCTGATTATTTCTTGTTTTCAAATTTAAAAAAAATTCTCGGTGGCAAAAAATATTCGTCCAATAGCGAGGTTATTGCTGAAACTGAGGCATATTTTGAAGGTCTTGAAAAATCTTATTTCTCGGATGGAATTAAAAAACTTGAAAAACGTTTGATGAAGTGTATTGAGTTGGAAGGAGATTATGTTGAAAAATAAATAATAATAATTCCAAAAAAACGGTTCTTTTTATGTTAGGCCAGTTACTTTTGCTGTCGCCCTCGTATGCTGGCCGTGAAAACGGATATGGATTCTTTACACTGTACCAATCTCTGTCTAGCTGGTAACCTCATAACTCAATTAGCCTTGCCTATTTACAAGTGAGCCGAAATTTCGATAACATCTTTGTATCCGTTCGACTATCATACGAGTATAACGATAACTGATAAATAAGGTAACCTTAGAAAATATTTCGATTAAAGTATGAAATGAAACAATTGGAAAAGTTACCATTTCTATCTGCTCATCCTTTAAAGCATTGAATACACATTATTTGTTTAATTGTTCTGAACCTATAACGATTGAATAGAGTCTCTCCTAGGCGTGTAGATATGTGGTTGACCTAAGTGAAATTGCCTTAAAATCACAACATTTTACACAATTTTAAAATAATTAAAATAAAATCGAATCGTCCCAAAGTGCAGTGTTTTACTACTGCAAACCAGATATTAAACTTACAAAATTGTAATTTCATAACATAAGATTACATGTTATCCTTAATTAACATCCTATGGAAAAAAGTTCTCGTCTTTAAAATGTATGGCAGGGCCGGACTAGAACTTTTTCAGGCAATATTGGAAATTTTCTATACCGGCCCCAAACCGAAGTATTTCATTATGTTCTTTTTGTCACAACATCTGAGCCTTCTTGTATTTTGCTTCAGACGATAAAGTTACGATTCCCGTTCATTCCATATACAAATGCCCCTTAGGAAAATGTCGTATCATACTTTTTAAGTGTCCCTAACAAATTGTGACCCTTAGGCAACTGCAAGGGAAAGCCAGTCGTTAATCCGTCCCTGATTATAAAAAACTAACTATATTCATATATACGAGTATATATAAAAGTGTGTATATAAATATAAAAATAATTGCATGTAACTTTTTCAAATATTGGCATTTGATAAAAATCTTCGTACGTACATAATTCGATTACTCACATGGTTAGTCTCTACTCATCTGCAAAGAAATAAAATGGCAATACAATTAGTATAAAGAAATTTAAAGCTTATTTTTAGTTTTGTTAAGTAAAAAATAAGAATATGAAATAGAACAACAATTTACATTAGTTTTTAGCTGGGACTACGGTTTGCTATATATATTTCTGGGCAACACTAAGTGTTGCCTGGCGCCATCTGACATTTTCGTTGGAAAGTTTGACATTTTTTTAGCATAAACGTACTTGAAACGTTTTGACGTACGGGGGCGGTTCGGAAAATTCTCAGCCTAGCACAAAAAGCGCGGTATAAACAGAAAAAAGTTAAGTGTTTTGGAAACTTCCATCTCTGCTATGAACAAATGTTAAATTTTGTTTCGATCTGGCAGCTTCTTCATATAGAAACAGGTGTTCACAAAAGACGCATCCGCGATTTTTTTACGATGGACAAATTAGAAATGCGTGGTGTCATTAAATATTTACATAAAAAAGGTTTATCGGGACAAGAAATTCATAATGATATTGTGAATGTGTTAGGTGAAAGGCTCCTTCATATGCAACAGTAAAAAAGTGGGTTTGCTGAATTTAAACGTGGTCGTACAAGCAATGAAGATGATCCACGTAGTGGACGTCCAAAAACAGCAACAACAACAGAAATTGTAGCCAAAGTGCATGATATGGTATTAAATGATTGACGAATAAAAGTGCGTGAAATAGCTAATATCATGGGCATCTCAAATGATCGAGTCCATTTAATTTTGCATGAAGAACTACAGATGAAAAAGCTTTCTGCAAGATGGGTGCCGGACTTGTTAACAGTCGACAAAAACGCATAAGAATAAATATTTCTCAAGCTTGTTTGGATTGTTTTCAGCGAAATAAAATGAATTTTAAGCGTCGTTTCATAACTGTTGATGAGACATGGATCCACCACTATACTCCAGAGACAAACTATACTCCAATCCAAACAATGGACTGAAGCTGGAGGAAGTGCCCCAAAGAAGGCAAAAACAATTCAATCGGCTGGTAAGGTTATGGCAACGGTTTTATGGGACTTCAAAGGTATTTTATTGAATGACTATCTGCAAAAGGGTAAAACAATAAATTCAGAGTACTATTGCAACCTTTAAGATCAATTAAATGTACAAATTCGAGAAAAACGTCCTGGCTTACAACACAAAAAAATATTTTTTCATCAAGACAACGCACCAGCGCACAAGAGTGTTTTAACAATGGCTAAAATCAACGAATTAAAGTACGAGTTGCTTGACCATCCACCTTATTCTCCTGATTTAGCTCCCAGTGACTTTTACCTGTTCCCAAATCTAAAAAAATTCCTTGCTGGCAAGCGTTTTACCTCAAATGAAGATGCAATTACTGTTGTAAACCACTATTTTGCAGACCTTGAGGAAAACTATTTTAATCAAGGGATAGAATTGCTAGATAAGCGTTGAACTAAGTGTATTGAAGTTTCAGGAGATTATATTGAAAAATAAAAATATTTTTGAAAAACTAACTATTCTCTTTCATTGATCGGCTATGAACTTTCCGAGCCGCCCTCGTAACACAGCATATCCACAGTATCATACTGCAACAATTTCAAAACGATTTTAAAAATGGGGCGTAGCACACCTACCTCTCCTCGTGACAATTTTCTTTACAAACCAATATGCCAAACCTATTGTTTGTAGCTCTTATAATTTTTAAGTAATTATCAATTTAAATGTTTAACGGTGTGGGTGTTGCAGCGCCCACTTGAGATATCGAAAGGAAGTCTACTTTAACCACTTGTAATTCACCTTTATTCAAGATAATCGGTTGCGTTGTTTAGGCTCCTATAAACTAACGGTTGGCCCAAATAAGACCCGCTGATGTGAAACACAAATAACTTTTTTATTTTTCAACATAATTTATTTTTTCTTTTTGCAGATTATAACTGAACTCTTGGAAATTTAAAATGAATACGTACAGTCCACAACAACGCATTAAAATTATCGATGTTTATTATTCTTCTCAACGATCCATTGTTCTGAAGCAGCGAAATTATCGCCGTTTTTTTAACGTAAGATCAGCGCCCACACTTCCATGATTACAAGTTTAGTTCGCCGTTTTAAGGAACTGGGTTCAGTTGCTGACCGTCCAGGAAGAGGTGCTCATCGAAATATTCGTACTGAAAGAACGTGGAAACTGCGCAGCAGCTTGGCGCTCAAACGAGCCAATGTCTGTATCAAGCAAAGTGGTGTTCATTTGTCTGATGTCATACACGCAGAAAAAAAGTATGGTTGGGGTAACAATATTCGAAGAGTACCATACTATTGTTGGTTATATGGTTATGGCACAACAATATTATGATCATCACAACAATAGTATGGTTCACACACAACCATACTATGATCCCCATAACAATATTATGGTCCTCACAACAATAGAATCATTCACACACAACCATACTATGATCCCCACAACCATATTATTATTCACATTCAACCATACTATGATCCCCACAACCATATTATTATTCACATTCAACCATACTATGATCCCCACAACCATAGTATGATCCTCATAACCATAGTATGTTTAACGTACAACCATAGTATGACTTACGCACAACCATACTATGATCCCCAAAATTGTTTGTAAAGACTGGAATACGTTGTTATTCAACAATAAAGAATTTTATTAAGTAAGTTATGTAACAATAGGAGTGATTTATTTAACAGTAAAAAATTCATTTATTAAAAATATTTTAGTTATACTAATCCGTAGTTTTTTTTAAAAACATTTAATTTTTATTCCTATTATTGCGTAGGAATCGTAAAAATAACATTGTCAAATTAAAAAAAAAATTAAGGTTTTGCCGGTATGATTGCCGTAATCATGTTATTATTAACATAAAACCCACCATATTTTCATTTTTAAATTTGGCAACAAATCTTTTGTTACATTTTTCAACAATATTAATATTGCCGCAATCATACTATTGTCAAAATGAACTTCAACAACTAATACTATGGTTGCGACGACCATACTTTTACTGCTGAGAACATACTATTGTTGTCGTGACCATATAGTAACCATATCTTTTCTCTGCGTGTATTTCACACATAGTCACGTTAAATTTCGATAAAATATAATTAACATAGAAAAAGAAATCAATTAAAAAAACCGTTATTACAAGAGTTATACGTGTTTAACATCACTAGGTCTCATTTGGGCCACCCTGTACACGCAGAAAAAAAACATGGTTACAACATGGTCACGGCAATAATAATATGTTCTCCGCAATAAAAGTATGTTCGTCGCAACCATAGCATTGTTAACTGAATTTATTTTTGACAATAGTATAATTGCTGCAATATTAATATTGTTGAAATGTAACAATAGTTTTATTGCCAAATTTAAAAATGAAAATATAGTTACAGCAACAATATTAATATGGTTGGTGCGACAAAAGTATTGTGTTTGGCGTTTAATGTTAACAATAATTTGATTACGGCAATCATACTGTATGATTGTACTTTTTCTTCATTTAAATATGCTTTTAAGAACAAATGTTATTGGTACGGATCTAATGCAAGAATAGTAATTTTTTATCGAAATTAAAATTTTTTAAAAATGCTTCTTTGGCTTTGTTTAACTGAATTTTTTTAATAAAAACGCTTACGTTTATTTAAACTTATTTTTTCTACTTTGAAATAAATCACTCCTATTATTTTGAATTTAATGAATTTTTGAATAATTTTCATAATTCAAATCTATTGTTGACAACTTAAACCAATTCTAATAAATCATATTGGGGATCAAATCTATTGTCGACAACTTAAACAAATTCTAATAAATTATATTGGGGATCATAGTATAATTGTGTTTGATAATATTATGGTTGTAGGGATCATAACATGGTTGCGTATGACTCATACTATGGTTGTGAGGATCATACTATGGTTGTATATGAAACATACTATGGTTGTGAGGATCATACTATGGTTGTGAGGATCATACTATGGTTGTGAGGATCATACTATGGTTGTGGAGATCATAGTATGGTTGAGTGTGAATAATACTATGGTTGTAGGGACCATAGTATGGTTATGTGTGAATCATACTATTGTTGTGAGGATTATGGTATGGTTGTATTTGAATCATACTATTGTTGTGAGGATCATAATATTGTTGTACCACAACCATATACCCAACAATGGTATTATCCTCTTCGAATATTGTCACCACAACCATACTTTTTTCTGCGTGTACAAGCATAAATTCAATTTTATATAAGTACTTATATAGTATAATTGTGTGTGATAATATTATGGTTGTAGGGATCATAACATGGTTGCGTATGACTCATACTATGGTTGTGAGGATCATACTATGGTTGTATATGAAACATACTATGGTTGTGAGGATCATACTATGGTTGTGAGGATCATACTATGGTTGTGAGGATCATACTATGGTTGTGGAGATCATAGTATGGTTGAGTGTGAATAATACTATGGTTGTAGGGACCATAGTATGGTTATGTGTGAATCATACTATTGTTGTGAGGATTATGGTATGGTTGTATTTGAATCATACTATTGTTGTGAGGATCATAATATTGTTGTACCACAACCATATACCCAACAATGGTATTATCCTCTTCGAATATTGTCACCACAACCATACTTTTTTCTGCGTGTACAAGCATAAATTCAATTTTATATAAGTACTTATATACTTATACAGTGTGTTTTTTTAAGACTTGTGGTTTTTAATCTGGCCACACTTTTTTCGGAGTAAGTCTTTTTAAAAGCTGTCACTTAATTTATGCCCAATTTGGTTTGCCATTTTAAAATAAATAGACTTACTCCGGAACAACGTTTACAAATCGTGGTGAATGGGACCAAAACGAGATGGTCACCCATCCTGATTTCTAAAAGAAAATGTTGTTCAGCGATGAAGTCTACTTTTGGTTGAATGTGGATACAAGCCATTGTTGAGACGCCATTACATCCTCAAAAAGCCACTGTTTGGTGTGCTCTATGGGCAGAGGTCCACATTTCTTCAAGCCGGCCATAAAGTTACAGTCAATGGGGAACGCTATAGTCATGCCTGAATTGCAGGATGTTGATGTGGAAGCCCTTTGGTTCCCACAAGACGGCGCTAGATGCCACACGCAGAGAAAAGAAATGGTTAAAGATATTGTTGCCAAATTTAAAAATGAAAATATGCTTGTAACAACAATATACTTATAAATATGGTTTGTGCGTCAAAAGTATTGTTTTTTTTGAGTTTTATGTTAACAATAATATGATTACGGCAAACATACAGGAAAAATCGTATATTTTTAATCAGACGATGTTATTATTTCGATTCTTACGCAGTACTCGTAGTTGTACTTTTTATATGTAAATAAAATATTTTCGAAACAAACTACTTTTGATATGTACGAGGTTTGCTACTTATATTTCGGGACCGGCAATAAAAACAGCCTGGGCGGACACATACTGTCCAAGAGATGTTGATTAGCATGACTACAGCGAAAACACCCTAGTAGGTATTACGTACTTAGACAGCAGGAAATTGACGACATCGACTTTCAGATAGAGTGCCAACCGCACCTCTGCGGTCCATGCAGTAAACAGTGTGGCTGATGATTTGGAGGCGAATATTTTCATATTCCTCGCAGTGAAAAAAAGTGCTAAGTCAGGAAGGTAATTGTTCATTTTCTCGAATATGTCATTCACTTTAGGTCCTGACGCCAGAATTGAGCAATTTTCAGCGAACGACACAATGTCAACGCCGTCTGGTGGTGCAGGAATTTTTGAAAGGTAGAGGTTCAACAGCGCCGGAGATATCTCCCAACCATGAGGAACTCCCTGTTAAGGTCCAATTAGTCTTGACGGTTGACGGTTGATTCTGCAACCTGCAGAAGTCTACCGTCGTCAACCGTCAAACTGTAGCTATCTCCCTCTAAGACATGCAAAATGCAACCCCCAATTGAAATAGCTGATTCCCTACCGTCCACCGTCAAGACTAATTGGACCTTTAAACTTGACGGGGCTTTGACTTCCTGTCTCTAAATTCTACATATGGCTGGCGCCACTCACATAGTTAACGAACCAGAACAGTGTGGCATTATTGACCATGTCGAAGGTCTTGGTAAGGTCAAGAGCCAGGAAGACCATCCTGTCGTTGGGCTCGTAAGGCCGCGGTTTATACCTGCGAAGATGGTGTGGAAATCAGACATTGTGCTGTTTTATTGTGGAACCCATGCCGATGATCAAGTACGATCTGGCTGGGGAACAGCAACGCTTCAAGCTTCGTAGCTACTGGCGAAAGCAAAAGATCGGCCTGTACGATTCTTCTTTGCCTGGCTTTAATAGCTTTACCACTCAGCGCTTTTTCCAATCTTTGGAAACTAGGTGAGGGGCTTTCGGCAGAATAAGCAATCCTATATTTTTAAATAGACGATGTTACGGTTTCGATTCTTACGCAGTACTCGTAGTTGTACTGTTTATATGTAAATTAAATATTTTCGAAACAAACTACTTTTGATAAGTACGAGGGTTGCTATTTATATTTCGGGTGCGGCAATAAAAACACAATAATTTATCATTGGAAATGGTTTTATTGTTTTTTTTTTAAATATTCTCCTTTAAGATCAATACACTTTTGCATGCGCACGAAACAATTTTTGAAGCACATTTTCCACTCCGATTGCGACACCTCCAAAACATGATTTTGGAACGCTTTAACAGCTGCTTCGGGCGATGAAAAACTCGGGAATAAGAAGAAGTCATTGGGGCTCTACGATAGATGACCCATCAATTCGACATCTTGAGTGGTCAAATAGCTCATCGTTTCAGCTGATGTGTGAGAGCTCGCATTGTCTTGATGCAAATAGATCCGTCTTTTCTAATTATCTATCCTCATTTCTTCGAACACCGTGGCCAACAGATAGTTGTATACCACTCAGAATTGACCGTCCTACGTTCCACTAAAGGCACTGTGGCAACATTGCCGGTTATACCTAATAAAACGCAATCATTTCCTTCGATGTACTTCTTCCACGAAAAGCTTTTGTTGGATTTGGCTCGTCTTGAAAGACCCATACTGTCAATTGCTGTTTTTTTCGAATTCATATGCATAGATCCATGATTCGTCACCTGTGATAGTGTTACACACTGCCTTTGAGCTACCACAGTTTTACTTTTTCAACATCTCTTTGCACCAATCCACACGAGCCTTTTTTTAACATTCGTCAAATTATGGGATATGGGGATACAACGAGAACAAATTTGTTTCACGTCCAAATGAACATGCAATATCTAATTGATGCTTGTCAACTAATTCCCAAGGATACCTCAATCTGTCGGTCCTGCTTAATCAGTTCACGCACATCATCGATGGTTTCTGGCAAAGTGACCGAAGTTGGACGTCCTTCACGAAAGTCATCCTGCAGCGAACGGCGTCCGAGACCGAAGTCTGGGTGCCAGCTATTAACAGTGGTTTTTTAAAGGTTCTTCACCGCCAAAAGTCGAAACAAGTTGACTTAAACACTCTTGTCTCGATAACCCACGCCGAAAATCGTAAAAAATCATCGCACGAAAATGTTCAAGGGATAATTCCATTTTTTGACTGAGATGAATTTTTCAACACACTGAAAACAAAACAATTCCCCCTCAATTGACCCAACGTTCTGAGTCAAGTTATGCTAAACATGTCAAAGTTTCCAATGAAAGTTCCAGTTTGCATAAGAGAACACTAGTATTGTCAGGACAAGAAATATAAATAGCAAATCTCGTAGAACTGAAATATTTTTATGAAATTTATTTTGTCTGCTTTTGAAAAAATTACTCCTATTATTTAGAGTTTAATGTATTTTTACATTATTTTCTTAATAACAATTTCTATTGTTGAACAACACCGTTACCCATCCTCCCAAAAATTGTTGATGAACATAATATGGTTATGTGTTAGTCATACTAGAGAGAGAATCATACTATGATTGTATGTTAAGCATACTATGGTTATAAGGATCATACTATGGCTGTGGGGATCATAGTATGTTTGAGTGTGAATAATAATATGGTTGTGGGGATCATAGTATGGTTGTGTGTGAATAGTTATATTGTTTTGAGGACCATAATTTTTTTATGGGGATCATATAAGGGTACCTATCAACCATACTATTCTTGTGATGATCATAATATTGTTGTGCCAGAACCATTTAACCAACAATATAAGTAGAATGATGCTCTTTGAATATTGGTTCCCCAACTACACTTTTTTTCTTCGTGCCTACAGCCAACGAAACAATCAATTTATGAAGGAAACTTTTGGTAAGCGAATTATCTCGCGTCGTTGGCCTGTGGTGTGGCGTCCAAGATCGTGCGTTTTAACACCGCGGGACTATTTTTTGTGGGATTATGTGAAATCGCTTGTCTACGCAGATAAGCCCGACACTACTGACGCCGTGGAAGAGAATATTCGGAGCGTTATTGCTGACATACCGCCCCAAATGTTAATAAAAAGTGGTCAATAATTAGGCCTCTCGGATGGAATTTATTCGAACCAGCCACTGTGGTCACTTGCCCGAAATCATTTTTCAAACATAATGGCAAACCCTTATCTTTAAAACAAAGCTTAATTCTTGGCCATGACAGTAAATTATAAAGGGTGTCCTAAGAAGAGCGCAATTTTTAAATTTTAAATAAAATACAGATGTTTAAGAAAAAATCGTGAAACTTTATTATATCGTAAAGTAGACGGAATGAGGTTATGTATGGAACAATATATCGTGCAGATGGCCGCCGCGACTTTGCTGGCCTGCACGCGATCTTTTAATGAAATTTTCAATGACCGTTTTGCATGAATGCTGCGGTATTTCATTAATGCAGCGTCCAATTTCGTCTTTTAAGGCTTGAGTCGTCGTCGGCTTATTCGCGTAAACCATCGACTTCAAAAAACCCCAAAGAAAAAAATCTAATGGTGTTAAATCGCACGATCTAGACGGCCAATTCTGATCTCCAAAACGCGAAATAACACGACCGGGAAATGACTGATGCAGCAATTGAATTGTTTCTCTGGCTGTATGACATGTGGCGCCGTCTTGTTGGAACCACATGCCCTGCACATTCATTTCTTCAACTCTAGGCAAGAAAAAACTGGTTATCATTTCACGATACCAAACACCATTGACTGTTTGCGCTTGACCTGCCTCATTTTCATAAAAAAAAGGTCCAATGATTCCTCCAGCCCAAAAACCACACCACACAGTGACACGTTGAGGATGCATTTGCTTCTCGTGAATCACTCGAGGATTTTCCGCACCCCAAATGCGACAATTCTGCCTATTGACGAAGCCATCAAGATGAAAATGGGCCTCGTCACTGAAGATGATTTTATCGGCAAAATCAGCATTTTCATGTTGTCTCTCCAATACCCAATTAACGAACTCCCTTCGCTGTCCATGGTCAGCTGGCTTCAGTTCCTGAGTCAATTGAATTTTGTATGCATGAAGATGCAAATCTTTCGTCAAAATTCGCTGCAAAGTGGATTTGGAGACACCAATTTGCTGAGCTCGGTGTCGAATTGAGGTGGATGGAGTTTGAGCGACATCATCACGTACAGCTGCGACATTTTCGGTCGATCGACCTGGTCGATGGCGCGTTGTTGTCTTTACATCACTAACAGACCCAGTTTCGGCAAATTTATCCATTAATCTCTTTACAGTTGACTCTTTTGGAGCATTATTGTGACCCCAAATTGATCGCAATTTCGAATGTTGCCAGATTTAAAAATTGCGTTCTTCTTGGGACACCCTTTATATGCTTTACTTGAAAGCGACAAGTCTAAAAAAACACGTTTTATATTTGAAAAAAATTCACAAAATTCCATTAAAAATTCAAAAACCAAAGGTTCAAAAACGTACATATTTTTCTGGCGTCATTTTAATTTCAAATGATATATTTTAAATTTCACATAAGATCCCATTGACTCGCGGTCTTATGAATTGCAAATATATAATTCTGATTTTCACTTAATGATACTGAATTTCAACTGTTTTTTTTTTGCATTTCCATTGTTGTTTTGAAATGAAGTTCAACTAGTAAATTGTGGCCGCCGTAGTGTGATGGAAGTTGTACGACTATCAAGTCAGTTCAACCCCGGGTAAGAAAATCTAACAATTTTTCAGCGGCGGGTTTTCCAACTCGTTAAAGCCAGCGACGAGTATGAGATATATTTTGTGGACATGTTAAAACTTCGCTATTCAAATGCATTAGCCGTTCTATAAGGCTTTAAGCAGTAGGGCCCAGTCAGTGAGTGATAGAATTTTGATTTGAGGAAATTTACCCCTTGAAATGTTGTAGAACAAATTCCTTTGAATGTATGTACCACTGTGCATCGGTACAATGTACACTCTTCCAAACAAATATAAACACCAAACATCATACATAAAATCGCCTTTACCTCCTGGAGCAAAAACAAAGTGAAACAGCTTCCATTGCTTCGATAACGTTTTGGCAAAAATGCGTTTTCCCCAAAAACGAAACAAAACAAAAACAAAATTCCAACAAATCGTATGCCACCCTAAACATGGCCCACCTCCGGGCAGGATAAATTTACATTATATGACACATATCAAATGTCGAAAACACAAAACCCATACAATAATAAGACCGGGCGACACCGAGAGCAAAACTCCGTGCTAGGGGCTCGGGGGGTAGGATGAAAGCCCAATCCTTCGCATTTTAAAGTGCACTCAAGTAAGGCGGGCGGGGAGCAATATGTGGGACTTACCCTCGGCTGGGGATGTATGAAGCTGGCTAAGAGAAATGAATGATGGGTTTTTGTGTTTCACAAAAAATTAATTCGTATACAATGGCAGACGTTGCCAACCGACCGAAAGAACAGCAGCAACATCACAATCATCGTCACCATCAACCACATCGCACCGCACCGAACCACACCGTCAGCAGTAGCATCCGAATCAGCATCATCTTCATCGCCAGGATCAGGATATTGAAGGATAACTTAATGCGTAAGAGAATAAAGGATAACTAAATTTGTGTGTGAATTTTCTGTTTTGTATTCCCCTCCTCCCCGATGAAATCGAGTTTTAAAAATGGAAAACAATACATACGTTCCCATCAGGATGAGCTGTTGCGTAGCATGTGCTGGAAATTACACATGAACAAGATTGATTGCCATTCGAAGAAATATGAAGATTGAATTTTATGTTGTATTTTTTCCACATCTTGATGATCTGAAATGGTTGATATTTCGAAATCATCAAAGGAGTTTATTTTCTAATGGACGGGCTACCATTTATAAAACCTTTATATGATAAAATCAGAAAGTGAGGAAATTGGGATCATAATATGATTTTGTGGACCAGGTTTGCGTATTTCTCTTAACCTCCTGAAGTTAAGGTATAGGGCGATCAATCTAGAAGTATTTTTTTAATAGGGGTTTTTTTGCAGATTGCGCGTGAGTTGTGTAAAACTTTATTTTATTTTCTTTGCACTATTGTTTGCCATTTGCGAAAACAACGGTTTGGTGCAGTTTATGGGCTGGTGGAATCGTCGGTCCATATTTTTCATATTTTCATATTTTGAATGGTGCTCGCAATTGTGCCATGATATCCGACTTTTTGCAACCTTAAATTGAAGCCCGTAATCTTTGGTTTCAACAGGGCAGTTCCACTTACCATACAGCTGCTCCAATAATTGATCTGTTGAGAGGTAATTTCTATAAGCAGCTAATTTCACGATTTAGACCGGTGAGTTGAAAGCTTAGACCGTGTGACGTTTTCCAATTTGTATGATCTGGTAATGCTATTATCGGTTCGGTATACTTAGTAGGGGCATACGAGGGCGGTTCGGAAAGTTCTTAGCCTATCAATGAAAGAGAATAGTTAGTTTTTCAAAAATATTTTTTTTCAATATAATCTCCTGAAACTTCAATACACTTAGTCCAACGCTTATCTAGCAATTCAATCCCTTGGTTAAAATAGTTTTCCTCAAGGTCTTCAAAATATTGGTTTACAACTGTAATTTTATATTCATTTGAGGTAAAACGCTTGTCAGCAAGGATTTTTTTTAGATTTGGGAACAGGTAAAAGTCACTGGGAGCTAAATCAGGAGAATAAGGTGGGTGGTCAAGCAACTCCTACTTTAATTCGTTGATTTTAGCCATTGTTAAACACTCTTGTGCGCTGGTGCGTTGTCTTGATGAGAAATTATTTTTTTGTGTTGTAAGCCAGGACGTTTTTCTCGACTTTTTACTTTTAATTGATCTAAAAGGTTGCAATAGTACTCTGAATTTATTGTTTTACCCTTTTGCAGATTGTCAATCAATAAAATACATTTGAAGTCCCAAAAAACCGTTGCCATAACCTTACCAGCCGATTGAATTGTTTTTGCCTTCTTTGGGGCACTTCCTCCAGCTTCAGCCCATTGTTTGGATTGTTCTTTTGTCTCTGGAGTATAGTGGTGGATCCATGTCTCATCAACAGTTATGAAACGACGCTTAAAATCCATTTTATTTCGCTGAAAACGATCCAAGCAAGCTTGAGAAATGTGCATTCTTCTGCGTTTTTGGTCGAATGTTAACAAGTCCGGCACCCATCTTGCAGAAAGCTTTTTCATCTGTAGTTCTTCATGCAAAATTAAATGGACTCGATCATTTGAGATGCCCATGATATTAGCTATTTCACGCACTTTTATTCGTCGATCATTTAATACCATATGATGCACTTTGGCTACAATTTCTGTTGTTGTTGCTGTTTTTGGACGTCCACTAAGTGGTTCATCTTCAATGCTTGTACGACCACGTTTAAATTCAGCAACCCAATTTTTTACTGTTGCATATGAAGGAGCACTTTCACCTTACACATTCACCATATCATTATGAATTTCTTGTCCCGATAAATCTTTTTTATGTAAATATTTAATGACACCATGCATTTCTAATTTTTCCATTGTAAAAAAATCGCGGATGCGTCTTTTGGGAACACCTGTTTCTGTATGAAGGAGTTGCCAGATCGAAACAAAATTTAAGATGTGTTCATAGCAGAGATGGAAGTTTCCAAAACATTTAACTTTTTTCTGTTTATACCGCGCTTTTTGTGCTAGGCTAAGAAGTTTCCGAACCGCCCTCGTAAATACTGTTACAACATTGAACACACCCATTTCAATAGTAGAACTGAACATGCCCCGTTAATGTCATATGAGTTTTGAAAGCTAACCTCAATAGCGTTAGTCTGTAACGGTGTTTTAAAATTGTTTCAACTTTCATCATGGAGTGGTCAGATAATGAGAACCGTATCGCTGTAATAGCGCGTTTCATATGTGAAATGGAAGAAAACGAAATTTTCAAAACGCTCCGGCCACTAGGGATTAGCCGCATGTTCGTCTACCGATGCATAAAACTGTTTGAGGAGATCTGGAGATGTAAAAGACCGCCACCGGTCGGGTAGCCCACGCTCTGTTTAAACACCGCATGTCATCACAGCCATTAAATCAAGAATTCACAGAAGTCCGCTCCGAAACCAGAAAATCTTGACCCGTGAGATGAATATCACGCAAAACACCATGAGTCGAATCATTAAAAAAGACTTGGGACTTGGGGCTTTCAAAAGACGTACAGGATATTTATTGACTGCAGCTTTAAAAATAAAGTAGTATTGCAAAATGCAAACGTCTTTTTGTGAAGCATGCTGCTAACTTGCACAGAAAAATTTTGTTCACCGATGAAAAAATGTTTACTGTTCAGGAAAAATTTAACAAGCAAAATGATAGAGTGTATGCGCGGTCATCTAAGGATGCATCTGAACTGATCCCAAGGGTGGAAAAGGGTCATCACTCAGTTTCAGTCATGGTTTGGTGGGTTGTCTCTTACGATGGGGCCACTGAGCTGCATTTCTGCGAACAAGAAGTCAAAACATCGGCCAAAGTTTACCAAGAAACCGTTTTAAAAGCTGTTGTGAAGCCTCTTAACAATTCCCTGTTCCAAACCCAGCCATGGACTTTCCAGCTGGATTCTGCGACGGCCCATAAGGCTAAAACGTCCCAGGCCTGGCTTCGAAACAATTTGCCAGCGTTCATTTCCTCTGAAGAATGGCCCTCAGGCAGTCCAGATTTGAACCCATTAGATTACAAATTGTGGACGGTTTGTCACAAAAGATACCCCAACATTGGATCTCTTAAGACTGCTTTTGTTCGAGCTCTGGCCAATTTTTCAATAGACGAAAGTGGTGCAGCTATTGACGATTGGCCAGTGCGACTTAAGGCGTGCGTAAAGGCAAAAGGCGGACATTTCGAACAAGTAGATTCTTTTTGGATACAATATACATCAATAAATATATTAAAAAATATTTGTTCCAAAAACATTCAGTACTTTTTATTTTACGGCATAAAACGTGTGCAACAGTATTTATGTCCCTACTAAGTAATGATATTTCATGATGAATGCAGCTTGGTTTGATCCATCTTCTAAATTTGAGAAGGTCTTGTTCTTACTTAACCGTATAGAGGTGTTCCAATAGGGCCAAAACAATTTCGTACTTTCTCAACGCACTCTCAAAGATTTTTAATGATCTTTCAATGTCAAAACGTTAGTTGAAGTCAACATATTCACGGCTGAACACAGCGAAATGTGATAGCATTATTTTTAAGGGAAAGAGACAGACTCTCTATCCCAATGCCAGGGCTTATGAGCCTGTAGGGAGGATAGGTAATGACATTATCAGTACTTCTGATCCTTGGGGTTATATTCTAGCAGAATTTTAGATTCAACAAGCATGTTGATTTTATTTTAGTTAAGGTAAAGAAAATTTATTTTTCTTACCTTACTCTCCTGAAGAGGAGAGGCCTTAGCAAAAGGGTCAGGCTGTTGATTTACAAACAAATCATTAGGCCTGTCTTATCCTATGCTTTTCCAGCTTGGTTTTGAATCTCTTTCTGCCAAATGGAAAGGCTTAGGAGATGGGAGCGGCGCATCCTGGCTTCCTGTCTGGGACTGCGGGCAACTGTTGCTGAAGACGGCGACCATCTTGTAAGACTATATATGACTCCGCGGAGTTTGATCGGATTGACGTATTCCTCATAAAGGGTACATTAAAGTATCTTGAGAGGGCAGCCTCTCTAGATAACGGACTAGTTAGGAGAGCTTCAAGGCTGGATTTCAGCCTAAGGAAGCTACTTGAGGATGACTGGTTGCCCCCAGCCGCTCTTCCTACTTTAGAAAGAGAGGGACTCCTCAAGGGGGGGGGGGGGGGGGGGGGGGTTACCTTTTATTTTATCATAGGAGATATGGTACATATGATTTGGACAATTTACTCTACATCACAGACCAATAAAAGTGACTGGAACGGGTCTTGTATATATTTAGTCTAAGTGTTATTGTTAAGTAGTGTTCTAAGTGTTAATTTTAAGAATGTTCGAGCAAGCCCCTTTTATATACTTTTTGGGGAATTTCTAGTTAATTAAAGTTATTGTAAGAGTGACATGTATGTATACGTACAACATTCTTGAATCGATGTATATGTAGTTCTAGAAAAATACTTAATGTATGCTGAATATAAGGTAGTATTACTGATAATTTGTTAGCTATAAGCTTATTTTATTTTGTATTAAGGATAGTAAAATTCAATAAAAGCAAACAAGTCAACATACTCACTTACGTAACGTTCACTTACGAGCAGCGTTTGGAAATTATTAAAAATAACTACCGAAATTCTGAGTCGGTGGTCGCAACTTTAAGAGCGCTTACTCCAATTTTCGGCCGTAATAATAGTCCCACCAATCGGACTCTGCGTGCTATAGTGAATAAGTTTGGATCCAAATTTTCACTTGTGGATGTTCCAGGGACAAGGAAACGTCGCCTTAAGCGACGAAAATACCACAGCCGTAAGTGTATCCGTTCAAAATGGGCCAAATCTGTTGATTCCACTTCGTTCTCTCAAACCAAACAGCGTCGTATTTTGCAAAAAGATCCTGGACTTTTTCCTTATAAAATCAAACTGACTCAAAAACTAAAGCATCTTGATCATTTTAAACGCCGAAACACCTCTGATTGGGCAAAGTTCATGAAATGTCATAATTTCATAGAAAAAGCATCTGCAGCGATGAAGCTCACATCTGGCTGGGTGTTTATTGACAACAAAATATGCATTATTGGACAGCAACAAATCTACATCAGCTTCAAAAGACACAATTGCATCTGCTAAAAATTACTGTGTGGTGTGGTTCTCATGCCGTAGGTGTGTTTGGGCCGTAGTTTTTCGTCGATGAAAACAATCTTCATGTTACCCTCAATGGAGAGCGTTGTCGTGTCATGTTAGAAAATTAGTTTTGCACAGAATTAAATGAGCTTGACATCGCCGATATGTGGCTTCAACAAGACGATGCCACTAGCCAGACCAGCACGCGTTACAATCGTTTTCCTGAAAGGCAAATACGGTGAAAGGCAGATACGGTGTTATCTCGAGAAATGGTCGGTTCGAATGGCCACCTCGTTTATGCGATTTAACACCATTGGATTTCCTTTTATGAGGCCACATCAAGTCATTGCTCTTAGC
This sequence comes from Hydrotaea diabolus, assembly GCA_963513945.1. Taxonomy (NCBI): domain Eukaryota; kingdom Metazoa; phylum Arthropoda; class Insecta; order Diptera; family Muscidae; genus Hydrotaea; species Hydrotaea diabolus. The sequence continues at coordinate 155,821,027 of OY740718.1, forward strand.
CAACAAGCAATCAACTTTAGACGAGGTCAGAGACAACATCCAACGCGAATTGCCTAACATTATATTTAACTACCAGTTGGTTCAGTTAACAACTGTTTGTGGTAATAGCAATCGAATTCAAATAGAACTTAAATCCAATCATCTAAAACCACAACCAATACATGTACAAATTCAGTTTCACTAATCATATTCATCTGTTAGTATTACCGAAAGTGTCAGTTCACTCTACCTAATTCAACAATTGGTTGTAGCAATAGAATACATGGATGGTACTTGTAAATACCAACATTCGTGTGGTAAAAAATTCTGCTGTGGCAACAATATATTCTCTGTGTGCTGATTCACAAAGTGTTGCAGGGTATAAAAACGGGATGCTACCGAATTACATTACAGGTAAATGTTTAGACCTGATGTTCTGACCTGTAATCAACGTAACTTTCAATTTCAAGCCAAATTTCAACCAATTTCTATCAAAATGTTTTTTTTTACAACGGTCTTAGGCTATACAACGAAATACCTTTTGAGATACAAATTGAAAACAACTCCTTTGTCTTTATACATAAACTACATGAAATTGTAAAGCATGCTTCCAAGTAAGGTTACTTCTTCTTAATATTAAAAAAAGTAAATAAATAAAGTGTGATCCATCCAGAGGTATTTTTTCAGAACAAAATAAACTATATAAAAATTCAAATCAAGTGTGGAATCTTTATTGGTAATTTGAAAGGACATTTTATGGCATTTATTTTTAGAAAATAATTACCTTCAAATGTTGGCAACTGTATTATGGAAATGAGCGTTCGGTGAGAAATGGGAAGATCCGCTGTTTTCGACCAAAATGTTGTTCAGTGATGAGGCCCATTTCTGGCTCAACGGTAAAGTCAATAAACAAAATTGCCGCATTTGGGCTGAAGAGCAACAAGAAGAGGTTCATGAGGTGTAATTATACCCAAAGAAAACCACGGTTTTGTGCGGTTTATAAGCTGGTGCATATTTTTATCAAAACTGATGATGGCCGGAACGTAACCGTGAATGGTGCTCGCTATCGCGACATGATATTGATCTTTATGCTACCTGAAACTGAAGCCCATAATCTTGACGACACTTGGTTTCAACAGGGCGGTGCCACTTGCCATACAGCTGCTCAAACAATGGATCTATTGAGAGGTCATTTCGAAAAGCAGCTAATTTCACGATTTGGACAGGTCAGTTTGCCGCCTAGATCGAGTGATATTACTCACACCTTTAGGCATTTTTTGTGGGGTTACGTAAAATCCAAAGTCCATGCTGACAAACCAGCTACATTTCAGGTTTCGGAAGCCAACATTACGCGTGTCATTAAAGCCATACCGGTCCAAATGCTCGAACGAGTCATCCAAAATTGGACCCTCAGAATGGAAACCTTGAGGCGTAGTTGCGGCCAACATTTGAAAGAAATTATATTCAAAAAAAATGCCATAAAATGTTCTTTGAAATTACCAATAAAGATTCAAAAGTTGATTTGAATTTTTATATTTTTCTTTGTTCTGAAAAAAAATATCTAGATGGATCACCTTATACATACAGGGTGTAGAGCGGTAATTTTCTTATATAGGAATAAAATAAAACAACTATAACCTTAGAACAATTTTACTTTATATACAAATTATATTGAACAGTAAGGGAAATTTTTAATTTTATGGTTTAAAATAGTGTCTTAGGCAAATGTCGACCTTCGCTATCCACACACTGCCGCATACGTTTTCTGAAGTTTTCATGACCTCTAACAAGCATGTCGACTGGTATTCTGACAATTTCAGCCTCAATATTGTTAATTAGGTCTTCCAAGGTATTGGGAGGTTGATATACGCCTTCGACTTCAGGAAACCCCAAAGGAAAAAAATCGCATGGGGCTAAGTCCGGTGAGCGTGCCGGCCAGTTTACATCACTTCTCTAACAGGTAATCCGTCCAGGAAACATTCGGCTCAAACAGTTCATGGTAACCCTCGCTGTGTGTGCAGTGGCACCATCCTGTTGGAACCATTTATCCTCTAATTGCATTGCGTCAAGAGCCGGCAGCTCATCATGAAGAATCCGGTGGAGAGAACGGTTGGAAATGTCAAGAGCAAGTGATTGCTCCTGAGCAGAGCGTTTCGGAGGTTGCAGTACTGCTGCTCTAACTCTATCGATGATTTGTGTTGTTGTAATCCCACTGTCATGTCTCCTTCGTTCACATTAGAGCGTATGGAAACCGGCCAGTACGTCACGACTTTAAGCCCTAAAAATGGAGTAAAACTAGATGCAAGCTTTGATGAGCTATAACTCGTAAGCCAGACGAATTTCGGAAAATACACCTTAAGCCATTGTATTGAAAATACACAGGCAAACATTTTTCTCTTGCACAATTTTTGACCTAGCTATGACCCTTCATGGTGTTTTCAGAGGTCAAACTTCAAATTAGAGTCAAAATTTAAGGCTAAAAGTCGTGATGGACTGGCCGGTTTCCAACCGATTAAAAAAAATTGTACACGGATATTATTAACTAGAAAATGAGTGGGGAGCGGAAAGAATAACACTTTTCCATTTTACTATGTATTTCATGGGCGCTCTAGTATACATGACTCATTCCCTGCTGTTCTCAATGAAGTTACCCAAATTACAATTGATTGCCGTCCACGAACACGTCCGCGTGGGGGAACAGCGAATCGTAAACGAAAAGCACGCTGCACTGCAATGATCAAGTGAGCATTTGAAAAATACGCTTCCATACCAAAAGTACCTCTTCTCACGTGTCCAATGCATGATGGCAACTGAAAAGTAGACGAATGCAACACTCCCGTCAGCCACTATAAATTATGCACACTCTCCACTTTCTTCGACTAACAGTGCCGCCACAGCCTGCAGTGCAAAAAAGCAAATTACAGTGCACCACCCTGTATTAAAAAATTGAAACGAGTAATAATTGAAGGGTTAGGCGAACTGAGTGGTATGTATTTTAAAAACTCACAGCCATCACCATGTCGCAAAATCGAGCACCAATAAGCTTAACCATCCATACAAAAAACAATGTCCAATAACAGCTTCAGCCAAAAAGTTTCCACTTCGACGCTAAACACTCTGGCACGCACCACCAATTTAAACCGTCAAATTCACTTGACTGGCATGGTGATGGATACATAATCTTCCATATTGTGAGAAACCACAGTTTTCAATTTTTTTTCAAGAATTTAATAAACATTCAAATTTTGTATACAATTCAGTAATCATTTGGTGACCAAGGCGAGTGAAATTAGGGGTTGCTACGAAACACTCGTCCAAGTAGCAGCTTCCAATAATACAGACGGCCCAAACAAACTTAACGACTTTCTTGAGTGTTTGACCGTCAAATGCAGCTCCCCCTCTGTAAGGTCCCCACTTGCTGTAACAAATCTATGTTTGAAAACTTTTTCTTTTTATTAAAGAAACAAATTGTACCATTTTCCAAAAGTATAAATAGACATTTCATTTTGGCTGTAGTGTGCCCGTAACATGTCCTTGTAGCTTGTAGATTGTCTTTAAGTATCCTGTTCGAGGTCTACCTTTAAATATGATTTACGCTCGATATCTTAATTTGTTTTCACTTTCCTTTCATATTCCGCCAGCAGGGCTATAAATTTAAACATCAATTCAATTTGTTCATTTATTTATTTCCCTTCACTTTCTAATCACCCCTCAATTATCAGCACACTGGCGGTGAGGGGAGGATGATATTGCCGAGAGTAGCCGTCTCCGCCAGTGTCACGGTTTTACGACTCCATTTGTCAAAGTAATCAATTTTGAAATTTACCATTGATGCTATTTTCATTTTCACTTGCTGTATGTGTGTGTGAGTGTTGGTGTATGTGAGTTTCGCTCTTCCTTTAGACCTAGAAAAAGCGAAACACATGAAATGTCTTTGACTAATCGTCTGCATATCTTTCGGTTTTTGTTTTTCTCTGGTGTTTTTTTTCGCTTCCCCGCCAAATATTTGCCAAACCGTCGTCGTCGGTGTACTTCTGGTAATTACGATAAACAATCTTTGATCTTTTTTTGTGCTGCCTTTCATTTGCTGTCATTTTTGTACGGTGCAGAAAATGCTTCCATTCGATTTCACAGCATCATCAACGTCATCATAATCATCATTATTGTCAGAGTCATGCTCATCATCATCATTGTCATCATCATCGACACTTTGAAAAAATAAAACGAAGAGCTTCAATAACATTTCGCATGAGTATTGATATGCCCGCCCCAGTTTGCCTTTCAATTCCTCCTGCCCTTCCCGAGAATCACTATATCTGATGCCGGCTTGTGTTTGAACGAGAAAAAGGAATTGTTCAACTTATCGGAGCAAATAAATACAATTTCATACTCATTACTTGCAAAAGTAAGACACCCCAGTGGCAAAAGGAAGGCGTATGCAAGGCCTTCGAAAAGGTTTCCCTACGGCCTGTGTAGACTGACGAAAACTAGTAGATTTACAGGTCAAATGTGACAAATGGCTGGCATCGCTGTTTTTATACCCTGCAAAATTGATTAAGAGTCCAGATTAAGACAAAGCCACATATAGGTTCATTCGATTTTTATGTTTTTAGCTCTAGCAGCCACATATTACATCTAATATTGATGATATTTAGCACGAGCTGATTTTTTAGGCCAACAAAGGACATTATTGGCATTTAAGCAAAAAGGTTCTCATGAAGATATATCTGCATATGTTCATCCTATGTTTCTATTTTTAGCTCCAGTCCAATCTTGATTGGATTTGGAACAAATTGTTTCCATATGCCAAGTAGGGACACAGTTGAAATTTGAAAACATCAGTTCAAATTAAAATATAGCTCCATGTATGTAAAACCAATCTTGATAAAATTTGGCACCAGTTAGTTTTTTGGACCCAGGAAGAAGGTTGTTCAAATTTAAGAAATTCGGTTATGATGTAGCGGTAGCTCCCACACCTACTTGGTCTTTGATTTTGACAAAATGTTATACATTAGTTCACTTTGGTGTTCTAAACAAAACACAGTCTGTGCAGCAGAGTATTGCAAATGATCCATCTGTCTCAACTCGTCGCCGTTCCTCCCAATTGGCTATACCCAGAACAACATTACAAGGAACCTTAAAGGTGGATCTTAAGCTGTATCCATACAAAGTTCAAATTGTGCAACAAGATGGAGCCACTGCGCATACTGCTAGGCAAACTATGCACATGCTGCGTGAAATTTTTGGTGGACGCATAATTTCAAAAAATTCAGATTTCCCTTGGCCTCCTCGTTCACCAGATTTAACTGCGCCCGATTTTTTTTTATGGGGATATTTAAAAGACAAAGTGTATGTTACCAAACCACAGACACTTGGACAGCTCAAGCAGAATATTCGAGACGAAATACGGTGCAGCAACCAGAAACATCACGCCGTGTAATGCAAAATGCGCTAAAAAGAGCCAATGTCTGTATCGAGCAAAATGGTGGTCATTTCTCTGATTTTATATTTCATACCGAGTCACGTTAAATTTCCATAAAATGTATTTAACATATAAAAATAAATCATTTAAAAAAACCCGTTATTACAAGAGTTATACGTGTTTAACATCACTAGGTCTCATTTGGGTCACCCTGTACTTTTATGATGATTTCGGGTCCGTGACAACCCTCTTCAGAAAGCCTTGCTGCAATTGTTGAAAGTAATATCGAACTTTATAAGGCCAGGCTCTCCCCAACCGAATGAGAACTACTGTTGTAAACCTTACTTTTCCAGTTTTCTTCACACAATTGCCCACGAAAATACAACTTACTTTTGCCACCACTAAAGAGACTCCACATCGAGAGCCAATCAGAATTCTAAAAATTACAGCTCGGTCAATATAAAAGATGGCACTGGGAATTTGATTCATGTTACACGCAGAGAAAAAACATGGTTACTACATGGTCACGGCAATAATAATATGTTCTCCGCAATAAAAGTATGTTCGTCGCAACCATAGCATTGTTAACCGAATTTAGTTTTGACAATAGTATAATTGCTGCAATATTAATATTGTTGAAATGTAACAATAGTATTATTGTCAAATTTAAAAATGGAAATATGGTTATAGCAACAATATAAATATGGTTGGTGCGTCAAAAGTATTGTGTTTTGCGTTTTATGTTAACAATAATATGACTGCGGCAATCAAACTGTATGATTGTAATTTTTCTTCATTTAAATATCCTTTTAAGAACAAATGTTATTGGTACGGATCTAATGCAATAATAGTATTTTTTTTATCGAAATTAAAATTTTTAAACAAGCTGCTTTGGCTTTTTTTAAATAAAATATTTTTAATAAGAACGCTTACGTTTATTTAAACTTATAATTTCTACTGTGAAATAAATCACTGCTATTATTTTGAATTTAATATATTTTTGAATAATTTTCATAGTTTAAATCTATTGTCGGCAACTTAAACAAATTCTAATAAATTATATTGCGGATCATAGTACAATTGTGTGTGATCATACCATGGTTGTAGGGATCATAACATGGTTGCGTGTGAATAACACTATGGTTGTGAGGATCATACTATGGTTGTATGTGAAACATACTATGGTTGTGAGGATCATGCTATGGTTGCGGAGATCATAGTATGGTTCAGTGTGAATCATACTATAGTTGTGAGGATCATAGTATGGTAATGTGGGAATCATACTATTGTTGTGAGGATCATAGTATGGTTGTATTTGAATCATACTATTGTTGTGAGGATCATAACATTGTTGTACCACAACCATATACCCAACAATAGTACTATCCTCTTCGAATATTGTCACCACAACCATACTTTTTTTTCTGCGTGTAAAGGTGTGGTTGCGAGTTATCTGAATACTTATATTTTGTAGCCACGCTTTAATTTTTAAAGTTATAAATTTAAATGTGCAACGGTCTCCACAATACTTCTAAACACTCTAAAATTAGAAAACTACATTTTTGGTTCCATTTAAGACTTATGCGGATTTTTTTATTTTCTTTAGAAATATCTACAAAAGGCCATAAAAATGCATTAAAAATGTTAATATTCGAAAAAATTACAGTTTTCCGTTTATTTTTCGGGTAATATATTTTTTTTAATACGGTGTAAATATTAGGTTGGTTCAAAAAACTAAACAAACACATGCATGTGAAACATACTTTGGATGTGAGGCATAATATTGTTATGGAGAGCTTACTATGGTTGTGGGGATCATAGTATGATTATGTGGGAATCATACGATTCACTGCATTATACTTATATTTCTGGTCTACGCAACACGCAGATGGCGCCAGCATCTGAAATGTTCAATTAGAAAGTTTGACATTTTTTAGCATAAACGTACTTAGAACGTTTTGGCGTACGACCATCATTTGTGTTGTTTACAATGACTTGAAAAAATCCATTTGGCAAACAAATGTAAATAACGCGTGAACATTTTCTCTTGTCGTGGATTATCACGACAAGAGTGCATCGATGAACTTAAATCTTTAAATGGCGATGAAGCACCATCCTATAGCACTGTGAAAAACTGGTTTAATGTATTCAATCGTGGCCGACGCTCGCTCAAAGACGAAGGCCGAGAAGGTCGTCCAAAAACGGCCGTTGTGCCAGAGAACATTGATGCCGTGCGTGAACTGATAATGCAAGATCTTCATGTGATATACCGTGACATAGAGGCATCTTTGGGCATTTCTCGCACCAGCCGTAAAAATGGTTTGTTTTCGTTGTGTCCCGCACAATTTGACAATCGCTCAAAAAAGCCTCGTGTCGATTGCTGCAAAGAAATTATGAAAAAATGCAATCGCGGTGCTTCAAAAGACGTTTATAAGATCGTCACTGGTGACGAATTATGGATCTATGGGTATGAGCCCGAAACGAAACAGCAATCGACCGTGTGGATCTTCGAAGACGAGCCAAATGCAACGAAAGTTGTATTTGGCACTTCGAAGCAAATAGTCGCCTGTTTCTTCGGCAAAACTGGTCATGTGGCTTGAGCAACGTAGGGCGGTCAATTCTGAGTGGTACACCGCAATTCGTTTGCCTAAAGACTTCGTAGAAATTCGGAAAACGAACAAAAGAAGACGAATCATTGTGCACTATGACAGTGCGAGCTCTCACACATCGACTCAAACCAGCGCCTTTTTGACCAGCAAAAACGTTGAATTGACGAGTCATCCGCCGTACAGCCCTGACTTGGCAACCAATGACTTCTTTTTATTCCCGCACATCAAGAAAAAAATGCGTGGTCAACGATTTTCGTCGCCAGAAGATGCTGTTGAAGCGTTCAAAAACCATGTTTTGGAGGTGTCTCAATCGGAGTGGAAAAAGTGCTTCGACAATTGGTTTGACCGCATGCAAAAGTGTATAGATCATGCTGGAGAATAATTTGAAAAACAAAACCATTTTTCATGATAAATATTCGCATTTTCATTATTAAGCCATAAACATGTAAAGCAGCCCGCGTACTAGGGTCATAATAATTTTGTACCACAACCATATTTCAAACAATTGTATGATTATCTTCGAATATTGTTATTCCAATCACACTTTTTTCTTAGTGGAGTTGGAATTGGAAAATATGAAAATATACTTTCATGTATGTTCAACCGATTTTACCGAAAACAATAAAATTTGTTCACAAATTCGATCTTGACATAAGTTTAAAAATCTCTGTAAATTTATATTTTAAGTGGGCTTTAATATAGGCGGGCACGTACGACTTTTCCTTTTTTACTAGTTGTTATAAAAAATCATCGAGCACGAAAACTACTACTAGGTCCATGGGAGGCTTAAGGACCTGTTTTTTTGGAAGGGGTCCAAATGGAGTCTATAGGACATATTCAAACTGACCTAAACGTTTCCAGGTCGTTTTTCCATAAAAATACTCTAAATGGTTAGGATCATTAAATTTTGTATGTTGAAAAAACGAGAACTATGTCCTTAGAAAATATTCAGGACGCATTTTACTTTAGTTGCATCAACATTCAGGGGTTTCCCAAATATGTAGGCTATTGTGTTGGTTACTAGTAAGAAAAGGAGAAAAAGGAAGTAATTTTTAACACCTAAGCTGGAAGTCTGTTCCATGCACACACTTAGAGAACAGAATGCTTTTCATTACCAAATATTTTGCCAACCGAATGCTGGTGGGCTCATGTATTCATCGCTACCACCTTATGTTGATTGGGTATACGGCAATTTTCAGTTGAGGGAACTGACGCATTGGTTTAAGCAGCAAAGTATCGGTTACACTAACTTTTTAAGATGATTATTGAAACTGAATTTGCACAGATATACGTCGTTGTGATAAACTGTTGATTAAAACTAATTTTTGAATTCCGTTGCCACGGCCACGACCATTTGTCAGCTGAACCAACTAATTTAAATTATCGCTCATATATTTAAGTAAAAAATATAAAAGTTCAAATACAACAAGCAATGGGTTTTATGCCAAAAAAATGCTTATTACTCGTATTATAGAAACTTTTAAATCTTATTGTGGAAAAATAATATAAATTGTAATATATTTTCAATAAATAGTGCTTAACCAATATTTTGTAGTAACTAGAACCGATAAATTATAATAGGGTTTGTATTCTAGTGTTAAGATAGCCAATAGTTTGGTTCAACAGTAATCTAAATGGGGTTTGGCTCCTACAAAGAACTTATCTGTTGCCACCAACAATTATATACGTACACACAGAAAAAAAATTTGCTGGAAATCGGTTGGAACTACAATGATTCGGTTGCAACATAGGAATTTTGGTTGTAATTACCTCATCTTTATTATCGTAATGGATATTCGGTTCGAAATACTACATGATCTACATGATAATAAAAACGATCATAGTACTGTACTCACACTTATTGATCGGTCATACCGATGACATGCAAAAATGTATTTAGTTACCACAACTGGTGGTTGTGGCAACCAATAATTTTGCAAACATTCTGTTGTTGTAACCAAGTATTAGTGATAATAACAAAACTTCATCATAACCAAAAACGGGCTGTTAAATGGTATTTTTTTTAAAAATAAAATAATTCGATTTGACTTTAAGCCAATCGATTAACCAAATTGTTTTCCAGTAAAAATCATCCAATAACTTTTTTACTTTCTACACGTCATGACCCTCCATATGAGTACTTAAATTATGTAAGCTAAAAGTTTTTTGCCTCTGAGTACAAATGATTTTTTTTTTCTGAACAAGTGTGGATTTTACGATCCAAAAATCTCTCTGTATGTTAGGATACTTGGTATGTTGCACCGACTTACAATCGGTGTTACTGATGGTCTACTTAAGGTGCATGTTACCTTAATCATTTTGTTGGCAAAAAAAAATCTATTGTCGAATCTCTTCTTTATGTATATATATATTGATTCTTTTAGTTCCTAGAAGGTGCAGAAGGCCTAAACAAAGGCCAGTCCTTCTATTTGATACTAAATTCTCAATTCTATCCAGCGTTTGCCTACTTGCGATGTCTCTAGCTCCAACCGCATTCGCCAGGCATAGGCAAATTGATAACTCAAAGTAAGATTGGTCGTTTATTACGTAGCCTCGAAAGTTTAAGCACAAACGGGTTTAATTTGTGTAGTCTAAAGCTGTGCGACCTCAAATCGGCAGAGACATTTGTGTGGGGTATAGCCCCCAAAACATGAACTACGAGGGCGGTTCGGAAAGTTCTTAGCCTATCAATGAAAGAAATAGTTAGTTTTTCAAAAATATTTTTATTTTTCAATATAACCTCCTGAAACTTCAATACACTTTGTCCAACGCTTATCTAGCAATTCTATCCCTTGATTAAATAGTTTTCCTCAAGGTCTTCAAAATAGTGGTTTACAACTGTAATTGCATCTTCATTTGAGGTTTGGGAACAGGTAAAAGTCACTGGGGGCTAAATCAGGAGAATAAGGTGGGTGGTCAAGCAATTCGTACGTTAATTCGTTGATTTTAGCCATTGTTAAAACACTCTTGTGCGCTGGTGCGTTGTCTTGATGAAAAATTATTTTTTTGTGTTGTAAGCCAGGACGTTTTTCCTGAATTTATACATTTAATTGATCTAAAAGGTTGGAATAGTACTCTGAATTTATTGTTTTGCCCATTGCAGATAGTCAATCAATAAAATACCTTTGAAGTCTCAAAAAACCGTTGCCATAACCTTACCAGCCGATTGAATTGTTTTTGCCTTCTTTGGGGCACTTCCTCCAGCTTCAGTCCATTGTTTGGATTGTTCTTTTGTCTCTGGAGTATAGTGGTGGATCCATGTCTCATCAACAGTTATGAACGACGCTTTAAGTCCATTTTATTTCGCTGAATCCAAACAAGCTTGAGAAATGTTCATTCTTATGCGTTTTTGGTCTACTGTTAACAAGTGCGGCACCCATCTTGCAGAAAGCTTTTTCATCTGTAGTTCTTCATGCAAAATTAAATGGACTCGATCATTTGAGATGCCCATGATATTATCTATTTCAAGCACTTTTATTCGTCGATCATTTAATACCATATCATGCACTTTGGCTACAATTTCTGTTGTTGTTGCTGTTTTTGGACGTCCACTACGTGGTTCATCTTCAATGCTTGTACGACCACGTTTAAATTCAGCAACCCAATTTTTTACTGTTGCATATGAAGGAGCACTTTCACCTAACACATTCACCATATCATTATGAATTTCTTGTCCCGATAAACCTTTTTTATGTAAATATTTTATGACACCACACATTTCTAATTTTTCCATTGCAAAAAAAATCGCGGATGCGTCTTTTGTGAACACCTGTTTCTATATGAAGGAGTTGCCAGATCGAAACAAAATTTAACATTTTTTCATAGCAGAGATGGAAGATTCCAAACACTTATCTTTTTTCTCTTTATACCGCGCTTCTTGTGCTAGGCCAAGAAGTTTCCGAACCGCCCTCGTACTATGGTCGAATTTTATCATCAGCAGATACGTGTTGATTTCTGGTTCCACTATATGCGATATCGTACGTTGTATGTGGATTTCTGAGCATCAGGTGCCGAAACCGGGAGTTCTCTGTGTATTATATGAAAACATAAACCAATACGGTCCACATTCAAAAGGGTACGTCCTCGACCCAAGCCTAAAAAATGTATCAAGTTTCATCGAAAGTGGTTTATATTTGCGACAGGTTCTTTGACTACAGCGATAGTTGGACAGACGCACATACATCGCTCTATGGAATCCGATATAGAATCGATCGGTAAAATTAACATGGTATGGGGTATACAAATAAAATTAATAATCTTAGATCGGATAGTGTTATTCGTGTGTGAGGTACTAGAATAAGCGACACTTGGAATTCCAATTTTTTTAACCTGGTGCATCTCATTTTTTTTCTATCTATAAAGTACTCACTTAATCATACTCGTATGTACGAATACTACAAGTCGGTAGTTTTGCCCATAAGTGCCGTTTTATGGGCCCTTACGGCCCGAGGGTCAAAACAAGAATTCCAGCCAAATATCCAATAATAACTTTATAAACTCTGGAAAATTTTAAATGTCCTTACATCATATAAAGGTTTACCTAATTTTCCTTTAAACATATTAAAAATCTAAGAAAAGAACTTAAAATCTGTGATTATATATTTTACTTGCTGTAATATCTATTGATAAAAACTCAAACCTGTTCATATGTACAAACCCATGTAAATAAAGATGAATTAATAAATAAAAAAATAAATGTCCTTACCCGGCTTTAAACCCGGGTAATTCTCTTACTACACATCAAACCACAAAAAACCCCAAGCTTATTTTTCGAAGTCTGACAGAAATGTATTGGCTCTAGAAGAGTCTCATGACAGTTCCTTCATATAAAGGCCTTAGTGAAATACCCTCTGAAATGCTTACTCACACCCCGCCAAACATGCATATCGACTCATACACACTCTCACTGACACATTGAACATTCCTTTCATTTCTGGGCAAGACATCAAGTGCATGTGCGAGTGAGTGTGAGAGTTTGAAAACAAAGCGGAAGGAAATACAATCAGCGATGGAAAAATGAGAAGACAAAAACAACTGTACATGCTTACATGTGTGTCTGTCTCTCTATGTATGTCTGTCTGTACGATTGAGTACTCCTCGTATACCGATACCTCAAATCCACATTTCATTCAAACATTGCAAGTAATCGCAAGTTCCTTTTTTTACAGGAAATGAAAGCGAGGAAAACGCAAATAGAGAGATGCAAACAAAAAATAAAAAGGAAAAACATAAAAAAAACAATAGTAAGACTTTTCTGGGTACTGGGTCGTATGGAGTCACGGGGGTGGGGTAATAAAGACAGATTTCATGGAAAAGAAATTCTTTTTTTTGAGAAAAAAAAATAATTTTTTCTAAAGATTGAGTAAAAACACACGAAAGCTTTACTTTTTGGACGGCGTTTTTTCGAGGCAGTTGTTTGTAGCTCACTTGGCTACATTCTAGCTGTTTATAGTTTTCGTTCTGGCTATAGTTAATGCAAGATACACACGAGGCTACCGTTGCAGCTACGAGTATATAGCCATGTTGAAGCAAAGCATATTTTTGCGACACATGAAGTATATTGAGGGTACATTTTTGAAGAACATTTTTTATGCCCTTTATGATTAAAAGGAACGGGTCAGGAATATGGCTATTTGCGAACTGAGACATGCATGGCCATTGGTGACGACCAGTAAATGGGGAAATATCAGGTCAGCTCTTATGGTTTATTAAAAATTTTTCGATGTGTGGATGAAACGCAAACATTTTCTCCTTAAATAATATCGAAAGAAAAATTAAATTTTGCCTTGTTTAGACCTTTAACATATATTTTTTCGATGGACATTTTTGCGACATACTTGTAGGATATAAAAGAATACATTATTGAAAGGACATTTTTCATGGGTCACCTTGTGAATCATGACCCGTCGTAAACTTCTAAGATAATCTAGTCATATCCGTCTGTCTGTGAAAAGCAAACTATAGGTCGTTTTATAACCAGGCTTCCTTTAAAAATCGGAACCCTGAACTTAAAAAGACAATTTCTTATGAGATATGGCGGTGATATATGGAACATATGTGACGCGCAAAATAGAAAGGAACCTAAGGTTAAAAAACAGTTTTGTTCAGGAGAGCCATTTTAAAGATACGGTCCCATTCTATTTGCGCTTAGAATCGTCGACTTCACATTCACAAAACGCGCATATCTCTGGGAGGGAACACTTTTGGGGCATGGGGTTGGTCTCATTCGATGATCAGATGTTATCCACATCAAAAAAAAAGTGAAAAGTTGATGAAAACTTTTGTTCAGGATAGCCATTTCAAAGATTAGGTCCCTTTCTATTTGCGCTTACAATCGTCGACTTCACTTTCATAAAACGCGCATATATTTGGGAGGGAACACTTTTGGGGCATGGATCGGTCTCATTCGATGCTCAGATGTTGTCCACATCAAAAAAAGAAAAAAAAATGAAAATTAATTTTTTTACCCTGAGGTCCCTTTCTCAATGCGCGGAATAGTGGGCGTGGGCTCGCTTTAAAAATCGGACATAAGGCTGAAGTAATAGAACGAATGATTGTAGTATAGAATAATAGATATGTAATGTGTACAAATGGGCGTGACCCTGCCCATAAAACCCTAAAGGCTATATGACGTGAAGTAATAAATAAATGACGATAGAAGTTGTTGTATATTATGCTGGTATTGAAAGAAACACACCCTGATTAAAATTGTTTATAAAAATAATACACTCTATTGTAATTCCTTTTGCAACACCCCCGATGTATTGATGAAAAAACCATAAAAAGTAAAGGGTGGTTACATTTTAAGCGCCGATGTTGATTTTGAATAAAACACAAATTATTTAAGAAATTATTGTCATTTTTTTTATAATGATAATATTGGTATGGCTCAATTATGTATGGAACAAAATATCGGCGGAATGGCCGCCGCAACCTCGGCGGCACACCTCCATCCGATGGGCAAAATTTTCGATGATGCTGAGGCATAATTGAGGTTCTATGCCGTTAACGTGCCAAATTATCTCATCCTTTAGCTGTTGAATTGTTGCTGGCTCATCGACGTTCACCCTCTCTTTCTAATAACCCCAAAGAAAGAAGTCCCACGGTGTCAAATCACATGATCTTGGCGGCCAATTAACATCACCACGACGTGAGATAACACGTTGATTGAATTTGTCGCGCAAAAGAGCCCTTGTTTCGTTAGCTGTGTGGCAAGTGGCAACGTCCTATTGAAATCACATATCGTTCACATCCATATCTTCCAATTCGGGCCAAAAAAACTTCGTTATCATCTTACGATAGCGAACACCATTCACAGTAACAGCCTGACCGGCCTTATTTTGGAAAAAATACGGCCCGATGATGCAGCCAGCACTGGGTTGGTGCAACCAGTCACTTTTTGTTGGTACATTGTTTTTTCGACAGTCACTCTTGGATTATCATTCGCCTAAATGCGGCAATTTTGCTTATTGACGAATCCACTGAGGTGAAAATATGCCTCATCACTGAAGATGATTTTCTTCAAAAATTGATCATCCACTGTTGCCCAATGCCTGATTAACTTTACGCGTTGCTCGCTTGCGTATCTTTCCACGGTTCAAATTGAGTTAGTCTGAAATTATGAAATATCAAATGAAATGCAGAAATAAAACTAGACGTTTAGGTATGGCTCACATTCAACATCGGCCCTTAAAATTTAACCACCCTTTATAAACAAACATTATCGGTGCCAGTAAAATTCTTAGACGATCTAGGCAAGTACGTCTGTCTTTGTGTGAGTTCAAAGCACGATAGCGGTCAAAAAATTAAGCTACACACGAAACAAAAACAGTTGGAAATCGGTCCGAACTACAAATATTCGGTTGGATTAACATACTTTCAGTTACAACCACGAACGGTATTGATGGTTCATGCTTAGACTTGCCAAAAGATGGTAGCCACAATAATATTACGACTCTTCTCAGCCTTGTTCAATTAAACTAATCATTTAAGTATTGATCTTTTAAAATAAAATCAGAATATTTTCAACATAAAAAGGATACTTTCGATCTTTAAAAAAGAAAAATTAATTAAATAATTTATGTTCAGAATGGAAACCATAATCGAAAATCACGGGCGTGAAATATTAAAAATTTTTTCAACTATTTTTTTTAATAACCTACAAAATATGACCTATATAAAGTGGAAGCTGAGATATAAACTAATATGTCCGCGTCTAAAATCATTTCACAGCGACACATAACCGCTAGGTCTGCAAAAATACAGAAAATTTCACACCATAAGGCTACCAAAAGCTGTAAAATGACCATAATAGATTAACTAAATGAGGAGAGTAGTCCACCGTAAGTCAAGCTACATAATGTGTAATTGACTACGCAGGCTCTGTTGTCCATAACACTTACAGGGGTTTGACCTTATCTATCTGGTATCTACATTTGTCTTTGACTGACAATTGTCCCTATCTCAGCACGACGAAGATTTGTCCCTATCTTACGACTACCGAGATTTGTCTCTATCTAATTACCACGGAAATGTGTTCCAATCTTACCACCACGATGATTTACTCCTTTCTAACCACGATGGAGATTTGTCCTTATCTAACCCCTACTAACATTTGTCCTTATCTTAGCACTAGGCAGATGTGTTTTATATTTTATCCCATCTGTAGCCAAGACTTTAAGCATTCATTTGAGGTATTGTGTGTCACATTCATCCTTAAGTAGCCGTAATTAAAGTTTACTTACTTAAATAATTTATCCTACTCAGCTTTATCTTAAAATTTTTTGACACCTTTAAACCAAAACTGAATTTTCTTGAGAAACTTTAGCAATTGTATTCATAAAATTGTCCCACTTGTCCATAACATTTTATTTGATTCGAAATTAAAACCCATGTTTAAAGATAACCTGCTTATTTTTCAAAATACAGAATTAATATTTTTAAAACGTTATAAATAAAACTCAATAGAAAGAACTTTAATATTTCGCTCAGATAACCGAATACATAAAATATATCCTATAGATGGCCCTGTTAACAAATGCTTATGGTAATGACAAACGAATTCAAAGAATTCGTATTGGCAATAATGTTTAACAACAACTAATATATGTACAAGTTCAGGTCCTATAGTCATATATAATCATGAACATAGTTAGGGCTACCGATACTTTGTCTACCGGTACTGGCAATTCCCACTACTGAAAATGGCTGAGTACCTAATCAACATTCGGTTGTAACGACAGAATATATGGATGTTACGTGCACCCACCATTACTCGGTTAAAAGAAAATTAGGTTGTGGCAAATCTGTTTACATTGTGTAGGATCCTGAAATTTTGTATGATGATAGCTCATGGTTATAATCTGCACGAAGAAAAAAAGTATTGTTGGGGTAACAATATTCGAAGAGCGGGGTAACAAATATCGAGTACCATTGTTGGGTATATGGTTGTGGCACAGCAATATTATGATACTTACAACAATGGTATGATTTACACACAACCATACTTTGATTCCCAAAACAATAATATGGTCTTCGCGACAATAGTATTATTCACACACAACCTTACTATAATCACAACAAATAACACTCAACCATACTGCGATCCCCACAAGCATATTATGATACACACAACCATAGTATTGTTTACATACAACCATAGTATGATCCTTACTACCGTAGTATGACTCACAGGCATCCAAGGTTTGCTCCATTGAAACACAGTATGATCCCAGTCAACCTTACTATGATCCCCAAAATTATTTTTATGGATTGGATTAGGGCGTTATTGAACAATAGATGTTTTACTAAAATAAATTATTTAAAAATACAATAAATTATGATGTGATTTATTAAACGGAAGAAAAAATCCGTTTGAAAAATGTAAGTGTTTTATTTATTAAAAATATTTCGTTTATACAAAACAAAAGTACTTTAGTTTATTCTAAATAATAATAATTTTCATTTGAAAGGTACTACTATTGCGTATGATTCGTAACAATAATATTGTTCTAAAATGCATATTTAAATTCAGAAAAATTACTATTTTGCCGGTATGATTGCCGAAATCATATCATTGTCACCACAAAACCAAGGAAACAATACCTTTTCCCCACCAACCATATTTATATTGTTGCCACAGCGATATTTTCAATTTAAAAATTTGGCAATATTGATTGCTATTGTTACGTTTTAATTATATTAATATTGCCACAATCATACTTTTTATTGTCAAAATGAAATTCAAAGAACATTGATATGGTTGAGTCGGATATACATTAATTGCAGAGAACATACTGTTGTTGCCCTGACATTATAGTAACCATTACTTTCTCAGCGTGTGTTTAAGATTGTAAATAGGTAAAGTTTTACTTTTAGTAACTAACGCTACCTCGGATAAAGTTTTGATTTTAGTTTTTGCTTAACAAAACATTACTTTTTGTAAACGAACATCGGCATGAATCAGTAGTTTTAGTTGCACGGCACTTCATATTTCAAAAAGTGCATAGTAGCCGTATGGTTAAAACAGGCGATCTCAGTTGGAAGTATCTAGCCCTTTTCGTTTGAACTGTTAAAATAAAAAGACTGGCGGACAGTGCTAGATCGTCTTAAAATTTAAGGACGATCGATAATGTAAAGTGTTGGGTAATTACTCCTTGGGGTTATTAGGTATTCGCATTATTTAATTTAATGTTACTAATACCCGTAGAGGAGTTTCTGTCCAAAGAATGCATAAAACTAAAATAAATTTCTTGCAAAACTTCATAGCTTATAATTATTTTGTTGTCTTGGTCAAGTATTATTTAATTTTTTAAGCTATTTCGAAGTAAGTTGGTGTCAATAAAAATTGTTTTTATTTTCCTCTTCCCGAATTTCATCAATCATAATTTGTTAACTATCGCAGAAGGTCTTACTTTAACTTCGACAAGGGTATTGTCATACTTCCCATTTTCCCTAGTACAAATAAATCTTCCCAGCTTTTTCCACACTTCTCCAAATGTTGCACTATGTTACCGAAATAATGGCTTAATGAACCATTTAATGTTAAAAGTCTACAACGGGTCCACCAATATTCGCACAACATTAAACGTCTGTATTCATGATTGAAGTTAAACAAACAAACTTTAACAGTGGATATGAGATTTGGGAAAATAGTGTAACCAAAGTCGTTTTAGGCCATTACTCAATTAACAAACGTATTCCCTTTCATTCCAGCCTCTAATCTAATGGCATCTGGAAGAGCAACCGAGACGTCTCAACGTAGCATTAGGGGAAGTTGTTCTAGAAGGCGCATTTACTTACACATACAGAAAATGCTTTCCTATTGCTCTGTTACCTTCTTCTATTTCATTATCATCTGCTTCTTTTTATGTTGTCCTTCAATTCTATTATTCGTATGTACTTCTTTGTCCCTGCCGCTGTCTGTCTGCTTTGACTTTGTGCATGTGCGGGAATGATTGGTAAATCTCAATTTTTTTTAACTGAATTTTTTTCAATTTAACCTTAACTGAATTTTTGCAGAGTATTGTAATACTGTGGTGTTAAATCATTTTTTGTTTTAGCTCTAATAGGTTAATGAGTACGCGCTCGAATCTCTCTTAAATGAACAAATAAGTCCAAATTTTGTATACGGTTAATGGTGGTCCCTTCAATAGAACCTTTTATCCCACTGGGCCGATTTCTTCCATTAACAATACCAGACAGCCATTATATACCCGAAGAAAAAAGTATGGTTAATTTAGCTATATTCGAAGATCATCATACTATTGTTGTGGCACAAAAATATTATAATCCTCACAACAATAGTATTATTCACACACAACCATACAAAGATCCCCACACCAATATAATGGTCCTCACAAAACTAGAATTATTCACATACAACCATACTATTCCGCACAACCGTATTATGTTTCACACTCAAACAGAGTATGATCTTCACTACTATAGTATGTTTCACATACACTCACAACCATAGTATGACTTAGACACAACCAAGCTGTACTTCGTACAACCATATTATGATGCAACTCAATCAACTGTTTTGAAAAAAATTAATTAACGTATAAAAAGTACAATTATTGCGTAAGATTCGCAACAATAAAATTGTTCTAACAAGTTGTTCTAAGAAAAATTACTATTTTGCCGTTATGACTGCCGTAATCATATATTTGTTTACGTAAAACCAAAAAAAAACAATACTTTTGTAGCACCAAACATATTTACATTGTTGCTGCAACCATATTTTCATTTTTAAATTTGGTAATAATACTATTGTTACATTTCAACAATATTTATATGGTCTCAAGCATATTAGTGTCAAAATGATGTTCAATTAACAATACTATGGTTTCGTCGAACATAGTTTAATTGCATGGAACATACTATTGTTGCCGTGACGATAAAGTAACCAATTATTTTCTCTGCGTGTGGTTGAACGCTATAGTGGTTTCTGAAGGCACACAAACCGACAAATCTGGCCAGCCTTCGCTCTAAGAGTTTTACGATGATCAATAACCAAGTGCAACCAAAAAGCATGATGTTAAAATGTTTAGGAAGTGATGCTATTTTTCGTATAGGTCTTGCCGAGTACAACAAAAATCGTTTTAAGAAATTTCGCAAACTTTAAAAATTATATTTTCGGCCAAGTTGAAAAATGGTGAACAAATTTTTAAAATAGCGTATTCTTAAATAAAACATATATAGTGGTCGAAAAGAGAAAGGTTGATTATTAACTAAGCTATAGCCTTCGATTTCGCAAATGTACTACTAAACGGGATTTTAACCGGATTTCCA
Organism: Hydrotaea diabolus; assembly: GCA_963513945.1. Taxonomy (NCBI): domain Eukaryota; kingdom Metazoa; phylum Arthropoda; class Insecta; order Diptera; family Muscidae; genus Hydrotaea; species Hydrotaea diabolus. The sequence continues at coordinate 155,841,832 of OY740718.1, forward strand.
GATATTGGGGGCGTTTGAAATTTCACAACCCGATTAAATTTTACTTGAAAAGACCTTCAAGAAAAATAATATGACTTTTCAGAAATTTTAATACTCTCCAATGTATAAGTAGTATGAGAGTATATTTAAGTTGATCTTTCGTTTGTAAAAACTCAAAATGCTTATCCTAGTATGATCGCCGTGAAATTCTACGGCGATATAGCCATGTTCGTCTGTCTGTTGAAAGCACAATTAAATCCAAACGAAAAGAGGTAGAGGACAGAGGCTTACCAGGTACTTTATATATTTGAACAGGTATTAACCGGCTCAAGACCTCTTGTACGAGGATCTATATTAATATATATATATATATATATATATATATATATATATATATATATATATATATATATATATATATATATATATATATATATATATATATATATATATATATATATATATATATATATATATATATATATATATATATATATATATATATATATATATATATATATATATATATATATATATATATATATATATATATTTTGTCAGATTATTATTAATTTTATTATTTTAATCAGCGATCAATAATCTTAACGCAAACGCATAAGTGATGAAGCTGAATTTCATTGGAATGGCTTTGTAAATAAGAAAAACTGTAGGATCTGATGTTCTGAATTTCACCCTATTAGGTGTACAGTATGACAAGTACAGGATCACAGCTATAAATATCATAGGGCCTTACTTCTTCAAGACTGAAGATGGATGTGCTGTAACCATAAACGGAGAGCGGTATCGGTTTATGATAGAACATTTATTACGTCCTGCTTTTGAAATCAGAACTGAGATCTGGTCTCAGCAGGATGCCCACACTGCCCGAGACACAATTGAACTTTTAAGTTAAATTTTTGGAGAGCGAATAGTTTCCAGGAATTCGGAAATTAATTGGCCAGCGCGATCGCCAGATTTGTCAGCACTTTTTTCTTTGGAGTTATTTGAAGGAGCGAGTATATGTGAACAAGCCCGAGTAAATCCTTTAACTCAAGGCCAACATAGTTGCAGAAATGCAAACGCTACAGACACAAATTTTGAAAGATGTTATGGATGCATTGTGAAGCTAATATAAGGGTCATTTAAGTGCCATCATTTTCATTTTGTATATTACTTATATAATCTGAGAAAAAAGCAAGTAAAAAATGTTAAGTTTGACTGTGCCGAACTTTGGATACCCTCCACCAGGTTCCCAAATAAAACCAAATTTGGTACGGAAGTGTGTTCTATATAGAAATCGTTATGAGCAAAATTTCATTTCGATAGGTCAAGCTTTTGGTGAGTTATCGTCATATTATTTCTCAAAGCCCATGAGACCGTTTGTGTGGGAGGTAACAGTAGGACTTTTCCGATCTCAACAGAATTCAGCGTAGAAGTATGTTGTATATAGAAATCTTGATGTGTAAAATTTCATTTCGATAGGTCAAGTTTGTGGTGAGTTATAGTCATATTATTTCTCAAGGCCCATAAGGCCGTTTGTATGGGACGTACAAGAAATGGTGGCCCAATCTTAACCATTTTTACATAGATGATTGCGCCTCTATTGAGATAATTATTTGCAAAATTTCAGTGATTTTGCTTAAGAAACTGGACGGATATTTCCAAATAAAAAACTAATTTTTATGAGGTAGTGTCGGTTGAGGGTCTCCAACACCAACTTCCCGTAGAGCTATATAGCCCATTTTAAATACCAACCATGCTAGGTTAACTACACATGTTTGTGTCAAATTTCAGCTCCCTAGCTGTTTTTATGTAGGCTCTATCTTGTTTTCAACAGACGGACAGCCAGACAATATGGCTACATCGTCTTAGAATTTTACGAGGATCAAAAATATATATACTCTTTGTTGGGTCTCCGATGATTATTTCAAGGTGTTACAGACAGAATGACAAAACTAATATACCCTCCATTGTATGGTGAATTAACGAAAAGTTATTAACCCCATGGTAACTTTTGACCTACCCTGTATAAGGTTTGTTTACGACGAAAACATATTTCGGAATCCCACCAATCCGAAAAACCTCTGTATTTTCGACCATGGTCGTAGATGGACATATTTTCATGAAATGAGCCTAAGAATAGTCTAGTGAAATATGTCCGAATGAATCACTTTGTGTACACGCAGATCAGTTGACCTATTGCAAGGCGGTAAAATACTGGATTTTTTCCAACCTGTCTGTAGCCAAGACTTCAAGAAATAATTTGAAATCTTCTGTATCTCATTGAACCTTTAGTAACCGGACACACATAGGATTAAAATTACAAACTTATTAACATTTCATAATCAGCAGAAGCTTCAAAATGTTTAAACTTCAAAACCAAAATGTAGTTCTAAGAAACAAACAAAATTTAAAAATAAAACTGGAGATTTCAAAAAAGTGTTTATAATTCTAAGAAAATAATTAATATTTTAAAATCCTTAAATAAAAAAATTAATAAAAACTCCAATAACAGAAGACATAACATTTTACCATCAGTTGGACTAACAATCTAACAAATGTTCATGGTAATGGCTACCGAATTCAAAGATTTCTTATAACCAACGATTTATAACAACCAATACATGTAAAGATTCCGATACCGATAATTTTTCGCTTCAACCGTCTACAGAAAATTGTTGTGTGCCCAATGTTGATTGGTTGGCAAAAAATCGGTTGTGGCAACAAATCTTTTTTCTGCGTTTACCAATAATGTTGATCTCTGTCAATTTAAACTCGGATCGACCCATTTACTGACAATTACTCGTACAGTGTACCTACCAACATTTGGTGGCACTGATGAAAACTTTATAGTTCATGCAACCCCAATCATTCAGTTGATAAACAAATTCAGTTGCGGCAACAAATCTGTTCTCTATGTGCGATTTACTTTAACCGCCCGTAACGCAATGCCCTGCCTGCTCTACAACTGTCTGTGTGTCGTAGCATTTTAAACTTTTGCTCAGTGGGATCTGACAAACTTTTTGTTTATCATCTTTCGCATTTCATCTGCTTGTCGTAAATGGATGTATTGGCTTTTGAGTAGGGATAGTTTATGCGGTGTCTGTCGAAGAAAATGCCCGAAAAAAGTGTGCCCTTAAGCAAGAAACATCTTAAATGTTGTGCTCGCATACTTGTAGATACAAAATATTTTCTTTTCTTCTCTTTCTGGTGAAACAGAGGAAAAACGAAAAAAGTTTAAAGTTTAGCTAACAGTTTTGGGGTTTTTTTTTCTGAAAAAGTTTTGCGTTTGGATTTCGGGGTCTGTTATTGTTGAAATGTTGCAAAGTTATTATTAACATAATGATGACATTGAATAGCACTTAAGATGGAAGATATTGCTGAGTCGTATTAGAGAACAGTAGGGATTCTTGGTGATTTCCTTTGCTCGCTCGCTTAGGAATTGCTGGCTGTCTGTATGTTTGAAAGTGCGACGAAACCACCAAATAAAGTTTAGCTATGACAGCAAACGGCTAAGCAAGGCAATCGGGGAAAAAAGTTTCAAAATTGTTACGATGGCTCTGATTGTGATCTTACGTTGTTTTGGAAGAGAAAAAAGTTAATTTAACTTTACGTCAAAAGACCATTTTTCCGTATGAGCTATAGTTTTGGATAAAATATATCGAATACAAAAGATTTCAGTAAATGCTTGAAAAAATAAATGGGATAACATTGTTGAGTCGAAGAGATAGCCTACACTGAAACAATTATGTTTGTACTATTTACGAAACATTCGTATTATTATGTTCTACGTACATTCTTCGTATTATTGACGATGTTTTTCGAACATTTTGTGTACTTAGTAGGGGCATAAAAACTGTTGAAACATTGAACACACCCATTTCAATAGTAGAACTGAACATACCCCGTTAATGTCATACGGGTTTTGAAAGCTAACCTCAATAGCGTTAGTCTGTAACGGGATTTTAAAATTATTTCAACTTTCATCATGGAGTGGTCAGATAATAAGAATTGTATCGCTGTAATAGCGCTTAATAGCTCAAGTGTGAAATGAAAAAAAAAACGATATTTTCAAAACGCTCCGGCCACTGGGGATTAGCCGCATGTTCAAAGCCGTTAGATCAAGAATTCACAGAAATCCGCTCCGAAAACAAAAAAAATGGCCAGTGAGATGAATATCACGCAAAAGTCCATGAGTGGAAACATTAAAAAAAGACTTGTGACTTGGGGCTTTCAAACGACGTACCGGACATTTATTGACTGCAGCTTTAAAAAATAAAAGGATTGAAAAATGCAAACGTCTTTTGGTGAAGCACGCAGAAAAATTTTGTTGACCGATGAGAAAATTGTTACCGTTCAGGAAAAATTTAACAAGCAAAATGATAGAGTGTATGCGCGGTCATCTAAAAAAGCATCTGAACCGATCCCAAGGATGGATAAAGGTCATCACCCAGCTTCAGTCATGGTTTGGTGGGGTGTATCTTACGATGGGGTCACTGACCTGCATTTCTGCGAACAAGGAGTCAAAACATCGGCCAAAGTTTACCAAGAAACCGTTTTGGAAGCTGTTGTGAAGCCTCTTAACAATTCCCTTATCTAAAACCAACCATGGACTTCCAGCAGGATTCTGTGGCTAAAAGTCCCAGGCCTGGCTTCGAAACAATTTGCCAGCGTTCATTTCCTCTGAAGAATGGCCCTCAGGACGGTTTTAGAGGACAAGGTTTGTCACAAAAGATACCCCAACATTGAATCTCTTAAGACTGCTTGTGGCCAATTTTCCAATGGACGAGGTTCGTGCAGCTATTGACGATTGGCCAGTGCGACTTAAGGCGTGTGTAAAGGCAAAAGGCGGACATTTCGAATAAGAAGATTCTTTTTGGATACAACATACTTCAAAAAATATATTAAAAAATATTTGGTCCAAAAACATTCAGTACTTTTGTTTTACAGCATAAAACGTTCGTAACAGTATTTATGTCCCTACTAAGTATATTGTGGAGAAGTTTTTTTTGTCGAATTTACGAACCAGCTTCCCATAAAAAGCTTCTTAAAAATTTCATAATTTTTCCTTCACATGTTATATAAAAAGTTTCTTATTTCGTATGAAATGTTAATCGTAATTTTTTGCGATGGTAGAAGTTCATACCAATTTCCAACTAATTTTTTTTCTGTGTAAATAAAACTTTCTGTACGAATCTGAATAGCACAATCGTTTAAAGGGTCCCAAAAATGTAGTTCTGGGAAACATGGAACCAGAACTATGAGGGCATATGACTAATTTGTGACTAAAAGAATAAAATACATTTTTTTGCAAAAAAAAAAATGTTTTGCAACATAATCTTTTTTTAGCTCAATGCACTTAGTTCAACGTTTTTCCAATTGATGTATCCCTTCCAAAAAAAATAAAATTTACGAGGTCCATAAAATAGACATTTGTGTGATCAATAATTGTTGATCAAATTTAAATAAATTTCATCGTTGGGGCTGAATTTCTTTTTTTAGGTTTGGAAATAGTCACTAGGGCTAAATGCGGAGAATATGGTGGATGAGTAACCCAATTCATGAAATTTTGCCATTGATATACCCGTGTTTATGAAAAAAAAAACGTATTTTTAAATCCTTGTTAAACCGGTAAAACAAGTTGGAAGAATATTTGCCGTTTATTGTTTTTCCTTTTTGAATGTAATCGATATGGATTATCCCGCCTGCATCCCAAAAAGCTGTTGCCATCAGCTTATTGGCCGACAAAGTCACCTTGGCCTTCTTTGAAGCCGGTTCACACGGAGAAACCCATTGTTTAGACAGTTGCTTCACGCAGAAAAAAAGTATGGTTGTGGTGACAATATTCGAAGAGGATCATACTATTGTTGGCTATATGGTTGTGCCACAACAATATTATGATCCTCACAGCAATAGTATGATTCACACATAACCATACTATGATCCCCACAACCATAGTATGATTCACACTCAACCATACTATGATCATCACAACAATAGTATGATTCACACTTAACCATACTATTATCTTCACAACCATATTATGATCCTCACAACCATAGTATGTTTCTCATACAACCATAGTATGATCCTCACAACCATAGTATGATTCGCACGCAACCATACTATGATCCCCATAACCATAGTATGATTCAGACTCAACCATACTATGATCCCCAAAATTATTTATTAGGATTGGGTAATGTTGTTATTCAAAAATAGAGATTTTTATCAAGCAAGTTATTATAAATTGTATTATTATTAGATCATAGCCAATTTTGAGGCCACGTTTTTATTGAACATTTCATTCAAGAAACCAAAATATATATTCCAACGGTCAAAAATACTTTTAGTTGCCAGCAGAGGTGAATGCTACTTCACCATCCGTAGACACCAAGTAACGAATGTGATTAAACCATGATCAATGGCTATATACTTAAGTGCAGGCAGATTTTAAATAAACGAGAACCAGTCGGTATTAGAGTATTTCACCGAACAAAGTAAACACGATAAAAATCCCTCGAACTACTTTCCGATTGTTATTTTTTTTATGGACAGCAACCATTCACTGTATCGTGTGTATGTGTTTTTTTTTTGTATATCAAAAAAACATACGCACACACATACATGTATTCTCTACAAAATCTGTTTTGTTATGTTCATAGTCACAACCATACTGTATGATTGCCGTAATCATATTTTTGTTAACGTAAATTTTAAACAACAATACTTTTGTTGCACTAACCATGTTTATATGGTTGCTACAACCATATTTTCATTTCTAAATTTGTCAAAAATACTATTGTTACCTTTCAACAATAACAATATTGTCGCAATCATACTATTGTCAAAATGAAATTCAAAAAACAATACTATGGTTGCGACGATCATGCTTTTATTGGAGAGAACATATTATTGTTGCGGTGACCATAGTGTAACCATATCTTTTCTCTGCGTGTTGGTATCCGAAGTATTGTATCCGATCTATGTTTCATCCAAAGTTGCAAAACCCAGCAAAAACTCATTCGAGTTGCGGTTAAACAACTCCAAACAATCCTTTGAAGTTGTTACACGATTACGTTTATGATCGAATGAGAGCAAACGCGGCAACCAACTTGCAGGCAGCTTTCTTAAACCCAACTGATAATGTAAAGTCGAAACCGCACTGCCATATGAAATGCATATGACATCAACAATCTCTCGTACTTCTACTCTTCGAACGGCCAACACCATATCGTGTATTTTTTGACATTTTCGGTTGTATTGACCTCAATTGGCCGTCCTGAACGTTCAGCGTCATACACGCAAAGAAGAGATATGGTTACACTATGTATGTGTGTGCGTATGTTTTTTTTTGATATACCAGAAAAAAACATACACACAATGCAGTGCAGGGTTGTTGATCATTTTAAAAACAAACAACAACAATCAGAAGTTAGTTCGAGGGATTTTTATTGTGTTTTCTTTGTTCGGCGAAATAGTCTTCGGATGGTGAAGTAGCATTTACCCCTAATGGCAACTTAAAGTATTTTCGACTGCCGTTGGATTATATATTTTTGTTTCTTGAATGGAATGTTCAATAAAAACATGGCCTCAAATCTCGCTATAAACTAATTGTAATGCAATTTATAATAACTTGCTTGATTAAAATCTCTATTTTTGGATAACAACACCCAATCCTAATAAATAATTTTAAGGGATCATAGTATGGTTGAGTGTGAAACATACTATTGTTGTGAAGATCATAGTATGGTTGAGTGTCAATTATATTATTGTTGTGAAGATCATAGTATGGTTGAGTGTGAATCATACTATGGTTGTGGGGATCATAGTATGGTTATATGTGAATCATACTCTTGTTGTGAGTATTATTATATTGTTGTGCCACAACCATATACCCAACAATAGTATGATCCTCTTCGAATATTATCGCCCAACCATATTGAAAGGTTAGTAAATCGTCGTGCAAACTATTTTTATATAAACATATTGGTGGCCTAATATATTGCTCTGAGCTGTTTATTCTTGTTGGGTTTAGTACACCTGTTAGGCTCTGAAGGCATAATGCATATTTTTATATTCCTTTTCATAGAACAAATTAATCCTCAAACGAGCCTCTTGTGAGAACTTTAAGATAATTTAAAAGAATAAATTTAAGTTACGATTTTGATTTTTCGTATTCTTTGAATAAATTTAATTACATTTTACTTAGTAGGGATTTTGAAAGCTATCCTCAATACACGCAGAGAAAAGATATGGTTACTATATGGTCAAGGCAACAATAGTATGTTCTCAGCAGTAAAAGTATGGTCGTCGCAACCATAGTATTGTTTTTTGAATTTTATTCTGACAATAGTTGGATTGCGGCAATATTAATATTGTTGAAATGTAACAAAAGTATTGTTGCCAAATTTAAAAATGAAAATATGGTTGAAGCAACAATATAAATATGGTTGGTGGGACAAAAGTATTGTTTTCATGGGTTTTATATTTACAATAATATGATTACGACAATCATACCGGCAAAACCTTAATTTTTTTTTTAATTTGACAATGTTATTTTTACGATTCTTACGCAATAGTAGCAATACAAATTAAGTTTTTTCAAAAAAAAACTACGGATTAGTATAACTAAAATATTTTTAATAAATGAATTTTTTTACTGTTAAATAAATCACTCCTATTGTTACATAACTTACTTAATACAATTCTTTATTGTTGAATAACAACGTATTCCAGTCTTTACAAACAATTTTGGGGATCATAGTATGGTTGTGAGTAAGTCATACTATGGTTGTACGTTAAACATACTATGGTTGTACGTTAAACATACTATGGTTATGAGGATCATAATATGGTTGTGTGGATCATAGTATGGTTGAAAGTGAATACTAATATGTTTGTGGGGATCATAGTATGGTTGTGTGTGAATGATTATATTGTTGTGAGGACCATAATATTATTATGGGGATCATAGTATGGTTGTGTGTAAACCATACTATTGTTGTGATGATCTTAATATTGTTGTGTCACAACCATATAACCAACGTTAGTATGGTGCCCTTCGAATATTGTTACCCCAACCATACTTTTTGTCTGCGTGTAGTGTTAGTATGTAACGGGATTTTAAAATTGTTTCAACCGTCATCATGGAGTGGTCAGATAATGAGAACCGTATCGATGTAATAGCGCTTTTCAAGTGTGAAATGAAAAAAGCGATATTTTCAAAACGCTCCGGCCAATAGGGATTAGCCGCATATTCGTCTACCGGTGCATAAAACTTTTTGAGGAGACTGGAGATGTAAAAGACCGCCACCGGTCGGGCCGCCTACGCTTTGTTCGAACACCGCATGTCATCAAAACCGTTAAATCAAGAATTCACAGAAATCCGCTCCGAAAACAGAAAATCATGCCCCGTGAGATGAATATCACGCAAAAGTCCATGAGTCGAATTACTAAAAAATAACTTTGGACTTGGGGCTTTCAAACGACGTACCGGATATTTATTGACTGCAGTTTTAAAAAAAATGGATTGAAAAATCATGGCCCGTGCGATAAATATCACGCAAAAGTCCATGAGTCGAATCATTAAAAAAGACTTTGGACTTTCAAACGACGTACCGGACATTTATTGACTACAGCATTAAAAAAAAGTAGGATTGAAAAATGCAAACGTCTTTTGGTGAAGCACGCTGATAACTTGCACAGAAAAATTTTGTTCACAGATAAAAAAATTTTTACCGTTCAGGAAAAATTTAACAAGCAAAATGATAGAGTCTATCCGCGGACATCTAAGGAAGCATCTGGACTGATGCCAAGGGTGGAAAAGGGGTCATCACCCAGCTTCAGTCATAGTTTGGAGGGGTGTCTCTTACGATGGGGTCACTGACCTGCATTTCTGCGAACAAGAGTCAAAACATCGGCCAAAGTTTACCAAAAACCCGCTTTGGAAGCTGTTGTGAATTCTATTAACAATATCCTGTTCCAAAACCAGCCATGTACTTTTCAGCAGGATTCTGCGCCGGCCCATAAGGCTAAAACGTCCCAGGCCTGGCTTCGAAACAATTTGCCAGCGTTCATTTCCTCTGAATAATGGCCCTCATGCAGTTCAGATTTGAACCTATTGGATTACAAATTGTGGACGGTTTTAGAGGACAAGGTTTGTCACAAAAGATAACATTGGATCTCTTAAGACTGATTTGGTTCGAGCTGTGGCCAATTTCCCAATGGCCGAGGTTCGTGCAGCTATTGGCGATTGGCCAGTGCGACTTAAGGCGTGTGTAAAGGCAAAAGGCGGACATTTCGAATAAGTAGATTCTTTTTGGATACAATATACATCAATAAATATATTAAAAACTATTTGGTCCAAAAACATTCAGTACTTTTTATTTAACAGCATAAAACGTGTGTAACAGTATTTATGTCCCTACTAAGTATTGTACATTATTCAAAACAAGTAGACATTTCGTAAGTTCGGCTGAGCCGAAGCTTTACTCTTCATCATGGAATTTGCTCTAGTATGGCAGTATGGTTGTTACGAGGGCATATCAATAATTCCGCGACTTTACCTACTTCCCTCGTAGCTATATGAAATTAAATACTGGTCCCATCAAGTATCATCTAGTAATAGACTACTGTCACATTTTGAGAGAGTTCCATCATTTAGTTTGTGTTTAACAGTTGCTCAAAACATACAACCTCGTTAATTTTGTTAAAAATGGAAAGGTGAATTTCAAGTGCTCGTGAAACATTACTTTTTTTTGGAAAAAACCTTCAATCAAAAGGAAAAGCTTGATATATACTATGTGTATTCTGAACCATCGATTTCAATGGTATAAAATTTGTTTACTGGTTTTCTTTGTAGCAGCACAAGTACATATACACGCAGAAAAAAAGTATGGTTGGGGTGACAATATTCGAAGAGGATCATACTATTGTTGGTTATATGGTTGTGACACAACAGTATTATGATCCTCACAACAATAGTATGATTCACACATAACCATACTATGATCCCCACAACCATAGTATGACTCACACTCAAACATACTATGATCTCCACAACCATACTATGATCCTCACAACAATAGTATGATTCACACTCAACCATACTATTATCTTCACAACCATATTATGATCCTCACAACCATAGTATGTTTCTCATACAACCATAGTATGATCCTCACAACCATACTATGATTCACACGCAACCATACTATGATCCCCACGACCATAGTATGATTCACACTCAACCATACTATAATCCCCAAAATTATTTATTAGGATTGGTTATTGTTGTTATTCAAAAATAGAGATTTTTATTAAGTACTCGTATGTTATTTTAAATTGCATTACTATTAGTTCATAGCCAGATTTGAGGCCATGTTTTTATTAAACATTTCATTCAAGAAACAAAAATATATATTCCAACGGTCAAAAATACTTTTAGTCAGCAGGGGTGAATGCTACTTCACCATCCGTAGACACCAAGTAACGAATGTGATTTTACCATCATCAATGGCTATATACTTAAGTGCAGGCAGATTTTAAATAAACGAGAACCAGTCGGTATTAGAGCATTTCACCGAAAAAAGTGAACACAATAAAAAATCCCTCGAACTAAGGGGTGTTTTTTATTGGGGTATAGAACTTTAAGTTGGCATCACTTTTTTAACTGGCGGCCATTTTGTCAGCTGTCAAGTGATTAATATTTAGTTTGGTTTGCCATTTCATCATGAACAGGTTGACAAAAGAACAACGCTTGCAAATCGTGCAAATTTATTTCGAAAGTAATGGTTCAGTTCGCGAAGTTCACCACAAGCTCCGTCCATTTTATGGTCGACATAATCCATCAGAGCAATTAATTCGGTTAACCATGGATCGGTTAACATGGACCATTGGATTATTTTCTTTGGGGATATGTGAAGTCGCTCGTCTACGCCAACAAACCAGAAACACGTTAGGGGACTTGGAAGCCAACATTCGTGGCGTTATTGCCAACATACGGCCCCATATGCTCGAACAAGTGGTTGAAAATTGGACCTGTAGAATTGGCTTTATTCGAGCCAGCCGCGGCGGCCACATGCCCGAAATCATATTTAAACATTTATGGCATAAAATTATCCTTCCAATAAAGCTAAATTGATGGACATTAAAACGATTTTCTTGTGTTTTATTTCAATTCGAAGTTCTATACCTCAATAAAAAACACCCTTTACATTCCGATTGTTGTGGTTTTTTTAATGGACAGCAACCATTCACTGTATCGTGTGTATGTGTTTTTTTTTTGTATATCAAAAAAACATAAGCACACACATACTCATACAAGTATGCTCTATAAAACCTGTTTTGTAATGTTCAAGGTCGCACCATACTGTATGATTGCCGTAATTAAATTATTGTTAACGTAAATTTTAAACAACAATACTTTTGTTGCACCAACCATGTTTATATGGTTTCTACAGCCATATTTTCATTTCTAAATTTGCCAATAATACTATTGTTACATTTTAACAATAGCAATATTGCGGCAATCATACTATTGTCAAAATGAAATTCAAAAAATAATACTATGGTTGCGACGAACATGCTTTTATTGTAGAGAACATATTATTGTTGCGGTGACCAAAGTGTAACCATATCTTTTCTCTGCGTGTAGTATCAACATGTGGACACAAACAATTTTCAATCAAAGTCCTATACAGAGAGTCGCGTCAATGGTTTCTGGTAGATCATCCTCTTTAAAAAAAAAAACATGGACCAATACCTTTATTTCTGGTTTATTACTCTAGTGTTCTGACAATAATCTCTGTTTCTCAAAACGGGACACTAAGTTCCTAATCATGTTGTTACCGGGGGCTGTTCTGACGTTAAAATGACGACAATAATTTAGTTTAGTTGAGATAATGGATTTGCCAGAAGAATAATAACATTCAACAACTTTTGACGCGTTGATGTAGATCATATGTAGTTCCCATAAAAAACTATACTCGTATAACCAGCCAAAGAAAAAAAACTTAAAAACAAAAATGTTATGAATATTTTTAACCCATCAGTCTTATTGGGCCGTTTTTGTAATCTCTCAATACGATTACAATAAATTGCGTAATACGGGGCCCAGACAATGGCACCATATTCAAGTTTCCATCTTACGGATTTTATATACGAGTACAACAAATTTCGGTTATATGGATTTGTAAGATATTTATTTTTTCTTTCTATTAAAGCCAGAACTGAATAGGCTTTAGGCATAATGAAATCAACATGCAAATTGAAATTTAATTTAGCCCCAAAAACAAGTAATAAAATTATACCACTAAGGAACACTTAAATCAGTGCACGATTCAATTCTTATACTCCCTGACCGGGACCTACGGTTTAACGCCAGCTCCGAACGGCTAATGCAGTTTCTATAGAGACTTATATGGCTTAGAGATAAAACTCTTACTCGTAAAGTCGCTGGCTTTTGCGAGGTGGAAGACGGCTTCTAAAAAATTTTAAGATGTTCTTACCCGGGGTTGAACCGGGGTTTAGCGCCATGATAGTCATGCACACATTCACCGCACCATGGCAGCCCATCTGTTATCATAATAAATTGCATAAATAATCAATTTCCCCGGAAATAATTATAAATTATTTAAATTGACGATTGGAAACACAGCCAAAAAAAAACGGACACAAAAGAAATGAGTTATGCAAATATAGTTGGCAACAATTATTGTAAACGCCGAATAAATTAAAGTATAAAACTATTTTATAAATTACCAATAGAGGTTGCATGCCGAGATAGCCTGTGAACAAATATAGATGGAAATTCGTATTTTCAGCGATTCTCAAAGGTTTAGCATGTGTAAAATCATATATAGGGTGGCCCTAAACGAAAATGTCCCATTGATATACTTAGTAGGGACATAAATACTGTTACAACATTGAACACACCCATTTCAATAGTAGAACTGAACATACCCCGTTATTGTCGTATGGGTTTTGAAAGCTAACCTAATTAGTCTCGTTAGTCTGTAACGGGATTTTAAAATTGTTTCAACTTCCATCATGGAGTGGTCAGATAATGATTACCGTATCGCTGTAATAGCGCTTTTCAAGTGTGAAATGAAAAAAACGATATTTTCAAAACGCTCCGGCCACTAGGGATTAACCGCATGTTCGTCTAGTGATGTTTGAGGAGACTGGCCCGCCACCGGTCGGGCCGCCCACGCTCTGTTCGAACACCGCATGTCATCACAGACGTTAAATCAAGAATTCACAGAAATCCGCTCCGAAAACAGAAAATCATGGCCTGTGAGATGAATATCCCGCAAAAGTCCATGAGTCGAATCATTAAAAAAGACTTGGGACTTGGGGCCTTCAAACGACGAACCGGACATTTATTGACTGCAGCTTTAAAAAAAATAGGATTGAAAAATGCAAACGTCTTTTGGTGAAGCACGCTGATAACTTGCACAAAAAAATGTTGTTCACCGATGAAAAATTTTTACCGTTGTGTATGCGCGGTCATCTCGGAAAGCATCTGTACTGATCCCAAGATTGGAAAAGGCTCATCAATCATGTTTTGGAGGGGTGTCTCACTGACCTGCATTTCTGCGAACAAGGAGTCAAAACAACAGCCAAAGTTTACCAAGAAACCGTTTCGAAAACCAGTCATGGACTTTCCAGCAGGATTCTGCGCCGGCCCATTAGGCTAAAACGTCCCCGGCCTGGCTTCGAAACAATTCGCCAGCTTTCATTTCCTCTGAAGAATGACTCTCAGGCAGTCCAGATTTGAACCCATTGGATTATAAATTGTGGACGGTTTTAGAGGACACGGCTTGTCACAAAAGATACCCCAACATTGGATCTCTTAAGACTGCTTTGGTTCGAGCTGTGGCAAATTTTCCAATGGACGAGGTTCGTGCAGCTATTGACGATTGGCCAGTGCGACTTAAGGCGTGTGTAAAGGCAAAAGGCGGACATTTCGAATAAGTTGATTCTTTTTGGTTACAATATACATCAATAAATATATTAAAAAATATTTGCTCCAAAAACATTCAGTACTCTTTATTTGACAGCATAAAACGTGTGTAGGAGTATTTATGTCCCTACTAAGTATAAAACACAATTTTAAACTTGTGGCATATGAGGAGAAAGACAGTTACGAGGACTGCTCGGAAAGTTCTTAGCCTATCAATGAAAGAGAATAGTTAGTTTTTCAAAAATATTTTTATTTTTCAATATAATCTCCTGAAACTTCAATACACTTAGTCCAACGCTTATCTAGCAATTCTATCCCTTTATTAAAATAGTTTTCCTCTAGGTCTTCAAAATGGTGGTTTACAACTGTAATTGCATCTTCATTTGAGGTAAAACGCTTGCCAGCAAGGAATTTTTTTAGATTTGGGAACAGGTAAAAGTCACTGGGAGCTAAATCAGGAGAATAAGGTGGGTGGTCAAGCATATCGTACTTTAATTCGTTGATTTTAGCCATTGTTAAAACACTCTTGTGCGCTGGTGCGTTGTCTTGATGAAAAATTATGTTTTTGTGTTGTAAACCAGGACGTTTTTCTCGAATTTGTACATTTAATTGATCTAAAAGGTTGCAATAGTACTCTGAATTTATTATTTTACCCTTTTGCAGATAGTCAATCAATAAAATACCTTTGAAGTCCCAAAAAACCGTTGCCATAACCTTACCAGCCGATTGAATTGTTTTTGCCTTCTTTGAGGCACTTCCTTCAGCTTCAGTCCATTGTTTGGATTGTTCTTTTGTCTCTAGAGTATAGTGGTGGATCCATGCCTCATCAACAGTTATGAAACGACGCTTAAAATCCATTTTATTTCGCTGAAAACGACCCAAACAAGCTTGAGAAATGTTCATTCTTATGCGTTTTTGGTCGACTGTTAACAAGTGCGGCACCCATCTTGCAGAAAGCTTTTTCATCTGTAGTTCTTCATGCAAAATTAAATGGACTCGATCATTTGAGATGCCCATGATATTAGCTATTTCACGCACTTTTATTCGTCGATCATTTAATACCATATCATGCACTTTGGCTACAATTTCTGTTGTTGTTGCTGTTTTTGGACGTCCACTACGTAGTTCATCTTCAATGCTTGTACGACCACGTTCAAATTCAACAACCCAATTTTTTACTGTTGCATATCAAGCAGCACTTTCACCTAACACATTCACCATATCATTATGAATTTCTTGTCCCAATAAACCTTTTTTATGTAAATATTTAATGACACCACGCATTTCTAATTTATCCATTGTGAAAAAATCGCGGATGCGTCTTTTCCTCATATAGAAATGAAGGAGTTTTCTATATGAAGGAGTTGCCAAATCGAAACAAAATTTAACATGTGTTCATAGCAGAGATGGAAGTTTCCAAACCACTTAACTTTTTTCTGTTTATAGCGCGCCTTTTGTGCGAACCGCCCTCGTAGAGTGTGTTTTTTTCCCTGTCTGCTGCAGTCAAATAGTCCGGTAATGCTTCCGAAAGCTGGTTCAGAACTTTAAAATTTTACCCTTGTATTTTTCAAACCGCTTCCATTTCGCCCCCTTGCATATTCGGGCATAGTCGCCGATGGACATATTTTCATGAAATGCGCCAAGAAATACGCTGGTGAAATTTGTCCAGTCGTGAATGAATCACAATGTAAAATTAAAAAATTGCACATGCAGAACCTTTAAAAAAAAAACAAAAAAAAACATTTAATGATTACTTTTGCCACACCTTTCATACGAAGACGAAACATGGGTACTATAAAGAAATATTGAATGTTTATGAAAGGAAAATCGTTCGAACTCTCCCACTACACAAGTTATTCGCAATTTGAGGTCCTGAAGTTCAAGGCTTATAAACGTTTAATGGAACAGGCACTGACCAAAAAGAGTTGGCGGGGCCAGCCTAAGTTATTAAAATATGAAAATTTATACTCCTATTTAGTACAATCTGGTTAAACAATTATGTGCAAAATCTATAAAATATTATGCTCAAACTGATGAAAAGAATTTACTTCAAAATCGTATCATCCTAACTGGTCTGTAACTAATACGGTATTATTCCTAGATTGTGATTGTGTCCCTAAAACTTTTCAAAGATTGGAAAATCCCAAACCAAATTTCACGTATTCAAACCATGTGGCTTCCATAGTTTGCAATCCCTTGTTCCTGTACATTTATTCCAAATTAACATAATAATAATAAATTAGAAATAACACCAACCGAAATCGGATACTATGTAATCTGTGCAAACATCGAAATATGGCATAACAAACTTTATTTCCTCGTAATTAATTAATAATCTATTCAATAATAAAAATTTTAAATCCACATGAACACCATGGGCGGCCTTAAAAAATGCTCGTATCTTTTCATGGATGCGTGTCTGTTTCCATATATACGAGGGCGACCGCAAAACTAACTGGCCTGGCACATATTCTGTTTTACTAGCAACTTTTTGTTTTTTGTTTTTTAAAAGCAGTCTTTTATAAGCCAACTGTCAAAATTTCCGAAATATTTAATGATTATTTTCCTTGTTACAGGTGATTGAAGTAAACAAGTTTTATAATTTTTGAAAAAATGGAAAATAAAATGTTTCGTGCGGTAATTAAACACTTTTATATGAAAGGTTATACGCCACAATTAATCAAAGATGAATTGGATTCTGTTCATGGTGATAATGCACCATCATACTCCACCGTGAAATCCTGGGTTCAACAAT
This sequence comes from Hydrotaea diabolus, assembly GCA_963513945.1. Lineage (NCBI taxonomy): Eukaryota > Metazoa > Arthropoda > Insecta > Diptera > Muscidae > Hydrotaea > Hydrotaea diabolus. Next base: position 155,859,534 of record OY740718.1, read on the forward strand.
TTAAAATGGGTCGTTCAAGTACGGAAGATGAACAACGCTCTGGAAGACCGAAAACTGCTATTACAATTGAAAACATTAGAAAAATATTTATTGAAGTGACGAAAGATAGACGAATAAAGCTCAGAGAACTTGCTGATATTATTAAAATACATGAAAAACAAGTTTGGAGTATTCTACATGCTGAACTCCACATGAAAAAGCTATCCGCAAGATGGGTGCCGCGTTTTTTGAACGGACCTCGGAATTGGTCCCTTGGACCAAGCTTTAAGCGATTTATCAGCGTAATCCAATAAAGTTCTTGCGCCGATTCATAGCTGTTAATGAAACATGGATCCATCACTACATCCCAGAATGCAAAGAACAGTCAAAACAATGGATAGAAGCTGGTAGAAGTGGTCCCAAGAAGGCGCAAACTGTTAAGTCAGCAGAAAAGTAATGGCCACAGTATTTTGGGATGCAAGGGGTATAATATTTATTGATCATCTTGAGAAAGGAAAAACTATAAATAGTGAATATTATTGTGCATTATTGGATCGTTTGAGTGAACAAATCAAGATAAATGACCGCATTTAGAAAAAAACGTTCTTTTTCATCAAGATAATGCTCCTTCACACACTGCATTTTTAACTCAACAAAAACTGGCCGAATTACGATTTTAAATTGCTCCGCATCCACCATATAGTCCAGATTAAGCACCTTCTGATTATTTCTTGTTTTTAAATTTAAAAAAAATTCTCTGTGGCAAAAAAATTTCGTCCAATAGCGAGGTTATTGCTGAAACTGAGGCATATTTTGAAGGTCTTGAAAAATCTTATTTTTCGGATGGAATTAAAAAACTTGAAAAACGTTTGATGAAGTGTATTGAGTTGGAAGAAGATAATGTTGAAAAATAATTAATAATAATTCCAAAAAAACGGTTCTTTTTATGTTAGGCCAGTTACTTTTGCGGTCGCCCTCGTACGAGTACGAGAGCATTTAAATATATTCTATTTCACTGGAAAATGTCCACAAAACCAACATTTCGAACACTCCACAGAAATGTTGGCGGTGGAGAAGAGCAGGGGGGTGAGAGTTTAAAAATTGAAATTGAACAAAACAACAATACCAGCATGAACATGGACATGGACATGAGCAGCTTTGGTGGCAGCAGAATGGTTTGACAGCAGGATTGTCTGACAGAATTGTCGGTGTAAGCTGGCCCATGCGTGAGGTCGGGGGCAGGGTGTGTGTAAGTACAGAGAAAGAGGGATGTGAAGTGGTCAATTTACCAACCGCATGTCACTTTTACTGTCATGTCAATATGATATCATGCATGTGACATCACTTTTACTACGGTTCTCCTCCGACCAGTGCCAGTGGGCACACTTTATCATACCAGCGGCGGACAGCAGTTCCAGAAGGCCTTCAGTTGACGTCAACGGGCATGTTAGCATCATACCAAGCTACTTTTAACACAGTTGGTAAAATTGGCCATGCTTTTATTGAACATTTTATTTAAGGAACAAAAATATATATTCCAACGGTAGGCGAAAATACTTTTAGTTCCCAGCAGGGGTGAATGCTACTTCACCATCCGTAGTCCCCAAGAAACGAACGTGATTAAACCATGATCAATTGATATATACTTAAGTGCAGGCAGAATTTAAATAAACGAGAACCAGTCGCTATTAGAGTATTTCACCGAACAAAGTAAACACAATAAAAATCCGTCGAACTACCTTCCGATTGTTGTTGTTTTTTTAATGGACAACAACCATTCACTGTATCGTGTGTATTTTTTTTTTGTATATCAAAAAACATACGCACGCACATACTTGTATGCTCTATAAAACCTGTTTTGTTATGTCCATAGTCGCAACTATACTGTATGATTGCCGTAATCAAATTTATTGTTAACGTAAATTTTAAATAACAATACTTTTGTTGCACCAACCATGTTTATATGGTTGCTACAACCATATTTTTATTTCTAAATTTGGCAATAATACTATTGTTACATTTCAACAATAGCAATATTGCGGCAATCATACTATTGTCAAAATGAAATTCAAAAAATAATACTATGGGTGCGACGAACATGCTTTTATTGTAGAGAACATATTATTGTTGCGGTGGCCATAGTGTAACCATATCTTTTCTCTGCGTGCACAACCGGGAGAATTGTGCGCAAATTTCAGCAAATCGGATCTGTACACGCAGAAAAAAAGTATGGTTGGGGTGACAATATTCGAAGAGGATCATACTATTGTTGGGTATATGGTTGTGACACAACAATATTATGATCCTCACAACAATAGTATGATCACACATAACCATACTATGATACCCACAACCATAGTATGATTCACACATAACCATACTATAATCCCCACAACCATAGTATGATTCACACTCAACCATACTATGATCTCCACAACCATATTATGATCCTGACAACCATAGTATGTTTCTCATCCAATCATAGTATGATCCTCACAACCATAGTATGATTCACACATAACCATACTATGATCCCCACAACCATAGTATGATTCACACTCAACCATACTATGATCCCCAAATTATTTATTAGGATTGGTTATTGTTGTTATTCAAAAATAGAGATTTATATTAAATATGTTATTTTAAATTGCATTACTATAAGTTCATAGCCAGATTTGAGGTCATGTTTTTATTGAGCATTTCATTTAAGAAACAAAAATATATATTCCAACGGCCAAAAATACTTTTAGTGGCCAGCAGGGGTGAATGCTACTTCACCATCCGTAGACACCAAGTAACGAATGTGATTAAACAATGATCAATGGCTATATATTTAAGTGCAGGCAGATTTTTAATAAACGAGAACCAGTCGGTAAAAGTGTATTTCACCGAACAAATTAAACACATTTAAAATCCCTCGAACTACCTTCCGATTGTTGTTGTTTTTATAGACAGCAACCATTCACTGTATCGTGTGTATGTGTTTTTTTTTGTATATCAAAAAAACATACGCACACACATCCATGAATGCTCTAAAAAAACCTGTTTTGTTTTGTTCATAGTCACAACCATACTGTATGATTGCCGTAATCATATTATTGTTAACGTAAATTTTAAACTACAATAATTTTGTTGCACTAACCATGTTTATATGGTTACTACAACCAAATTTTCATTTCTGAATTTGGCAATAATACTATTGTTACATTTCAACAATAGCAATATTGTCGCAATCATACTATTGTCAAAATGAAATTCAAAAAGCAATACTATGATTGCGACGAACATTCTTTGATTGTAGAGAACATATTATTGTTGCGGTGACCATAGTGTAACCATATCTTTTCTCTGCGTGTAGGACATGTGAAAACACCTGTGCATGATCGCCCAGATCGTCCTGCCATCGTTCTGTTATCGAGTCGTACTTCTTCAAAAGATGTAGATGAAGCAGTTGTAACGGACTTCTAATGGCCAGAAATTGAGGATATAGACCTGGATAATATGCCACATGCCACACAGCCAATGAAACAATAGTTATGTTCTATTGGTACTTGCTTTTAAATGAATAACTAGTCGCTAAGGCGATAACTCTAAAACGAGAAATTTATGAAAAATCTTGGTACGAGGGCTGCTATATATATTTCTGGCCTAATGAAAATGCGAATATTTATCATCAAAAATGGTTTCACTGTTTTTCAACGTATTCTCCAGCATGATTTTTACACTTTTGCATGCGCTCAAACCAATTGTCGCAGCACTTTTTCCTCTGCAATTGAGACACATCCAAAACATGGTTTTTGAACGCTTCAACAGCATCTTCTGGCGATGAAAATCGATGACTAAGCATATGTTTCTTGATGTGCGGTAATACTCATAAAAAGAAGACATTGGGTGCCAAGTCAACGCTGTACGGCGGATGACCCACCAACTCGACGTTTTGGCTGGTCAAAAAGCGCTGGTTTGAGCCGATGTGCGAGAGCTCGCATTGTCATGGTGCACAATGATACGGCTTCTCTTGTTCGTTTTTCGAATATCACCGAAGACTTCTGGCAAACAAATTGTGGCGTACCACTCAGAATTGACCGACCTTCGTTGCTCAAGCGGAACAGTCGCCACATGGCCAGTTTTGCCGAAGAAACTGGCGACCATTTGCTTTGAACAACCACCGCTGGATTTGGCTCGTCCCACACGGTCGATTGCTGTTTTGTTTCGGGCTCATACCCATAGATACATGATTCGTCCCCTGTGACGATCTTATAAACGTCATTTGAAGTACAGCGATCGTATTTTTTCAAAATTTCTTTGCACAAATCGACACGAGCCTTTTTTTTTGAGCGATTGTCAAATTGTGTGGGATCCAACGAACACAAACCTTTTTTACGGCCAGGTGTTCATGCAATATCGAATGTATGCTAGTGGAAGAAATGCCCAAGGATGCGTCTCACGGTATGTAATATGACGATCTTGCATTATCAGTTCACGCACGGCATCAATGTTCTCTGGCACAACGGCCGGTTTTGGACGACCTTCACGACCTTCGTCTTTGAGCGAGCTTCGACCACGATTGAATTTATTAAACCAGTTTTTTACAGAGCTATAGGATGGTGCTTCATCGCCATACACAGATTTAAGTTCATCTTGTCGTGATAATGCACGTCGAAAGTTGTGAAAAAGGATGGCACGAAAATGTTCACGAGTTAATTGCATTTTTTGCCAAAGTGATTTTTTCAAGTCACTGTGAGCAACACAAATGATGGTCGTACGTCAAAACGTTCTGAGTAAGTGTATGATAAAAAATGTCAAACTTCCCAATGGAAACGTCAAATGGCGCAGGCAACACTTGGTGTTGCCTAGGCCAGAAATATATAGAGAAACTCTCGGATATAAAAACGCATCATAAAAAGTTTGATTTCAAAAAATATTAAAATAATTCTGTGGAAACTTTTTATTTTGCTTACAACTAACATCGTGCGTTTTTGTTGGTCCACCCTTTACAATCACTGAAACTATCACAGGGTGATTAATCTAGAGCTATATTTTTCAATAAGGTTCTTTTCACAGATTACGCGTGTATGGTGTTAAACTTTTTTTCAGTATTGTTTGCCATTCCGGCGCGAATGGCCTGCGTCTGATTTCAGCGTTTGGGCTCTTCAAAAGCTCGAAGAATATCCCCTGTTTTCGAACAACGTTTGTTCATTAATAAGGTCCATTTCTAGCGCAACGGCAATGTCAATAAACAAAATTGCCGCATTTGGTCGGAAGAGCAAACGGGAGAGGTTTCCGAGGTGTCATTATACCCAGAGAAAATCACGGTTTGGTGCGGTTTATGAGATGGTGGAATCATCGATGCATATTTTTTCAAAATGATGATGGCCGGAACGTAACTTTCAATGGTGCTCGCTATCGCGCCATGATATCCAACTGTTTACTACCTTAAATTGAAGCCCGTCGTCATGACGATATTTGGTTTCGACAGGACGGTGTCACTTTCCATAAAGCGAGCAACTTATATCACGTTTTGGACCGGTTAACCGCCTATATCGTAAGATACGAGAATCACACCTTTAGACTTTTTTGGGGGCTACGTAAAGTCCAAAAGCTATGTTGACAAACTAGCTACGATTCAGGTTTTGAAAGGCAACATTACGCTTGACATCGACGCCAAACCGGTCGAAATGCTCGAACGAGCTATGCAAAATCGTACCCTCAGAAGGGGTAGTTGCAGCTTACATTTGAAGTAAATTATATAAAAAATTATTATAAAAAATAAAATGCATAAAATGTGCTTTCGAATGAACAATAAAGATTTCACAATTGATTTGAATTTTTGTATTTTTTTTTATTTTGAAAAAAAGCCTCTAGATTGATCACCCGATACCTCCTTAATGTTGCTGCAGCAATTGATGTTCAATGATATTTTGTATGAGCAACAGCTTTCAGCTTCTCATCTGAATGCAGGCTACTAAGAGAATATTAAACACATTCAATCTTACCTATAAACGATGAAGATACGCTCTAAACTAACTAACCCTATAAAAGGTAGGCCTTCTTAAAAATACCATGAAGAAATGGTTCACTACTCCGCTCTACTGGAGTCAACCTGGAATGCATGTGGGTTTCATCTTAACCTTTCTTGCAGACGCAGACCGAAAACATTTCTCAAATCTGCTGGCTGTACACGATATAATTCCAATACTCACTGATTAGAGCCTACACAATTTTAATGTGCAAAGCACAGCAAGGCTTAGTAAAATGCTTCCTATTTATGCAGGCCTTGCCGACTCCCGCCCTGTGTTAGTATGGGGTTTACTTTTAACAACAACAAAAATATCTCAACTACAACAAGGACATAAAATGTGTAACCATTTTATTCAGTTAACATCGAGGGAAATAATATGTGTGGCAACGAAAACTGTATTGCGACAAGTACATCCATACATATACGTACTGTATCTCAATATAAGAATACACCAGCGGAAAAATGTCAACTGATTGAAAATTGCTCGGTCAGCATTATTTCGTAACCTTAGAAAAACCAACCATTTCTAGGCAGAGATCACCGCTATTTCCTAAGCCGCTAGACAAAAACCAATCACTTTTTAAAATCTGAGTCTATGTGAAAAGCTTGGAAAATCTTAGAACCTTGAAACGAAAATTGACGATTTGTCTGTAACTGAGTAATTTCTATCTCCTAAATCAGGGCACATCATATTACGTGGACAAAGTTAGTGGACCCTGCTTCAGACAACCTATAAGTACGTAGACAACTAGACAACCACGAAGGCTGGGTCAAGATGCGAATCAATACACGGTTGTAAGAATACACAAACCTTATCCGCAAGCATCAGATGAAGGAAACTAAACTTTAGACAAAACTTCTATAAGTACTCTGACTTCTATAAGTACTCTTACTCCCTCTTTCCCCCCTCCGATCCATTAATTTCCACTCGCCAACGCAATGCACCGCATGTATAGGGGGCATCCCCTGAGTGTTGGTTATTTAAAAAAAAAAAAAAAAAAAAAAAAAAGAGGTCTGCCATTAAGTGGTATCGGCATCTCTAGATAAAAAAAATTTCCTGTTTTGTATACCAATATTTGGCGCTAACAAAAACAGCATCAAGCACTCCACTACGATTTAAAAAAAATATTTTCTCGTTGCAATCCCATACAGATCATATAAATTTGCAAAATTTTTCGATATTTTTCAGTTCTGGCAATTGTGAACACTTATAAGTTAGGCTAGAGAGGCCAAGTCGATCGATATTGACCTCCATGTTGAATTGTTTTAAACCAGATTTATGCAGATGTCTTAAACAGATACTTACCTCGTCACTCAAAAATACTCCACTCCATTCCTATTTAAATTCAGCAGGACACTTCAACCGGAAAATAAAAGATTGTTGTGTATTGTCACCTGAAATGCAAACAGAAAAAATATTAAACAAACTTAACACGTTTAACAATTTTTCAGACTTCTACGATTCAAAATAAGGGGTGTTTTTTTATTGGGGTATAGAACTTTAAGTTGGCATCACTTTTTTAACTGGCAGCCATTTTGTCAGCTGTCAAGTGATTAATATTTAGTTTGGTTTGCCATTTCATCATAAACAGGTTGACAAAAGAACAACGCTTGCAAATCGTGCAAATTTATTTCGAAAGTAATGGTTCAGTTCGCGAAGTTCACCGCAAGCTCCGTCCATTTTATGGTCGACATAATCGTCCATCAGAGCAATTAATTCGGTTAACCATGGATCGGTTAACATGGACCATTGGATTATTTTCTTTGGGGATATGTGAAGTCGCTCGTCTACGCCAACAAACCAGAAACACGTTAGGGGACTTGGAAGCCAACATTCGTGGCGTTATTGCCAACATACGGCCCCATATGCTCGAAAAAGTGGTTGAAAATTGGACCTGTAGAATTGGCTTTATTCGAGCCATCCGCGGCGGCCACATGCCCGAAATCATATTTAAACATTAATGGCATAAAATTATCCTTCCAATAAAGCTAAATTGATGGACATTAAAACACTTTTCTTGTGTTTTATTTCAATTCGAAGTTCTTTACCTCAATAAAAAACACCCTTTACATATTACAATACAATTGTTTCACCCTGCCTTAAACCTCATTGCCATTTAAACAGGGGCATTGTAAGCAAATTTATCTTAAAAAAAAATAAATATATATAGGGTGATCCATCTAGAAGTGTATTTTCAGAACAAAAAAATATAAAAATTCAAAACAAGTGTGGAATCTTTATTGGTAATTGAAAAGGACATTTAATGTCATTTATTTTTTGAATATAATTTCCTTCAAATGTTGGCCGCATCTACGCCTCAGGGTGTCCATACTGAGGGTCCAATTTTTGGATGACTCGTTCGAGAATTTCGACCGGTATGGCTTTAATGATACGCGTAATGTTGGCTTCTAAAACCTGATTCGTAGCTAGTTTGTCAGCATAGACTTTGGACTTTACGTAACCCCAAAATAAATGTCTAAAGGTGTGATATCACTCGATCTGGGGCGGCTAACTCACCTGTCCAAAACGTTAAATTAGCTGTTTTTCGAAAGGACCTCTCAATAGATCCATTGCTTGAGCAGCTGTATGGCAAGTGACTCAGTCCTGTTGAAACCAAGTGTCGTCAAGATTACGGGCTTCAATTGCAGGTAGAATAAAGATCGATATTATATCGCGATAGTGACCCCCATTCACGGTTCCGTTCCGGCCATCATCATTTTTGAAAAAATATGCACCAATGATTCCACCAGCTTATAAACCGCACCATACCGTGGTTTTCTCTGAGTATAATGGCACCTCTTGAACCTCTTCTTGTTGCTCCTCAGCTCAAATGTGGCAATTTTGTTTATTGACTTTGCCGTTGAGCCAGAAATGGGCCTCATCAATGAACAAAATTTTGGTCGAAAACAGCCGATCTTCCCGTTTCTCACCGAACGCTCATTTCCATAATACAGTCGCCAACATTTGAAGGTAATTATTTTCAAAAAATAACTGCCATAAAATGTCCTTTCAAATTGCCAATAAAGATTCCACACTTGCTTTGAATTTTTATAGTTTTTTTTGTTCTGAAGAAATACCTTTTGATGGATCACCCCGTAGTAGGCAGCACCACCTATCGGGACTTAATTTAAAAGAACTCTTCCAGCAAACATAGTTTAGATATAGCCAAAGTTTGGTGCTAATCTCCCAAGCAGTTCTTGAGTTTAAGGCGATTGTGCACCGAACATTAAATTGTTCATATCGGTTGGACAATCTAGAGGTTTTTTTTCACAGATTACGCGTGAATTGTGTTAAACTTTGTATTTTTTTCTTTTTAGTATTGTCTGGAAAAACTTACACGCAACAACGTCTCCATATTGTGCAACTGTGCCACGGAAGCGAGAAGATTCGCTGTTTTTGACCAAAATTTTGTTCAGTGATGAGGCCCATTTCTGGCATAACGGCAACTTCAATAAACAAAATTGCCGAAGTTGGGCTGCAGAGCAACCAGAATAGGTTCAAGAGGTTTCATTATATGTGACGCGCAAAATAAAAAGGGACCTAAGGTGCTCAGATGTTGTCCACATCAAAAAAAGAAAAAAGTTGAAAATTTAATTTCTTACCCTAAGTTCCCTTTCTCTACGAGGGCGACTGCAAAACTAACTGGCCTGGCACATTTTCTGTTTTACTAGCAACATTTTTTTTGTTTTTTTAAAAGCAATCTTTTATAAGCCATCTGTCAAAATTTCCGAAATATTTAATGATTATTTTCTTTGTTACAGGTGATTGAAGTAAACAAGTTTTATAATTTTTGAAAAATGGAAAATAAAGAGTTTCGAGCGATAATTAAACACTCTTATATGAAAGGTTATACGCCACAATTTATCAAAGATGAATTGGATTCTGTTCATGGTGATAATGCACCATCATACTCCACCGTGAAATCCTAGGTTCAACAATTTAAAATGGGTCGTTCAAGTACGGAAGATGAACAACGCTCTGGAAGACCGAAAACTGCTACTACTATTAAAAACATTAGAAAAATATTTAATGAAGTGCCTAAAGATAGACGAATAAAGCTCAGAGAACTTGCTGATATTGTTAAAATACACGAAAAACAAGTTTGGAGTATTCTACATGATGAACTCCACATGAAAAAGCAATCCGCAAGATGGGTGCCGCGTTTGTTGAACGGACCTCGGAATTAGTCCGTTGGACCAAGCTTTAAGCAATTTATCAGCGTAATCCAATAGAGTTCTTGCGCCGATTCATAACTGTTGATGAAACATGGATCCATCACTACATCCCAGAATGCCAAGAACAGTCAAAACAATGGATAGAAGCTGGTAAAAGTGGCCAAGAAGGCGAAAACTGTTAAGTCAGCAGGAAAAGTAATGGCCACAGTATTTTGGGATGCAAGGGGTAATTTATTTATTGATTATCTTGAGAAAGGAAAAACTATAAATAGTGATTATTATTGTGCATTATTGGATCGGTTGAGTGAAGAAATCAAGATAAAACGACCGCATTTAGAAAAAAAAGTTCATCAAAATAATGCTCCTTCACACACTGCATTTTTAACTCAACAAAAACTGGCCGAATAACGATTTGAAATTGCTCCGCATCCACCATATAGTCCAGATTTAGCTCCTTCTGATAATTTCTTGTTTCCAAATTTAAAAAAAATTTCGCGAGGTTATTGCTGAAACTGAGGCATATTTTGAAGGTCTTGAAAAATCTCATTTTTCGGATGGAATTAAAAAACTTGAAAAACGTTTGATGAAGTGTATTGAGTTGGAAGGAGATTATGTTGAAAAATAAATAAAATTAATTCCAAAAAAAACAATTCTTTTTATGTTAGGCCAGTTACTTTTGCGGTCGCCCTCCTATGCGCTGTCACATATACAGAAAAACCTATGCTTTTATGCAGTTTATGGGCTGGTGGAATCATCGCTTGATATTTTTTCAAAAATGATAATGACCGGAACGTAACCGTGAATGGTACTCGCTAGTGCGCCATGATATCGGAATTTTTGCTACCTGTAATTGAAGCTCGTAATCTTGACTACATTTGGTTTCTACAGGATAATGCCACTTGCAATGGAGCTGCTCAAACAATGGGCCAATTGAGATGTAATTTCGAAGAGCAGCACGTTTTGGATCGATTAGTTGGCCGTCTAGATCGTGTGACTTTTTTCTTTAGGTCTACGTAAAGTCCAAAGTCTATGCTGACAAACGAGCTACGATTCAGGTTTTGGCATTTAACACTACGCGTGCCATTAACGCCATACGGGTCGAAATGCTCGAATGAATCATTTATACTTGGACCCTCAAAATGGACTCCTTGAGGCGTAGTTGCGGCCAACATTTAAAGGAAGTTATATCCAAAAAAAATTGTATAAAATCTCCTTTCAAATGAACCAAAAAGATTCCACACTTGATTTAATGTTTTGAAATTTGAAAAAAATGCCTCTAGATTGATCTCCCGATTGTAAGTTAAATAAGCCTCGAAGGCTCCATTTGAGTTTTTTCGTTGCAAAATTAAATCATATCTTTTGAACCGAATAACACAGTACAACATTTTTCAGGTGATTGATTCGGGACTTAATTCTGATAATTGTTTGTGAAAGTAGCCCCAAAAAGAAGAACTTCTGCATCGTTCGTTTGGTCGAGGTACATCAAATAATAGTTTAATAATTAATTTGAAGTTAGTAAGTATCGTATAGAGGAATTTGTCACGTTTTAGGCTCTTTTGTTTGTCATAACTTGAGAACCACTAGTCCGAAACAAATTTAAAAAAATTAAAAATTACAATTCCTTTCTGTTCATATAACGTTTTGCTACATAAGCAACACTTTCGCAGTCATAAATAAATGTATGAAGAAAAAAGAAATATTTTTTGCCTAAAAAATTAAAGTTTTTTTTCAATTCATAAAAAATACAAAACGGTAAAAAGTGTCAAGTCATATTATTTTCACGTAAAGTCACATAACCTATGAACAAAATGAGACATAGTTCATGACTATCGATTTACGCGTTTCGCTTTTATGCACAATTAAGTGAAGGTATGAATTTAAAAAATTTGCTCGAGATATGTACGAGGGCGGTTCGGAAAGTTCTTAGCCTATCAATGAAAGAGAATAGTTAGTTTTTCAAAAATATTTTTATTTTTCAATATAATCTCCTGAAACTTCAATACACTTAGTCCAACGCTTATCTAGCAATTCTATTGATTAAAATAGCTTTCCTCAAGGTCATCAAAATAGTGGCTTACAACTGTAATTGCATCTTCATTTGAGGTAAAACGCTTGCCAGCAAGGAATTTTTTTAGATTTGGGAACAGGTAAAAGTCACTGGGAGCTAAATCAGGAGAATAAGGTGCGTGGTGAAGCAACTCGTACTTTAATTTGTTGATTTCAGCCATTGTTAAAACACTCTTGTGCGCTGGTGCGTTGTCTTGATGAAAAATTATGTTTTTGTGATGTAAGCCAGGACGTTTTTCTCGAATTTGTACATTTAATTGATCTAAAAGGTTGCAATAGTACTCTGAATTTATTGTTTTACCCTTTTGCAGATAGTCAATCAATAAAATACTTTTGAAGTCCCAAAAAACCGTTGCCATAACCTTACCAGCTGATTGAATTGTTTTTGCCTTCTTTGAGGCACTTCCTTCAGCTTCAGTCCATTGTTTGGATTGTTCTTTTGTCTCTGGAGTATAGTGGTGGATCCATGTCTCATCAACAGTTATGAAACGACGCTTAAAATCCATTTTATTTCGCTGAAAACGATCCAAACAAGCTTGAGATGAGAAATGTTCATTCTTATGCGTTTTTGGTCGACTGTTAACAAGTGCGGCACCCATCTTGCAGAAAGCTTTTTCATCTGTAGTTCTTCATGCAAAATTAAATGGACTCGATCATTTGAGATGCCCATGATATTAGCTATTTCACGCACTTTTATTCGTCGATCATTTAATACCATATCATGCACTTTGGCTACAATTTCTGTTGTTGCTGTTTTTGGACCTCCACTACGTGGTTCATCTTCAATGCTTGTACGACCACGTTTAAATTCAGCAAACCAATTTTTTACTGTTGCATATGAAGAAGCACTTTCACCTAACACATTCACCATATCATTATGAATTTCTTGTCCCGATAAACCTTTTTTATGTAAATATATAATGACATATTTAATGACACCACGCATTTCTCATTTTTCCATTGCAAAAAAATCGCGGATGCGTCTTTTGTGAAAACCTGTTTCTATATGAAGGTGTTGCCATATCGAAACAAAATTTAACATGTGTTCATAGCAGAGATGGAAGTTTCCAAAACACTTAACTTTTTTCTGTTTATACCGCGCTTTTTGTGCTAGGCTAAGAAGTTTCCGAACCGCCCTCGTACGATACAAAATTCTTTGAAAAAAACGTTGATGAATTTTTGATTCTTAGAATTTAAAAAAACAAGTAATAAACAAAAGATTTTTTGATTTTTATGATTGCTCATAAATGTGCTATGACTGTTTGCAATCCGTCTTTCCGAAACTCAGTAAAGCTAAAATTAGAAAAGGTACGAGTACGTATCGTTGTCAGAATTGAGTGGCGAAATCATGTGTTGTACTGTGTAATGAAATGAGTGTTTGGCAAGGGTGCTACACCTTGTAGGTGCTTACTAATCGGTTATGAAAGTTAAAAACTTTTAGATTTTTTAGTCCTTTTTTAAGGTTTTTATGTTGAAAAATAATTACCCAACAAATTAAAAATACTATATTTTATATTAAAATTTGTTGCGCAATCTTTTAGTCATGAATTAATCCAGGGATTTGAATTAATTGGCAACATAAAAATATGTAAACGTTAGCTGCATACATATGGTTTAAGGTTGAAGTATGAAATTTTGACAGTTTACACCGGTTGCTATATATTATTCTGGCCTAGGCAACACTAAGTATTGCCTGGCGCCATCTGCCATTTCCATTGGAAAGTTAGAAAGTTTTCTTTAGCATAAACGTACTCAGAACGTTTTGACGTACGACCATCATTTGCGTTATTTACAGTGAAAAATCAATTTGGCAAAACAATGGAATTAACTCGTGAACATTTTAGTGCGATAATTTTTCACAACTTTCAAAGTCAATTATCATGACAAGAGTGCATCGATAAACTTAAATCTTTGTATGGCGATGAAGCACCATTATTTAGCACTGTGAAAAAGTGGTCCAATGAATTCAATCGTGGCCGACGCTCGTTCAAAGACGAAGGTCGTAAAGGTCATCCAAAAACGGCCGTTGTGCCAGAGAATATTGATACCGCGCTGATAATGCAAGATCGTCATGTGACATACCGTGAAGCATCCTAGGGCATTTCTTCCACCAGCATACATTCGATATTGCATGAACAGCTGGCCAAAAGAATGGTTGTTCTCGTTGGATGCCGCACAATTTGACAATCGCTCAAAAAAAGGCTCGTGTAGATTGGTGCTAAGAAATATTGAATAAAAGAACGATCGCGGTGCTTTAAAAGACGTTTAGTACTCATAGTAGGGTCATAAATACTGTTACAGCATTGAACACACCCATTTGAATAGTAGAACAGAACATACCCCGTTAATGTAATATGGGGTTTGAAAGCTAATCTCAATAGCGTTAGTCTGTAGCGGGATTTTAAAATTGTTTCAACTTTCATCATGGAGTGGTCAGATAATGAGAACCGTATCGCTGTAATAGCACTTTTCAAGTGTGAAATGAAAAAAGCGATATTTTCAAAACGCCGGCCACTAGGGATTAGCCGCATGCTCATCTACCGATGCATAAAATTGTTTGAGGAGACTAAAGATGTAAAAGACCGCCACCGGTTGGGCCGCCCACGCTCTTTTCGAACACCGCATGTCATCAAAGCCGTTAAATCAAGAATTCACAGAAATCAGCTCAGAAAACAGAAAATCTTGGCCCGTGAGATGAATATCACGCAAAAGTCCATGAGTCGAATCATTAAAAAAGACTTGGGACTTCGGGCTTTCAATCGAAGTACCGGACATTTATTGACTGCAGCTTTAAAAAAATAGGATTGAAAAATGCAAACGTCTTTTGGTGAAGCACGCTGATAACTTGCACAGAAAAATTTTGTTCACCGATGAAAAAAAATTTACCGTTCAGGAAAACTTAAACAAGCAAAATGATAGAGTGTATGCGCGGTCATCTAAGGAAGCATCTGAACTGATCCCAAGGGTGGAAAAGGGTCATCACCCAGCTTCAGTCATAGTTTGGTGGGGTGTCTCTTACCATGGGGTCACTGACCTGCATTTCTGCGAACAAGGAGTCAAAACATCGGCCAAAGTCTACCAAGAAACCGTTTTGGATGCTGTTGGGAAGCCTCTTAACAATTCCCTGTTCCAAAACCAGCCATGGACTTTCCAGCAGGATTCTGCTATTAATTAATTAAGCTAAAACGTCCCAGGCCTGGCTTCGAAACAATTTGCCAGCGTTCATTTCCTCTGAAGAATGGCCCTCAGGCAGTCCAGATTTGAACCCATTGGATTACAAATTGTGGACGGTTTTAGAGGACAAGGCTTGTCACAAAAGATACCCCAGCATTGGATCTCTTAAGAATGCTTTGGTTGAAGCTGTGGCAAATTTTCCAATGGACGAGGTTCGTGCAGCTATTGACGATTGGCCAGTGCGACTTAAGGCGTGTGTAAAGGCAAAAGGCGGACATTTCGAATAAGTAGATTCTTTTCGGATACAATATACATCAATAAATATATTAAAAAATATTTGGTCCAAAAACATTCAGTACTTTTTTTTACAGCATAAAACGTGTGTAACAGTATTTATGTCCCTACTTAGTATTTAGTTTACTCGGTTTCGCTCCACATATGAAACACGTTTGAGAAGAAGATGTTACAGATGATAGCGCGGTACAAATTTTACCGTCTACCATAGTAAGCATAAAAGTAGACTCAACAAGAAAACTTTGTTTGCCAATTGTGATTCGAGTTGAAGACCAATCTTCAATTTCTTGCTGTACTAAATTAACTTTTTGAGAAATTAACTCAGCGGACTCTTTGGCAAAAACAAACTTGATTAGATGGCAGTATCTTGCAGATAAAGAAGCAGGATTTTGCCATACAAATATTTTTCTTTGTGATGAACTAAAACTCATTTGAATAGGAACCATTGAAATACTAAATAAACTTTCATGACCCTCCTCCGAATAAAATTTCTGTTTATACTGCTTTTGCTGAGCCCCATCGCATCGGAATTTTATCAAAATCAAAGTTTTCATTTCATCCATACCGAGTAAAACGTCTTTTTGAACCAAGCAAAGCCTTTCATCGTTATGATTCACTAATGACTGGAGTGAACTTTTTGCATCTATCTCAGTGATTTGTGTTTCTGCTGGATAACAGTTTTTCTTAGCTTTCTGAACATTAGTATAGGAGGGAAGAAGATTTTTCCATTTTGCGTTCACTTTAAGCCGAATAACATCGTATTGATGTTTCGATAAATTAGCATCAACCATTAAAGATAAAGCTTCATCGGGAGAAAGGCTTCCTAAAGGCACAGGCTCAGAGCCAAATCTCTTACACGTTATTTTCACTTCCGTACCTTTACTGGTTGAAGCTTTCGATAGATCTTTCACAAGTCTGGCTGAATCTCGCTTTCCCATTTTCCGAAACACCATCTCACTAGCTTTCATAATTTCTTGAGGTTCAGTAGAATATAAAAGACTTTGTATCTTTCTCTTTTTCGTTTTTTCACTACAGTCATCAAAGTTTTTCGGTTTTCTTTCAGCTTTTTCAGAATTGTTCGGTTGCACACTTTCAGGCAATACATGTGGTTCATCAAGCCAAACTTAATTTGATCTTAAAAAACGGCCACGGTGTCTTTCACTTTTTGTCCACTTTTCGGCTAGCTTAATCAAACCATAATAATATTCTTGAAGACCATATCTAACCATTATTAATGTCAACAAGGCGTCTTTGCGAGGTATTTTGGAAGTTTTTAACTATTCTTCAAAAATTTCCTTTCGCGAAAGAGTGGAGGTCATACTTGAAAAGTGAAAAAATATGTATGGCGGAGGCAAAATTCGCAAGATGTTTTTGATTTACCTTGAAGTGAACACTTTAAAGATTAACCCAAATATAGTTTTGCACCGGAACTATGCGAAAAAAACAGGTTTAACTCTACTTGAAAAAAGGAAAAAAAATTTTTTCGCACTTTCCGAACTTCTCACAAAAAAAAACAATTTTTAGTTCTTAGGATGGAAATATTTAAACTAAATTTATAATATATTTTCTTGAAATAGAGCTTAATTACTATAAAAAAATTATGACAGTAAATTCACAGTAGCCTCATTTAATCACCAAAATCACACAAAAAAATACCCTTCTCTTTGAAACCTGAATGCACTTGTTGACAACAACTGACTTTTGAGCTTAATTTTTCCTAATCAGAGCTAACAACAAAAACAAAAAACATGAGTTACAGTTACCTATAGTAATGAGAAGATCAGAGGAAATGTTGGCGGACTTTAATTTTTTAATTTTGTCCATCTAGATTTGTGATTTACCACAGTGTGCACCGGTGCAATTGCTAATGATTTTTGTGATAGTTGTGCGATAATTTGACGAATTTCTTCGAGTCTAGTATGCACTACCTATCGAGTTTTGCACAACTTACATCCCCCCCAATTTAAAATCAAACTTTATCGGTTAACGTTACTGTCTGATGTTTCTTTTTTGTTTTTGCTTCATGGCAGAATATTCATCCAAACTTCAGTACCAGTATTTATTAGTACACACACTCACACACACATAATTGCAATTTCTACATATTCACACATACATATTCATATGTAAAAATCGTCTGTTTTGCATTATGCAATAGTTAAAGTAAAAGAGGGCATCGAACACATTTTTTTGAAATTGAAAAATCAAATAATTTCTACTTAGATAGTTATTTGGCCAGATGGATTGGATGGATCGCATGGGTGGGTGTATGCCAATGACCCATTTTGGGGATGACACAAAACACACACATGTATACCAATACATACCCTGTTTTGAGCTGACCCAAAATCAAGTTAACTTTTCCTAACTAATTTACAACTGTCTTCTAGCTAACTCACTAATTATGCAGAGATGAGTCACTTGTGTTCTGTTATCAATCACACTTCTTCTCGATAAGTAATGAACCAGCTTTTTGATCACTCATAGCTGATGCAAATGTAAGTAAAAATAAAGTCATAGGAAAAAATTTGAAGAAACAAAGAAAGTAAGCAAAACCAAAACTGTGAATATTGATGCGTTTTTGTTCATTTGTTTCAGTTTAACTTGCGGTTTCAGCAGAGAAGTGTCATTTTTTAATCGAACACGGTAAAATAAAATTCAGTGAAGTGTTTAATAGACAAATAAAAAGAAAATTATGTTTTTAACTAAGAGTGGTGGTAGTAAAAGAAATTTGAAGAGATTAATTAAAAAAGAAAAGGATGTGTTTGTTAGCAAATTGAATTGTGCAAAAAAATCAAAAAGTGAAAGCCCCGCTTCTTGCATTATAAATCAGGATGGTTTAGGGAAAGATATCACAGAAGAAATATCAAATTATGAAGAAGAACACGTGGAATGCAAACAAAATACTTTGCGTGAAAAACTAGGTGTTTGGTATAACAAAAAACGACCAAGCCGAGAGAGCTTTGAGGAACTATTGTCTATTTTAAGAGAAGAAAATTTAAATGTACCAAAAAGTGCAATATTAAAGAAGCTAATCGTAATGACTATGTAAGTATTTTGTTACTCTATTGCTAATTTAAATAACAACAACAAAAATATAATTTCAGACTCGGTGCTTGTCTTCGTTGCTTAAAGGGAAATTCCATAAAACTTTGACAGACATTTTTTCAGTGGACCCCATTGTTGCTGCTAATATTGACGGCATTCACGGAAAACTGTCGATTGAAAAATTTAAACCGTTGTTTGATGCTGTAATGGGTTAGTACCAAATATATTTACGGTCCAATTCGTATAAATGGGGAAGAAGATCCCGAAAAAGCATTAAGAAATGCGTTTAAGTTGGTAAAGAAGCGGCATTTCCAAAAAGTGTGCATAATGAATAAAAAAAACCAACTCAAACCCAGCGCTTTAATTTTGTTTTACTATTATTTTTTTCAATTTGTAAAAAAAGACTGAATTCTTTTTTTTTTGTTTAACATTACTTTGAAATAAACCCACTGATTAATAATAACAAACCAAAAGTACAAGAAAATATATTTTTTTCTTATCACTAGTCAGTTAGCTTACCACAAGTAAGCTCAATATAAGTTACTTTTTGACTGACAATTTAAGAGGGCACTATTATTTACTTATTTGCTGACTAGCTAATGGTAAGCTGACGACAAACATATCATTAACTAGTCAGCTCAAGTGTCCTCTGATGTTGTCTGCCAAAAACTAACTCATATTGAGCTCACTTGTGGTTAACTGAAACTTATGCAGAGTGAGTGAGTACTGACTCACTCTGATGACAAGACAACAAATGTTAAAACTGAATAGGACTTTACATGGAAAATGAGTTAGCTTTTGAGCCACCTGTGATTCAATTTTGATGAACCATTTGTTAGCTTAAAGTTAACTCAATTTCCGACAGGGTAGCAACTATCATCACACATTGAAATTGGAATCTTTGTGAGGTATGAGAAATGGAAATTTAATTGTAGCTTTAGGTTTTGTGACAAACAGTATTGACCATTTTCCTACACACACTTGCTGACGGATGGGCATATTGAATGACTGTCACACTTTGAAAAAGGCAACTAAATGTGTATATGTGACAGCGCATAGAGAAAGGGACCTAAGTGTAAAAAACACCCATTTTCACTTTTTTTTGATGTGGACAACATCTGAGCATCAAATGAGACCGATCCCATGCCCCAAAAGTGCTCCCTCTCAGAGATATGCGCGCTTTATGAAAGTGATGGTACACCAAAGATACACGTATTTAAATCATTAAAATGGCTCTCCTGAACAAAACTGGTTTTTACCCTTAGGTCCCTTTCTGCGCGTCACATATGTATGTTTCACCAATGCGTATGTATATGTGACAGCGCATAGAGAAAGGGACCTAAGGGTAAAAAACATCCATTTTCACTTTTTTTTTGTTTGATGTGGACAACATCTGAGCATCAAATGAGACATTATCCTATATTAACAGAGGATCAATTTTTTATTTTTGCTGGATATAAAAACAAAGTCGCTTAAGAGAATGTCTCTCCATCCTCCGTATCCCAATAGGACTTTTTCCGAATTCTTCGGAAAGTATACAGGGATTGTATATGAGAGCCAAAAATCAACTCCATACATCTTCGCATACTTTGTATAAAGAAACGCCATGAAGTAACGAAAGTGAGAAAATTTCATTCGTGGGTGATGCATCATCAAACATCTTCGCATACTTTGTATAAAGAAGCTGAACATTTTATGTTCGTGGATGATGCAACGCCATACTTGTTCACATACTTTGTTTATTGAAAAGGTAAAACCAAAGATAATGCATAGCAAATTAGTGTTGTTATTATATGTGTTTTTGTTGTTGCTTTGTGGTGTTCCGTTAGTTTGGTTGATTCCCCTTTTCTTTATTTGTGTAGCTTATTAGTTCAAGTGAATTGTGATCGCGCACACGTTTTTTAAAAGTAAATGAAAAATTATTTAGCTGCGTGAAAAAAAGAATAAACTGATAAAACAGGCACGTAAGTACTAAATAATTAATATTGTATCAAAATAGTGCAAGCATATACAAGAATGGCGCAGTGCAAAGGGGAAAATGCAGTGAAAGTGAAATATTTGCACTGATTCCCTTATTTTTTATAGATCTCACTGTATGTATACCAAAATGCTGAGAGGATTTTCCAAAAGACATCTGCGTCGACTTGCATCAAAACGTCTTCAGGAATTCCGACAAAGTAATGTCCGAGAGGAAAGCGTAGGAAGTTTGGAAGTACAGGAAGATGTGGACTTAGAAAGAGACGTTGACGACGAAGAAGCTGTTGTTGATGTTTTTAAAATGCCTTTAAGGAAAAAATTAGTTGAGTGGTATAATAAGTATAATCCATCTAGAAATTGTTGTGATGACTTATTAAAAATACTGAAGTCAGAAGACTTAGATGTGCCAACATCATTAAAAGGTTTGATAGGAGCCAATAAAAATAAAATTGTAAAGAGAACAGTTAGTCCGGGAACGTACGTTCATTTTGGTGTCAAGACAAACATAGATTTTATAGTGAGTGCTCTCGGGGATACAGATGAGCTTTTACTAGATATTGGAGTAGATGGTCTTCCACTTTTCAAAAGCTCAAGGACATGTTTGTGGCCTATACTAGGACAATTTGTTACTGTTCTGACATCCCAAACTTTTGTTGTAGGTGTTTATTTAGGAAATCAAAAGCCCAATAATGTAGACAATTTTCTTCATGACTTCGTTGATGAAATGACACAACTATATCAATATGGGTACCAGTTCGAGGATAAATGCATAAAAGTAAAAATAAGGGCATTTATATGTGACACACCTGCCAGGTCATTCTTATGTGGGATTGTGGGCCACACTTTATTTAACGGCTGCTCCAAATGTACGCAAGTTGGCATTCGTATAGAAAATGTAACAACTTTTAGCAAATATTGTGGTGACTTGAGAACCAATGAAGGTTTTAGAAATAGAGTCTTTAATAATTTTCATAATGATTATTTTAAAGAAAGACACTCTTCATTAGAAAGCCTAGACATCGATATGATTAAGCAGTTCCCTTTAGACCCAATGCACCTTTTAGATCTTGGTGTTTGTAAAAAGTTAATAACCTGTGTAGTCAAAAAAGACACTATAACGTTTAAATTACAGACAAGGGATGTAGAACTCATATCTGAAAGATTGTTGTCACTGGTGCCATATATTCCCATAGAATTTGTTCGCAGGCCAAGGGATTTGAAAGATTTACCTCGGTGGAAGGCAGTAGAGTTTAGACAATTTTTACTGTATACGGGCATAGTTGTTCTCAAATATATTCTTAATGAAGACTTCTACTACCACTTTTTGTTGTTGTCATGTTCGTATAAAGTACTGCTTTCTCAAAATTACCTAGATTATGTAGATACTGCGGAAAATATGTTGAAAGATTTTGTGACTTGAGCAGTTTTTTATTCTGGTTCGAGACCTTTATGTTGTTTCTTTTTCAGAATCAACTTAAAAAGAAGAAATTGGTGAAATGTATTTGCTACGGTTGCCAGGCAGACTGTACAGCTGTTTCTAAACCCGCCAAGGTTTTTCTTCAGCAGTCTTTGGCAACGATTACTTCGGCCACAAATCAAATGACTTATACGGGAGACTCATTTTTATTAATGAGAATTACCCTTTGTGTATAGTCTTCGAACTGTGCGTAGAGCAATCTTCAACGCGCAATATCATTTCCACCAATTCCGTTTCGCATGGGTCTTCGTTGAAAACCACAAATGCAAAAAGCACAATCAAAGTGTGCATGTTTTTTGTGCGTACATATACTCATACATGCGTTGCACATTAGGGCGTACCAATCCTTTTTAATAGTTTTTTCGTTTTTTTGTTATTTATTCGGTCTTTTATCATTATTATGACTTGAGCAGTTTTTTATTCTGGTTCGAGACCTTTATGTTGTTTCTTTTTCAGAATCAACTTAAAAAGAAGAAATTGGTGAAATGTATTTGCTACGGTTGCCAGGCAGACTGTACAGCTGTTTCTAAACCCGCCAAGGTTTTTCTTCAGCAGTCTTTGGCAACGATTACTTCGGCCACAAATCAAATGACTTATACGGGAGACTCATTTTTATTAATGAGAATTACCCTTTGTGTATAGTCTTCGAACTGTGCGTAGAGCAATCTTCAACGCGCAATATCATTTCCACCAATTCCGTTTCGCATGGGTCTTCGTTGAAAACCACAAATGCAAAAAGCACAATCAAAGTGTGCATGTTTTTTGTGCGTACATATACTCATACATGCGTTGCACATTAGGGCGTACCAATCCTTTTTAATAGTTTTTTCGTTTTTTTGTTATTTATTCGGTCTTTTATCATTATTATGACTTGAGCAGTTTTTTATTCTGGTTCGAGACCTTTATGTTGTTTCTTTTTCAGAATCAACTTAAAAAGAAGAAATTGGTGAAATGTATTTGCTACGGTTGCCAGGCAGACTGTACAGCTGTTTCTATTAAAACTATTAAAAAGGATTGGTACGCCCTAATGTGCAACGCATGTATGAGTATATGTACGCACAAAAAACATGCACACTTTGATTGTGCTTTTTGCATTTGTGGTTTTCAACGAAGACCCATGCGAAACGGAATTGGTGGAAATGATATTGCGCGTTGAAGATTGCTCTACGCACAGTTCGAAGACTATACACAAAGGGTAATTCTCTTTAATAAAAATGAGTCTCCCGTATAAGTCATTTGATTTGTGGCCGAAGTAATCGTTGCCAAAGACTGCTGAAGAAAAACCTTGGCGGGTTTAGAAACAGCTGTACAGTCTGCCTGGCAACCGTAGCAAATACATTTCACCAATTTCTTCTTTTTAAGTTGATTCTGAAAAAGAAACAACATAAAGGTCTCGAACCAGAATAAAAAACTGCTCAAGTCATAATAATGATAAAAGACCGAATAAATAACAAAAAAACGAAAAAACTATTAAAAAGGATTGGTACGCCCTAATGTGCAACGCATGTATGAGTATATGTACGCACAAAAAACATGCACACTTTGATTGTGCTTTTTGCATTTGTGGTTTTCAACGAAGACCCATGCGAAACGGAATTGGTGGAAATGATATTGCGCGTTGAAGATTGCTCTACGCACAGTTCGAAGACTATACACAAAGGGTAATTCTCATTAATAAAAATGAGTCTCCCGTATAAGTCATTTGATTTGTGGCCGAAGTAATCGTTGCCAAAGACTGCTGAAGAAAAACCTTGGCGGGTTTAGAAACAGCTGTACAGTCTGCCTGGCAACCGTAGCAAATACATTTCACCAATTTCTTCTTTTTAAGTTGATTCTGAAAAAGAAACAACATAAAGGTCTCGAACCAGAATAAAAAACTGCTCAAGTCATAATAATGATAAAAGACCGAATAAATAACAAAAAAACGAAAAAACTATTAAAAAGGATTGGTACGCCCTAATGTGCAACGCATGTATGAGTATATGTACGCACAAAAAACATGCACACTTTGATTGTGCTTTTTGCATTTGTGGTTTTCAACGAAGACCCATGCGAAACGGAATTGGTGGAAATGATATTGCGCGTTGAAGATTGCTCTACGCACAGTTCGAAGACTATACACAAAGGGTAATTCTCATTAATAAAAATGAGTCTCCCGTATAAGTCATTTGATTTGTGGCCGAAGTAATCGTTGCCAAAGACTGCTGAAGAAAAACCTTGGCGGGTTTAGAAACAGCTGTACAGTCTGCCTGGCAACCGTAGCAAATACATTTCACCAATTTCTTCTTTTTAAGTTGATTCTGAAAAAGAAACAACATAAAGGTCTCGAACCAGAATAAAAAACTGCTCAAGTCATAATAATGATAAAAGACCGAATAAATAACAAAAAAACGAAAAAACTATTGAAAGATTTTGTTGAAATTTATCCTGATCTGTACGGTCCTAAAAATGCCACCTACAATACCCACAACATTCTTCACATAGTTCAATGTGTGAGGGATGTTGGAAACTTGCAAAGTTTTGCGGCCTACAAATTTGAAAATTTCTTATAGCATTTAAAAAAAAAAATTAAAAAGCCTTCCAAAATTTTAGAACAAATCCATAAGAAATTTTACTCGAATACTCGTCACTTCAAAGAGCCGGAAAAGAATTGTACAGAAAGATATAGTAATGGGTTAGTTTCAAAATATTTCACTAAAGGGTTTATGTTTTCTACAAAAAAGCCTAACAATATGTGTTCACTAACAAATAAAAAAATTTTTATTATAAAGAGATTTTCAGAGCAGGATGGAAATTTGTTTATTAACGGTCAAGTTTTAAAAAACCTTAAAGATTTTTTTGATGCACCTCTTCGATCTGGATCGGATTTAGGCATATATGAGGGATGTGTTGTAGAAGATGACATCGAAACAACATTTGCAGCTGATGAAATATTGTACAAATATATTTACCTCCCTTTAGAAGACCGTTTTGTTTTTATGCCTTTTTCGTCTCAATTATTTTGATTATTGGCAGTTATATCGGTCAAACTGTGCAAACGAGAGGAGTTTTTAGTGGATGAAAGCCTCACACTGACTAGGCTTTAAATGCTTTTCTCCTATTAAAAAAAAAAACATATTTTTTACATTTTATTTTTACTTTCATATGCGGGAAACATGGCAGCCCCAAATATGAACGTTGCGCAAAAAAAATATTACACCAAAGAAAATGTTGACGAAATTCTTCATCGAATAGAAGAAAAATTGGACCGAACTGAAAACAGACAACTTAAAATGGAAGGTATGTTACGTTAATTAAACTTTTCAGTTCACTTATTTAACTCATCTATCTACTTAAAACTAGAACAATTAGTAAAAATTCAGACTACACTTGAGCAAATAATAAGGAAAAACGTACAGGTTGCAAGTAAACATATGTTTCCTGTAGTATCCGTCGAGGACTTAGCTGAAGTGGAAAATGATTTCAAATTAAATTTTGAGTATTATTTTGATAACTGAAGTAGAAGTTTAGAAAAAAGTATACATGTATTCCTTTATTTTATTCTTCGTTTTTTTCAGGCTCAAATACTTAAAGTGATCATAAACCCCGGAGGACTGCTACAGAATTTTAGCCGAATATTTGCAAATGAATTAATTTTAAACATGAACTACGATGGAATTTGCGAAACGCATGCTTTTAAAGAGTATACAACGCTCAGCAAAGCAATATTTGGTAAGTTAATCCTAAAAAACTAAAAATAATTTCTTTAAAAATATATATTTTTTATTCTCTTTTTAGAAGCCGTTGCGAAAGAAGGGTTTACCCACGAGCAATATGTAAAAGACTTACGTACATGTTTTAGAACC
This sequence comes from Hydrotaea diabolus, assembly GCA_963513945.1. Lineage (NCBI taxonomy): Eukaryota > Metazoa > Arthropoda > Insecta > Diptera > Muscidae > Hydrotaea > Hydrotaea diabolus. Next base: position 155,885,593 of record OY740718.1, read on the forward strand.
TATAAAAATAGAATTTTAAAACGAAAATATGATAAACAACGACGACAATAAATTATATGTACTAAATATTTAATTTTGGATTTTAAAAGTGAATTAAAATTTTTTTTTTTGATTTTGTATTAAAGTATGTTTTTAAAATAAGTAACCCATGAAATAAACGTAAAAGACTGACGTACATGTTTAAGACTACATGAAACTAAAATTTTAAAACGAAAATATTTAATTTAGTTTTTTAATAGTGAATTGTTATTTTTTTTTAATTTATAATTTTAATTTGGATTAAAGTATGTTTTTATGAACATATATGAAACAAAAAATCTGTTTTTATTTTCATATGGTGTCCATACATTACTACAGACATTGTGTATAGAGAAGTATGGGGGTTGAACACACTTCTAAATACATTTTCTTAAGAGTTAGGCATCAAATAATCAACATTTGTAAATACAATCTAACATGACCACTAGAATAGGTATACATACTGCTCTCCATACTTTGTAATATATTTTGTGGGGAAATTGTACACGCGGCAGTAAACAATGTAATCAGAGTGGTATATAAGACACGAAGATGGAACACGATGTGGTCTCCATACACTTCCCTATACTTTGTATGCGATTGTGTTTGTATATACTGAAGCGGCCATTCCTTAATAAATGTATATTGGAAAGGTATACTGACGGGCACAGTATCCCTATATCGTGTGTATACTATACGAATGCGTCTACGTATAGTATACTGGTCCTATTGGGATATTACAGAATACTGTTTTATAGCATGTTGAAGTTTTATTTTCAGAAATGATTTATTTGTCAGTAGTTCTCTATACTGATCGTCGTAAAATTGTAAGTCGATCTTAAAATTTTCGTCAGTCCGTGAGCCTCTTGAAAGCTCGGTCCTGTAGTTTTGCATGATTATGGCTTATTAAATTTCAGCAAATCGAGTGTGTAGAAAGTGTGAAAACACCTGTTCAAGCTCACCCAGTTAGTTCTGCCATCGGGACGTACGGGGTGGGCCAAAAGTTAACATTGGGTTTTAAAATTTAAAAACTTTTTTGTTTATATATTTATTTTTCAGATTATATAAATAACAATTGGAGAATATATAATGGAGAGATTCGGAACTAAACAAAGAACCAGAACAATAGAATTTTATTATTGAATTTATCGATCAATTATTTAAACGCAAAGTGTTGAGTGATGAAGCTCATTTTCATTTAAACGGCATTGTTAATAAGCAGAACTGTAGGTTCTGAAAATACAAAGTATTGCATGATTTATACATTTTTGCATGCGCTCAAACCAACTGTCGAAGTACTTTTTTCACTCCGATTGAGACACCCTCAAAACATGGTTTTCAAACGCTTCAACTGCATCTTCTGGCAACGAAAATCGTTGACCACGCATTTTTTTCGTGATGTGCGGGAATAAAAAGTAGTCTTTGGAGAGCTCGTATTGTCATGATGCACCATGTTTCTTCTTTTCTTGTTGGTTTTTCAAATTTCTCCAAAGACTTCAGGCAAACAAATTGTGGTGTACCACTCAGAATTGACCGCCCTACGTTGCTCTAGCGGAACCAGGTTTGCTGAAGAAACAGGCGACCATTTGCTTCGAAGTGCTTCTTCCACGAACAACTTTCGTTGCATTTGGCTCGTCTCCGAAGACCCACACGGTCGATTGCTGTCTTGCTTCGGGTTCATACGCATAGATCCATGATTCATCACCTGTGACGATCTTATAAACGCCTTTTGGAGCACCGTGGTCGTATTTTTATCAAAATTTTTTTGCAGCAATCGACACGAGCCTTTTTTGAGCGTTAATTCAATTTTTTTGCCAAATTGATTTTTTGAAGTCACTGTAAACAACCCAAATGATGGTCGTACGTCAAAACGTTCTGAGTACGTTTATGCTAAAAGAAAATGTCAAACTTTCCAATGGAAATCAAATTAGTGTTGCCTAGGCCAAAAAATTATATAGCAACATAACACTTGGAGAATAAGTAGTGGAGAGATTCACAACTAAACAAAGAACCAGAATAATAAAATCTTATTGATTAAATCAGCGATCAATTATTTTAACGCAAACGCATGAGTGATGAAGCTTATTTTCATTTGAATGGCTTTGTTAATAAGCAGAACTGTAGGTTCTGGGATTCTGAAAATCCAAGAACCATAAGTCAAAGTCAATTGCATCCCAAAGTGGGATCACATCTGCAAATATCATTAGGCCTTACTTCTTCGAGAATGAAGATGAACCAAGACTGCTTTGGTTCGAGCTGTGGCCAATTTTCCAATGGACGAGGTTAGTGCAGCTATTGACAATTAGCCAGTGCGACTTAAGGCGTGTGAAAAGGCATAAGGCGGACATTTCGAATAAGTAGATTCTTTTTGGATACAATATACATCAATAAATATATTAAAAAATATTTAGTCCAAAAACATTCAGTACTTTTTATTTTTCAGCATAAAACGTGTGTAACAATATTTATGTCCCTACTAAGTATGCGAACAAGTCCGAGACAATCCTATAATTCAAGGCCAATATTGTTGCAGAAACTCGAACGCTACTGCCACAAATTTTGGAAAATGTTATGAAAATGCTATAAAAACAGCCCATCATTTCGAAGCTGAATCTGGGGTCATTTAAGTGACATTATTTTTCATATTTAGTTTAAAGAAATTTGTCTATTGTAAATGGTGTTCGATATCACAAGACGATAGCGTATTTGTGTCTAAAAATTGTGGATATATCCCTGGACGTTAAATTGGACAAATGGCGTGGCCGCGTCCACGCGCTGAGAAAATATATGGTTTGTGTTCGTTACGGCAACAATAATATGTTCTCTGCAATAAGAGCATGTCCGTTATAACCATAGTACAGTCTTTTGAATTTAATTTTGACAATAGTATGATTACGAATTGTTTTTTGAGCTTTATGTTTACAATAATATGAATACGGCAATCACACCGTCAGATTGTGACTTTGGTGATTATGGTTTAATCACGTTCATTGCTTGGGGCCTGTAGATGCGTTTAACAAAACTGCAGTCACCCTGCATTCTGCATTCTGAATAACTTTTTGGTTTCTTTGAAAGAAATGTCTCATAGAAGCATACGCTCAAGTCTGAATATGAACTAGATGTGCAAGTAATGTAAGTTTAAATAACTTACTAAATAAAATATCTATTGTTGAATAAAAACATAACTCAATCCTTATAAATAGTTTTGGGGATCATAGTAGGGCAGATGGTGATCATACTATGGTTGGAAGGATCCTAACGTGGTTGAGTGTGAATCACACTATGGTTGTGAGGATCTTACTATGGTTGTATGTGAAACATACTATTGTTGTGGGGATCAAAATATGTTTTTTTTGGATTAGAGTATGGTGTGGAGTGTAAATCATAATACAGTTATGGCGATCTTGTATGGTTGTGTGGGGAACATAGTACTGTTGTGTGTAAATCATACCATGGTTATGAGGATCATAATATTGTTGTGCTACAACTATATACCCAACAACAGTATGATGCTCGTGGAATATTGTCCCACCCATACTTTTTTTCTGATTGCATACAGCCCTAAACTCTGAAAGGTCATATCTTGTTAACTAATACCTATACGACGCTCATGGAGCCATTTAATGTTTTTCGTTGAAATAATCATATCATTTGAACCAAATAAAATAATCAAGTTATTTAAATGGCATATGATTTAACAATTATCTAGTTCAGGCTAAGAAATGAGTGTTTGACAAGAGTGCTACTCCTAATGAATTATCCAAGGTAAAGTTTGTGAAAAAACCAATTTTATTTTCCATGCAATTTCGATGTTATTATGGGTAATACATCTAGAAGTATTTTTTCAAAACAACAAAAAAAGAGGAAAATTCAAATCAAGTGTGGAATCTTTATTGGTAATTTGAAAGGACATTTTATGGCATTTATTTTTTTGAATATTATTTTCATTAAATGTTGGCCGCAACTATAAGTACACCCCGGGGTTTCCAATCTGAGGGTCCAATTTTGGATGGCTCGTTTGAGCAGTTCGACCGGTATGGCTTTAATGACATGCCTAATGTTGGCTTCCAAACTATGAATCGTAGCTAGTTTGTCAGCATAGACTTTGGACTTTACGTAAGCCCAAAGAAAAATGTCTAAAGGTGCAATATCACTCGATCTAGGCGGCCAACTCTCCTGTCCAAAACGTGGAATTAGCTGCTTTGACCTCTCAATAGATCCATTGTTTGAGCAGCTGTATGGCAAGTGGCACCGTCCTGTTGCAACCAAGTGTCGTTAAGATTACGGGCTTCAATTTTAGGTAGCATAAAGATCGATATCATGGCGCAATAGCGAGCACCATTTACGGTTACGTTCCGGCCATTATCATTTTTGAAAAAATATACACCGATGATTCCACCAGCTTATAGATCGCACCAAACCGTGGTTTTCTCTATATATAATGGCACCTCTTGAGCCTCTTCTTGTTGCTCTTCATCCCAAATACGGAAATCTTGTCTTGTTTTTCGCCGAACGCTATTCACTCGGAAATTATATTCAAAAAATAAATGACATAAAATGTCCTTTCGTATGAACAATAAAGATTCCACACTTGATTTGAGTTTTAGTATTTTTTTTCTTCTTGAAAAATATACCTTTATATGGATCACCCTATATAAGTGTATTTTCGACTAATCGATTAGTCGACTTTTGGATATAAAAAAAAAACAAAGTCGACAAGTCGACTTTTGGCTTCTAAAAAAGTCTGAAAGTAGACTTTTTCATGTCGACTTTTTTATTTTAACTTCAAAAATTTGTAATTGTCATCGACCGCTTTCATTTATTTTCACCGATTGAGATGCACATAAGTTTTATTTTATTGTATGCCGAGGTTAAAAACATATGCCTTTTATTATTTTTTAAGGCTAATTGATAAACACCGAAATTAGAAATTCTCGAATAGATACTGATTTACCCGATGTGGAATGTCGCCGAAGAGATTGTGGGTCTAAGGCCAACGAAAAGCATTACAATTGGGGGTTACTTGACATGAATGTAAGCACTTGGCGCGAAAAAGTCCATAATGATGACAATGGTATTCCAATACAATTCAAGAACTATCTGAAGGCAACTCCTGTTTGTCGTGGAACAAAAATAATCCAATACATATACGTTACAGCGCATAGAGAAAGGGACCTAAGGGTAAAAAAATCCATTTTAATTTTTTGATGTGGACAACATCTGAGCATCGAATGAGCCTGATCCCATGCCCAAAAAGTGTTCCCTCCCAGAGATATGCGCGTTTTATGAAAGGGAAGTCAACGATTCTAAGCGCAAATAGAAAGGGACCTAATCTTTAAAATGGCTCTCCTGAACAAAACTGGTTTTCAGCCTTAGGTCCCTTTCTATGTTGCGCGTCACATATCGAGCTATAAGCGCTAACCTATCGTAAGTGAAAAAATGCAAATTTTACAGGAGACGGTTTTTATTATTTATTTCAAACAACTTTATTAAAAATGCAAATGTTTTAATGCAAACATTTAAGATTTCTACCTACTCATATAACTGTATCAAAAAACAAAAAAAAAATCTGAACACATTTGCGATTGCTGCAGCAATTTGATGTGTGACTTACGATAAAATTGCTACACAATAAAATTTAAACAATCATTTACGATAAAATGCAAAAGCTTTTTTTTTGATGTTTTACTAACAATTTTGTCATTTTAAAAATACAAAACGATGAGGCTTGTCCTAACGATTATTTTTCAGCAATAAAATTTTTTTTCCAAAAATTTGACTTACGATAGGTTAGCGCTTATGGCTCGATATGTAGATAACCATTGTGCGTTTCAGTTTGACTATCCTTTAGTATGGCTGAGGCTAATCATACTATGGTTGAAAGGATCTTAGCATTGATGTGTGTGCATCATACTATGGTTGTAAGGTTCATACTATGATTGTATGTGAATAAGGATCACAATATGGTTTTGTATATCAAAACGAGTATAATATGGTATGTGATTCATAACATAGTTGTTGGAATAAGAGTATAGTTGCGTGTGAATCATTCTATTGGTGCGAGGATCTTAATAGTGTTGCGCTACAACCATATACCCAACAATAGTATGATCTTCGAATATTGTCACCCCAACCATATATTTTTTTTCCGGGTGCATACAACCCTGAACTCGGAAATGCCATATCTCGTTAACTTATACCGATCCGTCGTATAAGTATCGGGGAATAATCTAGTGGTATTTTAAGAGGTGTTGTGTTAGCTTTATTTTTTTTCATTTCTGTGTTGTTTGCCATTTCATCATGGAGAGACCTATACCGTTACAACGTCTCCAAATTGTGCAACTCTATAATGGAGACCAATACCGTTACAACGTCTCCAAATTGTGCAACTCTATAAGGGAAATGGACATTCGGTGAGAAACGTTTTTTGCCCAACATTTAGTTTAAGAGAAAACCACGGTTTTCAGAAAGTAGCCGTGAAAGGTGCTCGCTATCGCGCCAATGTATCGGACTTTTTGCTGCCTGAAATTTAAGCCAAACATCTTGACTACATTCGTTTTCAACAAGACGGTGTCACTTGCCATACAGCTGCTCAACCAATGGATCTATTAAGAGGTCATTTCGAAGAGCAGCTTATTTCATGTTTTGGGCCATTGAGTTGGCCGCATAGACCGTGTGACACCTTTAGACTTTTTTCTTTGGGTCTACGTAAAGTCCAAAGTCTATGCTGACAAACCAGCTACGATTTAGGTTTTGGAAGCCAACGAAACGCGTGACATTAACGCCATCAAACATTGAATTCTCAGAAAAGACACCCTCTGCCAACATTTAAAGGAAATTATAGTCAACAAATAAATGGAATAAAATGTCCTTTCGAATGTACAAAAAAGACTCTACACTGGAATTGATTTTTGTATTTATTTTGAAAAAATACCTCTAGATTGATTACCCGATGTTAAAATGTAAAAAACATACCCCGATAGAAAAGAGGCGTGGCAGCGGCCTCTTTTCTTTTCACTTGACAAAATTTCCATATTGGACCGTAAGCTTTGGTCCGCTCGAATTTTTTTTTTCAGTTGTGTTTTTTTTTAGTGCTTACTTTCGGCTTATGGCGGCTCGAACTACGGCCGAAACTATCTCGTCTTAGCAGTAACAACTGATCGAATTGCAGCCACCAATTTCCCTAAATTCTCCGTAGTCCTGACCTAGCTCCCTAATGATTCCGTTTGCTTCCTTGAATATTCTACACAGTTTAAATGTTTTAAAGCCGGCTGGCACATACAAGGGTGCTTTATCTTACGAAACGTTCCAACTAAGCCTGGGCTCATCAACGTAATAAACGTGTGTGTAGTAACTCAGGTTTTGTTTCCGGAGCAATGTATGAGATTCACATGAAAAAAAATGTACTTGCGGAATTTGGCGGTGTCATTTAAAACAACATTTCTACCATTAAAATGTCATAAGGCAAACAGGCAGGCGGACAGGCAGCGAGACTGGCTGACTGACACACACTTGAAAATCGTCGAAATCAGTTATGCGAATACGTTACGTTTTAGCCGCAAATTCCAATTTAAGAACACGCAAATCTCAAAATAACAATGTTTCAGGTGGAATTCCCACAAATGCCCCCCTGAGGGATAGGGAAGGCAGCAGCTACCACCAGCGCCACCACACCACCCAGGGCATGGGAATGTGCTAAAATTCGCAAATTGAGTTCATGTGCGGCCGACAGTTGGCGGAAGATACTTACAGCCAGTGCCAGTCGGGGCCGCAGTTGAAATATTTTTGCATAAATTGTTAACTAATATTCAACAACATGTACGAGTACATACGTACGTACGAGCGTACGAACGCCGGAGTATGTGGAAGATACTTCAGCGGTTGTGTGGTTGGATGCTCTGCTCGACTTGACTTAATACGAACACGATTGTAGAATATGTGCGTAGAATGAGCACAAAGCCAGAAAAACAGAAATTGGTACGAAAAAAATCCCTAAAAGCATTGACGAAATGATAATAACAACCTGTGAACAATGTACAATAGTAGAACACACACACACACATCATCTATCTATCGGTGATGCGGAGGGTGTGGGCGGCCCATGGATTGTCTGAGTGTGTGTATAACAACAACGCATTGGAATAAAATCACACCTATTATGCCTAAGTTTGTTGTTTTGCTATACAGCCTCCGGAAGGAAATCAGCAAAGGAAGCCAAAGATAACAAACACATGAACAACTAAAACACAGCACAACAGTCAAACAACGCCTTCCGTTCCATCCCGCCCAGCCAGTCCCCTACCCCACCAAGCCTACATAGCCACTCCACCACACCGCGCACGCACGCACCGCATACACCGAAGGAAAAAGTCGTTCATGACATGTTAACACTCAAAAGTTAAAATCCTTTTTTTTGCTTCCGAAGACAACATCGGTAGTGGTGGTGTTTGTGATGATGGCAGTGGCGGCGGTGAAGGAATGAACTGGAAACACCAACACAACTCAAGCCATACGAATCATCTGAACGCGCAAAGAAACATCAGCCACTGATAGAACTTTCGAAAAAGAAAAATATGTTTGTGTAATCCAAAGGCAACAACAGAACAAGGAAATGCGAAGAACTCAACTAAATGTACACGTACAACGACGTACTCGATTTTAAGCAGAGCGATACAGAATATTAGGGTGTCCCGTACGTAGTCCGTACGAGTTTGTGGTTTCTGACTACTTATTTGCGGTGTTTACAGTCATAGCGTTATCTAAATAAGCTACAGGATCTGAAAGAGTTAAAAGGGTTCTTGCGAACCTCGATGTAAATAAATCCGCGGGCCCGGATGGTATCTCGGCACTTGCCCTATGTAAGTGCTCATCACCCTAGCCCGTCCATTATGCAACCTTTTCAACCTTGCTTACCGCGCGGGAGTTTTCCCAGCGTGTTGGGAGGTTGCGAACGTCCAGCCGATCCCTAAAAAGTGTGAAGCCAATAATCCTGCGAATTATCGGCCAATTGCGATTTGCTCTGCGCTCTCCAAGGTAATGGAGAGCATGGTGAACCACCATCTTGTGAGGTATTTAGAGACCAATGACTTGCTAAGTGATCGACAGTATGGCTTCCGTATAAATTGCTCTACCGGAGACCTGTTGGCGTACTTGTCGGAGCGTTTAAGTCGGTCTATCCACCAGTTTGGTGAAAGTAAGGTCGTGGCTCTAGATATCTCCAAGGCCTTTGATAGAGTCTGGCACGGTGCACTCATATCAAAGCTGATCGCTTTTGGTGTCGGTAATGCGTTTTCTCGATTTATATCGAGCTTTCTTAGAGATCGCACTATTAGAGTTGCTGTAGATGGGTTCTCATCCAACACACATAGGCTGACCGCAGGTGTACCACAGGGCTCTTTCCTTTCTCCTTCTTTATTTATTATTTTCATAGACGATCTATTGGGTCAGACCGTGAACATAATCTACTCTTTCGCAGATGCTAGTAACCTCTGTCATTCATATTTATTCGACCGTAGGCCCAGTCTTCAAGATATTGAAGACAAAAGGCGAATTATGGATGAGACACTTGGCCGGGATCTATTGGCCATTTCCTAATGGGGTCGAGTGAATAGAGTAGATTTTAATGCTCGTAAGACACAGTGCTGCTTGTTGCCTCACAAGTGATTCGCTGACCCAACAATATCGTCCATTTCTATCGATGGTACGGATATTGAACAATCAGAAGCTCTCGATGTTCTGGGCATGAAAATACAATGTGACGCTCGTTGGCCGTGACATGTATTCGAAGTGTCGAAGCACTCAAGTACATAGGCTTTTTGAAGCGGTGCAAGAAATATTTCACTCCTTCTGATCTTTTCAATATCTATACAACTTACATCAGACCAAAGATGGAATAAAACTCCCATATATGGGCAGGTGCTCCAAAATCATCCTTGGAGCTACTTGACCGTGTTCAAAGAAGAGCGATGGTGCTGATAGGTGACAGTAGGGTATCCAACTCTATTGTTTCTCTTGAGCATCGTCGGAATGTGGGTTGCGTGACTCGGTTCTATCGTTACTTTCATGGTGTGTGTTCATCAGACATCCGTCGCCTTATTCCTGACGTGAGGATGTTCGGCAGGGATACGCGACTTTCAAGGAATTCACACCCGTTTGTTATCGATTGGCCAGTTGACCGCATTATACACTACAGATCAAATTCGTTCTTCGCTCGTACAGTCCGTATGTGGAATCGACTTCCGGCAAAGAAATTTCCCACTAATTGCGACATCCAGAAGTTCAAGGCAAGCGTCAATAATCATTACTCCCTCTTTCCTCCCTCCGATTCTTTACTTTCCACTCGCCAACGCAATGCACCGCATGTATAGGGGGCATCCCCTTGAGCGTTAGTTATTTAAAAAAAATAACACATTCCACTCGCAGAGAAGAGATATGGTTACTATATGGTCACGGCAACAATAATAAGGGTTTCTATATATTTTTGGCCTAAGCAACACTAAGGCGCACTCTGACATTTCCTTTAAAAAGTTTGACATTTTTTTGCTAAACGTACTCAGAACGTTTTGACGTACGACCATCATTTGTGTTGTTTACAGTGACTTGAAGAAATAGATTGGGCAAAAAAATGGAATTAACTTATGAACATTTTTTCACAACTTTCGACGTAGATTATCACGACAAGAGTGCAACGATGAACTTAAATCTTTCTATGGCGATGAAGCACCATCCTAAGCATTGTGAATAACTGTTTTGATGAATTCAATCATGGCCGACGCTCGCTCAAAGACGAAGGTCGTCCAAAAACGGCCGTTGTGCCAGAGAACATTGATGCCGTGCGTGAACTGATAATGCAAGATCGTCATGTGACATACCGTGAGATAGAGTCATCCTTGGCATTTCTTCCACCAGCATACATTTGATATTGCATGAACACCAAGCCGTAAAAAAGGTTTGTTCTCGTTGGATCCCGTACAATTTGACAATCGCTCAAAAAAAGGCTTGTGTCGCTTTGAAAAAATACGATCGCGGTGCTTCAAAAAACGTCTATAAGATCGTCACAGGCGACGAACCATGGATCTATGCGTATGAGCCCGAAACGAGCCAAATCCAACGAAAGTTGTTCGTGGAAGAAGCACTTCGAAGCAAATGGTCGTCTGTTTCTTCGGCAAAACAGGTCATGTGGCGACTGTTCCGCTTGAGTAGGACGATCAATTCTGAGTGGTAAACCACAATTTGTATGCCTGCAGTCTTTGGAGAAATTCGAAAAACGAACAAGAGAAAACGAGTCATTGTGCACCATGACAATGCGAGCTCTCAAACATTTTCAAAATAGCGCATTTTTGACCGGAAACGTCGAATTGATAGGTCTTCAGCCGTACAGCCCTGACTTGGCACCCAATGACTTCGACAATTGGTTTGAGCGCATGCATGTATAAACCATGCTGCAGAATACTTTGAAAAACAATGAAACAATTTTTTATGCGTATGTTCTCTTCAATTAAAGTATGTTCGCCGCAACAATAGTTGTAGTTAAATTTCATTATGACAACAGTATATTAATATATTGCTGAAATGAAACATTACTATCATTGACAATTTTATAAATTAAAATATGATTGTAGCAACCATATATAAGTTAATATGGTTGGTGCGACAAAAAGTAATGTTGTTTAAGATTTAAGTTGCCAGAGATATGATTATGACAAACATAGCCTATGGTTGTGACTGAAAACTAAGCATAATTGGTTTTATAGGCCAACGTTCTTAAACACATAGAGAAAAAATATGGTTACTATATGGTCACGGCAATAATAATATGTGTTCAGCAATACATGTATGATTGCG